>CAVLJG010000008.1:43603666-44866725 GCA_963669975.1 Acanthoscelides obtectus
TGTAAGAGTAGCAGCATGCTAAACTTCGCCATGTAAGTTTGACATTTGGCTATACTACAATGTAATTGTGGATAAATAAAGACGTCTATTATTATTATTATTATTAACAAATTCTTGTTAATGCGGGAGATGTACTTATATCTATTGAGTGTTCTTGCCCAATGGATTGAACCTACATCTTAGCGAACTAATGTTAAAAAGTGTAAATTTGATATAGTTATTATAGATGAGTATTTTTTACACAATAGTGGACTAACTTAATTATCAGACCGTAAGGTTAGAGTACTTGCTTATTGCGTTTCTCTCATCAAGCTCTTTCATTTGATACCCTAAGGAAATGATAAATCGTCATTATGTAGCATACGCCATATAAGATTGAAAATGGCAACAGCTAATTCATTATGTATTGTCAAGATCCAGACAAGCATACAAAATTTCAGCTCGATTGGTTAAGATTGATTGGTTCAAAATTCACTTTCAGGATTTGTCCCACACATGCATACTAACGAACTAACATACTCTTCAATTACTTATACAAGGCTTTTAAAAAGTGCCACTGTCAAAATCAAACGGTTCAGGGTAAATTCGTATTTTCTGTCTCTCTAAAAATACTCTGAATTGCCAAACTATCTAAGTAACATTTCATTAGTTACTTAAATGCGCAACTTTGCCTCATAAACGATTTCGTATTGTATTGCTTACCGTTTCCGAATTTGAAATCCCTAGTGCAGATATATAGAGAGCTTTTAACAAAACTGGACTAAATTCAACGTAGATTTCAACTAATTCTCGTAAATACATATTGACTCAGCTTGGGTAGAAACCTTTAGATGAACACTTTGTAATAGTTAATTTTTATAAAAAAAATCACTTCATTTAATTGCGTGTGGCTTGATAGAACGATGACAGCTCCTTCAAAACGTTTATACACTATAAGATGTACAGCGAGAGCGAAAATATTGAGAAAAGTGAATGTTTTCAATGAAAAGTGAAAAAAGAGATAAAGATGAGTCGCCAGCATCACAGTACACAGTGTCATGCTTTAAATCGACCCCCGCTAACTTTTGTTTAATTGTGTAGAGAAGGTTTATACAAAAAGTATAGAGTATAATAGAATTACTTTTAATGATTCTACATATACGTAAAGTTAGTAGTGGATCAACGGAAGTCAGGTGATAGAGGTTTCCAAAACCTATCGAATGAACCCCTATATCTGCGATCTGAAATTTTATAGTTCAGGAGAAATTTCGAAAAAACGGGATAATGAACTTTCAATCGCAATTGCAACTAAGCCAGTAGGTTTAGGGCTGTGATTCTTTTTCTGAGATGAGCTAAATGGTTAGTTTCAGCAACGGTTATTTCACTTTTTAACGGAGCTTATTAGAAATCAACGCAAAAAATCATGAATTTATTTTTTTGTGAAGAATCTCTCACATCCCTCAACTTTGGGGATGGTAAAAAAAATCAGATTGAGAATGAGTCCGGGAAATTTCAGCTTGCTACGATAAGTGCCTCGCCTTACAAAATCTGTATGTTTGACGCAGGTGGGTATCTATACATGTAAACAAGAAATTCGATTTTACGAGCTACAGTCCAAACGACTTGATGGATTTTGACATATGAGGTACTGTTAGATTAGTCCTAGCAGTGCGAGTGATACTGTGCATATTAACATTTTGTAAAATCAAAATAGCAGATTTTTTACTCAAATAGCCAAATGAGCTTAACCCTTAACAGGAAACGTGAATTTTTGGAACACAAAAGGAAACATGCCGTCTCTCAGACTGCGAACTTCAAGATGTTCAAAAAATTAGAGTAAGGCGAAAAGCAAGCAATAACTTCGCTGAAACTGATACTGGATGTTTATTTTATGTGTTTGATACGTAAAATGCTCATTTCAAAATGATACAAGAACATAAAAGAAACATTTTTATTAACTATGCTAAAACCATACAAAAATAACGCTGTTGTTGCAACATTCAGAAACTAAATTAAAACTATGGAAAAGTCTCAATATTTTTCTATTTTCTAGTTAAGTAATGAACAAGGAAAGTATATTATAGTCAATAAATACAAAAAGAACACAATCAAAATTCACTGCAAGTCTCAAACATTGCCTATATTTATGCAGCTAATACATTTGGGTTTGGAGCATTGAAGACATACAGGCTTCCTACATTGTACACACAAAAATTTGGTCATCCGATGGGTCGTTTGGTGACATAAAAGCAGGCTTTCCTTTTTTCCAAAACCAAATTTTCAGCTTCTGTTGCTGGATGTTCACATTTGCCAAGGATGCGATTTATCGTATGTCGCAAATCCCGAGGTAAACGGGGACTCTCTAGTCGCTTTTCCATATGCTCACGGACCAGGCTAGCGGCCAACATCTTAGCAAATACCGATTTTTCCTTCTGCAATTCATTTTTCTTATAGCACTGGTGTAAAATATACGAGTTCACTACCGATATATCCAATAGTCGGTAGAAAATAACCAGTGGCCACCTACACGAACGGCGACTTGAGGTACTCTTCAAACATTTTTCATCAAGAGAATCAACTCCACCTTTATTAGCATTGTAATAGGCTATTATTTCCGGTTTCTGTGTTTCCGGATCACAATATTTTCTGTGGTGCATAGAAGATATGAGTATTGTGGCTTTATTTTTTTTGCTTACATGAGACACAATAGTGGAATCTTCTCGAAATCCGTACATTGTTGATCCGACTTCTCTTGATTTGTTGGGTAAAAATGCCGGAGGAATTTCTCTTTTATTTTTCTTCATTGTACCCACATAGGTCAGTTTGTTCTTCAATAGGACATCCATTAATTCTATTGACGTAAACCAGTTGTCCGCTGTAATGTTGCGATTAGTTCCAAACAGAGGCTTCGCGAGACGTAGAACTGATTGTGTGGGTTTGGAATACCGCTTGTGTTCCTCAGGAAGTTCGAAACTATCGGAATCTTTACCGCAGTATATATATGCGTTATAGAGGTAGCTATTCCTTGCATCCGTCAATGCCATAATTTTTATGCCATATTTGCAAGGTTTCGCAGGCATATACATTTTAAATCGACATCTTCCTCTGAAACTCACGAGCATTTCATCGACAGTGACAGACTGGCCAACTCCGTACACATCTTGACAGTTCTTTATAAAACTATTAAAAATGAAAGATATTGGTGCTACTGGATCTAGCTTCTTTCTTTCATTCCTGTCATCTGGGTTATCAAACCTTAAGGCTGACAGGAGAATACCAAATCGTTTTATGTTCATGACAGCTCTGAATATATCTCTTCCAGAGCCATCGGTGGCAAAAAGTGTTTCAATGTTCTCGTGGTTGCTGTTGAACACCGATGTATATACTAAGAGACCCAATAGTGCCTTTATTTCGACTAAATCAGTGTCGTTTAGGTTGCTGGTTTGATTTTTGTATCTCTTTCGCATTTCTTTGAGCTTGTGATTGGTCCACTTAACGATATGTACCAACATGTCGTCAGTGAACAAAAGCTGTCAAACCGTCAACGGAGCTGCTTCTTCTCCATATTCATGAGCTTTTCCTTTTAGAGTTGGTACTTTAATGACTATATTGTGCTTCCTTGTACGTGATGATGGTACAACTTCCGAAATATTCCACCTATGACGATTTTTTCCATAGAAATAATTATGAGCTGGTAAATCCTCTTCATTTCCTTCGGCTCCGTCTTCTGATAACTCACTATCACTTGTACGATCTGATTCCATGTATTCGTCTTCTGAGGCACTGTCTATATCACTAAAGTCACTTCCTTCATCCTCAAACCATTTTAGAACGGTTTCTTCGAACTCCGGATCATCGTCCCATCAAGGTCCCGCCATACTCGCAAACGCACCTATGCAACACAAATAGCAAACGGGAACGGAAACGTGCCGTCTGACAGACTGCAACAAACTAAAATTGGTCCATATTTTAAGGCACGTTTTGGCTAGACTCGTGTGAATGGGGGTGGGCGATGGTCACTAATAGCTTATGGATTAGATGGGTTTTTACGTCTGTTAGAGGTGCAATAAAAAAAGATACGCTCAGGTATAGAAACGCCGCAGTCTCACAGACGGCACCTTTCCGGTTAAGGGTTAATGACCTTGGGTATTCAACTCGGCATTCCAGATGCGGGAGCGTTCAATCTTCGGTCCGACCGAAATTACTAAGTTAGGCAATGGTCCAGCGCAAAATTTGTATCTAACGTTTGGCAGCTGAGTTGAATCATGTCATATTCTCCTCAAGATTTTTCAGAAATGCATTACTATTATGGTTCTGCACTAGAAAAACCTCGAGCAGCTGCTCGTATGTATCGAGAGATGGTTAGAAGAGGTGCACTACCACCGGCGGTATATCCCGACTACCGCGTTTTTCTACGCGCCTACAATGCATATATGGAGGGCCGCATACCAGACACTCATCGTCAGCTAGAAGCGTCGAGGATACGCCTAGAAGGAATAGAAGATATAACAGAAGCAGCTGAGAGAGATCCCTCTATAAGCACCAGAGCCATTGCTCGAAGCAGAAAGATATCCCATACTTCAGTGTACACAATACTACGCTAGGAGAACATGCATCCTTACCAGGTACAAAAAGTATAAGAATTGCTTCCAAGCGAACATTTTTTCGACAGAATCTTATGGACAGATGAATTCAACTTTAACCGAAATCGAATATTCAACATCCACAATTTAAATTCATGGAGCTTGGAAAATTCACACGCTATTCGCCGACACAGCTTTCAACGTCAGTTCGGCGTTAATTTATAGGCTGAAGTACTCAACAGAAAAGTAATTGGACCCTAACATTTGCCCGCCAGGTTAAATGGTCAGTCATATCTTGCTTTCCTACAAAGCAGTTTGCATGACCTGATGGTGCCCCATGCCAGTTTGCACGGGATGTACGGCATTACTACCAAATGTACAACCGCAGAATTTGAATTAAAACTCGTTAGTGAAGATGACGTTTTCTGGGCAATATCGGAGATTGGGTCAAACGCCTCTGGTGCAGACGGAATTAGCCTTGACATGGTGAGGTTGTGTTGTCCAACGATCTTACCCGTGCTGGTTAACCTATTTAATTCCTGCATACAAAAGGGCATCTTTCCTGCCCAATGGAGAACGGCTGTGGTCCTGCCGCTGCCTAAAATTAGCAGTCCTAAGGATGTCTCTGATTTGCGACCAATTAGTATACTACCAGTGCTGTCTAAAGTATTTGAAAAGCTTATTTATAGGCAAATCATTATTTCACAGATAATAATTTATTACCCAAGTGGCAGTCTGGATTCCGTAAAGGGTTTGGTACTACCACGGCTCTGTTGAAGGTTCTAGATGACATTCTTTTGGCTGCGGACAGGGGTGAAACTTCGGCATTGGTGTTGTTGGACTTTAGCAAGGCCTTCGATACCCTGAACCATCCATTGCTGTGTGCAAAACTTTTGTACTATGGATTTAAACTTAAGACTATTCAACTTATTCGTAGTTATTTGGATGACAGATCGCAGTCGGTCTCAATTGATGGACTTAAATCAAAATCCTTGAACGTGGATAGAGGAGTTCCTCAGGGATCAGTTTTGGGTCCTTTATTTTTTATCATTTTTACTGCTGATATGTCGAAGTGCTTTGGTGACATAAACAATCATAGATACGCTGACGATACACAGATTCAGCTTTCTTTTGTTAAGTCGGACGCAATTGAAGCGGCTAGGAGGCTAAACGAGTGTTTGGATTCAGTTTTTAAATACTCTTTTAATCATGGCTTGAAATTGAATCCTAATAAATCAGCCATAATCTACTTTGGGCCAGCTAAAGATTGGGTGTCTGTAAACTTGGTGATAGCAATGGATGGTGTGGCAATACCGGTTGTTGAGGAATATAAAAATTTGGGCGTTATCTTTGATAACAAGCTTAGATTCCGAAGTCATGTGTCTAGACTTCTACAAAAAGCCTATTTTAACCTTCGCAATATTTACAAAAGTAAAGATATTCTTAGTTTTAAGTTAAAAAAGGTTCTCTGCGAAGCACTGGTCTTGTGTCACCTTAACTATTGCAACTTTGTGTATGGTCCTTGCTTAGATGTATTTACTAAGGATAAACTCCAAAAAGTGCAGAATTCTTGCATACGACTTATTTACCAGCTTAGACGTCACGATCATGTGAGTCATAAACTTTCCGAACTGAAATGGTTGAATGTTTCCAATCGAGAAAAGCTGCATTTTGCTTGCTTTCTTCATAAATTGATTAAAACTAAAAGCCCTCCATATCTGTTTGAAAAATTAACTCGTAGAAATCTGATTCACTCTCGTGCAACACGCTTTAATGTACTTTATGAAATACCTAAAATAACTAAAACCATGACTCAAAGCTCATTTTCCTGTACATCAGTCAAACTTCTAAACCAATACAATATAGGTCAATTTGAAGATATGTCTCCTAATATGTTCAAACGAAAACTGAAACAACTGCTTCTGTGAAGTATAAGTTGTTTATTATTGCTTATTTTCTTTGTATACGTACATCTGTAGTTATTATTGTTCATTGTTGTTATGTAATATTCTAAAATTAATGTAATGTAAAACTTGTTTCTTGTCATATTACTTTTCTTTTTGGCTTGTTGTTACTTTTTACATGCTCGGTTAAGTTAACAGCATAGCTGGCCTTCGCCGAGTTTAAAATAAAGGCGTTTTTATTTATTTATTTATTTATTACTTAGACAGTGCCTTTCCTGTGCGTTCGGCGATTTTTTATATGGAGGTTTTATAAGGGGATTATCTATACATTTGAATATACAAATGTCAACCAACTGCGCCAGAAAATTGATGAAGCAAAATTAAAAATTATGGAAAACGCAAATTCGTTTCAAAGACTAAAGGACAATTTTATTAGGTGTCGCTTGTTTATAGAAAATAATGGAGGCCATTTCGAACATGTTCTTTAAAAGTTAGTTAAATTGAATTATCTTCTACATTTGTCAATATCACAATAGGTTCTGTACTTGTAAGTGGTAAGGATTCTATTGCGTTTCTTATGTTTATCGCATCACAACAACGAATGTTACATGATACACTCATCGTAGCAAGCTGAAATTTTGAGAGTTTATTCTCCATGGTTTGAAATACTAGTAGTTTTTATGACAAAATAAATAATGAGATACAACCTCAGTTTTTTTTACCGCCCTCCAAGGTTCATTCGATAGGTTTTCAGCTCCTCTATCACCTGACTTCCGTTGATTCACTACTAACTTTACACCCTGTATAAGTTTTTTTATACATATTCTTCTTGCTCTACACACAACGTCTGCGTGACAGCTTAGATACAATGAAAAATGGTATACATAATAAAATGTAATTTGTTATTCAATCCTCATAAATCTAAGCTTGTTTTTTGTGATTCACCCCGAAATCCATTAATGAAACCAATTCTAAAGAGCCACGAAATCTACACCTGACGCAGTGGAACACCATTTAGAGGCCTGTAGACTAAACAATATTTCTTCAGAAGGTAGCAAGGTGTAAACTTTACCCGTTACTATCCATAAAGGCGAACATCGATTTGCCGTGGATTCGAACAGAGTCACAGAGATTTGTTGGGAAACGCTGCAGTTCGAGCATAATCGAACAGTTTTCTGATTTATTTCTCGTTTTGGTGATATATTCTCGTTATGCTATCCTTGGAAAGGCAACGTCTTGTTTAAATGAAGTTAAAACGAAGCTGAGGCGTCAGCACACGTACAGGAGTCTTGCTTGTAATTACTCGACTCGTCAAACCAACTATATATACCTAATCATTTCTTGTCAATAGCTGATCCATGTCCACTTCAAGTGATTGTACAGGAGGAATATCTCAGTACCAATCGTCGTGTGGCGGTACAAGTAAGCCAATGGGCCACTTTAGGTCTACTCAACATCATTCACAAGCAAAAAGAAGGTGGTAGACAAGTACCACTCGGCCAAGGCGGTGCCACCCGCTAGTCTTTTTCATGGTGTCTTAAGAATATCCGCACGTTTCCACACCTAAGCTATGCATGCCGGTTTTATTATTTTTCCCCTTCCCGTCCTCAACAAAAAATGTTCATGGATCCCTCGAGTACTAAGAATTCCTTACATAAATTCACTCCACTCCCGGAATGTCCGGGGGCGGGTGGACTCGAAGGAACAACATCTTCTTCACGAACATCTGCGGGATTAGCAACAACAACAGTATCTGCAGTGTAATAATTCCTCCATGCTTTTCTTAATGAAGACCAAAGTCTCCAATTCTGCCCCGACTAACCATTTTACCTTTCCAAAGTACGAGGTGCACTCCAATCTGAGGAAGGACTGGGGAGTTGTGGATTTTGTCCACAGCAGTCTTTCCTGCTCCAGAGATGTTTCTTTAGAATCAAGCCGGACATTTATATTCCTTTAGAATCAAGCCGGACATTTATATTCTGACTCCATCGCTCGCCATTGGACCATAGCTGAGATGACCTACTTGAATACTTCGCTGTCAAGCTCGACTTCTCGAACCTCAATCACTCTGCCTCATAGGTAGTTCTCCTCGGTGATTTCAATGCGCATAATAAAATTTAAATGGGCTCAAATAATAGTGATCCAGCAGGTCATGCTGTTGAGGCATTCTTAATTGCTCAAAGACCCAATTAAAAAGCAGCCCTACTTTTTTCCGCCTTCCATCCTAACCGTGCCGAGCTTTGTATATCCAGAATTGGCCGATACGACCGCTCCCTGGTTACCCTAAGGCAACGAGATTGTGGAACAATCGGCCTGAGGAGGCTTTTCTTGGACAGTTGAAAAATCTGATTAACAGAGTTCCTTTAAGCTTCGGATAGCAGCCGTGGTAGTCTGGTACCTAGGCTTTTGCCTGTGCGGCTACTTCGGTATACAAAAAATCCCTTATCATGCTTTTTTGACCTTTCAACCATGGTCCTTGCGTATCAAAATAGCAGCTGGATGAGGTAATATGCTGCGATGCGATCATATTTAATACTCTATCCTCTATTCTGAACTATAAGTGAATAATAAAACGGAATGACAGTGACTAATGTATTTCGGAACAGTATCAATATTGGAGACAAAGTGAGGTATACTCATGTGCATGTATATATCCAAATTTCGATAATTCGATAATCATGCCATCTATTTCTTGCCTGCTTTTTTCCACTATACTCACTTAATTTCGAATTTCCTGTTCCGTCAGCATATTCCGTGATTTACTTCAATTAAGCTTCAGCAGTCGTCTGAAAAAAGCGGTAAAAGGAAATCTGGCTAAGGTATAGTATTCCTGTAAAAAGCTGGAGTTGCTGCACAAACTTCATTAAATAAATTGGACTTCAACCGTGTGCATGTTTTTGAGTAATTTGAAGACATTCCCTTGGTTATTCCCACTTCTTGCACTAACGACCGTGTATAGTCAATAAGGTAAAAATAGAAAGCCTGAATATACTATTACGAAAAATTCCACTTGCACCTTGCCTTCATAATATGTTTGTTTTTGATAATGGGATATTGGGCTGTTTTTAGTTCCCACGCCACACTGGCGAGCAGGTGCTGTAACCTTGAAAAAATTCAAAACTAAGATATTCTGTTTTTTTGATGTTATATTATGTACATCACGAAAATCGTGTCACTTATTTCCGTTTGTCTGTTGGTCTTTCTGTTTGTCAGCAAAATCCTTGAACCGCCTTTAACTTGGGAAGTACTGCTTGGATTTAGATGACATTTCCATGCAAGGTTACTACCATGCCAAGGACGAAAAAGCTTTTAGGGGTACAAAATGGGTGGTGTGTACTTTTTAGTGGGTTGGGTAGGAAGATATCGCAACTTTTTGATGTTGTTATATTAATACACTAAACCCCGGTAATTCTGCGCACCTATTAGACATATCTCACACATCATTTCCCCGTACATTTGTCGTTAAAGTTAAAACTATAGAAAAATGTCTCTGAATCCTCAAAAAATATATAACATTTGAACAAAGACTTTAAACATAAATATATTTGCTTAAAATATGTATTTGAGTGTCCCCTCTCCTTAATTATATCCTGTTCGTATTACTGAATACATTGACAATCAATACCTCCTCATGTATATCAAAATGAATGCGAAATTACACAAAAGTGTTGGCGTCGCTAGGAGGTACAAAAGAGTATAAGGTACGTCTCTGTCACTTGATGATATGGTGCATCTTGAATGTCACTAAATGATCTGCCGATCATTGCTGTTACGTTCTGCCATCGAGTAATTGTGGAAAATAGTGGATCTGTCAGTGTAACCACACACTAATATATTTAATTTAGAGTCCCTGAAATAAATCTTATTCTTTTGGCACTTCCAGCAAAAAGCAAGAGCAGGAACAAAATTACTCTTAAGCTGTATTATGAGATAGTTTAAACTCGCACATCCTATCAACAAGCCTTCCTTAATTCTTCCTTAGTCTTACGGAGTTCAAGTTTTAACATTATCAAACACATGCCGAAATATTTAGATCCACAAAGACAAAATAAGGATTCGTAATCATAGGGTTATAATAACGATGTCTACCTTCGTATGCTCGGATATAGAATTAAACTTTCTGTGTCTTATTTTTATATGCTTATCGAGGGTCTGGACTTGTTGTCATTTACTCTAGCCTCGGTAGTAAACGATCAAAAAAAAGGTAATTTGTTCTGCTGAAGAATCGATGGCTATCATTATTATGTACTATCCGTTATGTTCATTTGTGTTGCTCAAATATAATAGTTCTTTTCAAATATAAAAAATACAATGGTGACAACATGTTATCAAGATCGCTATAATATCTTCAAGCATTATGGCTAATAACCTGGTAATGGAACATACAATTTTTCCAAAACCTCACAAGATAAAAATTTGTCTTCCGACCCCAAATTTTCACTTCGGATTCATGTCCAGCGTGAACAACTATATCGGAAAAAACCCAGTAGTACACACCACGTTATTTACCAAACAGATAGAGCCTGTTTGTTTCACTGTAGGTTTTTAATTAATTTGGAAACTCTAGTACTTTGGGACACCATTTCCGCTCGCCTACTTTACATAAAGGAAGTATAGATACCAAACTACGTTTTATGAACGATGTTGCTTATTCATAGTCTCAGATTAAGCGTTGTAAAAAATCATTAGCATAAGGATTCCGGTACCAAAAGATCCAGAACGAAGCAAACATGATAGTATACACTACAATGGATCCAGAAAAACTTCCTAAGTTCAACCTACGCTACGTATGTTTAAAGGTAAGAATAAATAGTAGCAGTTAGTAGGATAATACTTTTCGCAGAAGAAAGGTTTTTTACACTGGATCAGAACTTAAACACTTGGATACCGAGGCTACTATACAGAACTGCCTAGAAGGCAAATGTCCCAAACTTCAGCAGATTAAGGAACTTTTTATTTGCGTTTTTTTTCACTACAAATGATTGCAGGTATATTAACACATGTTTTTAAACCACTGTATTACGGTGTCACCACTTAACGATGTTTTAACAAGAAGAATTTTGTTCATTTGTTTATTTCCCATGGCATACTAAGTGTTTCGGTCTTGGGAATTAAAATTCTAGAATCTGTTAAAACAATTAATGACAGGTGACAGAAATATCAAAAAACTTAACATTTAATGATATTTAAAAATGTGTAGATTTTTAAAATAATCATAATTTTTATAGGCTTGCAGGCAAATGTGGACATCACCGAAAATGTGTTGTCAAATATCATAACCGCGATTACTACTAAAATAAAAGACACACACTCCTTCCTAGTGCATACTCAAAATAATTAATCAAATTTTAAACATTAATTTTTAAATAGTTTACTGAATTTTGAACATTATTACTAATTTATGTTGTTGTTTTATTTGGTTATTAGTATAATTCACGTGATTTTAGCTGATAAGTATTTTTTTATCCTTTGAGCATTGAGTTATTTTGCACAACCTACTAATACCGGAAGCTGAAAAATACAGCAAAATAACCTGTAAGTTTTGAATTAAAAGAAAACTGTACTGAAGTTTTTTAAATTCTCGTAACTAGTACCTTTCATGGTCAATGACACCTCCAAGTTATACCCTCCTAAGTTTTATGGTGATCATGATATTCAATTGTTTTCTGACCTCTAGTTTTTGCAAAAATGGCCAATTGTGGCTAATCAGTTGGTTTTAGATATCAAGTATGATACACGAAGTCACACTAAAATTAACCAGAATATCCAAATATGCAATAATATATAGGCGTTTCGATTTAAAAGTAGAACTTTGACAAGGATCACCCTGCATAAATGTTAAAATTAAAGTGAAGTAAATATTTTTGATTTGTAGCCCTAGACGCACTCAGCATAATCCAGTGATGGGATTTAAAAACATGAGTCAATAAACACGAACTATTGGGCCACCATGTATATCTAATATTTGTTTTCAGGCTGGATACAGAGATTTAAATATGGTATCAAAAATGTTCATGTGGATTACAACAGCATTGGTGCTATGCCCTTTACATACCTATACCCCTCCAATCGAAAAATCCAAAATATAGCCATGGATAGCTAAAAATACAGCCTTACCTGCCGCCATCTTGAAAATCGGAAATTACTCCATATTTTTAAAACTATTGGTCCTAGCTAAATTCGTAATAGCAAAGTTTTAAAGAAATAAATTATATAATTTTTGTTTATTTAAACCAATTGATCAAGAGGTTTTCTGATACATATATAGTGAAATAACATCACAAATAACTGATATGTCAATAGTAAAGATATTACAAATATAAATTTTTTAGAGAGAAGTTTCATTTTAATTACTAAACAAATATATTTATTGGTTTTCAACATTCTGTATATACAGACCTTTGTAATTATAAATTTTACGATTTTTATCGCATTCTTGAGTCGAGTACTCGGTGCATTTCTTTCTGGCTTAATTTTGCTTTAGATGCAAAGATTACATACAAGTATGAGAAACATATTTCAAAAGACGATATAAACGAATATTTCCTCAAAAAATTAAATGAAAAAATAAATAAGGTTCTATTGAAAAAATACACAAAATGTATTCACCATGAGAAATTATGATATAGCTTCCATTCGTCTGTATTTTCATCAGATTATGGATTATGGCATACCGTTGGTATTTTTTGAATCAGTTAGATATTTGTGTATCTTCAAAAAGAGGGTGTACTTCCAAAAACTGGAATACTTTGAGTGTAGTGAAAACTAGACCACGAAAATAGATGAAAACCAGAACTTACGCCACTATTTTAAAAATACTTAATTGAATTTAAAAAAGCTATTCTAGGCATATGTGTCTTAACTTTCAATCTACCTTTGAGTGAATTAGGGCACTTATCGGTCAGTTTAGGAAGCTGAAAATAATTTCCAATATTTTTTGCTACTTTTATAATAAAATCTTCTATCTGATAGCTCTAGGTCCAATGGTTGGCAATATACAGCCGGATGATATGCATAGCCCTGAATATATTTTTTTGCACCAGGAGTTAACGTCCCATTAGCCAGGTGCAATTGTTTTTTTTAATTCCTAGACAATTACATGACGCCACTACATCCATGGCCACCCAGGTCCCGAGCCCTAAATACAAATTGTTATAAATATTTCAATCGAATGAATTCTACGACGTTCTCAATAGCTTACCATGGTATTCCTGAAATAAACAAAACAAAAGGCTATATTTGTTACTCTTGCTGAATGCCGAAAAAGGAATGGCCTACAATTTCTTTGGACGTAGGCACATCAATTATGTTTACCTGCAGGAGGTAAGATGAAGAAGATGAACTTGCATGTTTGAAAGATTACTTTTCTTCGGACGTAAAATCGGACCATCTAGCTCTGGAAAAGTCGCAGAGAGAGGAAGAGAGAGAACGGGGGAGACAGCTAACTAGCCAAAATTGGACACTGTTCTAAAAAAAATGTATACCTAGATGAATTTGACAACCGAATTATATTAAGGGTGAAACTTCCGTATAGAAGTAGAACCTAATTGGTAACTAGGTAACTTTTTTATTAAGCGTTAAGTTTGTAAAAATCGCTTTTTCACAAATATTAAAAAAGTGTTAAGTATTGATCTGAATGGTCTAGAGAAAGGTTGTAGCGGATGGAAAGACCTATAAAAATAGACCTCATTTGTCAAAGAAAACGGCACAAATCATAAGATACAGAGAAATTGGATAAATTTGCAGTATGTCGTTTGTACATTATGATCTAAAAATAATCAAAAATGATCAGTATCCTCTGATACGTTTTTATTTTTCCGTTTTCGGCCTTTCTCTGTGACGCTACTGTACCGATTTTCAAAAGCTACGAAGCTTTTTCGTCCATGACGTAGTAGCTACATTGTGTAACAATTTCATCCAAATACCTCAATAAGTGAAAAGTACCTAAGTCGTACTTCACTAACAAACGTTGTGTCTGAAATACAGTAAATTTAAGTCCAAAAAAAATGTAATAAAGCAAAGTATGACGTACCCTGCTTTGTTAACAATGTGAATTGAAAAAATACAGATGTCACGCAAAAGTTATGGTTCTTCAATACCTCAACAATACGCCAGGATAGTCGACGTGCCAATGTGCCATTTAAAAGAATTCTCGTGGTTCTGCATACTTTCACCTGGGTAGCTTTGTTCGTAATTCCGCGTAGATCTCTCCGATACAGGGAACCGATCTTACTTACCAAAATATCATTAATTACCGCGGGTAGGACTTACCTGAAAAAAAAGAAACAGAAATATTACTGAAGATCCTCATAAAACATATATCAAAGACGTTCCTCCATTCTAAGAAACATTTCAACTGCATCTAAATTTTTAGTACACGAGGAATTCAAAAATACAAATGTTACATCAAAGGTATGAATGAAACTGGCCTACATGGACAAAAATGATTTGATAATTTTGCTCATAAAATATTTTGTGTAGATTTTTACAAATCTGTGTAACATATGCCGTTGGGAAGGTAATGAAGAATTATCCAAGTTATATCACCACAAAATTAGTCCAAAAATTATTAGATGCTCCATTGTAGATCAAATATTTTGCACCTCGACAAATAAAGCAATATTTCTTAATTCAAAATCGCTTTTAACCTGGAGATTTATCAGTGAACGTTTTGCTAAGTCAAACTTTGTTTTAATATCACGTTGAAGAAACAGGATAAACAATAATGAAAATGCCTTAGTCCTCAAGTTTTATCTCAATTTGCCATAAACAATGAATTAACTGGAATTAATTTGATAAAAAAAGTCAGGAGAATAAATAAGTTTATTGTAATTCCTTTTACAGGTTTTTAATAGCATTTACGTGTATCGAGTGTAAAATGCAGTAAATGCGAGTACTATGGCTCAGCTAATGGGTGACGGTGCGCTCATATGAATACTGGAGAAGCTGAGAAGAATTGGGACGTAACTAGGTTTGCAAATAAAAACATTACTGACATATAGTAAGTCTTTTAGTCATAAAGTATTAAGTTAAGCGCGGAGCCACAATAGACCAAAGAGTGGCAGTGGTAGATCGTTATGGATTCACTCACAAGAAACCTAAGCGCGGTTTAAATCCCCTGAGAAAAAATCAGATCCGAACATGTACGGCAGAAAAATTAAATGAATCAAGCCACAGTCGCATAGGCACATACAATTAGTCCAAAGAAATTAAGCTACCCGTAACTACTGTCCATCTGGCAACGTTGTCCTTTTCCACAACTGTGCGGCGAGCAGCGAGTTATAGTTCATTTCGCGTGCTCCATGTATATTTATATGGTTTTTGTGCCACAGTACGGATATATTAGTCCGCCGGATTGATTCGCCGGGCAGTGTGCTTAGATAGCCGAAGTACGCGGATTGTCTTAAAGGCAAAAATTACCAGGGTTGGCAACGTATAAATAAACTAAGATCAAAAAATCCTCACATACCCTACCCCAAAGCTTATAACCCCCAACCCCCGAATTTGAGCACTACCAATTTCTTTCTGAAAATGATCATGACCCGCTGAACCGTCAAAAAACGAAGTTAGGGATTTTTTTTTCGTTTTCTGGCGTTTTCTTAGCCGCAACTGGACCGATTTTCAAAAACTAGAAATCCCTTTCAGCCTTGGCATAGTAGGCTGGGGTATTTCTAGATTTCTACTGTTATGTTTCCTTTTTGAATTGCAGGAAATTACAGGCTGATAAAACAGTTCACATAAATCAAAGGCATGAACAATTTGATGCAAATAGATATTTGCGACGTAACCTCAAGATAGAGCGCTGACGCGAACCAGTAGAGAACTATGAAAATCAAGGAGGCCATAAAGGCAACCTACAATTGTAGGAACGACTGACGATACGGCCCTAAAACGTACACTCCAAGAATGTGAATATACCGTTTCATGTTTACTGGGTGTCAGCCCAGTTTCCCACATACCTATAAATAAAACGAATGTTATAAAGCAAGACATGCCGCAAGCCCCATAACTCTGTATCAAGTTTGTTTGTAGAAATACTGTTTCAAAATCAAATTCAAACAATGTATTCAACTCAACACAAATGTATTTTATAGTAATATTCCCTATCAAGATATCGATATAATTCTTTCACTCTACTTCACATTATATAGCTCTCACACAAACACAAAACATTTTCACATAGTATGACCGACTTGAATTTCTTCGAATCTAGTAAATATTTACAAAAACGATTTATATTTCCTGTGAGTGTAACTGCTTTGTTTTATGTCGTAAATGCGAGTTACGTCACTCCTAGATATACAGAGCGTCCATTAATGACGAGACATTTCCATCTAAGCGTGTAATTGTGAAAACAATTCGCGTCTCTCGACATGTATTGGACACATACATTTGTTTTTCTGACCTCATTTTGAGAAGAAGACACTCGCACCCTTATCACGTAAAAACAAATGCAATGCAGTAAGAGGACGTTTACACGCGATTTCCTCTGACAGACGATGTTACGAAATGGGATCACAGAAACCTCCTCAAAAAAGAATTGATTATTCCCCAGTGCAATTATTACCACATCTTGAAAACTAAATCCGCCATAGCCATGTATCGGGTATTGTGTTACAAAACGGGGCAAAAATGGGTCAGTTGGGAACGTTAACCCTTTTTTTTGTCGCTGAAGCCGAATCTGGGACTTATTCAATCCGGATATGCTCCGTTTTCCAGATAAAAACAAAAATGCTGTATACCAAAAAAACAATTATTAAAAAATGTCAAAGAAATGTTGCGCGACTGCGATCCTCATGAAAGCTTTTTTTACAAGTAGATGGGATGCATAGATTCCGAAGTCGATGTCAATTTAGCGCTAAGATTCACGAGTGCCCCCAGGCAACTAGCTTTTACCAACATTTCATCCCTAATTTGGCACCATGACCCTTGAAGGTTTTTCCACGATGACATTCAAATTACCTGAATGCACAAAAATTGATTTTTAGCACCCTAAATTCGCAAATGTCGCATAGTTTTGCAATTTCTCAGTATAGTCTAATCATATTATATGCAAATACCCCTGACTTGCGAAATAATTGTAAAGTCTGGTTTTATTAATGCAAGTTGTTCAAGGGTGTATTTGAAACATAGACGCATAAAATGGGTACACCAACTATTGTGGGAAACATTTTTATTCGACAACAAAAAATGGGAAAACGTGTTTTTGGCATTCAATGGAAAGTGTTGACAGAAACGAAAAAACTCTTCAAATAAGATTTTTAGGTATTTATGATACTTACAGAATGAGACTACATGTAAAAAAGTTATGGCCTAAAACCAAGGCAAAATGCAGATTTGGCACTTGTTGCTAATGCGACGGTAATTTCACGCAGCTACTTGAAATTCTTCAAATCCAAAGGCTTCTTACTTCTCAATAACTACAACAAAATTGAAGTCGATTGGTGAAGTAGTTTTTGAGAATTTCTAATTGTTTATCCCAGAACACCTGTCTTCCGGCCATCACTACTAGTTTATTGAGCAATATATGTACAGGGTTAGTTCAAAGGGTATTTTATAGCAAAATACACGGGTTTACCTTGCGCAAGCATTTATTTTCCAAATATAAAAGAGAGGAGCTTTGTGGATTTGAACCTCCGTACAGTATTTCTGCAATCGTTAATCCTCATTACTCTACGACGCCTCTTGATTTACTGGATCTTTATACCACTATACTCGACAATGACAAATGTCAAGCGAACGCTGGAGGCATATCAAATCTTATACGTATATTCTAAACAATTAGAATACTCTACAAGAATGCTGAAACGTTAAATAATGTATGCCTAATTCTTCAGACGGTCAGTCCGCTACAATTGGTTGATATTTCGTCGTCCGTACCGCAAACAGGCGTAACTCATTTTATATGAATTTTCAGTAGAAGCAAAATGAATATCGACAGTTATTTGATTTCATATATCTTTACTACTTTAGACAATATGAGCATAATTTCTTCCAATAACATAGCTAAAAAGTGTGTTCATTATCTTCTGAGAAGTATATAGAGGAAAGGAAATTCATATTCTCAGCTAAACATGTTTTACATTTTTTTTTTCCAGATACGCCTCTTTGCGGTAACCTTGACAATTACAATAGTCTAGCGGTTTGAAGATACGCCTTTCACTCCATATGGAATAAAATTAGATTAAATAAAAAAACACTATTCTCAGATGTAAATAATACTCAAGCAACTCAAGGATATTACAGAACAAAAATAAGAAGATTTTTATTTGTGATTTTTCATAGGTCGCTATTCCGAGGAGACAGCTCTTCTTTTAAAATATCGGAAACATTTCTTTTCAAGGTTATGGACCTGTAGTCTGTTTGCTTATGGCTAGTCTTGAAATAGATTTTGTAGCAATTATCACTTGTCACTTTGAATTCTATCATATTTTTCCAATTCACATCCATGTCTTTATCATCATTTCGAATAGATAATACTCTTAAGTCTGATGCGAGGTTTTTGAGGTCAAAAAAATTACGATAGTCTAAGGACGAACCTTATATGGCTGTTTCTTCCTTGCTAATGCATAGACTGGCAATAACAGGCTCGGCACAATAATTTCACCTGGATTTTTCAAAGCGTAACTATTGCACTATGTGCTGAATCGCCTTCATTTTGTCCATGACAAGAGGCAAACAAATCTAACGATATCTCTTTAACGTTTGAACAATTACTGACGAGATATAAAAGAGTGGTAGCCATTATCGAATTCTTATTTTGGCCACTACAACCATCAGCAAATAAGTCAACAGTATTGTAGCCTTGTTTGTCTTTTTCGGAAATAAATAAATAAACAGCAGTCGATATTTCCGAGCTACCACGTTTACTTTCAGTCTCACTCCATGTATAACAAAACATTCTCGAGATGCTACTTCATGCATAGTTAGATTGTAGACAGCAAGCCGTGTTTTATAAAATACGGAACAATGATTAGAAACTGGTAAGTATATAACTTGTTGGAGATCAAATGTAGCACCTTTGTATCATTTTTAGCTTTTTCTTTGCAGCTATTCTTTATTTCTCTTACCGTTTCCTTTTCTAAAATGTGGGCCAAGTATTCCTTTTCCAAATTAGCCTTTTCTTCTTCCGATCCTTCTCTGTAACACTTGCAAAGACCACATTAATCTTTTTTTGGTTTGTGAAATGAGAGGTTCATGGATCTGAAAATTTTTCTATACAAAGAAAAACTTCCCTTTGTTTGTTGATCTTCCAGTTTGTACATGTGATACATTGTACTCAGAGATAAATCTTCATGTAGGTATTGTTTAGTTGAGGACTTCCGGCAGTAATGTGACTCTACTCTGGCGAACCTATTTATGCGCTCTATAATACTTTTTCTAATGACTATGTCTCTTGATGATTGTAACTCCCGTCGACCTCCACAAATTTCTTTTTCTAGCACACTCGTTGTTCTATTCAATTTCGTTATTAGGGTTCTGCAAACTTTCTAACTTATCCCAAGGGTCCCAAGGAACATTTTTTTACAAACTAATTGTCGGATACCTTCTAGAGGTAAGAAAAAATAATGTATTTGCTTACGGCGTGGATCATTGCTATTTGTAGTTCTATGTTTTGGGTTTTCAGATAAAAAAAAGCGTGCTATATACTCTCTTTGTTGTTGGAGGTCACCAAGACTATAAAACTGTGAGAATATCATTGTTCTTAAAGGACTGCTGAACAAATAACACATACTTTTTCTTTTCTTACACATTTCTATATTGCAGATTCCCTTAAGTGCTTTCTCCTTCACAATTTTCTTAGTTACAGGCGAAATATAATACATGTTTCGCCCTGATTCCTCAACGTTTTTGCAATTCTTCTTTTATCTTCTCCGACTTTTTTTTTCCTATCACCTTCTGCCTGGGAACACATACCCTTTACAGCTTTTAACTTCACAAGTTTGATGATAGTCCGGATCTTCCGGATTATAAATCTCGACTGCAGCAAAGGGATCGCTTTCAGATGAGGTGTGACTCAATTTGGACAAAACATCATATGTATTCTGTAAGTCAAAAGGACATATCTTAGTTACCACTGAGAGAGTAGCAAAAAATGGACACCGCATGTAGGCGTATCTTCATTTACGCCTATTTGCGGTGTATTGTATTTCATTTCTGAGAGATACGACGTTTAGTTTTATGCTGATATCTCTATGAGTGAACTACTTAGAGTTACGCCACTTTGCGGGATTGAAGGTATGCTATACCTTGTTGATTTGAATCCGTTAACTCGAATTTGATATTTTGTCAGATACGCCTGTCTGCGGTATGGACGACGATTTGTCTACTGTTTTTTCGTATTCTCGAGTTTATTTTCCGACATTTTGAACTTTGAAAACAGACTTATACTATATTAATACTTTTACAAAAAAAGGTCCAGAGAATTACATTTCTTCGTAAAGAAACATCTGGAATGGAACCGGGCTCGGTTTTAGCGGCCCAAAATACGTACGATAAAGGCCATTCGAACCACGTTTAAAGCATTTTAATTTTAAGTAACCATGTATAGGATATTGTGTTACAAAAAATGGCATCAAGTAGGTTGGCTCTGCCCTTCCTATGCAACGCTGCCATCAGTTCATATCGGAGTTCAGCACATGTTAAACCTTCTGAAAAAAAAATAGATACAAACATGTGCAATAAGAAAAATAAATAGATCAAGTCTGTCAAACAGGGCCATACAATTAGTGCACAGACATTATTTTCCTGCGCTACCTGTAGTTACCGTCCATCACCGTCGCAGTATGTGCAGACCGTTACCCCAGGAGCAGAACCCAGATAGCGGAACGAGACGCGTATTGAGCTCTTTAGCTTTAGTTAAAGGCAAATATGGCTAATAGATGCGTAGAACTACCAGTTTTGGAAGCGTATAAATATACTCGCATCAAAACATTGAGATATACCTTCCCACACCTCCCCACAATATTCCAGCCCCTAATTTTTACTGGTACAGTTCTTTTCTAAAACGATCAGGTTTCTCTGAAATGTCAATGCCAATGTTTTTGACCTTTTTCTTCACCGCCACTTAACCGGTTTACAAAAAATTGTACATCCTTGGCATAGTGGTAACCTTGTGTAACAATTTCATCCAAATCTAAGCCATACTTGACAAGTCATAAAGAGGCCAAGGATTACCGGACATACAGACGGACGGAAATGAGTGACATGACATGAAATTTTTCGCGATTACAATACTTCCCACTACTACAGTGGCGTAAGAAGCAAAAATAATGTTTTCTATTTTTTGTTTTATAGCATCTATAACTCCAGAATGGTTTTGTACACAAATGTGTTAAATTCGTATACACGTCAGTCTGTATGTAAATATCGTTGGGTTTGTGTTTAGTTGGTGTCACTCAAACAATCGTTTTATTGTTCTGTTGATAGAGTAATTCCAGTTGTGTTATATCTAAGCAACTACGAAGGTGACGTATAGATACAGAATGACCGCTATACAGAGCTTTTCAACAAGATTCTATCACTTACTTTTTGAATGGGTCAAGATAGTAAGATTAAATTCGAGGTGATCACTTATCAGTAATTTGAATTTCTCTTTATTGATTATAGAGTACCGATTCCTAGACCAAACCCTTTTTCAATGGTTTTCCTTTCATAGCTTATTGATTGTATAATTGCACACGTAGTATATCTTTCTTTCTCAGCGATTCAGCATTGGACTTTTGGACTCTAATGTGAGAGTATTAACGACTATCTTCGAAATTTCCTCATAAAATTTTGTTGGTCCCTCGTAGAGAGTTGGGAACCAGCGCGCCACCTTCTCACGTACTAGCAGTATAGGGATATTTGGTTCTATCAGATACCTTCTTCAAGGTCATTAATTTAACCGCCTTTTAATGTTTACTTTCCTATCAAGATACCTTCTGTTAAAATTTGATTTACTGTCAAGATACCTTCTTTTGAAATGTGATTTACTATCAAGATGTAAACAGGGCTTTTTGTCAAAGGGAAGGCATGGCTTCCAACAAAATCAGCTACGAAATAGCTACAAAGCAGCTACAAAAAAGGTGGAGAAGTGTGAATGGTGGTACTCCGCAATGGCTTTCCACGCTGAAGGTTAAAATCCCATTAGAAAATGGCCGGGGTAGTAACCAAACCAAAAGAACTAAACGTAAAGTACAAAATAAAAGGGTACTACTGCATAAACTGGTGTTTGGGAGTCTAATATCCCAGAATCTAGAAACTAATGAAACGACACCCACGCGACAATCTCCGCAGGAAGGTAAAAGCAAAAATGGCGCTGGACGCGCCGGTACGCAATCAAAAAAGGTATCCATGCCTTCCCTTTGACAAAAAGCCCTGTTCACATCTTAATAGTAAATCACATTTCAAAAGAAGGTATCTTGACAGTAAATCAAATTTTAACAGAGGGTATCTTGATAGAACTCAATATCTATAATCTGCTAGCACACAGGGTGGCGCGCTAGTTGCCAACTCTCTACGAGGGACCAACAAAATTTTATGAGGAAATTAAGAAGATAGTCGATAATAGTCGTTAATAATTAGAGTCCAAAAGATTTCGACACAATACTGAATCGCTGAGAAAGAAAGATATAATTCATTAAATGGTACAATCAAACAGCTATGAAATTTGCCAAAAGAAAATCATTGAAAAAGGGTTTGGTCTAGTAATCGGTATGCTATAATCAATAAAGAGAAATTCAAATTACTGATAAGCGATCAAAATCGTAAAAAAACGTTTCGTGATTTTGGTACGTGACACCGTATATTTTACATAGTAAAGGTGGCAGTTGAATTTCAGAATGGCAGTTAGGCGGCATCTTGGAACATTCTTCATGTCATGTGAATCTCATACAACTTAACAACCAATAATCAAAACTCATGTTATATCAATCTTCTCGCCTATCGGAATATGTAAATAAATATAAAATGATCCATTAAAAAAGAAATCTGTCAAATTTTTTAATCTCAATGTCCCATTGTGTAATCGTACAAAATATTTCAGATACATTGTTGCATACGAACTCATCCTTGTAGCCCAATATTTCCTTCTAGAAGATTCACAAGTCTGCTTAATGTCACTCATCGCGATCGCCCTTAGGCCTGTTTATCATATACATTCCACTGTACAGCATGAATTTATTACCATAATACTTTTAAATTCATGTTGATGAATGTCGTTAACCGTGTTTATAAGGATGCTTTAATCATGTATCTATATTTCTATTGCTGGCTTACGGACTGAATATTTGCTGATCAGGATATGGTAATTAAATGGCTCATACGGGTGAGGGTTGTTATGGGACATTCAGTGCCAGGTTCAGATGGTTGTGTTAATTGTTGCTCGCTTTCCTCTGTCAGAGGAAAATATCGGAGCGTTTTGGATGGTAACACGACGGTTCCAGGCCGACGTGGCATTCCAGGTCTGTTTGACCGCTTAACTTCTCTTGGCGGAGTCTGAAAAGATCTCATGGCAGGATGTGCATATAGATTGTTACTTTAAAGTTGTCATGCTATTCTGAATCAGAGGTAACGTCGGAGCTTTTTGGTAATGACACGGCAACGTTATTTCCTGGATTCTGGACTGCTTTCCGTAGCAACCGTTAAACTCAGCATATCTGTCCATACTCCTGGTAATCAACATATGCCGCGGTGTGCTTAAATCCTTGTTATGTCCATATTAATTCATAGGGGACAAATGGACCACGTTCTTGGAATGTGTGATATCTACTCGTAATAGGGGTTTGTAATATACCGGGGCTCATCGCTATAACTTTTTTATTATTGAAGATATAAAAACGAAATTTGGGGGTAGATAAATTTCCTTTTTGGACATATTCACTTGCTTTGACGAACTTCCGGCTAGACGAAAAACGACTCCAACTTTCGATTTTTAAATAGGATACCCTATAAATTTTTACTGATGTCGATCGAGAATGACATTCTGAACTCAACAACGCCTCACTTGTCAATGTTGTACAAATAAAGTCATTCTTATTTCAATTATTATTTTTCGATCTAGAATGCGTTGGATTCTGTATATCGCTTCATTTTTGATCAAGTCGCACTCTTTTTATTCGCTCTCTCTAATTTTATTATAATTTTATTTTGAGGTCATTAATTATGATTGACTGTTCGACATCTACTACTGTAATATAAACTAGAAGTAAGTCAAATCAAGTGAATATGTCCAAAAATGTAAATTGATCTATAATACGCAACCCTCAAATTTCGCTTTTCTATCTTCAATAATGAAACAGGTGAGACGAGACACCTTGGAGAATCACCCGGTACTAGCATATTCTAGTGATGTGGAGTATGCTATTTACGCACGGGTTTATAACGTGATATAAACAGTACCAAGGATCGTTCGTGTGTGTCGGTATTGGCCTCTTCTATAATGTACCAAAACCAAAGTATTCTGTACGGCTTTTGATGTGAGCTCATATAAAAAAAGCGGAAGGATTTAACAAGGAACACATGACTGTTGCCTGCTTTGCTACTTATCGGGAGGATATTTATCGTATGTTCTCAAAGCTTTCCGCTCGCATCTTGACACTGTTTTGACGTTGAAACAACAAACTAGCCACGCTTTATACATATTCGTTTCGGATTCATTAATGGTTCAGGCAGTGCTGTGTTTACATTGTTTATTTTCGGATAATGGGCTCTTTCAAACAAATATTCATGCACTGTGTGAACACTTGAGAATACAGGAAATTATTGTGGTTATATGTATATTTTTTCGGTATTATCAAAGGCAACTGACAAAACATTATCCAGCAAAACATGCTTTTACGAAGGTTGGTCCAATGACGATGGGAAATATGATCAAAGATGTAATCAATTGAGTTGTCACCTTTGTCCTGTTGTATTTTTCAGTCTGTCAAATTCATGTTAATGCAAAATTTGTGCTTCATCAACCCTGTGTGCTTATAGTTGTAATATGGCATCTTTTTATTTGTTACACTTTGCATTAATCTGCGTATTTTCCACTGAGTTTCTAAAACCATTTTTCTTCTTTTTTTTGGCATACTCTTTTTTTTTGCTTTAGGACCAGGCCATGCAGCCAGAAACTAGGTTGGTATTTTGGTCCCTTGGCGTACTCTTAAGCGGCTCCTATACACCAGTACTTCTTCACCTATATGAATCTGGCTTGGGTCTTATCAATTCGCTAATTTTTGGAACTTGAGTCATTTTATTTTTGGGACCCGTCGACCTTCGGAGGACCTCCAAAACGCTGGAAAAATCTCGAATCCTCTAGACCCATATCCAACGCAGCCACAAAGATAAGTGTTTTGTATATATACTCAGTGACATTAGAAGTGTTACACCCAGAAAAAAATATTTTTTTCAACTAGATTTTTTGGTAATGAGGTAGTCCTATATCAAGGATTAAACGATAACATTCACCCGAAATTTTATTGACAAGTAATAAGAAAAAAATTAATAATGCGTTGGTCGACCCCGCAGCTGAATACACTCCTGTATACGTCTAGGCATCGACAAAATGAGATGATCGATGTCTGGTTGTGGCACCTCATTCCAAACAACTCGAACTTCGTGGATTAGCTGTGGCAGAGTCTGTGGCGGATGGTGCAAAGTAGATAGTCCCCACCCCCACCATATCCCACTCATGTTCGATGGGGTAGCCACGGCAAAACATTAACGCCTGCTTCTTGAAGAAGGTCCGTAATACGATGAGCAATATGGGGACGTCCGTTGTCTTGCTGAAGAACGTGTGGGCGGCCCTCTAGATACGGCAGTAAAGTGGTTCGTAAGACATCATCAACATAACGCGCAGCAACCGTAATGCTTTAAAAAAGAGCAGGGTTGATAGTCTACCATAGGTAGTAGCCCTCCAAACGATTACTCCAACAGTCCTGTGTACATGCCTCTCAAGAGCAAATCCAATATCTCGCCGTTCTTCATGGCGGCATCTTCTACGAGCATCGTGCGACAATATCGCGATACGTCGCTGAAGATGACATTATGTCATTCTGCCACCCAATGTTGCCGTTCTCTGCTCCTGGTCAACGATCTGACGCGTAGTAGCAAAACGGCCTCGTAGGGCTAGTTGTCTGAAGCGCCATCTTGACGCTCTGTAATAATAGTAATAATAATAATAATAATAATAATAATAATAATAATAATGCAGAAGACGTAAACGAAATCTAACTTTAGCCTGGATTGACTACAAGAAAGCTTTTGATTCAGTTCCCCACTCATGGATTCTAAAAAGTCTGCAACTTGTCGGTGTGAACGACAAAATCATTGAGCTTTGCAAACGAATGATGACTTCTTGGAGTACCACGGTTCATCTAAAAGGTCCAATTACTGAGATCGTCACATCAAAAATTAATATCAGAAGACGCATCTTCCAAGGGGACGCCCTGTCACCTCTTCTTTTCTGTATCCTCTCATTCCTTTGTCTGCTGAACTGAATAGAATGAAAGCTGGCTACATTTTAAATGGTTCCAAAGTCAACCACCTTCTCTATATGGATGATCTGAAACTGATTGGAAAAAATGAGACAGATCTAGAAGAACAAATCAATACAGTTAGACGATTCAGCGATGATATCCATATGGAGTTTGGGCTGGATAAGTGCGCGCAGGCTATATTCAGAAAAGGAAAGCTGCAAAGGAAGAACCACATGGAAGAGACACAGTTCTATCAAATTGAAGATGCTGATACTTATAAATATTTAGGTACTGACGAAGGAGAACGGATAAATCATAACCTAATCAAACAGAAGGTCAAGAAGGAATACGTTAGAAGACTCAGGCTGCTACTCAATAGTCATCTGTACAGCAGAAATAAGATCCGCGCGCTAGGTCAATTTGCATTGCCAGTCCTTGTTTATAGTTTTGGCGTAATCGATTGGCAATTGAAAGAAATAAAAGCAATCGTCCGAAAAACGCGTAAACTGCTAACATTAAATGGTATGCTACATTCTCGCGCCGACACCGACAGGCTTTACGTTTTCAGGAAAGAGGGAGGCAGGGGACTACACCAAGTGGAGGCAGCCTACAAGTCAGCAATACTCAGTATAAGCGACTACTGTGAAAACAGCCCAGACAGAATGATGATTGCCCGAAATTACGATCTCTCTCTGCCAGTAACTAAGTCCCTTATACAAACTGCAACAAAATTCCGTCCCCAGTTATCTATACTGGAATCCTTAGGGCCAGACTTGTAGAAAAGAAAGGTGACGTACAAAATATCTATCCAGTCGGCACTGAGGGAGAAATGGCAAGGGAAGGCCCTGCATGGACAATATGTTACCCGAGTACTTCAAAACCATAACCTCAGCAAAGAAGACACAGTGAGATGGCTCACAAGAGCAAACGTAAAGGGTGAAACAGAAAGTCTCATAACAGCGGCACAAGATCAAGCCTTAAATACCAACTACCATTCAAACCGGATACTGGGAAGAAACAACGATCCCAAATGTAGGATATGCAAAGAGAAGGATGAAACCATATCTCACGTAATGTCTTCATGCCCTATCCTCGCTCAGCGCGAATACGTTACACGACACGACAGAGTTGCCAAGATCTTGCACCACTCAATCTGCAAAGATTTCGATATTGACGTTAAACAGCGTTGGTATGATCATGAACCACAGCAGGTTGTAACTGCAACTAATGTCACCATTCTTTGGAATCAGCCTATAATAACAGACCGAACAATTGCTGCCAACAAACCGGACATCGTTATCAAGGACCATAAAAGTAAGTTATGCACTATAATTGATGTTGCAGTACCATCAGATTATAACGTGAAAGACAAAGAGGCTGAAAAGTTTCTAAAGTACCGGGATTTGTCTATTGAGATAAACAGAATGTGGCAAATGCGTACGCACATAGTACCAATTATAATAGGTTCCACAGGTGCCGTGTCTAAGAATTTTGACGCATATGTAAAGGCAATCTCAGGTACCTTAAACCCTTACCAACTTCAAACTGTAGCCATATTCGGTACAGCCCACATTATAAGAACAACATAACGTAACGTCTAACCTAAGGAGTAAGTCATACCCCCGGTTTTGATGAAGAAAGTAATCCAGCCACCAACAATCAAGCGCTGAGAAATTTAAAAGAAATAATAATAATAATAATAATAATAATAATAATAATAATAATAAATAATAATAATAATAATAATAATAATAATAATAATAATAGTGTTGGCTTTAATAAGAAAACAAGTCATCTGTTTTATATGGATGACTTGAAGCTCTTTGCCAAAGACGATAAACAGCTGGAGAAAGAACTCTCAATAGTAAAAATATTTAGTGACGATATCGGTATGGAATTTGGACTTGACAAGTGTGCCAAGATTACTATGAAAAGAGGAAAAGTTGAGAGAAGTGAAAATATCAAATTGAACGACGCCACGGAAATAAAAAACCTAGACAACGGTGAAACCTACAAGTATTTGGGAGTGGAGGAATGCGGGAGCATTGAGCACGAAGAGATGAAGAATCGACTGACAAGAGAGTACTATCGGCGTATAAGGCTTTTTCTCAAAACGGAGTTCAAAAAACAAGGTAGTGGCTATTAATTCAATCGCTATCCCTGTGCTGACGTATAGTTTCGGTATTTTGGATTGGTTGAGAACCGATATACACAAGCTGGATAGGAAAACAAGAAAACTACTAACTTGTGAAGGTATGCATCATCCCAAAGCTGACGTTCAGCGTCTATACATCGCACGGCGTGATGGCGGACGAGGTTTACTAGAGTTAGAATATGAATATGATCTAGCCATTCTAGACCTGCATGAATACCTGAGCTCGAGAAAGACAAATATACGAAAATGTTAAAAATCCACGATGCCCAGAAACGTAAATACTCTCTTGAGAGAGAAGCAGCGAGTATAAAATCAAACTACCAAAGTGACAACTCTAGGACGTCGAACACAAAGGTCCAAATCAAGGTCAGCATTGCTAAGCGCAGAATGGAAATGTTGAAAAATAAACCATTACACGGCCAGTTCTACAGAGACCTTAGTAGACCAGGCGTAGACAAAGACGCTAGCGTTGCATGGCTCCGTAGTTCTGGTCTGAAGGGCGGAACAGAAAGCCTCTTGATTGCTGCTCAGGACCAAGCCCTCAACACACGCTATCACCAAAAGCGCATACTTGGTTGCGAAGTGGACAGTAAGTGCAGGATGTGCAATCAAGCAGAGGAGCACATAAGCCACATCGTGGCTGGATGTACCACACTCGCACCTACTGAATACACAAAAAGGCACAACAACGTAGCAAGGTATCTACACTGGCTAATGAGCAAAGGGGCTGGTATAGAGGTCTGCGATAAATATTATGAGCACATTCCAGAAAATAATAAAGTTGTAAATAATGAAGATGTTCGAATCATGTGGGATGTTCCCATCATCACTGATAGAACCATACCTGCGAACCGCCCGGACATAGTATATCTTGATAAAAGAACAAAAACCTGCTTACTAGTAGATGTAGCGGTTCCTAACGATTCGAACGTAATGCTGAAGGAAGCAGAAAAGTTAAGCAAGTATAAAGACCTGGAAATAGAGGTAAGCAGAATGTGGAACGTTAAGACCCGAACAGTTCCAGTCATTGTAGGAGGCCTAGGGACGCTTAGAAAGGGGTTACAGACCAACCTCTCACAACTACCAGGAAAACCATCTGTTGCTGAAGTGCAGAAAATAGCACTACTGTGCACTGCTCAGATTATCCGCAAGGTATTAGGGTGAATCGCTTTGATCTCGGGTAGAGATCTGGATTCGCTTAAGACTGTCACAATAGGACAAGAGGAAAACACTAAAATAATAATAATAATAATAATAATAATAATAATAATAATAATAATAATAATGTTTATTGGAGCACTTATACAAAATGAATATATGTATATACATTGAAAAAAACAACTCTCCAAACGGCTGAGGATTGGCATTGCCATTTTTCACCGTAGCAATTAGAGAGAGATTCAGTAAATTAAAACTATTTTATGTAGTCATGCGATTCATCTTATCTATAATTTTACATAGGTAATGTAATGCATAAAATTGAGGTACCAATGTAAATAAAATACAATATTGAATCGTAAGTTCTTAACTTCAGCTTCAGAAGCTTGTAACTGTATCTTTCTGAAACTAGTACTGGAAGTAATTTGGAAAAGTTCTAAATATTTATTCAACAAACAAGGTGCTGTGTAAGTAAAAGCTATTCTGAATTTAGATGTTACATGGCCTGGGACATTATAACAATTATCGTTTCTTAGAAAAACATGTCGCACAGAGGATCTTTTCTCTAAAATATTATACAGATAATTTGGAGATTTATATCTTAAAACTACATATAATAGAGCACCATAAAAAAGCAATGAATGGTAGTTATATTTTTAAATGCCTTCTCTCACATAGTAGCTAGTGATGCGTTCTTCTCTACCTATATCATCATAACAAAATATTATGCAACAATTCTGTAAAATCTGACTTTTTTGTTTTATTTCCTCAGAAGGAAGTTGTAATAGACTGTGACACCATAATCCAAATGTGTAAGGATTAACGAGTTTACAAGCATTAATTTAATATCACATGTCAGTATGTGTTTATATTTCCAAAGCGTTTTATGTTTATAATAGCACAATTTGAGTTTATTCATAACATGACATTTAAAACTTAAATTTGTATCTAATAGTATTCCCAAACTTTTTATTTCCTCTACAATTTGAATAGTAGTACCTTCTAAAAGTCTATTTGCATTCAATGCCTTTTTGAATTTTGGAACAACTAGTCTAGAACCAATACAACAAGCCTTAGTCTTGGTGCGGTTAAGTCTCAGTCAGTATTTTTTGAATACCTTGTTATCATTTCTAAATTTGTGTTAACCACCGATATGACGGTATTTGCATCATCTGGTTTATATGCTTTATATATTTGTACATCATCCGCATACAAGTGTACTTTCCAACCAGATGATATATAATCCGTTACATCTGATGTGTAAAATGTAAATAGTACAGGGCCTATAACACTCCCTTGTGGGACACCAGAATTTACTTTTCGTTGAGCGTTGAGCGAATATGTTATCACGAACTTTCACGCACTGCGATCTATCGGTCAAATAGCTCGTGAGCCATTGTACAGCACTGCCGGAAAAACCATAGTGTTTCAATTTTGTACACATGTTTACCATATGGCTTTGCTGTAATCCAACATCATTAGCAGTGTATCCTTGCCGTCATCGGTCATGTCACTAATAATTTTGATGAGTGCTGTTGACGTATTGTGTAGTTTCCTGAAACCCGACTTGGTGGACCAGTTGGCCACACACGACACACGCGCACTACCGTCATTACAGTACAATTAACACGGCGGCCAATTTCGCGATAGGACAAACCAACATCTCGATAGCCAAAGTCGCTAACATGGTGATAATTTGGACGTCTTCGAACTCGAGGCATTTTGTTATGCTTAACACTAGTAGAAGAAAGGGCAATAACTAAAAATATCTGTACTACTCAGCTCTCAGGAACTGCTTTCTTCACAAAAACTAAGAGATAACATTTTAACAAAGGTAAATTCTTTTGTTGGTTAGAACTTCTAATGTCACTGATTATTGTTATAAGTAATATCATAAGGGCAGTGAAGAGACATTTTTTGTGCACTACTTTCCATTATTTAATTGCCCATACGTAATTGATGATGAGAATCCATTATTTCGTATCCTAGCAGTGATAACCTCCAAGTTTCTCTTTCTATTTTCTACTTAGCGTACAGACAGTACGTTTAAAATTTTACAACATCGACAACTCACCTCTGCTTGCAAGTCATTAAAATGTATGAGTAGCTTCCAAAACGGCTTTCGTTCAATACCTCTATGCACAGACAACTCTGATTAATTAACTTTATCGAGCTAGATGCTTCTTGGCAGCTACTGAGCACTAGTCTATTCTATGTATGTTTTACTTCGAAGATCTTTCAAACATTTTCCCTCTGACCTGGATACGATTAATCTTTTTTGTTGACATCTTCGCTATTTTTCAACTTTTAAAATTTCAAGGAATAAACGTTTCTAATAAAAATTTCATAGCATATAGCAAGTTATGCCTTGCATGAACGTAAACACACAGACGTAAACATCTTTAGAATAAAACGATTGCCGTAAGAGAAAACAAATTACGTCTAGTAGGGTGACTCCGTACTTCTCATGGACTAGCAGATGTAGCAATCTTTTTCGTGCAACAACCAGCCAACCAGCAAGAAGTAATAAAACATACCTATACAAAATTTGCAGAAAATCCCTCCAGGTTTTAAAAGTATAAAGCGATAAAATATTTTTGGCAATCTTTCAATGACTTGAACTAGAGAAAATAACGTGTCAGGATTGCACAAACGTAATAAGAAACTTTTTTATCATTTTAATTCCTACGCCACTGAGCGAGGAAGTATTAAAATCGCGACATACAGGGTTTGACCGCAAAGTAATAGGACTGAATCGATTTAAAAAATTTATTGATCCCATCGTTACAATTCTTTAAAAACTTTCAAAATAGGTTCCTTCTGCGTCGATGCAGCGATGCCAGCGCGATTTCCAAGCATTGAAGGCGTCACGGAAGGCATTCTCCGGAATAGCCTTGAGAGCTGCGGTGCATGCTGCTTGGATCCCCTGTGTCGTCTCAAAATGCTTGCCTTTCATCGGCCTTTTCAGGTGAGGAAACAAAAAAAAGTCTGGGGGGGCACATCTGGGCTGTAGGGCAGCTGCGGAAGCGTTGGGATGCCGGCCTTGGTCAGGTAGCTGTTCACAAGAAAGGCGGTGTGAGCCGGCGCGTTGTCGTGGTGCAACTTCCAGTCGGCTGCGATGTCTTGTCGGAACCGACTGACCCTTCGTTTGAGTCTCCTGAGCACTTCCACGTAAAACTTGGCGTTGACGGTTTATCCAGGAGGAACAAATTCATGGTGGACGATGCCTTTGATGTCAAAAAAGACAATGAGCATCGTTTTCACTTTGGATTTGCTCATTCTTCCCTTTTTTGGGCGAGGAGACGCCGTCGTGTGCCACTCGGAAGATTTCCTCTTTGTCTCGGGATCATACTCAAAGATCCACGACTCATCACCTGTGATTACGTTATTCAAAAATTGGGGGTCACTTTCACACATGTTCAAATTTTCTTGGCACACTTCCACTCGCCGCAATTTCTGGTCGTCAGTGAGCACTTTTGGGACCATCTTCGCGCACACTTTGCGCATGTTCAAATGCTGTGTCACAATGTCATGAACCACAGATTTTGGTAAATTTAACATCTTAGTCGACGGTCTGAGTTCAAAACTTTGCGCACACGAGTCACATTATCGGTGTTTGTCGAAGTCGAAGGTCTTCCAGCACGGTCTTCATCAGTGACCTCTTCCCGGCCCTCCAAAAAGGCCTGGTGCCACCGAAACACACCACTTCTTGCTAAAGCAACACCTGGGTAAGCCTGCTTGATCATATCAAACGTCTCTATCACAGATTTACCGAGTTTCACACAGAATTTAATCGCGTACCTCTGCTCTAACGAACGCTGCATTTTCGGCTTGCACGACTCACAGAAACACGTCGCGCAAAAATGTCTGTCCTGACTCTCCAAGTGCTCGGAGACAACTGACCAGCCGCTCATTCGTTAGCTAGGATCGCGTCTCCTTCTGCTATCTGGACTCGGCGCTCGGCATAACGGTCTTCTTAGTTGTTCTGCTCGTACTGCGGCGGTGTTTCGGTGGCTGCTGCCGTATCTTACGATATAGGAAGAGCAACATTGCCCGATGGACGTTAATTACCGGTAGGGCAGAGAAATAATGTCTATGAACTAATAATATGGGCCTCTTTGTCTGACTAAACCTATTGAACATGTTCGTAACTATTTTTTTTCTCAGAGGGCTTAACTTGTGCTTAACTTATCGTTTATTAACTGATGACGGCGTTTCGTAGGAAGTGTAGAGTCAACCTACTTGAAGCCAATCTTTTTCATGGAAGGACGTTCACGGTGAGCGTTACAAAAGATATGGACTTTTCGCAGCTCATATTGGAAGATATACACCTTGACAATGTATATTTTTTCAACAATGCTTGAAATGCAATTAATGTAGATGTAAAAGCTTCATATGCGATTTTCGCTTGAAGAAACTACACATTTTGGGAGAAAATGCGCCTTACAATTTTCAAATTCGCCGACGGACAAATAGATTTTAGAATAGCCAACAAATCACCACTTAGTATTTACCCTATATTTTTGAACTACCTTGTAGATACACAGCCAAGTTGATAAATTCAGAGGAGCAGTAAAATGATGTAGACACAGATTTTGCAGGTCTTACTTCATACCACAAATTATTCAGAGGCATACATTAATCAATCATCTCTTAATATTATGAAGTGAACATTTGCATTAAATAAAATACATAACGAAGTCACGAGAAACCATGTCACATAATTAATTGTCTAAGCAATTTTCTAGGAAACTCAGTTGCCACTCCCTCGCCTGACCTATTTTGATGTATCTGGATGCGTTAAAAGAATCAAAGGTCGCAACTGCTATTTTTACTATACAGGGTGACTTCGAAGTTGAGTCATTTATTTTAACAGTGAGTATAGTTTGGCAAACGGATCTGCAACATCGGGGTATCGGTGAGGGGAAAGCAAAACATGGCTGGTTTCATTCATAAAATGCCAGCGGCGTGCGGTATTTTATAAAAGTTTGGGATTATTTCATAATTGGTTTAAATTTAGTAAACTATACGTTTATATTTCACTTTAAATTTGGGGAGTATCTCAATAATGATATGGAGCATTGTCCATAATAATAAATAAAGTCTCGGGTAAACTCAAAAATAGCTGTTCTCTACAATCTACACCATGTAAAAAAACACTTGAGTTTGTTTCTACACTTCAACAAACGGAAAAATGTCTACTCACTTCCCAAAATTGCCACAATTCAAAAAATCATGATAACTGCGCGATTTAAAACCTAAATCAAGCTAGCGTTTTTGTCAAAGCCGTAAATACAAATAGATACTTAACGTGGTTTTTTACCTTGAGAATATATATATATATATATATATATATATATATATATTATACATCCGTGATCTTATAATATGCTCATTTACTTTAAAAAGTGCCACAAGCCGAAACATGACCAGAATTAATTTTTATTTTATAATCCGCATCTTTCTGGATTCCTATTGTTGCAATTTTGGACTGTTGATGTGGATATTTCTAGAGCATCGGTGTCGCTTAAGTAGAAACAAAGAACTTTAAACATATTTCATATCCGTTTAACTTAATCTTAATCTCTGTAATAAATAATACTTACATTATACAGCATTTCAAAATTACATTTCACCTATTGAATTAGCATTGGTGTTCGTCAACTTCATCATTATCATCATCGTCACTGTCGTCATCAGTTTCGCTGTCGTCATCTTGCCCTATAGTTATTATAACTGGTTCCATTTCCTCCATAAATTGATCATTTTCCCAAAATTTATCTTCAATGTCCCTAGCATGTTGATAAAATTTCTGCCAATCATTAAGCTCGCATAAATAAGGAGGTGTTCTTAGAGGAGTATGTCCATGTGATCTTATGATCCGATCAACTACATAATTTTTTTGGTTGTCAGGGGGCTTATGAAGTAAGACCAGATCGAACAAGTCAAATTTTTTGGCAGTTGCCTCATGATTTATGCCTATAAAATATTTTATTGTATAGTTTGATATGTACATGCATGTTTTGAGTCATACGTACCTTTCCTTGTCAACCAGGCCATTATATCTTTTTTCGAAGATGATTTTGTCGGGGTTTTATCTTCCTGGACGGAATGATATGGAGCATTGTCAAATACTATAACCGAATTAGCAGGTATATTCGGGAGGAGTTTTTCTGTGAGCCAGCGTGTGAAATTTTCCCGATTCATCTGACCGTGGTAATCGCCTGTAGCTAATCCCGCCTTAAAACAGGCATTGTCAACAAATCCATTTTCTGAACCTGCATGCACTATAATGAGTCGACCTAAAATATACAAGACGATTATATAATATGTTACAAATCAGAGTTAAATTTAACATATATATAGCATTTTTGCTTACCTGTAGAACCTATACTGCTTATTACACCAGAAACAGTTTCGCTCTGCCAGCATTTTTTGAAAGTCAAGTCATTGTCCACCCAGGTTTCGTCCAAATAAACAATATTGCGCCCTTCTTCACGATATCTACGTACTTCACGGACGTATTTGTACCTCCATTGCAATATATTAGGCCTCTCCATCAAAACTTTTCTTTTATTTTGACATTTGCGCCAAAAAAAACATTTGATTTTAATAAACTCCTGAGTGCTTCCCTAGAATAGGGGAAATTTGAGTCTTCTCGCAACTTTTGTAATAACTCCCTAGTTGTCGGGATAACTTTATATTCAAGATAAAATCTGTTTATCAAATGTCTAATAATCTGAAAATCAAAATCTTCATCTTTCTCAACAAGAGACTGACGCGGTCTTTTTTTTCCGGGACTGGATAACATTTTATTCGGGTTATTTTCTAGTCTTTCTTTATCTTCGTTATGAATTTTCCTAACAGAAGATACTCCGACTCCGGTATAAAGGGACACCCTATCAAGCTTACGTTTAAGCGGCAACTTGAGGGAATTGTTTGCCGCTTCCTCATCGCAAACCCTATAAATAATCATCAGAATGTAAGCTTAGCATTTCCTTGTTTTTTATTTATATTCAGACTCAGTCGTCAAAAACTACAATTATTGTATATTATTATTACTAACCTATAAACATTCGCAATCACTTCTCTTGTTTGGCTATGAAGCGTCTTTCCGCGAGTAAATTGGTTCATTTTAAAAAAATAATACTAAAACGAATAACAATAACAAATAACAAAACACTAAACTATTCAAAAACACACAGCACTAAACATACAAACTTAATAGAACAATAAATAGTTAACAATAATAGTAATAATACACGACAATCAACGGAGATAAAACCTACGCCACTGGACTTTTCAATAGTATGGATATTCTAAGAAAGGAGCAAAAAATTGTCTGGGACGCTACCCAATAGGGAGTCGAATTTTCTCATGGCGACAAAACATGTGAGGATATCCGCCAATCAGATTCGTTTAGGCGGTGTCCAATATACCTTTCGGGTGGTTGTTGCCAGCTCAACCGATGTCGATAAGATCTTTGGAAAAATGTTTACTTATAATACGATTCAGTAGTAAAAAATAGTTATTAAATACAAATAGAGCTAACAACCCATTAAAATACTCAGTATTTTGAATTATTATTTTTTGGAATTGTGAAAAATCGATTTTCAAATCATTGAAATTACTTTTATTATTATTATTGCTTTTTTGTAGTTAAATTTGGCAATATCGAATATTTTCGGTCGCATTCCTTTCGCTGTTGCAGATCCGTTTGCCAAACTTTAGATCTGATCAAAAGAAATGCTTTTTTCCTTTAACATTTTTCTGGTAAAATTAAAGTAACAAAGTTATAGCCCTTTAGAAGTTTGAGTACCGCCCTGTCTCAATAATAATATTATGTGCTCGTGTTTGGCAACGGATATAATCCGCCTTATCCGTTCATCGCATCGGAAACAAAAAAGCGAAAGAATTTGAAACGATGTTTTTACTACAATGTACAATTTTATTCAGTTGTTTTCCGTCAATGTGTCAGTCGGTAACGCGTGAGTGGATAATGGTGTTTGTTGCGTGGCTTAAACGAAATAAAAAATGCACATGTTTACGAAAATGCTGAACTTGTGGACATGATTCTTATTTACGGGGGGGGGGGGGGGGAGTCTTTATGCGGATCGGTTTCCCAATCGAGTGCAACCAACCCCTCGTGCCTTTGTTAATGTAGTACAAAGGGCTCGTGAATCAAATACAGGTCCGCACTGAAATACTTGTCGGGAGGATACTTTATAAAACAAGGTAACATTTTTTTTAATTTTTATTTTTATTTTTACACACATATTTTGGTTTATCTTCCTTCTACAATCATTATCTGAAAATTAATGACTCAACTTCAAAGTCACCCTGTATATGGCTATATTAACCAATCTTGGATATGCTGATACCAATCCGAAAACTTATCATGTAAAACTGAAATAAAAGTGGAGCTTATCCGAATCCTCTTGATAGCCAAATAACATCATATACAAAAATAGTCATCACAATGCCCCTGATATTTGAAAACTTATTAAAAAAATTAAATCAAATATACACACGAGGTGATTCTCTGTTCTGATCTCATTTATGGTAATCTAGAAAGAGTAATACTTTTTCAAGAATTTACTCATTTTTATAATTACGAGGGCTGTAAATTAAGTGATGAGACTGTTTTTTTTTAATTATGTTATTCAACTATAATTACAATTTTATACTGTCACTGTTAAGATAACTTCCTTCTAAAGCCACACAGTGCTAGAGACGGTTCGTCCACGCCTCACAGCAGTGCTGCGATACTGGAATAGCCTTCAGCTGGTCGGTTACAGCAGTTTGAATGTGTTCTACTGTCCCAAAATGAGTTCCCCTATGGTGATTTTCCAATTTCGGGAAGAGAAAAAAGTCATAAGGACACTTGTCAGGCGAATAAGAAGACTGAGGAGCCAGAGGAATATCTTTACTGGCCAAGCACTTGTTTATTGACATTGCTGTGTGACAAAGAGCATTATCGTGTTGCAGCACCCAGTTGTTCTTGATGTGATCAACGGTGGTGTGACTCAAATTTAACTCTTCTCCGACCATTCTGACTGTCAACTGACGATCTGAACGCACAAGATGCCTGATTCTGTCGATATTTTTATCTGTTCATCGAGTTTCTCCGTTCTGAAGATGCCTTAAGCCACTATATCCGTAGGCCTGCTGAAGTTTAGCAAGAATTTTCATTGCACTGTACTCAAGTCTGAAGCAAAACCTGATTGCACACTGTTGCTCGAAATGTCATTCATAGAACAGATTAGGAAACACTGTTTCACAAATAAAAATCGCTACAGACGACTAGATGATTTGAGTGAGTTCACACTTGTACTGAAGGCGGATCACATGTTTCTCTGTCTCCCCTCCAAGCCCGGTGCCTCCAGCATTGCCAGATCGAACGCTACTTATGTACTTCCTAAATAGATCTCTCATTTCTTTTTGGGAGAAGTGGTTTGAATATTATATGGAAATTCATATCTATTCTAGTAGAAAATATCCTGAGGCTAGTAAAGGTCGGCTTTGCAAATTGCATGAACTGTATCAAAAAAGTAATGTCACCTCACCCTATCATTGTCTGCAAAGTATTCATGGTATATTCCCAACTGGAGCCATCACACACTCTTTGATCACCCATGTTTGTCTGGCCAATGAAACCCCATGTATTTAAAATTTTTCTTTAATGTCAACGTTTTAATCACAAAGGTGATCTTCTTCAGTACACAGTCATTGGATTTCGAATGAGGTCACTTTGCTTATTGCGTTTCTCTCATCAAGCCCCCAAAAAATGTAAACCGCCATGTTGCGGCGGCTGCCGTATTGTATTTAGTATGATATCACATTCTACTGAAGAAGATCGCCTATGTAACTGAAACATTGACATTTAAGAAGAATTTGAATTGTTACATTCACAACCTCTTGAATTAGATACAGGTGGTGGAAGGCTTCTTATTTTCTCATTTGAGCTTCCAGTTTCGTGAAACTGAATTCTACGGTAAGATGAGAGCAAAGGGTCTCAAGAAATTAGCTTCGAATTGCAGAAATATAAATTCGTATCATGTCTAGTTTTACGAAATGTTTCTCTCTAAATCTGCGAAAGTCCTTGTTTTGGGCTTCCTGTGCCTCTTCGCTGTCTAGTGCCATCATAGTACTTTCCAGCAAGATATAATAGGGAGCCCTAAAATAAATGATTTGTTATGTCATAAACTATCCGCGTCGCACCACCGCCTATTTGATGGCGGGTCAGCCTTACCCACAAAAATTATATCTTTCTCAGAAAAAATTACGTAAGTAGGTTGACTCTGCACTCCCTACGCTATCAGTTCATAGAGGACTAAGTTCAGTGCAATTTAAAACCTCTGAGAAAAAAGTCAGTTACGAACATAAACAACAGGGGAAATAAAAGGATTACGTCAGTAGAACGGGCCCATAGAGTTTGTCCATAGACATTATTTCCCTGCCCTGCCGGTAATTACTGTCCATCTAGCAACGTTGTACCTTTCCACATCCGCTCGACAGTGCCCAGCACAGCATCGCTGCAACGACTTATCGTTCATTCCATGCATGAACCGTGTATGTTTTTTGCGCTGCAGTACGTATATATTGGTTAGCCGGACTGGTTCGCCGGGCGGTGAGCGGATCGAAAACGTTTCATTTTATGTTTTAAAAGCAAATGTACAGAGAAGTCTATGATGCGTGAAATATGGCTAAACAGTGGAGTTTAGAGCGTACAGAGATGGTCTGGCAGCATTATTTCAGTGATAAGGAAATTTAACTTTGTTTTTCAACAAGCATTGATCCAAAAAAGAGGCGGTACACATTCACTGCTACAAGGTCTAAACTGGTTGCTTTTTTTGAATAGTAGAGATACAGTTTCATAAGTATTAATTTAGTTTCAGATTGACTGTACTAGCCTCCTAGATTTAGTGGTGTACTCGTAATCTAAGTGACTAAATTTCAGATTATCTCATGGATCGCACAGTATCTGTCTTCTAGAGGTTGTATAGATACCGCATAATATTCCTAATAATGGGTATGATTCAATTATCCTCTGAAACATTGTTGTTTTATTGGGCTTCGGTCCCACTGTGCGGGATTGGGCGTAACGTTTGATTGCCGACTGAACTTTAACAGTCGTATATACAATATTACCAGTCATGCAAACATAATGTAAGGCTTTACTGTCAGGAAGTGCAAACCTGTATCAAACATCTCCTTACTCAAGTCACTTTACTTTGCTTTTGTCCGTTCTAAGTTGTAATATGCGTCTGTCGTGTGGACTCATTACTACCAATATTACTGTATTGATGTTCTGAACAGATTTTTGAAACCTGTTGACCGTTTACCAGGAGCGTGGACTTGCACTTTATTCATTGGCATCTTGTCGTAAGCATGCATCGGTAATATTTTTTTATAAAATTCTTAACGGCGGAATTGCTTCATCTACGCTACTGTTTCAAATTAACTTCGTAGAGCCTAGGCTTCACTCACGTGTTAATGCAGTATTTATTCTTTTGTGAACGTAACTTACTTTTGAAATGTTATGTGTACCAATTTTAACAATATTTGTCATAGATGTGACATTTTTTATTATACATTGAATAACTTAAAATGTGTACTCCCGCAATATCTCGAATAACTTCAAACTTTTCTTGTTGTGCTTCTTTGCTTTAATAACTTATGCAGGGTGTCCAATAAGTACCACAACAAACTTAAGAAGAAGGTAGGCTTTGGACTGACTTCCAAATAACAAAAGCTTACCTATATAAAAGTGTCACCGTTTTCGAGATATTGAATTTTTCTTAAATTTAAAAAAAACTAACCTTTTCATCTGTGGTGTTTAGCTGCATTTATAAATAAGGTTACACTTGTCACTGATCGGTAACCAGTGTAACTTGACTTTAAATCCAATAATTACATTGTAATGTGTGTCAGTTACTTACAAAAGCAGCAATCACTTTTTTCTATTCCAAATAGTACGTGTGGTGTCTTTCTAAAATCTGTATTCGATTAGCAATCTTTTCATTCAATATAATGCAGCTATAGTCCAGTACATTTTTGTTTCACCACAGATGGTCAAAGTTGGCGAGAAATATCAGAAGGTTATAAGTCCAAAAATAGCCCTTATTTGCTCATAGTTCCTTAATATCTTTTAACTACATTGCATTTGTATATGTAACTATCTAGAAGCATTCTATAGAAAAAATAAACAAAGTATAACCGTATTTGTACATGCAGCTAAAAACCACAGATGAAAAGATTGGTTGTTTAAAATTTAAGAAAAAATTCAATATCTCAAAATCGGTGACACTTTTATATAGGTAAGTTTTTGTTATTTGGGAGGTCACTCCAAAGCCTACCTTCTCTTTAAGTTTGTCGTGGTACTTATTGGACACCCTGTATATGTAGTCTTCATCATTATTTTTAGGTGCAAAAAAAGGTAGCTACTTTTTGTATTGTATTGTGTGCCCTGCAAATGGATTTTTCTAAAATGATATTATTATTATTCTAACTGATACTGTTTCAGAGACCGTCATGTTATACTATATCTGAAACTCTGCATACCATCGCAAGAATGTAGTAATTTGCCGCAAATATTTTTGTTAGTCCCCGATGAATCAAATGATATTCTAACGATGAACGTCGAACGGTTTAATCGAGCAATTAACCATTTCCCATGTGAAGTAAATCCGATTAAGCCGTGGTAGCAGCAATTCGCTTAAAGGCAAACTTCCGGGTGCTGCACGAAAATTTTATAACTGGTGAGGACCGTCAGCATGGCTGCCGTCCCATTAAAATGTATGAAGCTGCAGCACGTTGGCTTCTGTTCAATAATTTCCTATGCACATTCAGTCCTGATTGATTCACTTCATCGGGGCATGAGACAGTTCAGTGTATGGCATGAGCGAACTGGATGGTATGGTTCCTAATGAATGCAAAAGAATCATCTTACTCGCGAAAGTTGTTATATTGAGTCTTAGGCAAATGTCACACCATTAGTATTTACTGTATTCCGCCGGTATTTATGTGGCCAACACGTTAATAATTATTGATGCATATGCTTACGTAGAAATTCACTGACACTTTTTTATATGCCTCCCAGAAAAAAAAATATGTAGAAGTTATATGGTCCAATATGAAGTTTTCCACCTTCTACAGCCTCCAAGTGCCCATTTTTTGAGACTCCCAAATGTTTTCCATAAATGATCAGGAGCCACTGAATCATCAAAAACGGAGTTTGAGCGATATTTATTTTCTTTATTCTGCCCCATCTGTGCCGCTACTGGACCGATTGGGCATTGTCTTAACCTTCTGAGGAAATTTCATCAAAATCTAAGCGGTACATCCCAAGTTATAAACGAGCCAAGGATTAGCGGGCAGACAGACCAACAGACAGACGGAAATGAGTGACATGGTTTTTAGTGATTCAAATGTTATATAACATCCAAAAAACAAAATCTCATCTTCGAAGTATAATACTTGCTCGCCACGAGCGTAGGAAGTAAAAAGATATTACATCAACGACTTTATTGTATTCTACTCTAAAACCTTTCCATAGAACTTCTTTTCTAAAAAGTCATAGAAAATAGAGTCATGTTCAATTTATAGCGGGACACCTTGTAAGTTAGGAAATCTGATGTACGAGTATATCAAAAGCGGAGGAAGTGTCGAGTAAATCTACTTGACACCATTTTTTGCTGATGCCTATGAAAGGTCACGTTGCGGACTGATTAGCAAGCGCAGGACTCTGGTAATATTTTTTCTCCTGAGCCCTCCAGGAGGGAGCGCAAAACCTGATGACCCTCCAATCAAGCGCACGAGTTTTTGTCATTCTGAACCAACGAATTCGGAAAGGTTAGAAGGAGATGTTTATACACTGAGAACCAAATTTGTCTAAAGACTTGAGTTCAATATGCACGAGAGAGAAGGGTGTATAGACACATATGTTAGAAAGAGATAGAAGCCACCTGGATAGCGAAGCTTATCACCGCGTTGCCTAGCAATCTGCCGAGCTGCCAATATGTTACACCTATCTAAGTATTTGATTTATTTTGTTCATATAGATTTTTGTGGGCGTGCTAAGGATTTCTATAAACCGTAAGTTTACGCACCCTCTGAATAACGGTCGTGTTTAAAAGCCAGATATTTCTTTAGACATTTTTAGTATGTCAAGTACGGTAACGGCAACCTGGCAAGTACATTACTAAATACAGGGTGGCCGATATGTAACTTACTGGTTTGTATCTTGAATATTTATGAAATGAAATAAAATACGTCCATTTTTTCATATTGATCTTTTATTGAAACTTGATTACATTTTCCATCACCTTCAGGTAGGTAGGTTTCGGGAGGAACATTTTCAATCGCTTCCGTAACATTGTTCTTCAGCTGCTCTACAGTATTTGGTTTGTTGGCATAAACCCTACTTTTCAAAAATCCTCATAAAACAAAGTCAGGAGCCGTTATATCCGGTGACCTTGGTGCCCAGTTGCCATCAGCAAATCGAGAAATTAAACGTCCCGACAATATTCGCAAAAGATTCATTGTTTCCATAGATGTGTGTCAAGTTGCTCCGTCATGCTGGAACCACATGTTTTGCAGGTTAAATAGTTGGATTTGAGGAGCCAGAAAGCTTTGCACAATATCACGGTAGCGCTCACCAATGACAGTAAGAGAATTACCTGCAACGTCTTCAAAGAGGTAAGGTCAAATGACACCTCCATAACAAACACCGCACCAAACTGTAACTCGACGAGGATGTAGTGTTCGTTGATGGATGACACGAGGGTTCTCTAATACCCATATACGACAATTCTGCTTATTAACAAATGCGTTCATATTGAAGTGGGCTTCATCGCCCATTATCAGTTGTCGGTAAAAATCGTTATTTTGAGTATTAAGCTGCAATATTGCATGACTATTGTCGGCGACTTTCATTGTCACTAGGCTGTAGTTCTTGGGTTAACTGAATTTTGTATGACCGCAAATGCAAGTCTTTTTCTGAAATAGTGCATAATGACGTGCGGCGAATACTCAGTTCTTGAGAACGATGTCTGGTGTCGTCTCAGTTATTAGTAGTCAATAAGTTCACCTGTTTATTCAAATTTCCGCACCAACTGACGAATGGTGTTGACACTGGGCACATTATTTCGACCAAAAATCTTTCGTAGCTTCCGAATCGTTGCAACAATCGACTCATTATTTAAGTAAAACGTTTTAACAAGACAGACGCGTTGTGGGATCGTGTAGTGCTCCATCATGAATTGGACACATGTGCTTTAAACAACTACTACGGCGCCACCTACTGAAATAAGTGTATCAAAGATGGCGCGCAATTTAAATCAGTCAGTTATATATTGGCCACCCTGTATAAGGCTATAAATGCCAGCAGATCACGACTCGGCTAAATGCCTACCTGATGGATGAGTCGAAAGGCGTGCAAAATGTAGGATGTTTCCAAAACAAGAAGCGAAAATCCAAATGTTGGTTATTCGAATTATTCTATGACTATTTTGCCTTTTAACGATTTTCGAAGAACTGCCTTGTCTTGGAGATACAGTCCCCTATAGGACCCAAGTAGCACCGAACGGGTTTATTAAGTACTTTAAGGATCCATTAAAACTGAGAAATAAAACTGCGATTAGAACCAGTTGGCTTTTAAATAAACCTTAAGGTTGTAATAAACTCGACTCCACCATAAAAAGACCCATGCTGAAAGCGGTCAATAAAACCAAAAATAAAAACCTTCATAAAACTTTATTATCTTAAACTAAACATGATACTTTCATCCGTCCGAGCAAAAAGACAGCCAAAGATGTACAGCTGTTTCGTGCTTCTTGGCTACTCAACAGCATGGTCTTGACCAACTCCACAACACTTTTGAAACCAGTTCTAGTAGATTCTAAATTCACGCAGTAGTTTTAAACAAAAGAGTTTATTAAATGCAACTGGTATTTTAAAACTATGAGGTAATTTTTTGTTACATAAAAGAATTTGACAGAACGATGGAAAAGGGTGCAATATGAAAATGTGAGACGGAGAAGTTTTATTATCTTTAAATATTTTCAATCAGAAAAAATATTTGTAAAGGTTTAGCTCGTTCTTTGAACTGCTAAATAAAAGCTTGTTTACTTAAAATGTATTTTTTTAATCTGTTTAGTAAATGTTGCCTTAGGTACAAACTTTGGCTGCTCCTTCTACCTAGTCCGAATTCGTTGTCCTGAACCATATCCGTCGACAAATGAAAGGGTATGGGATCACGTCCTCCTCATAAATCGCAAAGCTTAAGGTAATTCGTGCGGTTTGGTTGAAGGGATTCGGCACGTAAGCGACAAATTGCCTGAAAATTTGATTTAGCTGCGTTGCCTTCACCGGAACACGTAATCATATCTGCTCGTTAGGTCTACATCGCATTAAGTAGTAACTAGGATATCGTTATGCTAGGTTTACATCTGCTTAGCGCTAATTATTCATGCAATAGTCCGAGGACCCAAACTACATCCAATGCCAAGATACAATGTTTATTTAAGCTCCTCATAGCTGCTGAGATGCACAGATCTTGCGAAAGAACTAGCTCCACCCATGCCACGTCCAGCGAGTACAATCTTTACAGCCCCGGTATTTTCTTCCAAGAGTTGAGTTTTGTCAAACAGTGCTACAGAGACACAGCGGAGATCCGCGATTTTCAGAGAAAATTGTATGGGCTGATGAGTCGACGATTAAAAGAGACGGTTACATGGAGCTATACAACTTACAAGAGTGGCATGTAGAAAATCCACATTTGATGAGACAAGACAGTCTCACTTTAAAGTAAACATGTGGACCAGGATTCTAAATGGGAGAATCATTGTAGGGTCTGGTACAATTTCGTGGCCAACCCGTTCACCAGACTTAAGTCCACTTAATTTTTTTTACTGGGGAGCGCTGAAAGAAAAAGTTTACCAATCGAACATTTAGCTAAGCTACGGGACAGAATAACGAAAGCAGCTGAATTTGTTAATAACGTAAGATGCGCCCCTCTGATAACCCGATCATTTTTAAGATGCCAAGCTTGCCTTGCTGCTGAAGGAAGGCGGTTTGAACATTTATTGTGAATTTGATAAATGCATTCACGAATTCATACAAGTGCCGTTACTACCTGCCTTGCTGTCAGTACGTAGAATGACACAAAAAAATTGAAATTTGTAGAAATGGGAACTAAAAGATCATCACAGAGGTGATTTTTTTATAATGTACAGGGTGGCCCATCCATGTGTGGACGGAATATTAATCATAAACAAATACATTTTGGGGAAATCTATTTATGGCATGTTATACATGAAATTTGAGGGCACATTTCTAAAATATTGGCAATTATACAGGGTGTCCCAATTTTGACCTACATATCAAAGTTGTGATTTTTATAAATGGAATGCATCAAATTTTATTTCATATTTGGATAAACCAATTCAAAAGAAGAAGATTGATATTTCATACTATGGGGTTTTGGTAATTATCTACTGAGATGTAAGGTGTTGTACTTGTTCTCAAAAGTTTCAAATGCATCACCCTGTTTATTTGTGCAAGTTTGGATTCAATTTTTTATAAGATTTTTTTGGTATAAGGTTTAATTCAGATAAAATCACAAGATTTTGAGTTATTAAGCTTTTAATAGAACAACACACCAAAATTAAGGAAAAAAATAACATCATCAATGGAAATAAAAGACAATCAGTGGGCTAGTTCGATATTGCCACTAAGAGTACAGATTTGACGTAAAAACTAATAATCAGAACAGTATAAATCAGCTTCAAGCGTAATAGAGAAAAACAACTATAACAACAACATAAACAATCAACTATCACTACTCAAGACCTAGTCTGCTGGAAAATATATTCACCATGTTGAACACACAGCCGTAGTCTTTGGATAAATGACCATTGCACATCCCTCAGCATGTGTTCCCTTATGTTTATAAAAGGATCATTAATCCTTTCCTTCATATTTTCCGGGTGGATATCTATAAACCTCTTGCTTAACATTGCCCCATAGAAGGAAGTCCATCGGTGTCATATCTGGTGATCTAGAAGGCCAAGATATAGCCCCATCACAACCGGTCCAACGATTGTTACTCCAGGTGTCCAAATAGTCACACACACGATTATGATAATGCGGGGGTGCGCCGTCATGTTGGAAGTACATATGCATCCGAGTTTGCAGGTTGACATCCTCCAAAGGCAAAGGCAAATGCTCGATCAAAAAAATTAAGTATTCTGTACCTGTTAATATGTTGTCGAAAAAGAAAGGCCCGATAACTTGTCTGCCAATAACTCCTGCCCAATCATTCAAGCTCCATTTACTCAGGAACTCTATTTGCCAAGGGTTTTCCGTCGCATAATAGTGCATGCTAGGCCTGTTAACAACACCTATGCTGTTAAAAGTTGCATCATCGCTAAAAGAACCCTTATCCAGGAAAGTAGTGTCTTCACTTACTTTATTTAGCATTATTCTCCATTCGAGCTACGAAATCCTAAGGCCGAAGGCCTTGATGCAACTGATTCGCCTCATTAGTAACACTTGGATTATTTATACATTTTTTACTATATTCCACTGCTGCACTTGATCCAAAACGTTCTCGTAGTGTGGAAAATGTTTCCGGCCTTGGACATCGCATATTAGGGTACCGTTGCTTATAAATGCGAGATGCTAGGAAAAAATTAAAATTCGAAAAAGTAACAAATATGATAAAAGCTGAGGTGCAATAAAATTCATCCATTTAAATTCATTCCATTTAAAAATCAAAACTTTGATATGTAGGTCGAAATTGGGACACCCTGTAGAATGGCCAATATTTTATAAATGTGCCCTTAAATGTCATGTATAACACCGAATAAATATATTTTAATTAATTTTATGTATAATAAAAAGTACAGTCCATTAAGGGTCTTTGATTACCTTGTTCACCGTGACCATCACATTGTTATATGAAATTGTATACTGCAATGACAAAAATCAACAATCTAATTAGTCTAACCTGTAATTTAGAGTCACATACTGTCAGAAAAAAACTTGCATTTCGATACCGCCGCCTCGCGCATCTTATGTAAAAAAGGAGAACGATCGAGATAAACAACCATATCTACGTTACATATGTAGAAGGAAACGGCGTGAATTAAGTTTACTCTGAACTTCCCATGCAACGCTGTCATCAGTTGGTAAAGGATTATGTTCAGCACAAGTTAGCCTTTCTAAGTTAGCTACGAACATGATGTATTACAAATATTAAATAAGCTTCTTCCTTCCACTTAAAGAAATTCCTGCGATCGTTGCAATGACTAATCCCGCCTCGATGACCATAATGAGTTCATTTGTGACAATATATCATTCTTCATACGTAACTTTCAACTTCCAGTCAAAAATTGAGATGGAAATAAATACGTCGTTTTTCGACGGGGTATGGTAGTTATTTTTTAGTATACCAAAAATACTTCTCGACTGAAGTATATCACCGGGAACACTTTTTTGTCGTACTAGCGAGCAGTGCTTCCATTTTTATTCGGAAATAGAACGGAGGTGGGAAAATTAAGCGAAAATGAGTTTCGCAGGAGCCGTAATAATGTTGTGGACGGTAAGAACTAGTAAAGAGACGACGATTAATCGATTGGTATAAATCCACATTGACGCCGTACCTTCGATTGGATAGTAACAATAATAAATTACTACCGTATAGAAAGATCCGCTCTACCATTCAACCTAATAATTCTTCACCTACACCTGACGTCGCAAGCAAGAAACTTGATCCAAAAAGAGTTGAATAAAAACAGAAATAAAAAACTATTGTATACACAAAAAAAGGAGTTAAATTTTGTATGTTTCATATTATACAGCTAGTAGAAAACTATCCGTTGTTTTTTTTATAGACAAACTGGAGTTTCTTTGATGATAATCTTATGAAACATACCAATTGAATGCATGATCCCTCGACATTTCATTCGTATCAGTTGTATGTAGACTGGAGTAGTGTTGAGAAATATGAACTCGCCTCCTAGTTCCCGTGATAAAACGTACCAATGAATTTTAGAGTTTTTGTAATCCATCTTCATCGGGTTTACGTAAACATGGCATTAGTGCATCTCATAAGTAGCGTGTAACAACACTGAAGCCTCCACCAGAATTTTCTTCGATTGCTGTGTGGGGATCCGAAAATAAACCGTTTCGGAGCAAAAAAATGCTGAACTTATTTCTTTTTAGTTATGAAATAAATTAATTTTGCACCATAATAATTTAAATTAATATGCCTAATAGCGTAAAATGTATCAATACATCTATTTATTAATTAACTGTCTCTAACAAAATAATTTTCTTGCTTATTAAATACACTTTTCCGAAGAAAAACAGCAAACAAAATCCCTCACACAACTGGCAACGTCGTACTCCGCCTGCACTGCATGTATCATCGCATGTTGTTGTGATTACTAATAGATTTAACTGTAACTGTATGTGATTTACGGATGTTGTTTTTTTTTCTTCTTTCGTGCACCGAATCGTTTCAAATAAGTGACTGATATTCGTGAGAATTGGTGGTGTGTATCGCCACGTACCGGTAAGCTATGTCATTTTTTTTTAAGTAAATGTACGTGTACTGAAAGCGTTATTAAATAAGAAATATTAGTCATAAAAAAATGCGTAAAAGTATTCAATAATTCAAGGCATATTTTCAACAAAATTATCATACAAACGTAAACAATTCGATGAATCAGTTGTGGTCGTCGTGCGCTCGTAAAGCAGTTGCGTTGCAGCGGTGCCAAATGTTTGAAAAAAATTAATTATTTACGACTCACTTTCCTCGAAAGCGATTGATTTTCGGACATGAGTTATAATGAACTTTTTTCCTAGAATAATGCAAGGAATCACCTGTTAAAGTTACGAATATTATTTCCCCAACACCCTGCATAGGATTTTAAGATTACTGTATCCTCTATTAAACACAGATGTGACATGCTCCGAGAATCTAAGTGAATACTCTTGGTGCACAACCAAATTTTTTGTTACATCTTTTAGAATATTTTTTCCATTTTATGCTTTATTTATTCCTAATTGAAAGAGCAAACAAAATGCCGTCAAGTATTCAAGTCAAATCTATGAGGTGTGAAATATAGACAATAGATATGCGGAATCGCCAGCGTCTCGGAGCATATATATATACTGACTGATCAAAAAATTCAGATGTACCCTCCTCTACCCCTTACAACCCCAATCCTTAATCCCCACAATATTTTGTCTGAAAATGCTGACGAATTTCTGAAACATCAAAAAAAGCGAGGTTTTAGCGATTTTTATTTTTTCCGAGTTTTTGACCATATCTCCGCCGGCACTGTACGGTTTAGCGCTGTCCATGGTTGGCTGTCTATGATGAAAGCATCATGATTAGTTTATTCAATGGTAAGTAGATCGCATCTACTATATAGCCAGAATCCAGGCATCTAGCGGTCACGTGGTGACTGTGCTTTAAAAGTTCCCGCTTATAGCAGCTATGCTTTTTTTCGTTTATTGCCTTTTTCTCTGCTATGACTGGACCAATTTTCAACAACTACAAAGCTGATGTTATTTGGTTAGTTTTTTTGTAGTTAGGCCATCGTAAAATATTTTTACTTGAAGTTTCGCCAACACGAGTGGTATTTTACGACGGCCTAAGTACCCAAAAACCAACCAAATAACATTGGATGATGGCCGCGAAAGCCTTTCGCATTTCATTCAACTACAATGCTTTTTTGTGGCATAGTAAAAATTTCATCAGAATCTACTACTCAAGTTATAGAGGATTAGCGGACAGGCAGATAGACCAAAATAAGCGACATCGTCTTACGTGATGCACAAGTCATACCTATAACATCCAAAAATATCCAATTTTTTTTATTTTTTTGCGACTACAATACTTCCCCTCCAGTAGGCATGGTAAGTAAAACGACTGATAGAAATTCTGGTGGCATTTGTGTAATTACGTAATATCAGAAAAGCCAATCCCGATGTTTGGGAAGAAAAATAATTATGAAGCGAAGAGTTCCAGATCACACTCAAACTGTGTTTACATGTCTAGTTGAAAAAGGCTTAACGAAGTTCATCTAATTTCACTTTAGTCTTATTTGTTTCAGTTTTTTCTTTTATTCACATTTACATATATCATCATCATCTGGCAAGTATGTGCGCCCAATATGAACAGAAAGTAGTTAATGCAGACAAAGTAGAGAGTCAATCTACTTGACACTATATCTTGGAAGAATACCATTTGGATTACTTCGGTATGGAACAGTGCTATGTTGACAGCTATGTATGGAATTGCTGTTATAGCATCCCAGCATTACAGGTTGACTCCACTCAATACCCTTCTGTGGCAACAGATAAGCCACGAAGGCTTTCTGATTGTGAGAGAACTGCAAAGTGTAGCAATAAATTAGCTCGGGATGCGGTGCTTGTGCAGAGTAAACTGAAGTGCAGCGCAAATAGTAGGCAAGAGAGCCATGCATCCCATCACTTTTCTAGATCAAGATTTAATCTTTCCCATTTCCCGCCACTATGTTGTGCATGTAAGCGAATCTCTGCTGAGGCCCCTAGGAGCAGTAAAATGAATACCACACTCAACTTCATTGCGACATCCTTTAACTGATAAACGTCCTGTGTCTTCATAAGAAACATTGCTGTACAATGAAGCTTATCTGCTCGTTTCTCTTCATATCACGAAAACATCTAATATGCTATGACATGCTGCCCTCTTATGCAAACTTCCTTCCTACGTCCACCAGAGAAGCTTTGCTAATGGGTATCTGACTTCCTCTCTGGCCGCAAGATGTCCGTCGTAATTGACAGGTTCTTCTCTTCATCCCACAATATCAACACGGGATTCTACATTGTTCCTCTTACATATCAAGACCTCCTTTCCAGTACGATCTATCCGATCCACAGCTTTGCTGATGAAAGCACTCTACGTGCAGGAATTCAAAGTGACAAGCCCATTTCAGCCGGTGAGCTGAAGAAAAAAATACTAGCATCAGCTTCATCTCTGACGAGAGATCTGGAGGTTATGACGTGGGGACGCAACAATCTGGTGCACTTTAATGCTTCCAAAACACAGTACTGTACCTTGACTAACAAGGGGCGCCTTAGCGCTCATCCGACTCTGAATGGCCGAGTTCTACCTAAGAGCCATTCATTTCTGTTGGTCGGAATCCAGATCATTGAGGACTTGATCTTGATTTTTTAGGGCTAGTAGGTACTTTTTTCCATAAAACCTTCTCACTCTGTGCAAGGCCCAGATAAGACCTTCCTCGAGTTCTGCGCACATATTTGGGGTGCTGGCCTTCGACTGCATTATCCATTCTTCCTGCTGTTCAGAGAAGAGCTGTCCGACTGCTTTTATGACTGTTCTCTAGCGGATAATCTCGGAAGACTTTTGCACCACGGATTGTCGACGACTAGCTCTCTTCTACCGCTATGTCAACGGACTTTGCTCTCAGAGCTCACCCAATATACTGGGGGAGGCTTTTTCAGTTCATTCGGCAGTTCAAAAATGGTTTAAAAAGCTTCTTTAAGCTCGAGATAGCAGCTGCGGTGCCCTGGATTCTGCCTGCTCAGCTGCTTCGGTATAAAAAAGGTTGTGTGCTGAAAAGTGGGAAAACATAAAAAAGTTAAAAACCTACCCTGTTTATCCTATTTTAATAATGTTTGGCATATAATTATGTTCAATGTCCCTTACTAGTGAAATGATTAAATTTTCAGCGTGATTCGTCAACTGACTGCAGAAGCTGGTTCAATAATATGTTGAGGATTTACGATTTCTGATACACTCATTGACACGCCTGAGCATCGTGCTGATAAGGTGGTCGATGTCCTGTTGGAGTATCACATTCCAGGCTACTGCAACTTCGTGAGTAAGAGCTGCTAAGGTCTGTGGAGGGTATTGAAAATTCAAGAGCTCAGGTTATCGTGCCGGCCAAGGTAAACAGTTGTTGCGATGTTGATCCATGAAGGCTAACGAAGCTCTGGCAACATGCGGTCTGGTATTGTCTTGCTGAAAAATCGGGTTTTACTTCCTGATATAGCGTCTGGCTGTCATATTGTCTGATGGAAATTGTGTGGAAAGTGGTGATAAGCAATATCAGCCCATACCATAACTCCCACGGTGTGGTGAACGTGACGCTCTCTGTCAAATTGTGGGTCACGTCTTTCAGCACGTCGCCTTCTCACTCTTGCCCGACCATCGTGCATCCCCAGACAGAAGCGGAATTCGTCACTAAAGACCACCTGATTCCATCCCCGGTCCCCATAGAATTTTTTCTCTACACCAGAACAAACGGTTACGCCGATGTTCAGCTGTGAGAGGTAGCACCCAGTGTGGTCGATAAGAAAAAAGGCCAAACTGTCGTATTCGGCGATATACCGTACGCATACCAACCATCCTTCCATGCTCTTCAAACTACTGATTAGCGATAGCTCGAGTACTCCTGAATTTGTCTCTCAGAGCAAGAAGTCTTGTCCGTCTGGGACATCCAGAACCCCTCGCTCGCTGTCCGCGGCCTTCGCGAGTCCATGCTCATCCACACTGCAGTATACTGCAAAAGGATCTGTTGGTATTTCTAGAAAATCCTTTTATTGATAGACCGGTTTCGCGTAACCCGACAATTCGATCCCTCTCAAAGTCACTTAGCTTGGACACCCGGTGGATTCTACGCCCTCTAGGCATTTTGAGCAATCACAAAAAGTTTGTCAATAACCTATACGAAATTTAACACCGTAAATGTACGAAAACTGAATGCTTCTTTATCACCAAACAACACACGCAGCCACCACAAAAACTTAACAGAAAAACCTGACCATTTTATCACTTGTTGCTCATGGCAAGATAAATCGATATGTAAAATATTGAATTCTAATAAACATACCTAGGTGTTCACTTTTGTTCTCACTCAGTATATTCGTAAACTTAACAACTAGCATAACATCTGGACGTGTGCACAGCCTTACGAAGGGCAACAGACTAAGCAAGAGGGAGATCTGAGCAACCTCCATAATGTTCGGTATCTTTAACAGCTACAAAATACAACCAAACTAGCATGTAGCCCGCTATTACGGATGATGAAAGCTAAATCGCACGTTTCCACATGGAGACATGCAAGACTGTGAAGGCAATGACTGTAAATTCAAGAATGGTAGAACGGCAACAAATTAAACGTAGCGTACATATTTGTGCATGCTGTCCAGTAACTGTGTGTCAAAACGATGCCATTGCTAATTAAATTAATTATGAAAAGCACACGCTATGCCACGCTGCGTGGTGCCGACATCAACCATTCATCTACATCAAAGTAACATACGAACAGGCGCACGCTCGTAAAGAGGAATACTAAAACGGCCCTAATTACTGCGCGAACCACGCGGTAATTAAGGGCATCTTTTCAGCACTCTTGTAACCATATGGTCAGGGGTAAACGCTATATAAAGATGTTCAATGCAACATTTATAATGCAATTAAATTTGCTTTAGTAATAACACTGCTTTCATCCATCCAACCAACTGCGTACGGCCCCGTTTTATGCTTATTGACAATCAGCACGATCCAGTCAGTACAGCCAATGAAAGCAGAGCAAATCAACTCTGACATCACTCTACATGTAGGGATTGAGAGTTACAAGTCTCTCTATGCCGGTGAGCTGGATAAAAGATTAGATCGGCTTCTTCTCTGACGAGAAACCTGGAGATAATCACGGCTTGGGGACGCAACAATCCGGTACAGTCATTGCTTCCAAAACTCAGTACTGTACCTTGACTAGCAAGAAGCGCCCTGCACCTTAGCGCGCATCCGGTTTCGATGAATGGCTGTGGTCTACCAAAGAGCCATCTATTTCGGCTGGTCGTAGTCCAGATCACCGAGGAGTTGATCTGGCACAAACACAACTCATTCATCGCGGTAGCTGCTAGGAAGAAGTTAAACATAAGTATAACCTCCTCACGATGTACAAGGCCTAGAGAAAACCTAGCCTCGAGTAGTGCTCACATGTCTGGGATGCTGCTGCTCCGACTACATTATCCGTGCCCTGGTATTTACCAGAGGTATAAACATAAAACGAAGTCGTACATAGTTGGACAAACAAACCAGTATTGTTTTTCAATTTTTCAACGGCAAGTGCACTAAAAGGCAAAGTCCCAAGTAGCGTGACTGCTATCAAGAATTTTAAAAGATTTTAATAATTTAGTTTATAAAATACCTTATGTTATTAGATAATAATAATAATAATAATAATAATACAAGTTTATTCACGTATAAAGTATTACAGTTTATTGAAAATAAATATGCATATATACGCAAATAAACTGAAATAGTCCCACAGAAGAATTTAATTCTTGTGCGTGGGGAAAACATTTTTCATAACAATTTTTGCTTTGTACATAGTTAAATATAGTTAATACATAAATTTAAACACAACATAAGCATAAAGGTAAGTGTAATAATATTATATTCAAATACTAATTTATTTTCATTTTAGTGAGTTTTTCTATTTCATGTCGATTATTATTTAACAAGAATTTTTTTATTTCAATTTTGAATCAATTTTTATTTGAAATAGATATTATATGGCTTGGTGAAAAGTTATAAAAACTAGTGAAGCATCTTTGACCTACATTTTTTGTTGTAAATGGTGTTCTTTTAATATCCTCGACTTTGCTTCTTGTCATTTTCAAAAATTGTTTTTGGATTATTTCTAGCTTCTTAATTTGGTTGATGAGAGCACCACCCCAAGCTAGTATGGCATAATTTAGGCGACTTTCAATAAGTGCATGATATAACATCTTCATTGTTTCATGGTCTAGATATTTAGTGAGGTACTTGAATTTAAATAATAATCGTCTTAAATTAGTTACTATATGATCAACATGGAAATTCCACTTTAAATGAGGATCCAAATGAACACCTATATTTTGTTTTATCAGCTGAATGTACTAATGTATTGTCACATTTAATTTTAAAGAGGTAAATGACGGTAATTTATTTTTAAGATTTGTGAAAATTGATAGTTATATATTTGTATCTGAACCAATCTGAAATTAAAATAATGTCAGTTTCAACAGTCTCTTTAAGATTATCCCAGGAATTATTAGAATAAAGTATCACTGTGTCATCTGCAAAACATATTATTGGGCCTTGCGACTTCAAGCTAAGTAGGCAATACACAGTAAAAAATAACGGGCCTAAAATTGTCCCTTGTGGTTCACCTTAAGTTACGGTTTTTCTGAACTTATGGAATCATTTATTTGAACATATTGCTTTCTGTGAAACAGGTAACTTCTCATCAGGTTTTGAGAGTTACCTCTAATTCCTGCATCGTATAAAATTTCTAATAGTTGCGAGTGATATATGTATAATGTACATTTACTTTGCTCTAATAATTTATGAATTTTTTAAGTCAAGAAAGAAACCGCGTCTTGAGTAGATTTATTTTTTTTAAATCCAAATTGATTTTCATGTATAAGCTTATTTTTGTTGAAAAAACTAATGAGCCTAGCCTTTACGATTTTTTCAACTATCTTTGCCAAATTAGATATTGATGTTATTGGTCTATAGTTGCTGGTATTAGATATGTCGCCAAATTTATTAAAAATGTTAGTGGTTTTCTAATTGCAAGTGCAATTTTTTGAGTACCTGTGACCGTATGCCATCTAAGCCTTTTTATTTTTTAGGCTGTAAATGGTATGTTCAGTTTCATTTTCTGCAACTGGTTCAATACTATGTGAACAAATGCCTATGTTATAATCTGGGAATCACTATTTGGCTTGATTTTCAAGCGACTTGTCTTGACTTGAAATGAAGTCAAACTCAAGTCACGTATTAGATATTAGCAATGTCAAGCAGTTTTTACGTCGTTTTCATTTGCTAACCACGGGTTAAGACACGTGAGGGTCTAACTGATTAGAAAATTATCTTTCAATGGACGCTGATGTTTCAGGTGTCGATTAAAATCTATTGCCATTAAAACTATATTTGAGAATATATTTTCATGCCTTTTCCACCACTTGTAATTTAGTAGAAAAGATATAATTTACCAACAAGTATCAAGTAGTTTGAAAGTGCTTGACCTCAAGTCAAGTAGAACAATAAATAGAGCCAAGTCAAGCATTAAGGTTTCAAGTAATTTATAAAAATATTAAGCTACTTGATTTGATGAATCCCTAATTATAATTCTCATCCAATCTCGGAATTGGGAATTTCGATGCAAAATGTCTACCGATGCAGCCAATACGAGCCATTACGCTGATATTCCCCATGCAGCCATCGGACACGAATTCACCCCTAATAACAGCCTGCTATCTGCGTACTAATTGTTGGCACATCAGGCGCGTCATGTAATCACGCCACTTGCCATCACAGGGTGAGGTCTATCGGCCTGGCATCGCCGTTGATAGCGATGTCACCCGGCGAAAATGTCCCCGCACCACGTTTGTCCTAGTCGCCGCAACATCACGTCATCAGTATGGATCAATTCTGCGATCGCCAAATGCTATTATGGACATTGTCGGCATTTTTCAGTGACAGTAAACGATCTATTCCATTTCGGCCACGTCGGTTGCATTTTCCAAAGTACAAAATGTCAGTCTAGGATTGCCTGAAGAAGGAATTCCCGCTCCAAAAGGAGGTCCAGCGAGATTAAATATTGTTTTGGATGTACCAGACGCATTATCCTCGTCTATCGCACTAAAACCTCCAAGCAATTCAGAAAATGCGAATACTCAGTCAGAACCGCACCGGCACACTATATGGTCAGTAGAATCACTTTGACTGGAATTTGCCAGAGGAGTCAATTTAACACGCACACAGAGCAGCACAGAGAGCACCAATATAAGCCGAGCTGTCGACGCGCTCGCTTCAGCCAGAATAAGTAACAGGTAAAGCGATACACCGAGACGCGTCAAAAGATTCGTCAATAAGGACAACTTTTTTACTAAAAACTACTTCACCCCCTTTCACCCTCGGGCCCCCAGGGTCATTCCCTTGAGTATTCAAATTCGATTCGTTTTTGAGAAAATTAGAAAAATCTTTATTTATCTTAATTTGTTCAGATACATATATCACTTTTTATTCCAGAAAGTGTTTAAAATGTTGCCCGTTAGGGTTTGCCAAATCTACAATTCATTTATAACTTAAAACGGAAACTACCAACATAAACAACAATTCGGAAGATTAGACGTGGCGACAACCAAATAACAACTCGAACTTTTTCCGCATTCTTTTCATCAACACAGATACCCCGGATACGTTAGTTATTTGTTGCTAAAGAAAAGAAATAATTTGATTTGATGTCAGTTACCTTTTTGTCAATCTTGGGATAATGAAAATTAATCTATTGATTCCGATTTTACTTCAAATGGTTTACACGTTAGCGGAAAGAGATTCTAATTCATGGCGCCCAAAATCAATGTGCTCGGCAAACTGCCGTCACGTTTAACGCCAGACATCCGAGGAAGATAACTACGCATAGGTATGTTTTCGACCTTGCTACTTAATTTACTTAAACTGGATCTGATGCAAATAATAAACGTGAGCATCGCATAGTTTTGGATGAGGCCCTCAAGTTTAAGTTTTGGGTCATTTTGTAATAAGTCCTAATACTTCATTACACAAAATTGTTGCTGCGACTGGTATTTCATTAGGCTCTACATACAGTTACTAAACTTCATAAATTTCATCCATTCAAAATGAAAATAGTGCAAGAGTTAACCGAATTGACTGCAGCTATTAATTATAATACCATTCATGTAAAGAATATCTGCTTCAGTGATGAATGCATAATTCATCTAAATGGTTTTGTTAATAAGCATAACTGCAGGTGTTGGAGCAATGAAAATCCTCATGCTCTTGTAGAAGGGCATACCCAGTACCCCCAAAAAATTAACGCATGGGCAGACATTTTAGGAAACAAAGTGATTGATCCATTGTTTATTAATGGAAATTTAATTGGGGGCATTTATTTGGATATGTTAGAAAATATATGTACCATCATTCCGCTTATCACTGAAACCATTGAAAACCAAATCGAAGAGGATGGAAACCCTGTACTTGATCAGGCTGAAAATTATTAGCAGCCAGGCAGCAGCGGTGGCCGCAGTAGTAGACTATTCGGTCTCCTGATCAGTCGCCGTGCGCTGTGTGGGTTCGAATCCCGTCCCAGGAGAAATTTTTCTCTTGGCTATGGATGTTGTGATTGTACTTAGGTGGTAGACGGTCTCTGACTGTGCATGTTGCATGCACACGTGTTCCCTCACCAGAGTCCGTGTAGCGTTCCCCCTTTCCCCTGTATCCCCCTATAGCCTCACGGTACCCAATGGGTGTGTTTAGACCTTAGGCTTTCGTGGTAGTTGGAGTATAAAAAAAAGCTGGTTCGGAAATGGCTAGACCATGAGCTTCCAGATAAATGGAGAGGACGAAGAGGGCCTATAGAATGGCCTGCTAGATCTCCTGATTTGACGCCATTAGACTTTTTTCGATGGGGTCATTCGAAATCTATTGTGTTTACTCCTTAACCTGAAAGTTTGGATGAACTTCGTCATCATCGAAAGCTGCCATGATATCCCACAACATGTATTTGAGAATGTCTGTCAGGAATTAGAACATCGCCTATATCATTGCTTGGCCAATAATGAGCAACATTTCGAACACTTATTGAAATAAAAAGTGATATTTTCGGGCGTTTTTGTTTTCTATCTGAACAAATTAAGATAAATAAGGGTTTTTCTAATTTTCTTGAAAACGAATCGACCGATTTTAAAAAATCAAACGTCAAAATAAAGGACTTCGAAAGACCTCTTAAACAAGCTATTTCTCGATACCGCTTGTCATTTAAAATTTTCAATGTTATGGCCCTGCGGGGTAGTGGGTGAAAGGGGCTGAAGTAGTTTTTGGTTGTCCACTCGACAAATCTTTTGACTTGTCTCTGCGTTTTTTCTTTCAATCAGTAGTATTCGATAAATATGTGGTGGGAAGTTTTCAACACCCTGTATATGTGTATTATTGTTTTGAGTAAAAACAACTACAGCGAAAAAGCTACGAGGACCTCTATTCCTATAGTTCGGAAGGTACGGTTCGAGTTCTAATACCATGCAGAACACCTTAACTGCATTCACCAGTGGTGAACGAGTGAAGAAAAAAAATTAACTACGTCAACAAACCCAATATTTTGAATGTTTTAGGAGTTGATGATTATTTTTTAACGTACTGTGGTCAATAACTCAAAAATGCGAAGATTTGTTGTTGAGCGTTTTTCTACTTTCTGTTTTTTTTCGACAAATTTCAACCACATATGCACTGTTACGAAAGAAGTTGATATCTACAAAAAAAAAATAATAAAAGTCCTACAGAAATTAAGTTATAAACCTGAGTTTCAATATTAAATTGAAAAATAATTATCTGTATTTTGCGTTCATCGTCGTGATATTAGAATACGCATTAATAATTTATTGTAGCAAATGTTGTACCAGTTTTTGTTTGTTTATACTGACAAGAACGTGTAAATAAGGTTTATTCTGTATCGTGGGTGATCTGAATGAAGAACGGTCGATTTTTGTGAAGTTAAATAAGAAAGTATTTTGCGAGCTTATGTTTTTAGTTATTTATTAATAAAAATGGCACATGTGTACACTAATGAGGAGTTAGTGGACATTGTTTTAGCGTACGGACAAGCAGGGCAAAATTCGCGAGCGGCTTCTTGTTTGTATGCACTAGTGATGTAACGAATGTCATTTTTGAACATTCGCGAATGCGAATGCTAATGCAAATATCTGCTACCAACATTCGCGAATGCGAATGTTCAGTTTTTGTTCTGGTGCCCATTGTCTATGGCAGTCTCGTTTGATCAAATGCGTTCCGTTTGTATTTGAAACTGAAGACGAAGACACCCAAATAGATAAACGAGTATATCTGAAAGAATCAATCACTTGACTAATAGAGCGACAGTGAAGAGGAACCATGTTCATCTTTTAATCCGTAAAACTGTCACACAAGACTCAACAGAAAAACGCATGGCAAATGACGTCGAGCCTTTAACTTGGTGGAAAGTGAACAAGGAAAGATACGGTATTCTGTTTCCTGTAGTTCGGCATTATTTAGTTACACCACCAGGGTCCCGAGCAAGCGCTTGTTTACTGGCGCTGGACTTGTTTACACACCACATCGAAACAGACTTGAAGAAGACAAGGCATCCAAGCTTTTATTTTTTAAGTTTAATATTCCTCTACTGAAGTTTAATTATAAACTTAATTGTTATTTTTTGAGAGATAAGTATTTTTATTTGAGAGTCTATAATTTTTTTTTTGTTTTGTTTGCTTAGATTAAATTTATAGCTTACTGTATAAGAATATGGTTTTGGTTTGATTATGCATTATATTTTTTAGTTTTATTCAAGATGATGACTATCTAAACAGCAAGTTAAAGACTGGTGAAGGTTTCATAAAAGAATTGGTTTTTGTTTGCTTTTAATTTCTGTGGTACAAGTTCTAAGATTTATTAAAGTAAAATAAATAATTTTATTTTCGTATGTTTAAAGTGTTTACGTATGACTCTTATAAAAAATGATTATCTTTATAGTTTATTGTAGAAGAATACTGTATTTCTTTAATTATTGTTTTTAATTTTGTTGAAGAAGATGATTATGTAACTTAAGTGAAAACTGATAAAACTTTAATAGAAGAATTTGTTTTTGTTTGTTTACATTGCATTATATTTGCTTGTCTTATAAGATCTATGAAAATTTATTTATTAGGCTTCATTGTAGAAAGTAAAGTAAATAAATAAATAATACCAAATGATTGAGTGAAGACTTACGAGGTGAAGTTACTTTTTATTGTATTAAAAACATAAGAAATGAATGGATTTTGTTTTTATTAACCTACTGTTATATAATAATTGCGTTTTTTCTGATACTTCTGCGAATGCGAATGCGAATGCGATTATGCAAGAATATGCGAATATCAGCGAATGCGAATGCGAATATTTGTTACATCACTAGTATGCACACCGATTTCCGAATAGGCACATCCCACATCACGTAACATTTAGTTCAATTGTTTTACGTGCACGTGCTGATGGGGATTAGACGCGCCCAAGCTTGCATTGCAGTCAATGGAAACAATTTTGGACAGCTTTTATAAGTAAGTGAACTGTTAAACTGTATTATTTTATTATCTCGATTTCTGTAGGACTTTTATTACATATGTTTTTGAGAAATCAACTCTTTCGTAACTGTGCATGTGTGGTTAAAATTTGTCGCATAAGTTGTGAAACAACCTGTATATTTAATTCTAGCTGAAGCCGCAAGATACTCGATTTCATTGTTGCTCTGCTGTAGAACGCTATTTCTATTTAGAGCTGCTATTCCGAAATAAGTTATGAGACTGTAATAAAGTGACACGTAAGCATTTTTGTAAATACATTCATACTTAACGTTAACACAGTTCAGACACAATGACGACATGATTGCATAGTCATCTCAATATACATTATATAGTCTTGTCCATCCGTTGTACAAATTACTTAACTCTAGCTGGTAGGAAGTTCTGACTATCAGAAACTATCAAATACAAATTAATGATAAGATCTTGCCTTCCTATGAGCTGCTCTGATATGATCTGTTATATATGACCGTTCGGGTCTATCGGAAAATGATTGTTGGAAAGATCGGATAAGCCCGACTCTGTACGGAGTTCGCGTCGATTTACCGCCGCCTGACGCTGTAAACAGCGATGCGCGTGACCTTTTGTAACCAATCGCTTATCTGACGACGTCTGGATATTGCACTGGGTAATTTGCCCGAGTGCAGCTTCTGGTTTACTTATTCTTTGTACATTGATTAACCGTTATGCAATTTTCCTTGTCCTTGAGGTGTCGAAACACCATATATCCATTTCGCATCCTCGAACACTGCAGATGCATTATTGTGAAAGCTAATATATCACTGCAGGACTTATAAGCTCTATAATCTAAGCTAAGTTCGGGAATCAAAGATGTTCTAGAAACACATAAAATGTTTTTATTAAAAAAGTTATTGGATTAAATCTGCGGAGGTAAAACGATTTGTTTTGATTTACTTGAAATGACGCTATGACGTCGACGGCACTGCCCATGGAAATTCAAGGAAAATACTTAGCAGTAAATGCAGTCACACAACTGGTTGCGTCTGAAAATAGGCGGGTCAATGAGGAAAAGTGCTATTTTGGTGTATACGCATACCAACGTGTTATGTAAATAGATTCGGACAGGATATTTTTGGATCTAGTCTAGTTAATTGCCGCGTTAAGCCAGAGTAAGACCAATTATTTTTATTGACATGATACCCAAAGCATCGACTCTACGTACAACTATTGTCCAAGGTTTAAAAGCCCTAGTTATAAAACGTTAACAACCGAAAATACCACCTCTATACGGTGGTAACCATGGTAACAATATTCGAAGACGTTGTCAGTCCATAAAGTTTGGTTATTTTGATATCATTTTTTGATGTTACGTCTAGACTCTGCCCTGTAATAGCCTGCTTGACTCATTTCTAATCTCTTAGAATAAACGAGGATTTCCACAGTATTTGGCTTAGGAAAACGAAATATATTGATTTCAATTTTTAAAAGCGCAAGATGGATATACAGGGTGGCCAACATATAACTGACTGATTCAAATTGTGCGTCATTTTTATACACGCACTTCAGTAGGTGGCGCCTTAGTTTAAAGCACATGTGTCCAATTCATCATGGAGCGCTACAATATTCCACAACGCGTTCGTGTTAAAACGTTTTACCTAAATAATGAGTCGATTGTTGCATCGAATTGGAAGCTACGACAAGATTTCGGTCGATATAATGTGCCCAGTGTCAACACCATTCGTCAGTTGGTGCAGAAATTTGAACAAACAGCGGAAGTTAAAGACACTATTTTAAAAAAAGATTTGCATTCGTGGAGAGAAAAAATTCAGTTAACCCAATAAATACAGCCTAGTGACCATGATAGTCGCCGATAATACAGTTATGCAATATTGCAGCTTAATACTCAAAATAACGATTTTTACCGACAACTGATAATGAGCGGTGAAGCCCACTTCAATATGAACGGATTTGTTAATAAGCAGAATTGTCGTATCTGTGCATTAGAGAACCCTCGTGTCGTCCATCAACGACCACTACATCCTCGTCGAGTCACAGTTTGGTGCGGTGTTTGGTATGGAGGTGTCATTGGACCTTACTTCTTTGAAGACGCTGTAGGAAATTCTCATACTGTCACTGGCGAGCGCTACCGTGAGTGCAAAACTTCCTGGCTCCTCAGATCCAATCTGCAAAACATGTGGTTGCAGCAGGATGGAGCAACCTGTCACACAACTAGGGAAACAATTAATCTTTTGCGAACAATATTTCCGGGACTTTCAATAATTTCTCTATTTGCTGATGTCAACTGGCCACCAAGGTCACCGGATTTAACAGCTCCTGACTTTGTTTTATGGGGATTTGTGGAAAATAGCTTGCCAACAAACCAAATACTGTAGAGCAGCTGAAGGACAATATTACGGAAGCGATTGAAAATATTCCTCCCGAAACTCACCAAAAAGTGAAGGAAAATGTAATCAAGAGGGCTCAGGTTTGCTCGTCTTCTAGAGGTCGACATTTGTCTGATATTATTGTTCATACATAAATTCTAAGTTTCAATAAAGGATTAAGATGAAAGAATGGACGTATTTTATTTCATTTCACAAATATTCAAGATACAAACCAGTTAGTTACATATCGGCCACCTTGTATAGGTCCAATTTAAAAAAGACGATATTTTTAATTTTTAATACGAAATGGTGAAATACTATCGGCCATGATGTAACGTCATACAAATTGTAAACAAAGAAAAATCATACGTGGACTAACGTTGTCTTGTTCGAATATTTCTAAAAAAACTCCTTATCAACGTAAATAGTTATCGTTTTCTTGTTTTGTTGAGAAACACGAGCATTTGCGTTGGATTCGTAAATCCAGAACATAAGGTATGTCAAAAGTAATACACAGGGTTGCATATATTTATTTCCTTGGGCACTCTGAGCCGCAGCTTTCCTGCGATCTATGTGTTATTACATTATTCAACGATAATTACTATGTAATTCATGTAATTGTTAACTAGTAGAAGTCACGTTTATATGTTTAAAAGCTGTCAGCTGCTGAAATAGCTAAAAAAATTACTGATTTAATTAAAAATTATGAAGATAACTCGATGTTTTCATTTAAAAAAATTCTGAGGTGTCCGGAGAAAAATCTCAATTTCACTGAAATGTCCGGAATTTTGTATGATTTTGTCCGGCGTCGGTAATTTAGGTAACAGATAACAAACATGTAACGGAAGAGAGCACGACGCACAGCTTGTGACTACATTTAAATGCTGCAACAATGCGAAATAAGATTCGAATATGCAAAACAAATATCGGCATACTCGCACACATATTTTCACTCGAACGTCATACGTAGTAGGCGCATTATTTTTGGAATTTCAGTAAAACGCATCTATCAAAACTCTGTTGTATATTTCTACAGACAAAATTAAAGGCGAGAGTTAAGCTTATAAACAGTTTAAACTTCAGAGCAAACGCTGCAGTCATTGCACCTCATTTTTACAGACATTAAGAAAATAAATTCGATCCCAGATTATACACATTTCACTTTCGATATGGATGGTCATAAACACTGTGTCGAAAATTGAAATAAGTATCTTCAAGAATCGCTACACCACGAAAAAGGTAGATAGATATTACAAGTAAAAGATTTGCCTAAACACGGTGAAATTTTTTCATAACGCACGAACTTCAGAACATTTTTAGCCAAAAAAAGGGATGCAAATTTTGATCAGTCAGCGATTCGCCCATTCTACTACCTCATCTACCGCATTCCGAAGCATGTAATGGACGCTATAGAGATGAACCTCGCACTCTAGGGGTGGATCTAGAAAATATTTTCTGGGAGGGGGTCCATATTAAAAAAGTGGTGGTCGAAGAGCTCAGGATTGATATTCAGGAAAATGTCCGTCTTGAGGTGAGTATCGCAGATTGAAAACTGAAGAGCAGGAGGGGGAGATCATCGTAAATTGAAAAACATGCAATTTTTGTAAATTTTGATATTTCGGGGGGTGTTCGGACCCCGTAAGTTGGGTACCTCCTAGCAAATATTTAAAATTCTGAAAGAATGGTACGAAAACAATGCTTATACTATAGGTCTCTGCGAAAAACTTAAGCACAAAAAACGGAGATCGAAAAAATACTCAATGTTTGGAGGTGTTTTTTTTTATACTCCACGAAGGCCTAAAGCCTAAACACCCATGGGGTAGGTACCGTAAGGCTATAGGAGGAAAGATACAGAGGAAAAATGGGGCGACGCCACACGGACTCTAGCGAGGGAACACGTGTGCATGCAGCATGCAGACATTCTGGCCCCGCCTACGAGATCCGCCGGGCGGTACCTCCGCGTTCGACAGTCAGAGACCATCTACCACCTACGGAGTACGGACAATCACTACATCCTCACAGCACACCGCGACTGATCAGGAGACGACGCCTCTACCACTGCGGCCACCGCTGCTGCCCTAAAATGTTTCAGTTCAGTTTCCAAAAATGCAGTTATATTCATTATGGAACCAAAGCACATTGCTCCCCAAATTCTACCATAATCGCGGCCACAAAGCTAAGGGAAATCAACCGCATGGTTCTTCTTAATGTTCACATTACAAAACATGATCTAATATCGTCAGCCTCTTAATTAACAGTTATGATTTTGAAAAAAATACTGCTGTTAGAAGTTGTTTTAAACCTACCAGATAAATTATAACAAATTTATCGTGCCTTATTTATTATATATTTGTGCTATAATTGCAGTTTATAAACCATATAAATTATTTAGTTTTACATGGCTCATAGTCAATTTTGTTATCGTGCAAAATTTCAACAAAAATGATTCAATAGTGCCTATAATATATGATATTAAAGATTTGTCGTGCTGACAGTATTTTCATTCAAGAAGTATTGCCTGCAATTTCACTTTTCTTTTAATTCTTGTAATGTACTTGGTTATTATAATATGTATGAGAAAGAGCGTCAAACTAAAAGTGTATCTCACTCGCCGGGACAGTTTTAAGTAGTGTCTTTCGAACTCACCTGAAACAATAAACACTAAAATCACTTCACTTCAATGTTCAAATAAAATAAAAAAGATGAGAAAACTAAAAAATATTTTTATTTCAATTCAAATTCAATTTCTGCGATCACTATATTTCTTTAGTTGTGAATGCAAATTGAAAATACAGATAAGTTAATAATATATGTTAAATTTATGACTGAATTGGTAATAGGATATAAAATTAGCAGTGGTGCTAAACGCGGTTAGTGAACGCCATGCTATTTTTAATAAGTTGTTAACTTTTTCTACCGTAAATATTTTGTCAAAAGCTGGTTTTCAGATCTTGTTAATGGATTCACTTTCATCAGTCACTCATCTAGAGAAAATATTTATGCTTGTAGATACAAGTGATTAATGTTCACAGTGAGCCGCAGTAAAACACAATAAGGATAATGACGCCATTTTAAATCCAGTATTGCGGCGGGCGCAAAATGGAGATTTACATTGTCCACAGTCACCCTTATGATATGAGTATCAAATAAACAGCTAAATAAAACCTTGTTTTTAAAAACGCTTTTTAGTATATTTGGTGAATAAAAAGGAACATTTTCGACGGGCAGATAGGGATATGTCAACGTTGGACAACTAGGTGGCAGAGTTACACAAGGAGTCCAAAAAATTAATGATATTCTTGCAGCTTACTTCATGACTTACTACATAGCAAAATTTTCTTTTAGTGAAAATCCCATAGTTTCTGAATTTCAGAATTTGATTTGTTTATTAAGAAACTGTGTTCAATTAACCTCGTATCGTTTCTTTAAATATACTCAGTGACATAAGAAGTGTTACACCCAGAGAAAATATTTTCTTGAACTTGTTTTTTGGAAACATAATGACTATATTTAAAGCATGCTGTGGCAACAATGTCAACGTTTTATCTTTGTTTTTACCTTTGTTAAAATGTTATCTCTTAGCTTTTGTGAAGAAATCAGTTTCTGAGAGCTGAGTAGTACAGATATTTTTAGTTATTGCCCTTTTATTTAGTAGTGTCAAATATAACAAAATGCCTCGAGTTCGAAGACGTCCAAATTATCACCATGTTAGTGACTTTGGCTATCGAGATGTTGGTTTGTCCTATCGCGAAATTGGCCGCCGTGTTAATTGTACTGTAATGACGGTAGTGCGCGTATGTCGTGTGTGGCCAACTGGTCCACCAAGGCGTATCACAGAGCGTCAAGATAGGTGCTTCAGACAATTATCCCTACGAGACCGTTTTGCCATTACACATCGGATCACTGACCAATGGTTTGTAGAAGAAGTTTGTGGACTTTTTTCATACCGTCCAAGGTTAGTGCTACCTCTGACTGTGGACCACTGTCGTCAACCGTTAAACTGGAGCAGAGAACGGCAACATTGGGAGGCAGAATGGCATAATGTCATCTTCAGCGACGAATCGCGATTCTGTCTAGGTACGCTCGATAGTCGTAGAAGGGTAAGACGCCGCAGTGATATTGAATTTGCTGTTGAGAGACATGTACACAGTACTGTTGAAGTAATGGTTTGGGGGGCTATTTTCTATGGTAGCTGATCACCCCTTCTCTTTGTTCAAGGCGATATGTTGATTTAAATAGTAGGACAAAAAAATAGGGACGATAGACGAAGGGCAGATCTACAACATACCAAAAAATGACCCTAGTAAAAGTTCCACTGTTTTTGAGATATTAATTTTTTGTTGTTGTGCCTGGAAATAACAAAATATCTGTTTGTTTTTTTTTACAAAATATTCTCAGTTAGCTGGTCTGTCATTTGAAATATCATTTTCGATAAATACAAGTAAGCAAACTTGACAAACTAATTTCTTCTTCGTAATTTTTATTTTATAAAACTATTTTGCTCAACTTTGGTATTCAGCAATGAAATAAAAATGTACTAGACTGCTGCGTCAAAGTACTACGTACTGCTTAAACAGCAACAAAAGTTAGATCAAACAACAAAATTTTTCGAAAAAGAAAAAAAAAATAATATCCCAAAAACAGTGAAACTTTTACTAGGGTCATTTTATGGTATGTTGTAGATCTTTCGCCTAACTTCACCATTTTTTTGTCGTAGTATTTACCGGACGCCCTGTATCAGGTCGTCCACACGTCTTTTTTGACCAAGACAACGCACGTCCCATATCGCTCGTCGTATTACGGACTTTTTTCAAGAAGCAGGCGTTAAAGTTTTGCCGGATTTAAATCCCGTCGAACATGTGTGGGATATGATGACTTTGCATTATCCGCCACAGATTAACCACGAGGTTCGAGCTGCTTGGCATGAGGTGCCACAACCAGACATCGATCATCATCTCATTTAGTCGATGCTTAGACGTATCCTGGAGTGTATTCAGCTCCGGGGTCACCCGACACATTATTATTTTTTTTCTTATTTCTTGTCAATAAAATTTCATGAGAATGTTACAGTTTTATTATTGATGTGAGACTATCTCATTGCCAAAAATCAAGTTGAAGTATATTAACTTTTTTGTACCAGAGCCTTGAACAGATTTTGGACCAAAGCTAGCCGGTCGGACACTAGTCAATGTATTATTTCTCTCCCCGTCAATCATATACGTACATATCTCTATTGGACATTCCGGCTAATCAGTGACACGTTCAAATGCAGCTTCTTGATAGATGTACGAGTATATAAATTATTCAAGGTCACTTCTAATCAAATTTTAATCTATCCCATTTTTATGCATAGTGTAGCCTAAAAAAAACAGGCAACCGATACGTTGTTGATTTTCATCCCAAAAGGATGTAATTTTATTTGCCAGTATAAGTTTCAGAGGTTGCTTTCATGTTTAGTTTTTGCAAATTGATAGACTCAAATCTTTAGTCTCATATCCTTGAATTTTTACTCATAGAGATTTCAAGCTCAATGAGAATGTAGCAGCACAAAACTAAATGCATTTGTAAAAATATATATTTTACAGGTATACATTACTGTGTCTGGCTGCAATTAGCCAAATTACACCTGAGATGTGCCAAGATCGCATGAGACGGGTATTTAGCAAACATGTTTATAAGCTGCCAAACCATACAAAAAAATATAACGTACTTTCTACAAATCTCATATTCGTATTTATTTTTGCGAGTAACATCAAAATGTAAATGATCTTAAACTACTTGAACCTAACCATGAACAAATAAGTTTTCAAGCAAAAGTTTTATCCAGAATCCCAGCTTCCTTCCGGTATAATGACTACTTTGATGATTTCACGATATAACATGAAGCTTTCTCTTGGTTGATCGTTTTTAACACTTCAAGAACAAAGAAGCTCTAGTATCGTTCGGGAGCATTAAGCAGAATGAACAAATACTAAGGTATAATGCAAAATACCAATGCATATTGCACCCAATTAATGCATCTAGATATTTATCAAAAGCAGACTATTTATAGAGTATAGTATCCTCGCTTGCACAACATTGTTAGCAAATCGTTCCAGATCTGTGTATATAGGAGAAATCGATGCCATTTTGCAGTATTATTTACGCGTATGCAGACACGCGGTCTGAATTTATTTTAGAGCTTACGATCTCAATGCACGGCGACGAAGTCTGTTAAGGCTGAAGTAGAGTTTAGTCACTGAAAGTAAACGAGGAAAACAACCACTTGCTTTAGGATATATGAGTGGAAGAGTTCTGCGTTAAGCTAACGTAGACTGTATACACATGTTTGTGAGAACATCACCAACGATTTGCGTAAGCGTGATTCTCAGTTTCAGTGGTAAGGAAAAAAATGGCACGTCCTACGCAACGCCATCATCAATCTATAAAGGATTAAATTCAGTAAATGGTAAACCCCCCAAGAAAAGGAAATAATCACAAACCTTTACAATAAAGAAACTAAACGAATTAAATCAGTCAAACAGGTCCATACAATTAGTCCACAGACATTCTTTGCCTGCCCTCGGTAGTTACCGTCCATCTGCCAACGTTGCTCCTTTCCATATCGTCAGACGCGGCAGCGCCCACCGAAGCACCACCGCAGTACGAGTGAAACAAACAAGGAGACCGTTACGCCAGGCATTGAGCCCAGTTAGCATGAGGAGATCGAGTATCAAAAACAATTTTTGAAGACGGGGAAACAAACATGATTCTAAAATAAATTAGAACACTATGTCGCATCAAGATTTGAATTAATAATGCTAATCAAACTGAAAACAGAATATTAAATTGAATATTCGCACAGTGGTAATGAACCTTAAGTGATCAGTAGGATCCAAGACCACATCACTCGGCTTTCATGGATGCTTTGCTAGAAAGCCATTTAAGCTTGGGCTTGTCGAACTTGAAATCACTAATGAGAACACGAACGGACGTTCACCGCATCTCGATAGGTTTTTTTTTGCGCTGCCGGGAGAGAAATCTTCATTAAGTTCTCCCTTAGCTCCCATGTCATAGTTATTTTATAAAGATCGTAAATGGCAAAAATTATAGTAACACAAAATTATTATTGATAGCAAAAACAGTTCAATGACATTACAGTTGTTTTTGTTGTACAAGTACCAAGTACCATGTAAGAGTTCGAGTCAACATATATATATATTAATTGTTAATTGGGAAATTGGCAAAACTCTTAGGCTTAAGTTGACTCTTTTCACGATAAAATCAAGCTTTCGGCATTATCTATGGAGACTTCAGCAGGATTCTGAAAACACAATTGTGATGCTAGCAAAGAAAACAGGACAGATTTAAATTGTCAGACAACTTACTCGTCGGTGAGGTTGCAGCCACAAGGTGTTTCATAAAGAACGTAGAGAAGATCGAAATTATAATCAGTATAAAAACAAAAGGACGGGGACATTGGGTTTGTTGTAAAACGACAGATACCTTCGTTAAATGTTAAAAATATCAATCCACCCGAACAAGTTAAAAATATTACACGTGAGACGACATTTTGTTGAAACAATCGGAATGCAGACTCTAACCTTCTGTATCCGCAACCCGTGGAGAGGGGGACGGCACGGAAAGATAAAGCGTCGACAGATGACAAGTGATTGACGCGACGGACCGTGAAACTGTCCAGCTTTGGGTATGAAGTATACGAGGGACGCTCGGTAAACCTCCACCCAAAATTGCTAAAATGCTGAATTAACTTGTCTTGGAAAAAATTGGGTAGCTCATATGAGTGTAAGAATGTGTGATATTGATACAACCTTGAAAAGATGGGTTTTGTGAGTTTATATTAAAAATGTGAGTGAGAAAATGTATTCCAATTTTGTGAAGATGTTGGTTCAATTTGGATATGTAGCCGTTCTAGCTTTTCGCAATTCAACAGGTAGGAATAAATGACACTGAGCTGCTTGATATCAGCCTTTTCATTCATGCAATGATCTGTCATGAAAATGTGGAACATTTCTAAAAATAAACTTCATACAAAAGTGACGCCAGATTACATCCAGAGAGATGTGCTTTGGCATCGCATATTAACAACACAGGTCACTCCATGAATTATGGCGGTGTTGAGGTTCTTGATAAAGAAAAACTCTCAAAACGTTTATTTTTAGAAATATCCCACATTTTCATGACAGATCATTGCATGAATAAAAAGGCTGATGTCAAGCAGCTCAGTGTCATTTATTCCTACCTGTTGAATTGCGAAAAGCTAGAACGGCTACATATCCAAATTGAACCAACATCTTCACAAAATTGGAATACATTTTCTCACTCACATTTTTAATATAAACACACAAAACCCATATTTTCAAGGTTGTATCAATATCACACCTTCTTACACTCATATGAGCTACACAATTTTTTCCAAGACAAGTTAATTCAGCATTTTAGCAATTTTGGGTGGAGGTTTACCGAGCGTTCCTCGTATACTTCATACCCAAAGCTGGACAGAGAGGTTTACAGTTCCACGGTCCGTCACGTCAATCACTTGTCATCTGTCGACGCTTTATCTTTCCATATCGTCCCCCTCTCTACGGGTTGCGGATACAGAAGGTTAGAGTCTGCATTTCGATTGTTTCAACAAAACGTCGTCTCACGCGTAATATTTTTTACTTCGGGTGGATTGATATTTTTAACATTTAACGAAGGTATCTGTCGTTTTACAACAAACCCAATATCCCCGTAATTTTGTTTTTATACTGATTATAATTTCGATCTTCTCTATGTTCGTTCTGAAACACCTTGTGGCTGCAACCTCACCGACGAGTAGTGTTTTCTTTGCTAGCATCACAATTGTGTTTTCAGAATCCTGCTGAAGGCTCCATAGAGAATGCCGAAAGCTTGATTTTATCGTCAAAAGAGTCAACTTAAGCCTAAGAGTTTTGCCAATTTCCCAATTAACAATTAATTGTATTTTGTACCCAACTGGTCGTTGGCTTTGGCAATGACTACCGCTCATATATATATATATATAATGCTAAAGGGTATGGATCTTTTTAAATGTTAGTTTCATAAGTAAAAATTATTATTTTTGTATACCGAAGAAGCCGCGTAGGCAGAAGCCTTAATACCAGGGCACCGCGGCTGCTATGAGCAGCTCAAAGAAACTTTGGGAATGCGATTTTTGAACTACTTAAGGATAGTAGAAATGGAAAATCTCAATACCCTAACGACAAAGGGGCGGTTGTATCGGCGAGTTCCGGATGTACAAAGTTCGACACGGTTAGGATAGGGGCTAGAGTCTGCCTGGCGTGCGGTGGTATCATGGAGGAGGGCTCTGAAGAGCAAAGCCCGTTGGTATAGCGGTAGAAGAGAGCTGAATCTCCGACGGTCCCGAGACTGTCCGCTAGAGAAGAGTCATCGATCAGTTGGATAGCCTCGCTCTGAATAGCATCGAGATAATGCGTAGTCGGGGTGGTACCACCCCAAACATATGAGTAGTACTCGAGGCTAGGTCTTATCTGAGCCTTGTACAGAGTGATGAGGTTATGTGGAGAAAAGTACTGCTCAGCCCAAAACCAATAACCTGGCCATTTCCCAGCAGGTACCGTTATTGACGAGGTGAGTTCGAACCACACCAAGTCCTCGGTGATTTGGACTCCGACCAGTCGAAATGAACGGCCGTATGCCACAGCTGATTGAACGCTTTTGTGATATCAAGAGCAACGACATGAGCCTCACCATATGACGGGAGATCACTCCACAGTTACGGAAGCTGGGAGGTCCCCCGCGGATTGCGCGTTATTGAAACCATACTGCCTACCGCAGATCAAGCCGTGACGTTCGACGTACTGAAGAAGCTCCCTCTCCGTCACCTTACTTATAACAGAAAGCAGAATAATAGGCATATAGTTGTAAGGGTCACTCTTTTTTTGTATTAATTTATCTATGAGTATTACTAGGTTGTCCTACGCCCAAGGCTGTTACTTATATGTATTTAATATATTTATTGACTACTTACTATGCTATCACTAATTGTTATCTCATCTTAATTATTATCACATGTATTGGCTCAGTCACTACGCCACTGTTAATATAGAAGAGGTAACGGTGTCAAGAAGCAAAGCCAACGTTGACGGAAGGGCTGTTGAAATTGTGGAAGTGCGACATGATCTCATTTGGGTTGGCAGGAACTCCGGAAACTGCACAAAGGGCAAAACGCCTCTTTTTCATCCAATCTAATACTTGAAGTACATCAACGCCTGGCTATGAGGTTTCAAAGACATGTCTTGTTTTAATGGTGATTAACTGCTTAATCCATAGATGAACAACTTTGGTTTTTCGATAGATTCTGGTCTGCTGTGTTTATCATGATGCCAACCGGATTCTGGACAGAAATGCTTTTCGAGTTACTGGCAAAAACTCTACTTATCAAAAAACGACTTATACAAAATCTTCAAAAATTGTTGCTCGTCTATAATCTGGATGAAAGCTTGTTGTCACGATAAATCGTATAGATTACGAATTCAATATCAATTTAGTGCTATGATTCAGAGGTGGCTCCGGGGAAATAGATTTTTTAACAATTTTTCACCCGTTAACGTGTTTTTTTTTTCACGATGATCTCCAAATTTAATGCCCCAAATTACCTAGATGCACAGAGCATCGCTCGCATTTGTCCACCAATAGAGAAAATTGTTTTTATTTGCACCATAAAATCGCTAATGTCGCATAGTTCTGTAATCCTTCATCAAATAATAGAATGTACATGCTAAACAGGATCAGATACATCGGAAATGACTTCGGACTGGGTTTTAGCGTCGCAAAATACCTACGATAGAGGTCATTTGAACCGCATTTGAAGCATTTTAATTTTTAGTAACCGTGTATTTTGTTACAAAAAAACGGGACAGTCGGGAACGTGAGCCCAACCATGCTTATAGTCTGTGGGACACATTCAGTCCAGAAATGCTCCGTTTTCTAAATACTAGTCTAATTATCAAAAAACGACTAATGAAAATCTCCAAAAGTTGTCACGTCTAATCTAGATGGTATCTTGTTTTCTAGGTGAATCAGATTCATACTCGTAGATTCTGAATTCTATGTCAATTTGATGCTAGGACTTACGGGCAACTAGTTCTTTTCTATTTTTTTCACTCCTATTTCGGCACCATGAGCCTTCAATGTTGTTTCATGATGATATTGAAATTTAGCGTCCCAAAGCATCGTTTTTAAAAGTTTTATTATTAATCAATCTGATGAATCATATAGGATATATTTTAATGTCGTTTAGGATCATAAATACTTTGGAGTATGAATTTATATTTGAATTTTCTTAGACAATCGTTCGATGTTTTTACGACAGTATTTAAATGAGGCATTATTTGTCACCGCTGTACTAGCAACGTGTTTAACATTTGATAAGTCGTAACATCCGTAAATATTTCGACTCGGCTATAAATATCTCCATAAAAGTTTCTATGAAAAAGCACATCTTAAAACTAAATGACGATAATATAAGCGATTCTACCATGATAATACTTTGTTACCTCGATCCAGAGTATGCAATGTTATGAATACACAGGTAATTTGTAACGCGTATCTTTATCAACTTGGTGCTCCACAAAATTAACAACTTCCATTCAGTAGTCAAACTGTATTTCATATCAACCAGGCTTGGGTAGTGTTCGAATACTCAGTATTTTGAATCATATTCAGAATACATTTGGCTGGTACTCAGTTACTGTTCGAATACATTTGTATGTATTCAGTCGAATATTTTTTTGGTCAGTACTCGGTATTCTGGATTCTGAATATCATTTCTGAATCCCTATATTCGAATACCCACTTTGTATTCAAATCCTGTATTGTAATCCTCTTTTCTAACACTGTGTGGCTATTTTTTTGGATATTACATTACTCTTTATGCAACTTAAGCGTGTTATAACACGTTCGGGGTGGCTGTAAATGGCACGAACAAAATTGCAACGCAAAGTTATTTTGCTTTTGTGGACTGTGGTACTTCTGAATTCGTGATGCCAACAGGGCGCTCAAGGGACGAGATTAGATTATTTATGCACTTATGCTTGTGCAACTTGTCATTCTATTTTATAATAAATTTTAATGCCTGTTATAATTTTTGTGCGATACCAGATAAAGTAGATACCTATATGAAAATATAGGTTTATTTTGTATTATGTAAACTGTGTAAGTTTCATATACTTGCTTGTTAAGTTCCATTCTATTAATATTAAAATCTAATAAAAATCAAACAATGCTTTTATTATACAATTAATTTCTTCTTTCTAATCTCACTGTGACACTGTGTATCTAAATGTTATTTCAAGTTTTATTTAATATAGTCATGTATTTTTAATTTTTTTATATTTTGATAGCTTAACTACATAAATAAATATAAATTTTAAGATGCGCATATTATTCTTTCAGTTGCAATATTCATAAAGTATTTATATTTAAACGAATCCAGGCATTCAAAACAGCGGTATCGGATACTTTTGTCCTTTGTGTTCGAATTTTGAGTATTCGAATACAATCTAAAATACAGTCTTTGGGATTCGTATTCGAATACCCGATTACAGTATTCGACCCCAGTCTGATATCAACATATCTCATCGTACAGGTATACGGTAACAAGTAATTTTCCCATATGACTCAGAGTTAATTAAATCTCATTGATTCATCTCTATATGCATAGTTTATTTTTTTTTCAGTCTGCACATATCATAAAAAATGTTCTGAGATAAAATTGGAATCAATGATGGCCTTCCTTGAGAGGCGAAATGTAAATCGTCAAAAACATGATGTGGAAATTTTATGATGTATAACCATTACAAATATTTTAGCTTGTACGTCTTTTTCTTGATATGCGTAGGTAACGACTCGATATAATCCATCACTTTCAGAAGCCTCTATTGCGGAAGTGGCGGTACGTTTATGAGTCTTTCTGCATATTTGCTATCAGAATTATTACCTTCCATAATAATAAATTTCTTTTAGAAAAGTGGTAGGTGCGTTGAGTCTTGTTTTATCGTAACATGAAGTTGATCAACTTACCTCCTCAAATCTGCCTTATCGTAAAATTGACCCTTTTATGGAATAATCGAGCATTTCATGGAATATATCATCTATTGGCCAAATCAATGATCGTTTAATGATCAAATAAACGCGCAGCTACTTCATGATTTAGTCAAGCACGTTTAATTAAATCGTAAATTATTTAGATTAATTAGCGATAGAGGTGCTGGCAGCGCTTTGTTTACATTCCAATACGACAGTCGTTCATAACAAAGTTGATTTTTGAGTGAACATGTGAACAAGTGAGATTGACTTTACGACAAAAAGCTACTCGTGGTCTCGGGCATTCTGGCTATGGTTGTTATAATTGTCCGTAGGTGGTAGACGGTCTCTGACTGTCGAACGTGGAGGTACCACCGGGCGGATCTCTAAGGCGGGACCAGAATGTGTGCATATTGCATGCATACATGTTCCCTCGCTAGAGTCCATGTAGTGTCCCCTGCTGTCCCGTGTATCTCCGTATCCCCTATTGAATATTATTCTACGATTCCTAATTTTTATTTCATTTGTAGTTTATACGTCAAATAAGGCAGAATAATAATTTTATTTCAAAATCCTAAAGATACTAGTTTTTAGTTGTATAGCCACGACATATATACAGCAATCCTCATACCGAAAACACGTTCACACCTAGGCATCTCCAAGCCTCGCTCTGTTAAATAAAACCTATGATTTTCTAGGTTATCATAGTGCTTGCAAGCTAATCAAATCAAACAAAGAGCCTCAGAAATCCCCAGAATAAAATCATGAGCCAGCAAGTAGCATAACATAAAAGATTAAAGATCTCCAATGCTCCAGTGAATTCCTTAGAAAAATAATAATGCGGAATTTTATCGGCAGCCACATGATTGCTTAAAATAAAATATGAAAAATATATGCATACACGTATAGAAGTAAAATAATCCTGTAAATTTATTTGTTCCATAATTTGTGCAAAATTATGGAGGATGATTACAACATTTGCAACTTACCTCTGATACACAATCTCTTTGAAAAAACTTGACACATGACTGAGAACGCAGTGATCGGAGGTTATGAAAAATTTTCTCAAACTGTGAAATCGTGAAATGTCCCGCGTAGTGTCCTAAAAGCTAATCAGCTGGTGCAAACTTAGAGGTTTACAAATAATTTCTGTTTTTACAGTTATAAATCACACTTTTCGCGGGTGATTCTACATTTTTGTTTCTAAAGACGTTGCCTTTACTAAAGCACCTGAAACAAATTCTTGCATATTTTGATTATTCTTCCTCAGTGACTTAACCCATAAATCTGGTCGGTCTTTGGACAAAATATTGAGTGTTTTACCTGCATTTTGGAGAATGGCAGGAACTCCATACAATGAACATGTCACTGTTCTCCCTCGTTAAAAAATCCATCGCCGCACAAAGGGATGCTTTTCAACAGTTCAGAATTGCTACTTTAAAAAAAATCCAACAAACCACAGTTAATTAATGGAAAGGGGTAGGTTTGAATCAAAGACCGAGGGATGCTTTCTATTAGCGAAAGGTGTGATATTCCAAAAAAATCCTACAAATGTGGGAGAAAATCCCCAAACATAGCAACCCTGTCAAACCCACTGGTACTCCATCGATAAGTTTTGGGATCGGTTTTACAGCACTTCCACTGGTATACAGGGTGTTTCACAACTTATCTGACAAATTTTAACCGCATATGCACTGTTACGAAATGTAATAAAAGTTCTACAGAAATTAATTTATAAACCTGAGTTTCAATAATAAATTGAAAAATAAATATCTGCATTTTGCGTTCACCGTCGTGATAATAGCACACGCATTGATAATTTATTGTAGCAAATGTTGTACCAAACAACTGACGAAAAAATATTCCAGGAATTTTTTGTTTTTTCATACTGATGAGAACATGTAAATAAGGTTTAATCTGTATCGTGGGTGACCTGAATGAAGAACGGTCGATTCTTGTGAAGTTAAATGAGAAAGTATTTTGCGAGTTTATGTTTTTAGTTATTTATCAATAAAAATGGCACATGTGTACACTAATGAGGAGTTAGTGGACATTGTCTTAGCGTGCAGAGGAGTAGGGCAAAATTCGCGAGCGGCTTCTCGTTTGTATGCACACCGATTTCCGAACAGATAGATACGCTGGATCGGAAGGTGTGGACCAATTGCATGACCTCCACGGTCTCCCGATCTAAATCCTCTGGACTTCTTTTTATGGGGATACTTGAAAAACGATGTATACCGTACTCTAGTTCAGAATATTGAAGAATTGCGTCACCGAATCACAGTGGCAGCCGATAATTTTAGCCTTCAGGCACAGTAGGAAGGAGGTATATTTGAATTAGTGCGCCGAAATTGGATTAGGCGTGCCCATGCTTGCATTGCAGTCAATGGAAACAATCTTGAACAGCTTTTATAAGTAAGTGAACTTTTAAACTGTATTATTTTATTAACTCGATGTCTGTAGGACTTTTATTACATTTTTTTTTTTTGAGAATTCAACTTCTTTCGTAACAGTCCATATGTGGTTAAAATTTGTCGGATAAGTTGTGAAACATCCTGTATATGATCCATGATCTAGGACGTAAAATTCTAATGAACATGACATTTTATCGGCATGACTTTCTAATAGATAAAATATTCTCGTTATAACTTTCGAGACAGAGCTTGCTCTAAATTCAATCTCTGAGAAATTCCGAACAGCAGAAAACTAATAAAATGACTCTTCGAGCAGTTCCTAGCTGTTATTTATTCCGTACACATAAAAGAAGGGATGAAAGTGTGGACCGGTTACAAATTATTAATCCAGAACGATATTTTCTCCCCAGCTATACCACCAAGAAAAGGGAATGTTCAATGCTAGCTGGTTGGGGTGTTTATTTCTATTTAACAGACCGCTAAAATTGAACGAACGTAAAGCCAACCATACACGCTAACGCGTACCTGACAGGTTTGCCTTAACAGTTGAGCTTTTTAGGTAAACTGGTTAGTGAGTAAAAAACCGAAATAATATCAATGAAAAATGGAAAAATGTCAACGTGTGCCTTTTGTAGCGGCTAGTTTATTCCGTGCCTACCAGAAGTGCAGCAGGAAGTGGACAAAGGTGACATTTCAAAAGAAGACATACATGTGAAAAAGAAACTACAGAATGTCAAAAAAATCTATATAGAATCACGAAATAGCTGAGCTTGTACGTGACCAAATTTTCCTGTTTTTCAGAAAGGTAGTGGTATTTCTAGATTTCTACTGTTCCGTAGCGCTCTATCTTGAGGTTGAGCTGTTGCAAATATCTATTTGCATCAAATCGTCCATGCTTGATTCTTATCATCTGTTTTATTAGCCTTAAGTTTCTTAAAATTCAAAAAGAAAATATAACCTCACAATAGGATAACAGAACAGAAATCTAGGGGGCCATAAAGGCGTCCTACAATTGTAGGAACGACTGCCCTAAGAATCAGCATCCTCCGAAACGATTTTTATTTTTTCGTTGTTGGCCTTCTTATCAAGTTATAGGCGGTTATAGTATTAGCAGACAGACAGACCGACTAACAGACCGACAGAACGACCCACAGGCAGACCGATTTTTGTTAGGCTACCATTAATGTAACACTGTTTTTCATAAATCCCAAATTTTATTAAAAGATTAATATAAGAAATTGAATCTACCTAATTTCTCTTTAAAAAAGATTGGAGACGCAAATAAGTCAGTTACATATTTGCTCACTATTCGAAAACGCTTACGATAGCAATTGTATCAGAAAGGAAATCATAGACCAGCGTAAAATGTATGTGGTGTTCAGAACTTTTCCGTCTGCAGACGAAAACATTGAGCAAACAAAAGTACGGCCGCGTCTACTTTGTGTATTGTTTACCAGAGCAATTGTACAATGCTGAATCAAACGCAAACTCACCGACAGGAATGCTTGTTTGCCGAATCATTGTCGACAGGATACATGGTTTTTATGCTACGCATATTTCCACCGGGATATGTATAAGCCATGTGCCAGGTATTTTTTGGCTCTCAACATTGCGGTGTTCAAAACGATAAGTCATGTGAAGTGAATTAACCGTTCAATTGAGTTATTCTTTCCACAATAATTAAAATACGATTTAAACGAGCATATTGTAACTATCAGGGTACTCTCAAACGTCAAAAGATAAGTTTGAGGCAGTTAGACCGATTTCCAAAAACTACTAAGCTTTTCGGTCCTTGGCATAGTAGTTTCCTTGTGTCAAGATTTCATCAGTACTTTTCAAGTGATAGAGAGGTCAAGGATCAGCGGTCAGGTGGAAATGAAGCAACTGCGCAGGCCGAAACCTAAATACCAGGGCACCGCAGCTGCTATGAGGAGCTTAAAAAAGAAAAAAAATCGGGTTAACTAAGTTTAGTTAACCCGATCTAAGGACAAAGGAGCGGTCATATCAGCCAGTTCTGGATGTACAAAGTTCGGGACGGTTAGGATGTGAACGACGCTGTAAACGACGGCGCACGTGTCCTTTTGTAGCCGATTGCTTATCTGCCGATGCCTGAAAATTGCACCGGGGAAACTACCTGCGTCTAGCTTCTGGTTTAAATAGTATGTGGTTCTCAATTGTAAACCAATAAACTTGGAAAGATACAAATACATAGCATTTATAACAAACGTCCGACTCGAAATGGAAGTTTCATATCGAGTTTGCGTGATAATTTCCCAATATTCCATGTATGTCAATATTAATTTTATAGTACATCGTTAATAAATCAGTTGAAAACGCCAAAAACCTGTAACGTCTGATTTGTAAATAAAATTAGGCCATGATTTTTCCGCAAAATAATGATTCACCTAACAGTAGTAGTACGAGCATATTGGCAAAATTACCAAATTCTCTGAGCATGTGCAAATTGTATTTGTGTTACACTATTAGCGTTCATCAATTTCTACTAGTTCAGAGCTTTAATCTGACGTACGGTAATTAATAACTTTCGAGAAAATCATACTCTATAATTTGTTGGTGACAAACATCTAACGTAAGGTAATCAAAATCCTGAAGTTAAAGGATTTTTCTATTACGTCAATTCACATGTTGATACGTAAGTTTACGTAATAGCTCATGATGGACAAATCACAATATGCTTCCGCGTCTATTCTTCATTGTGTGTCAGAGCCAACGGATTCAGACTAGAAAGAAGCAGCCAGTCAATGATTTGTTTGTGTCCTTATCCTCTGTATATGCAGTCTTGCGCTTGCGAACTAGCTTGACTGTGTGCGATTCCGCTTGAATATAAAGTCGCTGCGCCTGTTGTTTGATGTAGTCCCTTGGGTAACTCTATGAAGGGTCTCGCTGGAAACATACCATTTCCAGACTCATCAAAACTACATTACCGTTTAATCCAAGTTCAACAGCTTACATTGATAACGATGAACCACCAGGTTAATATTGTAATACCCGTATCATGCAACCATTTGTTTCATGGCAATATTAGTTTAGCCAACTTCAGCCACAAAGCACAGTTATGATTCCCGATAAAAGTTAATCCAGTAAACTTTCCTATATAACTCTAATGTTGATAATACTTTTTTGACAGTGATAATAGTCGGCTTTACGCAGATAAAAGCATACCGGTATTCTGTTGCATGACACTATTGTCCTAAGTTGTTTATCTGGTTGCAGGAATTTTGCATTGATATGTAATCTCTATTACAGTACTAAATCTGGAATTCGATTTTACCTACCACGTCCACTGGCGTAGAAGTAATATAATCGAGAAAAAATTCGAAAATAAGAAATCGTTTTTTGGATCTTATATGAAAAGTACATCACGAAGAACCATGTCATTCATTTTGTCGATCTGTCTGTCTGTCGGTCTGTCTGTTCGCTAATCCTTGACCCCTCTACTCGTACATCTTGAAAAGTACTACTCGAAATCGTCCCAGTGGCGTCGAGTAAAAAGGCCAAGAATAAAAAGAAAATCGATCAAACTTTGACGTTTCAGAGGATCCTTATCATTTTTGAAAAAAAAAATAGTTGTGAAATGGGGGTAGTGGAGGGTGAATCTAAATTTTTTGATGTTAGTTTATATATATATATATATAAATTTCTTCTTACATTTGCCCTTGAAAATATTTAGAGCCAACGGGTCGGGTACCTATCGCTTGCACTTGCCACAGGGTTGTAAATATTGCATCTTTGATGATAGTGGGTTCAAGGTACTTATAAAAGCAGGTAGCGGACGGCGGGGGGATGCGATGTGCATATACGAGGTGAGTGCGATATTAACATATACTTTGTAGTGTAAATTAATGGTGTTACTTGATTTCGCGAGGTATCAAACGTTGTTGACAAACAGTTTTGTGCATGAGATATAAGGCTACCGTGTCCGGAAACGCTCATTACTGCAATCTGATGGTTTTTTAATGCCCAAATAGTGCATTGTTGTGACAAAATCCGCGTCTTTTTGATGCCATGCCTTTAAGTACATGAAAAATTGTACTAGAGATTGTATAGAAGCTGTGGGAAGTATAGAGTCATTCAAATTGATGAAATTTTCTTAATTGTACCAGTTATTTTTAGGCAGAAGCACCTGCATAGGAAAATGCAGCTTAAAGAGAGGAAAACATTTCTGCTCAGTTGTTTTTGAAGGCCAAGTTGAATACAGCTAAGCTGGTTCCTCGTGACGCCATAGGACCACAATTCACAGTCAAAGTTCTTGAAACTACTAGACAACGTGCTTAGGTCCTGCTGATCGAGAACCTCGCACCTTTAATCAACTGCTTTTGAGTTATAATAGACCAAACATATCACATCTATGAACAAATGATTTTCAAAAACAGAATATAAACCAATTTATACTTCTCATCCTGTTGTAATTATACAGGGTGGCGCATCGAATACGAAACAGACGCATTTACTGGCAGCTCAGTTTTTTTGGAAAAACGCTCAGACCCGTCGATTTTGTTTTCGAGGGGGACACAAGTTTGGCAAAAAATCACGTTAGCACATGCAGCCCCCTAAGCGAGTGTGACACTACCCCCAAAATCTTAAATGGAAAGGGGGGTCGAGTGATACCTTATTTTAAAGGTCTTTCAATTCACTTTATAATGATATAAAATTAATGTACTTCAGTTCAGTAGTTTTGATGATTTGTTGATTTAAAGCTTAAATAAAACTAATACATCATCATTAGTGGAGATCAATACATTTGGCAGCAAAGTAATTTAAAAATGAAGAATGAACTGACCCGTTAGGCAAGTAAATGTTGAAAATGGCCACCATGACTCTCCCTGCAATAATAAAGATTTTGCTCAAAACGTTGCCGCACATTTTGCAATATTTGAGGAGTAATTTTAAGGCACTCATTCACAATTCTTTGCCGCAGGTCTTCTAATGATGTTGGCTGAGTAGCATAGATTTCGCTTTTTAAATGACCCCACATAAAGAAATCCAAAGGTGATAAATCTGGCGATCTTGGGGGCCATTCAATGGCACCTCTTGTACCGATCCATCGATCTGGAAACGTCTGATCTAAATATTGTCGAACACGTAATGCGTAATGTGGTGGGGCACCATCCTGTTGGAACCTCAACCTATTCGCAATGTACCGCCGATCATTCTGATTTTCAATTATGGCTGTTAATGCTGGATCTATGGCGTCTTCCAGTAATTCCAAATACATTTCACTGGTCAAATTTCCAGGTAAGAAAAAAGGACCAACTAAATGATCGCCAAGAATACCAGCCCAAACATTTAATTTTTGTGGCTGCTGTGTATGAACCTCATGATAAATTCTGGTATTAGAATCGGACCAATATCGGCAGTTATGACGATTTACTACGCTATTTAAGAAAAAGGAACATTCGTCGGAAAAGCAAGTGTTGAATAGAAAATGTTCATCGTTTATAATTCGTTCACTCATATCTTCACAAAATTGTAATCGCCGATCAAAATCGTCTTCATTAAGTTCTTGTAGCAGGTGAATTATATACGGATGAAAACTATGGGCCTTTAGAATCCGTTGGACAGTACGTCTAAAACCCCCACTTCTATTGCTTCGTACCTTGTGGGATTTTCAATGTTGCGTTTTTTATTGGCGACTGATCCAGTTTCCCGAAATTTAGCTACGAGTTCTAGAACATATTTTCGATGCACGTTACTGTTCTCATGTCGCTCATTAAATATTTCTGCTGTTCTATTAGCGCACTGATTATTTCCGAAAATATTTCGATAATTTCAACTCTTTCTGCTGTGGAAGATACCATGGTTCATTTATGTAATAAAGCGTTACAAATTATTTTAGCAACAAAGTTTGATGAAATCAATCGCAAACTATGTGCTAAATTCCTATTTAAAATAAGTACAAGATATTTCCTTATCTTTCTTCAAGAAATAACTTTTTTGCCACAAAAAAACGCTCCAATAGTTATTTTCAACAACAAAATGATAAACAAACCATGGGCGTAGTGAAGAAAGGCATTTACTTATTAAGTAAATTCTTTTAGTCAAATTTCTTCTGAAACTATACTAAGTGACATATAAATCCGAACACCCAGTTTAAATGGTTTTATTTTAATAAAAGTTGGTGAATGTATTTATCTTACTGTAAATAAGAAGTGAAAAGATTTTCAGCCTTATCAGTTGGACATTCCGGTTTTTATACTGCTTTTTTTTAATTCACTAACGCCCTTAAAAATGAATATTTCAGCCGCAGTAAAGAATCAACGTTGGCGGAATTTGGTTCTTGACATCCTTTACGATCGGTTACGATGCCTAAAGTACGGAGACCTGTACGATTTCGTCAACTTAGTGAGTTTGATAGGGGCCGTATAGTGGGACTTCGGGAAGCTGGACTTTCTTTTCGGGCAATTGCAGTTAGAGTGCAAAGAAGTGTAGACACTGTGGTTAGGTGTTGTCAGACATGGCTTCGAGAAGGCCGTACGCAAAGAGCAAGGGGCACTGGACGCCGCCGTAGAACAACAGACCGTGAAGATCGCCGCCTAAGATTATTGGCCTTAAGGGACCGTTTCTCCACTACCAGGTCCATTGCAAATGAATGGTTTGCAGAACACGGAAGACCTATTGGCATGCGAAGTGTTTACCGACGAACGAGAGGTTTTGGCTTGTTTTCATACCGGCCATACTGGGTCCTCCCTTTAACTCGAGAACACCGACGTAATCGCCTGGAGTGGTGCAGACAACGGTCACTCTGGGATCAGGAATGGAACAGTATTGTCTTTAGTGACGAGTCTCGATTTTGTTTAGGCATGCACGATGGCCGTGCCAGGGTTAGAAGGCGACGTGGTGAAAGGAGGAATCCACAGTTTTTTGTTGAAAGACATGTTCATCACACTGTTGGAGTTATGGTTTGGGGTGCTATAGCTTATGGTTCCAGGTCACCTTTAATCTTCATCAGAGGTAACATGAACGCGCAGCGTTATATCCACGAAGTTCTAGAACCCCATCTTTTACCCTATCTTGACACCCTGGCAGATCCAACTTTCCAACAAGATAATGCCCGACCACATATTGCAAGAGTCACAATAGACTTCTTTCAACATAATGATGTCATATTGTTACCATGACCACCAAGATCTCCCGACTTATCCCCAATTGAGCACGTGTGGGTAGGAGATTGCTCAATTTGCAACGTCCTCCTCAGACTCTAGAAGCACTTCGAGAGGAGTTGGTGGTTGCCTGGAATGAGATACCACAGGAGGACATTGACCACCTGATCAGCAGCATGCCTAGGCGTGTTGGAGAATGTGTAGCACATCAGGGTGCATCCACACATTATTAAAGGTCAAAGTGCTTTAAAGCAGTGCAATCATTTTGAAATTTTTATCATTTACTTATTATGCTTCATTAAGTACTTATACAAAATTTTATTAAAATAAAACCATTTAAACTGGGTGTTCGGATTTATATGTCACTTAGTATAGTACAAACTAATCTAATGTACCTATTAAAGTCTACTTTAAGCTTTAAATCAATAAATCTTCAAAACTACTGAACTGAAGTTCATGTATTTTACATCATTACAAAGGGAATTGAAAGACCTTTGAAATAAGGTATCACTCGACCCCCCTTTCCATTTAAGATTTTAGGGTTGCTGTCACTCCCGCCCAGGGGGCTGCACGTGTAAACGTGATTTTTTGCAAACTTGTGTCCCCCTCGAAAACAAAATCGGCGGGTCTGAGCGTTTTTCCAAAAAAAAACTCAACTGCCAGTAAATGCGTCTGTTTCGTTTTCGATGCGCCACCCTGTATAACAAACACAAAATGTGAGATACGATTTTCTAGTTTAAGTATTACTGGGATATTCCGGATAGGAATTCTGAAAGTATGTGGATTCGCTCAGTTCAGCACAAGTTAAACCCTCTGAGGAAAAAATTAGTTACGAACATGAACGCTGCAGTACGGGCAGAACAGACAACATACCGGTACACCGGGCGGTGGGCAGAAGGAGACGCTATCGATTACATTTTTCTATCAAAGTGTAAAGAAAAATGTACGGAGGGAAATCTATGATATGTGAAATATGGCTAATTGTTGCGTAGAACTGTCACGGTTGGGGCATATAAACATGCAAACATGATAAAATTTAAATATACCCTTCCCCAATTTCCAATATTTCACAGCTACAAAATTGTTTCTGAAAATGATCAGGAGCCTCTGAAACGTCAAGAAAAGAAGTTCGAGCAGTTTTTCATGTTTTTACCTCTATCCCCGCTGCCACTGAACTGATTTTCAAAAACTACAAAGCTATATTATTTTTCTCATAGTAGTATCCTTGTGTGAAATTTTCATCAAATTCCGAGCCGTACTTGTCCAATTATAAATGGGCCATCACGCAAAATTTGTATTTAAATCAAATCCCGTGTACATTTCAAGACGCACTTTACAATGACATATGCAAAATGTTCACGTTATACAGAAAATTATTTATTTATTATATTTCTAATTTTATCACTCACCGTCTTAAACCCCCTGTACATAATCCTAATCTCTTGTCTGGTGAACTTGGTGAGCCGACAGAGATCCTCCAAAGCCACTGGTACAGGTTTCGGCACTCGGGACGGTTCAATTTCGAACATAACCTCCTCCACCGGGCTGTCTGATGTCGACGCCATTTTCAGCTAATTCCTGAAAATAAAAATCGCTAGATGTTTTCCTATTCAATGTTTTATTTCTTGAGTCAAACCAGAACTAGAAGGTTGATTTTTAAAAAAAATATACCACCTGCAAATCAACCTATTGTTTGAAATTTTGTAGCTGGCATTGAAAACGGATACCTCCTCAATTATAAGAGCGGAAAAATTGGATGAGAATACCATAAAATTTCAAATCCCTCCGAGAGAAGTATAGTACTTGAAGCAACATAGGCGATTGCAGGGGGAAGGGCACAGTGGGCCAGTGAGGAACAAAACCTGGCAAAAACAATCAAAAAAATTGTCCAATAATGTTATGCATGTCATACTGTTAGTTCGGAAATCATCAGAGATTATATTTATTCAGCTCACATCATTCTGAAAAGTAGTTTTATCACATAAATGTGTCGCTGGTCTGCTCTCCGGTCGGGGGACTTTGTACTCGTACCGTATGCTTTCAGAGTGGCGACAGACTGACTATTTTAGTGGTTTATTGAAAACGGTAAGCAAGACCATTAAAGTTATATTTTTCAGTCGTGAAAGAATTAAGTAGTCTATATCTACATGCTAAAATAGGTGTTTAGCATGTAATCCAGTAGAGGGCGGTGGAACGACGACACCATTTTAGCGCTACCTTACCACGGACCACAGTCTGATGGCGCCAGAAGTATTGTGATAAGAAACAGTGCTTTTGGATTGTAGTCAAGTGAATTGAATATTTACTCAAAGTTTGTTAAGATTAGGCATTCTATAATTTTGTTTTAAAGGGTTTATTAAGCAGAATGTTGTGTACTCACCTGGTATAAGCATATAAACAGAAAAAATCGTTTTTGTAGCTAACCTCAATGGGATTGATATAATAAATATATTTATGTCCATTGGGGATATTTTTCTTTTTTTAATTATCTCTCTCTCTCTCTCTCCCTCTCTCTCTCTCTCTCTCCCTCTCTCTCTCTCTCTCTCCCTCTCTCTCTCTCTCCCTCTCTCTCTCTCTCTCCCTCTCTCTCTCTCTCTCCCTCTCTCTCTCTCTCTCTCTCTCTCCCTCCCTCTCTCAGGTAAGTAGTGGCACTGGTCCGAGAATTTTTGGCGCCGAATAATATTTTTGTGGGAATATGTGAAGACTACGGTTACCTCCATGCAAGGGCTATCACTTTGCAGGAGTTGTGGCTGAAAATAATAGCAGCATGCCGTTCGGTGACTCCTACCGTGCTATAAAATGTTTGCACAGGCTGCTACATTAGGGTCGGTTACTGTCAAATTTTATTCAATATGTTGTTTTCATTCTGATTAGCATTATCTATTTATTTAATTTTTTATGTAATTTACTGTTTTAAATTCTTTTAGAATTAACTTTGATTCCCACCTATGATCAACACACCCTGAGTTATTGTTACCTTTACCGACAGAAAACGTATACAATAATGTTACGCTATACAAATTATCACTGCCTAGGTGTACGCAGGAGAAAACAATTTCGAAGCAGGACGACACTCCCTTATAGGCGTTAGATGTGGACTGACCAAAATTGCTCATCTATGATCAAGGATTTGGAAACCTTGCCTTGTACTAGATGTGGTGTTGTCAAGCGAACCAATGATGCAATGTTGCAGCATTTATGGCGATCCCGACCATTCATTTCGACCTGAAATGTAGCGCCGTCAGGACCGATACGGAATGGATTCTAAATAGATTTGGCATAATTCACTATTCAGAAATATGTACAGACGAAATAAAACCAGTATTTGGGCGTAGATAATAAAGTTCAAGGAACTGGTGTAACATATCGGCAACGCGGCAGATTGCCGCGTCGGCATAGGTAGGCAGCGTGATGATGAGCTTCGCTAGCCAGCCGTCTACTATCTCTTTCTAGCATATATGCTTTTAAACACTTCCCGCGGTTCTCTCTCCTATACATTGCACTCAACTCGACAGTGAAACATGGATTTCTTTGTATGAAATATTTCTTGGTTTAATGTGGAGATTAGGGCCCCAACATTTTGTGGTGTAAGAAAAAGTACAAGTGTCTACGGAATCCATAGATTCTGATTTTTTAATAGTTTTTAGCAGTCAGCGTTTTGAGTCTTAGTACATGCCATTTTGAACGTAAAATCATGAAGACTAGAAATAGGAAGTTAAACTATTAGAGTGAGGGTGAAGCCGAAAGTGTCGACGATGAAGGCGGGGCTAACTCGTAAGTACACTTCGCAGGAAATGAATTTCAGGAGCTGCGTATATGGCATCTGCCTCGTATATGTACACTTCGCGGGAAACTTCAGATTCCGCTGAGGTATCTCTATCATACTTGAATTCCTCTATGTTGCTGGCATCAAGGAGTAAGCAACTCCAATTTTGACAGTTCAGACAAGTGGCAAGCGGAAATATTGGATGATATTAAACCGACAAAGCATGGCAAAACGTGAGTTAAATGAAAAACTTTGGGAATCAGCAGTTTGCAAAGTACGTGATAATAATTTGTCGTTATTTGATTGCAGATTGATCAACATAAAAATTGCGGCGCGTTCACATTTTTCACGTGTTCTGTAGAAATGTGCTTTAGATTCCCTAGCGACAGTAGATATCGGCATCAGACAAATACGTGTCTTTCCTTAGGCAATTTATCCTCTCTAGTATCCGTGTGTAAGATTTAAAATGAACATTATAATGGCTCTATTATGTGGTAGATTTTAGAAATTTTTCAATGTAATAACGTATATACTGAAAATCAGATAAAACTTCAAACTCCCCAGCCTACATAACCTCAAATGCACTAGCGTAACTAGAGACCGACCGAAGGCGATTTTTTTGTCCGAAGCCGAAGCCGAACTTCGGTCTGCGGATCACCTTCGGCGTAAACCGAAGCCGAAGGTGGTTAAAAAAATATAAAACTAACCATAATTCATAATTTTAATATATTTAAAATATTTCTATATTAATACATTTTTAATATTTTTATTCTGTTTAACTATATAATATAATCTAAAACATAATAAAATAACTAAAAAGTACCAAAAAATCATAAAACATGCAAAAACTAAAATAATATCCTTTGGTAATAGGAAAAAAATAACAAATAATTAAGATTTAAAATATTAAAATTAATTATTCAAAATTAATATTCATAATTAAACATTCTAATATTATAGGTAAGAAAAAGTAGTCAGCATTTTCCCCTAGTAAATTGGACCTTCGGTCAGCATAAAGTTGTCCAGCAGAACTGAATAATTGTTCGCTAGCTATACTTGTTGGGGGGGCCGATAAAAACTTCTTAGATGCAATCTTTAAAGGAAGATAGGGATTCCCAATAATGGAATATGTCACCACTTCTTAAAAGCAACGGTTCTCGTAAATAGGAATCTAAGTAATCTAGATAACGTGTTTCTGCTATCGTGGTCGGAACGACTGCAAGATTTATCATGTGAATCCCAAAGATTATTCTTTTCTACACCTACAGTTTTTATGCAATCTAATGATGATGGAGTTGAAACTATATTAGCGGAAACTATACTTGAACTTGAATTACTTGTAGGATTAGAGCTACTGGGGGTTGATTTGTTCAAAAATAATACAATTTTAGCTTTACATGTAACTACCTGTTCTTTTGTCAAATGCTTAGTCTTAAACCGAGGATCCAGAAGAGTCGCAATTAATAATTCTGGGAAGTTTTGAATATAGGCGAATCTTTTGTTTAATGATTCACTTAGTTGTAACTTTAAAGAACATATCTCCTCAGAAATTACCGTAGCTCGTTCAGATTCGCTACGCGCCGATCGACGAATTCACTTTCGCCTTCGGCCAAAACTTCGGCCTCATTTTAGCCGAAGCCGATTATTAGCCGAAGGCTTAAATAATGTCCATGTGGTCGAAGCGGATGCCGAAGCCGATTAATCGGTCGGTCTTTAAGCGTAACCTCTTATTTGTAAGCACAATTACATATTTTCTTCCTGAACATTTACGGTACAGCCAAGCTTTGAACCTAGAACATTAATGCCAAAATAGTGCATAAATTGTCGTATCTCTGTACACTTTTTGTTGTACAAAAACTCGGGGTGTTGAAGTGTTAGGAAAAAATGGAAATTAATTAATATTTTCAGAACCGTTTCAGATATTTCACTGATATACAGTACGTAGTGAAAGTTAATAAAGTTGCATATTTTTCCATGCAAAAATAATTTTTAGCTTCAACTGTGGCGTGCGTACGGCTATTGGCTTCGATATTTTTTAAGAAAAAAATAATACGTCGATGGTCTTTTGCCAAATAAAAATTATTTTTGAATTTCCCGTTCAATTTAAAACAAATAATCTATCTTGAATTGTTTTCCTTTGATGCGCCACTTTTGAGAAAAAAAATAAAAGCCGTTCTATTGTCTAACTTGCAAAATTATTATTAATTTAATTGGAAAAATTAAACACATTACGGGTAATGAACAACAACAACTGATAACATAAACATAACATTAAACCAACGAAATGATTACATAAATTGTTAAAAATGGCCCCCTTCACTTAGTATGCATGCTTCCGCCCTCCTTCTCATGGATTTTCGCACTCAATGAAATATCCCTGAAGTGTTTTTTATTCTATCACAAGCTGCAACTATTCTTTCTCTTAATTCCTCTACAGTGTTAATGGGACTTGTGTACACTAGTGTCTTACGATAGCCCCACAAAAATAAATCTAAACTGTTGAGGTCTGGGGACCTTGGTGGCCATTCTTGGGCCCACCACGGTCAATCCAACGATTTGGATAAACAGTTTGAAAAAAATTACGAACCGCTACATTCAAATGCGCTGATGCACCATCATGCATGTACCACATATTGTTTCTTATTACTAACGGAACATCATCAAGCAGCAAAGGCAACTGTTGTTGAAGAAAATTGAGGTGTCTGTCCGTCAAGTTGTCCCGGCAAAAAGAATGGGCCAATAAAGTGGTTGCCAATAATTCCTGCCCATATGTTAAACGAAAATTGGTGTTTGAAATGGGTTTTGGTTACGACATAGGGATTTTCTTCTGCCCACAAATGATTATTGTGGAAATTTTGAATGGCATTTCGAGAAAATTAGCTTCGTCCATGAACAGAATCATTGATTCAAATTGCGGATTTTGTGTAATCAATGGGAAGTAATGCCTACACTCTTAAAATGTGGTAAGGATATAACAAAAAAACCACTCCAAACAATTTGATGGCAAATTTTTAAGTGTCTAGCGATCTTCCTCGTACTCGTTTGAGGATGTTCTTCGACTTCGTGCAGAACTGATCCTCAATTTCAGGTGTTCTCACACTTAGAGGTATACCTTCAGATGTTCCTTTTCGGACAGAACCAGTTTCAACAAGACGACAATGAATATTAGAAAAGGTTCGACTATCTGGCAAAGCACGATCGGGATATCTCTGGTGATAAATCCCTCTGGCTTGCTCACCATTACCGTCGGCAAGGCCATATACGTAATACATTTCCGCCATTTGTGCATTTGAATAATTCACCATTATTAACAAAATTGTAAAAACTAAATAATGAAAAAGATGTCACAGCGGACAGATTTGAATAACAGAGACTTGTCAGATGTCAAAAGCCAGTGAAATATTCCAGAGCAACTAGATATTTATTGCTAAATTGCATTCTTCAATTATTACATTAATTTTCTCGAACAATAGAAGGGTTTTTATTTTTCAAGAGAGATTATTTGTTTTAAATTGAACGGGGAATTCAAAAATAATTATTATTTGGCAAAAAACTGTTGGGACACCATTTTTTTTTAAATATCGAAGTCAATACCCGTACGCACGCCACTGTTAAAGCTAAAATCTATTTTTACATTGAAAAATATGCAACTTTATTAACTTTCACTACGTACTAAATATCAGTGAAATATCTGAAGCGGTTCTGAAAATATTAATTAATTTCCATTTTTGTTCCTAAAACTTCAACACTCCGGGTTTTTGTAAGGAAACATTTTTGGACCATAGTTTATATAGCAAACTAACATTAATTTTTCATGTAGATTCACACCCTTAAACATTCGGATATCATTAAGGAACACCCTATATATCCCTGTTACGGCAACGTCAATCAGAGAAAAAAAAAGTTTACCGTAAAGTTGCATTTTAAATGTTTTGTGGTAGTATTAGAAAAACCGTGAATTTTTAGATCATCCGTACCTCAATAGTTTCTTAAGGCCCCACAAAGTATTTTTCAACAATTTTTAAATGTTTTCTCCTTGTAATAAAAAATTGATAAAACTCGGGTCGAGTCCGCAAATCGTATAATCTCTAGTTTGAGAGATAGTTTACAAAAAATTGCCTATATTCATTAGATCCATTACCTGCAAAACGCCTTCTCATTGGTTGAGTTTGTACCCTACGCGCAATTTTGCGCCCCGGCTTGGTGAAACCGGTCTAAAAAAACTAATATGAAGACTCACCTTGCTGTAGCAATATTCACAAGAACGACGTCGCCGTACGACCTCTTCCACTTTTTGAACTTCGACGCCGTACCGTCACGGCGCCGATACGCGCTCAACTATTCTCCGTTGCGATTCAAACTGTCGCCTATCAGCTGTTGTGCTTACTCGCAAAGCCAACTGAGATACAACATATACTGTTCATCTTCGCTATTTTTATTTCGACGGATGCAACACCACAGGTTGGGTCTACGATGCGGGATTATCTGGAAACAATTAAGAATCAAAGTAGCATTATTGTGAATAGTTCGGTTTGGAATGCATTGGCGCTCAACGTTTTCCACCTATGGTGCATTTATAAAGTAACCTAACTTGTCTTAGCTTAACGGCATAAGACATTATTAAATGAAATGCCTTGCCCACTGTTATTACGCAAGGTTGCCCAGAACATCTCACGTTTGTTACGACAAGAAATATTCAATAATCCCTTACCGTTCCCTCTCGGCCAACTCTTGGCCCGTGCTGGTTCGACAGGCATAGGATTGACCAAGGTCGGAAGTAACGGCAGGGATATTTATATTGAGTGCGCTAAGCATTTTTGAAAATTCGAATCCATACCCAGCAAGGGCGTACCTAAGGGGCAAGGGGCTGCCCTCTTTCCCATAGTTCGGCAAAAATTAAATGGAGAGGACATTTTTTACAAAAACTAAACTATTCATGTACAGGGTTCTTCACAACGTAAATCAATATCCATTAGGTGAGAAATTACTATAAAATTAGTTGAAATCTATGTTAGATATAATAATAAAGTGTTTCAAATGCGAACCTCGCCTTTGGGGTCTCGGAAACGGTAATGCGGATGTCACACGATTAGTATTTACTGTGCCTCGTACCATCAGTGGATTTCCGCGTAAGATTATGCATCAATAATTATTTACGTCCAGGCTACACGGTCAATAAATATCACATCTCATAATAAATAAATAAATAAATAAGTATTCCACGCGGAGTACTTTGTGGAAGCAAGTTGCGTAGGCAAATAAAGAAAATGGAACTTGGACGGTTTGGAAATTCAAAGTATTTGCAAATTTACTCTAGGTCGATTTTATTTCATATAATATTTTATTAGCCCGAAAAACAACTTTTCAAGGACCCACATTTTCAGTATTATTACCACTTTTTCTCTTCTACACGGGGCATAATTAGTATTTCGATCTGACGTTTCAGCTCTCAGCTTTTTAAATTATACCCTTTTCGTGATTACCCTTAAATAATATAAATGAGTTACATTGTTTTTTCTCAATCGATGAGCATAAACCGACATGAATTTTTATGTCAATGCGTAACATGTTAACATCTTTGATATTCTATGAAATAAATGACTGTATGATAATTTCAAGGTTTACTGAAGAAAAAAAAAATCAATAAAGATGACATATATAAGAAAAATCAGAGTAGAGACGTAAAATCACACATATTGATATTTTATTTATGCCACCTCACAGGGATCAAAAGGAAGCAATGTCAATGTGCAGTTTATTTTGAAATCTTAACCAAATTCAGAAAAAATTAGAAACGATTTTGAGTAAACTCATTTCCTTTTCTGTGTATCTGTGCAGATACTTGAAGCGTCAAAACTTTTCAGAAGCATTTTCTAAAATATATAAAAAGGGTTTTCCATTTGAAAAAAATTGTTATTGTCGTCTTGTCGGTATGAGTCCCCCGTAGGGAGCGGTATATTCCAAGTAGGTAGCGCAATTTTTGTAAATAACATTTTTGATCATGTTTTATAATAATGGAGATATTATATTATCCAATTAGGTACTAAAAAGTAACCCTGTATGTCTTTACCTTTTGATTACTATCTCATACTCTTATGCACTTTTCGGCAAAAAAATGAATGATTCTTTGCAACTACCAACAAAATGTTGCAAAGAACTGAACATATCCATTTTGAAGGTGTTTTTATCCAATGCCCAATTCTTATATAGACTTATAACTTTGAAACTTAGAAAAGTTACCCAGAATTTTTATTTCGAGATTCACACACAGGTAGCTACATTCACTCTAAAGAATATATAAATCCTCTTACTCGTTAACTGACTAGTTTCATATTGCCTCATGATTATTTTGGGTCTCATTTAAATTAACATATCGTTACAATTAATGAACACTTAGGAAAGTCAAATTTTGAGTTTGCCGGAAATTTACCAGATATTAAATGGTATTAAGAATACGTGCTTGAAAGCCAATACTTTCAATTGTAAAATGTATCAAAACGTTTACGTAATCATAAGATGCTGACAAGGAGGGTGCGGGAGAGGTTAATAATTGAACAAAATCAGCTTACGTAACCTGAACGGTCTCTCAAACAGGTTGATGGATTTTGACATAATATATGAGGTGTCTCTAGATTTCTCTTGACAGCGCGGGTGACATTGGGCATAATAAAGTTTTATAAAATCATAATGACGGATTTTAAGCCCTTATCTTGATATGGCCGAGTCAATCCACATATAGGTAGGTAGGTAAATTTCTTTTTATTGTGCGACGTTTCGGTCACAACGGTGTCCTTTTTAACACGCTTTTATTAACTTGATCTGTATATACGAGTATGTATGTATCTAACGGAATCTTCCAACCTAATTTTGACCAATTTCAAGAAGTTTGATTAACCTGAAAATTTGTACAGAGTTGAAGGGCCAATTACAATACAATAATCTTGGAAGAAATTTGATATTTGGAAGATTTGGAAATTTTGCTAAAAATTGGAATTTCAGAAATTTGAAAATAATTGGAAGTAAATTTAGATTTGCTATCAAATATAAAACATAACAAAAAACGAAGCTCTTGATCATAAGTACCTTTGTTTTCTTTTGAGACTAAACATTCAGAGAATAAATTTCAATTTAAAAAACTAAAAAATACGCTTAAATACTACAATAGAAAATCCAATAATCAAGTATGACTAATTCATTTGAAATACGATCACTGTGAAAATTAAGATATTAACAAGAAATTCAATGATATTAAAAATGCGTGTGGTGGAATTAACTATAACTCCAGTTTTGTAAATAGCAACTGAAAAAATAATTCTAACTTTTAGTATCACGCACCCCACGATTTTTTACTATAATTGATCTTTTGTTGATATCTTAATTTTTATATTGATCTTAAATCAAATTAATTAGTCATACTTGATTATTTGACTTTCTATTGCAGTAACAACATTATCGCGTCACGCTATTCTATGTTGAAAATTTTCATGAAAGCAGACATGGCCAATTTTTTCAATAATCCTCCAGATGATATTTACCTCATGGTAAAAGTAGCTAGTTGTACACATACGAATGGTAGTCGACGATAAAGAAGAAAAAGATACGTGTTTGATATTAAAGATCCCTAATTCCAAAACGCACCTCACCAGAATGTTCGTGATATCGGAAGAATCCTCAAATGGTAAATATTTAGCACTGTACCGCAAATATGTATCAATTAGTCCACAATCCACACCACATCATATACTTTTCATACAATAATAGCTTTTTTCGAGTTCTAAATTCAGTACTGTCACATAACGGCACGGGTAGCATGTAAAAAACCTACAAAACGTCAAAAACAACCTATAAGATGTCAACTTGCAGACTCGGTAGTTTTTAGGGCGCAAACAGTCATTCCACGTTTGCTCACTAAGATCGTTGTGAACGTCCATCTATGGAGGAATCACTCAAGTAAACTACACATTTTCGGTTGCATCGTCTTGTGAGGCTGAGTGATCCAGGTTTGAAGTTTTTATCTCTGAGAAGAAAGTTGGTTGAATAGCAAGATCGCATCTGGATGATTATGTGTATTGCTCTGCATTTGTATAAAATCAGTGATATTTGTTGTGTGAGAAAATCATTACTTAATATGCTGCCAATGAAGTATATCTATTGGCTGTGCCCGACGGGGTATTTCTATGTTGTGCTTTCTGAAGAGAGGTTATGTTCAAAGTTATAAATTACGAAAAACTGAGGAAAATTACGGGAAATCATCACCGCGTCCGCGTTGTGTGTAATTACTGTTAGCATGTATAGAGGAAAGGAACCAAATTTGAGACAAGCGCGTAATTTGAGACAATGGTGTAACTTTGTATCTTTGTGGCAGCATTTTCTAGTAATACCACAAAGTTGTGAAATAAGACGCAGTAGTATTCTACATGTGTTTACAGTTTAGTTTTGCACATGGTTTGCTGTGACATCACAACTTATTACTTCTGGAGAGGTAAAAATATTTTTAATAGTGCGAGAAAAGTGATTACTAAGATTAAGGTAAGTTACTTAGAACAATTGTCTGATATAAATTTAGTAGTTTACAAATACCTTATTTATTTTATTTTACTATTTTGTGATTTTATTAGGTATATAAATAGATGCAGATGCCTGGAAACACAACAGAAAGGAGATAGATTAGTTAAAAGCCTCAAAAGGATTCGGATAGATACCTTCCCACTCCAGTTCAAGTTCAGAATGAAAGCTTTAAGATGGATGATTCATCTTCAGGCGAGAGCAACATGACGGGGATGCTGAATGTTTATTTTGTACGGGTGGATTTTCCGAAGATAAGAAGGGTGAAAAATAGGAAAAATACAGCCATTGTAGTAGATAGGCACATAAAAATTGTGAAGAGATTACCAATCAAATTTTCATTTGCACTTTCTGCAAAAGGAAAGGATTTTTTGATTAGTATCTCAAATTAGAGAACCAGCTGTAAATTCCCAAAAATATTTACTTTTTTTAAAATATACTTTTTGTTTGTAAAAAATACATTTAATGCTAGGAGCATCAAATCGCAAGTTCATTTAAAAATATACGCTCCTTTAAAACAACAAGTACTTTATTTTTCCTTTTCAAAAAAAGTATCTCAAATTTGGTTCCTTTCCTCTATGGCTTGTAAGTGAATATAATTATTTCTTATCTCTCTCATTTTTGAAATTCAGCAAATTTGTGTATGTATGTAATTTCCAGAATGGATAAGAAAAATTGGATGCGCAACTAATTTCTAGCTTTGAATTTCAATTAAGTGTATTTGAGACAAGAACCCAATGTAATTATCATCAACACATACAACTTACAGCTTAGACCTCCAGTAATGCCATCTCAGAAGCAGATTTTACATCACATCAGAGCCAAAGATTGATAACAAGCCTCATGACGTTTAAGCAACACGTACAACTAAGTGCTAAATTAACATCTTGTAGAATATCCTACATAATGTCAAAAAAAACCAGCATTATGTCAAAAAAAATCGGCATAATGTCACTTTTCAAGATACGTGATACCTGTGCGGTTCTGGAACTGCGCAAGACTAAATGCGTAAAGGGGAAGATCACTCAAGCAGTTATGAACAGTCCATGTACTGTCAGAATTTTGCCAAAACCAGAACAGCCTGAATCCAAGACTACGGAACAAGAAGATAAGAGAAGAGAACATTTTACAGTAGTTATAAGCACACTTCTTTCTTATAAAGTTTTCACAAAAGTTTTGTCAAACGACGATGATGATGATGAATCAGAATCCCAAATGATCTGCATTGGATCCATTTGTCCACTTTTCTTTTAATTTTAAATAAAAAATACTCCTCAAACGGCAAAAAAGTAAACAGCATTTGAAGCAAAACACGTCAAATAATTTTAATGACATTGGCAGAAGGAATACGCATGTGAAAAATCACTTCAAAAATGATCCCGGCAGTAATGCAAGAACTGCTTGAACGATTCTCGAACCATCCTATAACTAAAGCAGAATATAACGCGAACAAAAAATTTCAGTTCTAATACGGTCCGATGGTAATCCAGGAGAAACTCGAACACGTCGGTTTCTTCTGCGCATGCAGTACGATAATGATAAAAACCCGAAGAAACCTAATACCTTTGGGAAAATGACCGCTGAAATCGCCGGTTACTCGGGATTACCCAATTCTTAGCTTTATACCGGCCATAGCTTTCGGCGATCTTCTACCACAATGTTGGCAGACCCTTTAGAAGAAAGCGACGCCGGCGGCACTAGTTCTGCTTCGAGAACGGCTACAAGTTTTCGTAATTCAAACAACTGTTCTTTTAGCTTTAATGTTGTTAATAATTATTATAAATGAGTTATTGATGTTGTTGTTGATGATGTTGATTTTACAATTATTAAATTTCTAATAAAACATAGTACGTATTTAAATCTCTGGGCTTATTTTCTCGCGCTGAGCTGTTAAAAAAAAATCTTATACCTAACACGTGCGGAAAGTGTATTTTCCGCCCTTGACGACTTGCCCGAACTCCGCGGAGAAGTATCACTTTCCGCACTTGTTAGGTAAATAACTATTCTACTTTTTAGTTCGAATTGCTATTGAAGCAGGCTTTATTAGTTTTTTAAAGTACAATTGATTCTTAAGCGAAAATTTAATTTTTCCCGTTATACTAGCTGCAGCTTAAATGGCTTGATGAATTTTGACGTCAGATGTCTTTAGATTTGTTTTGGCAGTGCGACTAACACCGGATATATTAGATTTCTATATAATAAAAATGGCGAATTTTTAACGCAATCTTCACCTTTGAGATTTCTATTTCGCGGGCTGGAGCCAAAGAACATGATGAATTTGGACATTTGAACTGTCCTTAGATTCGTTTTGATATCACAATTGATTCTTCATTCTTTTCAGTTACAGCAGTCGGATTGGATGTATTTTTTAAAAATTACTATATCTATTCATCGGCTTGATCGTCTGGGGAGAGGGGGCGGCACATCTCCACAATTCAGATCTGTCAATGTAATTTTTGCGGAAGCTTCGAAAACAAAAAAAATACGTAACACGTTGCTTAAGAAATGGATACCCTATTAAGCATACCATATTGTTAACTGGAAGCTAGTAGGGCATATACCGCCTTGCCACCCCTAATGGGCACCCATGCAGATGAAAGGAGGTGGATTGGTTGAGGAAATGGGGAGAAAATTATAGAATGACAAATTTTACTGATTTAGTGATAATCGCAGCTAAATAAGAACAAATATTATTGAAATTGTAATAATGGCTACGTTCCAATTTCATTGCACTTGATGTTTCACATATTTATCAGTTCAATAGCTTTTTGTCAAAAGTGGAAAACTTTCTCTGCTGTCAGATGTGAATTATTATATTCATCTATTTTGCAACGTTCTGATTTTCAGCAATAACTTCAAAATACATGACAAATGACATGACATGAAGGCACTTTCGCTTTCGATACAAAACTCGCAGCTTCTCAGTACCAGCGTAACGTCAAGATCATCTGTTATGTCACCCGGACACTGGAGTTCTCAAATATCACCAAAAAACTCACCTAGTGTAACAAGAAACAGGTACCAAAGCACAAGATTCGCGCTCGCACTTATCTTCTCACATAAGGAATGGAAAAAGGTCAGGTTTTCAGTCAATAGATTGAAAGTCTCCGTGAAAGGCCGACCGCTATGTAGGTGTACGTACCCCGGATTCGACCCAAAATCGAGACTGGCTCCTAAGCATGAGCTGCAGGAGCAGCGACGGACCGCTCCAGGCGCGTGCGCAAAGTTGGCCGCGCAACTCCGCGCGAGACGCCGGAGTTTCATCAAGTTTTCTCCACCGGCGCGGCAGCGAAGGTCGTGCACACGCTGATTCGTATCCGCGCGACAAAGTTATCACTGAAATACAAATTACCCTCACTGCTGGGAATTAACTTTTCAATCGATTTCATTATGAGCTGTAGCTTAGAATTAATTTTATCAGAGCGGAACGTTTTGTTTTTAGGGTGGCTTCGATGCCCGAATACTCAATCTGATCAATTCTATCAACCATTGAATTTCATTTCTTTATTCATGTTAATACAAAAAATTGTTTACAATCGTCATATCACATAAAATAAATCTTATCATATAACATGAAAGCCACTTACATGGTACATTACGCTTAAAAGTTTTCAACTATCACAACACGATAAAATCAGTATTTAGAAAATAATTAGTTTCGTGGAAAGCATTTTGGAACAAAAAATTCAAATCATTTAGAGGCAATTTTTGAATAATTAAATTGCCCAGGACCCTCGTGAACATCTTCGAAGGTTTGGTATAGATCTCATTTTGTCGCAATAAGTTGAGAGGGACATGAATATTCTGAGAAAGTTTTATGGGTAAAACATCAATGTGGCTTTTCCATTGGAGCTTAGAGTCAAGCGCCACACCTAAAATTTAATTTGATTTTCATTTTGGATATTTATTTCTCTCGTAGGGAACACAACTTGCTTAGCTCGTCCGCCATTTAGCAACAACTTGTTGGAATAAATCCAAATTTTGGCTTTTTCCAATTCACACCACATTACTGCCATCAGAGAGATAGCTGCAGGAGATATTGATGTGTCATCTGCAAAGAGGGTATATTTGGGCATTATCCCATCATTTGGGAGACCTCAGACAAGAAGGCGTATGGGGCCTAGGACAGAACCTTGTGGTACTCCTTTTTTCAGTTGTCACACCATCAATATTTACTACTTGATATCACTATTGTAGATAGGACTCCACCAATATTGGAGGAAAAACTATGACAAGGCAATTTTACTGTTTCGTGTAAAAAGCCTTCATCACACCTGACAGCAGATCAAGGATTGCGTCTGATTGCTTTAAAACCAAACTGCTTTTCGGAAAAAAATCCATTTGTCCCAAAGAATTCTGATTTGAGTGGCCATGTATTTTTCGATAATTAGGAAGAGAGATATTGTAGGACCAACTTTTTTTAAAATCGATCTTACAAGAGCCAGCATGAGGCAGTCTGGAGATATGTTTTTAAGCACATATTAATAAGGTTAGTTAATGGTAATAAGATGATGTATTTTATTGTTTTTATTAATTTTACGTTCAGGCCATAAATGTCACGACTCGGTTTATTCTTTGAATTATCGATTATGTCTCGTACTTCGTTAAACGTTACTTCTCTACATGAAAATACAGGACATTCTGTATATTACTGATAGGTTCACAGTATGATGTACTACGTATTCCCTGCCAGCAGGCCGGTTCTAAAAATTTAGAACCAGGTCTCAACCAACGTCATTGTTATGAAAATAACACGTTTGGTTATAAATTGGTTGACTTTGATTTAAATAAAATTTGTCTTTTGCAGTTGCATACTATTCGTCATTTGTTTGTCTGGGCGGTCGGTAGGATCTTTGCCCATTTGTCACTGTATAATGTACGTTAGTCGAATCTGTCAGTCCTGGTTGCCCAGAAACCAGACATTGTCAAGAAAAAAGAGAAAGGAAGAGAGAAGAAAAAAGGAGAAACGCAATGAAGAACAGAAGTATATCAGTTTAAGAAGAAACACCTAGACTTTTGGACTTGATACACGGATTGATTTTGAGGTGAACTAAAAAGAAATTTTGATTCAGGTTTTGTTAGAGTGTAATTTTGAGTTTACTAAAGTGCGCTGATTTTTTATCTCAGTCCGAGCCGTGGCCTTGAACGTTTACGAACTTGCTCCACTGTGTGGTTCACTGAGTCGCGCAACAGAGGGTTGCTGTATGATTCCGCTTGACTATTACGTCGCTGCGCCTGAAGCTTGACATAATCCCTCAAGTAAGGAATACCCAGGTCTCTGTGTAGTGGATCATTTGAGACATGCCATGGAGCGTTGCAAGTTGTTCGTAAAGCTCTGCTTTACAGTACTGGACGACTTTGCCTTGTGTCTATTGGCAAGAAAACATTAAGTCGCGCATTAACACTCGTAAGTGATGGCTGGTCTAATAATCATTTTATACAGGGTGTCCCGAAAAAAGTGTGCAATATTCTACCAGCGGTTTCTAGAGGTTAACATAGGAAGAAAAGTTTATATAAACATAGGTCGACAAACGTCCCCTAAGGGCGCTACGGTCTTTTAAAGGGGCTCCCCTGAAGATGGTTTTTCCTTAATATTTCCGAAACGTGTTGAGATAAAGACATAAAATTTGGTATGCTAGCCTAGTTTTTTATGCTGGATTTAAAAATATCAACAACTTTAGGCAGTTTTGTTTGGAACCGTATGTAACAGGAACGGACTCAGGTTATTTTAGCCCCAAAATTTTTGTGTGATTCTATTTTTGAAATTTATTTTTAGAATTCGAAAATTTAGGGTTTTCTACATAAAAAGGTACTCTTATTGAATATCGATAAATTGTGCCATTTTTGAATAAAAAACTAAAAAATTTGTCACATGATAGGAATTGTACTGCGAATTTAAATGAATTGTTGAATAATTAGCCATGGCAACGAAAAAACAAATTTAATAAATGGTAAATATTACATAAATACATATTTCTATTGCAACATAGCTAACATTTAGGCAAAAACAAAAGAAATAATTTTTTTCTACAAACGAAATTGAAATTTGTTTAAACAAGAAGACATACAGTTGGATATACTTAAAACTAGCTTTACAATAAGTGTTCAAATAAATTCCCATTTTGTTGGATACAGAGTCTCGCTCGACGAACTAATGATTACGTAGCCCGAAAAGAGGAAAACCTTTTTCTTCTTATTTCATTTGCAGCCCGATGGATTCTTTGAAGTAAATCTTCTTCTTGAGTATTTACTTCAGTCGAGTATGTGCGGGGGCGCCATCATGTTGAAAAAACATATTTTCTTGAAACTGCTGGCGCACATCCAATGGTATTATATCCATGAGCTCATTCTGAAGAAAGTTCAGATACACCTCTGAATTAAGACGATTGGGAAGTACAATAGGCCCAATTACTTGATCCCCAATTACTCCTACCTGATATGGAAATTAAAAGCACCATTCCTAGTAATATTGACTCATCCGACCATAATATTCTAGGAATAGTGTTTTCTTTTGCTAATATCCACTGACAAAACTCGATTCGTGGTATAAAATCTGCCTCCGTTACATGCTGCACCCGTTTAAAATGATAAGGATGTAATCCTGGCATTCTTGTCATTCTTCCTATCTAAAATTATTATTTTTAGGATAACTATCAAATAGGTATTCTATCCCTTGTTTATCAAACTCTCCACCCTGGACAGTACCACTACCAGATTTCGACACAACCCTCAAGATATATCAAAAAATGCAAACAAACCATAGAGAAATATATAACAGATACCAAGTCATCATCGAGTCTCATCCGAACTTCAAACTGATTTTTACAGATGCCTCAAAGTCATCACATGGGGTTGGCTATGCCGCAGTCTCTGACAATCAACGAATATCCTCTTCACTACCACAACATTGCAGCGTCTACACTGGAGAGCTGACAGCCATCAAGGAAGCGCTCAATCTGGCACGAACAACAACAGATGCCAACTTCTTAGTAATGACGGATTCGCTGAGTGCACTGGAAGGTATCAAACAGTTGTACCCTCGCAACTGCATACTCAGGGGAATTAAGGACATACTGCGTCTGCTATACAACGACAAGAAGAGGATAAAGTTTCTGTGGGTACCCTCACATACTGGAATCCCAGGCAACGAAGAGGCTGACAAAGAAGCATCAAGAGCGGCAGTCCTTTCAAGCAGAAGTGTGATTCGTACACCCTACCAAGATTTGAAAGGACTAATAAAAGTGCACATAACCAGTCTTTGGCAACAGAAATGGAATGGCAGTCACAGCAAACTACTCGCAATTGCTCCAGATGTCAACACGCGATTCACACTACCTTCAGGAAGAAGGAACCAGATAATTATGTCACGTCTCCGGATAGGCCACACACTAGTGACTCACAAGCACGTCTTCGAAGGAACCGATGCTCCAGTTTGTTCAACGTGCAACCAGCGGCTCACGGTGGTTCACATCCTGATGGAGTGTCCTACTTATCAAAATGCCAGAAGTCTCAACCACCTTTCTAATGACATCAGTGAAGTGTTACTGCATCAAACCGATAAACTTGTGAAATTTATCAAAGACATTGACATGTACTTCAATACATAGATTATTGTGACGTCCACGCCGCTAATAACCCTACGAGGTTGATGCGGTACTATCTGTTAAATAAAAAAAAAAAAAATAGGTATTCATAAATTTTTCTTACTATTGATCGAGGTATATCCATAATTTCTGAAACACTTCGTATGCTTATTTGCGGATTATTTTCAAACATATTTGAAGCAATATCCATACGATGATTTCCCAGTGGCCTTCCTGAGCCCTGCATGCGATGAAAACTTCCATGGTTTGACAAATTCCGGTGAATATCAGTAAACATTCGATGTCCAGGTACTATGGGATTGGGAAATCTTCTTTGATATTCTCTTACGGCTGCCAACGAACTGCCATTGCAAAACCCGTACACAAAATGCATGTCAGTCAGTTCTCTGTCTGTAAATCTTGGCATTTTAAATCGATTTAATAAAAATTTTGATTTTAATCTAGTAATTTGCATGCTAACAATGTCAGCTTAACGTCAAAATAAGTCATAACAAATCAAAACAACTTTTGTTTGCAGTCGTGGCTAACTATGTATAATCAACAATTCATTTAAATTCGCAATACATTTCCTATCATGTGACAAATTTTTTAGTTTGATTTTATTTTTATGAACCCTAAATTTTCAAATTCTAAAATGTTGGGGCTAAAATAACCTGAGTCCGTCCATGTTACATACGCTTCCAAACAAAACTGTCTAAAGTTGTTGATATTATTAAATGCAGCATAAAAAACTAGGCTAGAATACCAAATTTTATGTCTTTATCTCAACACGTTTCGGAAAAATTAAGGAAAAATCATCCTCAGGGGAGCCCCTTTAAAAGACCGTAGCGCCCTTAGGGGACGTTTGTCGACCTATGTTTATATAAACTTTTCTTCCTATTTTAAGCTCTAGAAACCGCTGGTAGAATATTGCACACTTTTTCGGGATTATAGTCTAACTATAGTTGTCGAAACACAATGTTGTTTTCAATGCTGCTGTATGTTTCTGCCAGGCCAAGCCTTTATCAAGGGTGACACCGAGATACTTGGCAGAATTTTTAAATGGTATACGATTTCCGCCTACCAATACCTCGGTTGATGGAAGCGAAGTTTTTTGGTACAATAAATAGCCTGCATTTTCGAATCATTAATTTTAATCAGCCACCGTTCCTCCCACTCTAGAACATACTTTCTCCACCGCGCACTTCAACCCATCATGAACCAGACACCAGTACACACTGGGCGACAAGTGCAGTGTCGTCAGCGTAGAGGTAGACTTCACAGTTGTTGTGGCAAGGGATGTCGTGAATAAAAAGCGAGTAAAGGATTGATCCTACGACCGAGCCCTGAGGAACACTGGCCCGTACTGGCCGTGTTGTTGACAAAACTTTGCTAATTTTAATCTGGAACTTCCTTCCTTCAAGGAAGGATTTAAGTTGTTTTAGAAACCAAAGAGGAAAACCCTGTTGGATTAGTTTACAGAGGAGGCCCGCGTGTCACAACTTTGTCAAAGGCTTTTGGGATATCCAAAAGCAAGATGCCAGTACTTATGCTGAGGGTGAGCCCTCTGGGTACATGTTTCATCAGCCTGTAGCTCGGTACTATGCTCGGACCGAAAGCTGTATTGAACGTCAAGAGTCACATAGTGATCTGACGAAAAAGCCTTTTGCAGTTACGAGCATTTAGGGCTTTTTAGCGAGCTCAAAACGGATGGCTCTGTATAGTCACTAAAAAATAGCTTGACGTCTGCTGAACATGTCTAACCTTTAAATTTGACGTAATATATGACATAATTTTGAGCTGAACTAGATTTTAAAAGTATTCAAGAAATGAGCCGAACAATTTTGCAGACATTCGACACTTACCAGAAGGCTAGACTACAATTCGTGCAATGTGTTGGCGACTTAGCACTAAGAGAACAAAACTGTGAACTCTTATATAATGCTGGTATCTTGGAATTGCTCAGGCCACTGCTAACAGATCCCTGTACCCAGATACAGCAATGCGCAGCTGTTGCACTTGGCAGGCTTGTCCACAACAATGCACAAATCGCTGATCAATTGTTAGACCAGAACTTTGTGCCCATATTTTTGAATAGTCTGACAATAGGTATGTTATTCACTATGTATTTTTGTTTCTCCCAATCTAGGAAATCAGGCTGAACTTCTAGACTTCGCAGTGGTCATTTCAGGGAAAAGATGCCATCTATGAAAACGGTTTTACACTCTGCAAGATCATTAAGCGCAAGCTCTTGCAGTTGCAAGATGGCATTTATTTGTCTCCAGGACAATCGCATTCAATTAGGTACTTGCAGTTGCAAGTTCCTTCATTCAAACGATTCAAAGTTCAAATCCTAAACGAATGAAATAATTATCTCCTGTCGCAATCCTGACCTATAATTAGTTGTTTTTTTCAATGGGACACCCTATATCCTACTAGATATCTTGAAAGACCTCCCCAAAATAAGATTGACATAATGCACTATAGGTTTTTGATCCTCATTTACTTAGTTATTTTATCATTATCGAAATTATGCCTACTTTTGATAGCTTGGACTCTGTCATTTTGAGTCGTTTATCATTGAATTTTGGAGAGAGAATAAAAAATGATGCAAACTACATTATCTAGCCGAAACAAGCTAGATATATCTGATAATGTACAAATATACAGGTGTTCCATTCAAAATTTTTGAGAAAAACATTTTGCGCTTTGCACCACGCTGTATAAACAGATCATATCAAAATGGCGAAATCCAGAGCCTTCAAAGATAAACATTTTTTCAGCCAAATGATTAAATAAATAAATAAATGATGATCAGAACCCTATTTTTTTTATACTCCAACTACAACGAAGGCCTAAGGCCTAAGCACCCATTGGGTACCGTGGGCCTATAATGTATTATATCACTATTCTTGTTTTGGAAAGGTTGTGCCACGGAATTGTGCAACACCCTGTATATTTTCGAATAATTTAAAACATACACCTATGAAATATCAATATGGCTGCGAAAGACATTTTTTAATATCCTTCACAGTTTTTCTGTAAAACAGCTTTCGTTTTCGTCCCTCAGGGTTCGGTTCTTGGACCAGTCCTTTATTCACTTTTTATTCATGACGTCCCTTGCCCCAGCATCTGTGAAACCTATCTCTATGCTGATGACACTGCCCTGGTGGCCCAGTCGTGCTCTGGGGATCTAGTTCACGACAGGCTGCAAAGTGCAGTGGACGAGGTATTGTTATGGGTGAATCGGTGGCTGATCAAAATTAATCATTCGAAAACGCAGGCAATCTATTGTACTAAAAAACGTAACGGCGCCCCGTCTGAGGTTTCAGTGAATGGAGCTCGGGTACCATGGGAAAGCTCTGCTAAGTATCTCGGTGTCACTCTTGACAAGAGGATAACCTGGCAGAAGCACACTGAAGCGTTAAAAACTAAATTCCAAATCTCGTTTCGGCAACTCTACCCTATGCTATGTAGAACATCAAAATTAAGTTCGATCAACAAAGTTCGACTATACAAGATGGTTATTAGACCAGCGATCACTTACGCAAGTGCGGCTTGGTGTTTTCTCGCCAAAACGCATTTGCGTAGCCTGCAGGTTTTGCAGAACAGAACCCTGCGTACAATCACTAACGCCCCATAGTATGTTTCCAACGAGACCCTTCACAGAGACCTTGACATCCCTTACCTAAGGGACTACATTAAACAACAAGCGCAGCTACGTTACAGTCAAGCACAATCGCATAGCAACCCTTTGTTGCGCGAGTCAGTAGACTACACAGTCGAGCAAGTTCGCAAGCACACAAAGCCGCGACTCGCACTGTGAACAAAATTAAATCGTGCGACTTTAGGTCCAACCAAAATTATAATTTTTCTTCAACAACCAATCCCAAAATTAATTTTAGGATCAATTTAAAATTGCCGAATACTAACTAGCAATGCCAAGGCACCCCTCAAATTGATGCACTTCTTTTTTCTTTGCTCTCCCTCCTTCCTTCCTTCCTTCTTCCCTTCTTTCTCCCTGACTTTGTTTGGTATCTGGGCAACCAGACCTGACAGACCCACTGACTTACAAGACTTCAACCAAGAGCAAAGGTCCTACGGACCGCTCTGACAGACAATGACGAATAGAAGAAGCTTTCGTTTTCGTTATGACACCTTTCACCTTGTATAGGTGTTAATCCGATAGGTATTCAGGTTTTCTATCATCAGGATTTCGTTGATCCTTACATAACTTCACACCCTCTTATATTTTTTTTAGGTAGTAAATATCAAAAGAAAGCGATCCTACTCGTGTTGAGATCCATTTGCAAGCACAGTGACACGAACACTACAAACATCATAAACGCCGGAGGATTGCAAGCCATGATCAACTGTTTGGAAGACTTTGAAGCCACTGTGAAAGAGGCCGCTGCTTGGGGAATCGGTTTGTACCAAGCTTGTGAAAAGGGGAATCAGGTGGTTTTATCGACAGACGTATATTATTATTTATATAACTTTGTCTGAGGTAGGAGTGTTGTCCCTTAGCCATTTCTCATTTCCTGTGTTACAGGTTATATAGCTCGACATAACAAGATGTTAGCTCAGGCTTGCGTTGACGCAGGAGCAGTACCTTTGTTACTTTTGTGTCTCCAGGAGCCTGAGTTGAATCTCAAGCAAATCGCTACAAGTGCACTGTCTGATATTGCCAGACATAGTGTAGAATTAGCACAAAACATCGTCGATTCAGGTAAGCGTATTACTCTGGAATATGGTATATTCCCTACTAGTGTTATAAATGAGAATGTGTGGATGTTTGTCATCAATCACATCAAAATGACTGAACGGATCTAGATGAAGTTTGGTACAGCCATAGACTATAGTATAGTACAGCTTCGTTTTATCCCGGGAAATGACTTTACACTTACTTATTTGTTTGTTTTTTGTTTCACTTCAGTATAGTGAATAAATAGAGTTATTAAGTTAGGATAGCTGTGTTCTATTGTAAATTGATACAAGGTTGTTTCTTTGTTATGCTTATAGGTTCAAAATACTGTTCTTAGTTGGTTGTTTGATCCGTTATCGTTAAAAGTATCGATCGATAAATAGAAAACTTGTTTGATTTATTGGTTTTTCATTTGGTTTACTTTAGGTACACTGTGTAAATAAATTGTTTTTAATTTACTTGTGTTCTTTGCGTGCAATTGTAATTAAATTTTAGTTAGAGTAGTCATAGTTATCTGCTTAGATTTGTTACAATTTGTGTTATTTATTATTACTTAAGAGTTATAAACTGAGTTCACATCACAGCATCTGCCACCCTATAGTGAATTTCCCACCCGTTTTACTTCTTACGCGAAGAATTTCTAAAATGAGATATTATTGTTTTCGGATGTTATATGACATATGCATCGCGAAAAACTCATTTCCGTCAGTCAGTATGTCTGTTGCTCTCTCTCCGTCTGTCTGTCCGCTAATCTTTGGACCGCCCATAACTTGGGAAGTACTGCTCGGATTTGGATGAAATTTTCACATAAGGTCACTACTACTTCAAGCACGAAACAGCATTTTTGGAAATCGGTCCAGTGGCAGTCGCTCGAACTTCAAAGGCTCCTGATCATTTTCAGAAAAATTTGTGTAGGGGTTGCAATTCTGGAGTTGGGTCTGGGGGAGGGTATATGAAAATTTTTAGATGTTAGTATATTTATACACTCCCAACCCCGGTAATTCCATGCACCTATTAGCCATATTTCCGACACCATAGATTTCCCCGTACATTTGCCTTCACAATTTAAAATGAGTAATGTTTTCAATCTGAGTAGTCCTGCTAACTAGTACACCTCATATACATGGAATAAACCATAACCAGTTGCAGCGGTGCCGCGGTGGGTGCTGCCGCGGAGATGTGGGAGGGGGCAGCGTTGCCAGGTGGACAGTAACTACTGGTAGGGCACGGCAAAAATGTCCATAGACTAATTGTTTGACTGACTTAATCCTTTATGCACTAATGACGGCGTTGCGTAGGAAGTGCATAGTCAATCTACTGGACGCCATTTTTTAAGTAGTTAATGGACCCGGGAGTGAATTCTAGGGGTTCGAAACTTTCGTTAACCCCAAATTCGGAAATACTTCACGCCTTCTAGAGGTAGTTTTTGATCCCAGGCGTTTAGAAACTTCAACGTCTAAAAATACGTAAGAATATTATAATCCATCTCACGGATCTCGACTTGTATCTTGTATTGTGTGTTTGCCTTCATCTAAGCTATCAATAATGTTTGAAGTTAATAATTTTATAGCATCATGCATGGAAGTGTATTTTCATTTAAACAAAAGACATCTAGAAGGTATATTTTTCAATATATAAAACTAATATAGCTGTAAATACTTTTTCGAAGATTTTTTCCAAACTTGATATGATCGGCATGAGTCTGATTTAAAAAAAATATTTTATATATAAGCCGATCAAAATAGTAAAAAAATCGATGGTTTTGAATACTCCTGGACGTGAGACTCAAATAAGGCGGGTAAATTATATGTTGAAAAGTGTGTATTTCAATAATCTGACAATTTAAGTGTGACGTAAAGGAGTGGGAAGGTTACAAACATGCAAACAAGAAACCTTATAACCAATTAATATAGCGACATGCGGTTTTTACTAGTTCGTAAGATGTTTCGTGCACTTCCTGGATAATGAAAAATAATACCAATTTGATTAATTTTGAGGTTAGAATTTCGCCTTTCAGCGGACATTTTAGGAAGCTGAAAATAATTTCCAGCAATTTTTCTTGGCCACTTTTGTTATAAAATGTCTTAATCGGTAGATCTAGGTTGACTGGTTGCCGAAATACGGCCGGCATCCTTTATTAATAGCCCACCCGGCACAAACCGGTAGCTTATCGTACCTCCAATATCACGTGAGGCAAAAACGATATCAATATCCGACGTACTCGAGTATTGCTATGTTTTGACTAACTTTCTAACTTTTGTTACATTTTTGACAACCTGCAGAAGTTTCCCCCCACCACTATAATGGCTAGGGCTCCCGTACTAGGAGCAATATTACATACATGCAAGTTTGGGTCACTCTGTATACGTAATAGAATTGCAATGTTTGCGAATTGGCTAGTAGAGATGATAATAACGTAAACATAATATTTTACACATGTTTGGAGTGTCCGGCCATAAATAGCTTTTTTATATGACATTCCAGAAGAAATCTTCAAGCTTATGACTAAAGTAATAAAAAATGAGCCTAACAAACGGTATACGAGTATATTTGGAATCATAAAAAAACATCATTCATACAGAAAATATACAGGGTATTCCATTTCAAATATACAACTTTAGCATCTTCCAAGACACCGGGTAGATAAAAAAATATCACATGAACATTTTCTATTAGACCCTATAACTTTTGTATACAGCTTTTTCTTCGAGAACAGCCTCAAGCTTGGACACTTCAGTTCTTCGTGTTGTTATCTACAATACACATTTTTTTTTAATTAGCAGGTAGTTTTCTGCGAGGTCCCTTGAACAGTTCTTTCAGCCAAGTATCTTAAATGGAAATGACGACGAAAAACAAGGTCCAAGAAGAAAAGTTTTAATTCACGAATAAAGTTTATGTGAATATTGATTCTTGCGCAGGTGTCATACCATTTTTGGCCAAGAACCTTAACAACACCGACGAAAGACTGAAGAAGCAGATCCTATGCTGTTTGAGCTCTTGTGCTAAACATAGCACGGATCTTGCCGAGACAGTAGTAGAAGCTGAGATATTCCCTTCGGTACTGCTACATCTTGCACATCCCTGTAACCAGGTGAGAAGAAACGCTGCCAATTTGGTCAGAGATGTTGTGAAGCATTCCTTGGAACTGACAGAACTTGTGGTAAGTGCAGTCGGGCGAGAATGTAGTTGAAATGAGCGTGTTCAAGATACATCAGACGATTACACCCCAATCTACACATGGTGAATAAAAAAATATGACAAATAATGGTGCCAGAATAGATAGATATGCTTTTTTGTCTGAAGAATACAATCATTCTTAACTTTGAACTAAACAAAATTACATATTTGGATCTCAAGGAAGTGAATTGTAGAACTCACACATAGTATATGGTTTACAAATTAGGAAGTTAAGTTCATGGCGAAATATTTTTCCATTGTTTTTTTTTATATCGAAGCAGCCGCGCAGGCAGAAGCCCAAATGCCGGAACACTGCGGCTGCTATGATGATCCCAAAGAAATTTTATTAATACGATTTTTGAACTGCCTAAGGTTAATAGAAATGGGAAAAGCCCCCTCTTGTAGATTATTCCACAATCTCAACACCCTCGGGACGCCAAAGTTAGGCGGGTCTGTCTGGCAGGCACATCGCGCGACGGCATCTTGGTGTAACGGTAGAAAAGAGCCAGATCGCCGACAGCCCGCCGATGCGAAAGAGTCCCGAGACTGTCTGTTAGAGAAGAGTCATCGATCAGTCGGACCGCCCTCCTCTGGACAGCATGGAGCATGGATAATGTAGTCGGAGCGGCAGCACCCCAAACGTGTGAGCAATACTCGAGGCTAGGCCTTATCTGGGCTTTGTATAGAATGAGAAGGTCGTGCGGAGAAAAGTACTTCTTAGCCCTAAACAGATAGCCTAGCTTTTTTCCAGCAGCTGCAGCTATTGACGAGATGTGTTCGTGCCAGATCAGGTCCTCGATGATCTGGACTCCGACCAGCCGAAATGAATGGCTCTTTGGCAGAACTCGACCATCCATCGAAACCGGGTGAGCGCAGGGACGCTTCTTGTTCGTCAGAGTACAGTACTGCGTTTTGGAAGCATTGAACTGTACAAGATTGTTGAGTCCCCAAGCAGTGATAGCCTCCAGGTCTCTTGTCAGAGAGGAAGTCATCGCTAGTCTTCTTTTTTCCAACTCAGCGGCAGAGATTGGCGGCAAAGGAGGTCGTTGATATGTAAGAGAAACAGTGTCGGAGCCAAGACCGATCCCTGGGGACCACCCGCGTTGACGTTGTGGGATGAAGAGGAGAACCCGTCAATTACGACGGATATCTTGCGGCCAGAGATAAAGTCAGCCACCCATCTGCAAAGCTTTTCTGGGCGGCCATAGGATGGAAGTTTGCTGAAGAGGGCAGCGTGCCACAGCTGATCGAACGCTTTCGTGATGTCAAGAGCAACGACATGAGCCTCACCATAAGACTGGATGAGTTTACTCCACAATTGAGTGACGTAAGCTAGGAGGTCCCCTGTGGATCGTTGGTGCCGGAAACCATACTGCCTGTCGCTAATCAAGCCATGACGTTCGAGGTAGTCCAGAAGCTCGCGATTTATGCACCTCTCCATCACCTTACTTAAAACAGAAAGCAGAGCTATAGGCCTGTAGTTGTAAGAGTCGGTCTTAGATCCCTTTTTTGGGATTGGATGGACATGAGTAAATTTCCAGTTTTCTGGGAAGATGCCGGATTCATAAGATATCTGGAAGAGACGCGAAAGAACTGGAGCAAGCTCCGGTGCACACCTCTTCAGAACAATGGCAGAAATCAAGTCCGGACCAGAAGCTTTGTTGATGTCGAGCGACAAGAGCACTCGTCTTACGGTCTTAGGCCTGAATGTTACCTCCCGCATAGTGTAGGGAACCCTTTGAATTGACGGCACTTGGGCGTTGGGGGGGACGTCCATGGTGGAGTTGGCAGCAAAGATCTTGGCTAGCACTTCCGCCTTGGCCTTTGAGTTGAATATAATAGTTCCATCCTGACACATGAGTGGTGGAAGGCTACTGTGTGAGAAGTTCTTTTCAATCTGCTTGGCCAGCGTCCAGAAAGACCGACTACCATTGCGCTGCGACATTACCCTGTGCCTAACTTTTACATCATGCTGGTTTTTGGCATTGCGAACCGCTGTTTTATATTTGTTTCTGGACTCAACGTCGGCTTGTCTGTTCTCTACAGTGGGGTTTTGTAAGAAGGTTCTGTGGGCCTTGATCTTCTGCTCGCGCGCAGCGTCACACGATTTGTTAAACCAGCCGTTGGACCCTGGTCTAGGCACTTTCACTGTGTGAGGGATGTATTCCTCCATTGTTGATCCTTTTGATATCATCAGGGAGACACATGTAAGTTTTCAGACCATTTTAACTGATTGAGTCTTTCAGACGTGTTGATTTAGGTACTACTAATTTAATACTTGTTTTCAGTTAACAGCGTAACTGGTATTTAATGTCTCAAATGTAGATTTATTTTTTTAAATAAAAGTTGCTGTTTCGAAAATAAACAATGTTGAGATAGTCATGACATTAAGATTTAAAAATAAAGGCCTGTATGTAGCTCTAGGATTACTTTTACTTATATATCTAATTTAAATAGACACACCACTTGTAAAAAAGAGAATATTTGCTAGTTGAGTAATCAGTTTGTTTACATGACTAGTAAAATGTAATGTATGATCAATGAGCAGTCCTAATTTGATTTATGTTTCAAATGATCATTTGAATTTATAGAAATCGGATTCAAATATAAATTTGGTCATAGTAACATTGAAGGTTGAGTAATTGTTATCACACCATTTTATGATTGATCGCATATCACTGTCAATTGTTGACCTAATTTCATCTATATCTGTGTCTTGCCAAACTATTGTGCTATCGTCAGCAAAAAACTATAAATATACCATTTATGTTTACATTTATTAAATAGTATAAACTAAAGAGCACATCCAAAAATAACACTAAAAAATTCTATAAATATGGGTCATAAAGTTCCACCTCACCGAGATTCAGGCTTTCGCAAATGTGTCCGAAAGCAAATTAAAAAATAGGTTTTTGTAGCTAAACCAGGTGATTGATGAAGGATTTTTTGACTATAACATGAAATATAGGGGCCTACAGGTCTTCACAAATCATACGATTTTTCTCTAGTTTGAGAGTTTGAGAGAGATTCTACAACAACTCGAACACATTCATCCGCTACTTCAGAAACGCCTTCTGAAAGTACATTGCTCCCCATTTTTTTTTTCAAAATCGGTCTATCGCCGTCGGTTACTGATAATACGCTGCCACCAGGCTAACCAAAATCAACCGCATGGGTCTTCTTAATGTAAATATTACAAATCAGTAATTTCACATTGTCAATAATTTAATTAAGAACTAGAATGTTGGAAAAAGTGTTACTGCTTCTAGAATTTGTTTTATGTCAGAAAAATGATAACAAACTCATCGTGTATTTACTATTATAATTTTTGCTATAATTGCAGTTTATAAACCATATAAATTATATAAATGAAGCTTTATCATCCTATGCATCTTTCGTAATTTCAATTTTCCTAACTAGATATACGTAAATACGCTCAACACTCTGCATACAACATTATCAGATTCTCTAAAGCCCCTGATAAATTTCAATACACTAACTGATTTTGTTGTATCAGGTTTGTAATTTTGCTTTACTTTTGTTTGATGTTATTTGACGTTCTTCAAATTTAAAACCTTCTCTGTATGAAACATAACCTCGGAAACATGTGTGTCCTGAGACGACTCACAAGATGTTATTGATTTTTCACAATACAGTCACCTTATTTTATTTGATTCCTACCAAATCTACCAAAATTGTACACTAAAGTACACAAATTCCAAAGTCCAACCGGATGCCCAGGGGAGCCTAGCCCCCCTGGCACCCCCCTTGAACTTTATTTCATAAGAGTTTCTGGATTTGTCTTCTAGCATTTTATGAGGGTGTCTCAGAAATGACACGCCAGAGTGACACGGAAGGTAGATAGATCAATCAGATAGAACATGACCTTAGTAAAAGTTTTCTAGTTTTCGACATATTGCCACTTTAAAAGTTCGTTCAAAAAATCACTACTTTTCGCCCTTTTCTGCCTGCTACGGCTATAAAGAACTTCAAACTTATGATTTTTTTTCTGGGCTACCACTAGTAGTTGTTTGAGTCAATCGGGTATTCATTTCATTGAAAAAAAAACTAAATTGTTACATTTGGTTTCAATGCGAAAACCTTTACTAAGGTTTTACTAGTTTTACTAATTATCGTGAAAAAAATGTACCAGACTGAATCAGTGAACGTCTTTCAAAATTAGCTATTTAGTGCTCTTTCAAAATAGTATAGCACTTGTAGGTTCTTTTTACTAAAAATTGAATAATTCCAAGTTTTATCGTTGAAGTCGTAATTCTTGCGAAATTCTGCAAATAAATATAATAAATGCAGCTATCTTTTGTGTCCAAATTACAACTTTGTAGTTGCTGTAATCGCAAATGCCTAAAACAACTATCCATTATCCTTTTTTATTTACTGTAGTACGCAGGCATCAAGATAATGAACAGAACATTAGGTTGTATTTTTTTAATTCCATTGATTTTTACAACATTCCGATAATACCTGTGCACCGTGATTACAGCAACTACAAAGGTGTAATTTGGACACAAAAGACAGCTGCATTTAATATTTTCAATTTGCAGAATTTCGCAAGTATTACGACTTCAATGACAAAACTTGGGGTTATCCAAAGGTTTTCGCATTGAAACCAAATGTAAGATTTTTTTTAGCATACCGTGCTAGTTTTCAATGAAATAAATATTCGGAAAAAGTTAGAAGTTATTCATAGGCATAACAGGCCAAAAAAGGATAAAAAAGTATGGATTTTTTGAAAAAACTTACAGGTGGCAATATCTCGAAAACTAATAAACATTTACTAAAAACATGTTCAATTTATCTGATTTATCTGAAGCCAATCTGCCTTCCGTGTCACTCTGGCGTGTTATTTCTGTAAACATCCGAGAGATTGTCATCTCATTAAGGGACACCCTTTATACACAGTTTATTGTATTTACTTTGTATTTTGACTCGCCCTATATGATGTGTCCATTGACAGGTGAATACTGGCGGAATACATGCATTGATGGAGGTTCTTTTCTTAGAAGATAGACAGAACGAGGCCAAGCTGCCATCCATAACAGCTCTAGGTAATAACTAAACCAGATCAAAATGAAATCAACTACATTGATTAAGTGCATCTCGGGGAAAAGCTCTCACGCACACGTATACATCTATTTCCAAATTTCACGTCTATTTTGCTTACAATTTTTAGGCCCTTTAATAAAATTCTAAAATATCTTAAAACACTTTTTTAAAAAGCAAAATCAAGTAACATTATAACGTTGACATTTTGTGCATTTGTGGTTGATACCCTTTTCAACAACGTAGCTATAAAAATTATTAGTGTTGTTCACCTTATCAATAGTCCTGATCCTATTTTATACAGCAACTATTAACTCCATAATTTCGTACAACTTCGTCACTCTCTCCGTTTCTTTTAATTTGAAGATTTTTTTTGTGAAGCCCCCAATGCCATATCCACTTCGTCTTGTTTGTAAAAATGGTGGATGTGTTACCAATAAGTTGTGATCGCACCCACCAGAATGGAAATGATTATAAGATGGTCATTATTGTATTATGAATTATTTGCCAAAAATATTCGAATTCCTACCATCAAAAAAACCATGAGTGATGAAAAATTGAAAAATCTAGTAAAGTATGTAGACAAACTTTAACCATCGAATCCTTTTTTTTTATACTTTATACTACTACCACGAAGGCCTAAGGCCTAAGCACCCATTGGGTACCGTGGGGCTATAGGGGGATACATGGGAAAGGGGTCTATTTGAAGACTAAATTTCTTATGAACATGGGTCCGCAACGGCTTTCCTTTCGAGCTATAGCAGTATCACTAAAGAAATACGGTAATGTTCCAAATATTTCTATGAATAATGAAATGAATTTATTGAACAGTTGCTATAACCTGTGATAAATTCTGCATGTTTTACCAGTTACTGAGGCTCAATATGGACGTGGATGAAAATAGTATTATGCTGTATTTTTGGAAAAAATTTAGAAGGTCAGTAGTCAAAACTAATCAATGTCATGCTATTTTTTCAAAAAATACTGGATAACATTATTCGTATCTACATACATGGAGGGTCTGAAAACAACTGTAAATCATGTGTTATTCATCACGGGCATACTTAATTAAAATAAAATGCGTTCCATTCTTTTATAATTTTTTAGAATATAATCATTTCTTTTAGTGCTAATATGCTCTAGCTTGAAAACAAAGCCGTTGCGGACCCATGTTCATATGGAAATTTCGTCTTCAAATTGACCAAGGATTCGATGGTTAAAGTTTGTCTACATACTTTATTAACACCCTGTAGGTATATAGGAAGATTCGTATTTTCGAAAACATATCTCGAATCATAGTCTAAGTAAATTGAATTACAGCAACGAAAACATTTTTCAAATATTTCAAAAAATAAAAGAAGCCACGCTACCGAGAAGTTTAGTATTTGCAGACTTGTCTTGCCGGTACGCGTGGCTGAGCGATGACGTCACAATATAGGCTACGCCTCACTAGCCGATCAGCACGCTGAAAATATATTGTTCACCTTGAACATTGAGATTTTACTTCTTACGACACTGGGCAAGGAAGTAATCTAATCGCGATAAAAATAGAAAACGAGATGTTTTTTGGATTTTTTATGACATGCACATAACGAAAAAGCATGTCACTGTCGGTCTCTGTTTGTCTGTCTGTCAGTCGGTCGGTCTGTCTGTCTATAATTTTCACACAAGGTTATTACTATTGCAAGGATGATAAACCTTTGTAGCTTTAGAAAATCGGTCTAGTAGCCGCGGAGGGAAAGGCCGAAAACGAAAAAAAAATCACTCAATCTTTAGTTTTTGATGTTTCAGAGGCTCCTCATTTGACATTTTCCCTGAAGACAAACAAATCTTCAACAGTTGCGTGTCAATACGTGCGACGCGGTCAGGCTGATGGTACCGTGTGTCGCAGTCGGCAATTGCTTCCTTAATGCTGTGGGCTGGATGCTGTAAAAGTCAAAATCGTCATCCACGCGGGATTAGTTATCGCAACAATCATGTATGTCTGTCAGAATTTCTCTCAGGGGGAGGAGGAAAGTTATTTATCGTTTTGTTACATATGTCCGTACCTAAATTTCTCAAAAGAGCTAACTTGTGTCGAACATAAGCTTTTACGAACTGATGACAGCTTTGCGTGGGAAGTTCAAAGTCAAATTACTGTCAATAATGTAGGGAGCGAAAAACTACGTAATAATAAGACATTGTGGTCAAAAATGCCCTAACATATTTGTGTTATAGGTTTTATTTCTGCCCATTGTGACCAGCTGGCCATGTCTATACTAGGATGTAAGTGTGTAGTAGTTCTGGGCAAAATATTGCAGGAGTCGAAGGATGACCGATTATTATCGGTAACAGCTTGGACGCTCGGCCAGATAGGTAAACATAGCCCGGAACATTCTCACGCTGTTGCTGCTGCTGACATTTTTCCTAAACTGGTAAGCTTCTTAACACTGTAATTAGAGTACAAAGTAAAACCGTTTTACTTCCCAAAACTTTTAAAATGAGATATGTTTTTTAGATGTTATATGACATGTACGTACATCACAAAAAAATAAGTTATCCATTTCTCGTCGGTCTGCCTGTCGGTCTGTCCGCTATTCATTGGCCCCTCTATAACTTGGAAAGTACTGCTCGAATTTGGAAGACATTTTCACAAAAGTTTACTACTATGCCAAAGACGAAAAAGCTTTGGAGAGCTTGGAACTTGGTCCAGTGGCGGCGGAGAAAAATGTCAAAAATGAGGGATATAAAAATCGCTAACATTGTTTTTTGACGTTTTAGAGGCTCCTGATAGTATATTTATACGCATCCAGCCCCAGTAACTATACGCACCTATTAGACATTTTTCACTCGTCATAGATGTCCCAATACATTCACCCTGAAAACATAAATATCTCCAACAGTCGCGTTTCGATACGTGCGACGTGATCTGGCTGATGGCCTTGCGTCGCAGTTGGCAGTCGCTTCCGTACTGCTGTATTCTCTAAACGTCAATATCGTCATCTACTTGGGGTTAGCCATAGGCACAATCATGTGCGCTCGCAGGAATTTCTCTCAGGGGGAGGAAGGAGGTCATTTAATTTTTTGATATAGTTACATGTTCGTAGCTAACTTTTTTCTCAGAAAAGCTAACTTGTATCAAACATCATCCTTAACAGACTGGTGATCGCGTTGCGTGGGAAGTAAAAAGTCAACTTACTTGACGCCATTTTTTTGTGACTGCGTTCGATTTCAAGGTTGAACTATATGTCAGTGAAGATTCGTCTGAGGACCTGAGATACAAATGCAAGAACTGTTTGAAGCTTTGCCTGCAAAAATGCTTACTGATATCCGCACTTGAACCGCTGCTCTACGACGCTCCGCCTAACATACTCAAATATGTGCTGGGCCAATACAGCAAGGTGCTTCCTCGACATCCCAAGGCGCGAAGGATGTTTGTCACTTCTGGAGGGTTGAGGAAGGTTCAGGAGATGGAAGCAAAACCTGGAACCACCCTTTACGAGAACATCAACATCGTCAACTCTTGTTTCCCGGAGGAAATTGTAAGGTACGCTATAAAAACCGTTTTACAGTTCACAAGAAAGACCATTGCATGCAACCAGTTGCAGTTGCAAGACGGCATTGTTTTGTCTGTTGTGTGGAAGTTTCCTATTTTTTGAAACACACTTGAAATGATAGAAAATGAAGTACAGCACTGAAATGTATTTGAATATCTTAAAAAATGACAAAGTTACGTTACACAGAAGTTTCTTTTTGGGAGACTTATCTTGATGGAGCATGCTATTGAGTGATGACGTCACATGACACCAGCCACTATCGCTATAAGAAAGCGATACGCCCATCGCTCACGCTTTTCTGCTCCATACTTACAATTTACGGTAAAAATAAGTCAGACCATCGAGTTACAAATACATGCATTTCAGCTGCCGAAAAATATGTTTACTTATGCCAAAACATGAAAAAATTAGAAAGAAGTGGTGCAGCATAATGCCTCTTTGTACTCATTGTACTGCTGTAAATATTATTTTGATGTTAATAGGTATTTAGTTAATTTTTGTAAAAAGGATCAAAATTAATATAAGTGTATGTGCCTCTTATGATGGATAAACAACATAATTAGCGTGATTATTCCTTTTGCTTCGACATTATGTTGCTAGTGATCTTGTTGTGGCTGGAGGGGGGATACTCCTTGAACCACGTCCGTGCCGACGTGGAGATGCCTGGTTCAGGATCCAAAAAACCTGGCCAAAAGTGCAAGAAAATTGTAAATAGAATAGTGTCACGTTTTAAAAGAAGTCTTTTAAGATGTGGCAAAATGGATTGAGGAGTCGGATATGTGAATAATTATTATGATATGGCGTTGTATTACTTGCTAATCGACACATGACATTGTACGACAATATATGATTGATTTTCTCCGTAAAATTAGTGAATTCAAAAATAGTTCGAAAAACCTCATTAGATTCCGCTACTATTACTATTTATTTTATATATTAACGATATTCCTGATATTTTACAACACTGCAAAATTCAACTATTTGCTGATGATACATTATTATATATATATATACTAAGTGACATATAAATCCGAACACCCAGTTTAAATGGTTTTATTTCAATAAAATTTTGTATAAGTACTTAATGAAGCATAATAAGTAAATGATAAAAAATTCAAAATGATTGCACTGCTTTAAAGCCCTTTGACCTTTAATAATGTGTGGATGCACCCTGATGTGCTACGCATTCTCCAACGCGAATAGGCATGCTTCTGATCAGGTGGTCAATGTCCTCCTGTGGTATCTCATTCCAGGCAACCACCAACTCCTCTCGAAGTGCTTCTAGAGTCTGAGGAGGACGTTGCAAATTGAGCAATCTCCTACCCATCATATCCCACACGTGCTCAATTGGGGATAAGTCGGGAGATCTTGGTGGCCATGGTAACAATGTGACATCATTATGTTGAAAGCAGTCTATTGTGACTCTTGCAACATGTGGTCGGGCATTATCTTGTTGGAAAGTTGGATCTGCCAGGGTGTCAAGATAGGGTAAAAGATGGGGTTCTAGAACTTCGTGGATATAACGCTGCGCGTTCATGTTACCTCTGATGAAGATTAAAGGTGACCTGGAACCATAAGCTATAGCACCCCAAACCTAGCACCCCAAACCATAACTCCAACAGTGTGATGAACATGTCTTTCAACAAAAAACTGTGGATTCCTCCTTTCACCACGTCGCCTTCTAACCCTGGCACGACCATCGTGCATGCCTAAACAAAATCGAGACTCGTCACTAAAGACAATACTGTTCCATTCCTGATCCCAGAGTGACCGTTGTCTGCACCACTCAAGGCGATTAAGTCGGTGTTCTCGAGTTAAAGGGAGGACCCAGTGTGGCCGGTATGAAAACAAGCCAAAACTTCTCATCCGTCGGTAAACACTTCGCATGCCAATAGGTCTTCCGTGTCCTGCAAACCATTCATTTGCAATGGACCTGGTAGTATATAAAGATATAAAGACATTGAAACTGCAATAGAGCTGTTAAATAATGATAATAAATTGGTTAAATGTAAATAAGCTTAAACTAAACACAAACAAAACAAAATATATGCTAATAGGAAAATCCTTAGATACAATTAATCAAGAAAAAATTATGTCAATCGAATAATTTAAATATTTGGGCATATACGTAGACAGTAAATTAAAATTTGAAGGGCACTATGAATATATTATTTCAAAAATATCCAAAAAAATAAATTACTTTTATAGAATTTCGCCTAGCCTAAACGTTTATTCTGAAAAAAATGTGTACAACACTATCATTCTTCCTCATTTGTTATATTGTTCGACTATTTTGTTCACTGCAAATGAATCTGTATTTTCAAATTTAGAAATATTATAAAATAAAGCTATGAGAATCATCTTAAATAAAAATAAATACACTAGAATAAATTTTATGCTGAAAGAACTAACTTAAATATCAAAAATTTAATAGCCTACTTCGTTTTCATTTCATATTCAAGTTGAAAAATCATCTTCTACAAAATCACTTGGAAAATTTTATTGGATTGAACAATGAGTACCACAATTATTCTACTAGAGGAAGTATAGACTTTCATTTACAAAACTGCAGTAGCAATGTAACGAGCAAGTCGGTATTTCAAAAGGGATTGTACGAATTTAATAAATTAAGTACTGATATGAAGATCTGTGTCAGTTTGAAAATGTTCAAAGGGATATTGAAAAAATATCTCATGGAAAACCAGAACTCATAGTAGTAAAATTTTGTGATATACTGTGTTATATGGATATTATGGACATTGTAGCATTAATGCTAAATAAATCTGAAACAAACAAACAAATACATAAATTACACCGTGAACAAATGAAAAATTGTGATTTGAGTGCAATCGACAAATTTTTTTCAAACATAGCCGTCATACTAGATCCGCCATTTAGATTATTGAACAGTCGATATTTAACTCCTTATTAACAATCTTAAAAATACTTTAAACCCAATTTTTAGCGCAATCAAAACATGTTTTCATCAAGATCGTTATTAGCGACCCTAAAAACGCCTAAAACTCGAATTTGAGCTCAATCAAAACATCTTTTAGATAGATGTATGATCGGTGACATACCGTATTGGTTAAGTGACCAGGAAAACGTAGAAATGGCTTTTGGTATAAAATTTAGTCAATATTTCTAATTTTGGAAATATTTTAAGGGCGTTGATCGCCTGATGGTTTAATTACAATAATTACCAATTATTGATAATGCGTGCCAAAGCATAAATATTTCGCATAGTATAATTAACCATTATTATGTCCACCTTTGGAAGATTAGTGGAATCAGTTCGCAGAAATCTTTCCATTTTATTTACTATATATCTTTATCTAAGTTACATCGTTTTCTACGTTTTATTCACTCAAATGCAAAACTTAATTGATATGCTTTAATCTACCACTACACGATGGAGCTTATATACCAAGAGAAACTAAGGCAATACTGTTCGTCGACTCGAGTAGCAGTGCAACTTTGGCAGGGTTGCCATACTGGGGGATTTCCCCAAACATTCGGGGAAATTTTACTTAGGGAAATTTTCATGGATATAATGTTCTGATATCACACGTTTCGGAGATCGGAAGCATACAACCTCGATATCCTATTAGTGACACAGGAATGGTCATATCGGCAAATTCTACATGTACGATGTTCGGCACGGTTAGTATTGGAGGCCGAAGTCAGGTGGGTTTGTCTAGCAGGGACATCGCGCTGCGGCATCATGGAGGAGATGTCCGAGGAGCAAAGCCCGTTGAGGTAGCGGTAAAAGAGAGCTAGATTGCCGACATATCACCGCTGCGAAAGAGTCCTGAGACTATCAGTTAGCGAAGAGTCATCGATCGGTCGAACAGCCCTCTGAACAGCATCGAGCATGGGTAATAACCCTAGCTTTTTCTCAGCAGCTGCCGCCATTGACGAGATGCGTTCGTACCAGATCAAGTCCTCGGTGATCTCGACCAGTCGAAATAAATGGCTCTTTGGTAGAACTCGGCCATCCATAGAAACCAGATGAGCGGTAGGACGCTTCTTGTTAGTATAGGTACAGTACTGTATTTTGGAAGCATCAAAATCTACATGATTGAGGCGCCCCCAAGCAGTGATAACCTTCAGGTATCTCGTCAGAGAGTAAGTCGCTGCTGGTCTTCTTTTCTCCAGCTCACCGGCAGAGATCAGCTTGTCACTCTGAATTCCTGCATGTAGAGTGCTGTCATCAGTTAAGCTGTGGACCGTTATTGATCGTACAGGAAAGGAGGTCGTTCATATGCGAGAGGAACAATGTTGGAGAGCCAAGACCGATGGGGGACACCCGCTTTGACGTTTTGGGATGAAGAGGAGAAACTGTCAATTACAACGGATAGACAGGAAGTCAGCCACCAATCTGCAAAACTTCTCTGGAATGCCATAGGATGGAGGTTTGCATAAGAGGTCAGCATGCCACGGCTGCTGGTCTAACGCTTTCATGATATCAATAGCAACGTGATCCCCCCTCTTTCCATTAATTACCTGTGATTTAGGGGATTTTTTTTATGAGTAGCAGTTTTGATGGATTTTTGTGCTTGTTCTGGGAAAATCTGGCCACCCTGTTCTTTGACAGATCCGCCATATGAACACTTTCCTAATAGTCTAAGATCCGGCCGCTTGAATCTGCAGGTATCCGTTTTTTTTTTATTTTTTTTTTTTATAAAACAATTTTTCTGAATGATTAATAGTAGTACAGATTACAGCAGAGTTGCCTGGACTGCCAAAGGCCTACAGTTTCAAGCGGCCGAATCTAACTTCAGCCACACTGCGCACGCACAGTAGCTGGAACAGGTTTAGATTACTGCGTCCTCAGTCAGGCGTCAACTTTTGGGATTTTCTCATTTCGCCGATTCTCCTTAGATATAGGCTACATGCACTACAAGCTGCCTTGTATATCCTAGTAACATGTGAATCAATTGCTCTGTTTATTTTGCACTGCAGGTACTACTCACCTGGATACCCAGAGACATTACTGGATAAAGTGGAACAGTATTCTCCACAGATGATGACAGTAATGAGAGAAAGTCAGAGGAATGAAGAAGGAATTCAAACGGAGATCATCAATATGGTAGATGAACTAGAGTCGTCAGATGAAGAAGGACATGATATACCAATTGAATGAGCAAAATAATACTATACATATATTTGTTTATACAATTAAATTATACGCTCAACTTGTTCTGCCTTTCTTCAGTGAGGCAACCGCGAAGGGTAAACTTAAAATCGAAGCACGGCAATTGCTGTAATAGTACTGGGAAATCTCCTGGGGCAGATTTTCCGTCATCTCAACAAACAAACTTTTACCGTATTAAAAATTACCAATAACATTGCTCAACACTGAACTGTTTCGGGTTTAAAAATAGCTATTTCCGAAACATTTTGTCTGGCTAAGCTGAACCCGAAAATCACCACAAAAAGTTAAAGAGTTCAAGATACAAACATGGGTAATGAAATTTCACTAAGCACTGTGGCCCCATAATCGTATTCACCAGGGCAAAAATAGAAAATTCCCAGAACTATTTTTTTTAGTTACTTAATTAAATAAGGTAATTACGCTTAATTTTCATATTATCATCAAAGGCAGGTAAATAGACAATAATACGGAAAACTACCTACCTGGATCATAAGTGAGTGTAGTTTTGTGACTGTTGTGGATGGACGGTTTTCAAGTGTTTTCTAAAGTATTTTGTGCATTTTTGTAAACAACATTTTGGTGTAAACGTGTTAAGTAGTTCTTCGGGTATGTAAAAAGAGATTGCCCATAATTTCTTACATGAATAATATTTGAATACATAAGAAACGGATACACGTTTCAGTTTAACCCCATCATCTTCACTTCTCCATCAAGTTTCTAATATTTAACCACCCAAACAGACGATTAATGTTACTAATTTGCTGTTTTGTCAGAAGAAGATCAAAGTGCACAGAGCCTTCTTACGAAACCCCACTGTAGACAATAAACAAGTCCACGTCGAGTCCAAAAACAAATATAACGAGCGGTTCTCAATGCCAGTCGGTCGTTCAGTCGTTCTAGACGCTGGCAAAGTATATTGAAGGGAACGTCTCATAGAATAGTCTTTCGCCGCTTACCTACCAGGATGAACTTGCCAAGATATTTGCCACCAACTCCGTATAAAGAAAAAGCTTTACAATAAATGATGATTTCGATTTCACACGTTTAATCCATAATCCATAAAAAAAAATAATCTATTATAGGAGAAAAACATTAAAAATTGAAAAAATAATTCAGCTTATATTTTCAACACAAAGTTACACCATTAATCAAATAAATAGCTTCATTATCACAACCACAGATAACCTTATTCCTACTTAAATCCAACGTATTGATCGATTTTCCAAGTGTCGGCATCAGAGTGAAAACCTCAAGTTTATTTTTTACATTATCATGTGCCAACCAAACATTTGGATCTGATTCTGGCATGAGAGAAGAGCCTGTTTTGGCCTTGGTGGACCAATGCCAGATCTCTCCAGCACTGGAACAACTGAAGAGGTGATCTGGTTGGTCTGGATGGAACTGGATCTCGGAAATGGCTCCTTCATGGGCGTTCAATACATTTATCGGGTAAGTGTTATGACGCAAGTCCCACGTGGTCAATGCACCTGCAAGAATGACGTTGATGTATCATATGAATCTTCAGTATTCGTTCCGATCCAATTCTTAGCCTATATCAATAATTTGATAAACCGCAACATAAATGATAAATTCGTAGATTTTGCTGACGATACCACAATACTTACTACTACGCACAAGACAAAGATATAAATGAAATGAATACAAAAATTGATAGTGATATACAATCAATCAAAAATGGTGTGACAACAATTACTTGACTTTCAATGTTGATAAGATATAATGTAATGCTAAGTTTAGGACTGAAAACATTTACAAGCTCACTTGATTTTATAAATTTAAATAATGAATTGATACACAAAACAGACACCATCAAATTTTTGGGACTGACACTGATAATAAATTAGATTTTACTAATCATGTAGGAAAATGGCTAGCAAATATTTCCTTTATTATAAGAATAATTAGATACAAAGTAATGAAAAGCACAGCCTTAAGCAGTTACTTTGCCTTATTCAAAAGTAGATCAAGATATATCATATCCTTTTGGTATGTCTGTTCTCAAAAGTATTCAAAAAACTGCTTACTCTACAAAAACGAACTATTAGATATACAAGTATAACTAAAAGCAATCCTAGAGCTAGATGCAGGCCTTGTAAATTTTGAAATAATGACTGTTGTATCAATGTTGATTTTGCACAGCCATGTGTATTATGTATATATATATATATATATATATATATATTATATATATAATTATGTATATATATATACATAATTCAATACCACCATCATACAAACAATATTCTTTACCAGTTTTCCAGCAAAAAATTAAATCATTCCCATAATAAATTCATGGACAACTTAGGTAATACGTCGCTAAATTTAGGACTGAAAGCAAACAACGTTGGTGATGGAAGTAAAAAGAAAAAACTCGAATTGAAAATTTTACTAACCGATCTTGTATACGAGAAAAAGTGGCAATAGCAACATGCAATTTATTTTAAAATCTCATCTCAAATAAAGTTAAAAAAATGATTTTGCGATAAATCTGGTATATGAAGCAAATGACTATCTGATAATTTCAAGACTTGATGTTAAAGACGAAACGTCATACTGAAATTCTAATTATGCCATCTGGTAGGAGAGCAAAAGTTGAAATGTTAATGTGCAATTTATTTTAAAATCCTTCAAGACTGCAAATAAACTAGACGTCGAGCAGTGTGGAATAGAATGCAAAAGAGCATCTCTTTCAGCTTCAATTTCCATCTACTTACATACTAGTAAGTAGTAAGTTCACTATACATACCCAGATCATCACCAGTAATTAGCAAATGCCTCTGAGTTGGGTGGTAAGTTAGACAGGTGGGAGTAACTTGATCACCACTCAACATAAAATTATTAGTTGGTTGATCATTCTGAGATCGCAAATCCCATATCTTCATCTGGCCTCTCAAATTACTAGTAAGAATTTCATTATGCTTCAGAAAGATCACACAGTGGATAGAACAACTATCTGCATTATCTGTAAAAATTTTAGATATACTAGCAGTGCCTAATTATTTGAAATTTAAAGAAGCAATAACACATAATTTAATATTTGTTCAGTTTGGCCTACTTTGCCTTATCCGATTATTTCCCTCACAATTTGCCAAATAAATATCAGAAATGTTCATACATAGGTAAAATCTCCCTAAAAACAACTACAACAAGTCGCTATGTTTATTAAATAGTGAATTAATTCCATGGAACTACCGTTCCGTTTTTTTTATTAATAAACGAAGCTCATGGTTGCAAAAAGATGTCTGGGGTAAACAATAACAAATTTTCGAAAAGTATTGTCGGATTGGCATGAAATTTTGAAGATCTTGAATATCAAAACAGCTACATTCCCACGTAGTAGCATAAATGAACACAAATTCTGTTATTTTTTGCTTATTATAAAAATGTGCGAATTGATTTTGATGATTTTCTCAGCAACAAATGACCTGATCGATTTTCTAAAACCATCGTATTTAAGATTTCTTTATCTACTACAAGTTGCAAATCTTGAATTTCTATTGAAATATCTGTATACAGCAAAATATGAGAACATATACTTGGAGAGAAAAAATCTTCTGCTTAAAGAATCGCCCCTTGTAACAAAGGAATTGTATTAAGACTTGGGCATGTTATGACATATGTGAAATCAATATAGAACTAGATTCTATAATGTTTTTCTTATGTGAACTTTCAGCAGAAGTACTCTATCAAAAAAATGTCTACAAAACAAGTATTCCTGTGCTATGTTCATCTTTAGAGTATTTTCAAATTCACATTGATAATCAGACCTTTTGATTAGATGGCTCATTTCAATAATATGAAATTCATGTAGAAAGGTTTTCTTTAATTACTCAATATGTCTTAATATAACTGAAAAAAAATCTGTATACATTTATAAGATCTCTTACCAATTTTTCTCAATATTCTCTGTGATTGGGAATTCAACAAATTAATACAACCATCTTCACCTACTGTGATTATATCGTTTTTCTCATACACTGCCAATGTTGTGCAAGGACTTTCCTCTCCATTGTCAAACTTGTGGATATTCTTCCATTCAGTAGTTGTTTTCAGGTGAATTTGATCATTGTATGGTTGACATGTTCTCATCAGATATACTGAACCAGAAGACGATGAGGATACAAAGTTGTCTGTATCCAAGAACTACAAAAAAAATGATGTGAAGTAGGTTGATTCTACATTTCCCACCCAATGCTGTCATCGATGATAAATTCGAATTTATGAAGGATTGTGTTCTGTTCAACTTAGATCCGCTGAGAAAAAAGTTAGGTGTAAAACACAAATTAAATGGATCAAGTCAGTCAAACATACAATTAGTCCATAAGCATCTTTTCCCTGCCCTACCAATAGTTCTATCAATCATTGTATTTCACTGGGAGAAGCAGATATTTTATCTATGCTTGGGGGCCATTGAGAGTATTCAGGCCCGCCGTAAGCGGGCGTGCAAGGCGTGCAATCCACGCGAGCGGCACGTCCAAGGGGGCGGCAAATCGAGCGACTCATCACGTAATATTTGAAGACATTGTCATAAAAAATAGCCACTCCACCTACACCATAAATTTACGTTAACATGTAATACTAAACGTCGCCGTCGTCTGCCAGAAGGTGGAATCGCCCAACCCCGTTTGGTGGCGCCCCAAAGTCAGTCATATGACTCACTATTTAGGAGATCAAATTCAGAATGAAATAATTGATATGCTCGGTAGGGCTATAAAAAAATATATATTGAACAAAGTGATAGAATCAAAATATTTCTCCATTATATTGGATTGCACACCAGATGTAAGTCACACAGAACAAATTACAGTTGTACTCAGGTATGTTTTTTTAAATAACAAAACAAATAACATTGAAATATGTGAAAATTTCGTTAGTTTCTGTCCCATCACCAACTCCACAGGTGACGGTTTATTAAATTCTTTTGGATTTATTTTCACAATTAAATCTCAACATTAAAAACTTACGCGGTCAAGGTTATGATAATGGTTCTAATATGCGTGGAAAACACAATAGACTACAAAAAAAAATTTGGAAATGAATAACCGCGCATTTTATGTCCCATGCTCGGCCCATAGTCTTAATTTGGTAGTGAACGATGCAGCAAATATTTCGCACGAAACTGAAATTGAAAGATTTGAGTGCTACGCGATGGTCTAGCAGAATCGATGCAGTTAAGCCATTATGCTATCACCTCGAAAATATATTTGACGCTTTGCTGGAAATATCTGGTAATTCGTAATCTCACAAAGCTCATTCGCTTGCTTTGAATATTCAAAATTATAAATTTATTTGCTCGGTAGTAATTTGGTTCGATATTCTAAACGAAATTAATGCTTTGAGCAAAATGATGCAGAGCCCCACAATGAATACTCAAATCTACATAAATTTAGTAAATAAATTGATTGATAAGTTCACAAAATATCGCACGGATAAACACTTTGAAATTGTGATAGCAGAAGCTTCCAAAATGGCTCACGAACTCAATGTTGAAACGGATCTCCCACCAGTAAATACTATTCATCCAAGAAGAAAACCCACTCAATTTCAATATGAACATAATGATAAGTTTTGGTAGACCCCAAAATCAAATATAGGGACTTTTTTTAGAATCTTAGTTCAGACAATAATTTCTTTAAAGGATAGATTCGAGGAGTTACAAACATTTACCGACGTATTTGGATTTTTTAGCGTTAATTGATTTAATTTCTCCAATGATGAGTTAATGAAACACTGTATTGATTTAAGTTTACAGCTTAAAGATGATTCAAGTGGTGATTCAGACATTGACGGTATTGATTTGTTTAATGAAATCATTGCATTAAATTTGCATTTTGCTGAAAACCAGTCTAATGATCCTCGCACTATATTACAATATATTTTTACCAATGATTTAATTTCAACATTTCCGAACACAGCAATAGCGCTAAGAATATTACTTACACTGCCGGTTTCAGTTGCATCTGGTGAAAGATCCTTTTCAAAATTAAATATCATTAAAAACTATTTAAGATCAACAATGCTCCAGCAAAGACTAAGTAATTTAGCTATAGTTTCAATTGAACATGAAATTTTAGACAGCTTGGATACAAGAAAGTTGATAGAAGATTTCGCAAATACAAAGGCAAGAAGAGTTAAGTTTTTGTAATATACACGAGCCTCTTCCCACTTCAGTTGGCCCAACTATTGAAATCTTAGTTTTTTTCTTATCAAACACAAATAATAAAAATATAGCAGGATGTTATAGGTTTAAAATATTAACAATGAATATTTTGATAATATATAGTAGAAAACACCAACTTTATTACTCCCTAATCAAATTTGCAGCATAAAAATAACACATCTTGCAATTACAGCATATCAACCTATTTTCATTCCAATGCAAAATAAGTCTATAACGCATAGGTGGCTGTGAAAAATAAAAGCCATGACAATTGTTTTTATTAATCACAGCTGTCAGAATACGTTTAAAATAGTTTTGGGTAGTTAAGGTTTTCAAAATGGGTAGAGGAAAGGTTATTAGTGAGAAAATTCGGTTACTGATAATTGAATTTTTTAATTCTGGGAAATCAAACTCAGAAATTGCAACTTTGTTAGACTTATCGCGGTACAGTCTGAGAAATATTGTTAGAAAATATAACGTAACTGGTTCAGTTAATATTAAGCCATTATATGTGAAAAAAAGTAATATCACAAATGCCGACAGAAGAGCATTAAGGAGAATAATCGTGAAAAACAGGCGTGCCAATTATTTACAATTAAGTGCTCTGTGGAGTGACGCTGTTGGAAGGAGAATTTCCAGGTCCACAACTCATAGAGAGGCCCACAAACTGGGATTTAGCACTTGCAAGGTAAGTTTTCTTATAAAAAAAAAGTGAAGTAAAAACCCTAAAGTTGCACAACTTGTTTATAGGCCAAAGAAAAGCCACTATTAACACCACTGCAAAAGAAAAATCGGCTTAGATGGGCTAAAGAACATAGACACTGGACATCTCAACAATGGTGTGCAATACAATGGAGTGATGAGACCCGATTTGAAGTTTGTGTTGGTGACAGTCGCAGTAGAGTTATTCGCAAAAAAATGAAGCATTCCATGTTGACTGTCTCCAGCATCCATTATAGTCTGGGGCAGTATGTCATCAAAAGGAGTAGAAAAACTTCATTTTATTGATGGAAATGTGGATACAAACAAATGTTTGGCAATTTTAGAAGAATCGCTTTTACCAGTGATGGAATAATGTTTGACATCCGGCCAAGATTTTGTGTTTCAGCAAGATGGTGCAGCGTGCCATACCTCAAAAAAGCTATAAAATGGATGGAAGAAAATAATGTACCACTTTTAAAATGGGTTTCTAGCAGTCCAGATCTGTCACCTGTTGAAACTTTGTGGTACGAGATGAAAAAGATTCTACGACAACATTCTGCTCCTACAATCACCGAACTGAGACAAAAGCATCAAGAAATATGGGATTATATTACACCAAATTTTTCTCAAAACTTGGTTAATACTATGCCCCAAAGAATTTCAGCCGTAATAAAAAATAAAGGTGATGTTACCCAATGGTAATCTTTGAATTGTTGCTTTGTTAACTTCGCGCATTTATTCGCGCATTGTTTATTTGTTCAGATGTTCTATCAGTTATAGGTCTAAGTGATTTCAAATATGTATTTTTTACGACTAGAGTGTATCCAAAATGTTTTTGAGAAAATAAATTGTTTTAGAAGTAAATAGTTTCGTCATGTTTAGTTTATAAAGGCATATTTTGGTACAAATCTTGAAGTGGGCCAACTGAAGTGGGAAGGAGCTCGTATATGGTAAAGAAATACCATTACTGAGTACCTTATCAAAATAAATGTTTTATATTCATTAAGATTTATTTCTTTTTACCTTCCTACCTTTACCTTATGAAAAAAAAACATTAAAAAGCCTTTTTTACCAAAACATAATTTGTATACCAATAATAAACAAATTACAGGTCCAGGCTAATCAAGCATTTACAAAGTTTGCTTTACAATTTGTGAATTCCTTTTATATATTTAGAAAGAGCACAAAACCTCCATTCAAACAATCCACTTGCACGAATTCTGTATGAACTAGAGATACTGGTTTTGTTCATTTTGGAATACATGGCAGGAGCCTGGAGGATTTCATCACTTACATTTACATCATTAATGTTAGAGAAGGGCAGCTTATCAATCAGATTACTTCATTTAGACTAGTATTGCCTTTTTCTGCTCCTAGGAGATCAAGCTCAATTATTATAGAATCCTTTAATAAAAAAGCAGATGTCTGCCTGGGAAATGTTATTTTATTGCCCAAAGGCCCAAAAAAGATCCTTTTTTCATCAGTGTGTTTTTTCATCAGCTTTTCAGTGGGGAGAGTCTTAATCACAAATGTCAAAAAACAACAGACTTATTCTAATTGTTTATAAGACAAACATAGATGTGCCATTGGGGATGCTTTTTTACCTGCTTGGTATAGTATCTGGTATGTCTTCTAATACGATATTAAACTGAGTCTCTAGCAGTCCAGTATGAGGCCAAAGTCACTGGACAGCTAGTCAAAAAAGACCATTTTTCTCAACAAACAAAAAAATAGTAACAATTAGAAATTTGCAGAAATAGTTGAGTATTTTTTAATGAATTTTTCTGGATGTTAAGCAGTACAAAGGGTTCGGCTTTTGGCTATTATTTCAGATTTACTGTTAAGCATTTTCTAGTAAAGTATAGATGAAAAAATCAACAATTTCCAACATTTTTTAATAATAACAATTTAACATTAAAATTTATTTTGACTACTTGCACCAATAATTCATAGCTATTTGAATATATGCAAATGCATGATTTTTCCAACTTTGACATTTAATAAAAAGTTTCCAGCAAATTTTTGCATATCTCTTGATGCAGCTAATTCTGCTGTAAAGCTAATTATTACAATTTTCTCTGAAACAACAATTTTTGTCTATCCAGCATAGTCTATAGAGTACACATTTTTAGGTGTTGTGCAGCTATTTTACTGGGGATAGACTTGCAAAACTGATTACCTGGGCTTCGCTTAGGATAGTCTAAAGGCGGATTTCCACCAAACGGACAAAACCGCAACAAAACAGCAACTGTGTCGATTTCGACAAAACAAAAACTTTTGTTGCCGAAATAAAAAAAATTTTGAAGACTTTGTGTCGCAAGTTTGTGTTTTCGTCAACAACGAAAAGTCCCATCGCCAGGCGGAAGATCAAAAGGTTTCGGTATTTTGTCTCTGTTTTCGTAAACAGAGTTCGCTATGTGGAAACGGTCGGCGACAACAACAGTTCACTATTTTGCTTTGGTATGCGATATTCATGTTGTGACTTGTGTAAATTCATCATACATTTTTATTAAGTGTTTAATCTGTGGTAGGTATGAATTTCGACTATCGCCACTAGCCAGAGTATATTAATTTATTAATTTGTTTTATTGTTAAAGGTAGGCAAGTTTGATTGGATTTTGAGGTAAGTTCTCAGTATTGACATTTTTAAAAAATTAGAAAGAGACTATTAGAACGAACTGAAAAAAATACATATATTTTCGCAAAAAACAAGAAATAGGGGAAAACATTATTTATGACAATTGGTTTTACAATACTAAGCATATTTTAATTGCCAGGAAACTTGGCCTATTTCTGATATGAAATATGCGATAAACTCGTCCCTCACTTCTTTGGCATCATGCGGTGATTTTCTTGCTACATTTTTAAGGGCCAATAATGACTGGATTGATTCCCTATCGGTCCTCCACTGTCCTGGAATGATTGTTCCGGTATAGAAATCCTCCACATCAAATGAACCAGGCGGAGTATACATATCCTTTGCATGAGCATTACGGCGTAAATAATTATGCAGAAAAAAGCATGCTAGGACCACCTTTTCTGCTTTTGAGGGTTCTAGTAGCATAGGTTTTCGAAGTACTCGAAAAACAGATGCTAATATCCCGAACACGTTTTCGACTACTCTTCTGGCCCTGCTTAGACGATAGTTAAAAATTCGTTGTCTTGATCCTCGGACTTGGTGTCCTGCGTATGGTTTCATGATATTAGTTGTCAACGGAAATGCATCGTCTGCTACTAAAACGTACGGCACATTTTTCTCACGTCCCGGAAGCTGTTTAACTTCAGGCAAATTGAGTGCAGATTTATTTAACGCTTTGGCAAATCCAGTCCTTTTGAAAACTCCACCATCTGATATGCGGCCTTGGCAGCCGACATAAACATAAGTGAAATTGTAGTTCGCATCAACTATAGCAAATAAAACTATACTGAACGTTCCTTTATAGTTAAAGAACTCAGATCCACTAAATTTTGGCGATTGGATAACAATATGTTTGCCGTCCATACTTCCGATGCACATTGGAAAATTCCAAATATTTTGAAAATCTTTTGCCACTTTTACCCATTCTTCGGATGCCTTTGGAGCCTGAAACAAATATATATATATATACATACAAACCATTACACTACATATATATACAAACCACTACCCAGCAAAGCTTAGCATGATTTAATAACATTAATTAATTATATATTATCACGGTATAAATAGAAAATATTCTGCTGAGCAACCAAAAAAAAAAAAACTATATAGGGTTTTCCCATTTAAAATATCACAAACTATGATAATATAATTGTTTTATCTTCCGATTGTCTGCGCCACTCCTTTTTTCACAATAAAAATAATTTTTTTGTTCTCAAGAGTTGCTAAAAAAATGGCCTCGTCTTTTTCTCACCTTCGGCCATTGGTTTTTGATTTTTAAAAATATAATTATTTCTTCACGTCCTGTTATGCATCTTTATGAAGTAGACAGATGCAAATAAATTTATTTTATTGATTTTGAGATATTACAAAAATAATGTTTATTTTGAAAAAGAAGCTGCTTAACTTTATTTAAACTTCTTATTTTCGACATTTTGTGTCTTTTTCAACCAAGTATTAATGTCCTGCTACTGCAGAGTGAACCACCCTGTATATTAATACTAAATTTATTATTTCAGGATAGCAACCCATCAAGCAGTGAAGACAGTGATGACAATGAGATTCAAACGTGTGAATTGACACGTAGTGCCAATGAGAGTATGCATGAATTGGATGCTAATGTTTCAGACGTTCAGATAGAAAACCAAGAACAGGATATCTATAGAACAACAAGAGTCTTCGGTGTCTGACATTCTGAATTCACCAGAAACTGAACCATTTAAAACACCAAACACAAAAGAGGGCACGAAAAAACGACCATCTAAACAGCATTTATTATCAGCTCCGAAAGCTGCTAAGAAGAGTTCCAAACTAGTAGATACTGTTAATACGAGTACTTCTGCTAAAGAAGCCTTTGAAATGATGAAATCTGTGTATCAGAAAACACAGACAACCGAAACACGTGACAAATACTCCATATTAGGTGAACTAGTAGGACATACAATACGTAACTTGAAAACAGATTTTGCAAAGGCTACAGTTGAACACCAAATACATAATATTTTATACGATGCCCAAATTGGAAAATCTGACTTTCCTCAACATTCTTCTCTTACACGTTATTATTCATATACTTCACCTTCTGATAATAGTGTCCCGTCAGCGTCGGCATCTCCTCATTCTGAAGAAACTCATACTTATGAAACTAATGATGGCTTGAGCTGGGCAATAGCAAACTCATTTGGTACAAAAAATAAATAAATGAAGCTGCGATAATATTTACTCATGTGAAAGATGATAAAATATATATTTAGTTTATGTAAACATTTAAACATAAAGATTTTTGTATTACATTTGTACTTACATTAACATATTCCTGTAGAACCTCACAAAGAGCATCACATACTTCTGGCACAATTCCTGATATTGAATAACTAGAGACTTTAAACATATACATTAAACTTTTAAAACTATCACCAAGCTAAAAATCTTAAGGTTATTGCCAATCGATCTTTCACAGATATAGCATCTCGGTAATTTGTATTCTGTTTGGAAATTTTTGGTCCCAGTAGATTTTCCAAGTTCTCAAATTTGTGATTGGACATTCTTACAAAATTATGAAATGACGATCTCAGTTCTCCACTTATTTCTATGCCATCATCTACCAAATCTGCCATAATTTTGTCCGTTCCATAATCTAGTCATCTTCTTAAGAATGATCTCATCCAGTATCTTGGTCTTTTTCGCTTTCGCTTCTTTTGCTCAAAAGATTCGATTATAAAAAACTGCACGCCATTATAAAAACATCGTCTAGAGAAGGCATGATGAAAACTGTTTGTGTAGTGGAAACGAAAGAAAACACTTCAAAACAAAACACGCTAAAGACTAGTTTTTTGTTTGTTTGGTGGAATTCGAGTTTCAAGTTTGTTTTCGAAACTACAACAAGATTGTTTCTGTTTTTGAAACTGAAACTAGTTGCGAGTCCGTTTTGTGGAAATCCGCCTTAAGAGAGCCTAGTAGATTATATTTCAACAGTTATCTAGCATGGTCATGTTATCTTTACTAAACTGAGCTAAAAATAGTATCTTTCACTACTGTCTTTTGTTACCATGTTTGCTCCCATAAGACCGACAACCTCATACAACCATGAAGGGACAAGATGCTTCACTATACTTTCAAACCAGTCTTCAATAACGAGGTAGACAGGTACCATCATCATTCTATTGAGCCCAACAATTGTAGAGGTCAGAGGAGAGAGGGGTTTTAAAGTTCCTAAATTACTAGCAACCATACCTTTATCTCAGTGACATCACCATCATAAGGTAGGGAAGCAACTTGAAATGGATATATATCGTCTTCTTCGACAGTCGTAAGGTCCCATAATTTTATTGTATTTTCATCATTGTCTACACTACCGGTTACGAAAAAATGACAATTATTAAAATCGTCTGGCTTCCAACGGATTTTGTTAATCTTTTCTGACACGTAAGTGCCGTGCAAACTGTGAGACATAGTAATGCAGAGGTTCTGACTTAGCCCTGGTAATGTTTCTTGGCAATAACTTTTCAAAAGTCAACTTCACCCACTTAAAATTTCTTGCCAGTATATACCACAAAACGTCAAAAGTAAGGTTAGAGTCACAGACTCCTATTTGTTTATATTATTAAATTTAGTTTTTGCCACAAAAATACACTGACAGTGGTGACACTGGTGATGAATGACAGCGAAATATTTGGTTCTATGATTTTGCGGCTCTGTGGAATCCAATGTAAAGTGGGACCGTGCCATTTAACTCGTGTTGCGCGTTTCCACTCAGTTGCTGAGCACACATTGGGTCAAAATTATTATTAGAGACGCCTTTCGCTCATACACAATTTTTTTCTGTGACGGGAAAAACGACGATTTAATATTGATAAATTATATTAATACAATATTCAAGTCAGAAAATTATCCATGTGAAATTTGAATTTAGTAGGCTATGTGTATTTATAACGACAATTAGATCTGCGTTGATAAGGAAACTTTTAAAGTAACCAAACAGCTGTCAATTTAATTTTGTGATTTGATTTAAAAAATGTGAACTTTGTGGTTGTTTAGAAGTTATTTTTAATACTATAAAGTTAAAAATATCTGATTCAAAGTTTTCTTTGACTCCACCGGAATTAGCAGAAGTAGCCAAAGTAGCCTCACAAAAATTATTAATCAAATCCAAGCGAATAACCAAAATTTCTGTGTTATGTGCCGCGGTTATAATTTGGTTCAAGATGACACACGGGTTGATGACGTCAGTTACACGAATCGCTTGAACGCGTTGGTTTTAACCGCGGTTTTGTTGCAAGTTGTTTATTTTAGAAAAACGCGTATATAATCTCTGATTATTTTTATTATCACTTAATAATCGGTGCTTTTTCGTCTACAACTGTATATGGAAAGTTTAAATAAGAAACCTTTCATAATATTCATGGGAGAAATGTTTTTCTCAGATTTTTTTTTTAATGATGGAACCATGGCTTTGTAGCTATGATAACTTTCAATTCTCTAAACTTTTCCACATGTCAAAGAAAACATTTATTGATTCAGCAGAAATGATGAAAAAAGAAATTAGCAAAACCGTATACAGATGGATATCATCTAGTGAGTTTATATGGCCATATTTTAATATTCTTGTGGTATATGGCTACACAGGATACTTTGTTAAGCATAGGAACTACATTTAAAGTGTCTCCAACAACCGTAATGAGTATAACTAATAAGGTGCTCCACTTTATGGTAAAAGTGAAGTCAGCCTGTATCATTTTTCTCAAAAATGAAGCTGAAGTACAATAACCATATCCAATACCCGGCAAAATTCTAACTTGTCACATTTCAAATAATAACCAGGAATATAAAACTACTCTTGAGTTGGGTAAATACCACAATTTTGCGGTGATAACTATGACATATAACAGCTGATTCGTGACGTCACGGATCTTATAACCAAACTGATAACTACACTCGCTTGAACGGATTGGTAAATACCAACCCAAAATGGTAAATACCATTTCCATTTGGTTATCCGCTTGAATTTGATTATAGTCCGCTAAATCGTTTATTCAATATCGGGGAAAAAAGTACTCATTTTATTCCCGGGGAAAAGGGTAATTTCAAAAAAGTTACCTGTCAACATAAATAAAATGCCAAATTGTTTTCCCGTCACAGAAAAAGATATTTGGATAGTGCTTAAAAGCTAATTTTTGATGGTTGGATAATTTTTTAAACTGGCCACTTTTCACTCGGGTGACATTCTAAAGCTTCTCAAGAAGATGGCCATGTAAGAAGCCCTGATAAAACTCATTATTTTCATAAAAACTAAATTTTAAAATTGCAGACTTTCTGGTAAATGATTTTTTTGTTTTGTTTGTTAAAGATTTAGTTCGCATTAATGCTGCAATGTCAATTTTGTATAATTATTCGTTGACAATTTTTTTTTGGTCCATTTTCTGTAATTTTACATTCTTGTCTGTTAAAATTAAAAATACATCACTATGCATTCCGAGTATTCATAAAGTGATGTTTTAATTTCACCTTAAACATTTTCAAATTCAAACACTGTTTAAGATCATTATTCAGTGTAGGTATATGATGGAGTGGCGCTATGGTCTAGTTTACTCACTACTTCTTCAAGGAGTTTAGACAAATAGAGGTAACACATTTTTATTAAATAAGTTTATTTTACAATTATCTGAGGCACATTAGAACAAAAAATAAATAAAAAATAAAATACAAATGTCTATTGTTCACTTACAAAAAATAAAAATGGATGTATTCACTATGAAGAATATAATACTAAGGGAAAGATTTACAAAATAACACCTAAATTTAAAGGAGAATGTGGTATTTTGGAGAAAGAGGAACAATGATAGAAAAATACTACTTGATGAAAATCGTTTTCTTAGAAAAAATTAAGTACAAGAATGATACAAACAATGACTTAATTGACCGTAATTTTCGCACATAAAAACTATCAAATGGGTGGATTTTTTGTTAAGAGCAGTGATTCCAAAGAAATTGTCATTAATATAACATCCATATACAGAGGGTTGGAAATGATTATGAACATTTAACCCATGCATATATAAGCCAAATTAGTTTTCCATTTTATACACTTTAAGTGAACTGAACATATATCGTCTCAGTATCATATTTGGAACTATAGGCTGGTTAGACCCGTCCAGTAACAACTGATTTCACTTTTACAGTATTTAAGCTTAACCACACACCATTGTTTCATTAGCCGCAACGATCTACCACCCTGTATATACACATAAAAATTCAATAACCATGAAATGTTTTAAAAATAAAAACAAATTTTATAAAATTTCCAATAAAGTTAATACAAATTTACATGTAACAGTGATGCCAACATTCAGGGGTTATAAAAACGTAAAAAATCTCTTATTACATATATTTTTGAGAGTGGTATACAATACAGTGGTTATCAAATAAACTCAAATGCATTCAAAATTTGGTTTACATAGCAGTTTCAGTTTCGTTAGTGACTATAAATAGTTTAAGCTCCAACGACACTCGATCCCCACGTCATCGCGGATTTGGATAAAAATGGTATCAAAGTGAAGCTAATGTCGGATGGGCATATTGTTATTAAGATCACTAATTAATCATTTAAAAGTCGTAAAATTCGCGTAATTGTGATATATAATTTTGACCGACATTTCAAGCAAAAAGCATCTGGTAACAATGGTGATGTGCACTGTTGCCGCAGAGTCACTATGGACACGATTTATAGGTCAGTTGCAAAGGAAGTATACAGGGTGTCCGCAAAGTTGGTGTTTTCCTTTACACGACGTGTACATCTTGAGAAAATAAGCGGATTTCCTTAGTAGCATATACACCAATGTCTTAAAACAACCAAGATATTGGATCCCGCAAACTCGATCAAACCTGAACCAAACCGAAGCCGGTCCTATCCCTCGATCACTTCCACAGCTCCAGCGCCAGCGAACAGTTATACGATGTACGACTACGATGTAAATACGCTATGACAGAGCCGTACTTGGAATTTTAATTCAACTGAACAATGAGTACTTTTAAATTTTTTTTTTACTTGTTCGCTCACGTTTCACCACACGTCAGCTTTGCTATATCAAGCGTAGTTGTGTCTGAAAAGGTAAACCCGAACTTTGCGGACACCCTGTATAATCTACTGTGATACAAAATTGTCTTGTTTCATTGCTACGTTGTCAATTGTCTTATTCATCTGATAATAACGTTTTCTATAATCGTTCTGTTGAATGAAGTGTATGTTTCGCAACACGACTGCTGCTTTCTCTTAGAGACAGATTAGTGAATATTGGTTGGCATAAGTCAGGAAGGGATTCAGCGAACATTTTGACATGAATGCGAATCTTTGAATTTGTTTCCTATATAAGGTGAATGAAGGATTGGTCCTAAGACCGAACCCTGAGGAACACCGGCTCTTACGGGTGTTGTTAACAAAACATTGTTAATTTTGATCTGGTTGTTTTACTGTTGCAATCTCTATGATTACACTATATGCCAAAAACTCAGATGTTTGAAGCAAAAACAAATATTATGCTTCCTTCACAACTGACCTAGAAATCTTATCTATGGTAACACTGCCGCAACAATGCACATTACCATTGTTACCAGCCGCTTTTTGCTTGGAATGTCGGTCAAAATTATATCACAATTACTCCAATTTTACAATTTTTAAGTAATGAATTAAGGATAATAACAGTTGATACCTTTTTTATCCAAATTCGCGATGACGTAGGGTCGAGTGTCGTTGGAGCTTAGTCTATAAAGTATCACTGGGTTAGATAAATAAGAAAAAGTAATTTTTATAACCTTTACATTACATCGTCATGTACGTGTTTTAGTTTACTCTGAAAACCACTGCTAATAATAAAATTAAATTAATATTCATTGCATTAAACAGGTCATAACATTTAATCTCGCAAGAAAATGATGCAACTTTTACATATATTTATATTTTCAGGATAAATATGGCAATTTCAGATTGTAAATTTGTGTATCAAAATGTTTTTTATAGTGACATTTGAAGGCCATATTTTCTTAAAAACACAGAAGGGGTAAAAAATAGAAACCAAAAATATTTGTGCATATCAATATCAGTCCATCACATAAATCATGCAACTTTACTGACGCCAGGGCTACCACGGTAGCTTTTTTCAAATTACATTGTTTACTTGTCATTCTTAGTGGTTTATATCCTTATATCCTTTCTTTTATAATGACACCCCTGATATTATCACACCAAATCTCACAATGCCAATTTTGGGAGTGCATTTTTCCGTAGACGTCATAATTGAACACATAACCAGCAAAATGGTGGACCCCAATTTTAAATCCATTTTATTGTTGCACTACCGATAATTGTACGTTTATCCCTAACAAAACTGGAGACAATCACTCTCATTATATCATACATTGTGTTACCTGTATATCTATATTATGATAAATTAGCCTGAGCCATTTCCCAGTTCTACTAACCTCAGGCAGTTCATAAATATGAATAACAGAGTTTCTTTAAGCTCCTCATGGCAGCCACGGTGCCCTGGTATTTCGGCTTCTGCCTGCGCGGCCACTTCGGTATAAAACAAAATAAGGAGACTTCAAGTGCAGGATTTGATCTTTAGTGACTGGCAAATGTCTTACAGAACTAAGAAAAGAGAGAGAGAGAGAGATGTACTTACCTCCAATCTTGCAATTTGGGATAGACTCATTCCAATTATCAGGTACTTTGTTCGAAATGGAATAAATGTACTTTTACATTTATTGTATTGAAAGAGATTGTCTTTTCATAAACATAGTAACGTATTTTTAAAGTTTTTAATAATACTTGCTGGGTATCAAATTTATTTTTGTACATAGACTTAATAATAGCTGTGCAACCTAACTTTGTGGCAAGAATTATATTTATGTTGAGCAATAAGCTTGTTAAACTTAAAATAACATGAAATACGGAATCGAGATATCAATTTATGTATACAGGAAATGCTGAAAACATCCAACTGAAAAAAACATATATAGCGAAGATTTTACATATCAAGATATCCTGAGGCGCATTGTCTCCTGAATCAGAAAGAAACTGGACTATAAAAAAATACATTTGGTTTTACTTGGTTTGGATCAGTTACCTATCTATATTCTATAAGTACATTTCCGTTAAATTTGAAAATACGATTTACCTCATTGAGAACGCAGATGTATCACTACTTAATATAGCACAATAAATAAAAATAAATTAAATGAATACAACTAATGCATTTATACTTTATGACATATTCCAATTTCGAAGTATGTGATCACATCCCTGTATACAGCTTCTATAAGAAATGTCATTTTCAATTTCGAGGTATCAAAAGTTCGGCTATTTTGGCCCGACAGACAAGGCTAAAAATCGCCTTAAAATAGACTAATAAAAAAAACTCTTCGGGGTCTTGTAAATCAAGATTGAAGCTTTAATTTAGATATTTGACTATCATAAATATCAGGAATTTTTAACCGAGTTTTTAAGCATTGAATATATCCACTGTTAAGGCTTTTCAGACATTGAATCGCTTACAACTCAGCCTTAAAGAAACGTTAATCCAACAATTCATTTAAAAAATTGTTAAGCAACTCTGATCTGGAATACCGTGAACGTATATTCAATGCTTAAAAACCCAGTTAAAAAGAATAATTTTCGAGGTTAAAGCCTTGCTCTACAAGATCTTGAAGAGTATTTTGAGATTAGTTTATTTTGAAGCGATTTCTACCTTATTTTTCAGGCCAAAATGGTTCAAACAGTCATAACGCTGCCATGTGATGATTATAGATTTAGTTTTAGAAAATAATTATTTAATTCAATAATCTATCATAAAATATGTAACAGCAGCCTGCAGACCTATGATTTGGACATATACGCAACTAGATTTATCCAACACACAAGATAACATCCTCATAAAGGAAACATCATCACAATGACATTAGTTATAGAATTCTATTTTTTTTTTAATTGAATATTTTTGGGGAAAGCACATTAATGTTTATTGCCTTCTCTTTCTCTTACTATGTATAATGAAGGAACTTAAGATAACTCTCAGATCAGTAGCGGATTAAAGTACTTAATTGTTCAAGAATGTAACATCTGAAACTTATCCTGTGGTTTTCGAGCGTTTATAATTTTCCATGTTTGTCTCACCAATCAAAACCACATATGTTTAAAATTCTTTTTTATTGAACGACGTTTCGGTCCCAACGATGACTTTCTTCGAGTTCTTCAAGATGGCACCGCGCAAAACCAGCAAAGCTCAGGACCGCCTGGGTTAGGCAACCCGTTCCCAAAAAGACTTCCTGCCCGTCAAAGCGACACGTGAGCATGATGTTAATTTGTACCAGATACGTTACCCTCTTCCATCGTCCCGAAAATGCCGAAAGTCCTCCGAAAACCCACATAGAACTGGTTTCATAACACACCGGTTAAATGCTATACAATCTTCGTCTAAAATGCTGGATGTGCATTGTTTATGGACTGAAATGCGAGAAATAGTACTTCGACATCCAAAAGCTTGTATGTTTGTCTTGTGAAGAAACAAAATTAAGAGAAAAGCTTTTCCTAGAAAACATACTTTACAACATCAGTTATCATAAAAAATTTATTAAATCTCAAATTCAAAGACTCAACTACAACCACAACTAGTAAACTCTATATACCATATCACGTAAGAGGTTTGTCAGAAAAAAAGATGTTTGCAAAAAATTTAATATCAGAACTGTCTTCAAAATAACTAACACACCAGGATCCCTATACTGTGCTACACAAAACCTTCTAATGAAAATATATACACAAAAACGTCAATCTATAAAATAATGTAGTGTAACATCAAGACTGGTTAAATGTAGAACAAAAGAACATAAAGGCTATATAACAAATGCAGCAACCTAAAAAACCAGCACTAAGCGAACATAGGGCAACAGCTCATATAAAATTAAACAACAATTGTCTTTCTACTTCTTATGTGGACTGTGAACAGTTTGGTTGAGTATCCGTGAAGAAAAGATCTAATTGATATTCTCCAACCAAACTAGTGCATCATGAGTTTTTTATCAAGGTTTGTTATTTTACCTTAAATGCTCAATGTTTTACTTCACCATCTCAAGGTTAAACTGTTGTGTTTTATATTAATTCCTCGCAAGAAAAGCAGCATGGTTCTCTTTAGATGTCGAAGTAGTATTTCTCATATTTCAGATCCATAAACAATACACTTCGAAAGCGCTTTAGTCGAAGATGATACAGCAATTAACCGATGTGTTGCAACAGTTCTGGGGTTTTCAAGGGATTTCTGGCATTTTTGGGACGATGGACGAGGGTGTCGTGTCTGATACTTTACGACCTCAGATAGCCTCATGTTCGCTTATCACTGGGCGTTGCTAGTTTTGCCATCATGCAATTGATTTGCAGGCAAATTATTTATTCCACTTCTCTCAATAACAATAGGCTGAGCTTATGTCATTTAATTTTGTACAATCATGGGGAATTATAGTTGATATTTTTGGAAAGCACTGTGGAAAAACAGCATGGAAAATGGGATGTCCGTCCAGTACATTACTTTTATAGCATCAGTAACCGTACCGTATCAAGATGTATGAAAAACGTAAGCTTAAATATAACGTTGAAAGAATACGGAATGACAGGTGGATTCACTACAAAGAGTAGTTACAACGTTGATGGAAAAAATCATGATCAGGCTACTGAAAAGAAATACAAAGGATAATAAGAAAGAGTTTGCAATAGTGGCCCAGTACCGTTTATAAAATAGACTGTATCTGGGTAAATATTGATATCCATATTTTTTATATTCTTAATGTATTACAAAACAGACTTATGTTTCTTTACCAGCAAACCATAAATATATAGTTATAAATGTCCATGGAGTAATTTTGTCAGAATCGCCTTTTGTCTGAGAATTTGTCCTCTCCGTCTCCTTTTTCGAAAATGGTCAAACTACAGTGAACTTTTGGAAACCGTGGAGCTTAAAGGAATCAGCACTCATAACCAATTCTCTAACATTGAAGAAGGTCGCTGTTGGGTCCGAAATGTTCGATAAAGAAAAATTTTAAGCATGTCATTTTGATTGGCAAAAAAATAGAGGATTATCCCGGTTCAAGGTTTAACAGCTGAAAACATTGAAAAGTCCTATACAGCATGTTATTGCTAATATTACACAACTCATAAGGAGTGTATATTAGAAACTCCGGATCCAGCGATGTGTGCTTTAGCAAAGCAAAATGTGCAATATCAGTGCTAACATACTGTATACAAAAATGCATAAATATATACAACGGCTAAATGGATGCAGGCTATTTTTTGCATCTGAGAATTATCCCAAAAAAATGTTTCAATTCGATCAAGAAGCTAGACTGTATTGCTCTTTACGAAAATATTTCTTTTTGGCTCACAAATACTATCTGGGGAACTTTATCTTGAAGCAATAACTATAGTGTATTTTTTCAATTTCTCATAAGATCTAGCCAAAAACGGGATATATAGGCGGGAAAATAATGAGAGGGATAGAATACTGTTTTTAATAAATCGTCTTTCACAAACTGGACTAAATTATGATCTCACATGCTGTGCATTTAATCCATCACATATGTGAGAATGTGTTGTGTTTTAGAACATGCTGAAAATGGAAAATCCCGTTTGAAGCCTGACTTTAACACGTCAAAAAAGAATCTCTATATATTATCCATCTCCAACAGAAAAAATATAACAATGTATCACTTTGCACACCTCAAATCTCGACAGGAACTCACTCACCTTTAAACTCCACTTATGAATACAATATATACAGTATGACTCATTGAAAGCTGGCGTATTTTACAAATTCCGAATCGATGAAGAATTGCAAATATACTTCATGGAGCTCTATTAAAAATGTTTTTATTCAATGTCATACTACTGAATTGCTGTCTTGCGAAAATTCGATTTGCCATCTTCATACGTTTTACCCAATTTTATAAATTGTCATTTCTTTTTTTAAACGTAGAAAAAGCACATACAGGTCAAACACCTGGAAATATTTTTTAGGTACTAATAAAACCAAAATTTCTTAGAGAGATCCGCAATGGAATTTTTTCATATTTTTGTCTCGTGAAATAAAAGTCACATGTAAAGTATTATTTCATTGTGAAAACAGGCGTGAGATACGTGCGATAATCTCATGAAACAATGTCTCGTGAGAATTTAATCTCTTGTACAAGTTTCAGCGTGTATATCTCGAATCTCACATGAGACATTTATTTCACTTGCTGCACGTGAGTTACGTTGTTGAGTGAACCAAGTGAAAGGACTGTTTGAAAAGGAAAATTTCTAGTTTCAATTAGACTAGAGCCGTTATAGTAGAGTTATTTGAATCTCATCCCAATTTCTGGGACTGCTCTTCAGAAAGTTATAAAAATAGAAATCTGAGAAAATCAAAAAGTTTGCAATACAAAAACAAGACACACATATGCGAAATGCAATTTCAGCGGTTAGCCGTCACTATCTGTTATTTTTCTGTTTATACCTTGGTACTGGCAGCAAAGATAATATATTTTATCCGTGGCTTATATCCACTTTTCTGGAAATTTCGTCTATATCGGATTTTCTCAGATTTTTATTTTTATAGCTTTATGACGAGCAGTCCCACAAATTGGGGTATAACTCTACTATCATAGCTCTAGTCTTCTAGACCTCTCTTTTCACTAGATCACTAATTTCCCTAAACTAAGTGTTGTCACGATATAATAACGTAACTCACGTAAGGCAAGTGAAACAAATACATTATGTGAAATTCGCAATATACAGGGTGTTAATAAAGTATGTAGACAAACTTTAACCATCGAATCCTTGGTGAATTAGAAGACTAAATGTTCATATGAACATGGGTTCGTAACGGCTTTCTTTTCGAGCTAGAGCACTATCACTAAAGAAGTACGAGCAATATTCCAAATATTTCTATGAATAGAAATAGAATAGAAAATAGTGAATAGTTTTTTTTACAATAAATGTTCAAAGTGGCGACCGATTATTTGAGAAAATAAATTAATGCAATTGTCTTCGGGTACGTCATAGGTGTCAATATAAGCACAATGCTTAAATATTAAAAGTATTGCGATCCAAACAAATCAATGTCATGCTATTTTTTCAAAAAAATACTGGATAACATTGTCCGTATCTACATACATGGAGGATCTCAAAAATAACTGTAAATCATGTGATATTCACCACAGGGCATACTTAATTAAAATAAAATACGTTCCATTCTTTTGTAATTTTTTAGAACAATATCATTTCTTTTAGAGCTAATATGCTCTAGCTTGAAAACAAAGCCGTTGCGGACCCATGTTCATAGGGAAATTTCGTCTTCAAATTGACCAAGTATTCGATGCTTAAAGTTTGTCTATTAACTCTCATGAGACATTGTTTCGCGAGATTACCTCCCTTACGTTACGCCTGTTCCCACAATGAAATAATACTATTCATGAGATTTTTTTTCACGAGACAAAAATACCATGAAAAATCTCATTGTGGATCTGCACCTCATCGGCACTTGCAAAACTAATATCAATGAATCATCTTGTATATACAGATGATGTTGCCGTAAATTAAAATTCGATGTGTATACATACAAAATTATGTGCGTTTATGTTGTATTTACGTGGTCCAAAAAGGCGTCGTCCTATAGAATAGTCGTAACAGTCTATGAAGAGCGTTCGGATGCAATGTTCAAGCGATGTTCGACTATTTTCCACTGGGCGGTAAGCCGGACTGTTTATTTCCCTTGCTGCGGAAGAAAAGAAAATCATGATCACGAGATTTTCGATTTTTCAAAGCATACCTGTAATGAGAGATTAATAAAACTGAAAAATATCACTGGAAAAAATTCTCAAATATCTCTAGTCGACGTTGCCCAAATACTTATTGTGTTTTGTTTGCATTTTTTTGCAAATCTCAACTTAGTATAAGGTAACTAGTTTCTCAACACAGTTGGGTAGACATGTAGTCGATATACGTGCCTTTTCCCAGTAAATAATGCACTCATGAAATAGTAAGTTTGGCGTTCTCATGGACTCTTAATTTCACTTTCCTGATATTATAGAACAAAACAATTGTTTTGATATTGTTCGAGTAAAATTGGGGGGTATGCGTTTGAAACAAAATGACTCATTTTTTTGGGATACCCTAATATACATATACCATGTTTTTTGTACAATTTTAGGGCTTTTTAGGATTTGGCTCCATGAGAAAATATGCTCTCCCTCGTTGTTCAAAAAGTTTTGTAAGCAGTTATCCACTCACAAAAAAGTTATTTCTTGTCGATAGATGGCCCTCCCCCTTCCCCTGAGAAAAATTCCTGCGGGTGCTTTATGATCGAAGCTATGTATGACTATGGGTTCACATCCACACATTCAGTCGAGCAGGGGAGGCCGGCTGCTATACACATGCATGGGCAGGAACGCGAAGAGTATGAAAAACTCGCGACTCTCGGAAATATTTCTCCACCATTAATGATAAATGTACGGGGAAATCTATGGCGAGTGAAATATATCTAAAAGTGTGTGTAGTTATCCCTACTGAGTGGGGCCGTGGCAAATGCTTGTTCCGGAAGTTGTTGTATCCAGTATACAACTTCTTCCCGTTCAAGTGATTGTCCACGCGTTAAGGAATACCTCAGTACCGATTGCCGGTTGGCGGTACAAGTCCGCCAACGCGCCACTTTAGGTCTATTTAACCTCACTAACACGTAAAAAGAATGTGGTAGACAAGGACCAGTCGACCGAGGCAGTACCACCCGCTAGCTTTTCCTTTGTCTTATAAATGTTCGCATGTTTCCACACCTAAGCTATGCAGTCGGTTATCCTCCAAAACAAAGAAATTAATGATGATGGATCCCTCGAGCACTAAGAACACCGGACGTAAACTCACTCCACTCTCGGAATGTCCGGGTGGAGGGTGGGCTCGAGGGAACAACATCGAAGATAAAATTTGTTTTTCGAACATCTGCGGGATTAACAGCAACACTGATGCTGTTCATCACTACCTGCAATCTAATCGTCCCGCAGTGCTTTTCTTGGCGGAGACAAAAATCTCAGAGTCTGCACCGATTAACCATCTTAACTTCCCCAACTACGAGGTGCACTCCAATCTGAAAAAGAACGGGGGAGTTGTGGCTTTTGTCCGCAGCAGTCTTTCCTGCTCCAGAGATGTTTCTTTGGAATCAGACCGGAAGGACATTCTGTGGCTTCGCCTCAACTCCAAAACATCACCCAAGTTTTTTTGCTGCCTTTATCGCTTTCCCTCGGACCATAACTGGGATGAACTACTCGAATACTCGCCATCCAGATCGACTTCCTGAACATCAATCATCCCGCTTCAGAGGTAGTTCTTCTCGGTGATTTCAATGCCCATAACGAGCTTTGGTTGGGCTCAAACAAGACCGACGCAGCAGGTCGTGCAGTCGAAGCGTTCGCTCTTACCCAAGGGCTGACTCAGCTGGTGACGAGTCCTAACTTTTTTACCCCGCGTCTCGTCACACGAAAGTAGCCTGCTGGATCTCTTTCTGACCACGCATCCTGCCCCTTACAGCACTGCTGTCCTGTCCTCCCTGGGTAACTCAGACCACGGTGTTGTGGAGGTTAGGTTTCGGTCAGAACCCGCTGTGGCAGCAGAAACTCGTACAGGCCGCAAAACTTGGCATTACGGACATGCCGACTGGGAGGGGCTCAGAGGTTTCTTCTCTAGCTTTCCTTGGAAAGCTGTCTGTCTCACTGACGCGGATGCGTCGGCTATCTGTTCTTCGATAACCGAAATTATCCACGTCGGAATGGAGGAATACATCCCTCACACAGTGAAAGTGCCTAGACCAGGGTCCAACGGCTGGTTTAACAAATCGTGTGACGCTGCTCGCCAGCAGAAGATCAAGGCACATAGAATTTTCTTACAAAACCCCACTGTAGAGAACAGACAATCCGACGTTGAGTCCAGAAACAAATATAAAGCAGCGGTTCGCAATGCCAAAAACCAGCATGATATAAAATTTAGGCACAGGGTAATGTCGCAGCGCAATGGCAGTCGGTCTTTCAGGACGCTGGCCAAGCAGATTGAAAAGAACTTCTCACACAGTAGCCTTCCACCACTTACGTGTCAGGATGGAACTATTGTATTCAACTCAAAGGCCAAGGCGGAAGTGCTAGCCAAGATCTTTGCTGCCAATTCCACCATGGACGTCCCCCCAACGCCCAAGTGCCGTCAATTCAAAGGGTTCCCTACACTATGCGGGAGGTAACATTCAGGCATAAGACCGTAAGACGAGTGCTCTTGTCGCTCGACATCAACAAAGCTTCTCGTCCGGACTTGATTCCTGCCATTGTACTGAAGAGGTGTGCACCGGAGCTTGCTCCAGTTCTTTCGTGTCTCTTCCAGATATCTTATGAATCCAGCACCTTCCCAAAAAACTGGAAATTTGCTCATGTCCAACCCATCCCAAAAAATGGATCTTACAACTACAGGCCTATAGCTCTGCTTTCTGTTTTGAGTAAGGTGATGGAGAGGTGCATAAATCGCGAGCTTCTGGACTTCCTCGAACGTCACGGCTTGATTAGCGACAGGCAGTATGGTTTCCGGCACCAACGATAAACAGGGGACCTCCTAGCTTACGTCACTCAATTGTGGAGTAAACTCATCCAGTCTTATGGTGAGGCTCATGTCGTTGCTCTTGACCTCACGAAAGTGTTCGATCAGCTGTGGCACGCTGTCCTCTTGAGCAAACTTCCATCCTATGGCCTCCCAGGAAAGCTTTGCAGATGGGTGGCTGACTATCTCTGGCCGCAAGATATCCGTCGTAATTGACGGATTCTCCTCTTCATCCCACAACGTCAAAGCGGGTGTTCCCTAGGGATCGGTCTAGGCTCCGACACTGTTTCTCTTACATATCAACGACCTCCTTTCCTGCACGATCAACCCAATTCAGAGTGACAAGCCGATCTCTGCCGCTGAGTTGGAAAAAAGAAGACTGCAGTTCAATGATTCCAAAACGCAGTACTGTACTTTGACGAACAAAAAGCGTCCCTGCGCTCACCCGGTTTCGATGGATGGTCGAGTTCTGCCAAAGAGCCATTCATTTCGGCTCGTCGGAGTCCAGATCACCGAGGACCTGATCTGGCACGAACACATCTAGTCAATAGCTGCAGCTGCTGGAAAAAAGCTAGGCTATTTGTGTAGGGCTGAGAAGTACTTTTCTCCGCATGACCTTCTCACTCTATAGAAGGCCCAGATAAGGCCTAGCCTCTAACAGACAGTCTCGGGACTCTTTCGCACCGGCGGGCTGTCGGCGATCTGGCTCGTTTCTACCGTTACACCAACGGGCTTTGCTCCTCAGAGCTCTCTTCCATGATGCCGTCGCGCGATGTGCCTGCCAGACAGTCCCGCCTAACTTTGGCGTCCCATCCTAACCGTGTCAAACTTCGTACATCCAGAACCGGCCGATACGACCGCTCCTTTGTCCCGAGGGTGTCGAGATTGTGGAACAATCTACAAGAGGAAGCTTTTTCCAGTTCTATTAACCTTAGGCAGTTCAAAAATCGTATTAATAAAATTTCCTTGGGATCATCATAGCAGCCGCGGTGTTCCGGCATTTAGGCTTCTGCCTGCGCGGCTGCTTCGTTATAAAAAAAAGTAGGATTACCAAGGCTATAACCATATCACTGCCAAAAAATTAAGATATACCCCCCTACAACTCCCACCCCCAATTCTTTACCAATTATTTTTTTTCAAAAATGATCAGAGCGCACTTGAAACGTCAAAAAACGAAGTTTGAGCGATTTTTATCTTTAAACCTTTTGCCCCTCGGTCTGCCGATACCAGATAAATTTTCAAAAACTGTAGCTTTTTGGTCCTCGACATAGACGTAGAAAGCAAAAACTAAAGAAACACGCTTTAATCGCAAATGGAACTAAAAAGTAGTATGGGTGCTATTCACATTAGTGATTTTTATTTAGGTGTTTCATACTGATCACAAATATGCAATTTTATGGTAATTTGTTGCGTAATACTTACTTGTTCTTCTTATTCTTGTGAGGTCTACTATCCGCATTCTGACTAAAATTCTGATTCTTATTCACAGATGATGTTTGTTTGTACACGTTAGGCTGGTTCCTTGTCGACATCAGCCGAGGATCACCTAGATAACAAAAGTATTAATGACGTAGCTGGTAAATAATTTATGTATTTTACATTTTTTTATCATCGCATCTATAGAAGCACATACATTCAACACAGGTTGGAGTATTTTAAATCTGGAGATACTTGCTAGATGAATAAGGCAAAACTAATAAGACATGGCTAATATGGGGTGGATATCTAATTTCATTAAGGATATAATAAGTACTCTATACTGTTCTGTAAAATTCTAGAAGCCATTTTTCTTGCACTTGCTCATGATTAAGTGTCCAGTTTTGTAATTAACATACTGGAATTTATTCAACCAGGCTTGAGCATGTACAATTAATAAAAGACGCCGGCCGTATTTCGGCAACCATTCTACCTACAGCTATCAGTTCAAAAATCGCATAACAAAAGTGGACAAGAAAATATATATAATTCTAAAAGTGGTATTAATAGTCTCCGAAGATCTCGGGTCCGCGTCTTAGAATATCAGAGGTCACACAAATCGTTTTTTTTTGCAAAGATCTTGTTTTCTATGCGTTTCATTATGAATACTGCAGACAATAAAATGCTCTACAACTTTTGTTTTAAACATTTTTTTCATACTGTTAAACTGTTTTGAGATAGCGGGCGGACAGAGTGCAGCTCTTAGCTATTTACAACATTTTGGGAACCTCAGGAAGATGATTATAAAAGTGGATTCCATAACAGTTACAGCCGTTTCTAGTCCTTTGTAGTCGATGTTTAGGAATATCTAACTTATGCATGTTATGTGTATTGTAACTATGTCCATCAGTGTGCGTTTTGTATAGATACAAATTGTTATGTACATAACATAAGCAGATAAATAAACAAGAAATGTAAGAGTAAGGATTTTTAGGTTGATGAATGCCTCCCCAGGGCCTTTTTAGTTCAAATTACTTAGGCATATGCACAAAGTGACACCAGTCAAGGGTGCGCATGATATTCTTGAGTGGAGGTATCCATTAGATGTGGTTAGCAACGTATGACTAGAAACATTGCTTTTCAGATTCCTAATTAAAAATGTGTATGTGTGTGTGTGTGTGTATGTGTGTGTATATGTATGTGTGTATTTGTGTATGTGTGTATGAGTGTATGTGTGTATGTGTGTATGTGTGTATGTGTGGTATGTGTGTATGTGTGTACGGGTGTATGTGTGTATGTGTGTATGTGCGTGTGTGTGTGTGTGTGTATGTGTGCGTGTGTGTGTGTGTGAAGCATTGAATGTCAGTTTATTTGCTAAAAACCATATAAATTTTGTATATTCTTTTATTCGCAGAATAGAGTAGATCAATCGATTTACCACTACAAAGCATTCTTGTGTCATCGGCGAACAGTGTAAGGTTTTTGATCGTACTACAATTAGGAAAGCCATTGACATATATTAAAAATAAAAGTGGTCCCAGCACGGAACCCTGTGGGACGCCACGTCGTTATACTGGAGGTAGTGTGGTTGAAGGTTATAAGCCGCTGTCTGTTGCTCAAACATCTTTGATAGCTTAAGACTCGGACCCAAGATTCAAAGTCGTGACCAAAAATGAAACATCATACACTGGACCGCATTTCAAGGGGGGTCTTATGTGTAACATTTTTTCCTCGAGGAGTTCATTAAAAAGATAAAAGATTGAAGTTTAAAACCCTCAAGATTTTGTGTGTGGATTTACCTAAGTATTGTCCACATTCAACAGTCATTACTTAAAATTGAAAATTTCGCCGTTGCACTTCTCCGGATTGCAGACTTTTCAAATTTTGCCGATGGCAAGGATGTAAGACTTCCCGATCTGAAATTCTCCACGCAAGACTTTGGGAACTTGGTAACTGGGCTGCAATCCGTCTAGTACTTGTACTAGGATCACCCAAAGCCAAATTAATCACTTAAAGTTTGGCAATTCCATATTGCCGAAGTCTTTGAAATGAACGCGTAAAAAAGACTTTTGAATGTGGAAAATGCTTGGGTAAATTCACATATCAAATTTCATTTAATTCCAGTTGACGGTTTTGAAGATATTAAAAAAAATGTTTTTTTATTTTTAAACTTCAACACCCCGTATCTTTTTAATGAAGCACTCGAGGAAAAAAGTTTACATAGAAGACTCCCGTTAAAAAGCGGTCCTGTGTATGATGTTTCATTTTTGGACACAACTTGTGAATCACCCTGTATAACTAAACTATATTTCACTTTTCACAGGAAAGAACATGTGTGCGTCTAACGACAGAATAGCACTAAAGCTGCCGAGTAATTTTTTACAGCCCAGGTTAGCCACTGCTTTAACGGCTGCCATTTCTAGCGGTATTGCAAAAAAAAACGCTACAAAAAGACGCTTGAAACATATTACGCTGGTACCGGGTTAGAAACGTTCGCATATGGCCTGCAAATATTGAAAATGTACTTACTGGGAACTACATATGGCATTCCTTGAAAAATATTGGGCGGTGGAAAAGACATCCTTTGCCTTTCCAAATGTGACATTTCACTGGCAGGCGTTGGAGATCTGCTACTCCTAGCTGTCCCAGGGGTGTTCATTCGCATACTACCCATCTGATGACAGAAACCGAAAATATTCAATAAAGCATTTATTGTATATGTGACGGGCACAGAGACTAGAGATAGGAGGTTAAACTCATAGAGTGGGGGTAAAGCCACAAATGTCGACCATGAAGTAATTTAGTACACAGCGCAGGAAAGAATTTCATGTGCTTCTTTCTCGTATATACGCTGTGTAGCATCTCTTTTCTATATCGCTCATATCTTGGAAGCTATCAGCTTTAGAGAAAAGTTCTAAAACTAGAGTATGTGTCGGTTGACCGTGGGAAAATTCTGCTGAACGTGGGAAAAACTGTATCATTTGATGAATGCTCATATTCTACTTCTAAAGCGTCTTTTTTGTTCAGAATGTTTTAAAAAACTTAAAAACACTGATCGAAGGGACAAAAATCAACTCTTAGGATTTGTTAAAAAGAAATGTTAAAAAAAATTTGAAACTGGCAACATCCGGAATTAAATTATGCAAAAACCCGAATCAGTATATTTTCCCATCAGATGAGCAGATATTACCTGCAGGGTTATTATGGAAAAAAGGCTAGCACTATTGCTAAAAATAGAGTCGGTGTTCACAAAAATTATAGCCTTCTGGAATTATGTAACTATGCGTTTTAGTCCACCTATAATTTTTATCAGGGGCTTATGGGTTCTAGTCCCCACAATTTGGCAACGTCCTAAAGCGGTTGTTCTAAGACACCTGTCCTACTAACCTTAATTTTGTCATTTATGAAAAGCTTTGCAAACTTTGCTACCATCTCTGCACATGTCAAAAAAATAGGTGTTCCACGATTGTTCGGCGCTTCAGTTCTATTTTCTAGGTTCTAACTGGATAACTTGGATAAACCATACTTATTTTTTTATCATATCAATATCGATAATCTCATTCATTCAGTCTCAGTAAGTAGTAGCCATTCTTTCTTTAGATTTTCATTGCCAAATGGCATAGAAACCCGGCCCACATTCGTGTCCATACAATCTACTTATGAGTTTAAACGTATTATCAGTATCAATAATTTGCGACATAGTCTTTCCATGTGATAATTTCTAGACAGCTGGCAAAATAGTATTGACATAAGTCTCTTTGAGCCGCATATGTCTGCTAGCTACAAAAACGACTATACTTATAACTACCTGCCTAGTCCCCAAACGGACTGGAACCAGTTATTTGATTCCAAAACGACAACAATAACTAAAAGTCCGCTGTCACGTGACGAAGTGACTACAGGTAGGGCTATACTTTCTTTTATGGTTACAATAATTACGAACTATACCACGTTATTTAACAAGAATAGTTAGTTAGTTAGTTAGTTAGTTAGTTAGTTATGCACTTTATCAAATACTTCATAAAAACTACATTTCCTAAGCATAAAAGCAGCAACTCAATTTATCAAAGCAAAAACGCAGCAGTAGCAGTAGTCTTCAAACTATACTGTTTTCATTCTCTGTATGATACAAGTAGTGCCTTTTTTCCTTTTATAACCTATTATGACGTTTACTTATTTAGTGTTTTTGCAATAATTCTATTATTTGTGAATAAGTATTTATCGTTATAAATAATTGCTTTTACTTCAAAGGAATAATTTTGAAAAACATTCATTGTTTAGCTTAATATATAAGAAAATGGTGTAATTATGAATAAAATCATATAATTATCAAATTCAATTGTCAGAAGTTGGAAAGGTTTACTTTTGTGCTATTTATGTGAATTTCAATATGAATAAGTTATACATTACTGCCATTTTTCCTTCGAAAAATAATATAAATAGACTATGAAAACTACGAAAAAAAGGAAGTAAATTTGTTTTTGTAGATTATAAAATCAGTAAATCACATGTTACTGCTTTTTGATTTACGACAATTAAAGATGGAATGTCATTTACTTTAGACCTCGATAACAATTATATCCCAAAATCTCATTTAAACTACTCTAAAAAGTCATGCAACTTCGGAATATGAATTCGCCTTTGCTGTGTCGTAACAATACTATGTATTTAGTTCGAAAAAATCTAAAATTTTGAACTCTATTTTCTCAGACTTCTAGTTTTACACGTTACTGTCTTTTACCTAAGTAAGGCAGTATATGCCCCAGTTCTAGCCGGCTATAAAATTACTTAATAACACTGCTGAACTAACTTTTCATTTTCTTTGACCAGAAGACATAACTCTAACCTGTTTGAAAAGGACCGGTGGCGGCGGGCCGGGCGGCATACTGAACATTCCTGCCCCAGGATGAGGCGGTACGAATCCGGTGAAATGCGGCGGCAGAATTCCTTGCGCCGCCGGGGGCGTATCAGGAGGTGTCTTGTAGTATCCTGGCATCGCTACTGAAGGTGGTATCGCTACCACGGTGGTTGCTGGGGAATTGGTACCGCCGCTACTACCCCCGTTTCCAACAGACGACTGACGGCTCAGGTATTTGCCATTTGACTTAGTATTGAAGTACTGTTGCGATGCTGGACGAGTACGGTACTCCATCTGGCCAACTGAAACGAAACATGTAACTTTAGAGAAAAACACGGTTGTATTGAGTTGTCGTCTAGTAGCCTATGAAACCAAACTAGGTGTGTGTACTGATACGATAGATAAAAACGCAAGTTTGCTGTTTAGTACCAAAATACGTACGATTTGATTATTCAACATTCCCTACCAGTACGCGATGTAACCAAAACTTTGCGGGTCAGCTCTTGGGCTACTGCTGGTTTACAAATAAAAACAGCGATCTATGTGTCAATGGCTACCGAAGCAGTGTTGCCAAGCTGCCAAAACATATTTATAAAATGCTATATTTATACTAAGTTATACTAAGCAGGTCAGGCAGTCTAGATAACTCGAGGTCACGACAAATACACCGACGATTGCTCAAATAAGCAATTTGAGATTAGAAAGCTTTTGAATTCCAAGCTGACGTACTTCTTTTATTACAAAAGTAAGTTGCCTATGCCCCTAGAAGTTAAATAGATATGTGATAACGTACAGCCGTGACTAGACGCCATCAGCTGTTTTGTGGACACCATGTTTTAGAAGTCATCTCTTATCTCTCTTTCTAACTTTATCTAACTGACTCCTCTTTATATAGGGTGGTCGATATGTAACTGACTGGTTTGTATCTGGAATAATTGTGAAATTAAATAAAATACGTCAATTTTTGTCATCTTAATATTTTATTGAAACTTAGAAATTATGTATGAAAAATAGTATCAGACAAATGTCCGCCTCTAGAAGCCGCGCAAACCTGAGCCCTTTTGATTAAATTTTCCATCATTTTTTGGTAGGTTTCTGGAGGAATATTTTCAATCGCTTCCGTAATATTGTCCTTCAGCTGCTCTACAGTATTTGGTTTGTTGGCATAAGCTCTATTTTCCAAAAATCCCCATAAATCCGGTGACCTTGGTGGCCAGTTGACATTACCAAATCGAGAAATTAAACGTACCGGAAATATTGTTCGCAAAAGATTCCTTGTTTCCCTAGTTGTGTGACAAGTTGCTCCGTCCTGCTGGAACCACTTGTTTTGCAGGTTAAATTGTTGGATTTGAGGAGCCGGAATGTTTTGGACCATATCACGGTAGCGCTCGCCAGTGACAGTAAGAGAATGACCTACAGCGTCTTCAAAGAAGTAAGGTCCAATGACGCCCTCCATACCAAACACCGCATCAAACTGTTACTCGACGAGGATGTAGAGGTCGTTGATAAATGACACGAGGGTTCTTTAATGCCCAGATACAATTCTGCTTATTAACAAATCCATTCATATCGAAGTGGGTTTCATCGCTCATTATCAGTTGTCTGTAAAAATCGTTATTTTGGGTATTAAGCCGCAATATTGCATGAATATTGTCGGTGACTTTCGTGGCCACTAAGCTGTAGTTCTTGGGTTAAATGAATTTTGTATGGTCAAGTATTTTTTTAAAGTAGTGCATAATGACATGCGACGGATACCGAGTTCTTGAGAACGATATCTGGTAGACGTCTCAGGGTGGTCCACTATACTTTCACGAGCTCTCTCGATATTTTCCGGAGTACGAACATTTCGTTCAGGAGCCGACCTTATCCAGTCTTTAACTTCACCTGTTTGTTCAAATTTCTGCACCACCATCGAACGGTGTTGACACTGGGCACATTATTTCGACCGAAATCTCATCGTAGCTTCCGAATTGTTCAACAAGTGACTCAATATTTAAGTGTAACGTTTTGACAATCTGACGCGTTGTGGGATGGTGTAGCGCTCCATGATGAATTGGACACATGTGCTCTAAGCAACTAAAGGGTGGTCCATTTAAAATTTTTTTTTAAATGGTATAAAAAAAAACTACTAAATATTTTTCCAAATTTTTTTTTTATTTGAAAGTACAATCCTTCCGATTAAGTATGGAATACAACTTCATTTAAATGACTGCCGCGGCTGGCTTTGCAGTAGCCCATACGGTCAGTCCAATTTTTGACCACATTTTCAATCGTATGTAGCTGTATTTCAGCAATGGCAGCGCGTATGTTCTCTTTTATTTCGCCAATTGTTGCTGGTTTGTTGGCATGTTGGTCTTTAATGGCACCCCATAAATAATAATCTAATGGGGTCAAATCACAGCTCCGAGGCGGCCAAACAACATCAGAATTTCGGCTGATAATGCGATCACCGAAAACACTTCGCAGAAGAGCAATCGTAGCGTTTGCTGTGTGACACGGAGCACCGTCTTGTTGAAACCAGATGTTACCGACATCAATATTTTGAATTTGTGGAAAGAAAAATTCATTTATCATGGTACGGTAACGCTCACCATTCACAGTAACTGCTGCTCCGGCTTCATTTTCAAAGAAAAATGGGCCAATGATGCCACCAGCCCAAAATCCGCACCAAACAGTCACTCGTTCTGGATGCATTGGCTTTTCTTCGATTGCGTGTGGGTTCTCTGAACCCCAAATGCGGCAGTTTTGCTTATTAACATAGCCGCCAAGATAAAAATGCGCTTCATCTGAAAAGATGATTTTTCGACCAAAATCAACATCTTCATCAAGTTGATTGCAGGCCCATGAAGCGAAGCGAAAACGCATTGGATGGTCAGTTGGCTTCAATTGCTGAACCAATTGAACTTTGTACGCCTTCATACCAAGGTCTTTATGCAAAATTCGACCTAATGATGTGCGTGAAATATTCAATTGTTGAGAACGTTGGCGCGTTGATGTGCTTGGAGACTCTGCCACACTCTCAGCTACAGCATCGATATTCTCGGGTGTACGTACCGTTTTCGGTCTTTCACGTGTTGGTTTGTCAATAAGAAGACCAGTTTCACGAACTTTTTGCACAAAATACCTCACATACGGTGCTGACGGTGCTTCATTTCTTCCCATTTTTGCACGTAATTTTCGGACACAATCTGCAACATTACCACCACTTTCGAAATATTGTTTTAATATTTCCCAGCGTTGTTCAAGCGAATACACAACCATTTTCGTTAATCGGAATGATATGACTGATGATCTGTCAAATCAGATGCGAAATAAGTCTTGACATATCCCAAAAAACCAGTAACTCAAAAAAAAAACGATAGATGGACCACCCGGTAGTACGGCGCCACCTACTGAAATGCTTGTATCAAAAATAGTGCGAAATTTAAATCAGTCAGTAATATATTGGCCATTCTGTGTAACTGCACTTTGGTAATAATGAAGGTATATTTTTAAAGTTCTTCTCTAATCCTCGCATGATCTACCTCCATGTTTTACTGGCGCTAAAAGGAACCATAAAGGTTTACTGATGTTTCGGCCAGTTCAGTGACCTTTTCCAAAGGTATCCAAAACGTCTGAAAACTTTTATTTCTATATCTATGGTTTCATTTAGCCGCCAGTAGAACATAGAGATTGATCAAAGTTCATCTCTCATGTTACGCGGAACACTCAACTGCCCAAAAAATGTTCAGATTCATACAATGAATTTTATTAAGTTTTGAAAGAAGGAAGATATGCTAACGCATCCTGTGTATACTTTCATTTGGGACACACTATATTATTAATATTAATCCGAAATATCCTACATTCAAGGAAGCTTACCTTTCGTATTATGCTGTTGTTGTTGCATCATCATTGCCGTTGCAGCGGTATGTTGATAATGGGCCGGTGCGCCGGCGATGCTCATATGTTGCATGACGTGCGCCAACTGCGCGTAGGCCGCTGCATTCGCGGCGTCCTGCTGTGATTGGGCGTTAGGAGTGGGCGTGCCTTGGGGGTAAGGCGGCGCCGTTGCACCGCCGGTGGGTACCATGTGCCCACCCGCAGAACCGTGTGGTACTGGAGGCACAGGCGGAGATGGGTAGATCGGAGGTGCAGCATTTGCTTGAGAAGCGGCGTAAACCACCTAATATAAAATACTTAGTTTAATGCCTAGTGGTTAGAATAATTGCCCAGAATTCAATGGTGCTATTTTTAGATTAACGCTAACAGATCTATTGACCAAAATGCTGAAGGATCATATTACTTGATAATATATTCGAAGAATTAACGTCCTTTCAATCTAGAATTGTTTAAGAACTTCTATGCCATTTTATCTCTACTGTGTGAAAGATATTAGTCTTGCATGCATTTTAAATCTGAGATAAATGTTTATTTGTCATTTTACAACAATTGACCAGCTCCATACCTATCAAGTTTTGTATATCTTATTTCAGCCTTTAGTTGTAAGAACATCTGGTTTGCCTTTTCATTACTATCTTTCAGTTTTGCGATTTCGTTTCTATATTCATACAATATTGAATAAATGCATGACAATTCAAATCATAGAATTCTTTGAGACAAATAGATTTTTTCTGAAAAGCAGTGTGGTTTTAGAGCAAACAGAAAAACGACTGACGCAATCCTTGATCTGATGTGAGGTGTAACCAAGGCTTTTCAAACGAGGCAGTACAGTTCTGTCCTGTTCTGTGACCTGAGTAAAACCTTCGATTGCGTCAAACACGGCAGTCTTCTGTGACAATAGGCTTGCTATAACTTTTCCCGTGATAGCGTTACATTGGTGAGGTCTGCAGAGAAGAATATATCGGTGAGAGTGCCACATGGGCTAGGCCACTTACTCTTTCTCATCTATCTTAATGATCGCTCAAACAATCGGATGATTCCCAAATGTACCTCTCCACAGATGACACGTTAATATCTTTTACAGCTAGCTCTCTGATGGAAGTACAACAGCAAACCGACGCGTTATGTTATTTATGACAGAAATAAACATCCAAAAAGAAAATCAAGTTAATGTTTAGTGTGACTCTTGATCCTAAGATCCAATGGAAAAGCCACATTGATGTTCTATCCATTTCTCTTTCTAAGAATATTCATGTTCTCCGCAATTTATTACGAAAAGTGTCACCAAATATATTTGTTACTTGGCAGTATTCCAGTGGCACAAAGCATGTGCAATCATTGTATGAGGCCACGCTACTGAGGCAGCAGAAGAGGGCAGTTAGATTGATGACAGGGCTGAGACACAGATATGATTGCAAGCATGTGCTTATTGAATGAAAGCTGCTGACTGTGCCAAGTCTGTATGTGTATGAGTACTTCATGTTTGTTAAGACAAAAGGATATCTATATCAAACCATCGATGATGTTCACGAATATACCAGAAATAAGAGAAATTTGATCATTATCTATTGGCGGCTGAGAAGGTGTCAAGATGGTCGGGGGTTCTAGGCAATTAATTTTTTTAACAAATTGCAACTAAACATAAGATCACTGCCTTTAAATGATGAGATTCGCGTTAGAAATGTTTTGATCCAAAATGCTTTATACAAAATTAATGATTTAATAAATACCGATTTTAAGGTATTTTGTTATAGTTCAAAACGTTCAAGTGTGATGTACCATGTAAGTGGTTTTCATGCTTTATGATAAGATTATTCTTCTTCTGTGTTATGACGATCGTAAACATTTTTTGTAATAGCGTGAACAAATAAATGAAATATCCTCTTTGTTCTCCTCTAAGTTTATTTCGACTGGTTCTTACTTCTTTCACATCTGCCCATACTTCCAACATTAGATTTATGATCTTCGACAACATATCTTATTATCATCTCTTTGGGCCTCTTTTACACGCTGTATGTAAAAGGTTTTCCATTAAACACTTGACAACTTTTTAAACAATTTTATTATAAGATTGAAGTAAACTGAAAACATTTATGTATGTATTTGAGCTCGTTCATATGTCCACCACGGGCACATTCGCAGCGATCGATTCGTTGAACCCAATTTTCAATCACCCGGCCACACATTTCGACAGAAACGGCCGCTATCTCTCGTTCTATATTGGCTATGAGCTCCTCTAACGACGCCGGCTTGTTGGCATACACCAATGATTTAATGTTGCCCCACAAATAAAGTCTAAAGGTGTTAAATCACCCGATTTAGGCGGCCATTCGACAGGACTATTTCTCGATATAACACGTTCACCGAATTTTGATTTCGATATGTCGATTGTTGCAGCCGCTGTGTGGCTTTTGGCACCGTCTTGTTGAAACCACATATCATTAATGTCTAGCCCATCCAATTGACAAAAAATATAACGTTGCAACATGTCTCTGTAGCGTTCTCCGTTGACTGTAACGTGACGGTCATTTTCATCAACGCAAAAAAACGACCCAATGACACCACCGGCATGAAAACCCCATCCATACAGTTATTTTTTGTGGATGAAGTGGTGTTTCTTGAAGCACATGAGGGTTTTCACCTGACCAATGACGCATATTCTGATTGTCGACGAAGCCGTTTAGCCAAAAATGCCCCTTATCACTGAAGATGATTTTGCGATGAAATTGGTCATTTTCTTACATTTCTAGAGCCGAGTTCGAGAACGTGTCGGTCCATATGATCGAACGGCTTTAGTTCTTGAGTTAACTTGATCTTATAAGGGTGCAGGCCCCGATTTCTTCGCAAAATTCGCCATAGTGTGGTCTGAGTGACGCCCAATTCCTGAGAACGCCATGCAATCGACGGGTTCTGTTCATTTGCGACGGAAGCTTGAACGGCAGCAATATTCTCGGAACTTCGACCAACCCGTTCTCTCACTCGCACGGGAACATCCAGCAGCGAATATGTCGACTCCATTTTTTTTACTAGACTATGTCTACTGGGACGAAAATTACCACCAAAGATTGGCGTTAACGCTTTTAAAGTTGCTGTCACCGACACGGAATTTCGGTAGTAAATTTTAATTATTTGTGAGCGTTGTTTGTTCGTGTTCACCATGATGAAAATGTTTCCTTTACTAAATGTTTTGACATTGACGATTCCGTAATTGAGTTGTAAAGTCGCTATTAGAAAACTCGATATGTAACGGAATATTTCAACCTAATCTTCACCAGTCTGATTAACTTGAAAATTTGCATAGCGACCAAGGGCTAATAACAATACAATAATTTTGAAAAAAAAATCTAATTTCAAAATTGAAAACAAATTAATTTTGAAATTTGGAAAAAATTGGATTTGGAAAATATTGGAAAATTCGGAAGTTTGGAAAATAATTTGAAGATTCTGGAATTTTTTGGAAATTTTGGAATTTTAAGAAATTTATATTTATTGTCAAATATGAAATAAACCAAAAATAGGAGCTCTGGATCATAAGTACTTTGGTTGTTGTTTTGAGACTAAAAATGCAGAAAATAAATTATAATTTAAAAAACACGCTTTAATAGCAAATCGAACAAAAAAGTACAGAATAATTTTCAAGTATAGGAAAGCTTGAGATACTGCAATAGAAAGTCCGACAATCAAGTATTACTAATTAATTTGGAATAAGGACAATATAAAAATTAAGATATTAACAAAAATTTCAATTACATTAAAAAAGACGATCAGTCAAAAGTATGCACTAAAACTACGCAATTCTAGCGACAATGTAAACATATAGGCTCTAATCTACTCGAATTCGTCGATCTTACCTGAGATTGCGACTGAGGATATATGGCAGTAGGATGTTGTTGATTTTGATGATAAATAACTTGCTGATAGCTCGGATATACTGGCACCAGTTCGGGTGTCTGTGGTTGTGCGGCAATTGCTTGCTGAGCAGCACTGGGCGGAGACACATAGCTTGCTGGATATGTTCCTGCACTTGGAGGCAGAAAAGCTGGAAACAAAACACAAATCAAAAAAGTGTTGATAACCGGATAAAAGTACTTCTCCATCGCGATTTGTGTTCCTTGAAGTGACTTAGTTGGAGCAGCAGTGTTGAAAGCTTTTCAGAAGAGCGAAGGTGGATAGAAGATGTGTGACAAGCACGTTAATAATGCAGAGGGCTCATTAGATAACTTTGCTTTCTCATTTGTAACTGAAGTCAATCTCTTTATCTTCAACGCCAAAACAAGGCAGCCAGTTACTTCAGTGGGAAAGTGAAAGAAATGCAACCTTAATCGAAATCAGTGGCTGTAGTCGAGTTGGCATCACGTTGCTTTTGGTGTAATACTGCCATAGTTTAAGCGTTGCTACATTTGAATTTAAGTTTTGGAGATTATTTATATCTACCGACTTCGTTTGGAATTTTAAATTTCTATCTGACAACTCTGCATTCGTTTCAGAGAGATTGAGTTTTGTTTTCGTGTTTTTTGTTGTCACCATACCAAAATCATATGTATGAAAACCGGAATAACAATGGAAAATAATTATTTATGCGGAATAAGATTGGAAGATCTTGTGACTGCTTGCAAATGTAAAACCATTTTTAACTGCTTCGTCGATCAGTCCTAGGACATATTATAGTGTAAGGTCCGGCCACTTGAATCTACAGGTGTCTGATTTCGAAATTGAGATATTGTTTTTTGGATGTTGTATGATAGTCTAATATTATTTTCCCCCAAATAATTGTAAAGCCTGGTTTTATTGGTGCAAGTTGTTCAAGGGGGTATTTTAAACATGGACGCATAAAACGGTTACACCAATTTTTGTGGAAAAACTTTTTATTTGACAACAAAGAATGAGAAAACGTGTTTTTGGGACTCAATCAAAAGTGTTGACAGGAACGAAAAAACTTTTCCTATAAGATTTTTAAGTATTTATGAGACCTACAAAATGAGACCACGCGTATAAAGATCCGATCAATTTGTTCATCCCAAAACACCTGTTTTCCGGCCATCACTACTAGTTTACTAAGCAATATACAGGGTTCAGTCAAAGAGCAACAAAATACACGTATTTACCTTGCCGATATGAATCACAAACCATTCCGAAAGATAAATGTTATTTTCATGCGAAAAACAAAGGTTGCGTTTTTTTTTCTAAACAAATTCAAACATTTCGTATTTCTGAGTAATTGAACAAATGCGCTACAATATTCGAAAAACATACGTTACTACACACATTTTAAAACAAAGCGGATTTGTCTAACATCATTTGTTGCAAATTGCTCACAAATACGAAATGTTTGAATTTGCTTAGAAGAAAAAACGCAACCCATCATTTTTTGCATAAAAATAACATTTATCTTCAGGAATGGTTTACGATTCATATCGGCAAAGTAAAATAGTGTATTTTGCTATAAAATGATGAAATGATTTTGATAAAATTTTCATACAAAGTTACTACTATGCCAAGGATGAAAAACCTTTGTAATTTTTTGAAAATCGGTCTAGTCGTGGCGGAGCTAGGGGCAAAAACACGAAAAAAAAATAAAAATCGCTTACACTTCGTTTTTGATGGTTCAGAAGCTCGTAATCATTTTCGGAAAATTTGTTGTAGGGGTTGAAACTTGGGGGTTGTCAATGTAACGTCTTTAATATTAGTAGACATTCCATCACTTAGCTTCTAATCCCAGTAATAACGGAAAAATAAATGATAAAAGTCCGATGTATAATGTGCTCATAATTCGAAATAAATTTGCAATCGTTGGCATTGCGCGATGCTGCATCATCGTGGAGGCCACTGCAAACTGTGCAACGGGTAACAAACTTCAACTGGTCTTCGGTGGTGTCGTCACTGACGCACCGCTACCGGAGAAATATTTATGTTTTAGCAATATTTGGATATTAGGAGTACGTACCACTTTAGCTTTTGCGATGGTTATGTAAATTATGACTTAAGTGTTTTAAATCTACAAAAATATCTTTTTCTGAATTTTCTAAATTTTATTATCCTTAAATGTACTCACCCATTGTTGCATATTTGGTGTCAGTGAATACTACCACCTTAGATATAATAAGTTACACATATTTTCTCTACATCTGCCATGGAAACAGGAAAATTTACTGTATATAGTTTGATATGCAGTGGTGGAAGGTTCATCGTACTTGTGTGAACCTACATAACCACGATTCGGTTTGGCCTTTTGAAACCACTAACGAAGGCGTATGAAGTATAGAGCCAATATACTTTGTTTTTTGGGGTCTAAACCGGCATATTTCGCATTTTTTCAAATATTGTATCGCTTATATCTCGAACGCTCTCAACTTCTAAAGCGGCTCTGTTGTTCATAATGTCCCAAAAAATCTAAAGGCATTTTGACCGGAGTAAAAACAAGAATTTTCGTAATTTATTTATAAAAATTGTTTAGACTATTTTTGACGGAAAGATGAGAAGATATTGCCAGTACTAACGTTTCCGATGGATTTGTAACACCCGGTATATAGGAAATATTTCGGTTAGTTTTGAGTTTTCCCTGATGATGTTAACATAGCGAAACAAATGGTTTGTGTTAAAAACCAGTTGGAGAAGAGGTAATACCCATCTTTGCTACGCCAAAGGATTCTATATCACATAATATTCCATAATCGAAAAGGCATATCTTACCTTGCGAATGTCCGACGTACCGAGGTGTGTGTTGCGTACCTGGAGGAGGTGCCATCAACTGGCCGGCGGCTGCTCCTGGTTGTCCATTCTGATAGAAACATGCAACCGGTTGATGGTGCCAATAGGGCGGGGCTGTGCCAGGCGGATAAGATGTAACTCCACCGGCACCATCCTGGACGTAGTATGTCGTCATGTCAGTCGGGACACCCTGAGCTGCTTCCTAGAATTCATAACAGAATTTCCCTGTTATATTGTGTGTCGATTCAATACTGTTGTAGAACATTTCGATCCCTCAACTTGAACACAGAATCTTCCATTTTGCTATAGATATCAGAAACACACACTAGACGTGATAACACGTATAACCACAAATTTTAAAATTGAGGGAATGTCAGAGGCGTTTAGTCATATTTTATACGACACTAGACACAAAAGTCACGACTTAATGTCGATACTCAAATGTTGCAATGTCCACAACGCTCTAGGTTAAGGTATTAATTGAGATAAGACCCATGAATTACGTTTCTATAAATTAACCTACTTTCTAAACGAACATTACACTTCATTGGAGCGACAACTTAACAAAATTTGTCACGCGGACCACCCTATAAGGCTTTACATCCCCTACATCCTCCGATGAGTATGCATAATCTGCAATCAGCCAAAGTGGGGATGAAAATGAAAAAATACAGAAGCTGTATGGAGTCTTATTAATGAATTATATGAAAATTATATAGAAAATACCTAACTAGTTATTTGAAATCATAGATACTAAAAACTAGAAAATGAATTAAAATTAAAAATACATTTCTAAAAACAAGCTTTAATTTAGGTATCAATAAAGTGGTCTGAAAATTATTTTTTTTTTTTTCGGTTGAAAATATTTAAACGATAATAGGTCCTCATCTCAAGTTTCCAAATAAACTCGTGTTACACACCCTCTTTCCAGCCGGCTGTCAAAACGTAACATGCTTTCATTTGAAAATTTAAGATGAAGGAACTTGTGTTTTGTTTAAATATTTCCAATCGGAAAAAGTATATTTTAATTTCTAGATCACTTTATTAACATCTAAATAAAGGTTTGTTTTTTAAAATGTATTTTTTCATTTTATTGATTTTCTACGTTTTACTATTTATTGTGTCAAATCACTAGTTTGGTAATTCCTATATGATGTCCACATAAATCATTAATAGGACTCCATAAAACTTCTTATTTTATTTGTATTATAAAATTCCGATAGATATAAATCGCATAACGATAAATCGATATTTTGCGGCGATCGCCATATGGAATTTAGAATGACATTATTTGCATATTAATAATTGGACACCAAAAATCGCCATTTAACGACAGCCGCCATATTGGATTCAGAATGACGTCAAATTGATTATTTTTCCCTCATCAAGCCCTTTCATTTCATACCCCTAGTATAGTGGTGACTATGAAAAATATAAATCGCCATTTTGCGGTGGCCGCCATATTGGATTGAGAATGGCATCACTTTCATTTGATACCTAAATGATATGGGTTACTATGGAAATAATGAATCGCCATTTTGTCAGAGGGAGTCCCCGTCGGGGGTCTCTCTTGCCAGTCTACCCTTTGCGGAGACAAGCTGCGCTCTACAGTGGCAAGTAGAGTGATTACCTTCTTTTTATGAGTACTTGTGTTTTATGATCATCGGCCATTTGTAGAACAAACCCTCAAGTCACAATCGTGACAATATCCACATTAAACATTAGCACAAAACACTTACCGGAATATAAAAAAATAACATCACCTTAATAGATCTATACGCGACTAATTGGCAACTGCAAATCACCTAAATTGAACTAAATATAAGAACCGTAAGCAAGGTATACCTGTCAACCTCACAACTTGGAAGTACCGAACCAACAAGCGCGGGCAGATAGTAAACCTTTCATTTGAATATAATTCAAATGGATCTGTGAACAAGGTACATTTCTACCTGTCACAACGTTTTATCACGGTACTTTCTACCTGGACAGGGTAAATCTTGCAAATCCTGATAAGTAACTGACTGGCTGTATTACGAAAGTGTATATCCGTATACTGGCGAAAGATATTAGCTTTAATGAAAGGAAATCCCTGGTCCCATAGGCAAAATCTTTACTAAACCTGTTTACGTCATTATATATATATATATATATATAATACAATAATATATAATACAATAATAATATTCACATCAATTATAAATTGCAAATAAATTGATATGCCACAAAAGGAAAATATCCTTGTGCCTGGATATCATTGTAATACATAATGTAACACATTTATAACACAGTACATCCTTGCAATAAATTGATTGATAACTACTAGAAAAAAATCGATATAATGTAAATATAATATAGGAATTTTGTGTCACAGATTAGTAATGCGGAAAAGATATTTGTGTTAGAGTTTTGGCAAATTACATCATGCGTATATCAGTATTGAATAAATGATTTCAACATAATTTCCTTTTTTGGTGTTGCATTTATTATTTGTTCATTTTTATTTCTAGTATCATATTCATAAATGATCGAATGTTTGTTTGTAAGGAATTCTAATGTAGCGTTATACCAAAATATTTTTTTATATTCAAAAGTATTATTTCTAAAAGCAGCGATTTGGAGGGATATGATAAAGGTGTCTTATGCATTGTTTTTATGAATAATTTTCGTATTATTTGTCAAGAATTTAGAAGCTTGTTATTCGTGCATCCCCAAATAACCATTCCATAGTTTATATGGAATTCAACTAGTGTTTGATATAAAAATTTTAACTGAGCTTTTATTGAAAATTTGTTTGTTTCTTTGTAATACATTGAAAATGTTCGTCCCAAAGAATATACCGAGATACTTATGATTTAGCTTTCGCGATATACATATAAAAGTATATATATGCGTATATACGAGCCCCTTCCCACTTCAGTTGGCTCACTTCAAGATTTGTACCAAAATATGCCTTTATAAACTAAACATGACGAAACTATTTACTTCTAAAACAATTTATTTTCTCAAAAACATTTTAGATACACTCTAGTCGTGAAAAATACATATTTGAAATCACTTAGACCTATAACTAATAGAACATCTGAACAAATAAACAATGTGCGAATAAATGCGCGAAGTTAACAAAGCAACAAATGAAAGATTACCATTGGGTAACATCACCTTTATTTTTTATTACGGCTGAAATTCTTTGGGGCATAGTGTTAACCAAGTTTTGGCAAACATTTGGTGTAAAACAATCCCATATTTCTTGGAGCTGTTGTCTCAGTTCGGTGAATGTACGAGCAGGATATTGTCGTAGAACCTTTTTCATCTCGTGCCACAAAGTTTCAATAGGTGACAGATCTGGACTGCTAGAAACCCATTTCAAAAGTGGTACATTATTTTCTTCCATCCATTTTATAGCCTTTTTTGAGGTATGACACGCTGCACCATCTTGCTGAAACACAAGATCCTGGCCTGATGTCAAACATTCTTCCATCACTGGTAAAAGCGATTCTTCTAAAATTGCCAAATATTTGTTTGTATACACATTTCCATCAATAAAATGAAGTTTTCCTACTCCTTTTGATGACATACTGCACCAGACCATAATGGATGCTGGAAATTTTCTCTTCAGACAGTCAACATGGAATAATTCATTTTTTTGCGAATAACTCTACTGCGACTGTCACCAACACAAACTTCGAATCATATTCTCTTTGTAGATCCTTTGGGCTTGAAGTACCACAGCAAGTGGCTATAACCGGCCGCGTGGTGGTGGTTAGACGTCTCCTTGAAAATTCGAGGTCGTATAGCCATTTTATACTACAATGTGTAGGTTGGCTCTTGTTGTGGACTTCGTGTGTCGTTTTTTTTTTCCTCCAACTTCGTTTCCTCAGGTTACACCCGTATCCGGATGTGTGGGCATGTGTATCTATTTTTGTAGTTTCATATGTGCATTCATTTCAGGCCTGATGAAGCCAACCAGCAGAAATACGTATCGCTCGGGTTACCTATCCTATTTTCTGCTCGAATCCACTTTCCTCCGTTTTGCGGATTTTGCCCATTATTTTCCTACTTGTTGTTATATATATATATTAAAAAGAATGGGCGCAAATATTGTTCCTTGTAGAACTCCAGACATTAGAGTAATTTCTTCACTAATTGTTATGTGTTCTGATATGCAAATAATTTTGAAACAATTTAAGTGGTGTACCTCTATTTCCATTACTTTATTGTCTAAGAATACACTGTTCTTCTAGACGATGCTTTATTTTAGACAACATCAAATTGTAGAAGAAAATTTGAAGACAAGATTTTATTTACCTAAAAGCAGCAGCGTAGGCAGAAGCCTAAGTATCAGGGCATCGCAGCTGTTATGAGAAGCATAAAGAAATTTTGTTAACCCAATTTTTGTCTAAGATTAGAACTGGAAAATGGCAGATTGTTATCCGACCAGTTATGAATGTATGAAGTGGACACGGTTAAGATGGGACGCCCAACTCAGGCGGTCATCATAGAGGAGAGCTCTGAAGAACGAAGCCCGTTGGCAGAGCGATTGAAAATAGCTAGATCCATTATAGAAGAGTAATCGATCAGCCGGGTAGGCCACCTCTAAACAGCATAGGGCATATTTCACGTAGTCGGGCTGCAGCACCCCAAACATGTGAGCAGTACTCCAGGCTGGGTCTTATCTGGGCCTTGTACAGAGTGAGCAGCTTATGCGGATAATGGTTAGGACGCTTCTAGTTAATCAAGGTGCAGTACCAAATTGTTGCATCCCCAAGCAGTGATAACTTTCAAGTCTCTCGTCAGAGGGCATGTCAGTTCTAGTCTTCTTTTCTCCAGCTCACCGGCAGAGAATGGTTTGCGCTCTTAATTCCTTCATGTAGAGTGATATCAGCTGCAGAGCTGTGGATTGGATTGATCGCACAGGAAAGACGGTCATGATATGTGATAGAAACAGTGTCGGAGTCAAGACCGATCACTCCATCGCCTTATAACACAAAACAGAACAATAGGTCTGCAGTTCAGATCTGGCACGAACACCCCTTGTCAATCACGACAGCTGTGGGAAAAAGCTAAGCTATTTCTTTAGGCCTAAGAAGCTCTTTTCTCCACATAACCTCCTCACTCTGTACAAGGCCCAGATAAGATCTAGCCTCGAGTACTGCTCGCATGTTTGGGGTGCTGCTGCATTATCCATCCTCGATGCTGTTCGATGACTCTTCTCTAACGGACAGTCTCGTAACCATTTCGCACCAACGGACCATCAACGATCTAGCTCTGTTCTACCGTTACGCCAACGGGCTTTGCCCCTAAGAGCTCTCCTCCATGCTGCCGCTGTGCGATGTGCCAGCCAGACAGGACTTACGTGACCGGAATCCCATCCTAACCATGTCGAACTTTGTACATCCAGAACTAGCCGCTAACGACCGCTCCTTTGTCCCTAGGATATTCAGATTGTGGAACAATCTACCTGAGGAGGATTTTCCCAGTTCTACTAATCTTAGACAGTCAAAAATCAGATTAACAAAGTTTCTTTAAGCTTCTCATAGCAGCCGCGATGCCCTGGTATTTAGGCTTCTGCCTGCGCGGCTGCTTGGGTATATAAAAAAAAAGGAAGGCAGAATGATAATTTGAATGTTTACTTGAAACGTTTTATGAGTTCCAACTGGGTATGATTTCCGCAAAAAAAATTTTTTCGTTATCGTTTTTTTGGCATTAATTTGTTTTTCGGCTAGTGCCGATGAGAACTCAAGTATTGCTTCACTAGAAGTTGAGGAAATAGTATTGTAGAATTCCATAACAAACGGTCATTTTTCACATACCAAATTATTTTAAAAGGCACTAATACGCAGTACATAAATTTATAAAAAGCCAAAACTAAAAACGACACGGGAACCAAGACTAGTGACAATAAGTATCCCGCTTTTCTCGGACTGCGTTATCTCGCAAAAAACCTATATAATGTCAAAAAAAGACAAAATGTCAACTTGTTGACTAGATAGTTGGTAGTGTGCAAATAGTTCATTCCGCGCCTGCTACAAGTGATTATGACGTGAACGACAGCTAGTTCCTAGTTGACGTGGGAAAACCCACATAATGTCGTAAAAACCTACATAATGTCAAAAAACGGACATGATGACACTTTTCAAGTTACTTAGTACGTCCGGACTCAAAGGTAAATTGCATAAGTATGTGCGAGAGATATGGAGATACCAAAAATAATACCGGTGGTATCATCCACATGTGGTGAAAAGTCCTATACACCGACTACTAAAAAACATAGGCATATCTATTTACATTCGGATTTTTGCAGACATCTCGGAAGTTAACCTTGTTTCATGACCCACAATGGCAGTTTTTAATAAATCTCCAAAATGCTTTCTTTCTACAGATGGTATTCACTCTATTTTAATAAGGTTACAGGAGGTAAAGGTATTCATATTTACTTAGTAATATATCTTCCATGACGTGATGAAAAAATTATTTAATCCGTTATTTTTAGCAAAAATGCAATATGACTACTAGCCGCAACAATTGACAACGACGCATACGTAGTTATCGTATACGATGCGTAGGCGCTTCATTCATAATTCGAACGTTTCGTTGTGAGTTATCGTGTAGGCAAATTGTCATTTGCATTTTCTTTATTTTTTTCCGCAGTGATTTATTTGTAAGTCTGTGAAATTAATAATAGAGGGACACTGCTACATAAGTAAAATTATTGCCCACAAGGCAGGAGAACATGTTTCGTTTTATAGGAAAGTACATGTTATGTTTATGCTTTATTTTCGATTGCTAGTAGAGTGGGTGTCATCCCATAAACCCAACTTAGATGTGATGCTTATAAGTAATAATTTTATTAATTTTACTTCCTATGCCAAAACTGGCAAGGAAGTATAGTAATCGCTAAAATTTTCGGAAATGAGATATGTTTTTTGGATGTTATATGACATGAAGGTACGTGACGAAAAACCGTCACTCATTTCCGTCCGTCTGTCCGCTAAGTTTATAGTCGCCTATAACTTGGGAGGTACCTCTTGGATTTTAATGAAATCTTCATACAGGGTTTCTGCGATGTCAAGGATGAAAAAGCTTTGGAGATTTTAAAAATCGGTATAGTGGTAGCGGAGCTAGGGGCAAAAACATGAAAAAAAAATAAGTTTTCTTTTATTTTTTTATTTATGGACAGCATACTACGCCCCTCTTGTATCGAAGTTATCGGCATATTATTTATCATCGTTCCTCAAATTGATCGAGTTGTTTCTCTTCATACTTCTTGATACTTTAATACTCCTGAACTGACGATAACGGTACTCTAAATCAAATCAGGTCCATGCAGTAGCAGCAAGATACATATTTAACTCATTTATGGGGAATCTTAGTGTCTTCAATTTGGACTATTAGATTAGTAATGCTTGTAAAGTTGACAATTTTCTTTTTTTACCCAGATGCTGAGAATCCTATTCAATTGAGAGCTGCTTGTTCTGACTTACGTAATTGAATGAAAATAAACTGTATTCACTACTAACCTCCAAGCCAATTGTAAAATAATCAAAATTTCTGTTCTTTTTGTGTTTCTATTATCTTCGAACGATATTACAACTCGTTTAAAAAAAACTATCACAGGTGCTAGTTTTTGTATCACGGACTAACCGCCCACCACATAAGTCAGTCAGTGTCATTTTTAGGTAGTCCGTTTTTGCTTAAACATTCATATATTGTACTAAATACAAAGATATTTTCTCAAACTATCCGCCTATTTAACAATGATGGCTAGGATGAAAATAATATTTTCCCTATATTTACAGACTCTCACTGAAAGAAATAAGTAAAAATACTACAAGTCTTTGAATAATAACGGGTGAATTTAGACTAAAATGTTAAAACGGTTGAGCATAATTACAATTACCAAGATCTGCTTAAATACCTATAAGTTTCACAGAATTTCCAACATGGACAAAAATACAAAATATCCCCAAGGGAAAATCATATGTCAAGTCGCGTTTTCGCCATTGAGACATACTACAAGCAGAAATACCGATAAATATAAATATCTGAGATGGAAAAGTTGATCATCATGACTACTAGCAACACTGGTGGGAACAAAGTAATCGCGTAATTCCGCATTTTGTAACTGTAACCAAAATTTCGGAAAGATTAGTTTTCACAAAAAAATAGTATTAATTATGGCTCTTGACAGTTTTGTCCTCAGATTTTTCACACTGAATCTAGGAATTGCATTTCTGCCACTACAGGGCCAATAAACAAAATATTGAGTACGAATCACTTTGATAGCTTAAAGTGATTTGAGATTGCATCAAATATATATGAATACATATATTTTGAAAACAGATAATTTTATATTAGACCTTATAGTAATATAAAAAACTTTAATCGGGACAACTTATAGCCGAATATACCTATAATTGACTTAACAGCACAACAATACAGCGCCATCACTATTCTCTGACACCCCACAGGTCTCGTGGACGAATTTTGAGGTGATTATTATCACACCGACCTGTATAGAGCAGCATCCTTTTCTATTAATATATGATAACGGATCATACTCTGGTTTTTCAATCTTTATATGGGTTCCATCAATGATGCCAACGATTTTAGGAAATCTATTTTTTACTATAGAAATACTGCTTTGTCCTATACATTTCTTCTTCTGTTAGCCATTTTATCATTTCTGGTGCCAGACTCCTCAAAAAGTTGATCAATCTGGATATAACTCCATGCAGGGTACTCACGGAAACATTGAACCTCTCAACTACTTCCCTGAAGATGGTTGTTTGATATCCAGCAAACCTTAAAAGTTTACAGGTTTCTTTATACGAAGTTAGTTTTCCATATGTCGCTGCCTCATATTTAAAATCGTTACTACCACAGAATTTTACTGAAATTTTTTCTGCGACTGTCTTGCTCACTCGAAAATGTTACAAAAAGTCGTTGCTGTTGAATTGTGGCACTGTTTCCTCCACAAAATTCAGGTTTTCGGGTTTCATTCGCTCTTCCGAAAAAAATTCGGACATTCCCGCATGTTCGCTGCTTATTATATCGCTCATAGTTTTTTTTTACCCCGAAGCAGTTGCGCAGGCATAGCCTAAATGCGAGGGCAGCGAGACTGTTATGAGGAGCTTGAAGAAACTTTGTTAATCCGATTCTTAAACTGTCTAAGGTTGGTAGAACTGGGAAAACAATCCTTAGCCCCCCACAATCTCGATACATTAGGGACATATGAGCGGTCGTATCGGTCAGTTCTAGATGTACAAGGTTCGACACCTTTATTTAGCTTAGCGGTAGAAAGAAGCTAGATCGCCGACGGTCCACCGGTGCGAAAGTGTCCCCAGAATGTCCGTTAGAGAAGAGTCATCGATCACTAAATTCCTTTGCGAAGCAATATTAGTCCTCAAGATAGTTTCGACTCATCCTGATAGCTGTCACAGTGACTGATTGACTGGCGTTCTCTGAACTGCCAGAAGGTTCTGTACGAACAGCGGACTAGCTGTCGGCAACAATCAGAAACTGTACGAACAGGTAACATCTCTCTAATTCTGATTTTGACAGTCCCAGACAAGTTGTCGACTGTTGTACGAACAAACTAGAAATCGTCATTATTGATCGCAATACCTTATTGAAAAAGTAGCATTTCTCTCCCTAAACGAAAAACAAGACGAGGATTCAAAGCTACATGATTCTGTTTTGCTGTACCAAATACAAAAAATTAACCTAACAAATTATTACTTGATTTATATGATGAGGGCCCTCTTGAAAAATTGCCGTGTCCTTTTTTATAAATCCGCACGGAACAGAATTCAAAACTGAAATGTTCGTACTTTCGAATACGACCTCGTATACCGGTCCTATGCTTCGCCACCTTATCGCGCTTTGAACGTGTGATCTTGCAAATCATATAGCTTTGTTTACACCTGCACTCCCCCCCTGGCTCATCGAAGTGGGCGCAATAACTTATTTTTGATTTTGTGAAATAAAAGGTGGATTATATTTTTTATGAGAAATTATTATTCTAATAACCCTTATCTAAACACACATAAAAAAGATAAAATTATTCGTAATTTAGATTGACATTCAAAATGGAAGTTTTTTTATGTTTTATTATCAGCGAAAAAGAAATTACAGCGAAGTCATCTTTTTAGTTAGAAACTGTGGTCGTCAAATAATAATCTAACCAGTCTTTCATTGTCATACTGATAAGTTGCAGTCCTAATTGTATCTTATATATCTTATACAGGGTTCGTCAAAAAGAACGCATGTTTTTTAAATAAGTAGTACTGTCAAAATAAGTATAGGAAAATATTTTCTCATATCAAAATAATGCTCAGAAATACATGCCATTTTTTGAGTAAAACAAAATTTACGTTCTAAAAACTATGTCGGCCATATGGCGCCCATCGTTGGGCCTACTGCACACCAAACTGTAACTTTCGGGGTATGCAGGGGGTGCTCATGCAACTGTTGGGGTTCACTGCAGACCAATATCGACAATTTTGTTTATTGTCGTATCCATGTGAATGAAAATAAACTATTCAAAATTAGCACATTGTGCATAATCCCCTGGCAACAGTTGTTGACAAACTTGGAATTTGTAAGGATGGAACACTAAATCCTTCTTCAAGATGCGATGTACAGAGGACGAGTGGATCCCTAGGGAACTCGGGCTTTGCAGCGTGTCAACTCTCACTCTGTCTACGTTTTCGGGGGTTCTAACAGTACGGTTTCGCCCTGGCTGTTTTTTCTTCATCACATTACCTATTGTGTTGAATGCTTCCATCCATCTCAAAATGGTGTCACGGTCTGGTACTGTCCCACGACGTGGAACACGAAAGTGAAGGCGAAAGTCACGTTGCATTCGAACGACAGACTCGCCATTTTGAAAGTACCAAGGTACAGTGAACACACGATGCTCAACGTTCCAAACCATCTTGTCAACTGAAACGGCACTTCAACTATTCAACGCCCTTCCCCACCGACACGGGACCAGCCCACTCGATGTAGTATCCATTTGAAAAACATACGTTCTTTTTGACGGACCAAGGATATACAGGTTGTGTATTCAATGAACTTAGTGCGAGGTCTAAAAATCTAGAAAAGCGGCAACCACGCGATATCCAGCAGGCTGCTGCAGCTCGGTCGGCGCCGGCGCACAGTGGTTCAGAGGGCACCATTTTCGCGAAGAGAGTATCAACATTTCTAATTTTATTAGTGGTAAACCGATTTTTATGAACCGTACCTCATTAGAAAGATAAAGAAATTATCTTTAAAAAAAATTGTATCAAAAATTGAGAAATGTCAAAAATTGAAGATGGCGGCACTATACGTCCTTAAAAGGTCTTTACAAAAGTCCAGCACATATTACCGAGTTCAAAATGAGCCCATTTGAAGTAACTTACCTTAGTCCAAAATTGCTCCGATTCCGAAATACAGGGTAGTCAAGTTAGAACGTATTACTTCAAAAATTGGTATCCGAGAGTTTTTTGCGATACGAAACCAGAATACCGAATTTTTTTTCATTGTGGTCGGTAGAGGGCGCTTCACACTGCACTTAGGATTGTATTAAATGGCCATAACTTTTTCTCAGTGTCGTTTTTTACTGTTTAAATAGAGTATGGTGAGCAGTTATCGAGAAATTCTGCATCAATGCAAGTTGTGGGGACCCTAAATCAAAATGCTCAGAACTTCACAAAAAGCTGGTTGAACGGCTAGAAACTAATGAACGAATCCTCATTGGCTTACTCTTTTTACCAATTCTCTGAAAATTTGTCACTGGCCTTCCAAAGGTTCTTGTTGATTCTTGCTCTGAAGTAACAACGGTTTTCTTGGAAGGCGGAAATTCTTGGTTCAACCAAGCCTCATTTTTCTTTATAAAAAAATTCTCATCTCTATGACAAGGTTTCCATCTGATTTCCACATTTTTTATAACATTCGTCATATGTTTGTGTAATGTTTCTAGATGTTTTTGTGGTGTAAAAAATATAACTTTTAACAGTTAACCTCTGTTTTTGGTTTTGTTCAAATATCACTCGTTAGATAAGTATATTTTTCATTATGGTTGGATTCTGTCGCGCACTAAGCTCTAAAAATTCGTCTACAAAAGTTGCAAATACTTGCAGCTAGTTTTTTCTTTTTTTTTTTTGTTGAGGTATCTCAAACGCATATTTTAAACTTGTTTTTGAAGCAAGGAAATTCCTGCACTTTTTTATCGGAACCCATTAGTGTCAAACTTCTGAAAAAATTGCACGGATTTATTAAAAAATATGCCACGATAGCGCAAAGCGACTGTTAACGTTCCTTTCAAATTCATTTGTTTTTCCAAACGTCAACTATATTGAACTTAATAGGTCAGAGCCTTCTCTGTTCACACTTCCGTCATAGGGCACGCCTAAATAATAACAAAACATGATGAAAATTGATAAAAAATATTTTTTTGTTTTGAAGTTGAATAAATGAGAGATGAAATAATGCAAGGAAAAAGAAAATGGTGCAAATGGGTAATTTTGGGTTTAAAAAAATATTTTAGCAGAAAGTAAAGAGAAATATAATATTTATACTTGGTTACTATTTCGCGCCGTCTGAACCACTGTGCGGCGGTCGAGTGTGGGCCCGTCACCTGAGAAGTAGACAACGTTGCCTTTCTTTATCCTAATGCGTAATATTTCCCTACACAACCTGTATATATGCATAACGTTAGATTATTATTTGACAAACAGTTTCAAATTAAAAGGGTAAGTTCGCTATAATTTCCGGTTCTCTGATAATAAAACACAAAAAAACTTTTGATATTCGTTCTGAATATCTATTCAAATTCCGCAACAATTTTTTTATATCTATTAATATGTTGGGAATTGCTATGTTGATAATGAAATTCGGGAAAATGTTTTTGATAGTCATTTTATATGGTTGCTTATGATTGCATCAACAGAGACATATTGTTATTAAAGCTACAAAGATATGGTGTAAGAGGAACTGCGCTAGAATTGTTCAAGTCATACCTCTATAATAGACAACAGAGGGCTGAAATTGTTAAAGGGGGTCAAACTTACAAGTCAAACATTGAGTTGACTTCAACCGGCATATCACAGGGCAGTATACTTGGGCCCATTTTGTTTGTAGTTTTTTTAAACGATCTCTGTTTTGTTACTAGTGGTGATCAGAGCAAGCATTATCTGTTATGCTGATGACACAAATTTAGTGTTGGGTGGGACAAGTGTAGAGGACCTAACTGCTAATGGGAATCTCTTATTCAGAAGTGTGAATACATGGTTTTCTGTGAACAAACTAGTGCTGAATAAATCCAAAACTGATGCAACATTATTTAGAACTAAGCAGAGTAAAGTCGTTAAGCCACAATATATCGATATAGATGATCATCAACTGCAGTTGAGTCAAAGTGTAAAATTCTTAGGCATCTATATTGATGAATTTTTAGATTGGACAACACATGTATTCGAACTGCTGAAGAGGCTCAATTCCATTTGCTATGGTATGAAAATATTGTACCATGCTAATTTTGAAAGTGTTCTAAAGTATGGGATTATTTTTTGGGGACGCAATAGGTTTATTCAAAAAAATTTTGTTGTTCAAAAAAGAGATTATCATCCACAGAAAAAAGCCCTATTTGCATGTGTTTAAAATGTTTTAACAATCTACCAAAATGAAATTAAAAACATAAACAGTTTACATAAATTTAAAAAGACTATTAAGCAATTTCTAGTATAGTCGGAGCCTTATAAAATAGATGAGTTCTATGGGAGTTGTAATAGTATAAGATAGTAGCTGTTTTAAGATAAATAACCATGTAACACAAAAAAAGGTCTCAGGTAAAATACTATAGTTATGGTGATAGTGACGCAACATTTCATTTTGTAGTGGCTTTACAATTTTTGTAATGTCATTGTACAATTTGGAATATAGATTATTATTATTATATAATGTCTTGACAGAAATGAGTATCTTTTACATCGATTTCATTATTTAAATTGTTAACTAATGTATATGTAAAGTTGTTTGATTGAATTTTTATACATCTCTGAGGAAGGAGTCAAATTATTCCGAAACGTTTGCAACTTTGTAACATGAAACTATGTTCCTTCAGATCCCAAATCCAGTTAATTACTAGAAATCTATATTTTTAGTAATCGGTAAAACTTTTATGCATGTAATGAGCCTCTATTAAAAATTAAACTTACCATCCTAGCATCATACTGAGCTGCCATATGCATCCCATAGGGCGACGGAGCGTAAACCACGTAAGACTGCGCGTAAACTCCGTTCTCCATGGGCGGGGCAGCGTAAGCGGTGGTATACCCTCCGCCCGTAAGCTGTTGCTGCTGTTGGTCCGCGTAACCGAAGGACCTTTGTAGAGGTGGCGGTATACTGGGCGTTTGCGCAACCACTTGTTGGGGAGGTGGCGTGAACGGCAGGCTCGGACTCGTAGAACTGGAAATAACACTGTTCAACGAAGTATATTTAGATATACTGAGATAGAAATAGTGGATAGCAGAAGACAAATGACCGCTTTACCTTTTACTTCCCATGCCTACTTGCGGAAAATTTCAAAAGTGAAATTTTAGATTTGTTCCAACCTTGAGTTTCGGTATCGTACCAGAACCATCCGGTTATCAATTAGTACGCATGCGCTGACTGGCCATGATTCCAGAATTGTTTCTGGGCTAGAAGGTGGTTGAAACAATTTTGGAATTGTTTTTGTTACTAGAAAGTGAAAGATAGCTCCTTCGTCACTAGTCATCAGAATCAAAGCTGGACAATATCAATAAATTATCTTTTAAAAGAAAATACACAGGCTATCAGAGCATGGTTACAATTTGGTTACAGGTTAGCAGCAATGACCTGAAACCCCTACTGCGCAGGTCAGTTCCTTTAATTCCCCTTTCAATGCAGGTACCAAGTTTAGTGTAACAAAACCGGTCCGGAACGATTCCAACAGTGCTTGGAACGAAATGCAGAACCATTCCTTTACGGTACCGAATACTTAGAACAGTTTTTCCTAAATGCGCATGCGCCTTACCGTTATAGAACGGTTCACCGATTGGTTGGAACAAAACTATTATTTGGATGTTATATGACATATACATTACGAAAAAAATGTCACTCATTTCCGTCGATCTGCCAGCTAATCTTACAATCGCCTATAACTTGAGAAGTGCCGCTCGGATTTGGATGAAATTTTGACGGTGGCTTCTTCGAGAAAAAATGGTAATTCGGGTCCCAAGCGCCCAAAAAGAACCCTTTTCCGTCAAAATGTGTATTTGCTTTATCTTTTCGGTTTCGGTAATTGCGACTGACAAAAGATGACGGCAAAAATATACTCTTTTAGTAATATGTCAAACTAAGCAAGAGAATAAGACCAATATGGGCCCATTTAATTGATCTAAATTGAATTAGAAAATTGCAAAAAATGGTTGAACATCTTTGAATGAATCTTTCTGGATGTTAAGCAGCTCAACTTTGTAGTTTATTAAAAAAGATATCTGGCACTTTTTATTTGTAGATGAGGGACTTTTGCATTTTCTCTAAAGAATATATAATTACGTTGCAAAATCTTATCTTGGCTAGTAAGCCTGATCAAATAAGTTTTGTGACATTACAACGGCATAATTTTCACACAAAATCTTAGTTCGACTGAACTATGGATTTTACTCATCACAAGTAGGAGAATGGGCATCAAGAGGCATTTCTCTTTGTAATCAGCAGCGGTGAACTGCTCAGCGTAATCCCAGAGCCGACATATAGCACGGTGCTAAGCGCGGTAATTATATTTGCTTTAGGGAATATACCAGGGATATATTGTGCCTGAGGCGATCCTACTTTGGATCTCGTTTTCCCAGCCGAGGATTTGAAACTTGAGCATAGCGAACCGAATCCTGGGCTGGGCGCGGTAGTCAGCGATTTTGTCGAGGCCCTGCCAGGTCAGAGGGCTTCACTGTCACCGAAGACAATTTGGGCGTGCAGCCCGAGTCCTAGTCCCATGATCCTGCGCGAGCGGCACAGGGTGCTGGAATTGCTGAAGGGCGGTGGCAACCCTCATCTCCTTTCCAGACTTCGGAAAGTCACGTTGCGGAATTATATCTAAAAAAGGCAAATCATATCGAAATAAGACTGTCTTATTTCGATGGACGGTACCTCCTGGATGACGGATAGTTGCAATGCTTTCGTTCGTTGTCCCAAGACCATGCTGATGAGTAGTCAGGAAGCACAAAACAGCGGTCCATGGTGGTCAGACGGACGAAAGCATCATGTTTAGGCAAATCACCGTTAAATTAATTTTAAGTGGTGAAATTTTACCTTCTTGACGATTCGCGCCAAGGATCACCTAACACCGCAAAAGTTATATATTTTTTTTCACGCTTACAATAGTTCCCTGGCCTACTAACTTTATCGACAAAATGAGCACCCTGTAAAATCATACCACTCAGAAATGAATTTTAGAACTAGGAACATAAAATTTGAAAAAAAGTAATTCTAGTAGTTTTTCATAACCATATGAATTCTCAGATCATCGTGAAAGACTGTATTAAAGGATAAGACAATGAAATTCATATACATGGTGACCAATATATAACTGACTGATTTAAATTGCGCGCCATTTTTGATAGATGCATTTCAGTAGGTAGCGCCGTAGTAGTTGTTTAAAGCAGATGAGTCCAATTCATAATAGAGCGCTATACGATCCGACAACGCGACCGTATTGTTAAAACGTTTTACTTAAATAATGAGTCGATTTTTGCAACGATTCGAAAGCTACGACAAGATTTCGGTCGAAATAATGTGCCCAGTGTCAGCACCATTCGTCAGTTGGCGCGAAATTTTTTTATAGGGATTTTTGAAAAATAGAATTATTCCAACTAACCAAATAATGTGGAGCAGCTGAAGAACAATATTACGGAAGCGATTGAAAATATTCCTCCCGAAACCCACCAAAAGTGATGGAAAATGTAATCAAAAGGGCGCGGCTTCTAGAGGCGGACATTTGTCTGATATTATTTTTCATACATAATTTCTAAGTTTCAATAAAAGATTAAGATGAAAAAAATGGACGTATTTTATTTCATTTCACAAATATTCAAGATACAAACCAGTCAGTTACATATCAGCCATCCTGTAAAAAATACCAAGCACAGTAAAGTAGATATGCTTTGTGGAACTCCCAACAAACATTTTTTGGAAGCTGCATCTCCTTCCGTTTCGAGCTGGGTACGCCAATGATCAGACAACAAATTAGAAATCTGGCTATGGTATTGTATTTCTGATTCTACATAAAAAGACATTTCAAGCGATAATTAACTTTTTTCTGCTAGTTCAGGTAATCGCGTAACTTAGCCTTTCATTATTTGTCACCATCTATGATCAGATTTGATTTAATATAAGACTGGCATCATATTAAGCGCTGCGGCACCCAATAAAATGAGTTATGCTCTAGATACCTGTTAGTTACTGTGCTCCTTCTCGTAGGAGATGATTTAATTTGTCTGTTCTTTTTAGGCGAAGGTGTGGGATTTTCATTGGTCGACTGTTTAGGCGGTGAGGATGGCGGCGCTTGTGAAGACTCAGGTTTTGACGGATTATGTACTAATAACGGCGGCAGGTTGTTAGGATCGTAGTGGTAAGCAGAACCATCATCGTTCTTTAATGGTTTTCCTGTCTGCAAAGAAAATAAACTGAAATTTTAGCACATAAGTAGACATAATATGATATAATACGTAAAGTAACTGACAGAGGCGGCAGGGTTATTATGTAAAAACCCTATTCAGGGTGTTCCATTTTAATCTCCCTACTTGAATATTTCACAAACTGTACATTCTAGAAAAAAGTTTCATTTGAAAGTTGTAGGGTTTTGGGAGCGGGGCAACATGATCGTGGCCTTGACCATGACCTTGACTGTGACCTCTAAGGTCAAGTGGATATTTTCAAACATCGGAATAGTAAATAGGAGCAAATTTTTCAAACATCAGCTTTGCTATAATCTTAAAATTTCAAAGTCAAATCATGTCATCGAAACCAATTTGTCCTAGTGAAAGATGTTCAACAGCAGAGTTGTGAGCTTTTCGAGATCACCCAAAGGTAACCTTAACAGGACATTCAAGATCGAGTCAAAACCTCGATAGGAAACCTCTCATTTTTATACTGGAAATGGAAAAATCAGAAAATCTGTGACCTTGACCTAAAATAATATTTAAGCTTGCGATGACCTTAACTTGGAAGTAAGATCATATTCGGGCATAAGATACCTGCTTTTTCCATTTCCAGCAAAAATAAGGAGGGTTTTTCTTTATAAATTTTAAAGGTCACGGTCAAGGTCACCTTTGGATCATCCCCACAAACCTCACTAGAATCACAAAATTGTCTAAACGGACTTGCAATGTTGACAATTGAGCACGAAATAAGCAAAAAATTGGACTTGTAACCAGTTATGTTAAATTTGGTTTTGTTTCATTCGCCCAAGGAAGGCGCAGCCTCTACTTTGAAAATCAATGCTCAAGAATATATTATGTCACTAACAATGAATTCATTGGTTAGGATTAGACTAACCTCCGGATCGATGATAAGGCTTCCTAAGGGGACATTATGTATATCAGTGACCGCCCACACAATATGGCTGTCACGATGTCCACACTTTCTCAACGCCGCTGGTACCTCTTCTCCCTCCAACATTTGTGGTTGCGGAGGTCCCGCCCCTACACCGATCTGAGGCCCTGCCCCTTGGTGGGGCGTCGATGTGGGGGAAGGCGTCACCGACTCAGACATTTGTGATTGAGATTTGTAACCGGAACTGCTGGGACTCAGACGCCACGATACTGAACTGGCGGCAGAATCTGGAATTAAGCATAAAATGTTTTTCATTTCATTTATTTACGACAATACAAAAAATCTCCATAACATAGATTTAAAAAAAATCATAAAATAGCATGGAACCACTTACATGATACATCACAATTAAAAGTTTTGAACAATCGCAATATGTTAAAACCAGTATCTAGAAAATCGACAATTTATTAAAATGCATTTTGTATATAAAAAATTCCTAATACGAATCTTACAATTATTTAAATGCACTGTTCTTGTACTTAAAGGCGATTTGTTCAATTTGGTCAATATACAGTAGCGGACAAAAGTTTGGAAACAAATATTAACATTCTTATGAACATGTATACCTAATTTAAAATTGTGAAGGAACAGATAATATAAATATTAAAGTCTACCTTTGGCCCCCGTACTAACTAATACAATCAATCATTATTAAAATTCTCTGAAAATAAAAACGCATATGGAAACATTTTAGTTTTGCCGTATTTATTCGTTCTGGGATACTCTGATACTGAGTGCGGTAAATATTAACATCAGTGAGAATGTCAAAAATAAAAGACTTTTCTAAAGATTTAAGAGACAAAGTAATTGAATTATTTAGAAGTGGTGTCAGAAATATTGACATTTCTCAAAGATTAAAAATGAACAAAGGGACGATTTCGAAAATTATTAGTAAATATCAAGAATACGGATCAACAGCAACGCGGTCCAGGTGTGAAAGCCCGAAAAAAAGATAATGTTCTGGATCGCTACATTAAACGTTTGTCCCATGAAGATGGTCGAATACTAGCCACACAGATTTTCAAAAGAATCATATAAGAGGGAGCCGAGAGTCGTTCTGTCAGAACAGTGCAGAGACGCTTGGTGAATTTTGGGCTTGTTGGTAGGCGTCCAGTGCAAAAGCCTCTCATTTAAAAATGTTAGTGTTCTTACATGGCCTTCGCAATTCTCGGACCTAAACCCTATATAACATCTTTGGGAGCATGTTAAAAGACAACTGACAAGAAAAACTTTTAAAAATAATGTAAAAAATATTTGGCAAAATATCCCAACAGACGTCTTCTAAATGCTAAAGGTTATGCTACCAAATATTAGCTAAACAGTATTTTTTTAATAAATAAAAGTTATTGTATTTAATTTTGTAATAAAAAATATGTTTCCATACTTTTGTCGCCTCATTTTTTATCATAAAATAATATGAAGGTATTTTAATGCTAGTCTGTAGTACCACAGCAAACACAAATTGTCATTTATGTCCTCAAGACTGTAAGCAAACTATATGAGAAAAAATACCCCTTAATAATAAAGAATAAAAAATTAGCGCACTTTTTAAAAATTATTAAGAATGTTTCCAAACTTCTGTCCGCTACTGCATATGCTCTGTAAAGTCCCAACTTTGAGCACACCGTGTATATTCCTATTTTCCCATTCTATTACTGACTAATTTGTTTTGCTATAATAAGTTCTTTCTAAAAATATATTGCACATATTTAACCACCTTGTTTTGTGAGCAGTCTAGGTCCAGCGCTATGTGTTGACATAACACTATCACCTCTGCTTAGCACTGATATACTTCCACCATATCCACCAAAACTATAGCTTTTTGCTACGTATGGCCTCAACGTTTCCGCCGTATCTTCAGAGTGCACCTGCGAATCAGAAAGTAAATCGTATTATTATGTTCCCGAAAAAAAATAATAGTGTAGCCGCAAACTTTCAGAAGTTAATCGATTTGTACAGAAGATCTAGATATGATGTGAAATTACTCAAATGCGAAGTATACTAAGTGACATATAAATCCGAACACCCAGTTTAAATGGTTTTATTTTAATAAAATTTTGTATAAGTACTTAATGAAGCATAATAAGTAAATGATAAAAATTTCAAAATGATTGCACTGCTTTAAAGCCCTTTGACCTTTAATAATGTGTGGATGCACCCTGATGTGCTACGCATTCTCCAACGCGCCTAGGCATGCTTCTGATCAGGTGGTCAATGTCCTCCTGTGGTATCTCATTCCAGGCAACCACCAACTTCTCTCGAAGTGCTTCTAGAGTCTGAGGAGGACGTTGCAAATTGAGCAATCTCCTACCCATCATATCCCACACGTGCTCAATTGGGGATAAGTCGGGAGATCTTGGTGGCCATGGTAACAATGTGACATCACTATGTTGAAAGAAGTCTATTGTGACTCTTGCAACATGTGGTCGGGCATTATCTTGTTGGAAAGTTGGATCTGCCAGGGTGTCAAGATAGGGTAAAAGATGGGGTTCTAGAACTTCGTGGATATAACGCTGCGCGTTCATGTTACCTCTGATGAAGATTAAAGGTGACCCGAAGTCCCACTATACGGCCCCTATCAAACTCACTAAGTTGACGAAATCGTACAGGTCTCCGTACTCTAGGCATCGTAACCGATCGTAAAGGATGTCAAGAACCAAAATTCGCCAACGTTGATTCTTTACTGCGGCTGAAATATTCATTTTTAGAGCGTTAGTGAATTAAAAAAAAGCAGTATAAAAACCGGAATGTCCAACTGATAAGGCTGAAAATTTTTTCACTTGTTATTTACAGTAAGATAAATACATTCACCAACGTTTATTAAAATAAAACCATTTAAACTGGGTGTTCGGATTTATATGTCACTTAGTATATGTTTGATACATTTTACTAATAAAATATTATAGTGTCCTCTAACAACAATTATCATAAGCGTATTTTCATGAGAGCTTTAAGCGTCAAGAGTGGAATGTCAACGGAGATTGCGTGTTAAACGTGTGAGTTGAACACAAGCCATCATCGAACACTCAAATTATTTGACGCTTGTCAACACGGCTTTAGTTTACGGCTTTCTTAAGTTAGTGATATTTATATTTTTATAAAAGAATGTAATTGCTTTTTCTCCTAAAGTCCAAAAGTATGTAAAATTGTGTATACTCCTTGTAGTATTGTCACGAGTGACCACCCTGTAACGCTTTACACGCGCCAGCTCGCTAATTTACGAACAGATATCGGTTGGTGAGTTTGTATAACCAACAATGGTGTATTCTTATCAGTCGAAGGATATTATTGATTATGAAAACTACTTGGGCTGATACGTGAAGGCATTCACGCTCTGGGGGCAGTCCCTCTTGGGGGTCTCTCTTGTCATTCTAACCTGTGCGGAGACCAGCTGCGCTCTTCAGTACCAACTAGAGTAAGTATCGTCTTTTATATTTTTATGTTCAATATAATTTATCTATGAGTACTTCTGTGATTTATGATCTTCAGCCATTTGCAGCGGCAATCAAGAGTACTATGTGAGGAGCAGAAGTAACTCCCAAGTCACAATCGTGACAGTATCATGCCAATAATGTGTGTATTTTCCTGAACGTCTGCCAACCATCGTAGGGGTGTGTTAGTGCAGTTCTATTCGCGAACTGTTCTTTATGGACGTTAAACTGTTTATAAACAAGAGTTTCTCAACGTTCGTCCGCAACGCCGACGCTAGACGAAGTTTTAACTTTCTGAAGTTGCAGTTCCCGATTCAACCAGTGAAAGGGAGTCTGCAAATCACGTGTTTCTTAAGACAGATCAGCTGGTCTTGCCGCATTCTTTTCGCTCTGTTTGATAAGACGTATGTTTTTTTAACTCCTCACATCCGCTAACATTCCGTATATTTGACTTGTATCACCTGTTTTTGTACGGTGAAAGTGTCACTTTGTTGAGGTAAAGTATCCGCAACATAAGTTGTCATTGGCTTTCTTTGAGATTGTTTGCTATATTTTATTTAAATAATATTATGAATTAACAAGAAATGTTTAGTCTTCAAATATAAATGCATAATTTCTAAGTTTCAATAAAATATTAAGATGAAAAAATGGACGTATTTTATTTCATTTCACAAATATTCAAGATTCAAACCACTCGGTTAAGGTGCATTGAGATAATTTTACCTTTATTAGCTTTCCAAAATGTCTTCGATGATAGTCTGGCGGGTGAAGCCGGAACCTTGACGAATATTCACTTTCAGTACTGGACCATGGCATCTCGGACCAACCGAAATCTTCCGATGATCCATCGTGCATTTGCTAATTGGGCAAAACCGTTCATAATTAAAAGGTTATAACAATTTTATACATAAAAATAATGATGCATTGACATTGAAGTATTTGCCGTAATAGCTACGACAGGCTGCAGCAATTCAACAGCGTCCTACATTATAAGGTGCGGCAGCATACTTTCCTTTTTAAAATGCGCGCCAATCGATCGGTTGATGTAGCGGAGCGCTAGTGGTCTCATTCGAGAGGCGGGACTATAAAGTTTTGTGCCGACTCAATTCGCACAAGTCGCCATCATGCGTTGGAACAGTGAAAAGCGTGCTTTGTTATTGAGGCCTACATTTCGAGCGGATGTTCTATCATCGCAACCCTTTCGGAATCGCTTTAATTTAGCCCGGTTGGCCCCTGTTCCGGACCGAAAATCAATTGTTACGTGGGTCACAACGTTCAGACAAACTGCAAGTTAGACAAGACGGATAACTGCGTCTGCCGTTGGACTTTCCGATCGTTCTGTGATGAGAATTCTGCATGATGATCTTCATTTCATTCCTTAAAAAATGGTAACTGTGCAGGAACTTTCTGAAAGTGACTTCAATTCTTGCATGAAGACGTGTGAGTGTCTTCGCGAAAACTTTCCTGAGGACGCTATTGATCTTTTTAGTGATGGAACCTCTTTTTATTTGTGTGGATCCATCAAAAAACATATGCCACTGGGCTGACACCAATCCTCGCGAAATGCATCAAAGGGCTTTGCATTCACCGTAAGTCACAGTGAGGCGTGCAGTTTCATCAGCTGGAATTATTGGTCCCTGGCTCCTTGAGGAAAATGAAGTCGCAGTGACAGTGAAATTAAAACGGTATGTAAATATGTTAACGGCACACACTTCAAGAGCATCGACCGCTGTTTTAAGGAAATACTTCACAGAGAGCCTCATCTCAGTAAGGAGCGATTTGGAGTGGTCGGCAAGCTTTCCAGTTTTGGCCCCTTGTTTTTTTCTATAGGATTTTTTGAAATCCCGTGTTTATGTGAACCGTCCAAAGATCCCACAAGGCCAACATCCAGGAATAATTTGCGAATATAACGCCTACGGTGTCAAAAGTCATGACAAACGCCAGAAATCTGTTTACACATTGTATGGAGAATGGGGAACGGCACCTATCTGATTAGATCTTTAAAACTATGTAAAACAAAACTTTATGCATGCGCCAATATTATAAAAAACAAATAAAAATGCTCTCATTCATACAATGGGTTTTATTAAATTTTGAAAAAGTTATGCTGCCGCATTCTGTAGTATGTATGTAACGCCTAATGTGTAGCATTTTTTTTTATTTGAAGCAGGTAATCCTAAGTTTTCTTTTGAAAATTTCAAATGAGTAACAAGCAACTATAATATGCGAACCTCTCTGTTGAATATCCGTCTTCGCGCCTTTTCATATTCTTCCTCCCTTTCTTCGAAACTCTTGCTTCTCCGATTTTCTGAACTGCACGACCTGTCCGGTGATTTAAAGCTATATCAAAAGAGTTTTCAAATACACAATGGCCAAATATAATATTATGATAATGGAAAACAACATGAATTCCTTTCTCCACAAAGCGTCACTCAAGTTTCTAGAGTTTGAAGATTCTGAATCATTTATTGGTGGCAGTTTGAAATTGGTATAAGGTACGTGTAACCCAGTAAAAGATATATCCTCGATTTTCTAATAGAAATAATCCATGTTGACTGTTTTTCTAGGAGTTCTCCACACTTAGGTATTGCGAAGGGCATAAGGAAATGACAATAGGGCTATTTTCATGTATTGCCAGCAAGTACTTTTTGCAATATGAATTATGCATGAGCGCGATTTTTATCATGTCGTCTAACCCGATTTTGAAACTTCGGGGTTGTTTTCACGACTTGGAAAATGGCGTAAGCAGATAGGTATATTGTATAATGTATGTCTTCACGTTATTTTTATTATATCGTTATGTTCCTTTGAGTACATTGAAGAAGAGATGATTTTCGTAAAATGGTGCAAGCATTCGTACCCACAGAGGTTAAAGCATCAATCTTTGACACCCTATATTTCCAATCCATTTCTGGGTTTTGCGTCCATTGGAACATTGGTTTAGCAGAAAAAGAAACAATCATTATACGAATTTTCATTAAAATTGGCTGGTGGTCAATTTCCATGTGGTTTGTGTCTGGTACTTTCAGATTGGTTAGCGATTCGATACGCAGGTTGGGTCAGTTTCTAATTTTGCACTCCACGTGTTAATTGTACAAATTATTATACCACTGTTATCCTGTTATTAATTTAAAGGGAATCGTCCAGGAAGAAAAGAATTCTGCATTTCCTTCTGAAGCAAGCAGTACCCTTGACACGTCACAATGTCTGAATCTAACATACCTGTAGTCTTCAATACTGTTGGAATCTCTCTTTAATATCGATCTTCTGGGCTCATCGTTCAAAATTATATCATCCCTAATCAGTTCTTTGAACTCAGTCTCTGGTATCCTAGTGTTCTTCGTTTTGTTCACTATGACACTTTTACCGCCGGTAGTTTCAATATTATGATCCATCCCGAAGTATGCTGCACATCGATGAATCAACATACGCTGGTAGGAGCACATAGGAGGAAATTTATAGTGGGTCTTACTGTAAAAAAACACGTATTTTATTCATCTATTAAAAACCGAAAATCTTTCACTGTTTATAGGACAGGTATTGTGGTGCTATGTAGCCGAAACAATAACAATCTTCGAAGATATTTTTGAAGATTGTAATTACTACAACGCGTATTGATTAAGTTTCTACAGCTTACGCAGCAGGACTGGTTTAGATACATTTGCTTCTAGAGCAAGACCAATCCGACCATTACTGCTTTATTTCCCTTTTCCTCCTCGTCGTTTGGCTACGTGAAACTATAGCAAGGAGGAAGTTTCATATTTTTTGGAACACTTAAAATGATAGTCTAAGTACGTGAAGTAGAATAATTAGAAGGAAGCGGTGCAGGGTATGAACAGGGACGTTAAATTTGTCTCTTTAGGAAATATCTTTATCACCATACTGCTGCAAATTTTGATGCTAATATTTAGTTAATACGGTAAAAAGGATCAAAATAAATGTTAGTGTACGAGTATGTGCCTATTATGATAGATAAATAACCTAACTGGTGTAAACGAGAACGGGGATGGATTTGATTATTGCTTTTATATCGAGATAATGCGAATATCGAATAGTGTCCACGTTTTAAAATAATTAGTTGTATTGAGATACGGCAAATGTAGAGTCGAAGATATGTATAGTTATTATGATATGGCATTGTATTACTTGCCAATCAACACATGACACTATACAACAATATTGATTGATATACTTTTTTCATAAATAGAGAAAAATCCCCTATTTAAAATACTAGCAGGTTTATCAGACACCCAGTTAAGAAATATGTCAATTTTGGCTGCAGCTAACTGCATGTTTAGTAATTATCCGACATTATAGAATAATATAGTACATAAATTATACATTGAAAGCTCATAAAATTGTGATTTAAATGCAATTTAAATTTTTTTTGCAAACAGCACTCATACTGGATCCGCCGTTTAGATTTTGTAAGAATCGATATTTAGTTCATTATTAGCGATCTTGAAAACACTTGAAACCTGGTTTTGAGGGCGTTAAAAACAGTTTTTGCAAACATAGTCGCCACATTGAAACCGCTATTTCGATTTTTCGTTATGAGCGAATTAGCAAAGAGGTATACCATATTAAATCCGCCGATCTTTGATATCATATTCGTTATCAGTGATCTGGAAAAGATAAAAATTGAGTTTTATTGTAAAATTTAGCATATCCTTCTAATGTTGAACATATTTTAGGACTTTTGAACCACGCATGTGGGCTTAATTATAAATGTTAATCCGTGCCAAGGCACAAATGTTTCCCATAGTATATTGTTTACCGTTAACCATTATTATGTCCACCTTTGGAAGATCAGTCCACAGAAAACAGTCCATTTTATTTATTGTATAGGTATAATTTCGCGTATAGCAGTCTATGCAGTCTATCAAAATATAAAGATGAGGTACTGCGACTGGTCAGCTTGAGCGCTAAGGATAAATGCGATATGCAGGGCCGTCGAATCGTCCAACCGCGTCAGTGCTGTTAGCCACAAGCCAAACTTATGTCATGTGACGTCACGACCGAACCTCAGCGCGCGAAGGCGGTCAGCTGTAACACTTTCTTAAATATAAAATTGTCAGTATGATTTTTTCAGATTTACGAAAGATAACACTTATACTATTATATGTAAGCGAAACTAGCCGTGTTTTCGACTATAGTAAACTTCCTAATACCGTATAAATGGGAATGCATATAATTTACGCAGAAGATACGGGTAAAATATACTCACAATTTATCTTTGGCTAAGTTGACTAGTTCCTGTTCAATGCGTAGCATCAGCGCCCTATCTCTAGAATTTTTATTTAACGTTTCCGGAATGAACTGTTCCAGATCGATGCCAGTCGTATCTGTATACTGTTCCGAACTGCTATCTGTAAACAAATAATCATTTTCTTTATGCAGGATCCAAAAAGTCTGGTGTCAAAAATATGAGGTCTCAGTAAACAAGACTTGACCTTGAAATGACCTTAAGATCCTAGGGGAAACTCTAAATCCATGCCTGGATGAAATTTCATTCAAACTCGACAGGATTTTATAGATATTTTAATTTGACGATGACCTTGAAACGTAATTTTTTTCTAATGACTTATTTTTTGAACGGATGAAGTTAGCATGCCCGCCATTTTGAAAAAAAAACGTTATGTTCTAGGGTTATAAAATACTCAAACGTAGCTTCAAAATGAACCCTCATTCCATTTAAAAAAATTCATTTAGTGCTCAGATGCCATCTTGGAATTTCCAACTGCCACTTTGACACTTCAATTTCAGCAATTTGAACTATCCATCCTCGACTATTAAAAAAAAATTTTTTTTGTCTAGGTGTTAATAGACGTGGAATTGACACCTTACTTATGTTCAAATTGTCGTGCAGGATGGTTATTACGCTGGTTTCCGATATGTTGCTGTTTTGTGTCTTCCACATTTAGGATCGTCTTCTATGGATTCATGCCCTAGTTGAAACTGTTTCGACCAAAATATCAGTGTAATATGATGCTGCATCATCCCCATAGACGGCAACCATTCTCTCAAGAATTGTTTTCGGATCATGGCCGTCTTTTGTCAATAATTGTATAACACTGCGACACACTAATTTTAAGGTACCTACTCATTTTTCCTCACAATTCAATTTATAAATTGGAAACTAGTTACAAAAACAAAAATTTTTGCAAATAACATATTATGCTTGTGAGTTTCAATTATTTTTTTCTTGGGTAGGTATATTTCTTTTTTAGTGCCCCTTGTACCTACCTCGCGATAAGCAGGGTGAATTGTAAGAGCTCTCAAAACTGCCTTGAGACGAGCTCTGCTGCCTCAACTTCCCCCGTGCCCGCTGTACCGTCAGCATGTTATTACCGCCTCCGCTGACGTTATTGTTATTGTTAACTGCGGTGACGGTATTGTTATTATCACAAGCGTTGTGCGAGGGGATGTGGCCTGGTTTCCTGGTTCCCCCGCCTCCCGTATTGGGGCCCCTATAATTCGTGGGTTGACTAGATTGTTTCGGTGGGAAGAAAGGAGGCGGTGGCTGCTGCTGCTGGTACTGTTGTTGATGGTAGTGCTGGTTATAGTGCTGGTTGTGGTGGTATCTGTTATTGTTGGTCGTAGGAGGCAGTTTAGTGGCGGTGTTGTTCGCGTACTTCGTGGTCGACATCTGGAACGTAAAAAAATAATCAGATACATTTAAGTGACAATACAATTAGGTTCATGATAAATAATGAAAAATGAAATGCGAAAGGCTTTCACGCCCATCACCCAATATTATTTGGTTGCTTTTTGGGTTGTTAGGCTATCGTAAAACACCACTTGCTTAGATAGAGTTTAGGTCTACGAATTTTTCGTATATTTTTGTCTTTGTCGAACCATTTGTAACTGCTCCCGTATAAGAAGTCTACTTTGCTGGGTCTTATTCAATATTGTCATAATAATAATGGGCGGTCAAAAAACATCGTACAAAAATTGAATTGTAAAAAATCCCAGTAGTCTATTTTTTAAATGGAATCCCCCCATTTTCATAATCTCATCATCTTAACCGAAAAAATTAAGGATAAAGTGGTATAAGGTTATCTACTTCACAAAGTGGTAGTTTATTTAATATTTGCAAATAGCGCAACATCCAATTAGTAACGTGTGCACTGTTTGTAAACTAATTCTGGGCACCCGAGATAACTTAACGGACAGAGCGACGTTCTGGCAGTCAATATCGCGTGGACAACCGAGGTGGTACAACTTTTGTCCTTTTTTCCCTTTTGTTATGGGCAATACATGAACCACATATGAAAAAGTCATATATTATGACTGATTTTTAATAATTCACCGCGCCATAACCAACTGACCATAAAAAAGGCGTAAGGAGGGATAGAAAACGAGTATTTCCCAAATTACTAATTTGTGGTGTATATAACCTTTTACAAATAAATCCTTATTTTCATTCATTAACATGAGATTATAGAACCATGGTGTTTCCATCTGAAAAAAATGACTTTTGGCATGTTTTACAGTCCAATTTTCATTCGATTTTTTTGAACACCTATATTATTGACTATCAAAATATCTAAAGAAGTCCATTGAAGTGGATCCCCTTCTGTAAGGGAGCAGTTACAAATCGTTCGACAAAGACAAAAATATATATGAAAAACTCATAGGCTTTTATGGACCTGCATTTGTTATTTCTCAAAAAGGACTGGTTAGGTATAGTACGCTATAAATAAAATGTATTTAAAATCTTACCTAGATTTCAAAAATTGAATGATATACAGTATGTGCCATTTTAAGTAAGGAAGTTGGTATCTATTTCCAGTACAACCGGAAATGTCAGCATTTTGAAAATATTATATCCAAATTTTCATAATTATCCATCGTCAAGTTTTCGAGTAATCGATCGAAGCAGTTCTACGTGGGGCACGCTGTATGCATAACATAAGCTAGTAAATCCATGACACAATAATGTAACGCCCTCGTATAGGTGGGACCTTAAGTGGCGTGGATCGACCATGCGATGCCGACGCTATTCAACCAGTATTACGCGATCGGGAGTGAGCGCTCCCAGGCTTGGCCGAGGTCAAGAATAATCTAGACCCGTCAGAAGCACTTGCAGCCATCTAGACCACATGGAAGTTCGCGAACACGCTGGAATGTTTCTCGACTCGTCGATGGGGAATAAATGCCCGATCAGATGGCGGAAGCAGTCAGTCACAATCAAGACAGTCAACGAATTGCGACCGTCGCGACAACATAGTCCAGTCGACATGGGTATAAATTTAATATCGTAAATTAAATGCAAGTTATAAATTAGTGTTAGAGTAATAAATTAGACACGAAATAGTAAGCAGGGTGTAATCGTTAAAATATTCAAGAGAAGGGAATAGATTTTGATACTTACTTTGCTCAGTCCTTGATTGGAGTGCAGTCTGTGAAAACCAAAAGTTCGCTAGTTTTGCCAAAAAAATAACGTTGAAATCGCTTCAAAATAAACAATCTCAAAATACTCTCCAAGATCATGTAGATTAAGGTTTTAACTTTAATTTAGATACTTGACGATCTCAAATCATTTATTTAAACAATTTTTTTAAATGAATTAGAATGTTTGCCCGGCCGATTTTTTTCAGTTTTTTTTTTAATCACTCTGAGCAAAAAAGGCTGACATTAACTTTTCTCTAAAGCTGATCATTTTCGAGATATAAGCGATTTAATGTCTGAGAAGTCCCAAAAATGGGTTTATTCAATGCTCAAAAACTCAATTCAAAATTATCTTTTTTGAGAACGCCATGTATCTAAATCACAGTTTAAACTTTGCTTTACAAGACTCCGACAGGAATTAGGAGATTATTACTATTATTATAGTTATTAATTTTGGTTTTCGCAGACAGTGGTTTTATAAGCCAACTGAGAAAAAAGCTATTAACAATACTATTGTTAATAGATGGTATTGAAATGACGGATTTTTGGATCAGTTAAAAGACCAAAGAGACTTGGGCAATTGAGGCAATTTTATTGTATTTTGTTTTTTACCATTTATTGGTTTTTTATATATCGAAAGGTAGGTTGACGCCCAAATACCAAGTCACCGCACTGTTATGAGGAGCTTAAAGAAACTTTGCTAATCCAATTTATAAACTGTCTAAGGTTAGTAGAAGTAGGAAAAGCCTCCTCAGGTATATTGTTCCACAATCTCGATACCCTAGGTAGAAAGGAGCGGTCGTATCGGCCAGTTCTGGGTGTACGAAATTCGACACGGGTCTATCTGGCAGGCACATCGCGCGATGGCATTATGTAGGAGAGCTCTGAGGAGCAAATCCCGTTGACATAGCGATAGAATACAGCTAAATCGTCGATGGCTAATCGGTGAGAGAGAGTCTTGACACTGGCCATTAGCGAGTCATCGATCAGCGCGAAAAATTGGAATGCGTGCGGAGAGGTAGCACATTTAACACGCTGGTATAAAAAAGTTATTTTTGCTTATTCAGGACATTCCTCTGTGTTGTTCTATAATTCTGTTGTCTATTAGATATGTTTATGTTCAGCAATTCTTGAAAGTTAATAGGGAACTATTGTCATTACCTCACTTTCGTCGGTGTGTTCTTCAACACCAGCTGGATGAAGGTGTCCGTTTGGAGAACCTCTCGACGCTGGTGATGAAGGTACAAGAGTACCTGCAGGTGACAGACATTGTTGCTGTTGCTGCGTCAATTCTGCAGGTGACGGAGATGGGGACAGAACCACGACTGGCGACACGCAGCCTCCACCTGAACATAAAAGTTGTCACTGACATGAACAATAAATAAAAAGAAAAAGTATTGTGTATGTAAAAAGATTATAATTCTTGAAAGGTTAATTGCAATTTTTGTCTAACAATTATTTTGATCATTAAACATGAGTGGTTAAAAGTGATTCGAAATAAGAGATGAGCTGATTGGCTTGCTTTAGACATTCTAAAGCTCTAATGATTAAGAAGAACAAATGATATTCATGAGTTTCTAGACCGTATCTTAGAATAAGTAATGATCTACGGGGCAGATACAGAAAGGATTTTATTAAATTTTTTTTTTGGTTAAATACATTTTGAACGACTGATCAAACAAATGTTGACAGCATAGTAACCCGGTGATCCCTCATCTGGCGACGTTGCCAGATTTTCAGCTCTCATAAGGCAGGATTTTAGTATTGACCCGCGGAAATCAAAATTTATGTCATTGGCAATTAGTCGGCAATTTTTAAGTAATGGATCTAATGAATTGTGTAAGATGGGGGATTAAATTAAGAAATGTTTCATTGTTCCCTTGATTAATGGCCCACCCGATATATTTGAGAAATTTGCATTTATCCCTTGAACATTCTGTAATAATTATACAAACCTCCCCCATCCGGTGTTCCTCCCCCTGGCTCAGGTGAAGGTATCAGCTTGATACAGGGCTGTTTGTGATGGGGCGGGCTGTCGTGTTGTGAAGGAGGTGGAGACTCTTCACGCATTGCATGACTACGTACTAACACCTTCATCTTATTTGTAGAGTGATGCTGAAATGTTCACAAAGATACGAGTTAACGTCGCATGTCCAACAGCTTGTCAGGAGGAGTATTCTTATTACTTTTCGTCTTATTGTTTCATGGTGTGTATAGGGATGACTGAAAAACAATGTTATCAGTTTCTTTTTTGTCAAAAAATGCATTTTTGTGCATTGTTTCTTCAATCGTAAACAAATATAGTACAGCTCTAAAATTGTATGTGAATATTCCACTTTTATGGAAAAATTAAGCGTGTGATTACTTTTTTCACTTTCTTCAAAAAATCTTTGCCTTTCTTGAATACCCTATTAGCTACAAAATGGAGTTTCAAGAAAATCAATATTTTCTCAGTCAGAAAAAGTGATAACAATAAAAGTAATCACCCGCCCAATCCTACTATAAAAGTTTAATTTTGATATAAAATGCACAAAAAAGCACTTTTGGACAAACAACGATTTTAGTCAACGCTATACACACCATGAAATAATGAGACAAAAATGATTTCGGATACTGCTCCACACAGGCAGTTGAAAAAAGGGACATGCGTCCTTAAAGTAGCTGTAATTAGCTGGTAAATTTAACGGCAAGCTCTAAACGATAACAAAAAAAACGAAAAAAACTGAAGTTTTAAAATTCGGGTGTTGTTTGTACATCTAATAGGCATGAAAGAGACAACACGTTTTTGTTTCGTGGCACGTTAATTTGCTCAAGAATAGCCGTACTTGAAAATGGAAATTTTTCAAAGTATTTTTTTCGAATTAAAAAGTATTACATCCTAGTATAAACACGAATTTTGTGTAGGACACTTTCCGTACTCTATAATAAAAAAACAAATTTGAAATAAGAAAAAAAGAGTTGAGGTGCAAAACCGGATTTTAAAGCAAAATTTAAGTAGTTTTTGATATTTTTATTTTCGATTTTAGTGCTCCAAAATATAACATAAGGTGTGTTTAAAATACACTAGAAGTTTTAAAATCCGGTGAGCTTTAATTAAGGAGAGAGGTATTTTTATGTACACACACGTCGCATCGAGTATGACGTTAGGCGCTTGTCTAGGTCGACTGATTTGCGAGATATGGCATTAGTAGTACAATATGAGTATTTCTTAGCTCTAGTGATCATTTTAAATATATTTTGTCAAAAAAATTCGATTTCCTTAAATATTGAAATTAAAAAAAATAGGGTGCGCAGCCGGAAGTAAATGTTTCAAACCATAATTTGGGTAACTCCTATAATTTTTATAATGTTTTTTTACTCCAAAATCGAGCCTAAAGTTTATTTAAAATACACTAGAAGTTTCAAAATCCAACGATTGCGAAGTATTTCCGAATAAATTTAATTAATCAATCAAATCAAATTTTAAATTTAATTTACGCGTTGTTACTGGAATCAGAAGCTTCTTAATAATACGTCTTAGACTTATACTAAAGACTTAACATTTCAATCCTCAATTTTCAACCCCCTAAATTTTTTTTCGAAAATTATTTGGAAACGCTGAAACGTCAAACAACGAACTTGTTTTTTCTCTTTTCGCAATAGCTACAGGCTGCATTGGCTTTCACATCATTAGCCCGCTTTTCTTGGAAAAGTCCTTCGATCGAGTTATTTTAACTCTGCAAATGCCCTTAATGACCCAACAAATCAAACTCTAAATTGGCCGATGACGTGCGACGGACACAAGAAGGCGAACCGCGAATCAGACAACGAGATATTGTTATCATCTTGCAAACGAAAGGTTGGCCTTTAGTAAATTGGATTACCACTCACCGATTAGGTCAGCAACAAATCTATCGATCCTTGAAATGATCGAAGATACACAAAGCATATAATATTGGTTTGTAACCTAGACCAAATTGTGTTTTTGATCACTTAAAAAAATGACGTCAAGTAGGTTAACTCTTACGCAGTGCCGTCATCAGTTCATAAAGGATTATGTTCAGCACAAGTTAAGCCCTCTGAGAAAAAAATTAGTTACAAACACGTACAGAAGACAAATTAAACGGATCAAGTCAGTCAAAGAGGCACATACAATTATTCCACAGAAATTCTTTCCCTGCCCTACCGGCAGTTACAGTCCATCTGGCAACGTTCCCCCTTACCATATCATCAAACGCGGCAGTGGCCACCGAAACATCGCCGCAATACAAGCAGATCGTTACGTCTGACGCTGAGCCCAGATAGCAGAAGGAGACGCATATTGAAAACATTTCTCAATTATTCAAGTAGAAGTAGGAGTATAAAAAAAAAATTTTAAATGATCAGGATCAGGGTCAGGTTTGGGAGATTTTTATTTTTACGTTTTTCTCCGTTGCGACTGGACCGATTTTCAAAAACTAGTGTAGTAGTAACCTTGTATAAAAATTTTATCCCAAACCGAGGACCTAGGATTTGCAGACAGACCGACGGAAAATAGTGACATGGTTTTTCATGATGTACATGTCATATGACATTCAAAAAACATCTCATTTTTCGCGATTACAATACTTCCTCGCACAGGAAGTAAAAATACAAACAACCGGTCTGCAGTAACTGAAGGAATGAAGATTCAATTGTGCTATTAAGAGAAATCTAGAGACACCTTATAGGTATGTCAAAACACCATCAAGTCGTTTAAGCTGTAGCCCGTGAAATAGGAATTTCAAGGTTGTAGGTTTTTATGGAAATCTGCCAATTTGCTTTTATAAAATTTTAATATAGTCAGTATCACTCGCACTGCTAAGACGAATCCAGGGATGATATGTTAAAACCCATCAAACCGGTTGGCTTGTAACCCATGGAACAAGGTATTTGGAGAGATTTCATACGCGTGAAAAACATATCCCTCCTTCTGAGGCAGTCGGGTAAAATAGCATTAATGGCACAAAACATGCGTATACACGTACGAGTGCTCACCAACGAATTCGAAGAGATTAGAAGGAGCCAAGACTATACGTTTACATTGCATTATTGACAAAATTGCGTAGTTTTAGTACATACTTTTTCGCATTTGTCTACCGATGCCTACAAAAGTGATAGCTTTAATATAATAGGCTTGTGCCGCTGTTTGCAAATTGTGTAAAAAATACCAGGTCGTGAAATTCTCTAACAGCACAATTATCTGCAAATACTCGCAGTTTTAAAAAATAATCCTAAATAAACGAATTTAATGACAGAACTGTCAAGAAACTGGCTTATGTCAAGTGCACTTGGTTTGACAGGGGATAATAAAAACGTTCTGAATTCTGACATGGTGGTTTATATAACATACCAAATCTTTAATATCACGTATCTTAGGCACTATTGTAGCGAAAGTTTTTCCTAGATACGGGGTTGGAAAGCAATAATTATAAGAGAGGCACTAGAAAAAATCTATCTAGCCATTAAACAACAATTAAAACGTACAAGCATAATATGTCAAATTTGAGTAAATTTTCATAATTAGTTTCCAATTTATAAAATTAGTATCGCAGTATCACAAAATTTCTGACAAAAGAGGGTCATCAGCCGAGAGCAATTTTTGAGAGAATGGTTACCGTCCACGGGGATGATGCACGATCAAATTACACAATAAAGTTTTGGTTCAAACAGTGTCGATGAGGGCGTGATTCCATAGAAGAGGGTCCCGGAAGTAATAAGACCCAAAACAGCAACAAATGATGAAATGGCTTAAAAAGTTGAAACCACGATTCTCAACGAGCATCTTGTGGAAGTCCCGACCATTACTAGGTTGGAAATTTGGGGTATTTAGAGCTTTTATCCAGCGTCGGCAATTTAGGTGGTAGCAGCCCTATCTGTATCAAAAATCTCTTTTGGACGCTATCCTATGCAGCAATTCCACCCAAACGCAATGAAAAAAGCAATTACGGGAGCAGCATAGCAAGGAACGAATGAACGTCATTCGCACAGTGGTAGTGTGTCAGTCTTTTGGCATTGCTCTCGAAAAACGGCCTGCAATCACGAACATCAAGTATACACCTCAACAATGGTAGGTAAAGAATCGATTCGGAAAAGTGACTGCGATGACGTCCGTTGTTGGTGCACGGCCAGGGTCGCGCGGGGTTATGAACGCTTTCGATCGAATTTTGAATTTGTTGCAACAAGAAGCGACTTATTCGCAGATTAAACTTGTGGCTATGATCTGAAGACCGGCGGGGAAGTATTGTAATAGCGAAAAGTTTCGAAAATTACATATGTCTTTTGGAGGTGTTATTGTGACCTGCTGCCGTAAGCAATGGCAACCCATATCATAACACCCACAGTGCGATAAATATGCCATTCGATGGAATATTGGTATTTCACCACGACTCGTCCTTACTCTGACGGCCATCATGTATTGTATGTCAAAGCAGAATCTGGACACATCGCTGAACACAACTGAGTTCCATTCCATATTAAATTCAAGTCTCTCCCTACTCCATACCAATCGTTGCCGAGGATGCTGTGGGGTCGGAAGTAGTTCAAGATGAGGACGGTATGAAAACAGTTCAAAAGATATTATTCGGCGATAAGCTGTCCTCATTGTTGTTATTGCCCTTCCGACAGCATCAAACCACTGGTTCACAACTGCCCTTGCTTGACGTCCAGTACCTCTAACTCGTCGATTTCGGCCTTCTTGGATCCACATCTCGACAACATCTCATTACAGTACTCGATTATCCGACAACTCTCAAATGCATTGTTGCATAGCATGATAATGCAATGAAACAACAATGAAATAAATGGAACCAACACAGAAAAATCACTGAATATTAAGTAAACATGTTCATATTGTTCGGGCCCTGATATGATAAAAAAAGGACTTAAAAAAAAGTACGGCTCGGCTTGCCTTCATTTTATCAGCGTATACTTCCATACTTCTATCAAAATTCAATAAATAATGAACATATGCTGAAACTCTGGACCGTATTCAGAGCTCTGTTTTGCATTTACAGGGTGGGCCATTTAAAGTGGGGGCATTTGCTTATAAAAAAGACATTAAAAAAAATATTTTTAGTTGTTCATTTGAAAAGTATTTTATACTGATCCAAGGAAATTTGTTGTAATTACTTTTCAAAAATGATATCGCACAAATGGCCACCCCTGGCCTTGATAACCAAATGTGCCCTTTTTTCGGCGTTTTTCATCACGTTGGCCATTGTTTCGGCGGATATGGCCGCAATTTCTTAACGAATATTGTTCTTGAGGGCAGTTAGAGTTCTTGGCATGCTAGCGTATACCTTGGATTTCAAATAGCCCCACAAATAAAATTCTGGTGGCGTCATATCAGGTGATCTCGGTGGCCAGTCAAAATCGCCATTTTTCGATATCAGTCGTCAGGGGAACAATGGTCGCAATAAATTGATTGTTGCTTGAGCTGTGTGGCATGTGACGCCGTCCTGCTGGAACCAGTAATCGTCCAGGTCATTTTCACAAACAATTCGTTATCATGGCTCGATAACGCTCACCGTTGACGGTTACCGCAGCTCCATCATCGTCTTCAAAAAAATACGGCCCGATGACCATATTCGCGCACGTACCGCACCAAACAGTAACTTTTTGGTCATAATAAGAGGATTAATTGAGGGTTTTCGTCACATAAAACCGACAATTTTGTTTACTTACGCCTCCATGTAACGAAAAATGTGCCTCGTCGGACATGATGATTTTTCGCCAAAAGTCATCTTTATTTTCGGCCATTTCAATGCTCCATTTAGTCAAATCAAAGCGACACGGATAATCAGCTGGGTGTAATTGATGAGCCATTTGAATTTTGTATGGAAACATCTTCAAATCCTTACGAATTATGCGTCGGAGACTGGTTCGAGCGATGCCTAACTCTTGAGAACGATGACGACCGGATGTTGATCGAGTGTCTTGTTAGGTGACTGGAATTACTAAGACTACCGGAGTTCACAAATGTTTCGTATAAACGTCTGAAAGTGTTATCAGTTGGAGCACTTTTAACTTTTTTACGAAATGCACGTTTAGTTTCCACGATTGAGAAGTTATTTTGAATGTACAACTGAATAATTTCAGCGCGTTTTTTTGGAGTGTACTGTTCTATGGTTAAAATTGTACTGTAATGACGCTTCCAACGCGGTATGACATTAGTCGATCTGACAACTATTGTCAAAAATATAGGGTTTCTTGATGCTTCCACTTTAAATGGCCCATCTTGTATTTAGATTTTAGTGATTCGGGAATTTTGGGCAAAAATATACAAAGTACAAATCGAAAAATGTTCATTTGAAAATGACTATACTACATCTACGATTTACTGACTAAGAGGTAAGTCAATAGAACAGACTGCGTTGTCCTTTCCATTAGCTGTAACCTTACTTATAAAAATAATATAGACACGTGTTTCTTGTTAATTGTCCGTCATCAATCTAACCTAAATCAAACATGGCTATTTCATTGTCCGTTAAAATCATACGGTGTTTCAAGTTCTAAAAAGTAGAAGTAATTAACAGTCAAAAACCTTTTATCCAAATTTATTCCTACCTGACTTGAAATGTAGTCATGATCACTGGCAGTCATTTTGTATGCGAAGGAACTTTTCTAAAGAAATGAGTTGTGAGCAAGTATAAAATAAATCCGTACCGTACAAAAAAAAACAACAAAATACGGTTCTGTCTACCTCGCGTTGACGGAACCGTTTGAACTGTGTGTCACTTGTGGATATGGGGAATTTTGAAATATTACTAGATAATCAGCTGTTATTCTACCGTGGATATTCGTGAGAAAAGGCCGCGCCACAACATAATAGTCCTGATGTGTATGCGAAGGAACTTTTCTAAAGAAATGAGTTGTGAGCAAGTATAAAATAAATCCGTACCGTACAAAAAAACAACAAAATACGGTTCTGTCTACCTGGCGTTGACGGAACCGCTTGAACTGTGTGTCACTTGTGGATATGGGGAATTTTGAAATATTACTAGATAATCAGCTGTTATTCTACCGTGGATATTCGTGAGAAAAGGCCGCGCCACAACATAATAGTCCTGATGTGGTGCCACGTCTGATCGGGTTATGTTTCGGGGATGGTATGGACCTATTTGACTAACTTTTTTTGGAGAGTTTAGTTTGTACCTAACATAATCCTTCATGAACTAATAACGGCGTTTCGTGGGAAGTGCAGAATCAACCCACATGACGCAATTTTTTTATGAAATAAAATAATTTAAAAAGTGTCGGTAATAGGTTGCCTAAAAAATTCTATCACTATAATATTATTTATATTAATATTAAAAACGAAGTGTGGGTGATTTTTATCTTTTTCATGTTTTGCATTTATCTTCTACCACCACACATTCTCTCATTTTTCTACTACTACAATGCCTACTACTACAATGCCACCTCGCCAGTGGTGTAGGAAGTAAAAAGTTCAGGATTATTACTGTACTTATTAACTTAGCTTGACCTTGGGAGTCCAAGTACAGCGTCCAGCCAGAAAAGTTTTTTCATGCCTCTATTTGATCAACACTATTCGGTATACTCACCCTACTTCTTGAAGGAAGCGTAATACCATCACTTTCTTTTGCGTCCATCGTCTTATATAGAGCCCGCCTTTCAACGCATTCTGTTAACTTAGTCTCCTAAAAATTCGGTATCTAAAAACAAAAACAAACGTATAGCAGCCATTTTTGAAAAAGTAACGGAAAATTACATGATTACGTAAAATCAAGGACAACATAAATTACGATTTCCCAGATACGTATAATATATTGAAAATATAATAAAACTTACATGTGTATTGAATATTCCATTTAGGAAGTTGGATTGCCCTGGTTAATGTATTAATCTGAAACAGAAAAATGCAGTTACCACATTTAATGCCCTTTGATAATATCAGATTCCTAGTAATTGTGATTAAATTTCATTTTTAGCAAATCGTCCAACTTGATATTGGAACATTTCTATGATTTTCTAATAAATAGCAGAAATATACACGTATAATCCATGAAAGGGAGACCGATTTGGAACTTGTTATTCGAAAACTGGCATGTTGAACATTTTTTAATAATTTCTAGGTGATTTTCATACACTTTTTTCACTGTGATATTCAAATGTCGCGCCCCAAATCACCTGAATGTACAAAGTATCGTTCGAATACAGCCACCGATAATTTTAGCACCTTAAAGTCACAAATATCGCACAGTTTTGAAATCTTTCATTAAATAATAGTGTCCATGTGTATTATGTTACAAAAAGGGCCAAACATATGTCAGTCGGGAACGTGAGCCCAACCGTGTTTGTAATACGTTCTTTGGGTGGCTGCAACTGAATCCGGAACCCATTCAATCCAGAAATGTCCCGTCTCCAAGATACTGGCAGAAATTATAATTATCAAAAAACGACAAATAAAAAATCTAAAAAAAATGTTGCGTGTCTATGATCGGATCAGTAGATTCCGAATTCGATTTTAATTTAGTGCTAGTATTCAGGGGTGGCCTCGGGTAACCTGTTTTTTACTAATTTTTCACCCGTAATTTGACACCATGAGTCTTTAAGGCTCTTTTCAGGATGACATTCCAAAGCACCTCAAATTATACAAATGTACAGAGAAACGTTCGCATATAGCCATCGATAAGTTAAATTTATTTTCGCAAATGTCACAAAGATTTGCAATTATTCACTAAATAATGGAATATACATGCTAAACGGGATTACATACCTGTGGAATGACTTTGGATTTGGTTTTTTAATGTTAAAGCATTTTAATTCTTAGTAACCATGTATGTATATATTATGTTACAAACAGAGAATAAAATGTCAGGCGGAAACGTAAGGCCAACTATGCTTATAATGCTTTGGGTGGCTGAAATGGAATTCGGGATACATTCAGTCCGGAAATGCCCCGTTTTCGAGATTCTAGCAAGAATCATACTATCAAAAAACAACCAAAAATTGCCGCTCGTCTGTGATCGGGTGCGTAGATTCCGAATTCGATTATAACTTGGTGCCAGGACTCAGGGGTGGTCCAGAGTAACTATTTTTTTACAAATTTTTTATCCGTAATTTGGCGTTTAATATGCCGAGAATCGTTCCCAATAGCCACCGAGTTTGGAGTTTTTCGCTAAATAATTGAATGTACATGATAAACGGGAACAGGTACATGTGAAATGGCTTCGGTTTGAGATTTAACGACCCAAAATACGAACAATTCAGTCCGGAAAACTTGAAGCTTCATCAATGTTTAAATATTTCCTACCGGAAACGTTATTTTTAAATTTTTTGATCGTCTAATGACCAGCTAAATAAAACCCTGTTTTTTTAAAATGTATTTTTTTATTTTATTTATACTGTACTTCTAATGAAACTCGAATACCATCGACCGCCATGTCCATGTGACATTTAGACAGTCGGAAGGATGTTCCTTTAAGGCTACCCACGTGCCGCCACGGGCCATTTGATCGACCTTACCATCATCAGTGTGTAGAAACGCCAAAATCGATAACGAGACATCGCATTCAAAGTAAAAGTATTTTGCATTTCCAAGGCAGTAGGGTGGAAAGTGATGAACCGCTTGTTGTATAAGTTTTTTTGGGTTGAAGACTGAAAATTTTAATACACTTGAAGGATTTCATCTGCAAAACAGTGCGACATAGTGCTATACCTGCTGTAAATGGACTGTATACAAGCAAAACAAACTCAGTTACCCGTTTATAAAAAGGTAGCTACTCATAGTCAATGAATAAATACGTTTTTAAAAACAAGCTTTTATACAGCTGTGAACTATAGTGAACTATAAATTTAAAAATAATCTTTTCGACTGGAAATATTTAAAGGATAATGAAGCTCCTTCATCTCAAGTTTTCAAATAAAAGCGTGTCACACTTGTTTTCTATCCTGCTGACAAAATGTAACACGCTTTTATTTGCAAACTTGAGATACAGGAGCTTCATTATTGTCTAAATATTTTCAATCTGAAAAAAATATTTTAGTAATTTAGTTTTTACATTATTTATTTTTTACTTCTTAGTATTTATGATGTCAAATAACTTTTTTTATATAATTTTCATATATTTCATTAATAGGACTCCATAAAGCTTTTTGCTTTATTTGTGTCATAAAATTTCGACAGAGATAAATCATATAATCATAAATCGATATTTTGCGGGGATCGCCATATGAATTTAAAATGCGTAATTGGCATATTGTATTTCTCTCATTAAGCCTTTACATTTGATGCCCATATAATCGCGAGGACTATAGAAATTATAAATCGCCATTTATCGTCGGTCGCTCTACTGGATTTAGAATGACGTCACTTTGCTTATTATATATATCCTTATTTGGTGCCATAGTATAGAGGTGGAAATTATAAATAGCCATTTTGGGGTGGCCGCCACATTAAATTTAGAATGACGTCACTTTACTTATTGCGATTTTCTCATCAAGGTCTTTCACTTAATACCCATATAATAGGGGTGCATATGAAAAATGTAAATGGCGATTTTGCGGCGGCTACCGTATTGGATGTAGCATGACGTCACTTTGCTTGTTGTGTTTTCTTCGTAGAGCTCTTCATTTGCTACCCATATCATACGAACTACTACGAAAATGATGAAACGCCATTTTGTAGCATCCGCCATATTGGATTCAAAATGGCGGCAGTGAATTCATTTTATATTGTCACGCGAACCAAACGTGGTTAAGGTTAACTGGTTCAAAATTCAGTTCCAAGATTTGTCCCACAGATGCATACTAACAACAGGTCAAGGTAAACAAAAGTTTGTAAAAAATGATTTTCCTTTCCTGTTAATCAAGAAAACGTTAAGCTTCAGAGGAGTCAAAAATCAGATAAGCAAAGTCAGTTAGTCACATCAATTTCGCTACAGAAGGGGCCTTTTCCTAAGGTGAAAAAAAGTTTTACTGAACTGAGCCGTTGCTAATATAGATCGAGTTGTCAATTCAAAAATATTCAATTCCTTACAAAAATATCTCCTCACAAATGAATACAGTCTTCCAACAAGCACAATAATGAAGTAACCGCCAAAAACGTTGGACCTGGACATTTTGAAATGGTAAAACTGTTCGCCATTACTCACATCAGATGTCCGTCCGTGTAAGCTAAAATAAACCTGGACGACGTGGATGGGAACCCAATGTGTTCGTAGTTCGTACGGGCAACGGGAGGCACGACACACTGCTCGAATAAATGACATATCGCGAAAATAGTACAACACGTCTGCTGGTCTGTTCCTGTTCTCAGGCCGACCGACAACACGTTTCTCATATACATCTGTTATTGGCTATAGCCGACTTATTTTGATAGAAACTTCTTACTTCCCACCTTAATGAGGAAGTCACACTTGAAATGATAGACTCATTATAGTGAAGTACAGCACTGAAAACATTTTTAGGATATCTTAAAAAATGACAAGGTTATCCAGAATTTCTTATCTGGAGGACTATCCTGTTGGAGCGCGAGACTGAGTGATGACGCCACACGCTACCACAAAGCGATGCGCACACTTCGCGGCAATTTCAAACGTTGGTCTGTCCCGAATTTACGATTTACTGTAAAAAGTGGCTAGACTAGCGGCTTACAAATATTGTATTATACCTAGGGGTAAAAATATTTTGATGTTAGTAGATATGCAGTTAATATGGTAAAAAGGATCAAAATAAATATTCGTGTATGAGATTATTATGATGGATAAATAACCTAATTGGTGTAAACGAGAAGGAGGATAGATTTGATTATTGCTTTTATTTCGAGATAATGTGAATATTGTTTGTGATCGTGTTGTGACTGGAGGGGGAATACTCCTTGGACCTGTTTTATGTCGACGTGGAGATGCATACACGCGGTTCAGGAACCAAAAGAATTTGCCCAAAAGTGCAAAAAATTATATAATCGAATAGTGTTGCGTTTCAAAATAATCAGCCGTATTGAGATGTGGAAAAATGGATTGGGAAGTTGAAGGTATGTATATTCATTATGAGGTTTGTAAATTACGAGATGGGACTGACAACGCAGCGTTCGATCTGGCAACACTGAAGGCGCTGGGCTTGGAGTGAGACAGGGAAACATGTGATCTGCCTTCAGTACAAGTTTGAACTCGCTCCAATATCGGAGTTTCATCACTGCTATGATGAGTGGAAGAATTGTCTCCAGCGGTGTCGCTTCAGAAGGAAGTTATTTTGAGGGTGACAATATAAAATTGTAATTATATTTGAATAAAAAAAATTAAAAAACCAGTCTCATCACTTAATTTACAGACTTCGTAAGATATAGCATTAGATTACTCGACAATCGATACATGACATTTTATGATAACAATATGAAATTGATATTTTTTCAGTAATTAGTGAATTCAAAAAGAGTTTAAAAAAGCCCGTTAAAGTTCGCTCTATTTCGAATACTAGCATGTTTATCAGACACCCAGTTAAGAAATATGTCAATATTGGCTGCAAACAATAATACGTAAATTATATCATAAAAACAAATAACACTGTAATACTGGATCCGCCATTTTGATTTTTAGCGAAATTAAAAACACTTGAACCTAATTTTGAGAGCTCTCAATTTTTTGTTTGCAAACATAGCCGCCATATTAGTATCACTTTCAAACATTCGATATCAAGTTTGTTATTGGCGACCCTTAAAACTCAAATTTGCCCTCAAGCATTTGCAAAGATGCATACCATATTAAATCCGCCATTTTGATATTTGGCGAATGAATATTATATTCGTTATCAGCGGTCTGAAAAATTATAAGTGTTAATGCGCAATAAAGTATAAATGTTTCGCATAGTATATTCTTCTTCTTCCAATATATTTATTGTATGCCAACATATAAACAATATATTGCGACTGGTCAGCTTGAGCGATAAGGATGAATGTGATATGCAAGGACCGTCGTGTCGTCCGGCCGCGTCACTGCCGTGGCCCAGAAGCCGAACTTATGTCATGTGACGTCACAACCGACCCTCGACGCGCGAGGGCAGTCGCCTACAGCACCTAACACATGAATGATTTTTTCAGATTTGGAAAAGATATCAGTTATACTATTAAGTATATGCAAGTCAAACTAGCAGTATTTTTGACTATACGAAACTTCGTAAGCGGTGGTGAAGTATTGGAATGGCCAATAATTTCGAAAATGAGAATTTGATGATTTAATCACATATACAGTACGACCTAATACTAAAAGCCACCGGCTATATCTCAGCAACGGACCAACCTAGAGCTATCGGTTAAAAAAATTTGAAGCAAAAGTGACCACGAAAAATTGCTAAAAATTACTCACTATATTTATCAGTATAAAGCGAGATGCTAGTTTTTTGCTATTTCGATTAGGGACGGAAATACTATACTTATCTATTGCACTGTATGTGCAGTTTGACTTAAAAATAAGTTGTAGAAACCATACATTTGAAATCCGTCTATATCAAATCTTATTTTTCGACAATATGTTTCTCTCGTAGACGAACTTACAATATTCGCAAATTCGGCAGGCACATTCAAACGTATACGAAAATTGCGTCACGGCGTTGCCAGTGCTGGCACGACGCCAAAGTAATATTGGCGACGGCCGCCTGCAGTTTCGTTATATTTTTCCATCTCTCTCTTTCTGTTGTATTATGAATGGTAAAAAAGGTGACGTAGCATGGCAAACATTCCGGACAAAAATGCATTACTTAGAGCTGCAGCGGGAAGGTCACTGCGGAAGGTGTTTGGCGGATGACCATCCACTATTTCTAGTCTCAATCCGAATAGCAGCAGATGCACTCTAATGAATCGAAATCTCCAAAGTCCATACAACTAGTGCTTAGACATTCTTTCCATGCCCTAGTTCCAGTTCATCTGGCAACGCTGTCCCTTCCCATATCGTCATACGTGGCAGCGCCCACTGAAGCACCACCGCAGTACAAGCAGAACAATCAAGCATACCGTTACGCCGGGCATGAGTCCAGATAGCAGGAGGCACGCATCAAAAACATTTCTCAGTAATTTCAAGTTTTAAACACAAATGTAGGGGTAAACCTATGATATGTGAAATATGGCTAATAGGTGCGTCGAATTACCGAGGTTGAGAGCATATAAATATAGAAACATCCAAAAATTGAGATATATCCTTCCCGGCATCCCTACAACCCTCCATCCCCTGATTTTTTTACCCAAAAATGTTTTTCCTAAATGAAGAGGACTCGACGTTTGAGCAATATTTGTTTTTCTTTTCTTTTTTGGCCTTTTTTCGGTCGCCAGCAGTACTTTCCAAGTTATAAAGAGGCCAAGGATAACACGACACAACAACAGACATACCGAATGAAACGAGTGCCACGGGCCGGGGTTAGAAACGTATAAATATACTATCATAAAAAAAATTGAGATATACCTTCCCCACCCCTACAACCAAAAAAATTGTTTGCAAAAATGATCAGGATCCGCTGAAATGTCAAAAATACGATTTCTCCACTTACAACGCAGGTCCTCAGTCGTCAGTTTGCTCCGAGTAGTGTGAGCGGAAAGACGTGAATCCACGTGTGTTTTCTGTTTTTGTAAGCCATGAAGTTTTGCGCAAAGCTTGCAAAGTATGCAACCGAAACATTCCAGATGCTTCAAGAGGCGTTGCATTTTAAGGTCACGGTCCTGGAGAGGATTGCCGACGATACCCGTTCTGGACGCACAACAACAGCCAATGAATAGTCCATTATGAGTTTGTAACGGACAATCAACTCAGCCTTTTATCTAAAGGTGCTCAAGAGATTGAAACGCCGCATTCCGCGCGTGAGGACTGACATTAGAGACACGGTCTAGCTCGACCATAACAATGCCACCGGGCACACCGCCTTCAACGTTACCAAGTTCCTGGCCCACAGCAATACCCCGGTAGTCCCCCAACCTCCATAATGGTCACGGCTTGGTTCACTGCGACTTTTTTTTGTTTCCCGGCTCAGGAGAGAGCTCAAAGAGGAACCCCCAAAAAGTGTTATCGTGTACCTGAGAAGACGTGTGTCAGGGTACCTTTCAGGTGTGGCAAACACATCACCGCAAAAGTATAGATGCACGAGAAGAGTACTTTGAAGAATTTTAATCACGAAGTAAAAAATTATTTTTTCTAGAAAATGCGCATTACTTTTACAATAGACCCTGTAGTAACATTGTGTGAAATTTTCATTTAAAGCGGAGCAGTACTTTCCAAGTTATAGAGGGACCAATGATTACCGCACGGGTATTACGTATCTTGAAAAGTGACATTATGTCGATTTTTTTACATTGTATTGGCTTTTTGTGACGTTATGTAGGTTTTTCTACAAGATGTTAACTTAGCATTAGCTGATGGACACATTGTAAACTCGTTTTGTAGTTGTACGTGTTGCCTAAACGTCATAAGGCTTCAGTTATCAATGTTTGGATCTGATGTGATGTAACGGCAATGCATAGGTGCATAGTGAGGATTTGTGTGCTAATAATATGAATGATGATAATTCAATTGGATTCTTGTCTCAAATACACTTACTTGAGATGTACGCAAAGCTAGAAATTCGTTGCGCATCCACTTTTTCTTATTCAATTACATATGCAAATTTGCTAAGTGATATAAAATAAAATCCATGGTTGGTGAAGTATATCGCAACTAACAGGTGAGAAAATATGCAACAAACATAAAGATTTATGAAACGTGAAAAAGTTATCACATTTTATATTATTTTTTATTTCCAGTCATTCAAATTCTATAGAAGTTTATTTTGAGCATGTCAAGTACAAGGAGTCCGGTGGCAGAACTCGGATTTGAAAATCAAATGTTGCCGTAACCGTTAGGCAGGGCAGCGAGAAAGGAGCCGTGCTACCTTCGTCATTCGTGCTGGTTTTTAGACCCGAACTGACTTGAAGCATGGTCATTGAGTGATTCCTCCATATATGACGCTTTTGGTGACACTCACAATGCTCATGCGAGCAACGTGGAATGAACTATTTGCCCACTGAAACTATCTAGTCAGCCAGTTGACATTTCGTCCTGTTTTTTTTTTGCATTCAGGTTTTTTATGTAATAACCCTGCGGGGCACGTTGACCCACATTTTACGGGCTACTTTTGCACGTGTTCCCCGGGTAACGAAGGGATGCGAGGGGAGAATAATGGACGGGATCAGGAGGGAGGGAGTTGAAGCCGGCACCTGGCGGATGCACCGACAGCCGTTAACAAATGGAGACAGAGATGGAGATAAAAAGTGTTAGTGTATTTAGGATGTTGGGCAGAATAGTACATTACATACCTAGTTTGAGAAGTCGGTCATCAGGTGACCCCTGTTATAACCTGAAACGCGTGGCGTAATGAGTGAGACCAATAAGGGCATTCTCAAGCGAGGCATGTATATACTTTGTTCCACTACTTATTAAGGCCGTCTATCACGATACACAATTTTGTTCATAATTCGGTATCAAATTTTGTGAAAAAAAATGCGTTACTGAAACTACTTCCCAATTTTTTTACGAATTACAACACTGTCTGTTACGTAACGAAATTTTATATTTTGTTCGAAATCATGCTGAGCCGGTAGAAAAAAACTATAGCTATCAACTTCGAACTGCCATTTGTCACGTCACAGTCTTTCTAACCACACTTCTCGTTGGGGCTTTTAAACGAATAGAGAATTGTAGACAATGGAGCGATTCAGTAATTCGCATTCGGCAGTAGCGATCTGCGTTGTAGCTGCCCACCTCATGAAAAAACGAAGCAAACGAATCTGTAAAAGAATATGGTGGCGAAAATAGATCAGGGAGAGGGACCGGGGCATGGGTGTGCTCCATATGCTGAATACTTCTAATATTCTAGTACCGGGTCCACCGGCTTATAGGCCTAATTGGTTCTAAACTCATCCTGATTTTATCTAACGCACCTTGTCTGGCGTTTCTGTTTTTATAGGCCTTGCTTTTTACAGCATATAAATAATCATATTTCTCATTCTCGTTTAGTAGTATGTCACACTGCTCTTTTGCCCATGATATCTTTTAAGTTTTTCAAGCTACAAGAACAGCGTACGCAGGGGAGTTTTGCCAGGCTGATGAAAGCGTTTGAGGTTAAGCTTGTTTTTGTTAACCAGATATCCTCTCAACTAATCATCACAAAACAGCATAAAAACATCGAGCAGTTAACATTTAAATCTTTGTCAGGTAGCGCTTTGAGCAGACATTGTACCAAATGCGCAGTATGCGTCTGCGCGCATTTAGCACTATATTATTTTGAACAGGTTCTAAAAATTGGTGCACACAATTTGTTCAATCAAAATTATGTACTAAAAGCTGTCTGGCTCTATCCTTAATGTTGTCGGAAATTAAGAGTACTAAATTCAGCACAAAATTTCGTATCGTGATAGGCGGCCTTGACACCATATATCACAGAATAGTCGATTACACATCACGATCATGACGTTTCCAACTCATTTTACAAACACTCAATATATAGTTCCCAGGAGTCAAACTGAGAAACTCAAATTAGTGAACTCTACATACAGACAGCCGATTTGGTTTGGACCGTTTGGACTGGTCCATTAAAGGAGAGTAAAATACAGATATCTTCTTTTTGTTCACATTAAAAGCCGTATTCAAACATTATGTCGATTATTGGGGAATTCAAGAAGGAGAACTACATGGGGAGCTATTCTCAATATTACTTATTTCTCTTCTAAACGATTTCGGAATTTAAACTTTAGTTGTCTAACTGACAATAAAATTGACAGGGCAGAAAACCAAATGACATTATTATTTACCTAGGTATTTGTTTGTTTTCATTATCTACCTACACCATGATCCGCATCACGCCGTGGAATTCTTTACATTTCAATTGACATTTCCACCGCGTTATTATGGAATAATCCGTGGATAATTACGCAGATTTGGGAACTAACAACTAAATGTGAACAACAAATAAGGCAATAAACAGTCATGCAATATTAAAAAAAGAACGCTAGCAAACGAATCAGATCTACGCAACGCTGTTATCAGTTCATAATGGATTAGGATTGACAAGCTAGTTGCTTTGAGCAAGCTATAAACGTGTATAACAAAAACAAAGTGAATGGAGTTCAGCCAAACAGGCCCATACATCTATAATAAGATACTATGACTCGAGATCGAGAGCGCCAGCGATGCAGTCAGAGGCATACAGACTCTGGCTCATGAAGGTTGCGACAGTCAAACGTACGGGGAAAATCTATGATGTGGCATCAAGGCATGTAGGTGGTAGATGGTTTGTAGGTGGTAGATGGTCTCGTAGGTGGTAGATGGTCTCTGACTGTCGAACGCGGAAGTACCACCCGGCGGATCTCGTAGGCGGAGCCAGAATGTGTGCATGTTGCATGCATATGTGTTCCCTCGCCAGAGTCCGTGTGGCGTTCCCCTTTCCCATGTATCCCCCTATAGCCCCACGGTACCCAATGGGTGCTTAGGCCTTAGGCCTTCGTGGTAGTTGCAAGTATAAAAAAAAAAGGCAGAGAACAAGAGAGAGAGAAAAGTGGCGTGGGTAGGTTTAAATTTGCCTCTAACGGTCGATCCCGAAAGTTAGTTGGCAGCTGGTGCTATAGACTAAGTGGTTAGGTCGGCTTCGCGGAGTGGTGGAGATACGGTTTAATCTCACCGGCGCCCATTTCTTCTATCTCTCAAGTTGTTCTTTACTTAACCTACATAATTCCAAAAAAACTAAATAATTTAATAGTAAATCGTTGTTACTTTTGATGTTAAGTAATACGGGTGCCGTTCACTTAATTTTTTAGCCGATTCAATTTTATAATATAATTTACAATCCAAATGGAGCGGTGCAGTAGATGGTAGTGTAGCGTTTTTCTGGGTTCTTTTGGGTGTGAATCAAAACACTCGATTCCACAAAAAGAAATGCACTAATTTATTTAAAACACAACACAACTAACTTTAACTTAACTAGATAGGACATTTATTTACACCACTATTTATGTCTGACTGCTTATTTACGAATTATTATGTCGCGCCATTCACTCAACTCTAAGTATTATTATTATGTTAATACAATACTGTCACTTTGGTATTCATTTTAAAGACAAATGAGTCAAAAGTATGCACTAAAACTACGCAACTTTTGCGACCAACTTTGCAATATAAACATATACGAGGTCTGTAAATTATGTGATGAGACTGGCAACGTAGCGTTCGATCTGGCAACACTGGAGGCGCCGGGATTGGAGGGGAGACAGGGGAACATGTGATCCGCCTTCAGTACAAGTTTGAACTCGATCGAATCATTTGGTTTTGTGAAAATGTTTTTTCTATTGTGTTCTAAAAATGAGTGACATCAATTTCTAGCGATGGTGTGCTATCAGGTTTTGCTTCAGACTTGGGCACAGTGCAACGGAAACTCTTGCTAAACAGATATAAGGAGATATTGTTTTGTCAAGAGCCCAGGTTTTTCAGTGGTTTAAGGCATTTTTAGGAGGGAGAGAGTAATATTGAAGATGAACCACGAAGCGGAAGGCCTTCATCTTCAAGAATCGATGAAAATACCGACAGAATCCGGGATCTTGTGCGATCAGATCGTCAGTTGCCAGTCAGAATAGTCTGGGAAGAGTTAAATTTGACTCACACCACCGTTCGTCAGATCAAGAACAACTGGGTGTTGCATGCATCACAATAATGTTCCTTGTCACACAGCGATGTCAATAAAGGGATTTTTGTCAGTAAAAACATTCCTGTGGATCCTCAGCCTCCTTATTCACCTGACTTGAGTGCTTGTGCATTTTTTCTCCTCCCTAAGTTGGAAAATCACCCTAAGGATATTCCAGTATCGGAGTTCCAGCACTGCTATCAGGAGTGGAAGAACCGTCTCCAGCGCTATGTGACTTCAGAAAGGAGTCATTTTGATTGTGACAATATAAAATTGTAATTGTATTTAAATAAAAAAATCAGTCTCCTCAATTTATAGATCTCGTCGGCCAGGCTCCTTCTAATCTATTCGAATTCGTTGTTGTAGCGTGCCATCATCGTTTCTTATATAATAAAATTGTGTGAGAATTTATAAATATATTCTTGAAATCTAACAAATTAAAAGGTCTCTGGTCCGATGGCGTTCACATGAGGCTGCCTGATTTGATTCCCGGGCGTACAGTGTTTATCGTTCCTGCTACACCGCGCGCCGTTGCTGGAGCCAAACTGGGGAGAACAAGGGGGAACAGGAGAAGGGAGTGATTAAATAGGTCAAGGACGAACGGATCCCGAAGCGTAAAGTGCATTGCGGAGGACAAATACAAGCAATCTCGGTAGGTTATTCATCACCATCACGATAGATCGGGGTTATGATTGCAGATACAGCTTGGACATTGTTGTGAAAGACTGTTCCCAATTTGTTGCAGAACTATTGAGGTGTTGCCAAAATATTTGCGAAAACGATAACTTAGTTCCAGTTAATTGTATTCAAGAAACTGAACAGCGTTAATCAGTCAAATAGTCACCGTTTGATTATAATAATCCTGGGATGTACCGAGTACTTGATTTGTACCCGGTACCCGGTTTCGCCGAGTGTTGATTTAGTTGGTCTGAACGCAAGATACTCAACATTAATGAATAAAAAAATTGCAGTAGTCATGTACACAGTCTTAGCTAATTTGCCTTTCCCAAAGCTTCCTGATATGTTCTCCAAGAAATTAAATCAAAATAAAAAGATGGCTTCAAGGTACAAGCATGTTCGTCCTTGGCATAGTAGTTATTTCCTGAGCAGTACTTTACAAGTTATAGACGGGTCAAAGATTAGGGACAGACTGACCGATGGAAAAGAGTGACATGGTTTTTTGTGATGTACATGTCATACAACATAACATCTCATTTTTGAAACTTTAGCGATTACAATGCTTCCTCGCCTGAGGGCGTGGGAAGTGAAACATGAAAAAAAGCAGAGTAGAGCAAAAATACTACTCCTTTGGATGAAAAATTGGTTTGAATGAAGTAAAATCCGTATAAAAAACTTCAACCCGTTCTATTTATGAAGTACTTTGAAATTATAGAGGTTTGACGTTGAAAACTTTTTGTAGTTATAGGAGGGTAATCCTATTTCACCAAAGGGTTATTTGAACAATCTTCATATTTTGTCCTTATCCAGTCATCAGTGCCGTAGAAATTACAATACCCTGTTATTGTAGCAACGGAACTTTTGAGGACCTATTTCTTCGATTTTAGTTAGAGTTTTATCTAACTCAAGCAATTTAAGAGAATTTAAAAATATCTATGTCAGATGAAATGAAATTGCACGCCGTATATCTTAGTACCGACGCAGTAAATTACATAGTTAGTATGAACTTTTTTGTTCAGTGTGGCATAACATATACCAATGATAATTTAATCTCAAATGGAATGATGTTCCAGATACTGACAAATCTAAAATGCAATCCTTTATTTACTGCTAAATACACAGTAAGTACTTGCAGAAGTAAAAAAATACATTAACGACATTTATCTGCAATAAAAAAAGCAACAATAAGCATGAAAAAAATACACAATACACAAATGTTCAAAAAACACCATTACAATCACAAAACATTTAAAACAGCACAAAGACGAAATAAAAGGAACTACCGGACTTCTTAAAATGTTATGGTTGAAAAACTCATCAAAGTGGCAATATGTTTTGTTTATCAAGAAGCATTTTATATTCATTTTTAAAGGCTCGTGTTGTAAACAATAATGATGATTTCTATGGATGACCAATAAGCAAGTCAGGATATACAACGACGGTAGGTTAATATTTCCAGCTGGAGAAAAGCATCTCTACATGGATGCCTAAATGCTAAACCACAGATAGATCTAACAAAACGTATCTGCATTTTTTCATGTCCTGAATAATCCCAGCTGACGAGTATCTTACAATGGTAAAGCCCGTAATATGCCAGCAAGACATTAGAGGAGTTTTCAAATTTCTTAACATGTCATAGATTGATAGATCCCTTTTACTATAGTTTGACTTGCTAAAATTCAGTGTTAGTTTATTTGATTTAAGACAGGTTTTCAATTTATTTGTCATGCTTTGATCTGAGAGGGCTTCAATTCAATGTGTGGCTATTAATCATAGTTGTGTCATCAGCATACAATATAAATTTATTCATTGGACTAAAGTTTTGTAAATGTTAATATACAGGGTGTAAAGGTTATGATAGTCATTATTTAAATGGGTGATAGAGGGGTTAAAAGAAGCAAAAAATTTCATATAACATGGGGGTCAAAACGGCATTTTTTTAGAGAAAAGCGTCTTTCAAGTAAAATAAAATCTGACAACGCCGCAATACCAAACGCAAATTACGATGGAACGCAGTGTAAATAAAGATTGAGTTTGTTATTTTTGGCTCTTAGGTATTATTTCATTATTTGATAATGTACTCGTAAAATGCGAACAAATAAAAATACGGACTGACCACTAACTGTGTCAGCGCTTCACCTGGTGTGTGAAAGTTTATTGAACGCGTTAAAAAAATCCACTTACAAATAGGGAACACAATTTTGATACATACATTGTTTTTCTTTTTAAAACCCACACTGCACTTTTTTGTATTTAAAGAAGGTGTTCAAAATTTCGTCCACTTTCCACACAAGCTTCATTACGACCTTCACGAATGGTATGAGGATTTTCTTGGGCCCACGTGGATTATGGAAATTGAATATCCCGTCTCGCGTACAAGTACATTCGTCAGTCGCTGGAATGTTTTTAAAGAAATCCGCATTTTCAATGTTTTTGTGCAAAAACGACCGACAGAATGTTAGTCTGCGATGATAGTCTTCTGGTAACAAGGCCTGCACTCGTTGTACATGGTAGGGATAAAGCAAATTTTCCCGTAGGATTCTATGGACTATGGTATTCGATAGTCCCACGCGTCGGCCTAATTCCGGAGTGCTGATATCTGAATTGATTTCCACGATATTTAAAATTTGTTCCTCCTGCTCTATAGTAACCTGTCTTTCACGAGTGCAAATATTAGTGGGCTGAACACTTCCTGTATCTCGAAGTCTTTGGAACACTTGCACAAATGTCCTTCTGTCTAGGTGTACCTGTTGGCCAAACCTGTCGCGATAAATTTAAGCTGCAAGATTTTAATTCTGTAAATCAAGACGACGACGTACGCGAACAAAAACAAAACAACATACTAACCACTGTTACCGTTTGCGATCGATTGCTGGTTCGATAAGAGTGATGATGACCGAAGCGCTGTTGCCATGTGTGTTTTAAATATTCAATTTAATGAAACTTACTTAGTTAATGACTACAAATTTTGGCTTAACTTAGAAAAACTTAATGCCTTTTATTTTTTAATTACCCAATTTAAAAACGTTTTAGATTACATTATAAAAATTAGTAAGATTGTGGTGATTGTGGTCGATATAAAGCACTTAAAGCTGTAAACTATAAAGCCATTTAGACAAAAATCTATTGACTTTTTGGACCACGGGTCATATGAACCTTATGACTTGTTTTGACCCCCCTATTACTCATTTCAATAATGAATACCATAACGTTTACATCCTGTATATCAATAATAGAATTGTCTCAAGAATTGAGCCCTGTCGGACTTCACTGTTGACTGGTAGTTGTGAAGAGACTGACCTGTGAAAAAAGGCAAGTTGTTGTCTATGTCACAAATATGATGAGAGGAGCTCTATGCTATTATTATCGAGATTGTAGTATGAATGATTTTCCATCAGAACTTGATGTTGAGCACAGTCAAACGGTTTAGCGAGATCGAATTATCCGATCATACAATATAAACCATTTTAAAAGGCGGAATTAATGTTACCGATAAAAGCATTAATAGCTGATGTGATCTATGACATCTGAAGCTAAATTGATAATTCCAATATAGATTATTTGCCCCAAAAATCACTTATTTGGTCTTTTACCAGCATCTCAAGGATCTTGGCAATAACTGGTACCAGGGAGATGGATCTGTTATTGAATACACGTCACGGCTATAAAAACGAGGAATTACTTTGGAAATCTTGAAAATACCTGGAATAATATTACGAGATATACAAAGGTTGAATAATTTTGTTAGCGGTATAATTATAGATATATAGATTTTTGATAGATTCAGTTATTTTTTCGTTGATGTCGAATATAGCTATATGCTTTGAATTATTTAATTTGTTTATAGCATCTCTGTACTTTTTCACTTTTTTATTTTAAGTTGAATTAATGTTTTTAACAGAAACATGAAGTGGGGACATTCAAGAACAATTTACCTGTATAAAAAGATCTAACAGCGAAAAAGCTCGCCGGCGACGAAGTGCCATAACCTATAACAACACATAAACAACTGAAGCACGCCCGCGCGCACAGTTGCATGCAACCAGAGAGGACTGTGGAGGAGTCGTCGTGTGTATTCCCAGCCGCCTTTAGACCTACTGAACCAGTGAACTTGACTCCGGGAGCGACGCTGAACGCTCCGGTGCCGACGACCACACCGGATCGATGATCGCCACTCTGCTACCACTGCCGCTACTAGAGATGGCCGATATCGTTACTTTTTAAATATCTGTGATATTTGATATAGTTACTTTTTGATATCAGTGATTTGAAGCCGTGACGTGATAACGACTTTCGAATAACCATGAGATTATGGGTATTCTATAAACGGCTCCACAGAATGGAGGAGATACGGGTTCGAATTCCGCTGGCGCCCATTTCTTGTTGTTTGCTAAATTATGGGTATACTGATATCGTAAGCAAAATACCGCGAATGGAGTCAACTATCAAAGCTTGTAAGGCACGATATCGCTTACCGGCTATAGTAGTTTTACTGTTGATACGATACTTCAACGCCATGATACCATTCGCCGTGAATAGGGTTGCCGTCTCTTCCAATACAAAACTTGGGGTCACTTAGTCACAGTGGCAGATCTAAGAAGCTGTTTAGAGATGGCGCAGTGGTGGTCTCAGTATTTATGGCATATTAATGAAAATTGGAGAGCAGGGCCCAACTGACAACGACTGTCTTTATAAGAATAAGAGAATGACCCATATCTGTATTGGCCCTTGGCTGAACATACATTTTTAAAATTGGCATAACTACAGCAATAATAAACTATGTTAAATACGGTACGCGGTACGAACACGGTGTTACCTGCCACTTCACACTGCAGGCACTGCGCGATTATACGAATATCGTATAGACCAAAAAGCCTTCCAAAAACCGGAGAGGCCAGACAAGACCAAAAAAAGCCAAGCATGTCCCGCTAAAGCCGGACGGATGGCAACCCTAGCCGTGAAGCTTCTATAATAATTCCCAAAGTCGTGATCACGTCACACGATTTCTCACGTCACAGTCGTGATTTAGAAATATCATTTACTAAATCAGAGTTCGTGAAATATTTGCTACCACTATTCGACATACATAAGTTAATTTGTGCATAGCGAGTTGTAAAGTTACTTTATCGCCCTAAAAGGGCCCCTTCTATGGAAGGTATGAACCCATGTTTGCATAGCTGCTATAATTTGAATTGCCCTATCTGCAACTTCAGTGCAAGGGAATGAAAAAATCACGTGAGCAACCAACGTAAATTGTTATCAGGCAAGTTGTGGGAGAGTGGACGGTTACATTAGGGGGGTCTGTTAGGGGTACATCGGAATGCGGGCTTTTGTATACTTTCACGGGCAGGTAGGTAGTTCTGAGAGAGGAATTATAAAATCGATTTTAGCGGCATTGGTTCAGTAGAAGCCGGATAATAGACTTTTCTTCTCACTGAAAAAGTTTTTCTATTGCTTTCCCCGGTCCCGTGAACTTAACAGTATTTTAAAGTATCAGATGTCAGATGCATTTGACTTATTTTAACCCCTTGCGGTCAGCTTTATCTATTTAGTATGAAATCGTTCATTTTATTTTATAGATATACTGAGCTAGTACTAGTGAATATAAAACCATCAAATGCTACACAGTGGCAACAAAATTGATGCTTGATAATTGGTTGCCTTAAAAGAACTATCGCATCAAAAATCTTGTAACACGTGATAATTATCGTATACGACTTTTATCACCGATTTCAAAAATATGGCCACTGGTAACGCTAATCCGGGATTCTGCCATTTACACTTCCTATGATGCTCCAGCTATGCAATATTTGTTGTACCATACTGTATATGTATTTTTGTTATCTTGGAGGATATACTTTTTTCAAGAATTTAGAGAATACTTATACCTCTATATGGCCAAAAAAGAATGTTTTTATTATTTTTGAACTATACTGAAATTACAGCGCCACAGCCTTGTAATTCACCAGGTCATCTACTTTGTTGCCTATCATTTCAGCAAAAGCAGCAGCAGTAAAGTGGCTATGAATTGGTGGTCATCCCAGAGCACCAGAGTAGGCCGCAAAAAGTCAAGGTCAAAATCGTTTTTCGTTTCAAAAATAACTTGTCAAGTTTCAAGAATTTTGAATCCATTTTGAATGTAATAAATCATAAACACCACCCTAAGGCTAATAAGCATCAAAGTGCATGCTCTCTACTCTGCTTTGCGAACTCAATTCACTTTAGCGTCTCTGTAGAGGCTTGTGAAACTTGAAAACACAATTATATGATTATTCACTATTTGTCTCCTCAATAGTTTAAAACCGCAACTGCAATAACATTACTTGCTTGTTATAATTTACCTCGCAACCAATATTGAAATCTATAAAAGAGTATGTACATAGGATCATACCAAATAATGATACAGGTTGGATTGTCTTTTATATCGCGATACCGATTTACTGTTCCTCTGAACCCCAAGAAAAATATACTGCCGACGTATGTGTGCTGAATCCTCAAATACTTGATAATGTTGACTAATATTAATGACGTACTTGATAAAAATAACACGTGATACAACTGTCAGACAAAAAGAAAAAATGGAATCTGTAATCTAACATATCTTGATTGACGGAGTATTACAAAGCTCTACTTTAGGCGCTTATCATAGGAAAGCAGGTTAATATTCTACCACCTCACGGCCAAAAATAATATTCTCACTCCGGGTGTCTGTCCATGGCCTAATCAGGCAACTTCCTTCGCCAGCGCCATTGCGAAAATTTGCTAGATACGGGTAACCGATAGAAACGGAACACTGGCAGTTTTATATAATATAGCCTAGAAGATATCTGGCACAAAATTTGGTATTAGGCGATATAAGAGCTTTGTAAATATGTGGCGAAATTTTGCTATTCCAGCTAGTAGGTTTGAATCCCCATATAAAAACTTTTTGGACTTACAATTCGTGATAAAGTTGATATCTCAAATAAGACAGCGCAATGCGCCACATATCACACAACTGAAAACGCACAGCTGCTATTAGTTGGAACTGTTAGGGATCACAGTTCACGTTTCATACCCCAGACGGCACCTGACCGCTAAACCGCTGACGATTCTGGCTGTAAAGTAAATGTGGTCTACATGTCATGCTTAGTTTATTCAATGGCTAGTTGGCTTTATATTTACTAAGAGTGGATTATGAGATATCCTACATCCAATGTAATATTATAGCGGCTATTAAAAGAGGGTATTAATATTTTAGTAGTAGCAACCTTGTGTAAGAATTTCACCCAATCCGAGTAGTACTTTATGGAGGGGATTAGCAGCCAGACCGACAGACATACAGATAAACAGACCGACGGAAATGAGTGACATGATTTTTCGTGATGTTCATGTCATCTAACATCCAAAAAACAGAATAAATCATTTTCTAAATTTTTCGCAATTACAGTATTTCCTCGAGCAGGAGTAGAGAGTAAAAGACGAGCTACTGTTTTTTCTACCGAATTCGGAATTGTTGTAATACAACTACTAATCCAATCCAAATCCAAAACATTTATTTCCATACATACAATTTACAATTGTGTTGAAATTCTCAATTCTACGTACTACTACAACTAATCTTAAATTACAATATTCAAAAAGTCATTAATATAATAAAAGCATTTGTGTATCAAAAATTGCCTCAAGACGAACTTGAACTGATTAATATTTTTAATCGATACAATGTGGCTTGAAAAATTGTTAAAGAGAAGAGGATCAAGTTTATTAGGTGATAGAAATGCTGCTTTTAATTTATACATAAATTACAAGTCCTTGCATCATAATTATGCATATTGTTTAAATTTATCATTATTTACAAAAATATGTTTGTAAGCACAATTCATATATATATATATATATATATATATACAGGGTTATCCAAATTAAGTGTCCACCATTAGTAACTTTGTTATTAGTGAAAATACAAAGTTGTTTGAATTAGCAAACTAGTAGCATTTTTAACGCTGGTAAAAATGAGAAATAAAAAAAAACAATTGAGAGTCGTTATTTTGATTTTTTTCAGTAAAATAACATTTTTTTAAATGGAAACCCCTGTATATTATATTTTTTTCTGTTAAAGCATCAAATTTTAAACAAAAAAGTTCATAATGACTTTTCCGCTAAAGTCAAAAATAAAGTCAAAATAACGATAATAATTTTTAATTATTTGCAGTATTATAATATTAAGACGGCTATGAAAACAACATGGCGTTCGCGATTTGACAGCATTAAGATAAGCGACAAATTGTTAAACTGGACATACTCGCAACTAGAAGGCTTTGGAAAACAATGATAAAATCAAATAATGTCAAACATTAGTGTAAATACTTGTTTATAAGCTTTATTGTGTCATTAATTTAAAGAAAAATGTTCTCCCATGAAGAAAAGTGTGATATGTTAGAATGCTATTTAGTGTGCAGAAAATCCTCCTTGAGAGCAAGAGAATACTACAGTGAATTATATCCCGCTCGCATTCAACCGTATGAACGATATTTTCTGAGACTTTATCGAAAATTTAGGGGCAACGAAAATGTTTTTGCTAAAACAAGGGCAAAAAAAGAATTCATAATAAGCGAGGCCACGGAAATTGCAGTTATTGGATATTTTGAAGCTTATCGTGAGAATTCAATAGCAGATATTCTCAAGGACTCTAATTTCAGTTATGGTACTGTTCAAAGGATTTTAAAAAAATACAAATTTATTCCGTATAAGTACCGACCAGTTCAAACGCTTTTGGCAGGGGATCCAGAGAGAAGACTTGTTTTTTGCCATTGGTATCTTAGCTTCTGTCGCCAAAATGTAAATAACTTTCGTTACCTTTTATGGACAGATGAATCAAATTTTTCAAATTCTGGAATGTTTAATAGAAAAAACCACCATTATTGGTCAAGAGAAAATCTTTTGTTAGTACATATAAGAGGCCCACAAGTCCGTTTCAGTTTCAACGTTTGGTGCGGTATAATTGGTTCAAAAATTGTTGGCCCGTTCTTTTATGAGGGAACCCTAACTGGTGAAAGATATGTGGAATTTATGTCAGAAATTCTGACTAATTTCTTAGACGAATTGGATCTTATAAGTAGACATCATCTGCATTTTCAGCAAGATGGCGCACCTGCCCACAACTCCAGAGGTACTTATCATTTTCTAAGTACTACTTTTAATGATCAGTGGATAGGAACAAATGGCCCAATACAGTGGCCTCCCAGATCACCAGATCTAAACCCACTTGATTACTTCTTGTGGGGTTACTTAAAGAACCAAATTTACAAGCGAAGGTACGATAACCTTGACGCGTTAAAGACTGCAGTTAGGGAAAAGATAACCCAGATAGATGGTAGGACCATACTTAAGACAGTTCGAGCAGATGAAAAACGTGCCCAAAAATGTATTGAAGAACAAGGTGGTGTTTTCGAGCATCTTCTTTAAAAAAAATTGTTATTGTATTTTGTAAGATTATAAGTTGATGTTGAAAATAAAGTTTGTCGATACAATTTAATTGTTTCAGATTGGAGGCCATAACTTCAACAATTTGTAACCTAGGAGAAAAGTTATTGTAAGCTTTTTTGTTTAAAATTTGATGCTTTAACAGAAAAAAATATAATATACAGGGGTTTCCATTTAAAAAAATGTTATTTTACTGAAAAAAATCAAAATAACGACTCTCAATTATTTTTTTTTATTTCTCATTTTTACCAGCGTTAAAAATGCTACTAGTTTGCTAATTCAAACAACTTTGTATTTTCACTAATAACAAAGTTACTAATGGTGGACACTTAATTTGGATAACCCTGTATATATATAGGTGAAAAATTAAAGCTTCCGCCTTTTGTTGGGTACTTCGACAAAATTTAAGCAAAGAGGAGTCTTTATACTTTTTTTAATTCTCTCTAGCTTTCAATGGACTTTGCCATCATCATCAGGAGCTGCAATTACAATGATAACAGTAGCAACAAAAGTGTAAAATGAATTTAAATTGAATCAACTTACAGTAGTATGTGAGGATGTTGCTAATTGTTGTTTTCGTATAGGATGAGGGAAACGTCCAGTAACATGGTGAGAGCTGGATACATGGTACAATGGTTAAAATTATATAAAATATGACAAGACAAGTTAAAGACAGATTAAAAATTATTTAGAAAACATTAGAGCATTACGTCGTGAAGCCACTTGATGATTGCACAAAATGGTGGTCATGGAATAATGAGTGAGATGAACCTTTGACAGAAGGCCGAAGGTTGTCAATGTCTGTGTTGAAAGATGGAACGAATTGTGGGCGTGTGCCAAAACGTTGCCAAATCACTTCAGATGATGTGATTTTCAAAATGTTATGTAAGAAATTGTTAAACCGACCAGAGGCAGTTGAATAAACTATATTTTAATTAATGGGAATTTTAAGTTAACAATTATTAATAAATCGTGAGAAGAGAATTATTAGATTTTGAGTGGAATGAAATTTGTTGGTGGAATCGGCCAAAACACAGGTTATATTTATGGTTGTGAAAAGTCGAAATTTGGGGAGATATGTAAGTTCTCCAATTTTTCGCAGTTTAGCAAATATGAGTAAATGACACTCAGTTGTTTAATATCTGTCTTTTTGTTGATACAGTTGTTATTCATGAAAATGTGGGACATTTCCAGGAATAAACGTTTGGAAAGGTGTTTTTCTTTATCAAGAACTTTGATACTTGTGTAACTCATAGAATGCCCTTTTGTGTTAACATGAGATGCTAGAGCGCATCTTTCAGGATGAAGCCTAGCATCACTTTTGTGTGATGTAATCCTTCCTTTAAGAGATCTGGAGGTGTGACCTATGTATATTTGGTTGCAGTTGTTGCAATTGATCGAGTAGACTGTGTTAGTTAAGCCAAGCAGCGGGACTTTGTCTTTCATTTTTGAAAAAATGCGGTTTATAGTGAGGACGGATTTGCAAGCAATTCGAAAGTTCAAAGGACTGCACAATCTGATCAGCTTAGGGGTCAGTTCCATGATATAGGGCAGGACAGCAAAACCAGGTCTGATTGATTGATGCTATTATTGGGAATTACATCAATCCAAACAGTACAAGCACCAACCCAGACTCCAGACCTGGGTTTACCTGTTAACACCCCAAACTGTAAATAAATAAATAAATATAAGAAAAAAGTGTGCAATATTCTACCACCGGTTTGCTAGAGCTTAAAATAGGAAGAAAAGTTTATATAAACATAGGTCAACAAACGTCCCCGAAGGGCGCTACGGTCTTTTAAAGGGGCTCCCCTGAAGATGGTTTTTCCTTAATACCTATTTCCGAAACGTGTTGAGATAAAGACATAAAATTTTTTATTCTAGCCTAATTTTTTATGAGGGATTTAAAAATATTAACAGTTTTAGACAGTTTTGTTTGGAAGCGTATTTAACAGGGACGGACTCAGGTTATTTGAGCGCCAAAATTTTTGTGTGATTCTATTGTTGAAATTCAATTTTAGAATTTGAAAATTTAGGGTTTTCTACATAAAAAAAGGTACTCTTATTGAATATCGATAAATTGTGCCATTTTTTAATAAAATCAAACTAAAAAATTTGTCACATGATAGGAAATGTACTGCGAATTTAAATGAATTGTTGATTATACATAGTTAGCCATGACTGCAAACAAAAGTTGTTTTGATTTGTTATGACTTATTTTGACGTTAAGCTGACATTGTTAGCAGTGTAAAATTACTAGATAGAAATCAAAATTCTTATTAAATCGATTTAAAATGCCAAGATTTACAGACAGAGAACTGACTGACATGCATTTTGTGTACGGGTTTTGCAATGGCAGTTCATTGGCAGCCGTACGAGAATATCAAATAAGATTTCCCAATCGCGTAGTACCTGGACGTCGAATGTTTACTGATATTCACCGGAATTTGTCAAACCATGGAAGTTTTCAGCGCATGCAGGGCTCAGGAAGGCAACTGGGAAATCATCGTATGGATATTGCTTTAAATATGTTTGTAATTAATCCGCAAATAAGCATACGAAATGTTTCAAAAAATATAGATATACCTCGATCAATAGTAAGAAAAATTTATGAATACCTATTTGATAGTTATCCTAAAAATAATAATTTTAGATAGGAAGAATGACAAGAATGCAAGGATTAGATCCTCATCATTTTAAACGGGTGCAGCATTTAACGGAGGCAGATTTTTTACCACGAATCGAGTTTTGCCAGTGGATATTAGCAAATGAAAACACTATTCCTAGAATATTATGGTCGGATGAGTCAATATTACTAGGAATGGTGCTTTTAATTTCCATATCATGCATCACTGGTCAGGTGAAAATCCAAAAGTTGTTCGCCGTACAAATTTCCAACATAGATTTTCATTGAACTTATGGGCAGGAGTAATTGGGGATCAAGTAATTCAGCCTATTGTACTTCCCAATCGTCTCAATTCAGAGGTGTATCTGAACTTTCTTCAGAATGAGCTCATGGATATAATACCATTGGATGTGCGCCAGCAGTTTCAAGAAAATATGTTTTTTCAACATGATGGCGCCCTTGCACATTTTGGACGCAATGTTGGAAATTGGTTGAATGTCAATTTTCCAGACAGGTGGTTAGACAGAGGAGGTCCTAAAGCGTGGTCGCTACGTTCACCTGTTCTAAATCCATTGGATTTCTATTTTTGGGGGTCATTAAAAGACCTAGTTTACTCGACTGAAGTAAATACTGGAGGAGATTTACTTCAAAGAATCCATCAGGCTGCAAATGAAATAAGAAGAAAAAGGTTTTCCACTTTTCGGGCTACGAAATCATTAGTTCATCGAGCGAGACTCTGTATCCAAAAATATGGGAATTTATTTGAACACTTATTGTAAAGCTAGTTTTAAGTATATCCAACTGTATGTCTTCTTTTTTAAACAAATTTCAATTTCGTTCGTAGAAAAAATGTATTTCTTTTGTTTTTGCCTAAATTTTTATTTTTGTAATATTTACCAATTATTAAATTAGTTTGTCCGTTGCCATGGCTAATTATTCAACAATTTCCTATCACGTGAAAAATTTTTTAGTTTGATTTTATTCAAAAATGGCACAATTTATCGATATTCAATAAGAGTACCTTTTTTATGTAGAAAACCCTAAATTTTCAAATTTCACACAAAAATGTTGGGGCTCAAATAACCTGAGTCCGTCCCTGTTACATACGCTTCCAAACAAAACAGTCTAAAACTGTTAATATTTTTAAATCCAGCATAAAAAACTAGGCTAGGATACCAAATTTTATGTCATTATCTCAACACGTTTCGGAAATATTAAGGAAAAAACATCTTCAGGGGAGCCCCTTTAAAAGACCGTAGCGCCCTTAGGGGACGTTTGTCGACCTATGTTTATATAAACTTTTCTTCCTATTTTATGCTCTAGAAACCGCTGGTAGAATATTGCACACTTTTTTGGGGACACCCTATATTCGTGTATGTATATATATATATATATATATATACAACGAAGGCACATTTGTAATTTTAAAATGTATAAAATATTTTTTGTTACTGTCTGTTGGTGATAACCCTGCCAATGATCGGATGCCACTTTTTTAAACACCAATACATAGATCTTCAGGGCGCATTTACCAATCCCAGAAACATACTCACATGTTAATCTTGAATCCGCATTGGTATCCGAAATTCGCGTGGGCCTTCCAATTTAAGTTCGAACCAAAATGGAGTGCAAGAAATTTCGTTTCTCTTCTAAAATCGAGTTTACTGTCACCCAATCTAACTTGAAGCTGTTCTGCAGTGTTTTGTGGATGACGAAAATGAATAAGCGTCGTTGTGGGTAGATTCATGTATAGTGAGTACAGGTTAAACCACGTACTGATTTTCCTAATTCAGTCATTACATTTATTTTCCAGAATCAGATCTGAATTACTTGAGGTTATGGCAGAAATATCATCAGCATATGCTGTAAAATAAGCATTATATAAGAGAAAAAAGACTGGTCCAAGAATAGAACCCTGGTGACTCCCTTGAAATGTCTGACGTACCTTACACAAAGTTTTTCATATTGTTTCTTGCATCAAGATGTTCAGCGGAAACATTGGTTTCTTTGGTGTAAAAACAATCTGGTCCATTTACGAGACTGGCCAATAAAGTTATATTTACCAACAATTTCCAAGAATTTGTTGTTATCAACGCAGTCAAATGCCCTATTGAGATCCCAAAATATCCCAATAGGGCACTGGCCCGAGTTGATGTATTCTATAAGCTTGTCATACAAGGAATGTACCGCTGACATTGTGGTCTTACCATCTATGAAACTATTTTGGTTTTGAGACAAAATATTGTTATTTGTACTATAAAATCAATGAATTTAGACTACCACTTAGTAGTGGTGGGGAGGCGAAGCCAGGCACGTAGCCCACCTTTGGCCCTTTTTACCAGCAACCCACATAAGAAATAAACTAGTCCGAAGATCAAGCAGAAATCGAGACAAGAACTTCTTGAATTTTTTTAGAAGTTTCAGGAAACAGCGCCCATGTCATATTTTTTTTACAATGCGGATGAGTGTTGGCTGACCAAACTTCAATGGCTAAGTCCTAGGGTAATTATAAGACGAAAAATTCAAATAAACAAATCCTGTAATGCTTCGTTTTCAGGCCAAAGTTTTTCTTGAAACATTGTTTTTCCGTAAACATCTCTCAAGTAGATTATTTTGATATTTGGCGTTGACGGTATAACTTATAAGTTGTAAAATAAAATATTCTGTGATGTTGACCGGAGTTCTACAAACAAAGAATTTTGAACAGCAACCAAGACAAACTTATGTAATTCGGCGATTTAGGTGGCTACAGCCATTTTTGGTTTTAATGAAGCGATTTTCTTGCTCGATTTTATGGGATTTTTCAGCGCTACTATTACGCTTTAAAAAATCGACACATTGTATCTTGAAAATAGAACATATGCGGACCTAAGTTCATGTGAACTTTTCGTCTTAAAATCATTTAAGTTAGCACTGTTTAAGCTTTGACCGGGGTGTTCTATGTATATTTAATATTCTCTCGGCTGGGATATGTTCTCCATTGCGAAATTGAGCGAGATAGATGTCCGATAAAATACCAATGGAAACGAACTCGTGGAATTCCTTGAAAAATCCCGCTGTGAATCAGCGGCTCATAGACACGCGAATAAGTAATCAACTTAATCGCTATGCTGCTTCGGTTTTTGACACGATGTCGGCAACTGATTGCCTTTCCGCAGTGACGGGACTCAAAGTAGGGCAACGGAGGGTAAAAACATTGGGGGAGAACTGATAACCTGGCTGTCAGAACATGACATGTCAAAAATTATTGTCTCATTTGACTTCCTAGGCCACTGGGTAATGAGATATTACATCACCAAAAACCATGTCATTCATTTCCGTGGGTATATCTGTCGTTGTGTCTGCTATATAACCACCTATAACTTGAGAAGTACCGCTTTCGATGAAATTTTTACACAATGTATGCCAAGACGAAAAGTAATTTTTGAAAATCTGACCAGTGGCGGCGAAGAATAAGGCCGAAAACGGAAAAAATAGAATTCGCTCAAACTTCGTTTTTCGAAAGATTTGTAGAAGTTAGGGGTTGTAAAAGGTCGGATTTGTAACATGAAATTTTTTTGATGACGTATTTATACGCTCCCAATTCCGGTAATTTTATACACCTATTCGGCTTCCTGGAGTACCGGTTCGGCTCACTAATACAGGGTTATCCAAATTAAGTGTCCACCACTAGTAACTTTGTTATTAGTGAAAATACAAAGTTGTTTGAATTAGCAAACTAGTAGCATTTTTAACGCTGGTAAAAATGAGAAATAAAAAAAAACAATTGAGAGTCGTTATTTTGATTTTTTTCAGTAAAATAACATTTTTTTAAATGGAAACCCCTGTATATTATATTTTTTTCTGTTAAAGCATCAAATTTTAAACAAAAAAGCTTACAATAACTTTTCTCCTAGGTTACAAATTGTTGAAGTTATGGCCTCCAATCTGAAACAATTAAATTGTATCGACAAACTTTATTTTCAACATCAACTTATAATCTTACAAAATACAATAACAATTTTTTTTAAAGAAGATGCTCGAAAACACCACCTTGTTCTTCAATACATTTTTGGGCACGTTTTTCAACTGCTCGAACTGTCTTAAGTATGGTCCTACCATCTATCTGGGTTATCTTTTCCCTAACTGCAGTCTTTAACGCGTCAAGGTTATCGTACCTTCGCTTGTAAATTTGGTTCTTTAAGTAACCCCACAAGAAGTAATCAAGTGGGTTTAGATCTGGTGATCTGGGAGGCCACTGTATTGGGCCATTTGTTCCTATCCATTGATCATTAAAAGTAGTACTTAGAAAATGATAAGTACCTCTGGAGTTGTGGGCAGGTGCGCCATCTTGCTGAAAATGCAGATGATGTCTACTTATAAGATCCAATTCGTCTAAGAAATTAGTCAGAATTTCTGACATAAATTCCACATATCTTTCACCAGTTAGGGTTCCCTCATAAAAGAACGGGCCAACAATTTTTGAACCAATTATACCGCACCAAACGTTGAAACTGAAACGGACTTGTGGGCCTTTTGGATGTACTAACAAAAGATTTTCTCTTGACCAATAATGGTGGTTTTTTCTATTAAACATTCCAGAATTTGAAAAATTTGATTCATCTGTCCATAAAAGGTAACGAAAGTTATTTACATTTTGGCGACAGAAGCTAAGATACCAATGGCAAAAAACAAGTCTTCTCTCTGGATCCCCTGCCAAAAGCGTTTGAACTGGTCGGTACTTATACGGAATAAATTTGTATTTTTTTAAAATCCTTTGAACAGTACCATAACTGAAATTAGAGTCCTTGAGAATATCTGCTATTGAATTCTCACGATAAGCTTCAAAATATCCAATAACTGCAATTTCCGTGGCCTCGCTTGTTATGAATTCTTTTTTTGCCCTTGTTTTAGCAAAAACATTTTCGTTGCCCCTAAATTTTCGATAAAGTCTCAGAAAATATCGTTCATACGGTTGAATGCGAGCGGGATATAATTCACTGTTGCTCTCAAGGAGGATTTTCTGCACACTAAATAGCATTCTAACATATCACACTTTTCTTCATGGGAGAACATTTTTCTTTAAATTAATGACACAATAAAGCTTATAAACAAGTATTTACACTAATGTTTGACATTATTTGATTTTATCATTGTTTTCCAAAGCCTTCTAGTTGCGAGTATGTCCAGTTTAACAATTTGTCGCTTATCTTAATGCTGTCAGATCGCGAACGCCATGTTGTTTTCATAGCCGTCTTAATATTATAATACTGCAAATAATTAAACATATTTATCGTTATTTTGACTTTATTTTTGACTTTAGCGGAAAAGTCATTATGAACTTTTTTGTTTAAAATTTGATGCTTTAACAGAAAAAAATATAATATACAGGGGTTTCCTTTTAAAAAAATGTTATTTTACTGAAAAAGATCAAAATAACGACTCTCAATTGTTTTTTTTTATTTCTCATTTTTACCAGCGTTAAAAATGCTACTAGTTTGCTAATTCAAACAACTTTGTATTTTCACTAATAACAAAGTTACTAATGGTGGACACTTAATTTGGATAACCCTGTATATCCGTACTGCAGCGCACATAACTTGCCGCAGCGGTACCGCGGTGGGGATGCCCCTCAGATGTGGAAAGGGACAACGTTGCCAGATGGACAGTAGCAACCGGCAGGACAGGAAAAGGATGTCCATGGCCTGTTTGACTGACTTGATCCGTTTAATTTGTTGTACACATTCGCAACTTAGAAAATTTAAATTGCGCAAATCTTAGTCCTTTATAAACTGATGCGTTGAGTAGGAAGTGCAGCGCCAACCTACTTGACGTCATTTATTTTGTATCGTGTAATGGAATCACGAAAATTTTCGAATTTTAGTTTCACTGTTATTCATGTTTCATAACTCCCAATATCCCACATTTCTATGATCCGACCGATGCTTCGGCTCCAGCCACAGTCGTCCAAAAATACATTTACGGTCACACATTTGGCCTTCTGCAAAAAATGCCAAAGCTGCGGCCGAGCCCTAAAACCCCCTCCTTCTACGTTTTTCCCTAAATGTTTCTACAACAACATGAAAAAACGACGTTCAAGCGATTTTTGAAGTTTTTTTTTTCTTTTTTGACCTCTTTTGTCGCCGTAACTGGACTGATTTTCAAAAACAACAGAGCTTTTTTCATCGTTGGCATAGTAGTAACCTTGGGTGTAAAGTTATAGAGGGGCCAAGCCGGACAGACCGACAGACAGGCAGAGAGACAGACCGACAGACAGACGGAAATGAGCGGCAAGGTTTTTCGTGATGTACATGTCATAAAACATCCAAAAAACATAGCATATCATTTTCGAATTTTTTGCAATTACAATACGTATCCTGGAAAGTACCAGTAAAAGCAGTACTCATCAGATTTTTTTACCGAAATCCTGTAAACGAGTCAAAATATTCATGGTGATCGAATTTAGTTGAAATACCTCTGAAAAGATATTAAGAGCTTTTGACATATACCTATGTATATGACTAGGGTTCTTACTCCACACCTCCACCTATAATATTGTTATAAATGGTGACTTCAACGTTCCTTCCTTTAATATCCAGTTCAATGACAGAAAATTCCAATCCTTGAGTCAGTTCTGTGCTTTCTCGGACCTCACCAATTTTAACAGCATTGTGAACTGCAATGGGAGACTACTTGATTTAGTATTGACCAATTCTAATATTTTAGTGATAAGAGATTGTTACCCTTTAGTTAAGGAAGATAAGCATCATCCAGCTCTCCAATTTAACTTCACGGTTGGGAGTATGAAAAATAATTTTAATTTGAAGACCGTCTCTAGATATAACTTCCGTCGTGCTAATTATGTAGCCTTGTATAATGCTGTTTTGAATATTGATTGGTCACACCTCAAAGAAATGAATGATGTAGAGAATGCTTGCTCATATTTATATTCAATATTGAATGAACTTTTTGATTTGTATATTCCAAGGTTTAAGCAAGCACAGCGTCGTTATCCTTTATGGTTCACGACTGAAATTATAACTAATATAAAACAGAAGGATAGGGCCAGAAACTGTTTTAAGCAAACAGGACTCATTCATTTCGAAAATAAATTCAAGCAGCTACGTACTAACATCAAGGCTCAAATAGAAATTGCTTATGCTGCTTACACCAAGAAGGTTGAAGATTCAATTCGTCATGATCCGGGTAAGTTTTGGTCATTTTTAAATTCAAAGAATAATCAGTCTAGAATACCAGGCTCCATGTCATTTGAAGGCAACGTTTTTGATACCCCTCAAGCTATTGTTGATGGATTTGCACAATATTTTTCGGGTGCGTTCACTACCTCAGGTCCGTCGACTTTTAGAAATATCACTTCAGGAAATTGTCACATATCATTAGATCATATCAGTGAACATGATATCATACAGGCATCAAAAAAATTGAAGGATAAGATGACGTCTGGTTTTGATGGTGTACCTAGCTTCATAGTTAAGGATTGTATTCATATCCTAGCTAAGCCTCTTCGCTATATATTCAATTTGATTTTAAAATCTCGTTGTTATCCTAAAATTTGGAAGATGACAAAAATTTGTCCTATATTTAAGAGTGGTGTCAACTCAGATGTAAGTAATTATCGTCAAATAGCTATTTTATGTAATTTTAGTAAATTGTTTGAGATAATAATTTATAACACAATATTCAGCTCCGTAAGATCTCTCATCTCTGAAAATCAACATGGTTTTATGGTTGGCAGATCTACGGTCACAAATTTAGCTTGTTTCACTCAGTTTGCCGCTAGTGCACTTGATTGTCAGGGTCAAGTAGATGTGATATACACAGATATTGCGAAGGCCTTTGATCGGGTTGATCATTATATATTGTTGGCAAAGCTTGAAGCGTTAGGTTTATCAGCCTCTATGTTGACCCTCTTGCAATCATACCTTGCTGATAGGTCATTATATGTTGAATTTGGTGGAAGTAAGTCCAAAATTTATACGGCAACATCTGGAGTTCCACAAGGTTCGAACCTAGGACCCTTGTTATTTCTTATTTTCATTAACGATCTGTCTTTGAAGCTAACCTGTATGCACTTGCTTTTTGCTGACGACTTGAAGATATTTTCGCCAATTCACTCTTCGAGTGACTGTGAGGAGATGCAAAGCAAGCTTGACTTCATATATGAATGTGCAACAGAAATCTGCTAACGTTAAATGTCAAAAAATGCAAAGTGGTGTCGTATAGTCGGAAGCAGGACCCCATCATATACAACTATAACCTTAATGAAAGCGTTTTAGGAAGAGATTCAAGTTTTAAAGACTTGGGAGTAGTGTTCGATAACAAACTCACTTTTAACGATCACATATCAGATATTGTATCATCTGCATCACGGTTGATGGGTTATTGTGTACGTAACTGGTCCGGTTTCTCTAATGTGGACTGTTTAAGAATACTGTATTTTTCATTTATCAGGACTAAGTTAGAGTATGCGTCCTTAGTATGGTCCCCCCTATATCAGAATGCAATTGGTAAACTGGAGGCTGTACAACGTAAAGCTCTAAAGTATTGGTATTTTAAGTGCAGTGGTAGATACCCAGAAAGAGGATTTGATCATGACGTTTTGTTGGAGTTTTTTGGCATTGAATCACTAAGGAATCGTCGTGACGTTCAAGCTCTCACTTTCCTTTATAAGTTAGTGAATAATCATATTGATTGTGGGTTCCTACTGAGTAAGATTAATTTTCATGCTCCCAGATTAGTTGGTCGGCATAATAACATATTTTACTGTGATACACCACGGACGAATATTTTATGCAGATCCCCAGTAATGGTAATGTGTACCTTATTCAATTCAATCTGTAACAGAGCTGATGTATGTCACGACAGTCTTAATAAAATATTAAACATTTACAGGGAGCAATTGAGATAAAATCGTTTTGTTGATGGTGTCAGTTATTGTTATTCTTCAATTTGAGCACTTTTATGTTTTTTTTTTCTTCTCTTTTTTTGTGAAGTGTTTAATTATTCACCTATGTATTATGTGTTCATTCAGATCACTAATGTTTTTCTATTTTCTTTTTTTGTTATTATTTTCTGATTCATTGTCTATATATATGTGTGTATATGTGTATATATGTATGTGTGTATACATATGTATGTATATATACATGTGTATGTATATATGTGTATATATGGTACCATTTTGTTTTGATTTCCTGTGATTGGGTGTATACCTGTTGGAAATAAATATATATTATTATTATTATTATTATTATTATCTGTTGGCCTTCTAGAGATTATTATGCCAAAGCTGTCAAAAGTGACATAATGCCGATTTTTTTTTTTGACTTTATGCTGCTTTTTTTGACATTATCTGGGTTATTCTACAAGATGTTAACTTTGCACTTAGTTGTACGTGTTGCCTGAACGTCATGAGGCTTGTTATCAATCTTTGGCTTTGATGTGATCTAAAATCTACTTTTGAGATGGTATTACTGGAGGTCTAAGCTGTAAGTTGTATGTGTTGATGATAATTACATTGGGTTCTTGTCTCAATCAAACTTAATTGAGATTCAAAGCTAGAAATTAGTTGCGCATCCACTTTTTCTTATCCATTATGGAAATTACATATACAAATTTGCTGAATTTCAAAAATGAGAGAGATAAGAAATAATTATATTCACTGAACACTGTCGAATTACAAGCCATATACTACATGCTAACAGTAATTACACAGAACGCGGGCGCGGTAATGATTTCCCGTAATTCTCCTCAGTTTTTCGTAATTTATAACTTTGAACATAACCTCTCTTCAGAAAGCTCAACATATAAATAACCCGTCATATTCGGCATATTCAGTAATGATTTATTCACACAGCAAGTATCACTGATTTTATACATATGCAGACCAATACACATAATCATCCAGATGCGATCTTGCTATTCAACCAACTTTCTTCTCAGAGATAAAAATTACAGACCCGGATCACTCAACCTCACAAAACTATGCAACCAATAATGCGTAGTTTAGTTGAGTGATTCCTCCATAGATGGACGTTCACACCGATGCTAGTGAGCCAACGTGCAATGACTGCGCCCTAAAAACTACCTAGTCTGCAAGTTGACATCTTATAGGTTTTTTTTTGACGTTTTATAGGTTTTTTACATGATACCCGTGCTGACCTGCGGTATTCGTCACAATGTGGCATTGCTTTTTCGGAGAAAACGCGTCCAAAGTAATCAGTACTTGGTTTGAAAATATTATACACTTTTCAAATTTATAAATACATTTAAATTAATTTCGAGTAAGTTTCTTCCGACACACTAGCGAAAAAAAAAGCGATGAACTACATAATCCTTTGGAAAATGGATTAAAAGAATCTGTCTGTCTACTTTCTCGCCTTACGACGTACTCGGTTATTCACAACTTAAAAAGTGGTTATTACTGGTATTCTACATTTAAAAATGATATGAATGGAATGATACATGGTTTGTTATTAAATAAAACGATAGATATGTGATCGTTACTCGGTGTTTACTTTAATGGAATGGTGGGAGCGTTTTTTTAAAAAAATGGTGAATACAGTTAACCATGAACCATTATTAAAAATGGTGAATGCGATTCAATTCTGATATACTCGAATGCCCACTTGCTCCCTGTCGCTTTCAATATGTTTTCTTAATGTCAAAAAGATCATATGACCCATGGTCTAAAAATCCATAGATTTTTGTCTAAATGGCTTGATAGTTTACAACTTTAAGTGCTTTATATCGCCCACAATCACCACAATCTTACTAATTTTGATAATATAATTTAAAACGTTTTTAAATTGGGTAATTAACAAATAAATGGCTTTAAGTTTTTCTAAGATAAGCGAAAATTTGTAGTCAGTAAGTAAGTTTAATTAAATTAAATATTTAAAACACACATTACAACAGCGCGTCGGTCTTTCATCACTCTTATCGAACCGGCAATCGATGGCAAACGATAACAGTGGTTAGTTATTGTTCGCGTACGTCGTAGTGTTTATTTACAATGTTCTCGAATCAAGAGTTCGCCGACATGTTAGTTTACGGTGAAGCTCGTCAGAATTCAAATCTTGCAGCTCAAATTTATCGCGACAGATTCCGCCAACGGGTACACAAAGACAGAAGGACATTTGTGCAAGTGTACCAAAGACTTCGAGTTACAGAAAGTGTTCAGACCACTAATATTCGCACTCGTGAAAGACAGGTTACTGTAGAGCAGGAGGAACAAATTTTGAATATCGTGGAAATCAATGCAGATATCAGCACTCGGGAATTAGGCCGCCGCGTAGGACTATCGCATACCATAGTCCCTAGAATCCTACGGGAAAATTTGCTCTATCCCTACCATGTACAACGAGTGCAGGCCTTGTTACCAGAAGACTATCCTCGCAGACTAACATTCTGTCAGTGGTTTTTGCACAAAAACATTGAAAATCCGGATTTTTTTAAAAACATTCTAGCGACGGACGAATGTACTTTTAGAGCCGTTTTACACACAAGAGAATTACTCCGAAAATTATGGTCATAATTATGCAGAAAATTTGCATGGAAAAAATATGAAGATTTTCTCTACAACCTGTATGACACAAGCAAACAAAATTTCCGAGTAATTCATATGATACGCCTGCACAGAGTAATACGAGTATTTTCGAATGGACGTAACCTTAAGAGGTATAACGTCCAATATAATCGGAAAGACAACAGACGTCGTTGATTTAAATTTATTTTTGAAATCCAGATCTTGGTTAATATTATAAAACTTCTCAATGCTTGGACTATGGCATCCAGCGCCTGACGCCGCAAATTTCTGTTTTTGTAATTGGGTGACTTCACCTTGTACAGGTTTGGCCATTTTTGGTACTCCTCCAACAACAGTGTAACTTCTTCCCGATTCCACGACATTATGAATAAACAATAACAATAAACGCTTCATCGTACGACTCGAATAGGACCGCACCCACAAATGTTAAGTGAGGTTATGTTGTTGACGTTGACATTTGATAATGACATGCACGGAAATAACCCTCTGCGCCGATTCTCGCGCTTATTCTATAGAACGGGTTTTATATTTTAACCATGAAAATTTTCACAAGAATTCTTTTAGGTATAATACGGCAGCAAAAATTTTCGGCATAATTATAACCATTATTTTCGGAGTAATTCTCTTGTGTGTAAAACGGCTCTTACGCGAGACGGGATTTCAAATTTCCATAATACTCACACGTGGGCCCCAGAAGATCCTCATACCATTCGTGAAGGTCATTTCCAACAACGTTTTAAAATACATATTTGGAACAGACCTTAGACAACATGCCATTACAACAGAGACAGAATTTGTGGTTTCTTCATGACGTGGCATCACCACACATTTTTAGAGGCGTCATACAGTATTTGAATGAACATTATCCAAATCGCTGGATCGGTCGAAAAGCTCCTGATCCTCGAAAATGGCCAGCAAGATCTCCTGACCTCAATCCGATTCATTTCTGGTATTGGGAAGAACTTAAAGGGATGGTTTATGGGGCTGGTTCAATAACAACTGAAGCACAACTTCGCGAAAAAAAAATTTAATGCGGCTGAAATAATAAATGGACAACTTCGAGGACCTAGAGTAAAAAGAATCTGGGTTCGTCGTAATGAAGCTTGTGTGGAAAGTGTAGGACGACATTTTGAACACCTTCTTTAAATACAAAAAAAGTGCAGTGTGGGTTTTAAAAAGAAAAACAATGTATTTATCAAAATTGTGTTCCCTATTTATAAGTGGATTTTTTTAATACGTTCAATAATCTCTCACACACCAGGTGGAGCGCAGAGACAGTGGTAAGTCCGTTTTTTTTAATTGTTTGCATTTCGTGGTAATTTGCGTCTGACATTGCGGCGTTGTCAGATTTTATTTTACTTTAAAGTCGCTTTTCTCTAAAAAAATGCAGTTTTGACCCCCATGTTATATGAAACTTTTTGCTTCTTTTAACCCCCTCTATCACCCATTTAAATAATGACTATCATAACGTTTACACCCTGTATAATTTCATACGTATCTTTCTCAGTGATTCAGTATTGTGTTGGAAAAAATGTACACGGTTTTTCTTCAAGTTTGAGTGTTTTCAATGAGTAGTTTTGTCTCAGATAGAGTAGAGAGTAGATTTTTAAGCAGTCTCTCTCGAGGGTTTTTTTTATTGTTATACCGTAAATTTTGGAGAACGAGGCAAGCAACCCTGTGACGTGCCCACTACTGGCCACCGTTTCTTTCCTAGATCTGAGCACTTATGAACTGAGGACATTTCGGCTGCGTCTAGTCGTAATTAGGAGAAGACCTCGACCCACTTTTTTGAGTGAAATTATTCAATCAATAAACTATGAAATTTACCAAAAGAAAATCACTGAAAAGGGTCAAGTCATCGTTGGTTGTCAGAGCGGTCCGTGGGACCTTAGCTCTTGAGTCACAGTGTCAGTTTGTAAGTCTGTCAGGTCTGGTAACCCAGAAACCAGACAATTTTAAGGAAAAAAAGGGGAAGGAAAGGAGAGAAGGAAGAACGAGAGCAAAGGGGAAGAAGACACTGAAAAGGGTTTGGTCTAGGAATAAGTACTCTACCATTAATAAAGAGGAATTCAAATTACTCGTAAGTGATCAAAGTAGTAAAAAAAATTACGTGATTTTGGCAAGTGACAGAACTACATAGTTAACTAAAAGTGTACATGCATACATTGAAAATAGAAAAGTTCGTCTGCATAAGTTCAGCGAATGTCTTTGTGATAAATGAAGGGCAGGGGACAAAAAGTATCCATTGCGTTGCCACCCAAATCAATTCATCGTCCCCCAATTTCCTTTAGGCCCTTTATCGCCCCCGTAGATCCTCAGCTCCCACAAGGATGCGTTATCGCCCACTTTCAAGGTAGACTGATCTAGGTGATCGCCATATTTTATAAATGCTCAATAACAGGGTAGAAATGCCATATACTTTTTAATATTTCATACAATTGTAGTAAACGTAATTACTCCATTACGAGGAAAATTGAAGTGTACAAACATTTCCTATCGATTCTTATATCCCTTGAAAGTGAGAGGATGTATGCATACCTAAGGCGTGAATCATCAAAGTGACTCAGCGGCGTGGTAAGACGAGGTGAAAAAAAGAGGACTTGTACTGTAGGAAAACGATACACGTCAAAATGCTTTGAAACCTACTGGGAAAAGGTCTTCAACTGATTCAGGTCCAAAGGTCTCGAGAGAAAGGAAAGCTTATTTGTCGTTTATTTTCTTTTCTTTTCAAATGCAACGGTTTGGATAACACTTTGCATTTGATCCCAACTCCATCCCCAAAAAATACCAAATTTAGAGATCGAGAATCGGAAATACTTATTTAATTCAATTTCTTGATTCAGCACAGTTTGTTTACATTAATCTGCTCGCATTTAATCCTTCCCCAAAACTTTGAGTTTTTTTTTAAATTGCTCACCCCCACCCCAAAACAATGCCAAAGTCATAGCTTGGCAATCGAAAATACCAATTGAATTAAATTTCTCGGTCTCGACACATCTTGTTTACATTGATCAGTCAAATTTAATCCTCCCCCAAAATGTTGAACTTTTTTTTGGAAACAATCCCAAAATCACATCGTATGTTAAAAATAATAATAAATCTGAAATTAGCATATTCGAGTTAGTTGAAAAAAATTTCAGGAGATTACGCCGAAAATAAAGCCTTTTTTGTTCAGGGGTGGTTTTGAACCCGAAGGGATAAATCGAAGGGTGCTTCTGGAAAAATGTTCTAAAGGGTTTCAACTACAAGTGTTCCAAGTGGCTTGCTTTTATCATTACATGCAATATTATTTCGAGCTACTATAAATTTGATTAGTAAACATTAAACACAAATTCATCTGGATGGCGCGATCTGAATCTATTAATTTTTTCCTTCGGAGTATTTGAGCTTTACAGGCGGGTTTTCCTTATTCGATTTACTCTAGATTTTTAGAGGTACCTCTGTAACAAGTAAGTTTTAACAAATCAACAAAGCTAGCTAAAATGTCACCAAATTGTTTTCGAAATGTTTTTTCAAAAAAAAAAATAATAATAGCCTGTATTTTCAACATGAAGGATTATCGGACCTATGTTTATATGAACTTCTCTTGTTAGAAACACTATAGCTTGATACTTGGCCAGGTACTTTTATTAACACCATGTATAACCTAACTCTCGAAACAGCAGTTATGATATATCGAGAATTTCCGGATTTTCAATTTGTACGTAATACATTTTTTTAAGCGCCTAAATTCCATATCCTTGTGAATCAGATTTGCTTATGCACTCGTTCTGCCCTTCAGAAAAAATGTCCTGCGTAACACTTATACACTTTACCATGAATTGCAGAACTTTATAGCTGAAATCGAAAAAGATTTCATAAGCGAAAAAGCCTCCTCAGGTAGATTGTTCGACAATCTGGATACCCCAGGAAAAAGGAGCAGTCGTATCGGCCAGTTCTGAATGTACGAAGTTCGACAGTGTTAAGATGGGAGGCGGGTCTGCCTGGCAGGCACATCGCGCGGCGGTATCATGGAGGTGAGCTCTGAGGAGCCCGTTGACGATCGAAGTATGTAAATTAAGTGATGAGACTGGCAATGTAGCGTTCGATCTGGCAACACTGGAGGCGCTGGTTTAGAGGGGAGACAGGGGAATATGTGATCCACCTTCAGTATAAGTTTCAACTCGCTCGAGTCATTTGGTTGTCCGTAGCGATTTTTGTGACGGTTTTTCCTATTGTGATCGAAAAATGAATGACATCAATTTCGAGCAGCCGTGTGCTATCAGGTTTTGCTTCAGACTTGAGCACAGTGCAACCGAAACTCTTGCTTAACTTCAGCAGGCCTACGGAGATAGTGTTTTGTCAAGAGCCCAGGTATTTCGGTGGTCTAAGGCATTTTCAGAAGGCCTTCATCTTCAAAAACTTGATCTTGTGCGTTCAGATAGTCGATTGACAGTCAGAATGATCGGGGTCACACAGCGAAGTCAACAAACGAGTTTTTCGACAGTAAAAACATTGCTGTGGCTCCTCAGCCTACTTTTTATTCGCCTGACTTTGTCTTTGTAGCATTTTTCTCTTGAAAGTTGAAAAATCACCTCAAGGAAAACATTCAAACGGCTGTAACCGACCATCTGAAGGCTAATCCAGTATCGTGTTCCAGTTCGAGTTCCAGCAGTGCTATGAGAAGTGGAAGAATTGTCTCCAGCGCTGTGTGGTTTCAGAAAGATGTTTTTTGAGGGGACAATATAAAACTGTAATTATATTTGAATAGAAAAAAAATAAAAATCAGTCTCATCACTTAATTTGCAGACCTCGTAGAAGAGAGCTAGATCGCCGACAGTCCGTAGGTGCGAAAGTGTCCCGAGGCTCACAGAGAAGAGTCATCAATCAATCGAACAACCCTTGTCTGAACAGCATCGAGCATGGGTAATGTAGGCGGGACGGCAGCACCCTAAACATGCAAGCAGCATTTGTGGCTAGGTCTTATCTGGGCCTTGTACAGAGAAAGGATGTTATGTAGATAAAAGAACTACTTAGCCCTAAACAAATAGCCTAGCTTCTTCCCAGCAGCTGTCCCGTGCCACATCAAGTCCTTGGTGATCTGGACTCCGACCAGCCGAAATGAACGGCTCTTTGGTAGAGCTCTGCCATCCACCGAAACCGGATGAGCGCTAGGGCGCTTCTTGTTCGTCAAGGTGTGCTGTGTTTTGGAAGGTTTAAACTGATTCAAATTGTTTCGTCTCCAAGCTGTGTCCTCCAGTCGCTACTAGTATTTTTCTTCTCCAGTTCACCGCACAAATCCGATTGTTACTCTGAATTCCTGCATGTAGGATGCTGTCATCAGCTGTGCAAAGATTTTTGGCCCTCGTTCCATATATCTGCCAGTTACCCTGAATCCATTGAATACACGAAGCAATTTGTGCAAAATAAAGCTATTGTTCTGATAGATGGAATACAGAAGACTAGTAAAGGTACCAATATTATAGAAAACAACTGGGTGTATTCAGGTAGTAGAGAGTCATTTTACAATGAAGGGTACAGGGGAAAAAGTGAATGTCATAAATTTAATGTTTTGTAGTTAGAACCGGCAACATGTAGTCTTAACGCAGTACAATCCCATGAGCTCTCGTAAACACGCAAAAACGATGACAGATCGTCGTTATACCCAGTTGAAAACTTGACGTGCAGGGAAAAAAGATGAATGTCACAGCCGTTGTATGAAAAAAATATGAACATCCACTAATCGTCACCGAAACTAGTAGCTAGTAGGACAATTTACTATTCATCAATCTACCACGAAAGAAATAAACGTGAAGAAATTAGTTTTAAGCAGTTACCATTAATTTTGTTTCGTTTGTTCTATATTCTTTTGAGTAAAGCTTTTTTGGTCCGTTCTTTTTTTCCTTGTCCCAATTAAAAAAATACTTAGAAATAATTCTGTATCTGAGCTATTGAAGTTCTAGGTCCTGTGTAATAAGTTTCATGTTAAGGCTGTTCTCATACTCGTATTAGAACAGATCGTAAAACCTAAGATAGGCATTTTGCTGGTTAATCACCCCTTAGATTTTACAAGATGTCGCATATGACGAGAGGCTCATTTCTAACCTCAATATCTAAAATGTTACATTCAGGTATGGATGCTCACACATAAAAGATGTTTAAAATCATAAGAAGCTCAAAATACAAAAATAAAAATGATTTTCCATTTAAAAACATATTAGGTCTGCTTTCGCTTTTGGGCTGCACTGTATACCAAAAATAATTATTTGTAATTTAACTTTTTTCAATTCCTTATAATAAGGAAGCTATGGTACTCCGTCAGATCTTTGAACCACGCTATACAAACAGTCTAGGAGTCTTCAAACTTTTAAATTCACTTTTCTCGAAACTTACTTTTTTATAACATTCATATTTTTTTTCCTGGACCCTTCATATACAAATACTGTGCACATGATTTAACTTTTTATATGTTGATCTGAGCCGACAGGGATTCCTCATCAAATATTTGGAGTGCGAAGAATCGATAACGTTTACTGCACAGTCCGTCGAGTATTTTGTTTAATAGGCCAAGAAATATGGATATTGTGTATCAGGAAATCCGACTATTTGGGCGACAGTGATTTTTTTTATGGTATCATTAGATTATTGCTTCCTAATGATAAGTTCAAATAGGCGTGATAATAGGGCTGGAACATTTGTCGCCATTTTGATAAGCGCATTTGAACAAACTAGTGCTTGGTTCTGGTAACAGATGGCACTTTGTGCTATGTTATTTCGATAAACGCATTTGATCGAAAATCTTGAAAACCATCGCTCTTATGTAAAAAAATAATAGAAACCATTTTGTAGGGAATTTAATTCTTCATCATTCTGCTTCTATAGAAATGTGTGGTATGGTAGATTACGATAAATTAAAGGGTAAATATGTAATGATATTTCTGCTAAGTTCAACTACTAATCCACGAGTATAAAACAGTATTTTTTGTAGAGAATATAGCTAGAATGTATTTTACGTTTTTCCGACACACATGGATCTTGAAGTATAAGGAGGGAAAACTGAGGATTCGTAACAAAACAGTCGCCCGACGTTATCCACCTAATTTGCATACAATCTACAATCTACATCATTGCACGTGGAAATAATGTAATTATTATCCGTTATGGAGAATACCATTTTAAAGTAAATTTACTACTACGTGCAAGTATGGAAAATGTAATATAATTTGAAAATCTGTGATATTTTCATTATGAAGATCAAGTCACTCACTCCCATCAGTCTGTTTATTGGCGAGTGTGCCACTGAGTAATTTTGGTAACCCTTGTAGCGATTTAATACCTCACGCGTAGCCGTAAAAGAAATGGATCCACTCTATAATGATATTATATTATATATCTCCCCGTGAAGATATGTTGTATACTAAAACTAACTAACGTACAGTGCCGAGTGTGCCGCGCGGCTGTTTTGATACGATTTTTCAACTTTTCCTTCTAATACTTGAAGAAATTTTATTCTCTACAAAAAAGGATAATCTTAGTTAATTAGCTTGGCCATTATAAGCGATAATATCATCACGTGTAACTTTACCCTTAAATCTCGTAACCTGCTGACTATACGACAAATTTTCAAAGTTGCGAAGTGATAGGATTTTATTACCTACAAAACTAATTCTATTAGTTTTTTTAATGCGGTAAATGCCCCAGCTCCATCATGACACCAATTTGAACTTATCTTTAGAAAGCAATAGTCTAGCGATATCACCAAAAAAATTTATTGTCGCCGAAATTGTGGGAAAACATTACCTATTTCCTGGCCTATAATGAGTTCCAGCAAACGAAATCGAAATCTTCCAGGAATCCGAATTGTGTGCCAACTCTGAGTGGCGGTTGGACAGAGGGGAGAGGGGAAAGTTCAAACTATAGGTTCAATGCTAATTCGTTTACCCTCGAACAACATACTGAAAGACGCGACCTTTGAACTTTTTGTCATATCCAGGTAATAAGCATGGTGCAACTGTGTGGGAAGTGCTATGTCACGGAATTCGTGACGACACAGATATAGGCTATGTATTAATGGGTGCTTTACACATTAAGTTATGACTAACAAAAATGCTAAATGCTACGTATATAGGGTGTCCGCAAAGTTGGGGTTTTCCTTTTCAGACACAACTACGCTTGATATAACAAAGGCCATGTGTGGTGAAACGTGAGCGAACAAGTAAAAAAATAAATGAAAAAGTACTCATTGTTCTGTTGAATTGAAATTCCAAATACGGCTCTGTCGTAAAATTCGTATTTACATCGTAGTCGTACGTCGTATAACTGTACGCTGGGGCTAGCGCTGTGGACGTTTTCGAGGGATAGGACCGACCTTCGGTTTGGTTCAGGTTTGATTGAGTTTGCGGAGCCCAATATCTCGGTTCTCTTAAGACACTGGTGTATATGCTACTAAGAAAATCCGCGTATTTCCTCAAGAACTACACGTCATGTAAAGGAAAACCCTAACTTTGCAGACACCCTGTATAAAAAACTATTGAGTCAGTCAGTGTTGCAAGAATCACGATTTTTTTTGGAAAAATCAAAAGAATCTGAGTTTTTCGATTAAATCGTAATTTTTTCCTTAAATATGGCAATAACGAACTTTGATATAACGCATTTCAATTACTTTTCTCTATTTAACTGAAAAATATTTGTTGTCTAGATTTATAGTAAGGAAAATTCGTTCATCTTTCTAAGCGATTGACGCGAGACGGATCTTTTAATTTATAGTCGTGTTCCTATTCCCAATCGTTTCTTGTTGAAAAGATAGCTAAAATGTCCCTTGGTGGTGGTAGAAAGAAAGGCCCTATTTGGCAATATTTTATTGGAAAATCGTATTAACCAGATGGCAAAACGGGAAGCAGAACGAGCCGTCAAAATTAAAGTTTGAATTACAATGAATTGTTGAACGGATGAAAGGACACTGGGAGATATGCTTGGGAACCGAAAAAGCCGCTGAATTAGTTTTCGCTGAATAAAAATTACAATCAACTTCTTAAAGAAATATTTTATGTTTATATTATTTGTAGGTGAACAGCGTTTTTGTTTACTCTACATATTATGATACCATTTTAATAATATGTAATATATAAGATAATTTTTATTTATTCATGTAAGTAATATGATGAACTATAATGTTTCTGTTGTTGTAAACTATATTTCTTTAAGATAAATTTATGAGTCTGGTTGTAGGGCGGTAGTGGAGGATGTATCGCAGTTTTTTGATGTTAGTATATACAAGATAAAGAATGCACACGTCGTATGGTAAAAAAATAACAGACTTTATTGCAGGAACGAAGAGTGGTTACAAGTATTGAACAAAATGTCTGTGCCTCGATATAATTCTAATCTTTATAGGAAAAATAACAGAGCTGTATCGAAAAAAGAAGTAAAAAGCAAATGTTTCTTAATGGGCTTGCTTGCCATACAATTCAATTTGTTGGAATAATAGCTTGTACCACATAGTTATGTTACCAACAGGATTCCATAACTCCTCCCTCCTACGAAAAGTTGGTCTCCAACTTAGAGAAAATTTAATTTAGAGTTACAATATGGTTCCAAAGCTGTAAGAGTCGTAAGAAAGGTTTTGCAACTTAGTATGAACTATTATTTCCAAATGATTTTGGTAATAAGAAGGATTTAAAAAGCTAAAATTACTTTCAAGTAAAGGCAATGATAATTCAATCTGCTTGCAGTCTTTAATATCAATTGAAATATTAGTATTAATAGTATTTTAAGTGAATATGAGGACAATTTTCCAACATAGATGGCTTACATGTGCCTGTTTAGTAATTAAAAACATAAATGCGGATTGTTACTTAGTTTGATTAAATTGGAGCAAAATCTTTCTTCTTCAAATTACAAAGTAAAATTGCTTGGGATCTATTAATTCATTCCTTATAATTAACGGATACAATTCAAAAAACACTGTAAGTTTTTACGGTCAAGAAGAGGTACATGAATTACGAATATGATTCATTTCGCAAAGTTACAATTGATAGTTCGCAAAGATTCAGTATCTCAAAAGGGTGCATTGTTTCAAAATCTAACAGATGATCTTTATGGTATAAAGTTTGCAAATGTCCAATGAGGATATTTATTTCCCTATGATTTAATGAAAGAATGGATAGGACGCTCAAATGATTAATTTGAATTTAAATTTATTTGATGTGCGATTTGCTCAAAGAATTTCATTTGAAAAGCCATATTTTGTGTAACAGAAACTATGCTTTCTTGGATATTGATAGTATTGTGCTCAAAAGTGCATTGCAAACCTTTACAGAAGAAAATAACTTTTTAATTCTGTAGATTCAGTGCGTGTTGATTTTCATGTAGTTTTGGATTGGTTATATAATTTAAATTAATAAGGAATTGAGTTTTATGACGATTTTCGATTAATCTTGAATTTCCTAGCGGCAGTTTGATTACCGTAGGTGCTTTGAGCAGAGGGTTCATCAGTAGCGCTCGAATTGGTAGGCATTGGACTGGTAGAGCTCTGTAAAGGATTTTTACGTTGAGGCTTGATTCGTCTCAGCATGTGTTTTCTATCTTTGATTAAATTTTGATTTCCTTGTTGTTTGAAAATAGTGTTTTTAATATTTTGGTTTGTCCTTAGTTTGTCTGATTGGGATTTTGATATAGATCGGAGATTTTAAAACGGGGATCTTAGATACGCGTTTTTCGTTAATTTTGTTTAGTTTGTTTTTTTAATTGATTATAAGAATCGTGAGCGATTTGTTCATTAATTTTGTCTTTTTCTAATATTTGTTTAAGATGTGATGAATAAGGGTCTTCAGTACTAGCGTATAATAAATCAAAAGGTGTATGTTTTGTAGTAGACTGAACAGATTGATTGTAATTTAATATAACGTCAGTCATTAGGTCAGTAGTAGTGTCTGTTTTTCGAGTCTGTCTTAGGATTCGAAATCTTTCTCCAATGGTACTATGTAATCGTTCAATTGGTGCAATAGAACTAGGATTGCTGGTGCTTCCTAAGAGCAAATGTATTTCATGAGCTTTACAATAATCTTTAATAACTTCTGAACGTAATTCTCCATAATCGGCATGAAGTGATTTTGGAAATCTATGATGTGAAAAGAAATGTTTCATTTTAGATAGTATGTCACGAAATGTGACATGGTCTGATAGGCTTGGGCATATCGACTAAAGTGGTCTATAAAAGTTACATATTTAGTATTTTCAATAGTAAAAATATCTATGAACACTAGTTGGAATGGTTTGTTATTGAAAAATTGGCCTTGGATTGGTTCTTTGTAAGGTTTTCGTTCGTATTTAGCTTTTAAACAGATTTCGCATTTATTAATGATGTCAGTTATAAGGTCTTTAAGTTTTGGTGTATAGTGAGTCTTTTGGAAATGAGAATAAGTTTCATTAATTCCGTTGTGAAATTTATGATGGTACAAAGTTATTTCGTCTTTCATTTCTTGTTTGTCTAAATAAATTGGTTTAAATGCAGCTTTTTCTAGTACAATATGTTTTGCAGAAAAAGATTTTGTCATAATTTTACTAAGTATGGGCAAAAGTTTCTGATCGTCGTACCAAATTCCGTATTTAATACCAGGGGTACAATAATTTTTTATACAATCCAAAATAAATGAGGAACATAAGTGATTAATTAAAGAGCACCTTAGTGTCTTATATCGGAAGTAATTTGATCTTGTTTTTCTTTTTACCTGTTATAAATTCAATTCGGTGAGGATAGGCATAAAAGTTTTTGTCTGAAAATTGAATCGAGTTTGGGTTTGATTCAGACGAAGTGTGTCTCGTGTTAGTTAATCTGTTGTCTGTTTCGTGAATAGTCATTTCTGATTCGGGTGCGTTAGGGATCATTGATTCGGTTTCGAGATAATCCTGAACATTTATCAGGATTCGGCTTAAGGCGTCAGCAACTAAATTTGTTTTGCCTTTTTTGTATTTGATTTCGAAATCGTATTCCTCAAGTTTGATTTTCCATCTAATTAATCTCTGGTTTGGTTCTTTCAAATTTGATAACCACACCAAAGGTTTATGATCAGTCTCAATCAAAAATCTATGTCCAAATAAATATGGTCTAAAGTGTTTGCATGAATCAATAATGCCTAAGAGTTCTTTTTCAATGGTGGAATAATTTCGTTCAGCAGAGTTTAATGTTCTTGAATGAAAACTGATAGGTCTTCCGTCTTGTGATAGAACACTTCCTATCGCAATATTTGAGGCGTCGGTTGTTAACGTGAACGTTTTTGAAAAATCAGGATATTGGAGTACGGGTAAATTAGTGATAGTCTTTCTTATTACATCAAAAGCTTGAATGTAATCAGGATCTGAAATGTTGATTTTCTCGTCTTTCTTCAAACATTTAGTGAAAGGTTTGGTAATTTTGGCAAAGTCTTTAATGAATTTTCTGTAATAGTTGGTTAATCATAAAAATGATTGAATTTGTTTGATAGTTTTTGGTATTGGAAAATCTTGAATGCATCTGATTTTATCCGGATTTGGTTCTTAGGAACTCTGTTTTGTCAAGTTGTATTTTCAATTGATGTTTAATTAAAGCTTGAGATATAGATTTCAAATGAATAAGGTGGTCTTGCAATGATTTTGAGAAAATTATTATGTCATCTAAATAGACGAAACATATTTTTCCGATGTAAGGTTTTAAAACAAAGTTCATCATTCTTTGGAATCTTGCTGGAGCGTTTTTCAGTCCGAAGGGCGTAAGTGTTCATAGTGCCCGTTGTCGACGGTGAAGGCAGCCTTTTCAATTGAGTCTTTGTGCATAGGAATCTGATGGAATCCTTGTGCCAGATCTAACGTTGAAAAATATTTGGCTTTGCCTAAACTCTCTAATATTTCTTCAGTTCGGGGCAAAGGATATTTATCTTCGATATTAATGTCATTTAGTTTACGAAAATGGATTACCATGCGATATTTTTTAACGCCGGAAGCGTCAGGCTTCTTATTTATGATCCATACAGGTGATGAGTACGGACTTGTACTGGGACGGATGATGTCATCTTGCAAAAGTTTAGCGACTTGTTTCTGAATTTCGGTTTTTAAATAGACTGGATAGCGAAAAGATTTTACAAATATTGGGTCGTCGTGTTTTGTTCTGATAGACTGAGATGTTACGGTACATGGCTCTAATTTTTCGTTAGGTTTTAGAAAAGCTTCAGGAAATTTTCTACAAAGTTCTGTTATCTTGTATTTTTCCTCGTCATTCATGTGATCAGTTCTTATTAAAGTTCCAATATCAGTTAAATTATATTCATTCTGGGGTGTTTCGATGTCGTAATTATCCAAATTGTCGTATTTGATGCGTTGATAGTTTAAATCTAATAGATTTGGATATTGTGGGTATAGTACTTCGTAATTATTAACGGTACAAATCATTTCGGGTGTGTAATCGTTAGAATTTAGATATTTAATAGGTGGAACGATAATTTGTCCATTTTTGATAGGGGATTTTAGAACTTGATTTTTGATTACAGTGTTCGGGACTTTACGTGGTATTTTGTCAGTGTGGCAAATAAAGTTTAAACGATCAATGGATAGCAAATTCTTAGATGTTTAAAAAGTACCTTGAAATTTTTGTAGATCATCATATCCTAGCAAACAGTCAAAACGTTCGTGCCAGTCTAAAATGAGAAATTCAATTTCAGTGTTAATGCCATGTTCATTGAACAAAGGAATTCGCAAAGCATATTCAGCGTGTTTAGTACCAATGACAAATTTTATTGAAAAGTGTTTTGGATAAATGTAATCTGGAAAATAATTGAAAACAATTTGAGTGTTGATCAAAGAGACAGATGCACCAGTGTCTATAAGAACTAGCAAATCTGAATTTTGTAAATAAATGTATGGCAAATGTGTGTTCTCATAATTATTGAGATCTAAGTCAATGGGTTTTGATTTGGGGCTTTCGGAAAATTTTGAGTTGTCTCTTCAGGGGGAAACTCGACAGTAGGGTTACTATCTGAATTTTCATATTCTTGTTGGTCATAATTTTCATAATTTGGATCATAGTATTGCTGTTCATCGTATTCTTGTTCGTTTTGTGATTGTTCGGTCGCTTCGGTGTTGGTTAGTTCTTCAGCGATAAAATTTGGTCTTTGTCCGGTATTGATTCTGTTGTTGCAAGGGGCGGTTCGTAATAGTTGATGTAGACATGGGTGTCGGTTTAAAGTTTTTTGGTGGACCTTGTCTATTTTGTGGATAGAAATTAGGCTGTCGTGGTTGAATTTGTCTTTGAAATTGATTATTAAAATAATTTGGTCTGATGTTAATCGGGCCAGTTGGGAAGTTAGATCGTTGTGGCTGTTGGTAAAATTGCGGATTGTAAAATTGCTGGTTTGAAGGGAATCGCCACATAGGTATATTTTGAACGGTATTTGTAGGTTTCGGTTTTTGAATGGCGTTAGTATTTTGGCATTTTGTTTAGTAAATACTTTGCATTGCGATTGTATTTGTAAATTATCGTATTTTCGACAAATTTGTAAGGCAGCTTGAAGAGTTGTAGGTGTTGCGTTAAATAGGAGTGATTTATATGGTTCTTTAATACCAGTTACAAATGAATTTAATGCAGCTTCTGTGTAAAGGTCGACTCTAGATTGAGCAACTACATCAGAAAATTCCAAAAGAGCATATTCTCTAAGAATATGTAATTTTTGCAAAATTTCAGTATGAAAATTCATATAGTCTGTGTCCTGTGATAAATTTCTAAGTTCATCAAGTAGCATTAATTCGGATTTTGAATCTTTGTAACGTTCTTTGAGAATTTCTTCAAATTCTTGCCAAGTTTGAGGATTATTTCGTTCAACGATAACAGAAGATTCTCCTTGTAGTTTGGATTTTACGTACGATAAAGCATGAATTTGATATGGGCCATGCAAAGCGGTAACAAATTCTCTAGATTTACGTAAATATACAGATAAATTATTTGATGTTTCAGAAAAAATAGGCACACTATCTTTCAGTAGGTTAAATAGCATTTGTGGATTGTCAGCCATGGTTGTTCTGAATTCCTCTCCGTTAGATTGGTTTTTTACTGGTTGTCTTCTAATGGGTGATCGTTCTCGTACTGGAGATTTACCAAAAGTTTCTTTGACTAAATAGATAAAATGGATTTGGCTTACTCTAGCGTTATGTGAAAAATCAAATTTTTCATAACGGAGACTGCTCTGGTTCTTGTAGCTCTCTGTTTCTCTAGGCTCGTTCTGCAGGGACCTCGGACGTGGCTCTCAGGTTCTCAGATCGTTTCTCTTACGGAAGTGGATACTTCCTACCTCACAATGGTTGGTTACACAGAAGGGACGTAGTTCAGCTCACCTGATGAATCTCGAAGATTTTACTGATGGTTGGCTGAGCTCGTACAAACTTCCAGATGTTTTCCACGAAGGCGTATAACGATCCTGTTCGCAGCGCCAGATAAAGAATGCACACGTCGTATGGTAAAAAAATAACAGACTTTATTGCAGGAACGAAGAGTGGTTACAAGTATTGAACAAAATCTGTCTGTGCCTTGATATAATTCTAATCTTTATAGGAAAAATAACAGAGCTGTATCGAAAAAAGAAGTAAAAAGCAAATATTTCTTAATGGGCTTGCTTGCCATACAATTCAATTTGTTGGAATAATGGGCTTGTACCACATAGTTATGTTACCAACAGGATTCCATAACTTACATAACACAGTTCCAACCAAAGTGATTCTCCGCATCTATTAGAAATATTTCACGTATCATAGATTTTCCCGTACATTTGCCCATAAAACAGAGAGGTATTTTCGATGGACGTGTCGCATACCTATCGGTAGTACTCGCCGTGCGCCACGGAGTTGTATATATAGCATCTTTGGTAGTAGATCCGAAAGACTTATAAAAGCAAGTAGCAGACGGCGCGGTGATGCGATATGCACATACGAGGTTGGCGGGATATTATCATACAGTTTATGCTTGTAGTTGTTAACAAACAGTTTCACATCGAAGAAATCAGGCTACCGTGTACGGAAAGCGCATTGCTGCAATCTAAGGATTTCTTTTTTCGAGGAAACGTCCAAATCGTGCATTACTGGTTCTGACAATATCTACCATTTCTGGTGCCAGTTCACTTACATTACTATGCTAGAAGTTGTTTCGAACACGTGAGAAGTATAGAGTCAATCTCCTTGATGACATATTTTTCTTTCCTACAGTGAAAAATTCAAGTTTAGGTAAGACCAAGTGTCACGATTTACTTCCCACGCCCACTGGCGTTTTTGTTTTTTGAAGTGTTATATGACATGTACAACACAAAAAACCATGCCACTCATTTCCGTGAGTCTGCCTGTCGATCTGTCCACTAATCTTATAATCGCTTATAACTTGAGAAGTGTCGCTCGGATTTCAATCAAATTTTTTGATGCTTCTTAGTACATTTATACGCTCCCAACCTTGGTAATTTTACGCACCTATTAGACATATTTCACACATCGCATGTAGGTATCTCCGTCCCTTAAAACTTATTCTCAGCAGATGAATCGCATACTTACCGGCCGCGGCTGCTGCTCCCGGCGCTCTGCTGCCGGCCTTGGTGAGTATTTTGTTGTTGTTATTACACATATTTTTGCCACGCCACAACATATTTTCTATGCCCTGGCCGCGCTGCCATGTGTAACATGTATCGGTAGAGGCAACGTTTACAAATGCACTACCAGTAGGGCAGGGAAAGAATGGACTGACTTTTTTCATAGAAGTTTTACGCATCAATCAATTACTGATTTCCAACACACTCATTTTGGTCTTAAACAATTACCGGCACGAAAATTTAGGGTAGCACTTAAACAATATTTGTACGATCGACACATGTAAATCATTAGCGTATCATAACAGGCTAACAAGTATGATGAGTAAATTTGTAGGATAAAGTGTGTTTATTTCATTTGTATACTAAGTGACATAAAAATCCGAACACCCAGGTTAAATGGTTTTATTTTAATAAAAGTTGGTGAATGTATTTATCTTACTGTAAATAACAAGTGAAAAAATTTTCAGCCTTATCAGTTGGACATTCCGGTTTTTATACTGCTTTTTTCTAATTCACTAACGCTCTAAAAATGAATATTTCAGCCGCAGTAAAGAATCAACGTTGGCGGATTTTGGTTCTTGACATCCTTTACGATCGGTTACGATGCCTAGAGTACGGAGACCTGTACGATTTCGTCAACTTAGTGAGTTTGATAGGGGCCGTATAGTGGGACTTCGGGAAGCTAGACTTTCTTTTCGGGCAATTGCAGTTAGAGTGCAAAGAAGTGTAGACACTGTGGTTAGGTGTTGTCAGGCATGGCTTCGAGAAGGCCGTACGCAAAGAGCAAGGGGCACTGGACGCCGCCGTAGAACAACATACCGTGAAGATCGCCGCCTAAGATTATTGGCCTTAAGGGACCGTTTCTCCACTACCAGGTCCATTGCAAATGAATGGTTTGCAGAACACGGAAGACCTATTGGCATGCGAAGTGTTTACCGACGAATGAGAAGTTTTGGCTTGTTTTCATACCGGCCACACTGGGTCCTCCCTTTAACTCGAGAACACCGACGTAATCGCCTTAAGTGGTGCAGACAACGGTTACTCTGGGATCAGGAATGGAACAGTATTGTCTTAAGTGACGAGTCTCGATTTTGTTTAGGCATACACGATGGTCGTGCCAGGGTTAGAAGGCGACGTGGTGAAAGGAGGAATCCACAGTTTTTTGTTGAAAGACATGTTCATCACACTGTTGGAGTTATGGTTTGGGGTGCTATAGCTTATGGTTCCAGGTCACCTTTAATCATCATCAGAGGTAACATGAACGCGCAGCGTTAGATCCACGAAGTTCTAGAACCCCATCTTTTACCCTATCTTGACACCCTGGCAGATCCAACTTTCCAACAAGATAATGCCCGACCACATGTTGCAAGAGTCACAATAGACTTCTTTCAACATAACGATGTCACATTGTTACCATGGCCACCAAGATCTCCCGACTTATCCCCAATTGAGCACGTGTGGGATATGATGGGTAGGAGATTGCTCAATTTGCAACGTCCTCCTCAGACTCTAGAAACACTTCGAGAGGAGTTGGTGGTTGCCTGGAATGAGATACCACAGGAGGACATTGACCACCTGATCAGAAGCATGCCTAGGTGCGTTGGAGAATGCGTAGCACATCAGGGTGCATCCACACATTATTAAAGGTCAAAGGGCTTTAAAGCAGTGCAATCATTTTGAAATTTTTATCATTTACTTATTATGCTTCATTAAGTACTTATACAAAATTTTATTAAAATAAAACCATTTAAACTGGGTGTTCGGATTTATATGTCACTTAGTATATATTTAAAATATTTTATTTTAACCTACTTGACGCCATTTTTTGGAATGTATATGTACGTTATGAAAAACTAATATGCACAAGATTTAGCATTCCAAAGTCTGAGAGCTAAACAGTAAACCTAAAGCGACAATACTTTCGTCACAAAACCGTACACGCGCTGGTTCCAGCATCAGTATCCCGGTGGATCAGGCAGCCTCGGCAGCGCTTAATCCCGAATGAAGCAGGCAGGACGACAGGAACAAGGCATGGGCGAGGTAGTTGACCCAATGACCGACCTACTTCTCAGGCGTTGTTGCCACAATGGACCTGTTGCCCTGCCTGAAGCTGAAGTCGATAGTGTCTCATTACCTACTGTCTACATAACGCAGCTGTCACTATAGGCTAAGTTTACAGCTTTTGTAGCAGAATGCGTTTGCATTTGTGTGCAAATATTCAAAACTCGTAAGGTTCTTGACTGTGTTCGACAACAACTATTTTTCTAACCGAAACCGAAGTTTCGGTCTCTAAATCGGGTGCGTATATTCTATGCTTCACAAGTTTACCCGGGACAATTAGTTTTTTACCAATCTTTCATACTTAATTCGGCACCATGATCCTTTAAGGTTTTTCTCACGATGATATTCAAATTTAGCGTCCCAAATTACCCAAATTCACAATGCGTCATTCGCACATTAGCCACCGATAAAGAAAATTGATTTTTGGCACCTTAAGTCGCAAATGTCACATAGTTTTGCAATTTTCACTAAATAACCGAATGCACATGATAAACGGGAACAAATACATGCGAAATTACTTCAGATTCTGTTTTAACGACCCAAAATACGTACGACAGAGCTAATATGAACGGTATTTGAAACATTTTAATTTTTAGTAACCATGTAACCAAAGGGCCAAAAATGGACCAGTCGCGAACGTGAGATCAACTATACTTATAATACGTTCTGTGGGTCGCTGAAACCGAATCCAGGGCTCATCCAGTGCGGAAATGCCTCGTTTTCGAGATACTGGCAAGATTTATACTTATTCAAAAACGACTAATAAAAATCTCCAAAAATTGTTGCGCGTCGATGATCTGTATGGAAGGATGTTTTCTAAGTAAATTGGGTGCGTATGTATATTCAGAATTCGATGTCAACTTAATGCTAAGATTCACGGATGGTCTCGGGTAACTATTTTTTTACAAATGTTTTATCCCTAATTTGACACCAAGCCCCTTTACAGTTTTTTTTCCCGATGATATTCAAATGTAGCACAACAAATTACCTTACTGTACAGAGCATCGTTCGCATATCGCGACCAATATTGAAAATTGATTTTTAAAGCCGCAAATGTCGCATAGTTTTGGAATTTTACAGCGCCACCTATGAAACACTAATTAAAGTAGATTTCTAATTAGAGGGAAGATGAGAAATAGAACTGACAATTTCTCAATAGCCAAGTTTCAAGTATGTTGTTTGGCCATTGAGAAGATAATAAAGATAGATAGCTACAGTTTTTGAATCCAATAACAAATCAGAAGGTAAAACTTCTGGTCCAGCTGTTAGGTTGGAGAATATAGATTATAATGTTCATCGAAGAATAATCATTGGAATTGAGTCATGGCCCAATTAGGAACTGAAAAGAATCGCTACGCAACTATCTTGCGTAGATTTACTTTTTTCTTAAAGATATGAAGTATTATAGAGCTTGCTTCGACTTTAATCAATGTCTTATTTCCGAAATATTCAAAATTTCGTATAACTTATTATAAACTTTTAATTTACTCATTCCTCTCGTATTATGAAAATGCTACAATGCCAGCCAGAACGTGAGTATATCTTTATTTTCTTCCGTAAAACCATTTACAAGTATATGAAACGTAAAGTTGTTCGTTCAGCATATGTTTTCAATGATTCAGCTGAGCTAGGGCAACATAATGGACATGCCAGCAAAATAAAAAAAATGCCGTCAAGTAGGATGCCTCTGCATTTCCTACGCAAAGCCGACATCAGTTAATGAAGGATTATTTTCAGCACGAATTAGATCATCTGGCAGAAAAGTCAGTCGAACAGGTCCATGCAATTGGTCCATAGACATTCTTTCTCTGCCCTAACGGTAGTGCATCTGACATTGTCGCCACTACCCGATACCTAACTCGGTCAGGCTTAAAACACCAAAACACTTACCAAGGCCGGCAGGTACGCAATCCGTTTGCTATTTTTAAGGGCTAATGTACAGAAAAATGTATGATGTGTGAAATATGTCAAAATATGCGTAGAATTACCAAGTTTTGGAGCATTTATATGCTATTGTGACATCAAAAAATTGAGATATACTCCCCCCCCCACCCCCAGCAAACCATAACCCCCAATTTTAACCCCTAAAAGAATCCGAAAATGGTCAGGATCCTCTGAAATGTCAAAAACCGAAGTGTGAGCGATTTATTTTTCCGTTTTTGGCCTTTTTCTCCGCCGCCACTGGTTAGATTTTCAAAAACTTCAAAGCTTTTTGGTCCTTAGCATAGAAGCAGTAGCTGTGTAAAAATTTCATCATAATCGGAGCGCTACTTCTCAAGTTATAGGCGGTTAAGGATTAGCGGAGAGACAGACGGAAAGGAGTGACATGGTTTTTCGTGATATGACATCCAAAAAACTTGATATCTCATTTTCGAAAAATTTCGCGATTACAATACTTCTTCTCCATCAGTATGTATTCCTGACGTACACAAATCTGAAGTCAGAATTGGGTCGCTGGAGAAATAAGAAAGTAATTTAAACGATACCTCACATTTTGGCATGTTTGGTGGATGCGACTCTCTTTAGAGATCTCTTAGAGATGCCCATCCACCGAAAATGGAAAAATCTCAAATGTCTAAATTACTTTTTTATTTGATCAGCGATCCGCAATTCTAAAAAATATATGAGATTGAATTATAGATTTCCTTAATACAAACTTCTATTAAAACCCCACAAAAACACGGTGCACGTTATAACGCCCTAGAAATTGAAAATTTTAACAGTAGGTTAAAAGTTCAGAACGGCGTCGCATGATTTAAGCATGCAATTTGATGAAAACGCTAGTCCATAGAGCGATTACCAACAATAGTTAATGTCTGTTTCCCAGAAGCGCAGATTACCGGGATACCTATTCCAGGAAAACCGCTTTCGCCGAAATCGTTCCGCTCCGGGCCGTGATGTGAATTCGGATCCGGAGCGACCGATTCCGGGAAGGAATCTGTGTCAGGGGGTTACATGCACAGCGATAGAGGAAGCCGGAATTCATGGGAATCGATTCGGGACAAGATCTGCGGAAATGGCCGCTGAGGCAAGAGCCGTACAAATTCAGCGGAACGTAGAGTTAAATAGCTATGTACATACTCCTAAGCTAAGAGCGCAAAACCTACTTTGACGCTAGATAAATACGTATGATCTGAGGTCAAACAAATTAATACTAGGGGCTATTAGGCTACTTGAGTCATATCTTATTATATTAATATTTTTTACTGTATTTGGCTTACGAAAACAAAATATACATTATTTCAATTCTTAAAAGCGCGATATAAAAAATTATATTTTTCATTTTTAATTTAAAACGGTGAAAGTGCTATCGTGTGGATTCGTAAAAGCCGAAAGCACAAATTTGCCGAAAATGGTCATATTGACGGTTGGTAATTTTTTTGCTTTCAAACCAGATTTCTGTTCTACTGAACTGAGGAACTTCAGGACTTCTTTGTAAGTACAGTGCATCTGATATAATGATAGGCAAAATAAATAACAAGTAATACACTTGCATAGTCTTCTTTTTCAGAAGTCATTCAAACCTAAGTTCATACGTCATAACCTCTGAATAATTTTATCTAATGTCACATCAAAGTGATCTTCGCAAAAATAATTTCAACTTACCGTCGATAAAGTTCAAGATCCCTTTGAGCAAGTTTTAGCCAGGTGATGCGTATATTTATTTCCGTAGGCACTGTTTTGTATCTTAGTGTAAATTAAAGCAGAACATCTTACGAACTTAAAATATATGTTAAATATTCGAAAATGCCAAAATTGGTTTTCTGTGATCGCCATTTTGAAATCAACACAAAGAAACTAATAAAAGGGCATGCAACGAACAATCAGCCTGTGGACTAATTTTTACGGACATTTTTATTATATCCTTGAACAATGAAAGAATGAATCCGTAAAAGTCCGTAATATTTTTACATTTCTGCAAGACGACGCATAACTAAAATATCAGTGCCGCATATCTGCTGCTGCTTATTATAAATTACAACCACTGCATAAAATAGAAACGGCTTATAATCCTATGCAAACTTCAAGGATACAAGAATAAGAAAATGCTAAAACACAGAACAACTTTGTGTTATACCGCTGAACGACGGTACTGTGCCTGTGTATGAGCTTCAGCATGGTTGCAGAACATAATATATCAAATGTTTATAAATGTTATGCCCAAATTGGCTTATTGAATCACATATTAGGTTAGTTAACACTTTTAAGTTGGTCTTAAATAGTTGATATTTGTTCCATTAGAACAAAAAAAATTATATATTTTTCAGACCTAAAAGACCGTAAAACTTTAAAAATATATTTTTGATATACAGGCGAAAACCCTGTCCGCCATGTTTGGCCCATATATTAATGTGATCTTAAGTCATACCATTAGTAAACAGCAGCTGACAGCAGCATAACCTCTCAAAGTTTTAAACATATAAACATGACTTCTTAGCCCTATTTCTCGAGTATCCGTCACGTTTTGATGTCTACTGAGGTGAACAGCTAATCAGCAAGTGACATCTTTGTATTATTCTGTAACGTTGGCAATAATGAATCCAGTGTAAATCTAGAAAAACTTACTTGTAGCGTTTTTTGTATGCAAATGAATTTTCTAAATTAAACAGTTGTTAGCAAGTAAAAAATGAATTTGAAGTGCACAAAAAACACGCCTCTGTCTACCTGCGTTGGCGGATCCGTCAAAATCCTGTGTCCTGTGGGGAATTTTGAAATATGAGTATTACTAGATAATCAGCTTAGTTTACATGAAAGATATAGTAATTACCGTTATTGTATTGTCCGAGAATGTGAAAACACATCGATAAAGACCTCAGGAAAGCTGTGGATTAAAGTGTCCGGGAAATAAATATACGTAACACTGTGTATTGCTTGGAGCTTACCTTATGTTCGGGACATATTTTACATTTTACTGTGCACATTTTATCGTCTCGTTTGAGTTTGACGTAACCTAAGGCATCATCAACGTACGATTATCTCGCAGATGTGTAAGAAAGAATGCAATATTTGATAAAATTATTCAGAGGTTATAACGCATGAGCTTAGTTTTGAATGAATTCTAAAAAGGAAGCTTATGTAAGTGTCTTACTTATTATTTCTGTTTATGTCTATCATTATATCAGATGCACTGTACTCACAAAGATGTAAGTTGTTCCTCAACTCTGCAGCGCAGAAAACTGATTTGAAAGCAAAAAAATTACCAACCATAAATGTGTTAATTTTCGGCTGTACTTTCTGCTTTTACGAATCCAACGTCAATGATTTTCTTTTCAATAAAACGAGAAAAAGATAACTTTGTACTTTGTTTAAGAGTTGAGAGACATACGAATGACTTTTTTCTGTTTACAATTTATATGACGTCACATCATGGCCGATAGTGTTTTCACCATTTCATATTAAAAATAAAAAATATGATTTTTTATAGGTATATCCATCTTGCGCTTTTAAAAATTGAAATCAGTATATTTCGTTTTCCTTAGCCAGATACTGTAAGAGATATTCACTTACTATATGAAATTAGATACGAGTAAATAGTAAAAAGTGTTATCTTCCAAAAGTATATTCCATATTATAAAAACCTGATTAGAGTTTACTGTGACAACAAAAAACCTGAAAAACCTCAAAAAACGAAAATGTTCACAATAACAGTCTGTCGTCGATCTGTCCGGTAATCATTGGCCCCTATCCTAATTTGGAAAGTGCTGTTTAGATTCGGATAAAATCTTTTCACAAAAAAAAATCACACGTCGTTTCAGAGGAACTTGATTATCCATCGTTGAAAATCAAAATAATCTTTCAGAAACAAAAAACTCGTGATTTTTATCAACCCTGGTTGATTACCAAAAACATTACTAAAGCTACGAGTATACCCAGGAGCGGCGTCAGGTGTCGGTAATTGCCGACGACCTTGTGCCTAAGGAGGCCTCGCAATAATGTTATAAAAATTCCTATTATTTGGTAATTTAGCTATCCTAGGTTTGAAAGAAATGTTAGCCGGAGCCAACTACTTATGAAAAACTAAAGCACGCGCAATACTTGGGGAATCCCCGATTCATCAAATATTTCTGTAGGTTCGCAAACATCATAGAGATAAACATCCATGTATCGATAAATCGATGCTTTTTTAGTTTTAAACTCTGTAGATATTAATGAGCTAATAGATAAGAAACTTTTAGCCAGCAACTGTAAAGACCAATTTCTTTATCCTTGTATGGTTGATTGCGCGGTTATTTACGGTAACTTTTTTCAGTGGATCGATTTAATGCACAGAACCTATACAAAAATCACTACTAAAAAATGTTCACAAAAAACATGGACAATGAACACAAAAAATAAAAAAATTCCATCGGACATTTCACCGAAACTATTCTTTCTTTAAGCGTAATTTCGAACAAAAAATGCATTTATTACTGGAAAGCGGAAAAGTCAAACTCTCGAACTCTCTAAAAAATCACTGCCTGCCAGAAATAATTTCTCGAATGTTTCGTCGGCTGTTTTTCCGCTAGTCCAAAAACCAGTCAAGACGCACACATTTTCTGCCAGAAAAGAAACAGCATATTGTATACGGAGTGTTGAGCCTATTTATGTATGACTAGTTAAGAAAATTGAAATTATGGTATATGACTAGTAAGGAATTCGATAAAACTTCATATAATTCATATGGTTTATAAACTGCAATTATAGCAAAAATTTATATATAACAATATAGACAGGATGAATTTGTTATAATTTTTCTAGCATAAAACAAATTCTAGCAGCAGTAATATTTCATTTCAAAATTATAATTATACATTATGTTTCGTAATGTTTACATTGAGAAGAACCATGCAAGTTGATTTTGGTTAGCTCTGTGGTCAGGTAATATCAGTAACCCTGGGCAATAGTGAAAATCACTGTATTTTTGGAAAGGACCAAACGCGATTCAAGAGGAAGGGGAATAAAATAAGAAACTGAAACATTTTGAGCTACCTCCAAACTTGAGAATTTTTAGAACCATTTTCAAAATTCAAGATATTTGTTAGGAGATTAAACATATGCACATCCCAACTGCCCACATGCAAACAAGGAAAGTATTGTGATCACACGGAACAAAAAATAATAAATTGGTTTTGATCCACCCAGCTTACATTTCAAAATCAAAATGCATTCAATGACATGGTAGCTGACCACAGGGGAGCACCAGGGTGGCTATGGGCCCTCTGAAATGGACCTTGAAATTTTGTGTACAATTTTGGGAATTTGGGACTGATGTAAGACCTACCAACTCTCCTTAACATAGCATTGAATCATAGGATTTAAAAAAAACATGCTACTCGAATACAAATGTTGCGGAAAAAATTTAGTGTTAACTCTTTCAAAAAGCATGAAAATTTCTATTGGGGTATTTCAGGAAACTAAATCACGGCAGCATTTTATGCCAAATCAAATTTAATGTGAGTGTGTTCGTTTCAAATTGACATTAAGCTCTTGAGCACTTGGGTAACCTGAATGCATCAAACGTGTAACATTATTTACTATATAATTATACCTGTTATCTAGAATTTATCTCAGTTATCTTCAATCTTATCTGTCAAATGTTCATTCAAAATAAAAATGTAATTAATCTGCTACTTTTTGGGATAATAGATATATCATAGCAAACACGAATCATACAATTATAAAGGCTATTAAAAGATAAAAATAGGAGGATTTGTAATAGAAATAACATCCAATTGATCAGCTCCAAAGCAGTACAATATATCCAAGCTGCAGGTCTGCGAGGCTAAAATCTATTTAAAAGCGCGGATATAAAACATACCCAAACCAACCGAAATTTCTATCACAGAAGGAACACATGATCGATTATTGTAGATCTCTAGCTGTGAAGTTGCACGCAAATTCGAATCTATTCGGAACTGTAGCACATTTTAAAATAATCCCTCAGCTCTCTGTGGCATCAGCCAAAATAGCTCAAAAATCAAACAAACCTAACCTATAAAAAAGGGGTATTTTTGTCTATCAAATCTCACTTACCTGAAAATGTGTCTCTCTTCACTGATACCTGTCATAAAGTCTTCAACGAAAATTGTACAAAACTTCGCGTTAAAAACCGATACACAAGAGATTTTGCGATAATGGTGCGATAAATTTTGCAAAAATCAATCAAACTATTAACGCCACTTCAAACGACACACAGCATAAACGAAGAGCCGGAAAAGTGGTTAAAAAAAGGGATACTAAGCTGCTAAGTGATATTGTCAAAAACTAGAAAAACGGCAGGTTTGTTGCATTATTCAAAATCGAGAAGGCAGTCGAACAAAATCAACAACGTTTTTATTTATTGCTTAAATCCGGAATGCTGGTGATTTGGTTTATTTCATTTTGTCCTTTCGTTGATCAAGTTGGCAACATCAACAAAACCGAACGCGTGCCCTCTGTTGCTCAATCAGACAGACAGTCACAAAACATATAGACTGAAGAAGGTTTTAATTCCATGGCAACACGGAGACTTGTGTGGTTGTCAACGGCCATTTTTTGAGGGTGCGACATGGTTGCCAGATTGTGCATTAATCTCCCGCAGCGTTGCCAGTTCTACATATAAATCTGAGATTGCTATACTTTCATATACAGGGTGACTTTGAAGTTGAGTCATTAACACGTTGACTGCCACGCTGGTCCAATGGGACCAGCTTTCATGACTTGCCTCGAGCCGTGCTGGTCCTATGAGACCAGCAGACTTTCACTTGGGTATGGAGCCGCTGGCCGGTTTTATAATGTAATAATGTTGTTTAGGGGACCAGCACGGCCTCATAGAAGATATCTATAAGCATGGTTTTTTAATTTTAATTTTTTTTAGTTCTGTGGTCCCATTAGAAAATACTACGAATCAATATTAGCAGTAAGTATGTATTTTAAACTAAAGTAACTTACAAAGCATTGTATACAATAAGTAAAATATAAAAACTGGACAAATATTTAACTAAGTCTGACTACCCTTGATGTATTTCATTGAAACAATTCAAACATAAAAATGGTTTTCTCTCGCAATCCTCGCAGTAGGTGTCTACTTTGAGTGTACGATTGGTAGCATATTTCCTACCATGAAGCTCGTTATTTTTTTTATAACAATGCTTACAACATCTTATTTTATGCTTATTTTCGCCATCTTTTCGTTTTAGAGAATGGTGTCGTCGTCTTTTTGCCGGTAGTTCATGGTCAATGTTCTCGTTGTTAGCAGTATTTATAAGATATCTTATGACTTCCTTTTTAAACTGCGTAATCTTGATATTACATCCGTTAACATTCTTATATAATATAAAAGCATTTACCATGGAAGTTGTAAGCAAAAGCTCAAATGCGATACCATTTGACAGATCTTCGAAGAGGATTAGAATACGATCCCATTTGATCAGAGAGATCCACAGAACTTTTTCCGTTATTGTAATCGATGACGACTTTAGGTATTCTGTTGTTACTTCTCTCTACCATTTCAGCATCATGCTTTGTAGACAGTACAAGCACATCCCTTTGGTCTTTCCACTTCAATAATGTTATCCCATCTTTGTTCTCCATGGCCGCAACTTCTCCTTTTTTAAGTTTTTTGTCTACAACTTCCTTTGGTAGCCCCTTACGGTTTTTGCGTATCGTGCCAATGAGGTGTGTATTAGAATCAATCATCCTTTTAGCTAAAGGTAAACTCGTATACCAATTGTCTGTTACTAAGGTTCTGCCGAGACCTATAATATCTTGGGTAAGAAATGTTACAATACCTTCTGGAGTTATTCGTTCGCCATTTTCTTTGCCTGCGTAAATTTTGATATTATATGTGTATCCTGTTCCTGAACACAACTTAAATAATTTGATACCATACTTGTGTCTTTTCGATTTTATGTATTGTTTTATAGACAATCTTCCTCTATAAGGCAACATAGTCTCATCAACACATACATATTCTTCAGGTGTATAAAGATCTTTATAATTCTTCAGGAGTTTGTCTAGCAAAGGTTTTATTTTAGCAAGCTTATCACCAGCGATAGCTTGATTGTTGTCTGCAAAATGAATTGTTCGAAGTAAAATTTCAAATCGATTACGGCTGAATACAGAACGAGGAAAACTAAAGTTGAATAATGGATCCGTTGACCAGTAATCAGCCAATGTAGGTGCTTTGACCATTCCCATCCAGGCCACTAGCCCTAAGAAATGTTTGATTTCTGTTTTATTTGTTGGTACCCAATTATGGTAGCGGGAATTGTCACTTGCATCCGTTTCAAGTAAGAGACAACTAGAATAATGATTTGTTTCATCCGCAATATATGAGAAAATCGAATCGCCTACAACAGCTTCATAGAATTGTCCTGGACTTGCATTTGCTAGTAAAGCGGCAACTTCTGGTTTTATTCCAGATGACTGGGTATAGGTTGGAATGGCTTTGTAAATTCTTGCGATTGGCCCCCATCCCTCACCATATGTTGAAACAGTAGGCACCGGCGCCGGCATTTCCGATGAAGCAGACTTCCCCAAACTTTCAGCTTCAGGTTCGTTTTGGTTAGTTTGGGTTACAGATTCAGGTGCACGACTCGTGCTGGCTCCATTACATGATGGAATCCGTAACCTTTGTGTCCTTTTACTTGCTCTCGATAAATCACCAATATCATCGTCCGAGTCGGTTTCTGAAGAATCCGATGGTTGATATGAATCACTGTCAGAGCCTGGAAAAGGTTCTATGAATGACTCATCTGAATCAGAATCCCAAATCGTGTTCACAAGCTCTTCTAACTCTTTTTGCGTCAGGGGTCTATTAGACATCTGAAATAATATCACAAATTCACAGTATACAAAAAACTGTAGTATACTACCTCTTACCTTATCGCAGAAATACTCTAAACTACTAAAACCGCTAAATAAGATGTCAGCAAGCAACACGTCGTACAAGAAGCAAGTATAACCTATAAATTTGCCGAACGATATTGCCGCTCAAACTAACGTCAAGGGACCAGCGGCGCTACGAAAGAATATTACTAGATTTTTGTCAACAGGGGCCACGCTGGTCCCATGGGACCAGCATGAAAAAACCACAAAAAAAATATAAAAATGAATGATATTTTAATTTTGATTGCATGGGAAGTTAAATCTAAGTCCAATAAATGTATTTCTTCTCTTGGCCCCACAGAGGTAAACAAGTTTTTTTGCTTGGCAGTCAACGTGTTAATTTTCAGATAATGATTGTAGAAGGAAGATAAACCAAAATATGTGTGTAAAAATAAAAAAAAATTAAAAATTTTTTTTTACCTTGTTTTATAAAGTATCCTCCCGACAAGTATTTCAGTGCGGACCTGTATTTGATCGTGAGGTCTTGGAACACCGGCATGCAGTCCCCTGTGTGGTCTTAAGTCACCTGATTCACGAGCCCGTTGTACTACATTAACAAAGGCACGAGGGGTTGGTTGCACTCGATTGGGAAACCGATCCGCATAAACATGTGCCATTTTTTATTTCGTTTGAGCCACGCAACAGATACCACTATTCACTGACACTGACTGTATACAAATGAATGAAATACTTGTAAAAACATCGTTCCAAATTCTTTCGCTTTTTTGTTTCCGATGCGATGAACCGATACGGCGGATTATATCCGTTGTCGCCAAACACGACCACATAATATTATTATTGAGACAGGGCGGTACTCAAACTTCCAAAGGGCTATAACTTTGTTACTTTAATTTTACCAGGAAAATGGTAAAGGAAAAAAACATTTCTTATGTGGTCGTGTTTGGCGACAACGGATATAATCCGCCGTATCGGTTCATCGCATCGGAAACAAAAAAGCGAAAGAATTTGGAACGATGTTTTTACAAGTATTTCATTCATTTGTATACAGTCAGTGTCAGTGAATAGTGCGTGGCTCAAACGAAATAAAAAATGGCACATGTTTATGCGGATCGGTTTCCCAATCGAGTGCAACCAACCCTTCGTGCCTTTGTTAATGTAGTACAACGGGCTCATGAATCAGGTGACTTAAGACCACACAGGGGACTGCATGCCGGTGCTCCAAGACCTCACGATCAAATACAGGTCCGCACTGAAACACTTGTCGGGAGGATACTTTATAAAACAAGGTAAAAATTTTTTTTAATTTTTTTTTATTTTTACACACATATTTTGGTTTATCTTCCTTCTACAATCATTATCTGAAAATTAATGACTCAACTTCAAAGTCACCCTGTATATATTAGCGGTAGTCATTGCCAAAGCCAACGACCAGTTGGGTACAAAATACAATTAATTGTTAATTGGGAAATTGGCAAAAGTCTTAGGCTTAAGTTGACTCTTTTGACGATAAAATCAAGCTTTCGGCATTCTCTATGGAGCCTTCATCAGGATTCTGAAAACACAATTGTGAGGCTAGCAAAGAACACAGGACAGATTTAAATTGTCAGACAACTTACTCGTCGGTGAGGTTGCAGCCACAAGGTGTTTCAGAACGAACGTAGAGAAGATCGAACTTATAATCAGTATAAAAACAAAAGGACGGGGACATTGGATTTGTTGTAAACCGACAGATACCTTAGTTAAATGTTAAAAATATCAATCCACCCGAACAAGTTAAAAATATTACACGTGAGACGACATTTTGTTGAAACAATGGGAATGCAGTCTCTAACCTTCTGTTTCCGTTACACTTGAAGAGGGGGACGGCACGGAAAGTTATAAAGCGTCGACAGATGACAAGTGATTGACGCGACGGACCGTGGAACTGTAAACCTCCGTGTCCAGTATAGTATAATCATTTGTAAAATGCTTTTTTGCCTGATTTGTCGTATAATTCATCGTCGTCCTGATCATCAATATCTTCACAATCCTCGTCACTATCACTCAATCTGTAGCAGTTATGACATATACAGGGTGACTTCGAAGTTGAGTCATTTATTTTAACAGTGAGTAGATCTGATCAAAAGAAATGTTTTTTTCCTTTACCATTTTTCTGGTAAAATTAAAGTAACAAAGTTATAGCCCTTTGGAAGTTTGAGTACCGCCCTGCCTATTATATGCTCGTGTTTGGCGACAACGGATATAATCCGCCTGACCGGTTCATCGCATCGGAAACAAAAAAGCGAAAGAATTTGAAACGTTTATCACGATGTTTTTCGTCAGTCGATAACGCGTAAGTGAATAGTAGTGTGTTGCGTGGTTCAAACGAAATCAAAAATGGCACATGTTTACGAAAATGCTGAACTTGTGGACATGATTCTTATTTACGGGGGGGCAGTCTTTACAAAATGCTCCCGGATGCATCACGGATTTATGCGAATCGGTTTCCCAATCGAGTGCAACCAACCCCTCGTGCCTTTGTTAATGTAGTACAAAGGGCTCGTGAATCAGGTGACTTAAGACCTCACAGGTGAGGGCATGCTGCTCCAAGACCGCACGATCAAATACAGGTCCGCACTGAAATACTTGTCGGGAGGATACTTTATTAAACAAGGTAACATTTTTTTAATTTTTTTTTTATTTTTACACACATATTTTGGTTTATCTTCCTTCTACAATCATTATCTGAAAATTAATGACTCAACTTCAAAGTCACCCTGTCTATATATATATATATAAATCGTCATCGCTAGGTATGTTATGTTCGTGGCGTTGTGGAACACAGTCTTGATGATAGTATCGTTTACAGTCATCACATTGTAGTTCACCAGATCTGATGCCCTTCAGGCAGGCAGAGCACTGTGTTGCTGTCTGTGAATTCTTATCTTTACCTTGTTTTCGTTTGGTTTTTCCTGCTTCTTCCTTTTTCTAATTTCCTTCTCTTCTTCCTGCTGTTTCTTTAATTCTTCTTTTTTTCCTGAACATCTCCTGATATCGCTCAGATGTGATAGCAAAAGAGAATCTCTCTATGTTTCGTTTACCCTTTCTGCTGGTGCAGAAGGTGACTCTAGGAAGTTTCCTAACAAATTGTTTGTAACTACGACTCGATTGGGAGGAATTATTTGCTTACACATTACATTGACGGTAGCTTTGTTGGTACTCGGTTGACTAAGAGTTGCGGTTTGTTCAGTTTCACTAGAATTTGAAGCAAGTGACGGATTTTTTGTGGGGGCACTATAACTATATTTTGTACAATACTTATTTTGTTTGTTGACTCTGTGATATCCGTAGGTATTGTATCACCGTTTCGAAAGAATCTCCAAGTCTTGAATAATAGACGCAAATTTTCATCGGAAATTTCATTTTCTGCCGTTTTTCCATCAATATTTTGGAACATTTCGATTTTTTTGGGACCAGCTATTCTTGCGAACTTGTCGTAGATCATCTTGTGCTGAGTAAGATTTTATACACCAATATTTTGTTGCTGCATGGTCCCCACTGCTAGACATTTTGTATAGTCGACGTTATCTGGATTGAAAGGATACAAACCGCAGACTTTAAACCCATTTACAACTGTTTCTGCTTTGAAGCTCTTATTGACAGCATTTTTTAGAATACCAGCAAAAACGACTTTGTTTACTATTTGCCCCGGATGTTCTTCTTCCCACTTTCGTACTGACTGACGCCAAGCTTCTTTGATTGGTCGGAAAATGGATACATCACAGGGTTGCAAAATCCTTGTAGCATTAGGATGATTTCAATTTGTAGTTCATTACATAGAATGCTCAGATGATAATTCAGGTGACTCTTATGACCGTCGAGAAAGAGGATTACTGGTAATTTGATGGCATTTTCTTTCAGATGGGGATAGAAAACATTTGCTATATATTGATAAAATGTTTTGGATGTCATCTATCCTTTGTCGCTTCTTCCTATGCCCCACTTAGGATTAATACCTTTAGTTATTTTTTCAGGAATGCGTTGATAAGGGAAAACTACCATTGGCACGCAAGTAGTACTATCTGCTGAGAAAGTAAACAACACGGTGATGTTTTCTTTCGAAGAACCGCATTCTACAGAATACACATTTCTTGTCCCTTTTGCTGCAAACACCTTCCCAGTGGAAGGACAAATCTCAAATCCTAACTCGTCAGCATTTAAAATCCTTGAATGATCTTTAAGCACATCTAGATTTTTTTGCTTGAGGTAGTCATGGATATTGACAAACCAGTTTCTGATGTCCTGTTCTGAGGCACATGCACTGGACGAAGTATAACCCCTTCAGCTGTTCTTTTCGAGATATCGGGATGCCTTTTCAAGAATCCCTGTAACGTTGAAAATATCTATAAGTAGTAACTAATTATACATTACTTGTTTGCTGGGATACCTTAACCCACCGATCTCCAGGTCGGTTATCATTGAATTTGTGTGGGCGCGGATTAACAGTCAAAAATCTTTGTAGGCTATTCTTCAAATCGTTTTCCTTTCTTGGAAAATCCTTTGCAGCATTATCTTTTATCCAGCTGCAGATAAATATTTATAAAATTAGTGTCGTGTTATTAGACACTAATAAAATACAAATTACCTAACTATCAAAGCCTCTTCTTCACTTGTTAAGATTGGCGATGGACCCAAGGTTTCTTTATGACGGGATGTTTCAGTTTAAATTCTAAAGTGGATTTCGAAATTCCGTACTTTTTTTCGGCTGTTATTAGGTAAGATTCTGTGCCGTTTTGTATGTCTCTGAGAGCGTATTCAAGTTTCGACTTGTCGTATTACCTTATTGCTAGTTCCCAAAATATAGACCAAATATTAGAGACCCGAACTCGGCTACTGGATGGTCAAGTTTAGCTATTGGACAGTTGTCCAATAACTATCAAATCTCAGCAGCGGTGGCCGCAGTAGTAGGCTCTTCGGTCTCCTGATCAGTCGCCGTGCGCTGTGCCGGTTCGAGTCCCGTCCCAGGAGAAATTTTTCTCCTGGCTATGGATGTTGTGATTGTCCGTAGGTGGTAGACGGTCACTGACTGTCGAACGCGGAGGTACTACCCGGCAGATCTCGTAGGCGGAGTCAGAATGTGTGCATGTAGCATGCACACGTGTTCCTCGCCAGAGTCCGTGCGGCGTTCCCCCTTTCCCATGTATCCCCTATAGTCCCACGGTACCCAATGGCTGCTTAGGCTAAAGTCTGAGCCTCCCTGATATTTAATCGTATAAAATCAAAGATCTAGTAGCTCTCCACTGGTGAGTCACCACCGTTGGTCACCACTCTTACCGCTGCGCTGCCTGATTCGGGCGATTCCGACTTGTGATTCGGTCTGGCCCGGTCCGACTGCCGCCGACGGGTGACGGCGGATGACGACGAATAGTCGCATATGCGATCATGTACGCGGGATTAGTGTGTTTCTCACCCTGCTGTTCTGGTTGCGGGGTATAGCGGGGTTATGGCAATTTTAGTTGGAGAAGGCGCACACTTCTGGAGTGCGCCATTGCCCGTTGCGCATGCATTTTATGCAGTAATCGGAGGTGTGTTCGAATTTTGATGTTCGTAGCAGTGTTTTAATAAAATATCGAGTTAAAATGAATGGTTTCACTATGGAATATTTGAAACATAACTTCAGTTCATTGAGTTTGGAGCAAAAAATTGAAATAAAAAATGCGGGAAAACCTACACCAGAAATTAACTTAACTCAGACCACAAAGGGTAAATCTAGACACTTTATTAGAAAGTTTAAAATGGAAATATATGAAAAGAATAACTGGATTTGTGGATGCAGCACAACAAACCGTTTGTTTTGTTTTTCCTGTTTGTTGTTTGGTCACGGGGTTGCAGAGCCTGCCTGGACAAAAAATGGAATAGCCGACTTGGGACATTTAGCACAAAAAATTAAGAAACATGAAAACACTCAAGTCCATATCAATGCGCAACTGGAAATGCAGCTTTTGGGAAAAGTAGATATACGGCAGCAGTTGGACAGTGCATATAGGCGCAGTATTCAACAGCAAAATGAACAAGTTAGAAAGAATAGGTATGTGCTTTCAAAAATTATTGATTGCATAAAATTTTGCGGAGCTTTTGAATTAGCCCTCCGCGGTCACGACGAAAAGATGGTTCATCAAATCCTGGTATTTTTAGAGGTTTAATAAATTTCACTGCGTAATTCGATATAGCACTTAAAGATCATTTTGAAAAATCGACAGTATTCAAAGGGGTATCAAAAATCATTCAAAACGAATTGTTAGATTGCATGTTACAAGTGGCTCAGGAAAATATAAGAAAAGCAATTTTGGAAGCTGAATTTGTTGCTGTTATGGCTGACGAAACAACGGATGTAGCTAATTGTTATCAAATGACTACAGTATTTAGGTACATTCTACCAGATGGAAGGCCAGTTGAACGTTTTTGGAATTTTGTGACCCCCCTGACCACGATGCAGTTAGTCTCTCAGAATCTGTGAAAACTAATTTAATACAAGTGCTAGATAAACCAGAGAAACTGATAGCTCAAAGTTATGACGGCGCTAGTGTAATGAGTGGACGTCGTGGAGGTGTTCAAGCTCTTATTCAACGTGATTATATTATATTTATGCTTATTTCGTTCATTGTTATGCCCACCAGCTAAATTTGATTTTATTGCAAGCTACAAGCCAAAATCAAGAAGTACGGGTATTTTTTTCAAATTTAAGCTATATTTTTTTTCTCATTCTCCACAACGAGTTGCAGTTTTGGATGACATTGTTGGTGCAAGAGTTCCTAGGTCTTCTGTTACAAGATGGAATTTTAAAAGCAGATCTATGTATATTTCGAATTGTTAATAGAATGCATGGAAAAAATAGAAGCTTCTTCAAAACAAACTGTTACCATCAATCAAGCCACTGGTATTGGCCGTATGCTACAAGATTCTAAGTTTGTGTTCTGGCTAACTGTATTTCATCGAATATTGCCACATGCTGATATTTTATATAATCAGTTACAAAAACAGTGACTGACCCAGTGCAAATTCAGACTGCCATAAAGTGTTTTGAAAACTGCATCTAAAAAGAGAGAGACTGCTTGGAAACAATTGAAACTGAAATTTCTGAAGATACCACTACTACTCAAACTAAAAGCGTCGTGCAAATGAAGACCAGCATATTTGCAGAGCTGTTGCAGCCAAGGAAGTTTGTGATACCATAATTACACATGTAACAGATAGATTTCTTTTACAAAGCATTTAAATGCAGCTATTCTTCTTTCTTCTGATAAATTTCCACAATTTGAAAAGCATTTTCCATTACAATATTTGGAAAGTGTAGTAGAAGCATATTCGTTTTTAGATAAAGTTCGTCTCCAGACTGAATTGGAATTAATTTACCGGCGACCTGATTTCAGGAATATGACTGGTGCCATTAGTTTGTTACAGTTTTTTATAGAAAATAATCTTCAGAGCATATTTTCTGCCACCTTTATATTTTTACAAATAATTGTTACCATACCAATGACTACGGCCGAAAGTGGAAGATGCTTTTCGACATTGAAGAGAATAAAAACATTTTTGCGAAGTTCTATGAATGAGGAAAGACTGTCAGCGCTAGCAATGCTATCTATCGAGAAAAAATGTATAGCGGGTATTCCAAACTTTAACGAGTTAGTTATTGATAAATTTTCTGCAAATAAAATCAGGAGAATGGACTTTACGTTTAAACACTGTACTCATTAAAAAAATTGTATTTTTTTTTTAAATAACAAAAAATGTGTCCTTGATGCTTGTTTTAGTACTCTTATTGCCTTCTACGTCACGCATTACATAAAAATTTTGGTGGTGGCAAAAAAAAATTATTTTATACCACTTGTGAACCCCCTGTATCATAGACCACGAGCCGCCGCTGCATACAACATGGAACAAAACGATCTCATTTCCGAATTTTCTCGCTAATACAATACCTCCCCGCCAATGGCGTGGGAAGAAAAAATAAAATTAATTTCGTGAAACACATTCAAATAAAAGTCGAAAAAAGAAGAAACAATTTTATTGCTTTTTAGTACCATTCAGAAAATATGTACAGATATAAATAAAAAACTGTTACTAAGAACAAATACCATTTATGTAATCCAACTTATACAGAAAAATGATAAAAAATTAAATAAATACTTGTACAAAAATAATTATATCTTAAATGCTCCACATGTATCCTCATAAGTATAAATATTTGGAACTTTGTAACATGAAAAAATAATGATTTCACATAAAAGCCAGTCAAAAACACATAGTGGGTGGGAGTGTCCCACACATTTATTTATACGGATGTGTAAAAATCCAAGCTGGCTTATTCTGAATAACGCACCTTCCACATTTGTTGATGCGACGCGATTGTTTCTTAAGAATATATTTGTCACATTCGCCTCATTGCTCTGCATACAAAAAGTACAAAATAATACATTCAAAATAAACCATACAGCGTAGTGATATAGCCCCTAAGACGCTAAATGGGTAGTTACTCGAGAGTCGTACAGACCTATCCAGTTTTGAAGATCATCCAGATATCACTGACGAGGTGATGTGTACAACAGAGAAGCGCATAAAGTGTGCAATACGTATGTTAGAAAGAGTACGCCGATGGCAACTCGACACGCTGCAGCTGCGTCCGTGGAGGCGACTCGTTCTGCTAGGCAACGTGGTGCTTCTATCTCATACTAACATACATATTGCATGCTTCTCTCTCGTACATATTGCAACTTCAGTGCTATATGGATTTTTCTGCATGTGGTGGTAAGGTATCCGTCCTCATCAAATCCCATATTGAGCTCCCCTACTAATACTAATAGAGTCACATCAACAACTGTGACAGATGCCTGAGAATGAGATAAAATGATTGATTAATCCTATATCTGTAAAGTCTGAACCTTTACGCATACAATAATCAAACCGTATTTTGAGATTATAATGTGTAAAATAGTGTAAACTATTAACAAAATGCATCAAATGTGAAAACCTATAACAAAGCTGTAAAATTTAAGGTTATGCATCTATAACATCTATATTAATGAAACTTCTATAAAATATCCTGTGGTTGTCTCCCTGATCTAGGCATCTCCTTTAATTTGGTCAAATGATTTAATAACTTGAGTTTTGAACAACAAAATTATTTCACATTTTCCGATTTTCTACTTTACAAAACGCTGTTTAGACAGCAAAAAAAACAAATAAAGTCATCTGATAGATTATTTTCTTGGCCAGATTAAGGGAGAAGCTTTTGGAATAAAACTTCAGTAAACCTGATTTAAAAAAAAGCATGCGTTACAAACACATACACTGTAAATGCAAACTAACTATTAAAAGCAGATGGATGATACAACATTCACGTTAGATACACATATTTGCTACTGATTTATCAAGAAACTAATACCAACATAAAATAGAAATGTTATTTTTCTTCCTTGAAATAGAAAATACTGTTTAATGTGCATAAGATTTCAGAAACCATGGAAATATTTTGGATCTTTGATAACATTATAAAGCCTTAGAAACATGTAAAACCTAAAGAAAATGTCTAAAGTGTTTGAATGCAGAATTTGCTCCATAGCAATATAACAAATAAGAATGTAAGATCAAATTCCAGTTTGAGTTGCAATTTAAAAAAAACGATGGCAGCATGATCGAAATTGTACATTCTATTTTACATTTTTATTTTAAATCCTCCTATCAAGGATTATGACATATAAATGATATTAGCTAAACACATGAAAACCCCATTTCTACTTTTTTCTTCAAGCAGTGCCTAAATTCACCACATCAATTTCAACTTTCAAATTTATTTAGAATCGTAAGATTTTATTGTTGTGGAGGTTAAAGGCTTTAACCCTACACTTATGGAATCCTATTATAACATCATCCTAAATGGGACCTTGAGTAACGATGAGACGTCCTCGTTCTCTATCTTGAGACGCGGAACATGCTAAGCAAGGATTCAATTTCAAATAATTACCCAGGCGCATGTTTCTGACGTAGACCAGGCGCTGGATGGAACTGAGTTTGCAAAATATGCACAGTCCTCCTACTTTAAGAACAGATGTCAACTCAAATAATAATAATAATCCGGATCCTGCCGGGCCACTTTATGGTCCATTTTTTTAATCCCTCCCCTCTCAAGTGCTTTTGCTTTTGAGGCAATTTCTTTCCGATTTCTCGGATCATTCTGCTCTAGAAACGTCCTCAGTAATTGCTTTCTAAATTTAGTCGTTTTCGAGCTATAAGCCCTTTAATGTCTGAAAACCCTTAAATTGTCCAATGATTAAACACTTAATTAAAAAACATTATTTTTGAGGTTGCTAAATATGTAAATTGAACCTAAAGCTTTACCCCATAAGATCCCGAAGAATATTTGAAGATTAATTTATTTTAAAGCTAATTTTAACCTAGTTTGTTGGGTCAAACTGGCGTATTTATCAAGTTATTTTTTATTGATAATGAATATTGTTTTAACAACATTGTTATACTGCTTCATTTAACAACCTATTCCTTCAATTAAAAAATAATATAAATTAATCAAAATAACCAATCAAATTGCTCCAATCATCACCTATTTCCTTTATACGTAAGAGGAAGGGGACCTTTTCTTAGCTGATAAAGTGGGGTCCTCACATTTTGCAAACTCAATTCCATCCAACGCCTGCCCAAGTGGCGATTTTCTACAAATTCTTCAAAATGGCGATCACTCAAAAGCCGTGCGTAATTGGATACTAGGATACTACTACTACCACCTTTACATGCCTTTTGGGACTCCGTGCATATTTAAATAAAGTTAGATGCTGATACACTTTGCTATCAACAAAACATTGGTCTCGGCTCGAATTTAATGATGGTGGTATGTACCTTAGACTCAATTTCACGTCACCGGTCATAAACGCCCGCTCAAGGCCCCAGATACACAACTAATCAATAAAAATCACATCGTATTCAATACTCCGAATCTCATATTCCATATCCATTTCTTATTCAATCAATATATCTACCGAATTATTCCCGGTATCCAGACGTTTCAATAGGCTGTTTTCAAAATACTACATGTGAAATTAGTGGCAGGTATAAAAAAAACTTCTGCGGTAATCATTATGTACAGTTCATCAATCAATAAGCAGATATTCAAACGTTTTCGTATCAACTTTGAAAACCATCAATAATTTTTCTAACGAGAAAGCTGTTACTCAAAGTTTAAAAAATATGTTTCCGCCACTAAATATTCTGCCAGCACCTAGAGAAATTCATATTGAAAGGGTTCATCTACCTATTAATAGTTATGAACATATTTACAAAATGTTGTTTCCACTAAATTATAAAAATATCCTTCAAGTATATATATACTATTAACCTAACTCCACACTATGGTCACACGTTTACTTAAAAACATAACAACAATTAATCTTGATAATAACTATAATACATACAATATACCTTGTCACTGGACACCCAAAATCTAAAAAAGTAAATGAACAACTTTACAGCAAGTTATTGAAAAATAAATAGGATTCAGTCAATTTTCATATCTTCCATTATATACAAGATTCCATTAAAGTCATGCACAGATACTAAGAATATTTGTATTTTAAGCCTCTTTAATTTCAACTATAAACATATCTGGAAAGTATACAAAATTTTGGTGAAGGTATTTGCCATAACTTACAAGATAGACTAAAAACTAGGCATCTTGTAATTAATTTCAAAAAAAATCGTCATTTCATTGGAGATCATGTTTCAACGTCTCTGTACTTTTGAATAGAAAAAAGTCCACAATACACACATTTTTGATCATACAAACTGATTCACTGGAAACAAATATAAATAAGCTTGAACAGAAACTATCCCATTTTATAATCATATCCCAACTTAAATATAGATGGGAAATATATATTATATTTATGAATCATTCTGTATTTAATTTGTCCTCACGTACACATATTCCAACACAACAACAATAAAATATTTTACATATCCGAGATTTGGTTTAGAATGTTTGCACCCCATAATAAATAATACCATGGATTAACGTACAGATAGCCAATCTAATGCTATATGCGCGCGTCCGAAAAATTATCCGAGATGAAATGAGATACCTTAGCATCACCTATGAGAGTTTATTATCACAGCTATTTTCGTGGGCGCCCATTAGGGGGGAGGGTGCTTCCGCTTGAGAAGTAAAATATATCTAACAGAGTTAACATTCAAGACGATTGGTTAAAAACTTTATTATAATCCGTTATGCAATAGACAAAGGTACTTCTTGCTCGGTCATAGCTGTACTGACGGCAATAGCGAGCTTCCCTGCTAACCATTCCTCATAAACCAAGGATCTACACCACACAACCTAATCTAGTTATGAACTGCATTCTAAGACGTACGGTAATATAGACAACGCCATCTATGAGACACTAACCTCAAAGTATATAAGTTATAAAGTTGGGACTTTTTTAGTAATATATATACCGAACTTTAAGGTAACCGAGATATTAGGTTCGAAAAAGCAATAAATGAACCAGTCAGTATGCAAACCAGCTTTTGCGCGGTGTTTATCATAAACAAACTGTAACTGAAAAACAGAAATTGCCACATTCCTAGAGCAATAACGTAGTTATCGATTTGATGAGTATCTTCAAGATCATATTGATACTCCACGAGTGTACTCAGTCCGTCGGCCTCGATGTTTCTTTCCATCAGAGCTGCATTTGTGTATATCGTGAAAATCCATCTGATTGAACACAGTTGAAGACCTAGACAGCGCCAAATGTTGCGAATTTAGGAAGTAATAAACAAACAAAACATGTGACAGTGCAGTACTTCAAATTCCTTACCAAAGGAATTGTGAGTATCTTTCTTCTATTTATGTTTTTCGTTTTCGGTATCATTTTGCCACAAATAAGCTTTGGTTTGCAAACGTAGTTGACTCTGAAAAGGAATGTCCCAACTTTCAGGACACCCTGTATAACACAAATACTCATCGATGATGCTACAGTAGCTCATTACATATTGGATAATTTTATGACGCGGGAATAGTGTATTAAATTGGCTATTTTCGAGTAGAATGCGTTAATCAATGATAATAATGTATACAAATTCAGAAAATTTTTATGACTGTTTATTCTATCGGAAAAGACGAAAAACTAGTTGCAATGTATGTCTAGTTAAGGAGCATTGGCTAGGTTCCTTTCTTGTAATCTAATCTAATTTGTTTCAATATAGGTTTGTTTAAAATTTTGTACAGCTATTATGGTTTTCTAGCTTATCAAAATTGAATTTTATATAACTATTCTGAATTTGCATAAAAATAATATTAAACCTAAGCTAGACAAAAAAAAAACATGGTAATTCAGAACAGATATATTCCTCTACAAACCTCCGACGCAAAAAGGAGTGGTGTTAGTTAATCAAACATGTGCAAGACAGTGGTTTTCAACGCCATGTCTTTGGAGTGATCTTGTCTCTCTAATTTGATTCGCCTTGTCTATCTTCCCTTTATATAACTACTATTTGGCTAAAGTATAAATTATGTTATCATGTATGTTATGTTATCTAGCTTCTCTTGGAAGGGTCTTTCCGAATATGTAATAAAATACATTCCATTTAAAAAATGTCAAGACCTGTCATTTTTTTAAGCTGAATGTTCCATAGTTTATTGCACATTCAGATACTCCCTTTCAAAAGAAGTAAGTAGATTACTATAACATACGTTCTGATGATTAGTTATTGAGTTATATGCGTATCAATGTTCAAAAACGCTCAACTTCGACAGCCTCCCAGTTTGCCATTTTGATAGATAGTGATTTAATACTCTAGGGTTATGAATTATTTACAAGGCGATTCGAAATTAGGTATCAATTTAGTGGCTTGAAATTTTTAACTGTCACTTTTAAGCTGAAATATAGCATCCATTCATCAATTCCATTGCTTCGAATTTAAGAGTCCTAACTTGTCCCAACCAAAAAACAAGTAGAGGACCTTTTTGAGGTTTGTGTATTTGTAGCAACAAAGCTCCCAAGGGATGAACCCATTTGAGTGTGATTTTATTTTCTACATATTATTTTACTTTTTACTTTACTAAATGTATCAATGAGATTCCTTTGGGGGTCGGAGGTGTTTTTTGTCTAGCAAAGAAGTTTACTACTATCCACATACCATATCTGCTCGAGCTTTCCTGGCTTATAAACAGTATGCTCATTTTTGTTGACAATTCAATGCCATTCAGTATTCTTGATATACCAGTGAAACAATACCATTTATGAACCTATCTAAGAGCATATTCTCTGTTATCACAGCTACTGACTTATACATGAATCGATCTTATGCCTTTTAAATCTGGAGCTTAAAACCACATAAATCATAAGGGGAATCAAACAGAAAAAATACAATGGGGACAAGTTTCAAGATGATATTAATATGCATTATATAAATGTCATTTTTTTATGGAAACCCCATTGAGGTAAAAGCAACTCAAATTCAACCCAATTTCTACTTGTGGATGTCAATGATGTAACACTTCATCTAACGTTTCGATTGTGTGTCCAAAAATCATTGATAATATGATGAAAGTACTTTCCATCACATTTATGTGCTATTTGAAGTTATTCAATTGGAACATCAAACTGGCTGCTTCTACAGAATAAGTTGTTAGACTCGTATTCACATATGTGAATCTGCATATCTGAAGTCATCAATAAATTGCACATCTGATACCCCTGAAACTCTTCTCTGAAGCTTTTTTCCAAAAAATGCATATTACTGAGTTTCAGGGAGGTTCGCGAACTTTTCAGACGTTACAGTAGGTCAAGCAGATTGAACCACTTACACTCTAACTCGATAGGAATTTGCTGTCAAAGATGCTGTTTGCTATTTACTAATCTACAAAGTGGAGGTCCAAATGACCTCTGAGGTCATTGTCTAGGTTATATCTCAGGACATTAGCAAATTTCTTTTTTGATACCCTGAAACTTTTCTCAGAACCTTTTTTAGTGGTCGCCAAGTTTTCAGGGTGCTCGAGTATTTGGTGAATAAAAAATTCCACAGTCAATACATATCAAATACTTTTCATTTTAATAATGTTTTCAAGAATAAAAACAGTCTATTTGTCATTCGCTTTCTTACTAGTAAATACATACTTAGCGATGTTTTTCACAACTTTAAAACGAGACGATATCGGGTTGGAGTCGAGATGCCTTCGGGTTACTTTTGGTTAGAACAGTGGCTAAGCAAACCTCAAACACATTGAGCCAATAATCTGAGATCAAATCACATGCTGGAAGCATTCAATACAGAGTGACAGTGAACGATTCAAAAGCGGTTTAAATTTCTCTCATGGCTGTCAGTAGATGTGATCTTAACAATGCCCAATCTATCTCTATCCCTATACAGGCATGACTACCAAACGTATCAAGCCTTGCCCCGAATATCGCATTTCTTAACAGTCAACCAGACCTACTCACGGTTTTTTTCTTATATGCTTATCGACTCTTCCCGCTCTCCGGTCTGTCGTTCCAGATCTTGAATATGCTGATCCCTATCTTCGTCCCTTTCCCTTTCTCTATCGCTGTCATCATCTTCCATGGAGGATGCATCATCTACCTCGTAGTGCAATTTCTCGTCGGGATCATAGTAGACCTCGGCGCCAGGGAAAATGTATCTGCTCGGAGGAATAAGGTGAAAACCGTTTTGAGGCAGTCTGTCAGCGAGGCTGCGTTTCACTTTTGGTTGCCAGTAACCACGAAGATCTGTTGAGGTGGGGGATTGGCTGTTATCCTGTCAGAATGAAAAGGAACGTTAGTGAACGGCGACAGCTACACGGCTTTTTCGGAAAGTAATGAACCGTATTATTTCGTCACTTGCAAAAATTCACGATTTTTTTGGAAAATTAAAAAAATCTGATTTTTTGGATTAAATTGTGTTTTTTTTATTCTCATCAATTTGTACTGTCCTCAGAGATGGCAATAGAGAACTTGTTATTTTTCTCTACTTGCCCAAAAATATTTGTTGTCTAGATTTATGGCAAGAAAATTTCCTCGGAACAATGTCACTCCATATCACCTGTTGGCATATCTTCTTGATTAGATAAAACGATAATATTTATTAGGAGACGACGAAAAGAGTTGTGCTTTGAAAGCCGTAAAATAACTACTTCTCAGTGGAAATCCCAACAGAATGTCGATGCTTTTCAAAAAGTACTGCCCACCATTAAACAACTGTTATCTGCTTCAGCTTTTTCAGAATCTGTCAAAAGAGTGTTTTCCACGTTTGGTTTGGCACATTCCAAAAACCGCTAAATTAGTTTTCTTGGTACATATTACAATTGACTTCCTAAACACATATTTTGTGATTATGTTTTTTGTAGGTTATCCTCTTTGTTTACTGTACATATTTTAATACCAGTTTGTATTCGTTAATAATTATAGGTAATATAAACTATAAACTTTTTGTGTTGTTTTAAACTGTTTTGTCAAGTTTAATTTATGAATATTCATGTTGGACTGATGAAGATTAGTTATGTTTTTACACTTGCATAATAATAATGTATGTAAACCCTTTGTTTTAAATAAATTGTCTTCCCTTTTTTGAATTCCCTGATGGGTTATTTCAGTTATTTGCTTCGGCGACTTGTTTTTTACAAAATTTATTGAACGGTAATGTACCGAAACTCATTATTTTTCGAAATAACACTCTCTTCATATTCAAGCTACGTACGCTCCCTGGACTCGACTAGACCAGGACACTGTTTAGGGAGGCCGTCGAAGTAGCTTGAATGTTGTCTAGGGTGTTCAGATACTGTATCTTGAGGTCCATTTTACTTTCCACACCTACTGGCAAGGAAGTATTGTAATCGCGAAAAATTTCAAAAAGGAATATTATACAGGGTGGCCCATAAGTCCTTTGAGCTGGAAAAAAAGGAATAAAACCAAACTAGTTACATTATGAAGAATTATTATATTTTGTTATCATCTTTATTGAATGGGAATTATGTTTTAAAAATCACATCATCTAAATGCAATCCATTACGATCACGGCACTCATATAAACGACGTCTAAAATTGTCGATGACTGCGCGGCAAGTCAACACTGTAATGCTTGCCATTTCTCTTCGGATATTTTCTTTCACGATATCAACTGATCGCGGAGTGGTGTCGTACACTTTACTCTTGAGGTAGCCCCATAAAAAGAAGTCCATTGGGGTTAAATCTGGACTACGTGGTGGCCAGGAAATGTCTCCTCTTCGAGAAATTACTTTGCTGGGAAAAAGTTGACAGACGACGGGCATAGAAGTGTTGGAGGTGTGGGCAGTTGCTCCGTCCTGTTGAAACCAGGTCTGCGTATTATAGCCTGGAAAATTCTGCAACGCTGGTGTCAAAAACTCTTCTATCATTGCTACATACCGCTCCGAAGTAACAGTTAATGCGCGACATCTGTCGTCCTCAAAAAAATAAGGGCCTACGATGCCATGCGCTGACATAGCAGCCCAAACTGTAACTTTAGGGCTGTGTAAGGGCTTCTGATGCTTACGCCTTGGATTTTCGGGGCTCCAATAACGGCAATTTTGTTTATTTACATGCCCGTTTAAATGGAAGTGAGCCTCGTCCGAAAACAACACATTATTGAGCGAGGAAAATCGATTCAACATTTCATTCGCAAAGTTTAGTCTCTGAATAGCGTCATTATCTTTTAATTCCTGCACTAACTGAATTTTGTAAGCGTGCAGACGTAAATCTTTCCTTAAAATCAGCTGTAAAGATGTTCTGGGTACGTTTAGTGCACTGGAACGCTTACGAGTAGACTGGGTAGGATTTTGACGAACAGACTGTGCCACAATGTTGATGTTTTCTTCAATACGAGTTGTCCTTGGTCGACCCCACCGCTGTTTATCTAATGTCGAACCAGTCTCTTCGAACTTAGCAACCCAGTTCTTAATCGTTTGAGCTGTTGGACACTTTGTAAAATTGTGTAAATTGTGGTATTCTCGATATTTACGCCGCGCAATGGTTGCCGAATCATTATTTTGATAAAACGCGCGCACACAAAAAGCATGATCCGCTCCAGTGAAACACTCCATGGCGACTGAATTCCCAGACACTGAAGATACTGCCCCCACCTCGCCCGCGCCGCTCACGCTCACCCGTTAAATTTTATTCAAATTTGAAATTTCAAAGGACTTATGGACCACCCTGTATAACATGTACTTCTCGAGAAACCAGTCACTTGTTTCCGTCGGTCTGTAGGCCTAATATTTGGATCACCTATAACTTGGAAAGTACTGCTCGGATTTGGATGAAATTTTCACGCAAGGTTGCAAAAAAATCGAATTATAATATTTTTCCATCTGATGCCAACATATGTCCTGGACTACATAATATATCCTATGTCTACAATGTAGATCTAACTGGATCAATAAATGAATACTAGCGTGGACAGACACGCAAAAATTTTATAAACGCGAAATTAAGTGCGCTAATGCAGCGAGTTTTGATGACATAAAAAACATATTTCCACTCACCTGAATCATACTATCTGATGATTTCACCTCGTGATTTTTCGAAACTAACCCAAATCTTCCACTGCTACTGCTGGTGGCACCTTCCGTCTCGTCTGATGACTCTTCACACCTATCTGTGAAATTACTATTTTCCCCTATGCCTGAATCTCTGGCAGAGTCTATACTCATATGTCTTTCTTTTTTACCCTCTTCTAGATTATCTGAAACAAAATGGAAACACCCTACATAGTGCGGTAAGCCACAGTTTGAGTTCTGTCATGTATTGTCAAATCGCATATTACGTATCATTGAGCCAATATACAAGGCAAAATGATGGCAGTGCTGTTCGAGCTGTAAAAACGACCCCGAAACTTGACGCTGGGGAGTGCCAGTGATGCTTTGACAGGGTTATATTGGAGGATTATCCCCCAAATTTGGGGGATTTTTACTTGGGTAATTTTTTAAAGATATAGTGATCTGGCAGATATCAACCCTTCTGCGGATAGAAAGCACCAAACCTACCTCTTTCCATCAATTAACTGTCATTTTTTTAAATAGCTTTTCTGAGGGTGAGGGTGGTCAAAAATCTGTTGGAAATGTTTAATGTTATTTAGCTATTTGCGAAGCGTTGAAAATCTTCCCGTTGTGCGGTGTTGTTTGACAAGGGGGAACAGTAATATGTTCATTGTTTGGAATTCCTGCTATTCTCGAAAATGATGGTGAAAAAAACAATCTTTCGTCCAAAGACCGACCAGATTTATGGCTTAAGTCCCTTGATAGAAGAATAACCAAAATGTGCAAAAATCTGTTCCACTTGTTTTAGAATCTAAACGTATTATATGGTAATTTAAAGGAGCTCCAGCAGATTTAACAGACAAGGATGATCCTGATTGGATTCCTATTCAAAATCTTATTCACTTTTAATACTAGCCGAAAATCGTGCAATCTCACGCGTAGGATCCTAAAAACTAATTATAATAGCTAGGGTGCAACTTACAGATTTTATTAATAACTGTTATTTTCATGAAGTTGACAAAAATCTCGTGCAAAACGTGTGATTTATAACTATGAAAACAGAAATTATTTGTAGGACCTGTAAGTTTTCAATTAGAAAATTAGCTTTTGGGGCTTACTAAAAGAAGAAGAAAAAAAAACTATACAAAAACCTAAAAATTCACCTCAAAAATGATGGACTGGAAAGGAAGCGATATACAAAAAGGCAAAACAGAATATTTTTATGAATTATGGTTTCAAGGATTGTATATTCACTCATCTACCACCTATTTCAGCTGTATTAGTTTTAGTATAACAACGTAATATGAAGGCCTTGGTGTCAGTCTTAATGTACAGTTTTAAGGTATGAAATAAATTGTCAAAAAATATTTACCAGTAGTAATTGACTTTTGTTGACTCTCGGCACATTTCCTGCAGTATAATTCCGCCGTGGCCGAGCTTGATGAAGCGCTAGTGACACTTGTGAACTGTCGACAACTGCACGCGTTATCACTATCTTCTGGATAATATGGATCTTCTTCTAGAGGTAGAAGAGTGTTGCTTTGTCTCAGGACTGTGTCACTGTACACGCCCTCTTCCCATTTGTTACCCAAGCTACAAATAAAACCCATCCAAAATTATTTCTAATAATAGGACATGCGTGCGATTATTGAAGGTGTATTGTTTTATACAATAAGTGAAGATCAGGTATAGAGATAAATCGTATAGACTATCCTAAAGAGAGATGGAGTCAGCCAAATTATCTTGTTACTTCCCATGAACTGAGGTATGACTGCACTAAGCAAAATATTTTAGAAAATTGAAAACTGCTGAAAATAAGTGTGCACGACAAGTTCTGATGCACATAAAAGTTTAAGTATAATTATTGTCTAAATAACCAAAAATTATCAATGTCCCTTCCATGCAGCTAAAGTTGGAACCTTTATGTTTCAGAGAAGCTGCCTCTTAACTCTGATTCTTTGTACAAGCAGCCCACTATGCCTCATTTCAGGAATATCAGGAATTATTATTTCTCTAACTCTAACTAGCTTATTCATAAAGCTACAAAATTTTCTTAACAACTTTTTTCTATATCCAGGGTATGGCAAAATGATCTCCTACAGTTTGCACCGCCACTGTGCCCAAATCCCTGATGAGAGGGGGATCTTAGCGTAGTCGGTTGATAGCTCGCGCTTTGCCGTTTTCGTTGTCGTCGTGAGCTGAACGGATGTCTTCGTTATCGAAACATTTATAAAAAGTAACGAATCTGCGATCACCACTCAAAGAACTTTTCGTACCCACTTCGCGCTTGGTAGACATGCTCCAGTTCCAGATCGCAAAGCAATACTGTTGTGGATTTTAAATTTTAGAGCTACAGATTTAGCCTTAAAAAGAAAATCAACTGGTAGACCCAGAAGTGTTCGGACACCTGAAAATGTTGCAACTGTAAGAGAAGCAGTTGAACGATCTCCTAGCCGTTCAGCTGTTAAACATGCCTCTGCTTTGCGTTTGTCAGATCGTTATGTGAGAAGAATTTTATACGCCGATCTGAAGTTCCACCCCTATAAAATGATCGCATGAATTTAGTGAACGGAACTGGGAAAATCGCAGAGCATGTTCCAACGATATTCTTCAAAACATCCCGCAAAATGCGCTTTTGATAACGAGTGACGACGCTCATTTCCATTTGTCTGGGTGTGTGAATACGCAGAATTTTCGCTACTGAGTACCAGAAAATCCGCGGCAGCTCCACGAAAGGCCACTTCACAGCCCACATGTTACCGTTTGGTGTGATGTTGGATCTTTTGGCGTTTGGGGTACCCATTTTTTTGAAGAGGGAGGCGTGACTGCCGATCGATGTTGAAATGCTATGCATTTTTTTGAATCAAAACTTAGAGAACTTGGACATCTGGATGTGTCGTTTTAACAGGATGGAGCTACGGATCATACAGCAAGGACAATGGACGTTTTAAGGGAAATGTTTCCAGGACGCATAATTTCGTTACGTGGAGACTATGGGCGGCCTGCGACCCAATCTTGCCCCATGCGACTTCTTCCTTTGGGGCTACCTGAAAGCGAATGTCTCCCCGAACTATTGATGAAATGAAACAGCGACATGCCAAGAAATTACAGGAATATCGCCTCAAATTACTGCTCGAGTGATGGAAACTTTCAGAAATCACCTTCGAATGTGTATCGAAAACAATGGTCGCCACTTGGACTCGTTTTCAAACATTAATAAAAACAGCTGGCATAGTATACATGTTCAGTTAATAAAAATAAAATCTAAATAGAATTTACAATGACGTTTTTATTGAAGCTTAAAATGTGGGAAATCATTTTGCCTGACCCTGTATAATATTTACATGACCAAAACAACATAAAAACAAATCAAAAAGTTTTTCAGTACTGCAGGATCCGTAACTTTTCGATATGGTAAAAAAACTACAAATCTGTATTTGCATCCATTATCGAATTTTTGCAAGGTGTTCGCTTACAGTGCTATCACTACTTACAGCTGGCAGAGATGGTTCACAATGGCATCACAATCCCCCATGAGTTCCACGTCAAATCTACAGTGCGGTAAGGGTTCCCTGTTGATCAACACCTGCGGGACGTTAGGTGGTAGCGATCCAGGAATCAGGGCAACGGGTCTCACTTTCAAGCTGCTGCCGATGACCAAGAGAAGATCACAATGGCGTCTGTCTTCTGCCATCGCTGTGTGGAAGGAGTCGGGGAGTCCCTCGCCAAAAAAGACTATGTCGGGTTTCATTATTCCAGATGCAACCAGCCCTCTGGAAAGGGATTTTAAGGTCACTGATACTGCATATAAAGTTCATCAAAAATTAAGTTCAGCACAAGTTTAACTCTGATAAAAACAATAGTTACGAACATGTCTAATAGAGAAATTAAACATATCCAATCAATCAAACAGGCCCGCACAATTAGTCCATAGACATTCTTTCCTGCCCTGCCGGTAGTTACCGACCCTTCTTTTATCGTCAGAGCAATCAAGCAGACCATTACGCTGGGCCTTGAGCCCAGATCACAGGCTTCGCGTACCGAAAACATTTCTCCATCATTCCAAGTTTTAGAGACAAATGTACCTATGATATGTGAAAAATGTCTAATAGGTGCGTAGAAATGTCGAGGTTTGAAGGGTATCATAGTTTGAAGAAACAAAAAAAAAACACGCTTTATTGTAAAAGTAAAATCGAACTAAAAAGATGAAAATAATTTTCAAGTATAAGAGATTTTGTGATACTGCAATAAAAAGTTTAAAAATCAAGTATGACTAATTAATTTGGAATAGGATCAATATAAACATTAAGATATTAACAAAAAATTCAATTATAGTAAAAAATATGTTTTGAAACATAATTCTAACATTCAATATTAAACACCCATTGTTTTTACCCTATAACTAAATTTTTTGTAATACTTCGACTTTGATTGATCTTATTCCTAATTAATTTTTTCAAACCATTATTTATTTTCGGAATTTTTACTTTCAAAACGACAATAAAAGTACTTATAATCAACAGCTTCCATTTTTGATACATTTTACATTTGACAATAAATCAAAACGTACTTCCATTTTAATATCGAAATTTTCAAAAATTTATCAATTTTCCGAATTTTCCAAATTTTCAAAAAATAAATAAAAAGAAATGTACCTATGATATGTGAAATACAACTAATAGGCACGTAGAAATGCGGGGTTTGAAGGGTATCACAGTTTAAAGAAACTAAAAAAAAAACACGCTTTATTATCAAATCGAAGTAAAAAGATGAAAACAATTTTCAAGTATAAGAGAGTTTATGTTACTCAAATAAAAAGTTCAAAAATCAAGTATGACTGATTAATTTGGAATAAGATTAATATAAACATCAAGATATTATTAACTAAACAAAAAATTCAATTATAGTAAAAAATCAATAAACTATGTTGTAAAAATAATTCTAACATTTAATATTAAACACCCCTTGTTTTTACACTATAATTGAATTTTTTGTAACATCTTAATATTTATATTGATCTTATTCCTGATAATTTTTTTAAACCATAATAATAATAATTTATTTTCGGAATTTTTACTTTCAAAACGACAACAAAAGTACTTATAATCAACAGCTTCCATTTTTGCTACCTTTTTTTACTTGATAATAAATCTAAATGTACTTCCATTTTTTAAATTTCGAAATTTTCTAAAATTTTCTAATTTTCCGAACTTTCCATATTTAAAAAAAAATCTTTCAAGTCAAACAGACTTGCGTGATAAAAATTACAAAGCTTTTTCGTCTTTGGCGTGGTAGTAACCTAATCACTCATTTTCGAAATTGTTCGCGGCTATAATACTTCCTAATTTTGAATAACACGGACAAGTAATATTTGCATTGAACAAAAGCAGAAATAAGCATTCTTTTTGAAAGCATTACTTGATCAAGCGCCATTTTATTTCGATATGTTTCTGGTATAAGTTTTTGAAAAAATGATCACATACGAGTACATAAATTTGTAATATTAATTATTATTCACGGAACAAACATTAGTTAATATAATCGCCCTTTTGATTTTTAATGGATTGTCAAAGTTATTATCCTCATGAGAAACAAACTTATTGTCCCTTGGTTAAGTCACGCATAACTTCGTGCAGTTGTACTATTACTATATTGTATGAAATCTCCATCTGTAAAAATGCTAAAAATTGTATGTTATGTTGAAAACATACCTGTAATCCCTGCCTTCCTCTTCAGCTTTGAAATCATCTGTTGAAATTGACGTTTCCCTATGATCCACATGACAGATTTCACAAAGAGGTATTTTTTGAGCAAGTACCACGTCCCTTATTGCATCGGCTTTAACCTGAGAATCACAAAATACTACATTAATGGCAAATGACAGACTAAACATCCTTTATTACCGCACATCGACATTAAATTCTCATACAATTTAGCATAAGCTTTACACTTTATCAGCACACTGTTGTTACATTTTGAGCAATGACACATACAGTTGGACTTCAAGTTTTGTTTTGTTTCGGTTTATTTTACACTAAACCATCTTCAAAAATTTAAGGGTCTGTAAAAGCAGATACCACACAATTCACACGTAAAACAAAATGTGAGAATATTCATTCACATATATACAAGAAATCTACAAGGGAATGATCGTCAATCAGATATTCTTTACTATGTAAGGCCTGGTCAAAAGTTCCATTGGATGGAACACGTCATTTCAAAATTTACCAGAGGACGAATACTGAAATACCAAAGCAGTAGAATAAACAACAGTTTCTGTCTGAGATAGCAATCATTTAGCTTAAAACAACCACGCAAGCAATGTGAATTATTACGCGGTGTGAACTTTTACAGATCATTAAATTTTAGAAGATGGTTTATTGTAAAATAAACCGAAACGTAAACGAAAATGTGAGAATATTCATTCATAAACAATTGACTGAAATACCATAAAAACAAAGGAAACTGAAAACAGCACTGTACCTTATGTCCACACTTTGTACATGTTGCTGTCGCAAATGATCCATGGCATTCAATAACTCTTTCAATTCCCGCCACTTTCTCTAATGTGTCGATGTTTTGCGTGTAGTTTCTTAATAGTTTCTTGTTCTTTTCTAGTAATTTTATAAATCTGCAATATAAAAACGTTTATATTATGCGATCAGTGGGATTCAAATCAAATAAAAGTCAATGAAAAATTACAAAATGCTTGAAGTTTGTATTTAAGACTATATTGTGATAATTGACCTTGATACAGTATATAACAAAAACATAACATAAAATTATCCTTGTATAAAGGGTTTATTAGATCACATAGTCGATAATTTGTGATACATTTATCAAAAACTGTCCTTCAAGAGAACAAAAAAGAACTAAACAATATAATATTGTACGTCAGGTGCGGAATATCATTAATAATCTTTGAACATCCGCGAGTAAAATAACTGCGCAATACTTCAATTTTTCAAATTTAGACGTTGGTCAACGTGTTATTGCCCTTGCGCGAAATGTTGCATGTTTTTAGTGTTCTTAACTTATGATCATTGAAACTTTTACACAATGGTGGGGGCATACATATGGGTTTAAAGTTAAAACCTCAAAAATGCTGCGTTGACAGTGAACAGGATCAGCAATACTTACCTATGGCAAGGACTAGGCTGAAACTTTCCGGGATAGATGTCTCTGGCAAATTTATAAAACGGTCGGGGATCTTGGCTGAAGTAACTAATGTCGAACATGGCCTGTGGGTCTGGAAGGTTGGGGAAATCGATGGCCAGTCGGGAATAAATGCCATCCCTGGATCGAAAATCTGGAATACCACAAGACACGGATACTCCGGCTCCTGTCAGCACTATGATGTTCTGTGCACCTGGAATAAATAAATACTCGCTATATTTTAGACGTGTATAGTGATTAACGTGTACTCCAAGAAGCTCAACCAAATGCTGTATTTGGACGTTCACATAAAATGTCCATCATCATAGATATAGAACATATGAAACTTATATTAATGTTTATATTATCCCGTGTTTCTCTTGCCGTATCAAACCACGTTTGCAACTAGCTGTTACCCGCGACTTCATACGTTCGAAATTACTACTCAAATATGAGTATTGCTATAACTGCATCGCATTAGTAAATCGACAGCCAACTTACATGCTTGAAAAATTTGGTTTAACATTTTCTCAGTTTTGTTCACAAAACTGGTTTTCTTTGGGCAATATATCAAACCGGATTATGAAATGGCAGGAATTTCTGCGATCCGATTCTGAGATCGCTCAGTATACGGTGTTACATATTTGTAACACTAGAAGCTTACGAGATAAAAAAAGAAAATGCAACTTTATTAGTTCTATGTATATTTATTCAAATAAACCCAATCCAGATGGTCAGCTTATAAACCGTTTTGTGTGGTAGGAACAAAAACAGTCGATGCACAGGCCTACATTACACTTTTTACATTGAGTCCTCGTTGAGCTCTTGCAAAGGTTCCCGGCACAACGTCTTCTTTTGTTGTTAGGAATTTTTTCCAAGGTGATCCATTCTATCATATCTAACGTCATCGACCACCGCTCGTACATAGGAAGATGGCGATGCAACTCTTCCACCGCCTTTAGGTGCTAGTGAGTACTTCTTCAGATAAACTTGTACGACGGTCCTTCTAAAGTTTATTTGAGGGATTTGAGATTTGTTTGCTTTTCTATATTAACACCATGCATTGTTGACTGCAACATCAAGAAGCCATGTAAATAACGACCAGTACCATTTCCTGTTTCTGATTTGAATCCTGTATTGACCAATGTTTTGATCCATCCGATCCGTACCACCCATTTTTTTTTGTTATACTCAGCAAGTAGTGTCGGTCGAGTTACTTGTATGTGCTTCTTTTCCTTCTGCGAATATCGTTTGACGTTTGTCGCAGGAGTAACGCCATATCTGTTTGTAGCAACAGAAACAACAGAGTTGTCGGCCCACTTTGCCACTAATATACCATCAGTCCTACTGATTACATTTTCAAAATACCCCCTTTCCTTTTTCTGCAGATGTTTCTTATCCAATAACGGACAGCCCTTAGGTATACGGTTATCTCTCATAGTCCCTGTTCCTCCATATCCTTTCAAGCGCTGGTACGACAACAAACTAAAGGACGTGAATAAATTATCAAAATAAAATGAGAATGGAAAGGACTTGATATTATCGGGTAGCCCTTCTAGCATTTTCACCAAAGGTGCTGCCGCTTTTCCTAAGTTCTTTTCTATTACGCTATCAGGTGTAACCGATTTTCCTTGGTATATTTCAAAATCGACCAAATAGCCCATTGTGGTGTCCAGACACCAAACATTGTAGCTGAATCTTATAGGTTTGCCTCTCAAAAACTGTTTACAGCTATGTTTATCATAATATTTGACCATGCTCTCATCAAATGATAGATCATCTTCTGGAACAAAATACTTTCTACACCTGTCTTTTATTTTGTTTATAAACGGTCTGAGCTTCCAAAGTTTGCCATTCCTGTCAATATTCTCATTAGATGCCAAATGTAGAAACCTCAAAATTTGCTCAAATCAGTTACGCCTCATAGAATTATAGCCAAGTTCATTTCTGGTGTCAAGGCTTTGCTTCTAGTACATTCGCTTACTGGGCAGATCGTTATAACCGCTAATAAGTAATATACCGATGGAACATTTCATTTTCTCTTGAGACACTCTTGGGTTCAAATATATCTACAACTGATTTGTTTTCGAATGCTGAGTAATCTGCTTCAGGAAATGGCCGTTTGTTTAAGTGAAGTCTCCCGAAATCCACTCCCGAGTATCAGAAGTCTTTGGGTATACCATATCAGCTGGAGTTGAATCCTTTTTTGATGAAGAACCATCCCCATTAGAGTCTGTATGTTCGGGATGAGTATCTTCTAACGTCACTCCTCCAGCAAATCTAACTTCAGGTCTAGGTCCCCTCCTTCGTCCTCATCTCCTGAATCTTCATCAGTCAGGACAGCAGATTCCGGTGGCGCAATATAAATTGCCTCTACAGGGTTGTCTAAGTCATCATTTTCTCCAAAGACTATATCTAAGGCTTCTTGAACAGTCACCACCTTCTGTAGGATACCTTTAAGTCCCCTGAAAGAACAATGTTGCGTAAAAAAGTACAAATATTCATAAGACTGATAATGACATAAAAGCAGCTAAAATGACCACGCTATGTCCTAGCGTTACGTATATGTAACTGCAAAGTTGACGGGTTACTAACGCAAGTATAAAACAAACAAGTTCACGTGGTAATGGCACAATACTTTACACCACATCTACAGATGCTACTTTTGCAACTCTTATCAAATTTATGTTATGGAATCTAACAACTATACTTACTCCTTATCGATGAAGTCCATTTTTGATGCACATTCTTGAACTAACAAAATCTGGCGGAGCGATATTTGGAAACAACGACACGAGGCTTGATAAACACAACTAAATAAAAGTTCTAGATCAACGCTTTTTGAGCGGGTGTAGATGTTAGCAGCCCAGCATTCACGTCACGCGTAAGAAGGGTTGCATTTGTAAGACTATTTTTCGTTACATAAATGTAGCGCTAGGAGCTAATGGGTTAATTGAGCCTCCTATTACCTGCGAGGCTAAAACCACGGGGCAGAAATCTAATAAATGGATATTACCATTTTTAAGTTAAACTGAATTTTACATTGTAAAAGCTACCTATCTGCCAATTTCCGGTTAACACAACGTATTGTTAGTTCAAGTCTACACTAACCAGAACCCCATCATTGCCAATTTTTAGATATTAGAAAACACCAAGCAATTTCAAGCAAACTTGAAAGTACTCTTTAATCCCTTAATCCGAGCCTGCTGCAAAATCCGTTCTTAGCTGAAATGTCCTGTCCATAAGCTACCTCCCTGCTAAAATTCATGTTTGTAGATCAAATAGTTTCCGACATTTCGTGATTAATATATATCTTTTCGCTTGTACATATACAGGGTGCGCCAGAGAAACTTACTTATTTGAAAGGTCAATAAAAACAAAATTACTTCAATTATTGTTTTATTTTTTTTTTATTCGAGAATACAATATCCCAATTTTTTTTTCATGTAGTCTTGAAAATGACATCGGATAAATGGCGACCTCCATTGCGCATACACTGATGAAGTCGATTTTTGAAATTCGTATCCACTCTTTGCAGCATATCAATCGGTATGTTGGCAATGGCGTCGCGAATGTTGTTCTTGAGGTGTGCTATGGTCCGTGGTCGATCGACATAAACCAGAGATTTCAAATAACCCCATAAAAAGAAATCGCAGGGAGTCAAATCTGGAGATCGTGCCGGCCATTGGAGATCGCCTCTGAGAGAGATGAGGCGGTCGGGGAAATGTTGTCGCAACAAATTCATCGAGTCTCGTGCGGTGTGTGCTGTGGCTCCATCTTGCTGAAACCACACGTTCCTAACGTTCATTTCTTCGAGTCTCGGAAGAAAAAATTCCTCGATCATGTTCCTGTAACGAGCTCCATTCACGGTAACTGCGCATCCGTTTTCTTCAAAAAAATAAGGACCAATTATTCCCATTACCGACATCGCACACCAGACTGTAACTCGCTCACAGTTAAGTGGCTTCTGGTGAAGCTCACGTGGATTCACACCAGACCAATAACGCATGTTTTGCTTGTTGACGCAGCCGGAAATGTGGAAGTGAGCCTCGTCACTGAAAAAAACGACCGCGTCTTCAGGCAGGTTGTCAACCAGCATTTCACATGCATTTTGACGGGCAACAAAATCGCTTTCAGTTAATTCTTGAACAACAGCCAATTTATAGGGATGAAAATGGAGGTCTTCATGGAGAATTCGTCGAACAGTAGTGTCAGAAATTCCCATAGCAGCTGCGTGTTTGCGAGCCGAACGCCGGGGAGAACGCACAACTGACTGCCTCACTCTTTCGACATTTTCCGGAGTTCTGATGGTCCGTTGAAGTCCATTTCTGGGTTTAGCGACACTTCCACACTCCCGAAATGAGTCAACCCACGACAGAATCGAATTACGGCCAGGAACGAGTCTGTGAGGAGGAATTTCAAAGCGAGCGCGGAAGGCACGTTGCGTAGCAACAACTGAGCGACCGTTAGAAAAGAAGCTCTCGACTGCGAAGGCCCGCTGTTCTCTAGACCAGAGCATGATGGCAACTGACTGGAGCGAGAAATAAACTTGGGAACTTCCCCCTCCAGATGCGCCGCCTCTCGCCCCTCTACCCGCCCAGCTCACCGCGCGGGAATTTTTTCAAATAAGTAAGTTTCTCTGGCGCACCCGGTACATACATAATATATGGTCTTAGCCCTGTTACAAAATCCATTTTTAAAAGATAATCTTACTTTCAGGCTAACTAATTTGAAATATTCTAAATTCTCTACAAAAATGTATGAATTCCCACTTTAATCCCTTAGGGGTGGCGTTTATAAAACATATGCAAAAATGGGTGACAATGAATATATCTTTGGAACAAATTCAAGTTAGGATGAAGATCTTGAGCTGATTATACGAGTTAAAAAAACTAAAAAAGAAAAAAGCCTTGATAATTTTAATGAATCACGTTATTGGTAATATTAACCTTATAAATTTCTTCCAAGTCAATTAATAGCTAACATTCCACTTAATTTCCTATTTCTTTAAAATATTTCACCAAACTACTCAGATCTTGTTAAATCTACCATCTGGTGTTCCCATTTTTTTTAGTGTTAAACAGTATCCCAAAAAGCAATAAAAATTCTTTCAAATTCCAGGTCTCTTACATTGAAACTTGATCATTCTAAATCTTACTTCAATCAAGGTTATGTTCACACAAACAAAAAGCCATATAAAATTCTCTGTTACAACAGAATAATTAGGACTAGTTCTGAACTGTACTTACATCGAGCATTCGCTGCAAAATAATTCGGCATTTGCTCTGAACTAGATCGAAACTGCTTTTTGGACTAAACCTGGTATGTAATCATCTATATAGTAGGTTTAATAGTTACCTTTCAGTAGTCGTATAATGTCATCCAATGTATTCACATGTCTCAACTTGTTTCTACGAGGTGGTTCTGCAAACATATTGATGATGATCTTCCAGATGGTCACGTCATCCACGTACTCGGGAATTTGATCGTAATCAACCCCTAGATCGGATAAAAGGCTTCTGGGATTCGTGCCTTTCTGCATTTGTTGTTGAATCTATAAAGAAAGAGGATTATTAAAAGGATATTCTAACAAATCAATCAAATTGAAAACATGCGGGGTGTTCCAATTAAGTTCAGTAAATTTCTCAATAAAAAACAAGCTAAACAACTTTCACGCAAACATTTATTATCGAACTTCAAGATAGTCGCCATCTAACCTACACATATACAAGGAGAAGCGCCGGCAATGCTATTCTTGCCTTAAAAACGACTCCGAAACTTGACCCCTGTAAGTACCAATGGTGCTAGAAAGCATCCCCAAGCTCTTTGAACCAAACCTACTACTTTCGTTTAATTAACTCTGATTTGTTTTTTTTTATGTAGCAGTTCTGAGGGATGATTGTGCTTGTGCTGGAGAAATTCTGTCCGACCCATCTGGCAACGCTGTGCTTTGATAGATCCGCTACATGAACACCAACCAACGGGTTGCTCATTCTAAATTAACTCAACTATTTTTGCTTATATCTTGTAAATCCTTGGTGTAAATAGTCGGAAATCTGTTGGAAATTGTTACAGTTATTTAGCTATTTGTGAAGATCTGTTGAAAAGCCTCCCTTCGTGCAGTGATGAATTGTTTAACGAGGGGAGCAGATATAACAGTCAAGCGTTCAAAATAAAAGACAACGGCCTAATAGCCCAAAAGCATTTGGCGATTCAGTGGACAGCCGTGAATGCCTCACACAATTCATCATGCATTTGGTTCAAAAACAGTTACCCATATCATGCTGCCCGCCATAGGTTTCCAATCCTGCCCGCTGAGGTCGCTCAATCCGCTCAATTCACTGACGGTAGACGCATTGTCATCGTCATCCTCCTCTTCGTCTTCTACGGACTCACCCTTTTCAGCTTCATCGGCAGATAGACCTGCCCTACCAGGAGAGTCACGCCTCGAAGGCGTTGGCATCGATTCCATCGTGCTCGCTTCATAGCCGGAATCGCAGTCTGCTGATGACGTACCTGCAAAAGACGAGACGAACTTAAGCATTGTGCCATTATTGTAATTACACACATAAATAGAACTTAATGACGGGGCTGCACTAATGGATGCCTGTGCAATCAAAAATAATTTAGGCATCAACTTATGAATGAATGGTTACATTTACCAGAAGCTGGTCCATGATTGATTTCATCGGCTGATATGTGCTAGCTATACACAGACACTCTCGTGAAAATTGTAGCCTATGGAACGTCGAGGTTGGCGTGCTAAAGACTTTCAAAAATTAAGAAAACGAGGTATCGAAAATTAAAATACCTATTCTATTTCATAGTTGAACAATAAGTACAATAAGTTGGCTTACACTACATTTACCATTACATACCTGCTATTAAGCTTGAAGTTGCGAATGTATAATTCGAAACTACTTTTTAACGGCGTTTGTATTTGAACATCTGAATATGGATCATTAAAAAGAGTAAGAATTTTCATTTAACGTAATTACTCTTGTTTTCATCTATAACGTGAATTAAAAGGATAGTATTATTCAGAGAGGTTTTTAATCAGGTTCTGCCCTGGTTGTCGGAAACGGTTATACAACTTTTTTGAATTTACCATTAATTTCGGTGGCCTTAAAATATCCTTCAAATGCCTTCCTAGACATTGATTGTGAATGTGTCCTTGACGCGACCTTGAAACTACCTTCAAAAGCCCTCTAGTGACTAATTCACCTCGGATTCTGACTTACTACTTACTAGTCCGGGCAATATCTTCGCATCTGATGGGAAAAATATTCGGATTCGGTATTCTTTGCATAATCTTATTCGAAAAAGACCTCTTTTAACGAATCTGCGTCAACATTTTCATAAACAATTTTTTTAAATGAGTTACAATTTTTTTTCGCCCCAGTCAAATTGCGCTTAGGTATTTTGGGATATTCTGAAGAAAAAAGGTGATTTAGAACTTTTCTTGAAAGTTTTGGAGCTATAAGCGATACAATATTTAAAAAAATGCAACCCCGAAAATCAATATAAGAAAGGAAAATTTCAATGTTGTCAATGTTCCTAAATATTCTTCAAAGATCCATTAACAAAATTCCAAAGCGTCTGGGAAAGTAACTTAATGGCACGCGGTTAAGCTCAACTGCTCGGTTCTTTTCAAAATGTCAGCGACCCATAAACCTTTTTGTGCTGAAAATTGTATAATGCCATAGAAATTGTGTTTTTTTTTCAGTTTGTCGGTGTTTTTCTCAGATGCAGTGTTTTAATTATTATACAACTCCTGATAATTCATATTATTGTTTAAATAAACTAACGCTAGTGCAATGATAAGGAAAATCAGTTTATTAACAATTACTATATGAGGTGAACATCACAAAAAACCATGGCCTCAATTCCGTCGGTCTGTTTGTCCACTAATCCATGGCCCATCTATAACTTGGAAAGTACTGCTAGGATTTTTTTGAAATTTCCATAGAGGCTTACTACTATGCCAATGACGAAAAAGCTTTGCAGTTTTTGAGAATCGGTCCAGTGGCGGCGGAGAAAGACCAAAAACGAGAAAAGTAAAAATCGATGTAACTTCGTTTTTTGACGTTTCAGAGGGTCCTGATTTTCCAAAAACAATTTAGATGTGAGGTGGGGGCAGGGTATATCGGAATTTGTTGATGTTAGTATATTTATACGCTCCCAACCCTGACAATTATACGCACCTAGTAGCGATATTTCACACATCATAGGTTTCCCCGTACATTTGTCTTTAAAACTGGAATAATTGAGAAATGTTTTCCATATTCGTCCCCTTCTGCTATCTGGACTCAGCGCCCGGCGTAACGATCTGCTTATACATCGGCGCTGTTTCGGTGGATGCTGCCGCGTCTGACGATATGGGAAGGGGCCATGTTGCCAGATGGACGGTAACTACCGGTAGGGCAGGGAAATAATGCCTGGACCAATTGTATGGGGCTGTTTGACAGACTTCATCAGTTTAACAGGTTAAGCGCCAAGGACTTTCCACCAAAATATGTCCTTGGACCAATGTGATATTTTAACAAATTTAAAAAATTTACGTCTAGTTAACCCCAAATCCTCGATATTTGTTTTTTTTCCGTATAGATTTAAAAAAAATAAAGCGGACACCGGTGTCCGCCATGGCCCTCCGAAAATGTTTAGAACGAGCGGACACGATACTTCCCAGAGTGGCCGACGATCGAGCCGATCTATCTTTACTTGACGATACAGGTTGTTGTTAATTAGTTTTTCGTCGCTTCGAGTGTGATGTGTTGCACCGTTTTACTGAAGTTTTGAGCGTAAAGTGAAACTTTTTGAAATAACAATGAATGGACGATCAAAGAAGATATTGCAGTTAACTCTGGAGAGAAAAAACGACTATGAAAGTAAGCTGCTATTGAAATTTTATTAGGTACCTCAGTTGTGAGTGTCCATTTTATTTACAGGGAGATCGAACAGAGCGACATTTCCATAAATAATTTTCGGAATGCAGTTGTTGAACAATTGCTGAAATTCGAAGATGGCTACACTTATGACCGTACATGTCCTGTAAAAGTGAATTTGAGGGCTCACGTATTACTAAAACTGGATTGTAAGGCACGGGAAAATAGACGGTACTGCAAGGGTTGTTGCAACGAAAAACAAGATGGACTTATTGAAAAAGTTAAAAAAGTAATCATTTATTGTGCACAGTGCGAAGATAACCCTAGATTCTATCTGGAATGTTTTAATTTAGTACACAAAACTCGTTAAAATTTTTACGAAATAAATGTAGATATGAATTTGCAAAACTTTTTTGTTCAATATACTTTGTTTATTAAATGTTTATTTTATCTCCATAGATAAATAAATAACTGAAATAAATATATAAATATTTATTTGATATTACAATAAGAATGTCACCAGATTTATCTAGAAAACATTGCTACATAAAACCTGGTGTCAGCGTTTTATGTTGCAGGGCCATGGCAGACATGTTACTACGCCAAACCGCATAAAAGCGTGTCCGCCTGGCCGGGAGGAGATGATAAAAATTTGAAAGCCATGCGGACACCGGTGTCCGCCGTGGCCAAGGAGGCTGAACACAAATCGGGCACCGGTGTCCACCGTGGCGCTTAACCTGTTAATTTCTCTAGCGTACATGTTCGTAATTCGTGTCTATTTTTTTAAAGCGTTTAACTTGTGCTGAACTTAATCTTTTAAGAACTGATCACGGCGATGCATATGAACTGCAGAATCAACGTACATGACGCCATTCTTGAGATAAGGATCGTACCAAGCAGATGTGTGGACTTCGAATGAGGACTGGTGAGTTATATAGATGATATCAAGTGACCGTTAACTTTTAGATAAAACAGCTAAAATCAATGACATCAACTCTGCGATAGTTATGGGAATTTGTAAGTTATTTTACTTTGTTACTGATTTATTTCCGAGGGGCAGATAAAGGTCTTCAGTTGTGGGGGGTGATAGAGGCATGAACTCATAATGCTCAGTACTATAGAAGTAAAATTCGTCCAGGAAAACCGTTAAAACAAAATGATCAAGGTCCAGATAACGTAATTATCTACTCTAAAGACACCCAAATCAGCTGAACTTATAGATAGAATTCTAACTAAAATCAATCAAGACATGATTTTTCACAGCATAAAAGTATTGTATAGTTTTTTTAAACAAGTTTCACTTTTGTCTTTGATACTAATTTGTTTATACTGTGCTGCGAAGGCAGAAACCCCATTACCGTGGAGCTGTTACTGCTATGACGACGTAGAATATATGACTGACACACTTTTTCAACTGTTCAACGCTAGTACAACCAAAGACACCTGGGGCAACGGCATGGGGCAGATCGTTCCAGAATCTCGATTCTCCAGGAACAAGGAGCGGTCGTACAGACCAGTTCTCATACGCAGTTCGATTCGATGCTAAAGAGCTGTATTTGCCTTGTGCATGATCAGCAGGGTGCATATGCCCCTCCAAGTAATCCGAATGCTTGAGCCACCTTGCAGGTTTTTGCTTTGATACACCAGGTGTACGCCAGTGAGCAGCGAGTGCAACGACAGGGCCATCACTTTTTCTATGCCAGGTTCGTCCAAGAGAAAAGTAGAATGAGAATGGGACAATTTCAAAAGGTTAATCTCATTTTATACATTTATCAATGTTGAGCAAATATCAGATTTTCCCTAAAAACAACTATTTTTACATTTCTGTAGCAGAAACTAGAGATGCACGGAGTATTCAGTTCATACCCCATACTCTGACCATGTTACCGGGTACGGTTTCACCCTAGTTTTAAATTACTCTGCCATCAATGTGTAGTATTACTTTTTGCAAATTTCGACTTAACAGGCTACAGTTCAAATGGCTCAATGTATTTTGACATTTGAGGTGTCTTTAGTTTCGTCATGGCAGCACATTAAAACTTCATACTTTTCAGTTACTGTTTACTGGTTTCATTGGTTTAAGAAACTTTTTGCCTTTATTGCATGACCTGTTGATGCTACATGTACAACATTTTGAGTTGATGCCTTTCAGCCGGAAACACATTATAGTGCCACGCAAAAGTTGCGAATTAAACTCGCAAGGTTATATGTTTAGAATTGAGGCATCCAAGCTTCTATAGATCTTCGGGTTTTTATCATTACTGTTCTAGAACTATCCGGACCATGCGCAGAAGAAACCGACCTGTTCGGGTTTCTGTTGGATTACTACCGGACCGTTTTAGAACTGAAATTTGGTGTTCGAGTTATATCCTGGTTCAGTTCTAGGATGGTTCAAGAATCATTCAAGCAGTTCAGATTTTTCACGCATTTGTATTCCTTCTGCCAATGTCATTAAAATTATTTGACGTGTTTTGCTTTAAATGCTGTTTACTTGCTGTTTGAGGAGTGTGTTTATTGTGTTTATTTAAAATTTAAAGAAAAGGGGACAAATGGATTCAATGCAGATCATTTTTTATTCTGATTCGTCATCATCAGCGTCGTCTGACAGTGATGATGAACTGAAGTAGTTAGTCCCAACTTATTTTTGTTAGAGCTTCTCAAACATGTAAGCAAAAATAATAATTTCTTTGAGGAAACTGTTCCTGACAAACGGTTTGTTTAGCATTTTAGGTAAGGTATTTTTTATCCAGCAAATCGACTTTCTAAAGACCCAGCGCCACATGAAGCACTAAACAAAATAATAATTGTTGCCGTAGTCCTGGGTTCAGGCTGTTCGGGTTTTGGTAAAATTCTGATAGTTCTCGGACTGTTCATAACCGCTCCAGCTTTTATGTACATCGTCAGCGCCTTCTATAAACGGTAAAGGAGCATTTATTGTACCTATATGTACAAGAACTAAGTTATTTTAGAATACACGTTTTCTCAGAGATCACTTCCACTGTTTTTGAGGGACTGTGTACAGTTTCCAAGTCACGTTATGCACGAATTAGCGCGAAGCTGATGGCTAAAGAGGATAGTTTCTTAAGAATATCAATCCGTAAAAGGAACCTGGAAACAGATGCAAAAATTTTCTAAAACATGATTGTTTGTTTTTAGATGTCCTTTAATAAGCCTTTGTCATATTGACAAAAACAAAGTTTCACTTAATAGTGTTAAAACTATAAGAAATTGGTAAATTTACTGCTTTTACTGCTCATGCCACTGGTTTTAGTACCAAAGCTGATACTTTTCTATATGAAATATCTCTGAAAATGTATTCCAGAATCTTTAAAATGAGACCAGTTATTTTTTTTTTATTAAGGAGTATATTTAAAAAGTAAGGTGATAATTTTTTCTAAAAAAAATATTGAGGAAAGTGTTTTTGTAGAGTATAGGTTTAAGGTGCTCTCAATTTGAGCATTCATATATAAAAGTCTCTAGGTCATTTCTAATCAAAGTTATATTGATTTCAAAGAAAATATCTAAGGCTGTGAGAGTTGATGTACTCTTTTTGAAGTAATTTTTTGAAAAACATGCAGGTATGCTCAGGTTAAGTTGATTTAAAATATGTCAAAATATAGTTTTAAAGCATATAACATAATCTGCATCTAAAGGTTTTGTTTGTAGCATGGGATTTTAGATTGACTCAATGATAACAGAGGCAAAATTACAATTATTATTACATGTTTTATTTATTTATATGGATAAACCCCATTACCATATGATAATGCATGATTTATAACCATTTAACCATTTTATTATTAATACTATCCAAATCTATATTGTTAATTTATAATCATTAATACTTTTATATTGCATACAAATCATGTATTGTTGTAAGAGTAAATTGGCTTCAGCAGATTTGATACTGTGATCCTCACGTCTCTAAAATCACTACAACTTTGTCTACTGAGGTGAACAGCTGATCAGGAAGTGACATTTTTGTATTAGTCAGTGAATCGCGTGTAAATCTAGTAAAACTTGTTTGTAGCGTTTTGTTTTTTGTATGCAAATGAACTTTTCTAAATAAAAGAACTGTTAGCAAGTACAAAATGAATCTGTAGCTTACAAAAAACCAAAACAAAATGCAGCTCTGACTATCTGACGTGGACGGATCAGTCAGAATTATGTATCTTGTGCCGATATGGGGTATTTTGAGATTTACTAGATAATCCACTGTCATTCTACTGTGATGGATTCTCGTGAAATAGGGTATAAAGACTTTTATAAACACTCAAATTCTAGATGTTTGAGAGCACCTTAAGGATATGGTGTACACAAACAGTTGTCTCCATGTTATGTCAACATAAATAATGCAACTTTTTCACAATACTGAAACATTCCTAACCAAACAACTCATGAGTTCTCCTTTTAGAGGTTTACGGCTGGGAGCATACATTCGTTTTCCGCGTTCGATTTCCGAATTCGTTTTCCGTATTCAGAGACCCGAAAGCATCAAACGCTAATAAAATACATTGACTGCCACACACTTTAGTTTTTTCCGAACGGAACACATTCCGTACGTACGTAAAAACGGAACGGATAAAACCTAGTGACGTCACGCGGAACGCAGCACTGGCATACATTTGTAATGTCCTGCCGCACAGTCGGAAATTTCCATCCAGAACCGCTCAGTGCCGTGCGTATTGGACGTCACGTCGTTGCATCAAGATTTCACTGTTTTTTCACTTGAAACTTATAGAGGGTAGTCTGATAGATTATTTTAAATCATAAAAAGTGTGGATGCAGCATACGCTTCATGAAATTTGTTTTTCAAAACGCTGTATTTTTTAGCAGTTATTGCCCCCCATTATTTCCTCGGCCATTTACCATATGACATTGACGTCTGTGGATATGTCATATACGAGAGGCACTTTCCTGCGGTGTTGCTGGATTGGGCTACATATTTAGGGGAAAATATGAAAAGTGGAAAATTTATATACATTTATATTAATTAATGAAATATAAAAACAAAAAACTGAAACAAACAACAGTAGTAAAATTAAAAGTTATTCTTACAAAGTTTAAAACAAAAAATTACAAACAGCAGTATAATAAAAAGCAATACTAAGGGATTATAAAAAACAAAAAAAAAGTAGCATAACAAAAAACAATTCCATGTAATTATAAAAACAAAAAATAACAAACAGCAGTATAATAAAAAGGAATACTAAGTGATTATAAAAAACAAAAAAAACGTAGTATTACAAAAAACAATTCCATGTAATTATAAAAACAAAAAATAACAAACAGTAAAATAAAAGGCAATTTGGATGGAATGAAATTGTTTTTCGTTTTACTACTGTTTTTACTTTTTGTTTTGTGTTTTCACTTAGAATTGCTTTTTATTCAACTCTTTGTTATTTTTTGTTTCTTATAATTACATGGGCTTTTTTTCTACTGTTATTTTTTGTTATCACTTAGATTTGCTTTTTATTTTACCGTTTGTTATTTTTTGTTTTTCATAATTACATGGAATTGTTTTTTTTTTTGTTTTACTACTTTTTTATTTTTTGTCTTTTATAATCATTTATAATTGATCATTTTTAGCTTACCACTGTTATTTTTTGATTTATACTTATTAGGAATCGTCTTTTATTTTGCTACTGTTTGTTTTAGTTTTTCGTTTTTGTGATTCATTAATATGTATATGTATATAAATTTTCCACTTTTCATATTTTTCCCTAAATGCGGAGCCCAATCCGGCAACACCGCAGGCAAGCGCCTCTCAGATATGACATATGCACAGACGTCTACGTCATACGGCAGATAGATGGCGGTGGAAAGAACAGCTAAAAATAGTAATAGTGTTTTGGAAAAAAAATTCATTAAAAGCGTGCTTCATCCTCACTTTTTTTGTTTCTAAATAATCTATCACACTACCCTCTAAAAGTTTTAAGGGAAAAAACAGTGAAATCGGAAGTTCTACAAGACGCAACAGCACCCTCAGTTTGTAGATCTATGTTGTGAATCAAGAGATAATCTCATACAGATATCTCGCTTCCTTAATTTATCATGTATTATGAAGTTCATCAAAAGATTGTATTGATATCCTGTAGAAATCAAAGAATTTATCTGGATGTGCCGTAACTTTGCTCTTTTTAGATAAAATGGACTCTCGTAGATTCTCCGACTGTTTAACGGATGCACCCAATACCGACGTTTCTTTTTCTTCTTTTTTGATAATGATAATAGAAGTGCACTCGCAATTGAATCGTCGTACTCCATCGTCAAGCATTCACAGAGCCATCACTGAAAGTACTGGTAGCATAATATTCACTTCAAAAAATTGAACGTTTGCGCTAGGCTCACGGAATTCCGAATTGGAATTCCTGATTAGGAAACCGTATACGGAAAATGAATGTATGCGCCCAGCCTTAAATGGACAACTCAACACATTTTCATTAGGAAAATATCAGCTTGGCCAAAAAACCAAAAAGTTATTTATTTTTCATAGCTTTCACACTACTAATAAGTGGTTGAAACTATTGGCCAAAAAACCAATAAAATTATTTATTTTTCATAGATTCCACACTACTAATAAGTGGATGAAACTATGTTTGTAAAAAAAAGCTTATTAAAATTAAAGGTTATCGGGAAATAAACAATATTCAACCCCAAGCGCCATCTATGTCAGTAAACAAGTTTCATGTTTTACAAAAAATGTGTTATCGATTTTTAAACAGTTTTCTACTAAATTTTAATATTCTTGGTTTTATAAGAGACAGTAAAAATGCAAATTTGACTTGAGCGACCTTCAATTATTGTCAGAACATCTGAAAAATGCACAGAATGACCTTTTATGCTATATTTGCTATATTAAATGGTATTGGAAGAAGAGCGACAAAGTCCGAAAATAGTTATGAATCACCCTACTATACATGTTTATCCTGTAGAAATGCTTGCTGAAAAAAATTGCTTTATTATCGATGTTTCAATTGCGAAGATCTAAATGTATTTCGACTTTTTTTAACATCGTATTTGAAATCAAATTTTGCCGCTTATGAACATTCAAGGTCATTACATTTGCGCATGCGCACTCTTCGTTAAGATGGTTAAATTTCTGGCAAAATATAAACAAAAATCGAATTTTATACGTTTTGTGCAACTAAATTTTCTCCAACACCAACAGCTCTTCCAAAATAATTCAAATAAGGTAAATAAAAACACAAAGTCGTTCCAATAATTTCTATAATTTTGCTCCAAAAATTTTATAAAAATACGATGAAAATGGCAATAAATGGGATGATGAGAGATGTAAAGGGTATAAATATGATGTATTTTTAAGAATATTGGATATTTTCTCGAAAAGTGAACTTTGGCATCCGAGTGCACCACGCCTACAAAATGTCCGCAGATTCTCCTTTGTTTCGGTCCGCCATATTGGATGCGATAAAAGCTACCTAAACAGTCAAAGGTATTTTAGGGTTTTTACCTTCAGATACGTCAATCGGGCTGGTTGTAGTAGTGGAAAAGCAAGAAAAAACCTCACCGTTGCACAATTCACTGATATTAGAGTCGCCAAGATCAAGTTTTATCCGTTTTGCACGGGATTCGTGTTGTCCTACGTGAGGATAGGAATCCATCTTTTACACGAATAAAATTCTAACTCTAAAACGCAAAAGGTGCTTATTGCGCTGTTGCCAGATCGCTCCGCAATAAATCCTGCATTATTTAATAACCACAGTCAAATAGATCCCACTTTGTGATACACAAAGATTATGTATATTATATATATGCTAAAATATTATTACAATTGTCAAACTTCAAGGAACATATGAAAATTTTAGTTACACGTGGTTGCCGCTTTGCTAGATACCTATGCTGGCCGTTTCAAATTCAACTGTTACCATTTTGGGGTCTCAGAAACGGTAAGAGATACGAATTCAGTTAAATGGGGACAAAGCTCTGCGTAGGTAACTAAAAAAATTGCACTTGAAAAGTTTCAAAATTCAGAGTATTTCAAGAGATAGGTTAATTCACGTCTTATCCAATATTATCTTTGTCTATATCTCGGAGTATTATACTCGAGAGCCGGTAAGGAATGGAACAACAAAACACATGGCTCGCCCATGCCAACGTGGCATCCTTTTGAATATAGCGAGATACCTGCGCGCCGACTTTGTCGCCGAATTTTCTGGACCCACCTCTGGGGCCGCTCACTTCTCCGGGAACAGTCGGAAAGTGCATCGTGTGCGCCTTAGATCTACCTCCTCGTCTTTCACTTTCACTCCACCGCCACCAAATCACTTTTAAGCCCGCTTGGCAAGATACCTTTTGATAAAATTTCGTCAAAATCCAATCGATAGCTTTCAACTTACGAATGGGTAAATGATTAGCAGGTAGAAAAGCAAACCGACCGAAATTTCAGGGTTTAACAGCCAAAACATAATTTGTACTCCAATTTCAGGAATAACAATATCTCATTTCCGGAAAATGTTTATTCTATTGTAAAAAGAATGGGCGGTTCGTAATATCATCAAAAATGTACAACAAATTGATTGATTGCTACATAAGTATCCTAATATTTGTTGAGCTATTTCAATGCAAACTTTGTTAAATTTTTATTAGCAGTATTAGGGAAAACAAATAAAGCTTAATGCAGGGTGTAAATAATTAAGGGTGACTGAACAAAAGCCAGATCATTAGATAACCTTAGTTAATATCCAGTTATAGCTCCCACATGTCTTAACCGGAATCCAATTGTTCAAGCTAAGGAGATATTTCCGCTTTTCTGAAATTTTAGAAAAATCCCGATCCCGAACTATCGAATCTACGGTTGTGTTTTTCACTGAAAGTGGTGCAATGGTGAACCATTTAATTATTATTTTTGACCGCTATGTAGTCTTTTTGAGGACATGCTTTATAAAAATCTGGTCAAAAGGTTATTTCAACTTTTTCGTTCAGGAGTTGTCAACAGAAAGGCCCCTACCGTTTCTTCTATAGGTTGTATTGACTATTTCCCTTGTCCAAATTTGTACCAATTGCAAAAATGGTTTCTAGATGGAAAAATCATATGACAGCACCTGTCAGCAGTTTTCCCGCGGCTAAACTTGACAGCTGTTGTCACTAAAAATTAAAATAGGGGCCGTTCAAGTATTACGTAAGCAGATTTATTGCAATTATTTACCCCCCCCCCCCATAACCCTTGTCAGCAAAAGTAAGCAAATCTCTTACCCCCTCCCCCCATGCTTACGTAAACACTTGTCGATTAATGTATTGTTTTTTTAATATTATAATTATAACGTTATAATTTATTATAATTTGAAAAATAAGAAAATAGATTTAGGATAGAGATTATATTTTACTGATACGGTATTCAACATAGAGTAAAGGACAAAAATATTATATCTTACTAACATAAACTTATTTTAAATTTTTTGTACATATATTAAAATCAAATTAACAGTCTTCAGTCCATGAAACCCGAATCGTTGAGTCTAAGTTTTCGATGACATTGGATTGCTTCGATTGCTGCTCAGTGTTGTGAGTTTGCTCGCTTTAATAGGATTTTGGAATGTCTATGTCGTTCTCATGGAGCCATTCAAAATGATGGTGCTCTAAATTTTGAATAATGCACATCAGTTCATTAGCACGACGAGCAGCGACTCTTACAGGTCTAACTTTCCTATCAGCGTGCGTGTTTACTTTTTTATGGATATTTTCGATCTGACGATTTAGTGACTTGCCGGAAGCATTATAAAGACCACACGTTTTGCATGTTCGACTTGATATCCTCAATTTTACCGTCGGACAAAAATAATCGTAGGGCATTTGCAGGAAATCTTTGAGTGAAGCACTTAAGCGTAGAGCTAAATTGACTAGAAGACTAAGAAATTGCCCTCCTTCATCCAAAACCAAATCATCAACTGTTTGTTTTACTTTTACAGGTGGTGGAAGAAACCTATTGTCTATTAACCTAAATAGGCCACTTCTTTGGACGACAGCATTCTGTATTTCTACATTTTACAATTTGAAGCAAGTATTGGCTCTCACGCACATGTTCTGAATACCATTTAATGTCTGGAAAATCAGGAAGATCTTGTTCACCTGCCCCAACATATTTTGCATTAACATTATAGCCATCAATTTCCATTAAACTCCATACTTCAGCTAATACATTTCCTGCAAATTCGAAATTAGATCTTTATAAATGTTCATCAATTGTAACGCCAGGTTCATCCAAAAGAGACCCAAAATGGTCATGAGGCAATATTAAACCAGCCAGTTCCCGACTAAGAGGAGCCATTCTACGCTCTACTCTGTTATACGCACTTCTTCCAGGAGCATTGGTAGCTAAAAACAATGCATCGAGATCATGTCGCTTGAAGTGTTGTATAGCAAACCCTATGACTTTTTGATAACGTGGATTTTCATCTGGCCCTCCATGAACCGTCATGATTACCACTGGTTTTACTAGTCCATGGTCAGTTTTAGCTAATGGTCGAAACTCTTCAAGTTCGAGAAGCGTCTCGAAATCCTGATGAGTATCAGCAGTAGATGCACTATGCTTTCCACTTCGAATAGCGTTGGTCCAGAATATCCAACGGCTTGCCGTTGTCCTAGCATATTGGAAGTGGTTTTGATACCAGCCTGAACAGATGGTATTAATTTATGACGCTCGGCGATTAACCAATCGTGATCAGGCAATTTGATTCTATATTCCATGTGCATTAGAAGAGGTGCTTGCTTATTTGCCGCAGTTACGCTAATAGGGACTCGAGCTTTATCATCTTCAGATATGAAAAATATGGATGCTATGTTCTCTAAATAATGGATTGTTTCAGCGAACTTGCTATCTAAGTGGCTCTTGTGGTGATCAGTTTGAACCCGAGTGAGCTTAACAGGGACTGTCGATACATGTCTTCGTCCCTCTGCAGAATTAGATTTTCTGTGAATCAAACGAAGATATGTCCCACTGCGACTAATGTCAAATCCTATTTTACGTAATTCTTGTGTGGGTTCATCAAGAGTTTTTACGCTGCAAATTGATTCCGTTCGTCTTCTATCATCTGCTGCACTCCCAAATAAAGCTATATCCGCGATTGTTTTCAATAGTGGATGTTGATTGCTTTCAAGATTAGGACGTCGCACTGAGTCCCTCAGAGATAGTCTTTTTTTGATTTCTGGATTTTCATGACAAATATCTTCTAACTTTCTTTTCATACCATCCCTGTGTTTCTTCTGGGCAACTGCGTTTTGAACCTTCCTGTTTAAAGACTGTTTTGCTGTTTTTATTTCCTCGCGCAACTTAATGATCTGTTTATCAACTTCAGCACGGCTTGGCATAGTATCTCTGGCAGAATACAAAGCATTCAGATTTTTTTCGAGTAGTGCAATCTTATTTTTCATAGCTTCCTGAGAAGGTTTTGCTCTCTGTTTATCTATATTTTCATTAATTTCGCATTGCTGTTGTGATTCATTACCGGGTTTTATTTTATCTTCTTCCTCTTTTTGAATATTTGAAGCTGATTGTATAATTTGTGTTTTTTCTGCAGGTTTACAGGTTGCCTAAAAATAAAAACTTTCTATGGCTTCTGCTAAAGATTCTCTTAAGCTAAATAAATACAAAGTATGGCAATATATATGGTAAATACAAAACCCTATGGTTTTAAATCTAATATGTTTAAACGAGCAATTCGTTCCGGTCACAAAATACAGGGTGTTAGTTTTCTGTATATATGTATAAACCTAACATCCTGTACTTTGTGACCAATTGACGTCATCAATCATAAGAAATAAATCTATAATATAACGAATATTACCTCTATACTTTGAGATAGGCGATACTATTTTCTAATCAGTAAAGAGAATCTTTTTGGCGATTTCTAATATTTCTAGTACTCATAGGTACCTAAAATGATTTCATCACTCACCTAAGAAAAAAAAATTAGTAGATTGGATTTATTCTTAGTCGCCATTTGCAATTCTTCTTCGATTCTCTTAGATACAATAATATCTAATATATAATATCTCCTTGTCGGATTTTGCTTGTAATTTGTAATTTCGCCACACTTCGTTAACTAACTTTTGTACATTTTGTACTTTCATACTTGTATGAGATTTTTTAAAACTTTCAAACAATTTTTGGTATAACTTGGATTTGTCTATGTGAAACGACATCTTATTTAAACAGCTTTGGCTAATGGAATCAATGCTAACTCAAATGTTAACTTGCTTTACTATGCTTACAATACGTCTACTCGCTATAGTATCCAAACGAAACAATACACTGATAGAGGAAATTTAGACAAGTGAACACCGCGCGGTAATTCCCCTACTCGGTTCTAAAGCGAGTAGGGGAATTACCGCGCGCTGTTCACTAAACGTATGCATTATTTGCGGGAATCCCCGAAAATGCGTTTCGTTTTCAAGCAAAGACAATGTGAGGGTTGCCATTCGTGTAAAAAAGTAAATAACTACCGATGACGTAATCATCATCTATACTCCCCTACCCCCCATGTCATCCAAAATAAGCAAAGCGACTCGGATTTTTGTTCCCACCAGCGCTCATGCTTCTTGTAGAAATATTATTTAACAACGTGTTTTTTAGATTTCTTCTGAAAAATTAGATGATATATTACTTATAAATATCTATACTAAATTCCATTGTGAATGAGTTAACTTTTAAATTATACATTTATTTTATTATCGTTTTCACAATGAAATCCTTTGCCTATAATAATAGGCTGTATCACTTTATGTTCAAACTTGCAAAAATTTCTGGCAATCCGACAACGTTGTAAAAGGAAATCTATAGGGCAAGTTGGTATTACTGCTCATGCGCAAAAAACATAAATTACCCAGAGTTCTTTACGTCAACGGGATTGTCAGGGTTCCTCAGGATTTTATTTTCTTAAAATTTTCATACTGAAAGTGAAAATACGTCGAATATTCCGCAAAATTAGAAGTTGCCAGCAACACTAGTTTAAAATGCCGAAGAATAAAGGTAATTCATAAGCCAAATTAAACATAGGATACAACGTTTGTGTAAATATTTAGACATGGACATATTGCACTGCATGGCCACATTTGACATTCTGGTTTTTCTAGTAAATTTATTTGGATTTTTGCGGATTGATAAAATCACGTTTGGAAGACATAATTAGGTATGAGATAGCAGAATGGGGATCGCTGAGACCTCGAAATTGGGGTTTATGAATCACTACACAAATTTAGCTGATTGACGTTCTTTTTGCTAATTTTGAAGACGTGTTTGTTCTTATAAGATGGTGTGGAATTTACAGTATCGGATCTGTTGAATCCTTCAACTCTGAACAAATAAAATGAGGATATTTTGACCCATCCAAAACATATCACTAACATCCAAATAGCATCATATGAATATGTTACAACAAAATGTAGATGTATGCTTCATCTTTCTCTATTTTGTTATTCAGTAGGTCCAAATAAGTCGTCCTTATTGGCAAACTAACACATAAACAAATTGTTAGGATGTGATACTTTTACTCATCAGTCATCCCTATGATAGGTAAAGGAGGTAAGAATCGTAGGAGAGGTAAAAATGAGAACGAAACTGAGAAACGTGAGTTGGTGTTCAAGGAAGATGGCCAGGAGTACGCCCAAGTAACCAAAATGCTGGGAAATGGTCGATTAGAAGCTATGTGCTTTGATGGAGTGAAGAGGTTATGTCACATCAGAGGAAAACTCAGAAAAAAGGTAAGAAATGATCTATATCATTTACTAAATTTGTATTGCTGTAGCAAATGCACACTAGCTCAATAAGATATACCATTATTTAACTGACTTGTTACATATCTCTGGATGTAATTGATGTTTGTCATATTATATTCATTGTTATTAAATAATCATTAGCAATTGCTATTTACTTTCTCTATTAGTTGTAGTAATGTGTTTTAAATGACATCTTGTATTGTTTGTATTATTGTCCATATTTAAATTACACATATATCTGACCAGATATGATACATATATTTTTTGTAGCTAATTTGTAATTGCTTTACTTTTTCTTGGTATTCAATTCAACACACACTCGGATCAAAAGCTTACACATTTTACAGCATGATTTATTTAGATCGATTTCTTCAAGGTCAATCTGAATATGTTTTGCAGTATTCACATCACTGAACAAATTCATGGGCTATCTGACCATAAACTGTGCTGCCAATCACACAAAAAAATCTTGCTAGAAACATGTTGACTTTTTATATGTATGTGTTGTGGTTTTGATTTTGAGGCAAATATCATAAACGGAAACCATACTGTTCTATCAAAGATCTATACTCTAATTGGAAAATTGTTCAATATAATGGAAAGGTAGACAATGTTGGCACCATGGAATTGTCCAGCATGGCAAAAATTAGACCAAGTTCTAATTGCATGAAGTAGTTCATGGATTTATTTGACATCAAATTCCTATTTTATACTTTTGAGGTTTGGCCAACAACTCAATTCATGGATGATTTATTTTTAATGTAGTAATGTAGTAGTAAAAAAAAAATGTATAAAAAATATTGATAACTGTCATCAAATCAAATGTTAAAGGAAAAGTGGCTGTATTAGTATTACCTAGAACAGGGCTGTCCATCTTAATGTGGCCCAAGGGCCCCTTAAAAAAAATGCAGTTTGGAGGGCCGCATTATAAAATTTTTCTATACAACATTATTACTGAGTTTTAATAGGTATATACTATACTATATGGTATACAAAAATAGTTTTTATATTATTTTTATTTATTCAAAAAATATGAAATTACAAAAAAATCAGTGGGACATTTGAGGATGTTGGTTTTCTAATACTAATGCATCAATATTAACATTAATATCTGTTGTTGATAAAAGAAGTAACTGAGTAAGTGACTTATCAGAGAGGGAACATCTATACTTTGACTTGATAAATTTCATGTTGGAAAAGCTGTTTTCGCAAAGATACGTGCTTCCCATCATTGATCCCATTGTAAGTCCTAAGTTTTGCAAGTTGGGGTATCGTTCTCCTGGCAGTAACTTAAAAAAGTCCAAGCCAGTTTCAGTTCTTCCTTGGTAAAAAGGATCTGATTGCAAATCACACGATTCCAGTTGAAGGTCTGCTCTACTTATGTTCTGCACAGAAATTGTTAGTGGCTGAGTAAAAACTGAAATGTCACTTTCGATTTTTTTAAAGTCACTAAATCGGTTTTTGAAGTCTTCTGCAATTGTGTCAATGTATTTTATGAGGTAAATATGAAACCTCCTTCCTTCATTTATTCGAAATGTTCTCTTCAACTTGGAAAAAATGAAAAATCATTTTTTTGTAATGAAGACTTGAAAAGCTTAATTTTATTCTTAAACCCATTTATGTGTCCAAATAAGTTGGCAATATTCTGCTGTTTTCCTTGTAGCTTCAAATTCAATTCGTTAAAGTGAGATGTCATGTCTGTTAAAAATGCAAGGTCTGCTAAAAATTGTGCATCTGCCAAATGGCATCAAATGATTTTCCACTTCATTTTTAAGGAAAATAGGACAAGTTCCCATATGTAGTATCCACTTCGGCCAAATAAACTTTGTGAGTCAAAACACGATTGCCCTCTATAACAATATTAGTTATTTTAACAGCCACTTTCATGAGATTTATTTGACGTAAAGATTTTCCACATAAGCTCTCTTGGTGAACAATACAATGTATCATAGGACAGTTGAAGCTATTTTGTTTCAATAGTCCTGCAAATCCAATTTCAGTCCCTGTCATAGCTCTGGCGCCATCAGTGACAATACAGGAACATTTATCAAATCCCCTGTAATCTGACACCAACTTATTCACAGCTTCAAAAATATCTGTACCCTTGGTTGTACCATGGAGAGGAATAAGGTCAAGCATCTCCTCTGCTAAACTGAAGTCGTCTTGAATAATTCGGATAAAAATTACAAGCTGGCTAATGTCAGACAGATCAGTGCTTTCATCCAGGCATAGCGAAAAATATTTACATTTTTCAACCACATCACGCAATTTTTTGGATACATGTTCATTGATATGGTCCACTGTTTCAAATTTTTCGGCAACTTTTAATTCATTGAATTGTTTCGCTATTTCTATTGCACACTTTTTGATAAGCACTCCATCACTAAAAGGTTTTTTGCTTTGGCAATTTCCAGCGTTATTTTGTAAGAGGCGGCAATACTGCACTTGTTATCAGAGTCAGATTTTTTTGATAAAACTTGTTTGTTGTTTTTTCTTGTATTCCGTTATGATAGCCTGCCTCGAGTCCCCTGAAAATTGCCGAAACGTTTTCTCGTGTAACGTAGTGTAATGTCGTTTCATATTATATTCTTTAGGAACCGATAGTACTTGCATACATACAATGCACTGAAGTTTATTATTATTGTTTGAGATTAAATATTCTGATTCCCAACGGTCATTATAAACTCGATGTTCGTTCGTTATTTTTCGTTTCTGTGAAGACATATTTCACGGAGTATTTCACTTTAAAAGGCTTTAGAGTTGCTGTGTACTGAAACGCACTAGCACTAGAACAAAACTGCCTGTCCCGCTTGATTCAACCTTCTTAATACGCGCCCGTGGCTTCTCGAATATTCGGGGATGATCGAGAGATCGGTCCAATTTCAAGTAAATTCGCTGCGGCCTGCTATCGGTCGCCAGTGGCGTCACATGTTATTGTATTTTATCGTTAATGTAAGAATTGTGCATATTCGGTATTTGAGAGTAATTTATTCATGTGATGTATACATGACTCGTGAAGCGGGCCGCAAGAAAGGAGTTCGCGGGCCGTATGTTGGACAGCCCTGATCTAGAATAATACAACACATGTTAATTTTATATCTCATCATTACATTTTGCTAAGCCAGCTAGGCTGCTAAACAATGGCAAGGCATATGTGAAGAATGTTCCTGAATGGCAGTGTACCATAGCATTTAGTCCAATTATAGTATCTTTGCCTAATAATGACTAAAAACAAAAATACAAGTATGTGTGAAATTTAACTAACTAAAAAATCTAAGAAATCAAATTTCAATTAAGGGGTTATTCAAGCAAGCAAGCAGCATGCCTTAGCTTATTTTTGATGATGACTTCAAGGGCATCTGGATAGTGGTTCCATAAGCAATATTTAATTATTGCATATTTCATATCTTTTTTTTTTGCTAAATTTGGTAGGTAAAATTTAAACCTCATCAGTAAAAAGCCTATTCAGGAATTACCTGTAACAATAAAGCTTACTTGCTATTACACATTGTTTCATAGTTAGAACGGAACCGGACGAAATAAGTGAATTCCTGCGCCCACTTGAACATTTTTTTCCAAGACATATCATTCTTAGAGACTTATACTTATTCATGGAAAACCAAATTTGTCTGACAGCATGAGTTCAATGTGTACAAGAGAGAAGTGTGTATCAACTTATGTTAGAAAGAGATAGAAGCCAACTGAAAAGAGAAGGTCATCATCACATTGCCTAGCAATGGTGATGCAGAAGGTTGTTCAATCTGCTGCATTGCCAATATGTTACACCAGAAGATATTCACACAGGCTGCTACTTTAGGTTAGGCACTGACAAACCTAAGAAGGAGGAACATTTAACAGGGTTGTTTCATTTTAAACGTTTTGTTTTAATCAATTGTTTTAAACATGTTTAAAACAGTTTAGAACACTTAAATTAAACAAGCGTTTTTTTCATTTTCTTTATAAATATAATAAATAAAAATAGGAAATGTTCTCAAATACATTATACAAACTTTTTAACATAAATATTATTTATTTATTAATAATAGGAACACAGCAAAAATTGAAAAACTTGAACATCTTGCATACAAGTGTAAACAAATTCTCCACTCTTTCAGTCTCATAGTCATCTAAGTCATCAATCTGATATCTGATCAGTCATGTCATCACTGATGGAATTAAGCTCTTTAAAGTTGATAGCAACTTAGCAGCTTTGATTTTGCTTAGCTGATTACTTAGTTTTGAATGAACTAAACTGTATGATGAGAAGAGTCTTTCTATGTTTGGCTGACGATTCAATAGCAGTATGAACCTGTTGAGCAAGTTCCAAGGCTGTGGTATTTATATGTTTCATAGAATGCCACCATGTGAATGGTTTTACATTCTCAATTAGATGTTTAGAAAACATATATGGTTTAAAGGGTACCCACTTTGCCTGGGAACTTATAATAATTGGCAATGTTTCGGGATGATAGGTTTCTACATATTCCATGCCAGTTTCTATTTGCTCTTGACTAAGTTTATTGCCTCTAAAGTGATCAAACAAATTTTCCAAAAAATGAGCTGGGGTCAAAGCCATTTTCATACGCTCCTCGACTTTATTCGTATCACTTACAGAAAATTCTCCATTTGCTTGTTCAGTCTCAAATGCTTCTAAAAATTGTAGCCATATCTCTGTAGCCTCTCCTATAGTGCAAGTGTTTCTTGGGACTTTCTCCAAAGCAAATGTGACGTACTTTAATTTTTTTAAATAGTCTTGGGCATTTGTCTTTAAATTGGTAAAAATTTATGATTCAAGGTTACCTGTATTATTATCTGGGTAAACATTCTTTGAATATTTTGAGTTTTGGATATCTCATCTAGCGTTCCTCATCTGACTCGGAATCATAGATACCTAATTGACATTGATAGCTGAGAATTTTTAGATGGAACACATTTTTGAATATGTTTCTTCATACGCAGCACTAGCCCAGCCATAATTACTTTACAGTTTTTACATTTAGCAGTCACTGGTTGTTTGTTATTATCTTGAACAACATCAAAATAGGACCGCATACCAATAGCCTCTTCCTTCCTTCCTGTAGACGACATTTTTCAACAGTAGACGTTATTGCAATAGCCAACTTGCAAGGCGAATTTATAAATAGTAGTCTGTGGTTCCCCCAGGTCAATAGTTCCCCATTGCAATTGGTTTTTGTTATTTCGGGGATTCACCGGCACAGCCTAACGGCGGCGTGGCTCGACGTAGTTCGTAACAGCTGATCACTGCTTGCTTTTGAGTTATATCATGTTTTATCAGCCTGAAATGTCCTACAATTTAAAAGGAAAACAAATCTTCACAATAGGAGAGCGCTGACGCTGACACGGGACAAGTGTCAGAAAGGAGTATGACAATCAAGGAGGCCATAAACGCGCCCTACAATAAATTGTAGGGTCGACTGACGATACGGGCCTTAGTGCAGAGTCGGACTTTAGATACGGTATTTATTATTTAGTAGAATAATAGGTCGAACATTTTCAATTAATATTATGAAAAAAATATGATTTAAACAATGCTCTTTTCTAAGTTTTATTTGTTTAAAACAAAATTTAAAAACAAAAAACATTTAAAAAATAAAAACGTTTAAGACAAAAAACATGTGTTTTGTATAAAATAAAAAAATATACGTTTTTTTTCAACCCTGACATTTAATTTAATATTTTGTATTAATTTTGATTAGAATTACTTATTTCAATTTTGATTCGACTTTGTGTTAATTTATTTTAGAATTATCTTTGATTTCCATTGATGGTGATAGAATCAACACATCCTGAGTTATTGTTACATTTAGTGTTACGGTCGGAAAATATGACAAATAACGTTATGCAATACGAGTTATCACTGCCTCACTTCTCTCACATTTCCATTGATCTCAAACCATCAGACAAATTTGGTTCTCAGTGTATTCGTAACGAAATTTTTCGTAAGACAAAATATGTTAGTTCAAATTATGGTCCTTTCAATTTTCGTCCTCGCCTTAGTTAACGGCCTGTACATGTTGAAATTAAGACATACTTTTTCCGTATTTATATATTTTTGTTTTATCCACAGGTGTGGATAAACCAAGGCGACATAATCCTCATAGGTCTCCGAGACTACCAAAACGCCAAAGCGGACGTAATTCTGAAATATACGCCGGACGAGGCGCGTAACTTAAAAACGTACGGCGAGTTCCCCGAATCGGTCCGTATCAATGAAACGGTCACGTTCGTGGAGGAAGGCTTCGACGAGGATATCGAGTTCGGCGATGACATTAGTTCGGCGGATGAAGCTGATCCCGTCGACGGCATCTGATCCAACCGTAACCTACAGGATGATATGTAATTTATAGATGTATGCATACTTATAGTTGTTTTAGGAATTTTTTAATTGAATCTGCATCACCACCGCGTCGCGTCTCATCGCCGCCACCGTACCAGGGATAAGGTATACCAATCGATGCCTTTGAAGTTTATCGGTCGCCTTTAATGACCTTCGCCGTTCAACTGCAGTGACATTGCATTGCTGACTGTCTATTTTACATTTCACATAAGAAACAGGGCGAACAGTCAAAACGAGGCAGTTTTAGGTGCCCCACTTGAGCTACAGGGTGTCGAGTAGAAAGCTTTTCTGAGCTTTGTGCGCATTAGAACATTTGATCGGCACATTATAAACTAACAATGTACGAATTTTCATCAAATTCCGTATGCTTTGTACCTGGTACTTTGCGCAAGATGGAAGGAGTGTTGCATCACCAGCAAAATCACGCAACATTCATGATACGCTATACCATTGTACAATTGTATTATATGGTATAGTCGGCAAATACTTCTGCTCCTTAATGAACAAAACATGTTCACTGGTTTTTTAGTGGTTTCATACTAATCTGCTCTATCAGAAATGAGACAAAATCAGTTTTCATCCTGCAGCAAAAAGATAAGCACCCCGCGATAGAAAATGGTTGAAATATAGAATATATGGCTATGCTGTACGAATGTATAATAATAACTCTATAACTTGAAATATATAACAAGCTATCAGTGTTTGATTTTATGCTGACCTCATTTGGATACAATGATTTTCATACTGTACATTTTTTGGTATTTAATTTTACAACTTATATAGTCTTTACCTAAATTGATTTATATCATTCAGATGGGCAAAAACAAATTAAAAACTATGTGACAAAGAAAAATTGTATATTTTTTTATAAATGCCCTCATTGAGATTTCCATGCATTTTGTATTTCAGCCATTACCTCAAAAGCTACATCTTTATCATTCTATGTAAAATGTTTCTTAAATAAAGTAATAATTGGTACACATTAAAAGTTCTTAAAATATCGTCCTTTGTTTCCCTAATGGGTGATAATTCATTAACAGTAGCTATCTGTTACTTTATATAGTTGTGCTATAAATATTGATGAGATATATAATATGAAATAAGCGATTTACCTCTTCTAGGATTTTTCGTGATGATTCTACAATGGATGTAGAAATGTATTGTTGTATATCATTATATTTTGTATGCTAGGCAATTCTGTTTTTATTTTCGGTTTTTTATCGTTTAAAAAGAAACTTAACAAGAGGAATAAACAAATAAAATTGTGATATGGATCTTCATGAGTGTTTCATTTGCAAGTGTGACATGGTTGTTCTGTTTACACCAACCAACAAATTCAGACTAGGTAGAAGGAGCAAGGTGATGTAAGTCCCTCAGTCATTATCTTTTTTTATACCGTAGCAGCCGCGCAGGCAGTAGCCCAAATACCGGGATACCGCGGCTGCTATGATGATCCCAAAGGAATTTTGTTAATCCGATTTTTGAACTGCCTAAGGTTATTAGAACTGGGAAAAGCTTCCTCTTGTAGATTGTTCCACACTCTTGACACCCTCAGGACAAAGGATCAGTCGTATCGGCTAGTTCTGGATGTATGGAGTTCGAAACGGGTAGGATGAGCGGCCAACGTCAGGCGGGTCTGTCTGGCTGGCACATCGCTCGCCGGCGTCATGGAAGAGAGCTCTGAGGAGCAACGACCGTTGGTGTAGCAGTAGAAGAGAGCTAGATCGCCAACGGCCCGCCGGTGCGAAAGGGTTCCGAGTCGTTGTTAGAGAAGAGTCATCGATCAGTCGGACAGCATCGAGCATAAATAATGTAGTCGGGGCGGCAGCACCCCAAACGTGTGAGCAATACTCTAGGCTAGGCCTTGTGTAGAATGAGAAGGTCATGCGGAGAAAAGTACTTCTTAGCCCTAAAAAAATAGCCTAGCCTTTTCCCAGCAGCTGCCGCTATTGACGAGATATGTTCGTGCCAGATCAAGTCCTCGGTGATATGGACTCCGACCAGCCGAAATGAATGGCTCTTTGGCAGAACTCGTCTATCCATCGAAACCGTATGAGCGCTAGGATGCTTTTTGTTCGTCAAGGTACAGTACTGTGTTTTGGAAGCATTAAACTGTACAAGATTGTTGCGTCCCCAAGCAGTGATAACCTCCAGGTATCTCGTCACAGAGGAAGTCGTCGCTAGTCTTCTTTTTTCCAGCTCAGCGGCAGAGATCGGCTTGTCACTCTGAATTCCTGTATGTAGAGTGCTGTCATCAGTTAAGCTGTGGATTGAGTTGATCGTGCAGAAAAGGTCATTGATATGTAAGAGGAATCAGTTTCGGAGCCAAGACCGATCCCTGGGAAACACCCGCGTTGACGTTGTGGGATGAAGAGGAGAACCCGTCAATTACGACGGATATCTTGCGGCCAGAGATAAAGTCAGCCACCCATCTGCAAAGCTTTTCTGGGAGGCCATAGGATGGAAGTTTGCTTAATAGGGCAGCGTGCCACAGCTTATGGAACGATTTCGTGATGTCAAGAACAACGATGTGAGCCTCACCATAAAACTGGATGAGTACCCCACAATTGCGTGACGTAAGCTAGGAGGTCCCCTGTGGATCGTTGGTGCCGGAAACCATACTGCTTGTCGCTAATCAAGCTGTGACATTCGTGGTAGTCCAGAAGCTCGCGATTTATGCAATCATGTAGCAGCACCGATACATTAAAGATAGGTAAATATTTATCAACAGTACATCATATGAACAATTCTATTTGATTCGTGACTTTGAAAGGTAAAAAATGCGAAACCATCAAACAGCTACAATGCTGAATACCTGGACACCAACCTACTCAGCTTTTTTAAATGTGTCGTGATTCGAGCAGATTCTTGGTTAAAAGCAAATAACTACTTGAGCATGATACGAAAATTTCTGCTATATCATTTCCACTATATCCAATGAAAAAATTAAGTGTATTCACAGTTTTTTATCTTCAATATTTTACATTTTTCAATGTCGTTGATAGGTATACAATTCTGTTAGTGCTCGAAGAAACAAGAAATGCAATAAATCAAAATTACCTCACAAGTGTACAGGCAAAAGCCCAATGTTGAGGTAACATCTTTTCTCGCAACGCTGATTTGCTCTTGGTATATTTTTTTTGCAATCCACAGAAACTTACATGATTTTTGCCAGCTCCTTGGAACACTACAAATGTATGGAAACAACGCACTTTAATATGTTTTCGCAAAAAGGTTAATGTGGAACGTCAACAATTGTCAAACTGGCGACTTGAGCATGATCGACTTGAGGTATGAACTTGCACACTACGTAAACAAATCGTAAACTTGCTCATTTTACATAGTCCGAATTCGTCGGTATGCCAGGCTTGGCCTGCCCACTAGGTATTTGCCTGATTTTGCGATGTTAATTTCACCAGACTACAACGGTTAATCCCACCGACGTTATCGACTAGTCCTGTTTAAGGTTTTGCCAAATAAATGAACAAAACCATTTTGTTTTTACAATTTTATTCAATAAAAATGTACACATTTATCAACAATTTATATACATGATAAACCTTTCAGAACATAAGCCCGGTTTTTCAAAAAAGTGATCTTGCTTTGGATCATGTGAAAAATAACAGTTCTGTTGGGACAAGGGAATTTAAAAAGTATCCTGCGCACAAATCTTCTTTGAAGAGTTCAGTGGGTAATCTTATCTTATTTTGCAACTGCCTCTAATATAATGACTTTGACTTTGTTTTACATCACTAAGCAAGAGCTTCTACTTGAACTGGATGATGACGTCACAAATTATATTTATTAGATACTCTTGGTGTGTATGTTTTGTGAGATACTCTGTGTAGAAGGAAGGCAGTAAATTTATTCCTGGGATCAAACCTGCGAACTATCGTGCTTAGTAAACGAGGCATCTCTTACACTGTGGCAGGAAGCTTACATAATGAGTTCAAGAAGTACCTAGTACATACGGTAGATACCCCTTCAGCACCCTCCCTTCCGTGAAATATCATCAACTGCAATACTTTGTAAAGCAGGCATTCAGAATGACAAGTTGATCTCTGCCGTTGGAGAAAAGAAGACTAGCAGCGACTTCCTCTCTGATGAGAGACCTTGATGTTATCACTGCATGGGGACGCAACACAATACTGTACCTTGAGAAATAAAAAGTGCCCTCTTTCGATGGAAGGCCGACTTCTACCAAAGAGCCGTTCATTTCGGCTGGTCGGAGTCCAGATCACCGAGGACTTGATCTGGCACGAACACATCTCGTCAATCGCAGCAGCTGCTGGGAAAAAGATAGATTATTTGTTTAGGGCTACAACGTGCTTTTCTCCACATGTCACACTGTACAAGGCCCAGACAAGAGTATTGTTCACATCTTTGGTGTGCTGCCGCCCCGACTATATCCATTTCAAAGCTGTTCAGAGGAAGGACTGTCCCGACTGATCAATTACTATTCTCTAACGGACTCTAGCTCTTTCGCACCACCGGGCCATATGCGATGTAGCTCTCTTCTACCGCTACACCAACGGGCTTTGCTCCTCAGAGTTCCATGATGCTACCGCCGCCATACAGACCTGCCTAACTTCGGCCTCCAATCCTAACCATGTCGAACATCATACATCCAGAACTGGCCGATACGAACACTCCTTTGCCCCTAGGGTCTCGAGATTCGGGAACAATCTACTTGAGGAGGCTTTTTCCAGTTCTGCTAACCTTAGGCAATTCAAAAATCGGATTAACAAAATTTTCTTTAAGCTCCTTATAGCAGCCGTGGTGGCGCCCTAACATTTAGGCTTTGCCTGCGGCTGCTTCTGTGTTAAAGAAAAAGTTAATCTTGTACCCCATTCCTAGATAATTATTATGCTGTAAGTAAATATATACAGTATTGAAAGTAGCCACCAAGAGAAACAAGGTGTGTCAGGTAATTTATTTAATTTTAAGTTCTGCATGATTATACAAGTATTTAGAAAACTCAATGAAATATTAAGCTAAATAATATTACTATATTGATGTGATCGGATATTGTATATATATATATACAGGGTGTCCGCAAAGTTGGGGTTTTCCTTTACATGACGTGTAGATCTTGAAAACATAAGCAATTTTTCTTAGTACCATATACACCAATGTATTAAGGGAACCGAGATAAAGGGCTCTGCAACATCAAAAATATCCGAATACCGTCCTGTAGCCGCGACCCGCGACATCACCGAGTGGTACAATGTCACTGGCTCAACCTGACGACAGAACTGGGTCGGGGTCAGTGTGTCAGGTCAGTATGCAACCTTCAACCGACGGTTACGGTCACGCGTGTAGAGGTAATCGCGTAGACGAGAATCCCTCAACAAGCACTAGAGACGTGGCTAGAGAAGTGCAAGTATCAAAAACTAAAGTGTGGCAAACGCTGCGTGAAGAGGGGCTGTATCCGTTTCACGTCCAACGTGTACAAGCCCTTCAACCTGACGATTTTCCAGCAAGAGTGCGGTTTTGTGAGTGGTTGTTGCATCAACATGACAATAATCCGGACTTTTTGAAGTGCATATTGGTGACAGACGAATCTACGTACACACGTAATGGGGTGAATAACTTTCGCAACACTCATGTTTGGTCAGTAGAAAATCCGCACGCTGTCCATCGGGCACATTTTCAACAAACATTTTCGGTGAATGTTTGGGCTGGCATGGTGCGTCTGCTCGGTAGCGCATCATTGATTTCATTTTCTGTTGGAGCGGTATGATTTCGGGCAGAGACGTACTTAGCCCTTCTCGTCAACTGGAGAGTGAGTACTTTTTCCTTTATTTTTTTTTTACTTGGTCGCCCTCGTTCCACTACACTTTACCTTTGTTATTTCAAGGGTAGTTGTTTCTGAAAAGGAAAACCCCAACTTTGCGGACACTCTTTATATATATATATATATATATATATATATATATATACTTGGAGATGTTTACTTGAAGAGCGCACTCTATGTACCTATGTAGGTAATAATTACTTCCAGCAATGGAAAAATGACGGCTTACAAAAAATATTTGGGCACAATATGAATGTTTGGCTCCTGTGAATTTTCATGTACCAACATAGGATCTTTGTTTGAATTGCCCTTCAGATGTTCATGTGTGGTACTGTTCAATGACAAGTTTTCCAATAAAGTTCCTTCAAAGAGAATATCTAAAAATACGGTTGCTTTATTTTATATTGGCAAGCAATCACGTTTATCATTTCGGAATTTACTAGGTAATAATCAAGCGGGTCCAAGTATATATCCAAGGTGTACCGGTGGTCAAGCAGTCTAGAGTATTTGTATTTTAAAAATCATGAGGTTCCTGTACCTGCCCGTTGCTTCACAAACAACACCAAGGGTGCGTTCGTTTTTGAACTCCCGGTGTCCGGTGGGGTATTACGCAACTTGAAAGTAATATTATGTCCGTCTTTTTGACATTATGTAGGGCTCCATACAAGATATCAACTAGGAACTGCTGTCGTTCACTTCATGCTGACTTGTAGCAGGTGCGGAATGAACTATTTGCACACTACCAGCTATCTAGTCAACAAGTTAAGATTTTATCTTTTTTTTTCTACATATAAGTTTTTTTTATATAATAAGCCTGCGGCAGAGTTGTTACATAAAAAACATAAATAACTCAAAAAACCCGACAAAATGCCAACTTGCTGACTAGATTCCTAGTGCGCAAACATAGTTGTAGTCACCGTTCTTGGCGGTTACGTCATCTACGCTATATGAAAGACGTAAGCAGATCGAGTCTCCGTACCATGAGCGGAACACTGCGCAGACTAATCTTCAGCACATCTGCTACTCTCTCCAGTACGCATGAAGTGGGTAACAGGGGACCGCTGTTTTCATTCTCTTCCTGGAAATACTCTAATAAATTTAGCACGATCTGTCGGCCTTCTCCATTGATCATATTTCCGGGCATTGTACAATTTGATATTGAAGGTTGATAACAGGACCACTCGAATTGCACGCCGATGTCAAGTAGGTTGTGACTCTGACAAATATGATTGAAGGGTACTCATACGTAATGGCAAAGTTTTCGAGACGGAGACACAACTAAAAAACGTATGTCTTTGAGCTTACCGAACAAACGTTCACACACATGGGTAGGTTGCATGTGTATGTATAAGGGATACTGGTAGTCTTACTTCTTCAAGAATATAGTTCATTGCGCGTTTGCTCGCTACGAGCATCGTCAGCGACACCTATAGAGGAATGACTCAACGACACTCTCAATGACCATGCGGCAAGTCAGTTCCCCAGCATGCTTTATTAGTTGCCGAATGCCGAGATAGTCTGGTACAGTATATCTCTGAGAAGATGTGACAAAAAGAAAATTTGTTGAGTAGCAAGATCGCATCTGGATGATTGTAGATTTTGGTCTGCATGTGTACAAAATCAGTGATATTTGTAATGTGAGAAAATTATTACTGAATATGCAGTCCATGAAGTAAGTATATCTATTAGCTGTCTCAGACGGGTTATTTATGTGTTGTCTTTTGTGAAGAAGGTTATGTTTAAAGTCGTAAATTACTATTTTACCGTATTTTGCGTTTTCAAAAACTTTGAGGATCATTACGGGAAAAAATTTAGTCGCTGATTTGTATTTTCTGTTGACATCGTAAAACAAATTTCTATAAAGTTTAAACGACTGTAAATAAAAAATAATGTAAAATATAATAATATCTGGACGTTTCATAAATATTCCTGTCTGTAGCATATTTTCTCAAGTGTAAGTTGGAATATACTTAACCAATCAAGGACTTGCTTTCCTTATATCTATCATTCATCAAATTTGCATATGTAATTTCCAGGATGAATTAGGAAAAGGTGGATGCGCAACTAATTTCTAGCTTTCAGAAAATTCAATTAGCGCAAAAAAGCGTGGGGTGCTTGATATTGAACGTTAGAATTATTTTTTAGTTGCTATTTAAAAATTGGTGTTGAAAAGATAGTTAATTTCACTCCACGCTTTTATACTATGAATTTTTTGTTAATATCTTATCTATTATTTTATATCTTATATATTGATCTTATTCCAAGCTGATTAGTCATACTTGATAGTTGGAATCGACTTTCTATTAGCAGTAGCACAAGCTTTCTTATACATGAAGATTGTTTTCTACTTTATTAGATTTGCTATTTAAGCATGTTTTTCAGTTCCTAAACTCTAATTTATTTCCTGAATTAACACAAATACTTATAATCAAGAGCTTTGATTTTTGGATATTTTATATTTGATTTGATATTTTTTCAAAATTTCCAAATTTTCGTATACATTTTTTCCATATTTTGAAATTCACATTTATTAAAATATTCATATTCGATTCTTTCCCAAGATTATTGTATTGTCATCGGGCCTGTGCAAGTTTCCAAGTTAACCAGACTTATTGCGCGAAAATTGGGTTCAAAGATTCCGTCACAGATACAGATCAAGTTAATAAAAGCATATTAAAAATATGTTTCAAACCTGTCGTCAAGTTCTTTTCCAGTGGAGTGACTCTTCTGTTCCTTCTCTTTTGGGAGTACGATAATGAGGCCTCAATGAATAAAAAAGGGTAACAAAATGTTTGAAGAACTTTTTTTACTTTGATATCAATTAAGACCTTAAAAGTGTAATATTTTGTCACATTTACGCAATCAACGCGATCTGTTCGTAGATAATTCATATGTTGAAATAAACTTGAACTCAATAAAATGTTTTCTTTAAAAAGTATTTAAAAGATACTTATTTTGTATCAAGTATTTCAGATACAATTCCATAACGTATTTTGTATTTGGTATCTGGAACACTTGTATACGATTTTTTGGATAAGCGCATCCGCAATGGCGAGTATGTTTAGTAAACAACAACTTGAGAGATAGGAAAAATGCGCGCCAGTGGAGCTGACCTAACAAATTGGTTTACAGCACCAGCTGCTAACCAACTTTCAGGATCGACTGATACAGGCCAGTAAAATCCAACCCACGCCAAGTGAAACAAACCGGATTGGTAAGGTATCGCCAATCGCTTTCTAGTTGCACCACGCCACCTCGTGGCCCCACACCACGGTACCACCGTGCGACAGTACAGGTATACGATTTTTCGGATGAGAGCATCCGCAACAGCGAGTATAACAACAATTTGAGAGGAAGAACTGGAGGAGATGCTGGTTCGACTCATGCCGGCGCATATTTTTTATTTCTCTCGAGTTGTTTATTAAACATACCGGCTATTGTGGATGCGCTCATCTGAAAAATCGTATACAGGTTATTGTCCTCGCACGGTAGTACTGCAGAGCGTGCAAATGGAGATACCTTATCAACCCGGTTTTGTTCTCTTGAACGCCGCCCGATGGGACATCAAGCAGCTTGAAAGTACAAAGAAACAGCGGCGTAGGTAAGATTTAATTTGCCTCCAACAGTCGATCCTGAAAGTTGATTGGTAGCTGGTCTTTAAACTAATTGGTTAGGTCTGCTCCACGGAATGGAGGAGATGCGAGTTCGAATACCGCCGAAGCAAATCTTCGTTTACTACATCTGGATTACTTATTTCTTGTAGTTTTTATTCCAGATACTTTGTTTGGGGTATTTCGTACAGCACTGCTTATTTCTGACTTTAAATAATAAACAGTTTTAAGAGGGTCTGTATTAATGTCGCCATGATGAAATGAAAACTATCACTAGCCACATTATCAGCCAAAATACTTGAGTAGTAATAATGTAAGGTCAATAAGGAGGAAAATTATAGTGATCGATTCAAAGTGACCGGAGAAATAAGATAAATATGAGTTAACGAGCATGTAGAAAAAAATAAATAAGAATTAGAGCAATACATTTTCTTCATATGGTATAATAAAAAATAAAAACTGAATTGAAAATGAGTTAATCGAAAAATATCACACATTTTTCCTTAACATAATTCACTATGCTAAATAATATATACAATAAAATCTGTTAAATAATTAGAGGTAAAATACCACTTTTTACATTGATTTAGATTAGGCGAGAACGCTCGTCATTTCAGATGATTCAACCTCCCTGAAATCATAAAACAGTGGGAATGAGTAATAATTTTATAGGGTTAGTCATTATATTCATAGTATATGAACTACATTGTTATTTTATTTTTAGATTTTAATTTTAATCAGTATAGTGGTAACGTATGTATCGTGGAATGTGTATCATCTGATTCACTATCTAGGTTGATGAAATCTCAGTAAAATTTGAATAAATATATGATCGTATTTCAGATCTACTAATAATATGTATGCGCTCAAGGAGACAAAAATAATAATACATATGTATTTCTTGAATGTGTATAAATGACATTACTGTATTTCATTCTCATTAAATAATTTTTGAACGACGCCGGTGTGATTCAACGACATTTATAAAGTTTAGTTACTCCAGTCAGAATGAAAATTAGGTATGCAAAAATTCCCACTAAGCTAAAGGTTGATACGACTTTGACACCATTATGAATAATATATCAAATGAATAGCTTACACCAAATATAATAAAGCATACAATTCTCTATCACATATCACTGCTTTCATATCTCAATTCATGTGAAATGATCGATAACGATAATACATGCCGCGTATGAGCCTTAGCAATAGCTTAGATTCTATAAATCGAGAACTCATAAACACATTATCATCAAGTTTCAAACAACAACATAATTGAATGTCAGGAAAGACCATGCGAGTGTAAGATGTAATTGTCTTCTTCTATCAATATTATTTGTTCAAATATACGTTAATACTTACTGTCTTTCTGATATCTCCTAAGAGCTTCCTCTCTTTCGGTGGAATCAAAGTACCATAATGTGATTGCATACCTCGTTTGGTAAGCAGGCTGCACTTCGTGAGGATTCCTTCTATCTGACCAGAAAAACAATAACCTGTCAAAAAGGGGTTCAATGTCTGCTACCTAAAACAAAATAAGACCATATATGTTTTAAAGTTTAGGACATACAGATTCGAATATGATAATTTTAAAGATGGATATGTTAATTCAATGGTGGCATTCATATGCTGAATAAAGATTTGTAGCCTCCGAAACTAAAGGTATCAAAAAGTATCATTCACAAGCAGCTGGACTAAATTAGCAACAGTGACTGAGAAATTATTAGGATAAAAGACAATGGCATTAGACTTGTTAGGATTGATCTTTAGGGAGTGCCTCTTACAAAAATCTTCAATATTGACTAAATCTACATTAACCTTATAAGACATTTCATTGAAGTTGCTAGGAGTCAAAATTGAATGTTAGCTGCGTATCATCCACATGGGTTTGAATCGCACTATAGAAATCAAAAGTAAAAAAAAACGCGTCAAATAGGTTGACTGCACTTTCCACGGAACGCTGTCAAGAGTTCATAAAGGATTCTGTTCGGCCCAAGCTTTGAACTAGCTATAAAAATGTATAACAAAAAAATTAAAAGGGCCAAGTCAGCCAAACATTTGATAACGCTAACACAAGTTTCTTCTCTACCCTAAGTATCGCAATGCACCGCTGCTGGACCACAAGTCATACACATGAGTCACGATACTATAACATCTCTGCCGGCGATGCAACGCAGGATTCGGCGTATTAAAGTCGCCGTTGCATCGCATCGTCCCGACCGACCGCGTGAGAATATTTCTCTGTTGTAAGGGCAAATGTACGGAGAAAACCCATACAAAATGTTTCTGAAAATGATCGGTAGGCTCTGAAACGTCAAAAAACGAAGCTTAAGAGATTTCTATTTATTTCGTATTTTTGCAAAAGTGTGCATTTCCCTCTTGTAATACTAGGAGCTGCAATTCAGTGTGTTTCCTAATTGTACATGAGTGACGAGGCATTTCTTTAATTTCCACCAGTGATGCTATTAAGGAATTTCACCTGCTTATTTTGACAGGCAGTAATGGTATGCCACTGATGTCTCTTTTATTAAAATTTTTAATCACATCTAAGCAAATTTAATCACTTGAATGTTTCTCAATGTGATGTACGGTTTTCATAAAAATAAAAACTGTCTCTGAATATTGTTAATATGTCAATATCACCATGCGGCGAAATAGTTTCTATTTTTTGGGTGGAAATCATAGGTCTGAGTAAAAAAAAATCTTTTCAAAAATACTGTTTATTTATACATAGTGACATTGTGATACTAACGATATTAGGATCATGCATAGAAACAGTATTTTAATTTCATAAAATTTGCTCAGAAATCACTGATGATTTTAAGAGCAATTTTTATTTTAAGAGAAATCGGTTGCCTACTATCATTGTCTGCCAAAATAGGCAAGTGAAATTCGTACGAACGCCACTGGTGGAAATTGAAAGAATGTTTCATTACAAATACCTCTTGATGTACATGTATGCCAAACTTTGACAAAGTATTTAAAGTGGTATTCCAGATCTTTACAAAGACTTTTTTTAATTGTTGAAAAGTTTACCACCCTGTTTCTCAAAGGTCAAGAGATTTAGGATATACGTCATATGAAATATTCTTAAAATGGACTCAAAGTTACCCCCTTAAATATAGACATTCAATTGGAAAACACCCTGTATATTTTATGTAAGTAGATTAAAAATGAATAAAGGTTATTGTGTTTTGTAGTTTTTCATTTTTGATATATTGTTTTTTTGGCTACATATTCATAATTCCTGTAATTAGTTGTACCTTTTGGATATAAAGTCATCATTGGATTGGTGATACGTTTTGACATACTACGTATGAGTTCATTAACAATTTCATGTATTATACTTTCCAGATGGCAAGTATTTGGGGAATGTAAATAAAAGCATCATTGGTAAAATCAATATTTATTTAGAAATATATTAGGTTCTTTCAGAAATATATGGAAATACAGATTTCATCAATTTGTAATTCTTCTTTTCTCTTAAAACAAATGTTTCACATCATGATGTTAACAATATTGTATGCTACTTTCAAAATTAGAAGCTCTACAAACAAAACACTGTGTGGACAAACAATTTAAATATATCGACTCTTCTTTTTCCTCTAATAACGTGCCTTACACTAGAATTATTCTGTCCTGCAACAGTATCTTGTAATCTCGGCTTCTCAGGATGGGATGTATCTTTGAGCAATGAAAGGAAAGTAGGCCATAGGATAGAGAACGTGAACCACGCAATCCTTTGTGAATCGAAAGCGTTTTTGAAATTCTTGTTCCCTATAATACTCCAGCGGATTCGACCTATCACGAATATACCTTCTTGGTAAATGAAGTAGAGGGGTTGAGGACCTCTGGGAGTGCTCACCCGATTCAAATAAATCACGTTCTGCCATTTTCACTTATATTTATCACTGCAATAAGCATACGATATAAAAAGCCGACTACAAATTTGAAATTGGAACTGATGTTAAAATCGATTGACTCAAGAGCGAATGTGGAGGGGGCACGGGACGAAACAAAGAAACCAGCATAGACTCAAAGAGATGCAATATCACGTCTTACCCTATTTAATAGAGATGGGCGGTTATTGATAAAAAGCCAGTTGTGGATTAATCGGATATTTTTCTAAAACTTGCATTGACAAATTTAGACGTCGGTACAGAGGGGAAGGTGGTAAGTATCGGAGATTGAAATATGAATACGGGGGTATAACCAGGATGCCAATATGCATTACAGTTAGAAAAGAAATTGAACTTTCTGATCTAATAACCGCACATTAACGTGTTGAACAGGCCAATCTAAGAAACCTGTTATCCAAATGATAAGTTATCTTTGCCCATCCCTACTACCTACTATTTTGATTCATGAATATATACAGAAGGTTAAACTTTGTGGATTAAACTGCGTAAGGGATCTATGTTTTCGTATGAAGCCAATCCTTTCTTTCTCGTCAGATAACCATTTGATTCGTAAAGTTCAATTCGACTCTCGGTCGAAGCATAAGTACCGAGCTTTAGGCAGTCAGGCTGGTGGAACATGAACCCAAAGGATTCACCCTCGAGTACCTGCATCTTGCTTTTGGATGTCTCAAAAACCTTTGACAACGTGTGGCATGCGGGTCTCTATAAACTAATACAAAATGGTTTCTCTTTTTCGCTTCTAACAACTACTAACATCCTGCGTCGAAGGAAGTGTCAGATCAAATTTAACGTTTTCTCAAGGTTCGGTCCTAGAACCAATCCCTCATTCGCTTTTTACTCTACAACTGTCGTGTGAAGTCTTCCTCTATGCTGACGACACTGCGCCAGTCAAGTACTGGTAATCTGGTTCACGTCAGATTACAAGATGCAAAGGAGGAAGTACTAGAGTGGGCGGAACGATGGCTGATTTGATTAAAAGTAAGAAAATATAGGTATTGTAGCAGAAAACGTCGCGGTCTCCACTCGAGGTTTCGGCAGACGGTAGTCGTATATAATGAAAAAATTCTGTCATGAAGCTCAGGGTCACCCTTGATAATGGCTTGACCTGGCAAAAACATACAGCAGCATTGCAAACAAAATTCCAAATAACTTTCCACAACTATATCCCTTGATATGTAGCAAAGCAGTTTGAATAAAAGTATTCTTTTTTCATACAATGTTTTTATTCTTCCTGGGCACAGTTTACATGAATTATCCCCTTTTATAATTAGAAAATAATTGGGAAAAAATTTATTTATGTTTCCTTACTAGCTTTGGCGTATAATATAGTTTACAACACGATCTAATAAATAAGAAACGTTCTTTGAGTTGTTCGAGTTCCAGCAGCCTCTTATTTATTTCATATGAAAATGGATTTTGCTCTTTAAAGAATCTGCCCCTTTATCCAAAGGTTGACAGTTAAATTCTATAAGTAAGAAAAGTACTATCACAGGGATCGTCAAGCACCACTTTAAATGTTATATAACACTGACAAGAAAGTAAAACGCTGGGACCTTTTTGGAATCTATCAGACATCCTCTGCTTGTAAGCAGCCAACTATGTCTCTCAGTATTATCTTACTTTTATTTGCCAAAATAAACAGGAAAAGGTTTTGTTTTTCCTCTGAAAAGGTATATTGCAACAGATTATTTAATCACAGTTTCTTTTTTTCACATATACCAAATTCTGCTTTTTATATCAGTGCTGCTACTGGAAATTAAACTTCTTATCAATGTAAAGCTAGGCCTAGTTTTTTCTATTGATAGCTCACCAGATTGGTTTTATTGTTTTTAACTATATGGTTATATTTTTGTCTATTATTAATGTATAGCAGGATTGAACTTCAAACCAAACTGAATTCATATACACAGAATATTCAAATATTTGAAATTGACAGTTTGAACTTGATTATATATTTTTGAATGATGGTAAACAGGTTAGATTATTTCCAAAAAATAAGCATTTTTCATTATCTCCATTAACCATACAAAGTTCTTTAGAAAACGTTGAATATTGAAGTTCTCTGCAATTCGATTCAAGGCTTTGTTTTTGCCCTGAGGCTGACTGTATCATTTTTCTTATTTCCAACCACATTGCTGTATTGTTTATCATGGTCAGCAGCTGAAGCTTTTGTTTTTGGCGAATATTTTTCTTTTGTAGTCTGCATTGTCAACAGGAACTAAAAACCACAATTTATACACATAATATATACACAGAACATTCAAATAATTGAAATTGACAGTTTGAAGTTTTGATACGATACATTTCCATTACAGCTTCCCATTTAAAAAAACCTTTTCGGCTTATATCAGTATATATATATATATATACGCCCACAAGGCTAATATTGTAAAACAAGGCGAGCACCTCAAATATCAGTCCTATTTAGTGTTTGACATTCCTTAAGCAGGGAATTGATTCCCACAGTTTTCTTGTAATTGTGGAATTTTCTGCCATGATGGTACAAAGATGAGCCATCCAACTTGCACATACCTCTTGCATCTTCTGGCCTCCAAAAATACCGAATTGCAACGTTGTATTAGCACCGAAGACGGTATAAAAAGCATGATTGATACTGGAAGGTAATGTCCGAGCAATAAATTATAGAAAAAAGGTACCGCATTCTATAGAGGCGCGTGGCTTGGTTGTCTCCAGTGGCGGTGGGCTATTGCTGTTGATCAGGTGTAGGCTTAATTAAATTCCCAATATGGTGTGATTTTCAAAGCAGATTACATCTTTATTCGTAATATATCTCCAGGCTTGTGAAAATCAAAATATTTCTTTCAAATTTCAATATTCAGGGAGAAGCAGGTTGTTTGATTAATTCTGATATGGCAGGTTGGATGTTTGGTATTGAATAGACAAGCCGTAAGTGCTAGGCTACCGAACATAGTTACGTTTGGAAACTGAACATTCTCATCTAAAATATAAATATGAAAAACGTTTAGTTTACGAAATTAGCGTTGGCTATTTATCCTTCTTGCAACTAATTTCATTAGCTCTGAAAGGTATTTCACTAGTATTTAGTTTAACCACTTTCTGTGTCTATACAAAACTGCATTCTGGTCTACATGCTTCTAACTTTGTAGACATACTGGTAGGCTAGCCACTTTAGACAGAAACCAAATATATAGAATTTTTGCTTTTCCAGAAATCCTCCCAATGCTAATACAAACAATTATGATCAGTTATGATTTGTTAATTTTATTCATCTGTGACTTCCTAGTTTAGTCCGATGACGGAAATTTGAAATGTGCCCATAAAAATGATTTGTAGGAGCCACTTTTGTGGTTGATTTCGCGATAGTAATTGTTTCCTGTAGATTGAGATATTGCTCAACCAGTAGTGTTTTCCAGGAAAAGATCTGGGGGAAGGCTCAAGATCGGGGCGTCTTGGAGCTATAAAACTGCATAACAGACGGGGGGAACTCGCTTAGTCCAGGCAGCTACTAGCTACACTTCACAGAAGGTATAACATGCTGTAATATGTAGAAGAAGCGTAATGAGCTGTTGCGCTTCGGGAGGGTAGACTCCGAGGAGCCCCAAAGCCCTCCCATGAATACGCCGGTGTGCCGATACCAGAATAGGAACAGAGGCGTGGGGTCTGTGGGTCTAGCTCAGAGTTCCGCGCTTCTTTCTAATATCATTGGGATTGCACACAGTCAGCGGCGGCAACGAAGTAAATAAGAAATGAATAAGTCCTTGATTCAATTTACAAATTAATGCATTAATCAAAGAAACTATCCTGTTTTTAGTCATAAAATATTACCAGACATTTGAGAAACAAAATAGTATTTTAAATTTCAATAGGTATTAAGATTAATCCATGTAATTTTTTCTTATGAACGTGCAAGTGGAACAACCAGCGGGTACGCTTATGCAGTCGGCGGCGCGGCACCTCAAAGACAAAAGCTGTATTTTGCGTTTTTGGCTCACAAAGAAATTGTCAGTATCTAGAAAAAAAGTCATATTTTTTTATTTAACTCTTAGGTTTAGTGGATTTAGCATGGATAATCGGTTGTTGTATGAGTGTTCTGGAGAGCAATAGTGTTGTAGAAGAAAGAAAATGTCTCGACAACAAACAACCCCGCGTGAGAGACGAATGATCATCAAATGTTATGAGATGGGTATATCCAGCGCGGAGATAGCAGATCAATTTGATAAGTCGGTAAATTATACAGTCTTTCTGATCATAGTACACTTTCAGTGTATAGTATAGAAACATTGTATGTATGCTGGAAATCTATTTTGAATAACAATATGTATTTTTTTTCAGAATGCTACGTGGCCCGTATTAGATTTTTGTAAGAATGCTTTTGTTTAATTGTTACTTTTGTTTATGGATTTATACAGAAACTGTTTTTTTTTGAGAATTCTAGATTGATTTATTATTTTCAAGAATATTATTTTTATTTTAATTGCATGGAATTGACTGTTTTATTTTATTATTTTATACTATATTATATATACTCCATAATCATTTGAATTTTTATTGAACCACTCACTACCTTATTATAACAATGAGCTGATGGATTATAATTTATTGTTTACGCAACCTACGTTTTTGGCTTGAATGCCAAATATTTGACCTACCATAGAAAAATTCATCTGTCAATGTCTGTTTGGGATCTGACCAGTTATTAAGCAGACCGTCGGCAATGAAAAATCAGGGGAGCAGAAACACTTCGTTCTGCGACCTGTCTTTATGTAGATCGCCCCTCTTTTTTCGTGTATAATTTATTGCCGGTTTATTTCTTTCATCTCCTTTACCGCCGTCTGAGCAAAAGCTAAACATAATGTAATGTTTACCGAAAGGACATGCGATAAACAGGTTACAATAACAATAAGAGTTTTGAGCGCAGCAACTAGAATTCTTAGAGAAATTTTACATGGACTACCCTTCAAAACACTTTAAGGAGTATGTATATTTCGTATTTTCAAGTGTTGTATTCTGAAGATTTAAAAATAGGAAAATTGATATATCATTATATGCCGTTGGTAATAAAGGAATCATCAACTTGAGCATTTTATAGACCATTTGAGTATGAGTGAAAGACGAAAGGTAAGAAATCAAAGGCCCTGGCTGGAATCCGGCTTCTCAAACGTTGGGAGATTTTAGGTACGAATTCGCGTCGTGTATCGGCGGAGTGTGGATAGAGACAGTTGATTATGATTTGTTCACCAAAATATTCATACAGATCATATTGTGGTGGAATCATGAATCTGAATATCCATAATAGTTAGTTAACCAAGCTGCCAAGTATATTATTAGCGTGTATGTCCAGCTTTACATCCACCCTTCAACTGCATAGATACACCCACACACATGCCGGTATACAATAGGTTTTTTTTGTTAATGATTTACTGCCTGGTGGCCTCCAAGATATCCAAATAAAGGGAAGAAAGGTTACAGGCGGATCGTTCACCTGAATGGGTTCCCTACTTTTAATTTTATTGATTTCAACAGAGTAATGCGTAGTTTGGCATGTCATAGAGTAATTGAGTTTATACAGGGTAATACATATTATTATTTTTTCTGTCTAGACGATATATGATAAATAGCATTTTCTGGAAAATAGGCTTGAAAAATAGAGTGCTTTAGCGTTCCACCCATTGGCGATAACCCACCTGTCGTTCTGGTTTCCTTGACATTGTGCAATATCAGTAACTACTATACTGATTCTAACAGGTTGGAATGGATTATTCTTCGCTCACAAGTTTGAAAATGAGTGTAAGGGCGCAAAACTTAGTAACCAGAAAAGAAAGCAGATTTTTCAAACTGTGTGCTTACATCCTAAAAGCTTTTTCAGTGTAGATGAAAACAATCACTTTGTTTTTCAGGGAACATGAGTAATGTAGACTGAAGAGTATAAAATTAAATAAAGAAATGGAACATCACATCTATTTTCTCGCAATATACTTGAACGATCTACTTTGGAAATGTTTGGCAATAATCATTGACGTGGAATGCAAAACTAAATAACACACTTGTATCGTATTTTCTTCTTTTTGGTACTACCCAGTCATGAATCACAAAAATTTAGTTGTTCAATAAAAAGAGTTCCTGCACGATGTAACTTAAAACTAACAACTTTTTAGGAGAGCATAAAAGAACGGTGGGCCTTTGGAGTCGCTATCGAATGATCTTATAATCCTCCATGTTTGTCTAGTTGCAAATGAAACCTCATAAGCTAATAGTGCCTACTGATGACATTCTGGCAATCACGGTGGCTTTTTTAAACAAATACATAAGTTATTCTTTGCGTTTAGTGGTCGTACAACTTAAGCGACGATGTCTCAAATTCCAAATATGTTAGAATCACAATAGTCGCCTTTACATCATTCAATCCAGTGTTCTGCGGTCAACTACCTTCAGGTGACCTTCATTTCTGGATGTTTACCTTCCTCCTGACTAGCTGCTATATTACAGACATCACAGTTTAACTGCATGTAAGATTTGGTATACCACAATGTAATTTCAGACACCTCGCCAAAAAATGTTTTAACGACACAGTGACGCTACTCTTCTATAGTCCATATCATTTCGCCACTACTTGCTTAACCACCTTAGGCGCTAATGCGACGTTGCAGTTCAGTATTTTGGGAGGCCAGAAGATGAAGGAGGTATGTGCAACTTCGATGGCCAATTTTTGTACAAAGTAATGAAGAATTTAACTCCATGCTGCAACTCCATTTTCCCATTTACACCTTGTAATGTCTCATAATTGGTGCTCCTACATACCCATGCTCTTTTTAATATCCTGAAATCATGATTGTCAATTTACCATGGACTCAACTTCAGAACCTTTACACATTATACATACTTGCTTAACACAGCTTGTCTTCAAGTTCGTAAGTGTTAATTCTTATCATTATGACTATGATCATACAGGTTTATGCCAGGCTTTAATTAACAAATTGCAGAGTAACACATCATATCGGTCACATAAATCAAATTCACGTTTTGTTTCTGTAAGATTCCTTCAATTATGCCTGGATGAATAAATTCCTTCTTAGAAAGATCATTCACCTCCTTATCCTTCCAAAGTAAACATAGCATTTTACTGAGGAACCAACTTCTCATAAAGTCTGTAATAATCACACCTGAAAATAATGCGATAAGTATATAATATGGATATGCAATGATTTGTTTTACAACTTACCAACCTCCATCAAGAGAATAGCTTGGTTGTAAGCTTCTGGACTTTCATACACACAAAAATATAATATAATATATCCATATGCATTAATTTTCCTAACTCAACAATTTCTTGAAGATACCACAGGTTGTGGAATTTGTTCAATGTAGCGAGGTATTTTTGAGTGATCGATATTATTAATTATTTGCAAGAAAATTATAAATTATGGTTCTGCTGTCATGTGTCTTGAACGTCAAAATAACCTCAAGCCAGAACTGTCAGTATGTTGGAAATCAAAAGGAGGACATACATGTACGTTAACGAAGAAGACGTAATATTATCGAAATCAAGAAGGCCATAAACGAGCCCTACAGTTGTAGGGACGACTGACGATACGGGCCTTAGATACTTTAGCTTATTCAGAAGAAAATGGTGGTTGACTGTGTCAAACACTTTAGACAAATCAAGCATTACCAATATTGTTCCAATTCGATCACCTAGATTCTTGATTATACACCTATTATTCATAATGATTAGCAAAACTGTTGTAGTGATAAGTTCAAGATACTCAATTAGCTGTATATAGGCTATCTTTTCGAGTATTTTAGAAGGAAAACAAGATACTGACTGGTCTGAAGTCACTCAGCAGGGTTATTATTTTATAACAGCTTCTTTCAAGCTAGTTGGGAAAGTACATTTTTCGAGACATATGCTTTGTTAGGTGATCCAGAATTTCAGGCAAAAAGTCGTGAGATATTTCTTCATTCACAAGAGACATACCCTTTGTACTACCCAATTTATATGTCCTGTTTTTATATTTAAGTAGCCAAGAGAGTGCTGTGAATAAGTGCGTCTCGTAGGTTTTTCCTAAGGCTAGGAACAAAAGAATGGTTGCATCGGCTATTTATTGAAGCCCAGAGTGCTAATGTCTTAGAAGCAAAAATATTTTTATAAATCATGTAAATTTTTTTTTAAAGAACTTGGAAATCTTTCAAATCTCCACACGTCTTTTTAGTTTTACACAGTTCTGGTAGTCGACCAGCGATTGAAGTCGAAAGTTTACGGGCTGAATGTGCGATAAGAAAAGGTAGTGAGATGTAAGTATAAACATGTTCATTCCGCATCTAAAAAAATACGTTCACAGTGGAGGTATAAATGAAAAAAGCCACTGCTCAATAACAGACCTGGGGGTTCGAAAACCACCATTACCCGATTAATGTTTCCATTTATCCTGATCACAAATTAATAGTCGATTGAAGTTTTAGAATACATACATGACAATAAGCATTTACCTTGTCTTCTCTCCATCCCTCAGGAAATATTCGCAAAAGTCCTCCACTAGCTTGTACATCCCAATCCAGATTTAAATAGTAAATGGCCGTTATGCATCTACCATCACCGTTAGGATTGTCGACATGTTTTACGTAGTGTGAACCGTGTCCTGGATAACATGCAACCATTGCCTGCAGGAAATAGTAGGTTGACTTTATCAACATTCATTCAAATAGGTTATCCGCCGTTCTCAAACTGGGGGTCAATTCTTGAACACGAGGGGGTAAAACAACTGATAGAATGAGTGTGGTTGTATTAATTTTCAGGGAGCTGTGCACTAATAGAAGAGTCGTTCTCTGATTCATTCTCAGGAGAAAAAGCGCGGAAGTCTCGCCCTTCACCAATGAGGGATGTGATATGGCCGAAAGTCTAAGTGAGATATGAAAATTTGTTTAATAAGACATTAGGCCTAAATTGTAGAAAAGAGCCACGTCCGGTTATTTTTTCAAATATTAATTCTTAGGGAATGTGCTGTGTCATTACGGGTATATGAACCCATATTGTTTATATTTATCACTTAAACACGGTGCTTTCTCTGTCAGGTAGAAACATTTTTTTTACAATATTTAAAATTGGCGATAGTTGTAATATGGAAGATTATGGTGGAAATAGTGATGCCTGTTTTACAATATTGCTTTAAAAATATAGTTACTGATTATCAGCATGCATGTGTCACTGTCACAAATGTTTTCATATGCTGAGTTTATTAGTAATGCTTTGGATAAAGGTTATGAAGTACACTCCATTTACACGAATTTCAGTAAGGCTTTTGACCTTCTAGATCAAGAAATTTTATTGAATAAACTCGATAATTGTGAAACATATGTTTTATGTCTGTCTTGGTTAACTTTCTACCTGAAAGACTGTACCATTCAGGTAATGGCTGAGTGACATATAATGTCATCATATTTTACTGTTGGATCAAGTGTACCTCAGAGATCTCACCTTGGCCCCAAACTGTCCCTTGTTCTTGTTAATAATATTGGCAAGCTTCTCAAATCAAATTATTTATTTTATGCTGATGATGTAAAACTTTTTAGATGTGTTAGATGTTAGGAATGTAAGTTGCTTTAGGAAGATATAATTATTTTGGTACAGTGCCAGTGTCAGTTGAATAATTTAAAAATGAATACTAATAAATGTTCGTATATCATTTTTACTTGTAATAGGAGCTGTGTTGATCAAAGCCATCACACTACCTAGAGTAAATGTAGTCTACCTCAATTGTAAGCTAACATTTACAGATCGATACCAGTGTATTATAGACACAGCTAATCGCATTGTGGGGCTAACATCTCGAATATCTAGTGATCTTATAGACTTGAATTGTGCGGTCAAGCATTTTTCCTCGTTAGTAAGATCATTATTCGAATATGGGTCAACCACCTGGAGGCCATACTATGAGATTCACAAAAAAGCCATTAAAGGCAAGTTTTTAAGGTATCTACATTATAGAATGGAGTAGGGAAATGAGCATCCGAAAATTGAGTCCACGTGGAGAATAACTGGATTGTCTTTTGCTTGAAGATAAAAGAATGTTTTTGGACGTATGCTGTATTAATAAATCTAATACTACTACAACTAAAAGTACTTCCATGTGAAATTCATTATTTGAATTCTTGTGTTTCCGATTATGCAACGAAAATCGCTTACCTTAGTCCTACTGTTAATATTGTACTGTCCCAGCCTATCATTATCTAACATCCTATTTGCTCTCACAATGACTGCGTCTACTTGAGAGATCAGAAATCCGATGTGCGGGCAGTGCGGCTCCTTTCCATCTACCCAACATATTTGATCACCTCTGATGATTCTTTGATCTTGATTGCTCTTTGCAGATACCAACTGACCATTTCTCAAGAGTCCTTGAGACTGGATGTCCAGCACCTAACAAATATAGACTTGGTGTATCTACCTTATTGGCCCTGTACTGGGTGGGCTAATAATAATGAAGAACGCAGGCTGTATCTCGGTAACCGCGCAACCTAGAGGTATAGGTTAAAAAAATCCATAACAAAAGCGATCAAGAGAAATGGCTGGACATTATTTTCAGCTTCCATTATTTTGCAAAAAAACATACTCATTGAATAGCCTTATCATGTTGACAGCTCAATTTCAGAACTTTTTTGTCACTTAACTTGTTTGGCTGCACCGATTTTGATGATCTATGTTTTGTTTGAAACAGTATTCACCTGCGCTCTTAATGAATAATGTTCAATCCTGTCAGATTAGTTCAGTTTGTGGCAACTAGATGGTGCTTTGTGGACGTGTCAGCGTATTATTGATGTTTTAGAAAATTTTAAATAGAAGTATATGATTTTTTTTATTTATCGGAAAGTCGTAATTATTCATTATGGAGGCTTACATTACAATTTTCAAGTTCTACTACTAAGGATTTATGATATGAATAGTTGCATAAAACGTACCAATTAGACTCAATTCTAAGATATTTTATTTTAAAACGGTTTTTCATACCAGCTAGGAGGCGTAGATTATTCAATTGTACCTCATATTTTACCTCAGTTGTCTTTGCAATATGAACAATTTGTAAAATAGCATACTTCATATTTCAAAGACACTTGAGATGAAATGTGAGGTATAACTGAAAAGAGGATTAATATGCTTAGTCACAGTGAAAACGTTTAGGCGTATTATAAGCCCACAGAAACTATACTGCACTAATCTAGTGAAATATCAAACTAATATGCATATTTATTGATCATGTTTACCTCTTTTAGTACAGCTTCTCCTTTCTTCCGACCTAAGAAATCATCTAAAACGCACAGCCCATAAGCACTTAGATCCTGTATTACATTTCTACACATTTCTTCCAGTTCTGTATCATCTAGCAAGGATATTGAGCTGTTATTTAATAATATCTCTGGAAAGTCTCTATAACTTTTCTGTTTAGGTTGCACCTGTAAAAAGTATATCAAACCTTAATGCAACATTTCCACAATTAACAAATGAATCAAACATTAGTCGCCTTCATCAGAAAAGGACTCTCTGTATCTATTTTGCTTACATGACTGGCAATCACTTGAACGTAGTATTTATTTCTGGAGTGCTATGTTCTAATTGTATTATCATTATTTATATAAAAAGAATCTCAATTAACATACTTGAATATAATTGCTCAAATAATGTACTGGAGATTAAAAAAATTGAGGCTAATAAAATGAGCTTCAACATCGTGGGTCTCAGTAATGAGTATCTGATTTTATGATGAATTATAATATTATAATCCTTAACATACGAAAAAATAAAAATGTAAAAGCTTTGAAGCAACAAAACTGCAACCAAAATTGCTTTATTGATTGGTTGAGACTTGAAGAACAGTTGTTTCACTTTTCATGTATGCAACATGTTGGTCCATATTATAGAGCAATTTGGGTGATTAGGTAATAAAATTTAATAGGAAATTTTACCAATGGAGTCTGGTCTAATAGTAACTTTAAAAATTCCAGGCAAATTACTAGAAGGCACTGAAACGTCATGAGGACACCAATTATAAATAGTTAATGTGCATTAAAAATGCACTATTAATGTGATTTGTCAAACACCAAGGCATGAGCTAGCTACCATAATTGGTTAGTAATTTGTGGTGAGCCATAAATAAAAATATTGAAATTGCAACACAGTCTTGGTCTATTGTGAGAGTAATAAGTCATAGTGACAATGGTGATGATTTGCGCATACAAATTTTATCAAAGAATCAAAAAATATGGACCCAGCTCAATGTAATGGATATAGCAAATGATTGTATATACCTGTATGTTAAGGGGCAAAAAGTCAACACGTCACATTCTGTCACTATGTGGCTTAAAGATACCACATATAGGTCAGACTGAGGTGCGATATTTTTGATCCACATGGTGTTAAGATGTCGTACAACATTACGAGCATCCATAGCCAGACCACTGTATTAAAATATATGATATCTATAATGTCACCGAAACCACCGCAGTCAGTTACATTTCATATATGTATTACAAGATAATAGTTTGGCTACAGTTGTAGTCAACATTGCCATGGCAACTTATTGATAGAGGGTTTTAGTGTCTTTCATAGATAGAGACAGAAAAGCACATGATGGTACCAGAATCATTTGGTCACTGAAAGCCTTTAATTTTCTCATTCATCCATAATATTCTAACCTTCATGGTCACATAGTGCAATGTTGCCCAATCAACACAGACATAATTACCAACAAAATCTGCTATATTCATGAGGTAATATGGTGCAGTGGGCATTGTCTCATATAACTATGACTTATGCAATGTTGTATAAACCAATCATTATAGGAACTGTAACAATTAAGGGCTGTGTATCTGAATCAAACAACATACAGTTAAGCTGATGCAAAGTTCCATGTTGCAATATAACTAATGTCATTGCACAGTTTGAAATTTCGATCATTTTTGTAATAATAACACAAATGCCTCGCTTATGAAGTATTTTGCACTAAGTGCATATATATGATGAATCTGGCTCACTGTTACTCCCCAAAACAATTACCATTTTGGTAAAGCATAGAATGGAGATTGAATAATGGGTCAAGGCAAAGGTATACTCGAGCATCTATAAGGCCTGCGGTAAGGAGACCTACAAGATACTCCATCTCTGAACTAAAAGGACTCTAGGGAGAACAAAACTTATGGTCAAGGAATCATGATGCTCCTAGTATGTCGTGATTACTAAAAACATGATGCTCTACAATTACACAAATGTCAATACAAGGGGCTCCTAATAACAGGTATGCCAGTGGACAAATCCTGCCTCTAAAGCAGTTGCCATCTGTATTCCTTTTCTCCAGCTGTGTAATTGTCTTATCTTTATATAGATACCTTATTCTCTCCAGAAATAGGCATTGCTGTCTTGTAGCACTTAAGCGCCTTTTCTGTAGCAGATCTGTCGTCCTGATTACTACTTGTTGGGTAGATACTTTGAGCCAGGCTGCTGAGTATTTCGTTTTCTGAACTACCTTCAGTGGGCAGCTGGCTGGCTTCCTGATTGGTCACAATATGACCGTACCGACTCTCTACCGTATCTGTGGAGGCTGACACTTCGCTCTTCTTGTTACAAGTTAGCTTGTGCTTTTTCCAGTCTCTCCGCTGATGGTCCTTACTGCAGTAGAATGCCACTTTACATCTTGCACATCGCTGCAGGTTTTCACAGGTGCCGCATACAAGGCATGCATTTACTGACCAGGTTACGACATTATTCACTGAAGTCATCGTTACTCAGCATCGGGTTATATGTAGTTTATTTGTGTGGTCTGAATTTGTTGCTATTTCTAGGAAAAATTCATTGCACTTGTTATGAGTTAGTTATGACACTAATGACGCTTCAATAACGTAGTGAGGTTATTGACAAATGACAAGCGCAAGTAGGCAAGTACGCTGTCAAATATCTAGGCGCTTTCTTGTAAGTCAAATCAATTAAAGCGCTTTCCATAGAACAGGATATTATGTACAATTTTAGAAAACAATGCATTAAATGGTTTTATATTTTTGAGGGTTACAAAAAATGCCCTCCATCGAAAAATACACAAAATCTTGCTGGCCAACTTTTTTTTATTAAGCGAAAAAGACGGAAAAACAACTTTTTTCGTATATTAGAAAAGCATGAGCTACTGGAGAAAGTTGTGCACAGCTGGTCTGTACGCAATGGAAGGACCTTCAAAATGATGCACCGTAAATCCAATTTGCTGCAGTGGTTAGTTTATATTGCAAAAAAGGCAAAGATCGTCGATTTATACTTTTATTTTTTACCAAATAGTCTGTAACACTAAACCCAAAATATGTAATAAGTAAAGGTTAAAACCTTTGTAGACAACATTTAAAAAACAAAAATTCAACAAACAAAGCTCAATAGTGTCTGCAAAATTTTATTGAGAAAAGTTATATTATGACGAGCTGTGTAGTGACATTGGATGGAGCAAATGAGCTTCTATTAGGATGATTCTCTTGTCACATACTTGTTTTAACATCATACTAAAGGAAATATCATGCTTCATACCAGGTTTCAAATTTGGCTGTAATCAAGTGGAAACGCATTTTTCAAATATGTTAACACTCATATTCTGATAGTAGTCCTGTTTGCGATCCGCTTTTTCCCTACCAGAATAGAGCAACAGTGCATTTTTAAGCCAGCCAACTGCAGAGCCGCAAGCGAAGTCTGGCTTAGCCCAGTTACTGAATATATCTTCTACTTCACCAACTCTTTACCGACTGAATCTGTTGATAGGTAGCACAACTCAAAATAACCTGTTTCACCCGGTAAGTCACTATATCTGGTTCTCAAAAAATTTCGGACCAACGAAATCAGACTGTGGAAAAAGGGTCAGTTAACAATTTGTTTGTCTCTTAATTCTCTATTCTGTAGTATGAATCAAAGTGCACAGACAATTATTTGACAGTTCTGTCATTAAATTCCTATTTCAGGTGTTATTTTTTAAAAGCGCGAATGTTTGCAGATAATTGTGGTATTACACGATTTCAAGTCATGCTATTTTTAACATGGATTGCAAAGTACGGCACAAGCCTAATGTAGGTAGATGTTTCCACCGGTAAGTATTATTATGATGTTAACACAACGCTGCCACTTTTTTAGGCATGGGAGTCAAAAGTATGTGCTAAGACTACTCAATTTTGGCGACAAACAAGCAATGTAAGCATATAGGGTTGGCTCCTTCTAGTCTGCTTTAATTAATCTAAACATAATAAATAAATATATTTATTTATCCAACGAACTAGCGCATCATGCTGTTTCGTATCTCTGTTACGTATTTCCTTCATTCCGGTGAGAATAGAAAGGATGAAAGGCGATGGCGGTGACCGTGGTGATCTAAGGTGGTGATGGAAACGTGTCTCATCATTTGACATTTGACATTCATTTATCTATTTCCTGATCCATTTTCTGTTCTATTCATCAGCTGATAATTTGAGGTTATGTAACGGTTTTCTCTTAATGTCCATTTTTTCCAATAATTATAAATAAATGTTTCATCTGAATAGTTTAACTCGTTTGCTTCTCAACGAAACAAAAACTTATTCAATTAAAAAACAATACTTTAAAAAGTCCGCAATACTTAACACTTTTTGGGAACCAGATGACAAAGGAGGCTACAGAGATGATAGAAAATTCCCACCGTTCAAAGAGCGAATGCGAGAAGGGCTAAAGGAACTCAAAAAGGAAATAGCGCTGTGGTCACAAGAGGTATTTATAATTTGAATAGGCATTGACCTACAGGATGTTTGACTTGGTATTGAAACCAAAAGGAGGTCAGCCTGGTTTGTTTATTCAATATCTTTAAATTGTAAATCATATAGATTCAATTTTTTATCTAAATGTTTGATGGAAAGTTAAATGTGACACCACACAAATTCCCATATCTGAAAGCAGCACTAACCTGAGCACTCTTATTTATACATACATTTCCATCACCTTTTGGTATTAGTTTGCTGAATATTGCTCTTCAACAACTTTACAGTGTCTTGCTTCTTGGTAGTTTATTAGTAGAAGCAGGTTGAGGTTTTACCACCAAAAAAATAGTGCATTCTGTGGTCAAGGCAGCTTTTTAAGGGATATAAATTTTATATTTGTCTCAATTTTATTTGTTCCACAACGTAAAAAAAGTTTTTAATCTGTTGTGATATTTTTCTGACACGTAGCTGTGTATTTTACAAAATTTTAATGACTGCTACTATGGATTCAGCTTTCATCAGGCTACCAAGTGTTTTCATTCATTTGGTGAATAATATTTAGCAACAATCTCACCTACCGTTCTCCTGGTGATGATAACAAAGTTCATCAAAAGCTAGAGAAATAAAGTAATAAAAGTACACTTGCTCTAATTTTGTCGAAGTAACTATCTAAAGGCTAAAGGTTTTCTCGCCTAACTGATTACTTAGACGACAATGGCCACAGCTCACACACACACACACACACACGCACACACACTCACCCACACACACACACATATATATATATATATAATATATATATAGGTAAGATCTGCTAGCATTTATACCTTTATATGTCACTCACTTCTCATACTAAAGTTGCAATATTCATAAATAACCCCATGGTGCATGGCATGTGTGACTGATATATTACTTCCCCCTGGCGGGGAAATATTGTAATCGCAAGAGTTTTCGATAGATATTATATTTTTTGGATATTATATGATATGTACGTTACAAAAAAAACATGTCACTTATTTCCGCCGGTGTGTCTGTATGTCAGTCTGTCTGCTAATCCTATAATCGCCTGTAACTTGAGAAGTATTGCTCGGATTTCGATCAAATTTTTTTTGAAAATCGGTCCAGTGGCGGCCCAGAAAAATGCCAAAAACAAAAAAAAAAACAAAACTTGGAAATACCAGTCACGTGTCGATACGTGTGCCGTGATCCGGCTGATAGATTTCTATTATCTTGTTTTTGACTTTTTTCTCTCACCACTGACCGATTTTCAAAGTCTATAAAGCTTTTTCGTCATTGGCATAGTAGTAACCTTGTGTGAAAGTTTCATCCAAATCCGAGCTATACTTTCCAAATTCTAGGCGGTCGGTGCAAGGATTAGTAGACATACCTACAGAATTAAGTGACATGGTTTTTCGTGATGTACATATCATATAACATCAAAAAAAGGTAATATAGAGTTTTTAATTTTTTCGCAATTACAGTACCTCCTAGCCAATGTGGCTTGGAAAGTAAAAATATAGCCGAAACCCATAAGGTAGCTGCAGGGTTTTTTTAACCATTTTAACTCAGGTTCAGTATTTGCACCATCTAAGCATATATAAGAGCAAAAGTGATTGATAAATTTAGCGTACCTCAAACAAGTGTGTTTCTGCAGGTACTGATAAGACCTGCAGAGATTGAAACCTGCTTACAAAATGAAGTATTCATTATTAATTGTTCAGCACTTTTACCCATATCTGCGTGTTTATTCAGGTAAAAGAGCACCTAGAAGCTGATCCTGTACTGATGTACAGACCAGGCGAAGTTGATGTAGCATGGCAGTTTGGAAACAAAGAGGCACTGGAGGAATGGGTTGTGACTGCTGATGCTGACAATAATGAAGGCTTCAGCAACTGTTCTTTGGACTTAAAAAGTCAGGGAACAGGACTTTTCTCAGGAAAGATTTCTTTGAGAACACCTAAGGATGGAAGAGTCAAAAGAGCAGGTTACTGCAATATTCGGACTATCAGGCCTAGGGTAATGTCATTGTTTAGGGGGTACATCATATTAGTATTTTTACTTGTAGAAATAATTTTGTAGTGTTCATTTTCATTTTAAGACCAAGATATGTAGATTGTAAGCAAAATAATTGTAATAAGCTGTATTACAACAAATTTAACTGGTTAACTTTTACATTAAGCGTCAAAGTTGGAAAAAAACACTTTCTCGCGTATATTCAAATAGTTATAAATGATTGGTGTAAGTGGTCTAAAAAAATTGTTGAAAATGAAAATACCATCAAAATGAGACTTACTCGGCCGATTTGCCGTTACTGGTAATTTGTTATTACAGAGAAACCTGAAAAATCGTGGATTTCCACATTTATTTTTATATTTATATAATCCTCCAACACCATTTTAACCACTGGATACCATTGCATTTGCGATCAAGTCGCTGCTTGGTGCTGTCTCATTACTTAACAAATGCATCCTGTATTTCTATTTTTCATTTCAGAAATCCTTCAAAAGGGAAACATACCTGAACTGGACTCCCTACAATATGTTAATAATGAGAGTTAGAGGAGATGCTAGATCATATTTATTGAACATCAACACCAGAGGGTACTTTGACATCACTTGGTTCGACATATATCATTATGTACTGTTTACAAGAGGTGGCCCTTATTGGCAAGTAGCAAGAGTAAGTGTTAATTATGTTTTTCTAGCTTTACACAATTTGACCTTTTTGATGTAATGAAAAATAATTCCAAGCAAATAACTTATTTTTTTGGAAAATTTTGAGGCAAAACTTCACAAGTTCTCATTTAATCAGCTCTAACCGTTCCCGAGATCCAGAGGTATCTCATCTTTATCTTGAACATTCTGTGTATTATATTTTTTGCTTGATATGAGCTACGAGGTCTGTAAATTAAGTGATGATCATTTTTTAATCCAAATATAATTGCATTTTTATATTGAAACATTCAATATAACTTTTTTCGGAAGCGTCACAGCGCTAGAGACAGGTCTCCCACTCCTCATAGCAGTGCTGGAACTGGATACTGCAATAGCCGTCAGTGGATCGGTTACAGCCGTTTGATTGTTTTGCCTGTCCTAGTTCCCTTCAGGTGATTTTTCAACTTCGGGAAGAGAAAGAAATCACAAGGCCTGAAGTCAGGCGAATAAGGATGCTAAGCAGCAGCAGAAATGTTTCCACTGGCCAAAAACTCGTTTATTGACATTGCTGTGCGACAGCGAGCATTATCTTGATGCAACACCCAATTGGTCTTGATCTGATGAACGGTGGTGTGAGTCAGATTTAACTTTTCCCCGATCATTCTGACTGTCAACCCACAATCTTCAATCGACTCTCGTACTTCTGAAAATGCCTTAACCCATCGAAAAATATGGGCTCTTGAAAAAACACTATCTCCGTAGGCCTGCTGAAGTTTAACAAGTCTTTCCGTTGCACTTTGCAAAACCTGGCACAGCTTTGCTCGAAATTGATGTGATTTATTTTTAGAATGCAATAGGAAAATCTGTTTCACCAAAAAGATCGCTACGGACAACCAAATGACTCGGGCTAGTTCAAACTTGTACTGAAGGTGGATCACATGTTCCCCTGTTCCCCTCCAAGCCTGGCGCCTCCGGTGTTGCCAGATCGAACAGATCTCGTATTATTCCACCAACAGATGTTTTTATTGCCAGACAACAAAAACAAAAGCGAACATCTTCGAATAACATTTATTTAATTTAAATTTTTGTTATATTCACTATTTCAATATATTGGTCGTATATAACCAAGGCAAGATCAAGGTCGCGAAACTACCAGAAAATATTTAGAAATGCTTCATAACGACCTGAATGAAGTAAAGTTTAATTGTTGTTGCGAATTTCCTATATTCATTTTCCCAAATAGGATGCATACTATTAGAAGATATTGAGCTCAGCACGCATTTTACCGATACAACCGATACAATGTAACATCTCAGACTTATCCTGTAACTTGTTGGAATCCCGGTCCGATTCACTGTCACTGCGACTTCATTGTCCTCAAACAACCAGGGATCAATAATTCCAGCTGAAAAAAGTGCAAGGGAATGCAAGGGTTTTAGTCGCAATTCTTTAAGATTGGTGTCAGCCCAGTAGCGCATGTTTTGTTTGTTGTCGGATCCACAGAAATGAAAATGAGCATCACAGCAAAAAGAAAAACCGTCTTCAGGAATGACTTCGAGAAGCCACTCACCCGCGTTCATCCGAGAAGACTCACGTTCAGAAAGTTCCTGCACTATATTGTTGTCTTGTAAGGATGGCAATGAAGATCATCATGAAGAGTTCTCCTCACAGAACGATCGGAAAGTCCAAGTGCAGATGCATGTTTGCGCGCAGTACGTCGTGGTGGCACTTCACTTCTTCGTCTTGTCGCACCTGCAGTTTGTCTGAACGTAGTGAACCATGTGACAATTTTTTCTGGTACGGGACAGTGGCCAACAACAGTTAAAGCGATCCAAAAGGCGCGCTGGGTTATGATCTCAGAACATCCGCTTGAAAACTAGGCCTGAACGGCAAAGCACGACCATCACTGTTCTGACTCATGATGGCGACTCAACCGTGTCGGGACAAATCTTTATAGTCCTGCTTATCGAGACCACTAGTGCTCCGCTACGACGTTAACCGACTGAGTGGTGTGTATTTAAAAAACAGGAAGTGATGCTGCCGCACCCTGTATATTATAGCGGTTTAGATATTGTAGGTAAGATGTCACTTTTGGGACTAAACCGTCGTACAATAAAGAAGAATTTTTAACATGTATGAGGTTTGATTCGGCCACACAAACATGGGGAATTATCAGCATCCAAATTACAGGATAAGTTTAAGATCATACTTCGATTCGAGAGAGAGAGAGAGAGATCTCTCTGCCATTTGAATTACTTTTTTCAGATACCTTTCTCAAAATTCTTCTTGGCGTCAAAAGGTAGAGTCCAGGACTTGCAAGCCCCGATCCCCCTAGACAAAGTTACCACATTTGGAATCACAGCTGCTGATAGATATGGAGGCGAATTCGCCTTGGAGATCGACTATATCGGATTGGAGTTCGATCCTAATCATAAGGAAGAGTTTGCGTATGAGATGTACAAAACACCAAAGTATATTGTCGCTGTTTAGATATTGTGTAGTAAAAGTTTTTGTATTGTTTAACTTTTTTTATTTAAAGTAAAAAAATGACGTGACTCTGCACTTCCCACGCAACGCTGTCACCAGTTCGTAAAGGACAAGTTAGATCCTCTGAGAAACAAATTAGTTACGAACATGTACAACAACACGATTAAATGGATCAAGTCAGTCAAACAGGCTCAAACAATTTGTCCAACGACTTTCTTTCTCTGCCCTATCGGTAGTAAGAGAAGGAGATTTATAGAGACCGGCACGCCAGCCGGTGAATCCAGAATGCAGAAGCAGAGACGCATATCGACAACACTTTCTCTATCATTCAAGTGTAAAGGCCAAATGTAGGGAAAACCTATGAGATGATAAATATGGCAGTTAGGTGTGTAGAATTGACATGGTCCGGAGCGTACAAATTTACTAACATCAGAAAATTGAGATGTATCCTCCAAACCTCTTACAACCCCCAATTTTTAATCCCTTCATCAATATTTCTGAAAATGATCAGCTTCTGAAACACCAAAAAACGAGGTTCGAGCGATTTTTATTTTTTTCGTATTTTGTTGCTAGACGGATTTTCTCGTCCTTGGCATAGTAATAACTTTGTATGAAAGTTGCATCAAAATCCGAGCGGCCAATGATTAAGGGACCAATAGATAGACGGAAATGACTGACATGGTTTTTCGTGATGTACATTTCATGTGAAATTAAAATATGATGTCAAGTAGGTTGACTCTACACTGCCTATAAAGGATTATGTTCAGCACAAGTTAGGCCCTATCGAAATAAGACAGCGCCATAGACCTTATATCCTGGATAGAGGATAGTTGCTATGCTTTCGTTCTTTGTACCAGAGACCATGCTGAAGAGTTGCCGAAAAAAATCGTACGAAACAGATGTCTTTGGTTGGACGGACGAACGCAGCATGTTTAAGTTAGACCCTCTAAAAAAGTTAGTTACGTTAGGCTCAAGTCGGTACAATTAGTCAAGATTCTTTCCTTGCCCTATGTCCGTCCATCTGGCAACGTCTGGTCGCCTCTCCCCAATATCTGAAAGCATGATGCGTCACAGGCGGCAAAGCGCCAGTGATGCAGGATATACAGGGTGATTCACAAGTCGTGACCAAAAATGAAACATCATACACAGGACTGCATTTTAAGGGCGGTCTTCAATGTAACATTTTTTCCTCTAACGCTTCATTAAAAAGATGTTGAAGTTAAAAACAACTTTTTTAATATCTTGAAAATCGTCAACTCGAATGAACTGAAATTTGGTATGTGGATTTACCTAAGTATTGTCTACATTCAAAAGTCTTTACTTAAAATTAACGTGCACCAGTGGCGGAGATACAGGGGATTAGTGGCATTATTTTTCCTAATAAAAATAGTTCGCCACTGTTTTTTCGAAACGTGCAATTTCACCTTTAACTAGCTACAAATGATTACAGTTGTTTTTTCCTGGAGTGCATTGTTTTCGTAAAAATAAAAAAAAAACAAATTAGATAATCAAAGCTTTATTTCAATAAATGTTCCAAAAAAAAAAAACACCATTCTGACGGATACAAGATAATAAAGAAAAACGTATTTCCGCAAAATTTGTTGTGGCTTAAATTTGATGAAACGCATTATCTGTTCTTTCTTGTAACTGATCAACAGTATTAATTTGTTCAGCATACACTAGTTGTTTAAAAGCGCCCCAAAAAAAAAGGAATCCAGGGAGTTCAACTCAGGAGACCTCGCAGGCCAACGTACGGGTCCCTTTCTGCCAATTCATGATTATTTAACCATGCGGTTGTCACGACGAACATGCGGTGAGGAACAGTCGTGATGATACCATATTCGTACTCTCGTTGCTAACGGAACATCATCAAACATTTTCAATGTAATTCTCTAGAAAAGCCTAAGTATGAGTTAGTAGTTGTGGCAATACGTGCATAAACAGTTGGCCATTGAAAATGCCGCACGAGACATTTCTAGAAAATTTGTATTGAGACGAGTGAATTCTTACAGAACGGGGATTTTCTAACGACGAAATATGTTCATGAGAATTAAAGGTTCCACATTTTGCTGATGGTAAAGATGTAAAACTTCCCGATTTAAAATTATCCACGCAAGACTTTGGGAACATGGTAACTGGACTGCAATCCGCCCGGTACTTGTGCTAGGATCAGAATTCCCTTAAACTTAAAATATGAAGTTCGAGCGATTTTTGTTTTTTCATTCAGCGTTTTTCTCCGCCGCCACTGGACCGATGTAAAAAATACAGTGGCATAGTAATAACCCTGCGTGAAAATTAAAAATCCAATGTGGCTTTGAGGAAACTTATTTTTGCAACCAGTGGCATACATTTTTTTGCTGTCTTGGCAATACGTGGAATTTCCTGATTCATTTCATTCTACTATGTGCTGAATGGTGACCTTAAATCGTAATGTTTCAATTTGAATAGCTGCTGTACAATTTGTGAAGGTAGATATTTAATATCGATTAATTTTTTATCAATATACACGTAAAAGTATATGCATTTTATTTTTCTCCTTTTCTAATATTTTCAATTTTTTCTAACCATTCAATAGTTTTCACAAAGAAAATGATCATTTTCAAACTCTGCGCCTCAAAATAGCCAACGAACATACGAATTTAACTTTGCACTATTTGGCGACTATTTTAAGTCAATGTTAGTTTATACTGTAGTAAGCCATAGAACAAATTTTCCAATGCCAAGTGTTAAAATTCCTAGTTGATTGCGGTTGGTTCTAGCTGCTTCATCTTGTAATTTCCTTGCTTGATCATATCACCGCACGAATGCAGTGCAAGCTTTCTGAGATGTAATCCAAGTATGTATATGATAGGTTGCCTACCACAGCACCCTATGCGTGAAGAGTGAGGCAATTACTACTCATCAAGCCCTGTTTTATGTTCAAAAATATGATGTTAGGCTAATTTTTGATACAACAATGTATGTGCTGAAATTGGTGAACAAACTAAATAAATCGTTTATAGCATGGTATTATGTCAAGCATCAAATCCTTGTAGCAAATGTTTGGCTGTGGGCGATATTTACCTGGTAGATTCTGTTTTCCAGTTAGTATAAGCTTCCCCAATATTATTTAGTATATCATGTTTATTGAATATTTCTAATGCTTTGCCTAAGGTGTTTAGGTATATGATTTCCATTGGTCTACCTGGTGTTAATTCTTCCTCTCTATTATGTGATTGTATTTTGTATTGGAGCAAGTAGCTATCTAAGATCACAGCTTTTTTTTTTGGCTGCTTATACAGGTACATGCTCCCTTGGGTTAAACTATTATTGCAATCCAACCCCAGATCTAAATATGGGAAGTGTAAGAACTTTTTCAACTGAAAAATGGTCCACCTGGTAACTTACTCCACCCTGTATTCATCGTGAATATGTTCACCTGTGCACATTTATCACTTAGGATTCGGGTGCACGTCGAGGATGAAGCAGTCATATTTCCTAGTCATCCGTTTTGTTCGCGGTAAGTCTGCTACAAAATGGCTAGGATAAAATATGAAACACTTCGAATGCAGATACACATTATGTCTTCGTACGGTTCGTGTTATAGACTCCCTTCTGCCGTTGCGGGTGAAAACGAAAGAAAATCGCTTTTTAGTTTATACCTTCGTAGTTTGTCGATTACGAATTAGTTTTAAAATACTTATTCATAGCTGGAAAGTTTCGATGTATATACCGGGTGTTTCAAATTCTACTCGTAGTTCCGAGTATTTCCGGACATACACAATATTCTATTTTATTTTAAATGGGATTTCAAAACCCCATCACATTAACATTGACACTTTAACTAGAATTTCAACATGACGTTTCGTCTCTTGTGCTCAGTCATCAAACTTATTAATTCTTATAGGCGCCATGTTGGATTTTTGAATATGTGAATAGAGTTTTAAGTGTCGATTTCAAAAAGGTATAATATGTTATAGACTAACTTTGTCAAACCCAGGTTAGTTGGCTTTGAAAACGACGGTTGGCACATGTTTATCCAATTAAATCACTAATTTATTTATTTATTTATTTCCAACAGGTGAAACCCAATTACAGGAAACGCTGAAAAAAATAACAATTAAAGATACATGGTTCTTGGACTTAAATCTATAGTATCACACATTCTAAATAAGATTGGATGATCTATAGTAGTTAATAATCGATGCACAACTGTCACTGTAAATATCACACGATTCAGTAACACTGTTCATGACGCAGCACATGAGATTAATTGGCGATTTTGTCATAACATTTGTACGGCCAGCTTGACAATAGAATGCCGTTTGTTGTCGACTCCCTAGCCTTGGAACGCGGAAACATATTTTTTCAAGTAAATTTTGACAGTCAATTTTATTGTGAATGAGGCCATACAAAAACGACAAAGCAAATATGTTTCGTCTTGTTGACAGTGAATCCAAACTGAAAAACTCTAATAGGGCACTATGGTCACAACCTCTTTCTGGATAAGAACCTGTGCATTTAAGGTGAAAATACTTTAAAGCTTTACGTTGAATGGCCTCAAGGATCACGGTATATAGGAGACCAGATCAGAGTCGCATACTCCAACTTACTCATGACAAAAGTAAAAAATAAAATCATTAATGTATCAACATTGGAGAAACCTTTCCAGTTTCTGATACAGAAACCAAGTAGTCGAGTGGCAGCCGACGAGATATTGAGAATATGCTCAGTAAACGTTAGCTTGGTATCAAAAATGACTCCAAGGTCTCTATAAGAGGTGCATCTGACTATAACCTGACCATTGATGTTATAATTATCATAAATTAAATAGTTAACTTTTCTTGTATAAGTCATAACTTTACATTTCGAAACATTCAGACTGAGACAGTTTCGTGAACACCATGACGAAATTAGAGCTAAGTCATCTTGCAACATGACGCAATCCTCGACTGTCTTGACTGACGTGCATATTTTAAGGTCATCAGCGAAAAACAAATGGAAACACTTCAGTTCAAAAGACAAGTCATTAATAAATATTAAAAACAATAATGGACCTAGATTTGACCATTGAGGTACCCCAGACGTGGCCCGATAGTAACTCGACCTATGACCGCCATATTCGACAAATAACCTTCTATCCCTCAAATATGAATTCATGAGCTACAGCATTGCATCAGACATACCCACTGTTTTAAGCTTATCCAGAAGTGCATAATGATCAACTTGATCAAACGCCTTCTGAATATCTGTGTAGATGACATCAACTTGTCCCTGACCGTCCAGTACTTCAGAAATGTACTGAGTAATTAGAGCCAAGTTGGTGACCGTAGATCTGCCTCTCATAAACTCATGCTGATTAATAGAGACTGCACCCCTGACCGAGCAGTAAACCGTTTCATAAGCGATGATCTCAAACAACTTGCTGAAATTGGACAGGATTGCTATTTGGCGATAGTTGGAAATATCAGAGATATCTCCACTTTTGTGAATAGGTCATATTTTAGAGGTCTTCCAGATATTTGGATATGTCTCTGATTTTAGAATTAGGTTGAATATGGAAGCCAGCGGTTTCGCAAGTATATGAATGCAATCTTTAACGAGAAAACTTGGAATACCATCACATCCAGACGTCATTTTGTTCTTTAATCTTTTCGAAGCCCTAATTACGTTTTCTTCACTTATATTTTTTAAAGAAATGATATCGGTAGAATTATTTGTTGGAGGAGATGACCCTAGTAGACCAGACGGGATAAAAACTGTTGAAAAGAAGGTAGCAAAACTGTCCACTATATCCTGAGGCGTATCGCAGACATTGCCGTTAAGCGTCATCTTTGGGGGGATTCTAGATTGCTGTTTTTTGATCTGGGCAAATGACCAGAATTTGCTAGGATCATTGACAATGGCATCCTCAACCGATTGGACGTAAGCGGAGTAGGCAACACTGATCTGGTTCTTAATGAGCCTCCTAAAATTACTGAACTGATCATAAGAAAACTTAGTACCGTCACGTTTCCAGTTCCTTCTTGCTATGTCCTTCTTCTTGATATTAAGTATAATTTCACGTGTGAACCATGGGGGATACGAAAACATTTTATTTTTACATTTAGGGACATGGACCTCAAAGATGTTATTGATAACTGAATACAAGGCGGTACAAGCGACATCAACATTAACTGCACTGATCACCTCCGTCCAATTAACATCTTGCTGTGTACATTTCAGGAAAGTTAGCTTTGCGAAAGTTAAACCGTGGAGAATTAGCAAATGGGAATTTCGTTGGAGATCCAGATGTAATGAATTCCATGATCAGTGCAGGATGATGAACGTCCTTTTTAACAGAAGGTGTATTATCTCTGAGGACTTCTATTTCGATATTTCCTAAAATTAAATCCAGTATTCGACCATTTATATTTGGAATATTATTAAAATTAGTTAAATCTAAAAACGAAATAAATGCTTCACTGTTTGAAAATCATGTTTAAAGGGCATTGAGATAACTTTCTGATTTATCGAATATCACAAGCGTTATTTTGGCACGACGTAGGAGCTCTACATGACGTAGATTAAAGTGGTTCATCACGTTCGACAAAGTCATTACTTACAATCTAAGTAATATCTGTTTTCTGGTGGGGGTACGGACTCGTATGTACCTACTAGTATGACGCAATAGTTCATATTTTAGACGGAGTTTCGAAAATTCCCAACATTTTTTGTCGTAGATTTTGCTTGGAAAGTACCAGTGCTACACTACTCTATTTTGTATTCAGGATCAATTCAATAATATTCAGACCTTTATGGGATACTTTTTGGTTTGGTTTTATGGGATACTTTTTGGGAAAATTGTTTTTTTTAAACAAGTTGGTTGCACTAGTTGCAATACTGTTTGTTTTTGCTGTGACTGCCCCCCGTTAAGTCGTGTGATTATGGGTATCCTTTCACGCTGCAAAAGGAAATATTGATATTTTTAATAAATAATAAGCGAGAAAATCTTGGAAACCATCAAAAAATGACATCAGCCACGCCCTCCTACTGATTGGGCCTATTCAAAAAATAATAAAACTTTCCACAAATGTAATGTACTGATCGTACTCTGAAACCTCCCTAAGAATAATATGACTATTTTCAACTAAATTTTATTAGCTAATTACTACAAACAGCAATTATTTTATGGTTGTTTACTTCAAAATGTTTTCATTGGGTACATAAAGTAATGCTGTTTGAATACAAATCTGAAATAATATAAGATAGTTTTAGAATTAGATTGTTCTTTATTCGTTGAGCTAAAAAAAGACATACAAAGATTTCTGTTTTAGACAACTTAGGTTTTATAATCTTAATCCATGTCATCATTGAAACCGGAAATAGGGATTGTTAATAAAATTTGCAGGAATGCTTAGCTGATGATGGAACAAATGACTGTCTGATACTCAAGGCCTACTTAGGAAATTCCATTTTTGAGATAACTAAGGTTTGGCGGTGTCAATGTATGACATACACATTTTTAAAACCAAAATTAAAAATTCTATTCAGCTGTTCAAAAGTCCAATACGTTGTCTATAAGAAAAAAAGTTGCCAATATTAATGTGTTGTTCATTTTAAAATCCTATTTCATATAAGGCCAGGAGAGCCGAATTTGAAACACTCGGTATATAATGTAAACACTAAGCTGCACATACCTTCATATTATACCACCGTTGAATAAAATCACTTGTATGTATATAAGAACGATTTATTGAGGTTTTGGCCACCTAGAAGGCCTTGTTAAAAGTAAAATCTTGTTGTGGTCATTGATTTAGACCATTGATTCCCAACGTGGTCTATATCGACCCCTAGGGGTCTATGAAAACCTGCAAGGGGTCTACGTTAGCGAAAAAAATTTGGGGGTCCATGAAATGAATATGGGGGTCCACGATAGTGGATCTCAACACATACACTGATAGTACCGATTTACTTACATCATACTATCTTATAATATCAAAACATATACATTATTTATAAAAATACCTATGAAGTAAAAAATTTACTATATATGTTTATAAAATTGTGTAAGTTGGTATTCGCTTTGTGGTCGCAATACATTTTGAACTTGTAAAAACCTGAGAGTCGCAGTCTCAGAGCTTCGCTACCTGGCACTGACTTGTTCAATTCGTCACTCTATAAATACGAATGTGGGACAAATACGTTTATTCGTTTCCTGAATCTTGAAAAGGAAAGTGCTAAGAAAATATTTAAAAAAATATAAACAGATAGTATATCACACAAATTATAGTAAGTCAGTGTTATTTTGTTTGAGAGTGCTGGAGAAAAATACATTATTTTTTATTAAATTTTAGTTTTGTACTCGTAGTTAGCAAAGATAGATAAATTACGCCAATCATGACATTAGTTATTAGTAGTTAAATATTCAATCATGCAAAATTACACGAGTACTCCTCAATTGTTTCTTTTTGAAAGTTTTAGCAATGGGTAATATAATTACAGTGCAATCTCCGTAATTCGAGTTAATTGTTGCAAGAAGATGTTCCAATTATGGAATGTTTTCGGAAAAATCAAAAAATATTTTTAATATACAGATGCTGGATTTTCTGTCTTATTTAAATAATTTAATTTTGCCCACAGATGACTGATGCCATGTCCGAATCTAAAAAGAAATGTAGACAGTACAAAGTTGATTATTTGAAATTTGGCTTCATTCCATCATTGTCGGACAAACAATCGCCTATGTGCCTTTTATGCAACAAAGTTGCTGCTATGAAACCATCTAAACTGCAAGATCATCTGAGAAGATGCCACCCTGATAAAACAGAGAAAGATTTGAAATACTTTCAAACACTCAAAGATAAATTTCAGAAGAGACCTACACTGGACAGAATGTTCGCTTCGACGTCACAAAGAAATGATGATGGTTTGCGGGCGTCTTACAATATCTCGTTACTTATAGCAAAATCCGGAAAACCGCATAGTATCGGAGAGAAGTTAATTTTGCTAGCCGTTGAAGAGGTTTTAAAAACTGTTTTACACAAACCTGCATCTGATATCATTAAAATAATTCCCTTAAGCAACAATACTGTTGAAAGACGTATTGATGAAATAAGTTCTGATATTGAAAGCTTCTTATGTAATTATTTGCAAACGACCTATTTCTCTATACAACTGGACGAGTCAACTTTACCTGATAATGCAGCATTATTATTGGCATATGTTCGTTTTATTATGAATCAAGAAATCTACGAAGAACTGCTCTTCGCAAGAACTTTGATAACCGACACTAAATGTGAATCAATATTTCATGTTTTGAAGGATTACTTCATTGAAAAAGCAATTCCTTTATCAAATATAATATCAGTAGCTACAGATGGAGCACCTGCCATGGTTGGACATTATCGTGGATTTATAAGCTACTTAAAACAAAATGTGTCATATGGTGACATAGAAGAAACGAATGTCATAATACAAGAGGAACTGAACAAGACAACATACCCGTTACTTATCCCGCATTATGGAATATAGCGAGGAAATTTTTAATTTCCTTTCCATCGTCATACCTAGTGGTAAGGGGGTTCAGCGCTGTTACCAATCTCCTAACGAAAAAAAGAAACAGACTGGACATCATTAGCCGAGGATATTTAAGATTAACCCTTACAAAATTGACGCTAAATGTTGATAATTTATTATTAAAGCATCAGGTTCATCCTTCTCATTAAAAATATTGACTTATTGCTTATGTTATTTTATTTATAGTTTATTTTATGTTTATTGGTGTCTGGCCAATAAATGCCCGCATTGGGAATAAGTGCCCGCATTGATTTTTTTAAAGAACCCCCCTTTATAGAAAATATTTTTTTTTAAATTATTCTGAAAATTCAAGGATAGGTACACACTAAAATTCGTTAATTTTTTGCCTATTTTTAGATAACTTAAGGTAAGTAGGGGGTCTATCCAACACGGAAAAACATGGCAAAGGATCTACGATACAAAAAAGTTTGGGGAACTCCGATTTAGACCAAGGTCCGAAATATTTAAGCTTTTACTTCGCCTATATATTGCGCTTCTTTTGGTCGAATCTGGGAATGAGTAATGGTCGAAGATTTTCATTAGGCAGTCTTATCGTTCTTATCCTTCTCGCTTTCAGTCACAGAATATCGTGTTTGTGAAGTTTGTGAAGACAATTAAGCTAGGTACTGCTCAAACTAGTGTTGAATCACTCTAAATTGGGATAGCATGTCTGTTACTGCATGAGTTGACCAAAACAAACGCACTCAAAAAGTAGTTTGACTCAGCACTTCCCACGCAGCGCCGTTATCAGTTCATTGGGAATGATTGTTAGGACAAACTAAGCCCTCTTGAGAAAAATGTCAGTCAAATAGGTCCATACAATTAGTCCTTAGACATTAGCGGTATTGCATCTGGAAACATCGCCTCTCCCTGATACTTAATCGCTCAGACGTGACAGCGCGGTCAGATAATAGGAAACGCTATGCTGTGGCACGGCAGAAATACGTGTAATACCATACCAGAATAACAGAACACTAACCAAGGCCGGCAGCACGCCGCCGGAAGCACCAGTCACGGCCGATAGATACGCGATGTGTCTGCTGATAATATTTTTTTGGTAAATCTATGATATACGAGATATGTCTAATAGATACGTAGAAATCATCAGGATCCTGTGAAACGTCAAAGAACGAAGGCAATTTTTCTTTTTTGTTTTTGAATTTTTTCTTTGCTGCCACTGGACGATTTTCAAGAACTAAAAAGCTTTTGCGTCCATGGCATAGTAGTAATACTGCGTAAAAATTTCATCGAAATCCTAGCGGCTTTTCTCAAGTTATAGGTAGTTATTAGATTAGCGGACAAACCGATAGACTGACAGTACCACAGACCGACCAAAAAATATATCTCATTTTAGAAGATGTGCACGATTACAATACTTCCGTGTCAGTAGGCGTTTCAGAATTTCGAACTAGGTTGTAGGTTGGATGACTACATAAATACCAAAGCATTGCTACTCCATGGATACTGAACAGTTAGCTAATGCATTTTACGACCTTTTACGAATGTCGGATTTCCTTGTTCTAAATGCCTTTTGTTCTCTTCACATTTCGAAGCATTTATATTGATCCATCTAGTAGGCAGCTTTATTAAAAAATGTCAACGTCTGACATTTAGGCGTATTTATGCACATAGCTGGCCTCAGTCTGATCAGAGAATATTTTACTGAAAGTCAAAACCGCTCTGCTGGTAATTGTCGTTTTTTTAATGGGCATAGCGAAATGGTAGATAGTAGGGATGCACTAAATACTACTTTTAGTACTTTTTCAGAAAGATGAATACAGGGTATTAGGTATTTCGGCATTTTTGAAACATTTGTTTCTGATTTACTTTTCAACGTAGATGGCCGCAGGAATTTTACTCAGGAGATAATTTTCTGTGAAGGTATACTTGCCCTAAAACTGGAGGAGCTGCCTTTTACCTGAATACGGCAGTATAAATGCGTAACTTTTCCACATTATATTTTAATGATATTATTTGGGATACACTGTATATCATTATTACTACTAATCTATAATCTCATCGGGCAGACTGCAACTACCTAATTTCCCCACTTGTAGATTTTACACCGGATAAAAACTATTAGTGGAAAAATCGAGAAAATCGGAGATCAGTTCATTTATCATTGTCTCTGGTATAACGTTGTGTTGCAATTGATAAATGTTCCGAAGTAGCGTATCGTTTTACTGGACGCCCTTTAGATTTCGATTACAACTAGTTGTTGCAGTTTTATTTAGAGAGAAATTAATTGGAGCTGAAGTTACGAGGATTGCTTCGATAGGGCTGAGCCATCGAAGCAAATAGAATAATAGCTGCTTAAAGATATACCACTGAAATTATGCAAGTCTATGATCAAGATGGAAGCTCGTCTTTTAGGTAAATCGGGTGCGAAAATTCCGAATCCGATGTTGCTTTGGTGCTAGAATTCAGGGGTAGCCCCGGGTAACTAGTTTTTTACTACGTTTCACCCCTAATTTAGCACCATCACTCTTTAAGGCTTTTTCTACGATTATAATAAAAATTTAGGGTCCCGAATTACTTGAATATACAGAGCATCATTCGCACATAGCCAACGATAAAGAAAATTGGTTTTAAGCACCCTAAAGTCGCAAATGTCGCACAGTTTTGAAGTTTCTCTCTAAATAATAGAATGTACATGCCATACGGGATCACATAAATGTAAATTGTCTTCGGTTTCGTTATTTTGCGACCCAAAATACGTACGATTTGAATCGTATTTAAGACATAATTTTTAGTTACAAAAAGGATCAAAAATGGGTTATAGGAGACGTAATCCCAAGCGTGCCTATAATACAAGGTTTCAAAATAGGGATGATAGGATTTTGATAGCTCACTGCCGCCATCTTAGTTGTCAATTTTCTGACAGCCGAGTTATTTTGTATTCAGTAAGGGTTGCCATTCGACCATGAAGAATTTAACTTTACCTCAACGTTTGGAAATCGTCCATACATTCTTTCAAAGTTCGAGAAGTTTTGTCGCTACTCAAAGAGCATTTCGTGCTAAATATGGTCGTCATGATGCTCGCTATACGTCGCATAATTCAAAAACTGGAAAATGAATATTACTACTATTCGTCAGAGCGGTCCGGTGGACCTTTGCTCTTAGTTAAAAGTCTCGTCAGTCTGTTAGTCTGTCAGGTCTGGCTACCCAGATACCAAACATGTTTAAGGAGAAAAGGGAAATAAGGAAAGAAAGGAAGGAAGAAATAGAGCAAAGAAAAGAAGTAAATCATTTGAAATAGCTTAAGCATTATTGCTTTGACTAGTACTCGAATTATTTTGTAACTCCTAAAAATAATTTTGATCGGTTTTGTATACTGAAATAATTTTGGCTGGTCTGAATTTACGATTTCATTTTGATCACAGTGCGAGGCGCGGCCTGGAATGTTTGCGAACTTGCTCGACTGTGTAGTCTACTGAATCACGCAACAGAGGGTTGCTGTGCGATTCCGCTTGATTATAACGCCGCTGCGCCTGTTGTTTTACGTAATCCCTGAGATATGGGATATCAAGATCTCTGTGAATAGTCTCATTTGACACGTACCAAGGGGCGTTAGTAATTGTGTGTAGGGTTCTGTTTTGCAGGACTTGCAGTCTCTGCATGTGCGTCTTGGCAAGAAAACACCAAGCCGCGTATACGTAGGTGATTGCGGGTCTTATGACCATTTTATACAATCGAATCTTGTTGATCAAACTTAATTTTGAATTTCTGCACAACAAAGGATAAAGCTGCCGAAAGGTAATTTGGAATTTTGTTTTCAAAATATCAGTATGTTTCTGCCAGGTCAACCCCTTGTCAATGATGACTCCCAAGATACCTGACAGATTGCTCCCATTCACTGATATCTCTGAGGGGGCACCGCGACGTTTTTTAGTACAATAGATTGCCTGCGTTTTCGAAGTATTAATTTTGATCAACTACCGATCCGCCCACTCCAATACTTCCTCCACCGCACTCTGCAGCCTGTCGTGAACCAGGTTGCCAGAACAAGACTGGGCTAGCAATGCAGTGTCATCAGCATAGAGATAGACTTCACAGTTGCTGGGGCAAAGGACGTCTTGTATATAAAGTGAATAAAGGATTGGTTCTAAGACCGAACCCTGAGGAACAGCGGCTCTTATTGTTGACAACAATTTTGACCCGAAACTTCCTTCTAGAAAAGATTTCAACAGTTTTAGTAGCCAAAATGGAAAACCCTTTTGGATGAGCTTATAAAGGGTGTTTTTTTTAGAGGCGGAGAACTTTGAATTGAAATAAAACACAAAATATTTTATTGATATTAACGAATTTGCTTTTATATTGAAGATAATTTTTTGGCATTAACATTTAAATATGATTTCGGGCATGTGACCCCCACGATTTGCGCGTACATGGCGTAATCTAGAGGTCCAATTTTCACACGCTCTTTCCAGTACTGCAGGCTGTATTTCGGCAATCACGCGCCGAATGTTGGCTTCCAAGTGCTCAAGTGTTTCGGGTTTATCAGCGTATACATGCGACTTAACATAGCCCCAAAGAAAATAATCTAATGGCGTCAAGTCGCACGAACGAGGTGGCCAGTTTACAGGTCCATTTCTGGAAATGATTCGTTGCTCGAATGTCTCTTGCAGTAAATTAATTGTTTGGTGCGCTGTATGGCATGTGGCACCGTCCTGCTGAAACCACATTTCTGCAACGCCTGCAACACCTTCCAAGTGAGGCACAAAAAAGTTAGTAATCATGTTTCTGTATCGCTCACCGTTTACTGTAACGTTCTGACCATCAGCATTTCTGAAGACATAAGGACCAATGATTCCACCGGCCCATAAAGCGCACCAAACGGTTAGTTTTGCTGGATGTAAAGGTGTTTCGACAATAGCTCGTGGATTCTCATCACCCCAAATTTGGCAATTTTGTTTGTTTACATAGCCATTTAACCAAAAGTGTGCTTCATCACTAAACAAAATTTTCATATGAAATCTTGGATCAACAGCAATCTTTCCTTCCGCCCATTCAGCTAATGTACGGCGCAATAGATGATCCCGGGGTTTCAACTCCTGGACTAGTTGAATTTTATATGCTCGCAACCCAAGATCTTTGCGCAAAATTTTCCATACAGTGGATGGACACAAATTCACTTGTTGAGAACGACGACGAATTGACACATTGGCATCATTATCAACACTACGCTGCACAGCAGCTATCGCTTGTTGCGTGCGCACTGTACGGCGTCTTATGGGATGCGTATTGTCGATTAGAGTAAAAGTATTGCGAAAATGATCAACAGTTTCTCGAATTAATCGCTCTGAAGGACGATTATGGGCACCATAAAATTCACGTAATGCCCGATGTGTTTCTCGAATTGAACCATGTCTTTCAAAATAAATTTGAACAATTTGCAAACGTTGCTCCGGCGTCAGTCTATTCATGATGAATTGCCAAACCAAACTAACCTAAAAACAACCCAGAACTGTCAGATCGGCTGTCACACAAAACAGTGTTGCCAAATGAAAGTTCTCCGCCTCTAAAAAAAACACCCTTTACAAGAGGCCCATGTGCCACACGTACTATGCTCAGACCGAAATCCGAATTGCACGTCAGGAATCACATGGTGATCTGACGAGAAATTCTCAAGGTGACGATAAATCACCTTTTCAGCGAGCTTAGAAGGAGCTGACAGCAGACTAATGGGACGGTAATCCTGGGGGAATATCGAACCTGCCTTCTTTGGGATCATGATGACTTTAGCGACCTTCCACACCTTAGTAAAGTAATGAGTTCTGAGCATTGCATTGATTATTGCCACCAGATAAGTCAAAGCCTTGAGTGAAAACAACTTCAGTGCTTTGTTGGTGTTTTGATCCTCTCCAGGTGCTTTACGCACCTTTAGGTCCTTAATGTGGCCTTGGAGCTCTGCTGGTGTGCAAAACGGAATCTCAGAGGATTCCGTTGATGTGCTATGCTGAGATTCATCTGAAGAGTCTTCCGTAGAAGAATCTTCTGAAAAGGAGTCACCGATGCTAGCACAGATGTTGGTATCGCCATTCGCTCTGAAGTATCTCCTGACAGATCTTACAACTTGTCGTTCCTCGTCAAGGTCATTGTCCAGATCATAATTGGGAGAGAACTGCCTTTCCATGACGTCAGCAAAAACCTCCACTTTATCCTCAGTCCTGAAAACTATGCCTCCAGGACCATGAATATGTGGTAGTTGTTCTTGCCTTCCGTTTCTGTCCGATTTTGCGACTTTCCAGAGAGGAATACTTGATTCAAGCATCCCCTCCAGAATGTCGCTCCTCTGCTCATTGCGGAATTCATGGAGTGCATTTCTCACTTCATGGACGAGATTCGTCGCTCTACGAATGTCATCAGGATGACAAGACGTTTTTGCTTGCTTAATCGCAGCCCTCTTTTCAGAAATTTTCCGACTAATGTCAGCAGGGAGAAAAGGTCTGCCATGTCGCTGCACCGGAAGCACAGCAGCACGCTGTAGAGTTTGGTGAACGAAACTTGTCCACTCCGATTGAGTAGCATCAATTCCGTTCTCATCATGTATGACCGGGACGCTGGGAAACTCTTTGAGAAATGACTTGTATAGTTCCCAATCAACTCTTTTCCTTGGAGGAGTTTCCTCCTCCACGAAATGCCCATTAACTACCTCCAGAACAACAGGTAGATGGTCACTAGAAATGTCATACAAGATCCTAGAAGCAATACTGAACCTACAGTTTTTAGATATTGCAAAGTCTATAACATCCGGTGCCTGAAGGTGATTGAAAGGATGGTGTGTCGCCTCTTCGGCGCTGTGAATAAGATACCCGTTTCGCATCACATAGTTGTAAAGCCGAACCCCACAAGTAGAGTTAAGCCTTGAGTGCCATGATCGGTGTTTGCAGTTGTAGTCCCCTGCCGCAATAGATGGCCCGAACAGTCCAGAAGGACTTCCAAGTCCTCCTCTCGCAGCCTGGCACCGCACCTGACATGCACCGAGGTGATCTTCATCGGAATGCCGCCATATTGACTACCACGGACGCCGCTCCAATGCTTTGCATCTCGGTGTTTGTGCCTCTGTGATAGTCAGTACCACGTTTAACGAGCACTGCCAAGCCACCACCCCTACCATTCAATCTGTCTGCTCGTATAACATCATAATTCGAGAAAGCTAAGCGATCTCCCGGATTAAGTAATGTTTCCTGCAGCAGAGCTACGTCTATACTCTCATCCAATAGAGTTTGATGAAATTCCCGTTTTTTGGGAATATCCCTTAGGCCCACACAATTCCAAAAAAGAATTTTGATAAATGCAGGTTGTCTATTGTACTTAGCCATTCAATGGCTGCGGAAAGATCGCCTGCAATGCCTGAATGGCGCTAATTAGGGGACTTATTATTTGTTGAAGGGACCGAAGCGCAGTTGCTAGGTCCACATTCTGCGTGTTCAAACTGGGTTGAACAGAGGGGGCAGCCGAAGATGTTGACACGGCTGCCTCCGCGTATGACTTGCTGCGTCTTTGCGCTATGACTTCCAGATTTCGCCTGGGGGTGAATCTGCAAGTGGGACTGTTAGCGGGATGCGCCCCTCCACAGTTCGCACACTTTCGCTCCTCTTGTCCTGTGAGGGGGCATACATGTGTCATGTGGTCGGAAGCACATTTTAAACATTTGGGAGGTGCTGTGCAGTAAGACTGCGCATGACCATACTTTTGGCAGCGGTGACACTGCCCAATAAGTCTAGAGTTCTTTTGAACTTCAACTCTGATTGCTAGACCCAGCAGCTCATGTTCATTGAATAGCTGCTGGGACTTTTCAATCTTGGGCAGTATCACGACCAACAAAGGCATGGGTGCGCCGCTACTTGAGTCCTATAATGTGGAGAGGAGTATATCCCCTCTGTTCTGATTCCCCTTTGATCTCCTGTTCCGTTTCAGTTTTCGGCAAAATCCTGATTCCCGCATCAACGGCAACTGCGCGTTCTATCTTAATGCCTAAGCTTATAAAGGTGTAGTTTAGATGTCGCCACTTGGTCGCATCACGCAAAACAATGTGCTGTGCTGGTCAACTCGCCAGCAACGTGAGATTGTTGAGATAATGCACAGTCAGTCGATGCAGTGGCCAAAGATTGAGAAGATGTGGTCGCTGCATCGACCGTCATAGGACAAGTGGCAGAAGAAGTTGATACGTTTAATGAAGCAGAAGGTTTTGAGGGGACTGTCAACTTGAATTTTGATTTTGGAAGAGGTGGGAAGTCATCCGTCTTGTCGGTTTTGTTAGTTTTGTCGATGCGTCTTTTCCTAGACTTGGCCTGGATGAATCCGTCATTCTGTATTTCATCGTCGGTCGATGTCACGTCAGTTAAATTTTCAAGAGGTCTTTTTAAATTGACAGCCTTGTCAGATTTAGATTTAAAATTTGCATTATTGATTAACTGTGTTACCTGGGTGGTCAGGCACTCTATTTTACTGTTTTGGTCCCTAACTGTCTCAGTCAGCTCCTTTATTTGCTGGGCCTGGTTTTCGATGATCAGGGTCTGGCGCTGGATGGTTCTGTCCTTTTCGTCTGGTACAGCTGGTGTCATCAATTCCTTTGATTTCATGGTCTCAGTCAGCTCCTTTATTTGCTGGGCCTGGCTTTCGATGATAAGGGTCTGGCGCTGGATGGTTCTGTCCTTTTCGTCTGCTACAGCTGGTATCATCAGTTCCTTTGATTTCATGGTAATTTCTGTTCTCTCCTTCTGGCTGGGTCCATTCATCATCGGGAACCCCAGCGTACTATGACCTCCAGAGTCTATCTCCATGTTTGTAAATCGGATTTTCTATTGAAAAACTTTCACGAGCAAAAATATGACGTATTGTCAATTATTCCTTATACAGGGCGAATAATGAATATTGTTCGCGCGATAGTAGACCACCAACCAAAATGCGATCTGGCCGTAGTAAAGTCAATATACAGTGTCGCCGAAAATGAAGATTCATCCGTTACACGCAGTTCACAACAATTGGGGGTATCCAAAATGACAACGTGGCGTATTTTACGGTGTGATCTCGGGCTACATTCATATAAAATGGTATTGACACAAGAACTCAAGCCAACATACCATCGGGTGCGCCATGAGTTTGCTGATTGGGTCCTGGAAATGATGGAAACAGATCCAGAATTTCATCGCAAAATCTTCTCTGGTTGAACGGATATGTCGACACACAAAATTGTTGTTATTGGAGTGATTCAAATCCAAGAGTGGTCCATTATCACACCATTACATTCACAAAAATTGACGGTTTGGTGCCGATTGTGGTACGGTGGCATCATTGGCCCGTACTTCTTTAAAAACGACCAAGGCCGTACGATTACTGTTAATGGCGAGCGTTAGCGTGAAATGTAAGAACGAATTTGTTTTTGCTGCAGTTCAAGAAATTGATACAAATGACATTTATTTTCAACAGGATGGTACAAAATACCATACTGTAACCGAAACAATGGATTTACTGCATGATAAACTCGGCATTATTTCACGAAACGGACTTCACATTTCTCCGCCAAGATCGTGCGATTTAACAACTTTAGACTTTTTTGTGGGGGTATGTTAAATCTAAAGTGTATGCCCAGTAATTCAAGACCTTGAACATAAAATTCAATTATTAACTATAGAGGCCATATCAGCACACAGTCATCGAAAGTTGGTGTGTCCGGATCAACCAGTGCAAACAGAGCCATGGCGTTCATTTGGACGGTATATTGTTTAAATCATAAATGGCATAAAATATATTATCAAATAAAGCCAATGAGTATGCAAATTGATCAGATTTCAGTTTCAAATCATATCGTTCTTATTGGGAAACCCCTTACGTTTTTTGAGTCGCTGAAGCCGAATCCGTAAGTATTCCGCTTTTTTCATCATACTGACAAGAATATAATTATCGAAAAACGACTAATAAGGAATCTCCGAAAATTGATGCGCGTCTATGATCTTGATGGAAGCTTGTTTTGTAGGTAAATCGGGTGCGTAGATTCCAAATTCGATGTCAATTTAGTGCAAGGGTTCAGGAGTGGCCCACGGTAAGTACTTTTTTTACTGATTTTTCACCCCTTATTTGGCACTATGACTTTTAAATGTTGTTTTAACGATGATATTCAAATTTAGCGCTCAAAATTATCTGAATGTATAGAGCATCGTCTGCATATAGCTACCGATAAAGTAAATAGACTTTTAGCACAAAAAATTTGCAAATGTCGCTCACTTTTGCAATTTTACACTAAATAACAGAATACATGCCAAACGGGATCAGATACATGCGAAACGACTTGAAAACTAGCTTAAAATTAAAATCCATGTCCTTGCCGAGTAAGGCCAACAAATTCTGCGATACAGATGTAGAAGGTGACGATTTCTATCCTCACATAGGTTTTTTCTTTATATTATTTTTATTCTCCTTTATGTTTTGAACATCGAATCTAACGGACATAAGAAGTTAAGTGTAAGAGTAGCCTTGGCTAAACTTCGCTCTTATGTCTCTCTTGGTTTTTTGTATTTGAATAAAGACATTATTTTATGCAACATCTACTGCTGGTAGCAGGAAAGGTATTCCGGATGGGTTAGAAAAAAAACCTCAATATCATATTTACTAGTTTATCATACAGCGAAAATATCCGTGTATACAATTCCATATCATTACTAATTCGCTCCAAATGCGTTGTGGTTCAGTTTCCCACAAGCCCTTATCAGTTCTCCGTCCAGTAGCAGAAATACACCGGGCGTGAGAATGACAAGGGTCTGGGAGAAAACCCTCTGATAGCTGAACGTACACAATGCATGCTCTCCTTGTTTGACGCATATGGAGGATGCCCATTTTGTTGTCCTGAGCATATCATGGCTCGCGGAGTTCTCAGGATGTTGCGAACCTCCGGTTATTGTAGGGCGGACACGTCACCTTACTCTGTAAAGATAAAACGAGAAAGGTTAGATGGAGGTCATAGAAGGAAAAAAGAGAAAATCATAGTTTTATAGAATGCCCTTTTAATTTCGGTAAACTAGATTATGTGCAATTCCGCGCTCAATTTGATGAGTGATTCTTATACAATGGCTTTTCTAAATGGTCCCCCACTTATTAGTTGAACGCATCAAGTTAGCAAAACCGTAATTCGGTGTAACGCATTGACGCATAAATGCTATACTGCTGTACTTAGGTAAAAGGCATCAAAGTTCATTTACTGCCTTTTTAAATTTTGACGTCAATACATTTATTTTATTATTACAATTACAAAATATATCATTGATTACGTAGTTCAACAAAAATAGATAGTTTTTCACTTATTTGATATCAACTACAATTCCTGTGCATAAAAGCAGTAGACTAATTCTTCAAAGCAAGAAAACAGTATTCTTCAAACTACTCTATTCAAAAAAATTAAGGCAGAAGACAAAAATCCCAATTTTTCGGTGATTTTTGACAGGCAATATATCGGTGAAAAATGGTCGTATCTAGACTAAAAAAAGCGTTTTGAGGAGCAACGGTTTTCATGCAATCCTAACAGATAGCAAAAGTAAAATGTTTGCCTTCTTTTTTAGTCCATGAGCTTGAACTTATTTCTGTTCGGCCATCATATGGATCAGGTTTATTCAGCTTCAATATTTAATTTTGCTGGGTAGTGATACTGCTTTTATTCTCTGTAAAATACAAGTACTACTTTTTACCCTTTCACAACCTATTATAACTGTTTCCTCGTTGTAAATCACACTTTTCGTCTGTGATTTTGCTTAACTTTATGAAAACAAAAGTTATTCGTAAAATCTGAAAGTTGCTCCCCAGCTATTATGATTAGCCTTTAGGATCTTACGCGTGAAATTGCACGATTTTAGTCTAGTATCAAAAGAGAATAGAATTGCAGTATTCCATAGAATAACTAAGAATCCAATCAGGGTCATCTTTATCTGTTAAATGTGCTGGAGCTCCTACAAAATACGAATACAGGTTTGGTTCCACTAATTTTATTTCTCAAGCCGTTACTTTTAATAAAACACCTGGAACAAATTCTTGCATATTTGGGTTATTATTCTTCACATTTCCGACTATTTACATCAAGGATTTACAAAAAATAGCAAAAATAGTTGAGTTACAATTAATTATTGTGAAGGGATAGATTTGATTCAAAAAGTGGAGGGACGCTTTCTATCCGCGAAACGTGTGATATCCCCCAGAACATTATATCCCCAAAAAATTCCCCAAACAAAAATCCCCTAAATTTGGGGGCATATCCACCAAGACGACAGCAATGCCGTTTTCTCTTGGTATATACGCTCCGTGACTCATATATTAGCGCGAAAATCTTGGAGGTGGCGAGACGAAACTGAAGAAAGTCCATGAACATGGAATGTGTGCGGGGGATGGATGTATGAAAGTGATACCACTAGTTTTACTGTCCACAACATTTATGAGGTAGTACTTTTGTGTGATGTAATCCTTCCTTTAAGTGATGCTAGGCTTCATCCTGAAAGATGCGCTCTAGCATCTCATGTTAACACAACAGGGCATTCTATGAATTACACAAGTATCAAAGTTCTTGATAAAGAAAAACACCTTTCCAAACGTTTATTCCTGGAAATGTCCCACATTTTCATGAATAACAACTGTATCAACAAAAAGACAGATGTTAAACAACTGAGTGTCATTTACTCATATTTGCTAAACTGCGAAAAATTGGAGAACTTACATATCTCCCCAAATTTCGACTTTTCACAACCATAAATATAATCTGTGTTTTGGGCGATTCCACCAACAAATTTCATTCCACTCAAAATCTAATAATTCTCTTCTCACGATTTATTAATAATTGTTAATTTAAAATTCCCATTAATTAAAATATAGTTTATTCAACTGCCTCTGGTCGGTTTAACAATTTCTTACATAACATTCTGAAAATCACATCATCTGAAGTGATTTGGCAACGTTTGGCACACGCCCACAATTCGTTCCATCTTTCAACACAGACATTGCCAACCTTCGGCCTTCTGTCAAAGGTTCATCTCACTCATTATTCCATGACCACCATTTTGTGCAATCATCAAGTGGCTTCACGACGTAATGCTCTAATGTTTTTTTAAATAATTTTTAATCTGTTTTTAACTTGTCTTGTCATATTTTATATAATTTTGACCATTGTACCATGTATCCAGCTCTCACCATGTTACTGGACGTTTCCCTCATCCTATACGTAAACAACAATTAGCAACATCCTCACATACTACTGTAAGTTGAGTCAATTTAAATTCATTTTACACTTGTTGCTACTGTTATCATTGTAATTGCAGCTCCTGATGATGATGGCAAAGTCCATTGAAAGCTAGAGAGAATTAAAAAAAGTATAAAGAGTCCTCTTTGCTTAAATTTTGTCGAAGTACCCAACAAAAGGCGGAAGCTTTAATTTTTCACCTAACTGGTCTAGACGACAATGACCACGTCTCAAGTTATATATATATATACATATTGTCAAACATACTTTTTTGTAATGGTGGAAGTGCAGCGCCAAAAAAATTATTGATTTTTCTCAATTTTCTTCATTGCATCTGTTTCCTCCTCTCCTTCTCCTACATGTGGCATATATCATTGCCTTTGTATATAGTATATATAAAATATGTCTCATATGAGCCCTAGCCGTATCTTAGATGCCATAAATCAAATGACGCATACACTGCGACTTACAAGAAAGTATTCGGACAGCTTTTATAGATAATTGTATGCTCTACAATTTTGGTGTAAGCTATTTTTGCGATGACTCGTACCGGTCCAGAGAAATGTAAATAAATGTAATTTTGACATGTACACTCCAATTGAGAATTTCGCGCTCCAATGATATGTGTCAAGTTTTGATATATTGTTCATAGTACTGTATTTAAGGTATGTATCTATTTTCAGCTTTGTGGGAATTTTTCCAAACCTAATTTTTCTTTTAACTGTTGTATAATGGTAAATTCAAATGTGTCAGCCTTTGGTTATCAAATAAATGTCTTCTGAGCCGAACAGTCACAGTTGCTCAGTTAATGAGACTCCTCCAGTAGCAAAAATATAATTACTTCCCTTCAAGTGTTGTCAAAAAGGGCGAGGCGGCATTGAAAAAATTTAATAATTCAGTCGGGAGTGTTAAAAAGGGTAACTAGGTGGATGGAATCTGATGGTGAGACGACGGTTTCCGTTAATTAACGTTTATGATTTCGTTAAATGCGCCGTCAGCTGAATGTGCTTGCTCTCTGTTGGCTCTCATCTCTGCAGACACAAAGGTACTAGCACAGCTGCGAGGCGTAATTAGACGAGCGTATTTGTGTTTTCTGTAGATGGTGTAAAGATGGGCTTCAGGGCTATACTATTTTTTTATACTGAAGCTGCCGAGTACGCACAAGCCTAAATACCAGGACACCGTGGCTGCTATGAGGTGCTTAGAAACTTTCTTAAGCCGATTTTTAGATTACCTGAGCCTAGTAGAACCGGGAAAAACTTCCTCAGGTAGATTGTTCCACAATCTCGATTCCCTAGGGACAAATGAGCGATCGTAGCGTTTTGTTCGTTTTAAAATGAATATTAATAATAGAAAAAATGTTTCTATACGTTGTCTTGTTGCTTATCAATCGCACTTTATACCACATTCAATTAGACAAAGTTATGTAATCGTATACAAATGCTAGTAACATTTTTTCGTGAATATTTTTACACCACTAACAAATAGCTATCTTATATGAAAAAATTTCTTCCACGATATTATGGTGAGAAAATAGATATGTCATCAAATAAAAAAAATGCACAGTATTGTGAAAATTCATGATTATAAGCATTGAAGACGTGAAAAGACGGTAATAGACGCATTAGAGTCTTTCTTAGACTAAAAGAGGCTGATTCATACCACGAAGATATTTATTTACCGAACATTATACCTATACCAGGTAATAATATATGACTGTAAGCACAAAATGAAAAAATAACCCTTCCACTCCTTGAGAAATAAAAGGGTCATTTTTTTAGAATTGAAATTGTCATTTTTTAAAAAATTTCTTAAGAAATGAAAGGGAAATTTTCTTATTCAAACTGAATGCTAACGCACTGTTTCATAAGCATTACGCAGATGGTCATTAAAAGGATATAACAACAGTCTGATTTCTTGTTATTAATTTTATATCCAGACGCGATGAACAAAATAGATACTAGAGCTGATTTTTGCGGAGGGGGGGTACCATTACTTAAAGCCGCCACTGTTAGGGACGCAGCCAGCAATCTGGTACATTTTAATCCTTCCAAAACACAGACTATATAATAGCGCTCATCCGGTTTTGATAGATGGCCGATTTCTACCAAAGTGCTGTTCATTTCGGAGTTCAGATCCCCGAGGACTTGATTTGGTACGAACATATCTCGTCAATAGCGGCAGCTACTGGGAAAAAGCTAGACTATTTGCGTAGGGTTAAGAAGTAATGTTCTACAGATATCCTCCTCACTCTTTACAAGGCCCAGGTAAGACCTAGCCTTGAGTACTGCTCACACGTTTAGGGTGTTGCCGCTCAGTGTACGGCGTTCCGACTGATCGACGATTCTTATCTAACAGAGAGTCTGGGAACCCTTTCGCACCAATGAGCCGTCCTGTATTTGTAAACTTGCCGGTGAGTCAAAATTGAAGAGGGGGCTGGCATCAAATGCTGAAATGCTGCCATATAAAAATTTGAAGAGAGCAGGTTTGCACTAAATCAAAAATTAAGGAGCGGGGAGAGGGGACAAAGTGTTCTATTCTTGTGTTTTGTTATTATATCAGAAATATACAATTTACGAATTGGATAAAATGTTCGGTACATTTCGCATTAAAATCCGTAGTTCGGTAGAATACGACTACCGAAAAAATATGGCGTCAAGTTGGTTGACTGCATTTCATCCGCTACGCTCTGATCAGTTCGGCACAAGTTGCCCCTCTGAGAAAAAAGTTAGCTACGAACATGTATAACAAAAAAATCAAATGGGTCAAGTTAGTCAAACAGATCAAATTTGCATATTTACCATGTTTTTTTTTTGTACAATTTTGGGGCTCTTTAGGATATCCTCATCTGAGAAAATATGCTCTCAATGGCTCTTCAGAAGGGTTTGGAGGCAGTTACGCTTTCACACAAAAGTTATCTCATGTAGATGGATGGCCCTCCCCCTTCCCCTGAGAAAAATCCCTGCGGGCGCATATGACCGAAGCTATGTGTACATCAGGCGTGGATGATGGTCGGTTCACATCCAGACGAGCATCGAATGCCACTGCTACAACACAGATGCATCGGTAGCGTATGATCGAGTTGCGAGGCTCGGAAATATTAATTTCTCCCCACGTTTTAAGGATATAATTTACGGAAAAATCAAGGATGGGTGAAATATGTTTAAAAGTGTGCGTAGAATTACCACGGCTGAAGGCGTATAAAGAATACCACTGTCAAAAAATTGAGATATATCCTCCCCCGCCCTTTACAACCCCGCACTTCCAAATTTTTTTCCAAAATGATTAGGATCCTCTGAAACGTAAAGAAACGATTTTTAAAAACTATAAAGCTTTTCCGTCCTTGGCATAGTAGTAATCTTGTTTGAAAATTTCTTCAAAACCCGACCGGTACCTTCCAAGTTATAGGGAGTTCAAGGGGATTAGCGGACAGACAGATCGACCGACGGAAATGAGCGACATGGTTTTCCGTGATGTGCATGTCATATAACATACAAAAAACAAAATATTTAATTTTCGAAATCTTTCGCTATTACAATACCTCCAAGCCAGTGGAGTAGAAAGTGAAATCGGTAGACCTGGTAACACTGTATCCATGTCACGCTTTGCAACCCTCTAAGCAATAAATATCAATCGCACATCTAATTCCCATTCAGGTGTGAATATCAACGAACGGCGAGTGGCAATACACGACAGTGGCAGTGTATCCCCTAAATTCACGGAGCGCTCCATCCGATCTGCTTCTGACATGGAGAAGACACCAAACACAGCCCTTGGAATCAAACCGTATCTGTTCCAAACATGTGCCTTGCCACCGATGATACAGTTATGAATTATTAATGGACAATTTGACACATCTCTCTGAATTGAATATGCAATTCTGTTGGTGCTTACCCGGTGGCCCTGGCAAGAATTAACATAAATACATAAGCATTATATCTAGTCACTGCGCGAGTTGGTGACAACCGCGTTTATAGTATACACCATTTGCAATTTACTCATATGGCCTTGTCAAAGAAATCATATAAATGGACTATGGGAGAACTCAATTCTAGGGGTTCACTACTTGCCTTGATTTTCAAGCTATTTGACTTGAGCTTGACTTGATTTTAGGAGTGTAAATTAAGTCAAGTAGTTTTAACGTCAAACATTTCATTTCTCTCCAAACGAAAAATAAATCACGAAGTACTTTTAAAAAAGATCTGGATGCACTCGCGAAGCCTCGGTAGCATTTCGAAGACACCGTATATTGGTGTATGAGTGTGTAATTTTTGTTTTTGTTTTTTCAGAACCGATGTGTTGTTTAGTTTATCAACGCGACCAGCGCCTGAATTGAGTACTGATGCATCTTGGACTTTGGTGTATATGTTACTAAAAAATAACTGCAAATTTCTGTACATTTTAGTGCTTTCGTGTTGAGATATAACAGAAATATAGCATCGTTTGATATTCGAGAATGACTATTTCCTAGTGTCCACTCAAGGGGGTGTGTATTTCCGTAAACATGAACCTATTAACATTTTTTTGTGATCTCCGTAACATAATCTAATCTGTATACAACAATTGTTCTTACCTGTGTAAGCCAAATGAGTTAAAAAGTAGTTCAATCGACTCTTGATTTTCCGTCTGTGGACGCTTTTCGAGCTGCTATGATGATAACTCGTATCTATCAATTGTTCAATCTGAAACAAGTAATGTTGCTTGAGTGAACCTTCTCCTACTCATTTGTAACACATTTTTCAAAATTCATAGGATTATCGCTCATCGATATGGTCTAGACAAGTATTATGTCCCCAATTTCAAACGTATATCCATTAAAAAAATGGCAACATGTAGGTTCACTCTTCCCTTCCCACGCAACGCCGTCGCCAGTTCATATAGGATTATATTCAGCACAAGTTAGACTCTCTGAGAAAAACATTAGTTATGAACATGTATAACAGAGACATTAAACGAATCAAGTCAGTCAAACAGGCCTAGCGGTAGTTCAAGGTCGCCTCTCCCCGATGTCAAAATGCATAACGCGTAAAACGCGAGTTACGCCACTGGAAATGCATAGGTTCGAAGAAAGAAGACGCTGCATCAGCTTTTTCCATTCTTATCTTACACACACACTTGCATTGTTATTCAGATTCACTTTGCTTTTGCTACAATCAACTCTGTAATTCTTCTCAATAAAAATTTTGTTAGCTCGGTCTGAAAACAAGTATTTTGAGGTTTTTTTAAAAACTCATCGACGCAAGCTCCCGTCCTAACTCGCGGTAGCCCGTCAGTAAGGCCAGAACACTTACCAAGACCGGCACGCGCGCCAGTAATCTCAGGCAGCAAAAGCTTCTTTAAGGGTCAAATGTACGGGGGAAATCTATGATGTGTGGAATATGTCTGATAGGTGCATAGAATCATATGGGCTGGGAGCGTATAAATATAATTACGACAGAAAAATTGAGATATACCCTCCCTCACCCCCTACGACACGCCACCGCCAACTTTTTTACCCCTTAAAAGTTTTTCAAAAATGATCAGAATCCTTTGAAACGTCAAACACCGAAGTTTGAACGATTTTACTTAATATTTTGTTTTCATTTTGATTAGAATTATTTATTTCAATTTTGATGCGACTTAGTGTTTTAACTTATTTTAGAATTATCTTTGATTCCCACCGATGGTGATAAAGTCAACACATCCTGAGTTATTGTTACATTTTGCGACAGGAAGCGGCCGAGAAATGTAAAAAATACCATTACGCAATACAAATCACTGCCTGCAGGTTAGAACCATTTCGAAGCTGGACGACACTCACCAATGAGCGCTAGATGGGTACTGACCAGTACTGACCAAATCGCTCATCTATGATCATAGAGGTGGAAACCTTGTCTTGGAATTTATGAGGTGCGGTGTTGCCAAGCGAACCAAGGATGTAATGTTGCAGAATTTGAGGCGATCTTGACCTTTCATTTCGACTTTAAATGGAGCGCCGTTAGTACCGATCTGGAATAGGTCCTAATCAGATTCGACGCAATTCGCTATTCAAAAATGTGTACGCTCAAAATAAAACCATTATTTGGGCGTGAAGACTAAACTACCGCATACTTTCAACATGCATCTTAATTCAAGGAATTGGTGTAACATATTGGTAATGCTGCAGATTACCGCGTCAGCATTGCTAGGCAACGCGGTAATGAGCTTCGCTATCCAACCGGCTTCTATCCCTTTCTAAGATTCGTGTCTATATACACTTCTCTCTCGTACACATTGAATTCAAGCCATCAGACAAATTTGGTTCTCAGTGTATACTGTATGTGTACATAACACAGACGTCTGAGGGTAAACTATTGGGACAAGTGTTTAATACGAAACACAAGTCGGGTCACAACATCAGAATAGGAAATACGCAAGTTTATTTACGTTAATATAATACCGTAAACGTATATTTCATTCTGCGCAGTGACGTCACAACTTATCGCTTGCCATCTTATTCTATGCTTGAATAATTTGCGGTCAAGTTTTGAAATGTTCTATATTTTTTTTGTTGTTTTTCCGACGTTGCCTTGACGGTGAAATTCTTCGCTGTCAACCGGTGTTGACATCTATGTTGAATAAGGGGCATAATTGTAGTTGGTAGTTGTAGTTAGAGTCAGTATCCTTTAGGACTGATCAAACTGATTGATGAATTAATGATAGCGACAAAAGATTGGCTGCTATCGTGACGTTACGTCAATAGCGTTGCGTTTCGATATTTTAAATATGCTGTTTGTTTTTCTCAGTTTATTAATGAATACTCGTAACTTTCTACCAAATAAGTATAAAATAAGGGTGAAGGTAGATTTCTAAAGCAATATGCTATAGACTGCAAATGAAAATAAATAACCGATATTTGAATCATATGCATATTCCATACTTGTATGCAATTTAAAATTTTGCTGGATCCTCGGAACTGGGTATTCAAAAAGTTTTCTCTTAGCATATCAAACAAGGTTCTATAAAAAAAGGACAGTGCATGTTTATTTATTATTATGGCAATTTAGTTATGCAGAGACATGTCCAAAGTAATTCTACGCATAGAATACAAAAGAGACTGAAAGTTAAGGGTTTCTTGGGCGCTCTTTTTGGCGAAATAAAACTAATTTGTAAAGCAGCTTCAGCTACAGAAAAGTCACTCCCAAGACGTTCAATTTCATCTCACTCATTAAGTCAGAATTTGATAATCATTTAGAAAAAACTGGAAGGCAAATAAACGTATGATTCGACTCTAGCAATGTACTACGATACTGATTCACTGATTCAACACGAGCCAGATTAAAAACATAAGGAGTTGGAACATCCACTTTACTATGGAAATAAATTTTTCTTTCGGAAAATGTTCACCGTTTTAAAATGGGATCAACCTATCAATGGTGGTAATTTTATCTTTTCTGCATTTGATAGATATCGTCACGTGTTTGAGAGTTTACACTTATAGTCTGGTTTTTCAACTGCATGGTAATTTTCAAGTTAGATAACTATCACTACGAAGATAGTACCTAATCATCCATATGCTATTTTTTCCAAGTTTTTGTTAATTAAACCATTGCTGTTGATGCGGCAACTACGTATTGTGTTCTGCGCGTTTCGTGATGCTCGACGTTTGTGTCTCGTATCATCTGCGAAAACCCATGTCAGTGTCAAGCAAATCAGATTAGACATTGGCCACGTTAAACCTTGGCTAGCTGTATCAAATCAAAAAGTCTAGGTGCTTCGTCTTAAGCTCACACATTTATCTTTTATTTGCTCTTCTCGTTTCTTCCTTTCTTTGTCTTCCTTTTTTCTTGACACTGTCTGGTTTTTGGACAACCAGAAATTACAGATTCGACAAAAAAACATAAAACGTAACTAATGGGCAAAGGTCATACGGACCGCCAACAAATGACGAATAAACCGTGAGTAGACAAGCGCTTTGTATAAACATGTATACGGCAGCAATTCGACCAGAATATTTGATTGTTTCAAGGAAGGATTTCAACAGTTCTAGTAAGTAACGTGGAAAGACATCGTGGGAGTTTATAGAGGAAAAGTGAAAAAACATTGCTTGGTTTTAATACAACTCAGCTGATTAGACTATATTTTATATCAGCTGTTAATAACTGACAATGAGTATAACATGCTATTCCGGCCATATTGATATACAGGGTGTCCCAATATTCCGTATTCCGTATTTTTAGACTCAAATAAGTCGATTGGAGATGATTCGCCTCTATGCAAAAGTACTTCGTTTGCCCGTTAAAGGGCGTCAGGTTTCTTTTTAAAACATATTATAAAAGATTTTTGGAACTGATAGTCCGATTTGAATGGAATTTGGAACACATGTATTTTGCTGGACGTCCTGTTATTTGAATTTTACCAAAAACACGTAAGGGTTCAGAAAACTATCTCATCACTACATAAATTGTAGCAGAATTTTTTCGCATCTCTCCCAACGAGTCTGATTTTTTTTTAATTAATAGATCCCTTTATTTACCTCATTCTTTGTCTGCTTTAAAAACGAGCCATCTCACATAGTTTTCGAGAAAAAAATGTTTTTTCGGAGCTGGTTTCTATGTTATGTCAGCGTCAGATTACTTTTGACAACAAACTTTATAAAGTTTAAATCAATAAGTAATGTTCGAGTTGTTGTTGCTACTTGTTTTTTTAACTGTGGGAAATGATTCAAATTGCTGCAAATATATTAAAGAATAATGACATTCTAGAGAAAGTTGACTAGAACTTTTAAGCTCTATATTATTTTGTACAGGAACGAAAATGGTCTTAATATTGAACACCTTTTATGAAAGCTTCGCACTATTGCCAGTATTAAATGTTTTTATAGGAGATAAAAAATTCAGTAAATAAAAATATCTGCTAAATAAAAAAAAATCAAGAGTCGTCGGAAAAGTTGGCAAACATTCTGCTATAATTTATGTAGGGGTGGGGGTAGTTTTCACCCTCCTCGAACTCCTTAGAATTTTTTGTAAAAGTCAAATATTAGAACGACTATCAAAACCTACGTGTTCAAAATATCATTCAAATCTGACTATCGGTTCTTAAAATATCGTGAAAAATGTGTTTAACGGACACGAAGCATATATTCTTAGAGGTAAATCATGTCCAATCGACTGATTTTGAGTCTAAAAATACGTGGTACTTCTATGTGCACGGAATATTGGGTCACCCTGTATATACAAGTATCTGATATGTTTTCCTCCAATTCATGTATCCTTTTCAGCCAATTCGCCTCAACCAGTTGCTCCACGCAGCTTAAAGACTCTTTCCATAAGATGTATGCGTCTCCATAAACGGATTTACTACCCTTTCCGTCATTTGGTTGCAGCTCAGATTTATGTATGTTGAAGGCTACTTTTAAAATGTAGACGGTTTCCTCTTTATGGCGCTTTGAGGATTTTACTGCACAAAAATGGACGATTTAGATCGATTTGGAATGCCTTTGTGGACGTGTTACATATCGGAAATATATGTAACCTCCAGGGATCGGATCGTACTGAAATGATATGATGGCTTTTCGTAACAGCTTGCTGGTGAATGAAGTTATGGTTCTATCTTTGAAATTTTTAGATTGAGGGTAATTTTCCTTATAGAGCTTTCATCGCTACGAGGGTGTTCCCTACTCAAATGGACATAATGAAATGATAGATATTGTAGACCCAGAGCCAGGGTAATTTTCCTTACAGAGCTTTCATCGCTTTTCATATCTGAAGATAAGAACCTTCTAAATTCAGTTTTTACGAACATACAGGCTGAGTTATCTAAACAGGCCAATTTTGTTGAAATTTTGCAAGATAATAAAGTAACGTGAAACTAAACGGAAGGTTAAAAATCTAGGGCCGCCCTCGATTTTTTGCATAATATGTTTTTATCAAATCAACAACTTTTAAGCTAAATATTGAAATGTTTCACTACGCACAAAAATCCAATGAATGGTGCTAATTAAGTAGCAAAATAGATTGATTGCGCCTTTGGTTTTTAGTTAACAATTCTTATATATATATATATATAGCGAGGGTCCTGCGGCTGCTACCGCTTCTCGCACCTCAATCGCCATTCTCTTCTGTTTTCCCAATCTCTTTCATTCATTTCCCGTTTCCTCCTGGCTTCTTCTATTTAACAATTCTTATTTGTCCAAATATTTTATTTTCAGAATTTTATGTAACACAAAACACAAAAGCGGCAGAATCTCACGTAGGATTATGAAATTACAAATTCAGTCCAGACCGACCGAACAGTGGCGATTTTTCAGTGCTCGGTTTAGTTTCGAAAATGAAACTTGTAATAGAATTAGAGGAAATGTTTGCTTTGAACTAAATCAGATTTATCATCCTTAAAACGTACAGCGAGTCAACTGGCTAAGAAAATATGATATTTCCAACATATCCTAAACAATGTAAAGGGCGTTAAATTACTTTGGCCTTTTGAAAAGACTATGCATTTTTGAGAGCGAGGTACTGTCGCTGACAAGCTAAAAATTGACTCATCTCCATCGAATCTTTCTGGAACTTGCTGCGAGTATAGCGTGAACCTTCATACCACCTTACGTTGCCTTAATGAAAAATGGCCATGTAATAAAAGGGGATACACTAACAGAACGTTATCTATCCAATAACAATTAAACGTTGTATTTCTGCCCGTCGTAATTTTAACGATGTATAACAAGCGATCAAGAGTCAGTGTTGTCCCATGGAGCAATAAATAGAGTTAAATTGGAGACAAGGGTTGAGAATGGCGATCGGCGACACGCGATCAATGAAAAAACAAAGAAGGCGGCTTGGATGTCAAGGGAAGGGTCCATGGACGATTGGAGATAGGAGGTTATACTGCTTCTACTCTTTTTAAACGCAGTTTTTCCCACAATGTTGCAATTACACTGGTGAACAAAATTAAAATATTTTTTTTGTGACATGTACAAATCAAGGTGGTTATTATGTAAAACGTACCCAAAAAGCCGGAAATAGCATTCGATTTTTTCTATCACCCACGGTTTTCTTGCAATAAGGCATTTATTTGCTGCTTATACTCGTAAAATATAAGGATATGTGTGTAAAAGTACTAATGTTGCTCCTGAAGTATCTCTAAACAATGTCTAGCAATAATCAGCAAGCAAATTGACACTCCATTTGCATTGATACCATTTTTCCATTGCAGAAATGCCTTGGTGGAACACTTCACCATGTTCATCACTTACCGCACCTAAATTTTCCTGGAAAAAATTGAGATGAGAATCCAAAAAGTGAATTTATAGAGACATGTTACATCCCATTACTTTATAAGCATTAATTAGTTCACTCACAATATCTTTATAATTGTCCGCCTTCACATTGCCTAAACAATTTGCAGTTAAACTGATTTAAGAGCCTCCAAGCTCGTAATTCAGTTTCATTTAGAGCACTGTCAAATACATCATCCTTCATGATTTTCCGTGTTTTTGGACTCACAAATATGTCGTCTTTAATTTTTGCCTCACTAAGTCTCGGAAATCTTTGTTTTAAATGCAGAAATCCTCTTCCATTTCGATCCATAGCTTTCACAAAATTTTTCATTAGTCCCAACTTAATATGCAATATTTGGTATATCCCAGTTGCATTCGAAGAATGGCTATTATCTTTAAATCTGCACGTATGGCCCATCCATATTCATTATAACAGATATGCTCTAACAGAACTCACATATTGTCATATGATTCCTTCATATGAACTGCGTGCGCTATAGATACAGATGGATATTTATTACCGTTGTGTACCAATACCGCTTTTAAATTAAGCTTAGAGGAATCAATGAACAGGGCAAATCATTTGGATCATGTTTCTGTCCTAACGCGTCAAACAAATTGTTGACATCGGAGCAATATATCAACTCCCTTTCTTGACGGAAACAGTGTGTGGTGTTTTGTTGCCGTTTTCGGTAAAAAGTAATGTTAACATCACCGTGGAGAAGATTCCATCCTTTCAATCGTGACGCTTAAAGTTCTGACTGGGATCTTGACAGATTTAATTCTCGAACTAAGTCATTGAGTTTAGGCATGCACGATGGTCGTGCCAGGGTTAGAAGGCGACGTGGTGAAAGGAGGAATCCACAGTTTTTTGTTGAAAGACATATTCATCACACTGTTGGAGTTATGGTTTGGGGTGCTATAGCTTATGGTTCCAGGATACCTTTAATCTTCATCAGAGGTAACATGAACGCGCAGCGTTATATCCACGAAGTTCTAGAACCCCATCTTTTACCCTATCTTGACACCCTGGCAGATCCAACTTTCCAACAAGATAATCCCCGACCACATGTTGCAAGAGTCACAATAGTCTTCTTTCAACATAATTTTGTCACATTGTTACCATGGCCACCAAGATCTCCCGACTTATCTCCAATTGAGCACGTGTGGGATATGATGGGTAGGAGATTGCTCAATTTGCAACGTCCTCCTCAGACTCTAGAAGCACTTCGAGAGGAGTTGGTGGTTGCCTGGAATGAGATACCACAGGAGGACATTGACCACCTGATCAGAAGCATGCCTAGGCGCGTTGGAGAATGCGTAGCACATCAGGGTGCATCCACACATTATTAAAGGTCAAAGGGCTTTAAAGCAGTGCAATCATTTTGAAATTTTTATCATTTACTTATTATGCTTCATTAAGTACTTATACAAAATTTTATTAAAATAAAACCATTTAAACTAGGTGTTCGGATTTATATGTCACTTAGTATATATGAAACCTGTTAAAATTAGATACGTGAAAATTAACTTGGGTTACATTCAAACTAAAATATTATAAAACTGGATGCGAGCGACACTAGAGAAGAAATCCATCTAGCCATGAAAAAAAAAAACAAATGAAGCGCACAAGCATAAAATGTCAAATAATGACATGAGTTCTAACCTTACTACTACTACTGTTTTAGTTAATTTTGATAATTAGTTTCAAATTTATAAAGTGAATTGTGAGGAAAATGGGTAACTCAAAATTAGAGTATCGCAGGGTTGACATTTCTGATAAAAGAGCGTCATCAGCCAAAAACAATTCTTGAGAGAATGGTTGCCATCTATTGAGATGATGGACCATCATATTACACAATAAAATTTAGGTCGAAACAGTTTAGATGGGATCGTGAATCCATAGAACAGGATCCCAGAAGTGGAAGACCCAAAATTGCAACAAATGATGAAATGTCTCAAAAAGTGGAAGCTATGGTTCTCGAAGATCGTCGAGTAAAGGTCTCTACTATTAGTATCGCATTGAATATATCGGAACCCATCTTACACGCCAATTTGAACATGAGTAAGGTATCAGCCGGGTGGGCTCTACGACTGTTGACACCTGAACATAAATTGCGCAGGCTGCAAATTTCAGAAAGTCTGTTTGGCATAAATTGTGACGGGCGCCCAGACTTGGGTGCATCATTGGGATCCTGAGACAAAAACAGAAGTCAAATTGTACGAGCCTGTCTGACCAACATGATCCATTTAATTTTTACTGTTCTATGTATCTAGCTTTTCTCTCAAAGAGGCCAACTTGTGCTGAGCTCAATCAACCTACTTGATGCCATTTTTTACGTTAATCTTGATGTTGTTTTGGAGATGTGCTGTTATCATAATGTGTCTACGTGTAAACTGAAAATAACTGACCAGTTTAGGAGACATGATATTGAATAGCCATCAAAATGTATAAATATTAATGCTCTACTTAAAAAATACCAATGGGGTCGAAGAGGTCAGATGCTAATAGTTCAAAAATAGGCGATAATTGAATATGGATGTGACTGGCGATACATGCAAGCTGATATTACAGAAGGAAGTGATACTTTGACCCGTGTAGTAAATCTTGATTTTTATATCACTCACACCGCGAAGGCGTCATATACAGATAATGGATATAGATAGGGTACACAACTAGACAAACACGATTGGGTAGGTAAAAGGTTGTTGATTTCCCATTCAAAGCATTAAAAAAACATTGATAGTAAGCAGTTTAGTAGTTATACCTAATCACATTACGGCATGCGTAAGCGTTAACGTTATCCACTTACCAGTGGCGGTGCTAGATCATATATGGACGTCGGTGACAGCTTTGCGAGGTCCCTTCTATTTCCCTGCAAAAAACAGTTAAATTGAATGAGCCGAATTATACACTAATATATTAATATATGCGTTTTATTGCTAATCGGAAGATGACTAGCGACACACTAGCGGCTACCTAGTTAGTGCACAAGTTGATATGTTACTGACTTTTTGACATTATATATGTTTTTTACGTAATAATCCTGCGGTTCTACTTTGAAAAATAATACGCTATAGATAGGCAGTGAAAATTGCGCGTGGTGTGTTTTGAGATTAATCTTAGCTCACCATAGCGTTATTTAATTAATGACTATGTTTTATGCTCATTCAGTGTCATCAGCAGCACATAAATTTAAAACACACTATATGTTGGTAATAGGACATTCTATTTTTAAATGCACTTTTCATTCTAGAAATGTTGCTACGTTTTTTCGAATCACCCTGTATACATGAGATTTTAGACAAATGCTTATGTCAAAATTTCTTAGAAATCGTGCTATTATTTTATGTTTCTTATTTTAAATATGCTCCGAAAAAAATATCCCAGCATTTAGGGGCGTCATATTTCTGGATATTCTACTCTGAAAATATTCACAACGTTGTTGTTAATCACCTCGTATATATAATTACGATACAGTACAGTAAAAAATTAACCTCTAAGTCCAAATTACGAGTTTTAGAAAATAAATTTTCTTTAGATATGTAAGCAACTACTGAATCTCATAAATATATTTTAAAATAAACATAAATAAGAATGATTTCAGTTTGTTGACACTTATTTCAAAATGACGATTCAACAGTATTATGAATAACAGTGAATTAATAAGACAAGGCTTATCAATACTGATTGTAGTGAAATGTAAAAAACAGCGTAATAAATTAAATAATGCAATCATTACACATGTTTTAACATCCTGTCGCCAAATGTTATCGCGGCATTTGCATTTGGAGATTCCTGATCATTTGTTTTCTTCATGAATGACACTTTATAACTTACAAGCTCATCTAAGTGGCACATAGACTGCCAAATGAGGAGTCAAAGTTCAAGCGCCACATACTGATTTGAATTTTCTGAGACAGAACGCCAGAGCTCCATATGCTGTTGGAATCCGTGGGGGGAAATACGATTTTGACATAGTTTTCATCTTACTCGGTCAGTGATATCTTCCCTCGGTTCAGGTTATAAGAGAATATAATATTTTGCAAAAACTCTTGCTAAGTTGGGTGAAGAATTAGATCATCTGGGACACAAGAGCCGTAACACCCAGTATAGTCGCCCAATTCCATTGTCCATTCTGTTGTAATACCATACGTGCCCGGTATTGGAATACGAACGTTTATAGTTCAGGGCACCACAATGCTTTTTCGCCTTTAGACTTGGCCTAGAATAATTTTTGGATGCTCCTAAAAATGATCAATAGCACAAAACGTACAAAACTGCTTTGTTTTTAACACACACCTCCACTGGAACTGAATCGATTTTAAAAACATTAAATTTTCATCAAAATTGTAGTGATTCTTTCTGGTGAAAAGGGGCCAAAAGTTGGCGCATAGTTAAGCGAAATGCAAGACAGAACCAACGGAAATGAGTGGGATGATTTTTACTTCCTAAGCCACTGGGCGACACCACGAAAAAACACGTAACTCATTTCTGTCTGTCTGTCTATCTGTCGGTATGTCCGGTAATCTTTGGAAAATAAGTACTTCTCGGATTTGGATGAAAATTTTGCACAAGCTAACTAATGTGCCAAGGACGAAAAAACTGTAGTTTTTGAAAATCGGTCCAGTGACTTCTGACGCTTCAGATCCTGATCATTTTTGAAAAGGGGTCAACAATTAGAGGGTGGGGGTTGTATGGAGAAGGAGAAGACATATCTCAGTGTTTTGATAAATAGTATATTTAGATGCTTCCAATCCCGGTAATTATACGCACCTATTAGCCAAATTTCACACATCATAGGTTTCCCTGGACACTTGTCTTTAAAATAGAATGATACAGAAATTTTATCGATTCGCCTCTCCTTCTGCTATCTCAGCGCCTGGCGCGTAACGGTCTGCTTGACGCGTGATGAAGCGGTGCTTCGGTGGGCGCTGCCGCGTCTGACGATATGGAAAGAGACAACGTAGCCAGGGGGACGGTAACTACCGGTAAAGCAAGGAAAGAATGTCTATGGACTAATTGTATGGGCCTGTTTGACTGACTTGATCCATTTAATTGCTCTATTGTACATGTCCATAACTATTTTTATCTTAAAGAGTTTATCTTGTGATGAACTTGATCCTTTATGAACTGATAAGGGCGTTGCGTGGGAAGTGCAGAGTCAACTTACTTGACGCAATTTTTGTGATGTCATATTTACGACAACATTATTTCATTCTGAAACAATCACATATTTTAGAATCTTTCTGTACATACTTTTGTCAATCGCTATTCTTTTTATTGGAACAGAATTCGAGCTTCCAAAATTTTTTGAAAAAAAAAGAAAATCCCCATAAAGGATACTTCCAGGGATTTTAAAACTTGAACAACAGCAATTGTAGGGTGGCAGTTGAGGCTAGATGGTTATTTTATACAGATTACCTAAAACCTTAACAAGTAATCTACAAAGTCGTATAGGATAGTAGTTTCAAAAGTTGAATTTCAGATTTTTATTGTGTACTAAAATAAAGAACCACTCTAAAGTGGTATTTTAAAAAAGCAGATAATATAAATCCAGCAGAATTACCTAACCTTCGCTTAGTTGAACTATCCTGTAAGTTGTTATAAAAGCATCTTCAACTGCTTTCAATGAAAATCCGCCACAATACTGGATTGCTGATGATACGGTTTAGCACACTGACCACGGTCATTTCGTGATGCCATGCCTCTTATCAGTGTATGATGAACACTCTAACTTATCTAATTCAAACACTTCCAGAAATGTTTATTTTGTGATACGAGCTTCTATGAAATATCACTTTACGTTAGCATGCACATTTTGTGCCTGACTATTTTAGGTTCTTGTGAGCAAAAAGAAAAAACATTTTTCAGCATATTTACAGAATACACAATTCCTACGAATTTAAATTTTTGGTACTGCTTTTATACTTTTAAGTTGAATTTTGAAACGGTCGAAAATTTGCTTTCGCGGTTTTCAAGCACTTACTTCAGATTAAAGCGTAATGAATAACATTATTTTGGCGCTCGAACATTTCCATTCTTCAGCGAGTCTCATTTCTGACATATAAAAATACTGATACTCAAACAGAACTCGTGTATCAGGGATTCTCAATTTGCACGCATAGGAAATTGGAAAAAAGGGAAAAGGTGCCTGCATGGGAGGTACTGGGCCAATATACAGGATGTTCCTCTTAAATGGGCATAGTGAAATCGTACTTAGCATGGATCGAGGCTTTTTGATATGTGACAATAACAAATTTCTAAATTCAATTTTTACGGATATACACGGTGGTTCATCTGATCACGCAAAATCTTTAATATCACATATCTCAGGCACTATTGAACCGATTTTGTTGAAATTTTACACGATAATAAAGTTACCTAGGAGTAACGTAAAACTAGAGACGGTTAAAAGATCCAGGGAGGACTCGCTTTTTTCACGTTTGTGCTTATTTATTAAAATCGACATCTTTTAACCAGAATATTGAAATGTTTGACTATGGATAAAAAAAGCCAACGAAAGCATTAGGTTTAGAGGTCTTCAATTTGTTAAGGACTTGAAAAGATTGAGTAGAATAGTTTTTTTTACACTCCGGCTTTTGGGAATTATATATTAAAAATGAATACCTCAATGAAGACCTATTATTGTCATCATTACTATTATTATAAAATTTTGAATGAACAGAACGTAGTCTTTCTTCATGATTTGATTTTAGATTTAGTGCTCAAGTATCCTGCCAACATAATGATGTCTGATTGATAATAATCTATATATGAGAGCAGTCAAGTGTTTAGATAAAGTGTGAAGCACCGCCATTTATATCAATGAAATTTAATATGCGAACATTTCTGAGCCGGTCTGACAAAGTGCAACGAACCACAACCACACTCGCAGAACAGCTGATCTGCAGTACGCCAGGATTGATGGTTCACGGGTTGCGAAGTTCGAAAGTGTATGCCTGCTTTTCAATTTAATATCCACGCCAAGCCGGGAAACAAATGGAAACGCATCAACTGGAAAATCCGAACGAGGCCCTTTTTCACTCACCGATGCGGTGGTGCCAGATAGTAATGAGTTCAAAGGCGTTTGTCTTGATATAACTTCAAATCATCTAAAAATGTATGGTCTGATTTTGCTAAGTTTTTCTTAAGCATAACACATTGGATTTATTGCAGTGGATCCGAAAAGATATTCAGGATGTTTAACGTAAGGATAGAGTTCAGTCTCGGGACTCTTTCGCGCCACGGGCCGTCGGTCATCTAGCTCTCTTCTATCGCTATGTCACAACGACTTTGCTCCTCAGAGCTCTCCTCAATTATGCCGCCACGCGATGTGGCTAGTGGCTGTCATACAGACCTGCCTGACTTCAGCCTCCCATCCTAAGCGTGTCGAACTTTGTATATCAAGAACTGGCCGATCCGACTGTTCCGTTGTTCCTAGGGTAACGAGGATGTGGTCTTTTTCTTCGCAGCTACTGAACCGATTCTCCAAAACTACAAAGCTTTTTCGTCCTTAATAAAGTAGTAATTTTGTGTAAAGATGTCATCAAAATCCGAGAGGTACTTCTTAAGCTATAGGCAGATATAGGATTACCGGGCAGATAGACAAACCGGAGGACATAACGACAGACGGAAATGAGTGACATAGTTTTATATAACATATATGTTATATAACATATAATAGCCAAAAACATAATATCTCATGAAATAAGACAGCGCAAGACGCCAGCTATCACAACAGAATCGACCACTGCGGAAAGTGTGGTACTACTCGTATTAGAACTGGGATCTCAGCTCGCGTTTAATAGCCCAGACACCTCGTGACCGCTAGATGACTGACGATTGTGGCTGTAAAGTAGATGTGGTCTACTTGTCATTGAATAAACATCACAGAACTGTAAAAAATGACTTATGTCAAGTGATTTTGATTCCCACTACACACTGAAAATTAGAAGGCAAATACATTTTTGACTAGCTCCTTCTACCTATTCGTTGACTACAACGGCAACCGTGTTTTCAATTCACTTCGGAAAATGGAAACAGCAGCAAAGCAGCATCGCAGAAAGGCAGGCATCGCAAGTACCTGAGAGACAGAAATATAGGGGCATGAGAAGTCGATGTGAAAGATGAATACGAAATTTGTTAAGAGAACATTAGATCGACATTGATGCATGTACTGAAAAAAACTAACCTTCCAGAGAAAAATTATAGTTGGACCAAAAATAAAGTGTGCAAATAGATATCAGCTCGGTACGTAGATCTATCCGAGGCATTGGGGAAACATTTTATCCAAATCCATGCAGTACTTTCCAAGTTATTGAAGGACCATATAATATAAAAAAACAATTTCTAGCATTTATCCGATTTCTTACACTATCGACATCTCTTGCTGAAGTAGTTTTTTTTATACTCCAACCACCTCGAAGGCCTAAGGCCTAAACACCCATGGGGTACCGTGGGGCTATAGGAGGATACAGGGGAAAGGGGGGACGTCACACGGACTCTAGCGAGGGAACACGTGTGCATGCAACATGCACACATTCTGGCCCCGCCTACGAGATCCGCCGGGTGGTACCTCCGCGTTCGACAGTCAGAGACCGTCTACCACCTACGGACAATCACATCATCCATAGCCCAGAGAAAAATTTCTCCTGGGACGGGAGTCGAACCCGCACAGCGCACGGCGACTGATCAGGCGACCGAAGAGTCCACTACTGTGGCCACCGCTGCTGCCTGCGTGTAAATTAATATCTACCCATCTTTTGAAAACATTTACAGATTTTGACGATAACTTTTGAATGGTTCGTTCCAGATAGACTCGTCCAAAAGGTGGTTGACATTGATGATGAAAAAACTATCGATTTTGAGAACCCATCAGTCCGCCATTTCGAAACGCATCAATCTCGTTATTTGTAAAAAAACGCCAATCGGCCAAATATGCATTAAAGAAATGAATTGCCAATCCTGGTATGGTGAGACTTTTAAGTCCGCACTGTATATCCAGAGCGGATACGTACCGTTTAAAATTGAAATTAGGGTCAGCGCTGTGAATCTGCCAACTCATACGGCCGCTATAGGGGCTCAGCCGCCTGCCGGTTTATAATCGCATACGTGCTGTACCTTACTGATTAACTTAAACAAACATTATCTCAAAAATGTACTTCCGCTGACATAGTTTTTATCAACTTCCTCGCACGCGTAATATCAGGCTACGTGACGTCATAATATGCCAAAAGTGGTGAGCAACCTGGCAATGTTATCGTTTCGATCTTGTAGTAATATCTACATATAGAAAGCAGTGTTATGTTAATAATATCTAATAATAATAATAATAATAATAGTATTTGATTGTCCAAAAAAATCCCTTCACAGAGCAAGATACAGTACAATTTCGTGAAAACGTCAACCAATTGATGTGACAAAAAAATGAGATGTGAGAGAAAACGGTACACAATATCATTACTGAAATAAATGGTTACATTACGACTTATTTATGTAGATTTCAGTCAATTTATTATTTTATGTGAATACAGCTTATGCTTATGCCGAAACACAGTACTGTACTTTGACTAACAAGACGCGCCTTAGCGGTCATGTGCTCACGATGGATGGCAGAATTCTGCCAAAGAGTCGTTTATTTCGGCTGGTCAGAGTCCAGATCACCGAGGACTTGATCTATTGCTCTCATGTTTAGGGTGCTGCCGCCCCGACCGCCCCGAATACATTATCGACGCTCGATGCTATTCAGAGGACCATCCGACTGACCGATGACTGTTTTCTAACGGACAGTCTCAGAATCCGGCGGCGATATAGCTTTGCTCTACCGCTACCCCAACGTGCTTTGTTTCTCAAAGTCTCCTCCATTATGCCGTGAAGACATGACTACCCATCCTAACAGTGTCAAACTTCGCACATCCGGAACTGGCCGATACGACCGCTCAAAAATCGGATTCACAAAGTTTCTTGAAGCTTTTCATTGCAGTCGCGGTGCCTGGTAGTTAGGCTTCATTATTAAACAAACTACACATTACATTCATCGGTGACTTAAGCAGCAAGTTAGTTCTATGGGTATTGCAGTATATTAAGTTACACTTACCATGTTTACATATGTGGGATTCAGTTCAAACTCAGTTCGATCGTGGTATTGAAAACTGCATGCAAACGCTCGAGAATTAGGGACGAAAGTGGATTAAGTTTCAAGGCCGATATGGCTTTTTCGTGGGGTCGGGTGTGGATTGTGTCGGACTGAAATCCATGTAAACGGGCAACGGTATTGAAATGATTGTAATGACCGACATAACCTAAACATGTGCATGGACGCCCGCAGGAGGAGTGCCAGGGTGGGAGGAGGGCGAAGCTCTCCCTGAGAATCGGCATGGGTATTACGTATCTTGAAAAGTGACGTCATATCGATGAGGTTTAAGTCATCAATGTTTGTTTCGGATGTGATGTAAAATCTGCTTCAGAGATGGCATTACTGGAGGCCTAAGCTGTAACTTGTATGTGTTGATGATAATTCCATTGAATTCTTGTCTCAAATACACTTAATTGAGATTCACAGCTAGAAATTAGTTGCGCATCCACTTAATATACCGGATAAGAAATAATTATATTCACTGTACACTGTCGAATTACAAGCCATACAATCGTACATGCTAACATACAACGCGAGCGCGGTGATGATTTCCCGTAATTCTCTTCAAAGTTTTTCGTAATTTATAACTTTGAATATAACCTGTCTTCAGACAGGACAACATATAAATAACCCGTCGGGCACAGCTAATAGATATACTTCATTCATATTCAGTAATGATTTTCTCACACAGCAAATATCACTGAATTTATACATATGCAGACCAATACACGTATAATAATCCAAATAAGATCTTGCTATTCAACCAACTTTCTTCTCAGAGATAAAAACTACAGACACAGACCACTCGGCCTCACAAAAAATATGCAACCAACAATGCGTGTGGTTAAGTTGAGTGATTCCTCCATAGATGGACGTTCACAACGATCCTAGTGAGCAAGCGTGGAATGACTATTTGCGCTCTAAAAACTACATAGTCTGCAAGATGAAATCTTATAGGTTTTTTGACGTTTTATAAGTTTTTTTACATAATAACCGCGGCGGTTGGAGTTTAGCATTTGTATACTTACCATGCTTTTCTGTCCAATTTTGGAGATTTGGTGAGAATTAAACATCATAAGGCAACTGAACTGTAAAAAGCCAATAAAGTCCTATGAAAAATCGACACAGGACACAAAATTACAGAAGATGAATAGTAGGGGAAAATGCGATAAAACTACTACTATATGATTCATAAACTGCAATTATAGCAAACATTTTTAATACGAGTAATAATGACACGATGAATTTGTAATAACATAAATAAAATTGTAGCAAAATAATAATTATGAATTACATGATTGAAGATGTAAAATTATTTGTTTTATAATGGTTAGAATAAGAAGAACTATGCGGTTGATTTCGGCTAGCTTTGAGACCGCGTAATATCAGTAACCGACGGCGATAGACCGATTTTAATCAAATTGATAAAAAACACTGTACTTTTGGAAAGGACGAAACGTGATTCAAGAGGAAGATGAATAAAGCAAGAAAATGTAACATTTCGAACCACCTCCAAACATTAATTATTAGTCCCGGGTCTTGACGTAAAGTATTTCACAAAGACCTATAAACGTTGTTTGTTACACCAGAAAATGCGCGCACAGGCTTCTACAATAGGTTAGGTTACTGTCAAACCTCAGAAGAAGGTCTCTTCCAATATTTATTTTAATATTTTGTTTTCATTTTGAATACAATTATTTACCTCAATTCTGATGTGGCTTAAGTGTTTCAATTTATTACAGAATAATATTTGATTTAACCGATGGCGATAAAATCAACACATCCCAAGTTATTGTTACATTTTGCGGCAGCGAGTGGTCGGAAATGTAACAAATACCATTACGCAATACAAATTATCAGTGCCTTCATGTACGCAGGTGAAAACCAATGATGCAATGTTGCAGAATTTGACCTTCCATTTCGACCTAAAGTGGAGCGCCGAAATAAAAACCATTATTTGGGCGAAGAGAATATACTAACGCATATTTTCAACATGCATCTTAATTCAAGCAGTTGGTGTAACATATTGACAACGCAACAGATTCCCATGTCGGCGTTGCTAGGTAACGCGGTGATTAGTTTCGCTATGCCGGCTCTATCTATACGTACTTCTCTCTCGCACACATTGAACTCAAGCAGTCAGACAAATTTGGTTCTGAGAGTATGTAATTTTGAAATATGTCAAGATGGATGGCACAACTATGAAGGCATAATTCCCATTCTCATGTCTCTCTATAGACTGAAACATAATAAAGGTTTACTAAAACAACAAAACAATGATTCAACAATAATAACTGTCAATTAAACAGCTGCATTTGATCTAATAATACTGAATGAATTTGCGTCCCTATTGGAATGCTCCACAAATCCATATTTACTAGTTTAATCATCCAGCCAGACGGGTGGGTCATCGACTCTCTTAAAATAAATTTTCCTTGTGCGAAATCGTACAAAGATTTACGAGCTTTTAAGTAGGGTATTAATACGTAGTAAAAGGAACGCGTAAATGGAGCTAAGGTATTATTAAATACATACGCATAAAAAGTGTGTCTTGAAATTAAACGATAATCATACAGCGTCAAATAGGTCATATCAAGACCTACTGAATGGCAAAAGCTTTGTTTTATCAAAATTATTGTAGAATCTCAGCATTTATTTTTTTATTCAAAAACTGGCTTGCATTCAGTTAATTCCTTGACATTCCTACAAATAACAAGCTTTTTGGATCAGGTTTGTTTTAGAAGGATGGCGAGAAATTATACGAAAGTTTAAATTTTAATGAAGACGTGTCTTACGACTGACTTTGACATCCTATTGTATGAGAGAATCAAGTATGATCACTTGATGACCAATTAATCGTAAATGTTGGTTGGTTATTGTCAATCCTCGAATAGTATTATTTTTATTCGCACTCTGCTGTCATTTTCCTTTTATTGGAGTTATAATGGACGAGAGCCAGTTTTCGAAAATATCAAACAATTGCATTTTATGGATTGGAGACAAAAAATGACGTCGAGTAAGTTGGGTATGTCGCAACGTTGTCATCAGGATTGCCGCAAGTTTGCCCTTCTGAGAAAACAGCTACGAACATGTGTAACAAAAAATAAATGACCTTCCTCGTTGCTATGACTAATCCCGCGTGGATGACGATATTGACTTTTACAGCGTACATCCCACTGCAGTAGGGTAGCGACTGCCGACCGCGACGCACGCCCATTAGCCGGATCGCGGCGCACGTATAGATACGCGACTCTTGGAGATATTTAAGTGTAAATGTATGGGCACATCTATGATGAGTGAAATAGGAGCGTAGGATTACTAGCGTTAGAGGCATATAAATATACCAACGTAAATAAAATTGAGATATACCCTCACCCACCCCCTGCAACGACTAACCGAAATTTTTAACCACTACAAAAACGTTTCCGAAAATGTTTAGTGAAGCCTTTGAAACGCCGAAAAACGAAGCGTTTATTTTTTTCGTTTTTGGCCTTTTTCTCTGCCGCCACTGGACAGATTCTCAAATAGTACAAGACTTTTTTGTCCTTAGCATACTAGCAACTTTGTGTGAAAATGTAATCCAAATCCGAGCAGTTATAGACAGACGGTCCAAGGATTAGCGGACAGACAGAAAGACCGAAGTAAATGGTTTTTCGTGTCATATAACATCCAAAAAACAATAACTCATCTTCGAAAATTTTCGCGTTTACAATACTTCCTTGCCAGTAGGTGTGGGAAGTAAAAGCCGAGCAGTTGAGCTCAACCAAATGACACTTAGGTTTTTTTTTGTAGCTGAGTCAGAATCGGAGGTCACTTAGTCGATATAGGGGCATTTGAAGGTTATTTCAGTGTCCATTCAAGAACGAATTCAAAATAACTATAGAAATTGACGTATCATATAGGTTTTTGTAGTTATTGAGTTCGAATCAGAGATGAGTTTGGAAGTTATTTTAACAACATTCAAAAGACAAACTCAAAAATTGTTAACTAATCGATTTTGACCACCTGCCATATGACACCACATAAAGGTATATTTCTGAATAGTTGAAGTTGTAAAAGTTAGCAAGAACTGACTAGATTTTATATGACAATATCTACTTCAGACATCACAAACATCATCAAACCCCATTCGGGCAAAGGGTGGAACCTTATTATAAATATCTCTGAACAACACTAATATGAAAAAGTAATCAGCAGACATACATGAATGCAACAAAAATATCTACTGATTATTATATCAAATGAAAGTTTGTACCCTCTATTATGATCCATATTCAGTTGTTCAAAATTATCCAACACGTTTTGCAATAAAGGTGCTCACAAACTTCTTTCAAGCCATGATAAGGGTAGAGTAAGCAGAGCTTTTTTCCATGGTCAACTTATTATTGGAGGCATTCACTTTGAAATGTGAATTTAATTCATTTTCGTTACTATATTTTTTGGCGGGTTTTCGTGTAAACTGACCGCTGTACGTCGTGAATGGTTATTAAAACTCACCCATGCAACTTCCTTCTCTTCACATCGTATCACAAAAACTACGCCGGAAATACAAATTGTCAGAGTACCAGAGAAAGCGGTCGACGGCGCATTTCGACGTATAAAATCACGAATGTTTACATCTTCCTCACGCGCGCCAAAAATATCACCGAAAATAAGAAAACCGAAGTCTACGAACTTTCAAATACTGCAAACGTCTGGGATGTGACTAGTTCCTCAGAGCGCGCGAGGATGCCAGACGCAGACCGTCACGCCGAAAATCGCGGTAGGCTATGAACGATCCGGGCATGCGACATTGCCACGTTGCCATGTCTAATTTTCTGGTTACACGAAGCAATAGTAAGTTCTAGCATCACATTTCCAATAGTTTGACATCCGATTGTGAACTCCTTCAACGCGCATGCGTTGTCAAAAGGTCACTTTCAAACGGTTTTTAAATTTGATTCTGATAGAACACGTTTTTCTGTCAACATACGTTTGAATAGACAGTGACAGCATTGCATTTGACGTTTAGATGAGATTCTATTGTTTCGTTCCTCATTGTTACGCCATTGACTGACGGTTCCAGATATTCTAAGCTCTTAAACTTGATTGTATTATGTAGAATAAACAACTAATCGTTATATTAGATCTATCTGCTACATCATGAAATGATGATGTTTCAGGTCCGGTGAACCTCAAAAAGATGAGTGTTTGCTCATAAGCAGAACATTTCTCATTGCCTCCAGTCGTCTTTTTAAAGAGCATGCTTTGTTCGTATTTGAGATATCTTCAGCCACTTTGCGAGTCACTCTGAAATGTTCCAATTCACTTCCTTTGTAAAGAGGTACCATTACATTTATGTAATGCTAATTTTTTTTGTTTTTTTCGATGAAGAAGCAGTATGTGTAGAATGCTTTCACTCAACATGAGAGATTCAATCTGATTCTGAACTTAAACTATAAGCAATACAAACAGGTATACACAATAAAAAACTAGTACACCAAAGTTTATTAAAACAGTTATCTGGCTTCAATAGCAGAGGGCACATTTGACATCCAGAACCGCATAGAAACCACCACCTGTGCAAGGTTGTTATTGGTCTTAACTGTAAGAGTGACGCCACGAAGGGCCAAACGTCATCATTTGACAGCTGTTACAAACCGCGTCAGTTAAAATGAAAAAGTTAAAACCACACATGATCTATTATGATTGGAAGACCGCTTAAAATTGCTTATGATGTTTTAAAATTCTTATAGTTCGCAGATACTCTATCTTTTACTGTATGCGCCGTGACCAAAGGTCCAAGTTTGAAGTACTTTGAGTTTTTATTACAAGTTTTTATTTGACCTGTTTGTATAGGTATTAGTACGTATGTATATGTAGGATAAATCCTGGAACCGAATTTTGAACTAGTTAACCTTAACCAATTGAGCTCAAATTTTGTACACCAGTTTGGTTTGTGTGACGATACAAAATTAATTAAATGCAGCCATTTTGAATCCAATATGGCGGATGCGACAAAAAGGCGAGTCATCATTTCCATAGTAACCCCTGATATCAAATGAAAGGGTTGATAAGAGAAACGCAAAAGGCACGTCATTCTAAACCTAATATGAAGGCCGCCGTAAAATTGCGTTTTACATTTTTCACAATTACTGCCATGATATGGATATCAAATGAAAGGGCTTGATGACAGAAACGCAATAAGCAAAGTCACCTCATTCTAAATCAAATATGGCATGTCGACTGCTTTGGTTCAGCAACGTTGACAGATGGTCGTTACTTAGGACAGGGAAGAAAATAGCGTTAGCAAATGGGTGGAGATTGTTGAGTACGGACTAATTGTGTGGGACTTTGTGGCAGACTTGAACCATTCAATTTATTTATTATATATCTTTGTAGCTAGTTCAGAGTGACTAATTTTTGCCGAATTTATGACCTGATGAAGTGAAGAGACATCTTTCGACGTCATTTTTTCTTATTCTGATTGGAGGAGCAGGGCGAAAGTTTTAATGTCTAGCTTTCTGAATTTAGCATAAAATGATACTTTTTCCTCAATTCGGCAACAATGTATCGACGTAGCCGGCGTCGCGTCGGGCGTCGCGTTTGCTGTAAATTAATATTGACAGTGCGCCCAGCCGGCATGGGTATAGCCATGGAAATACCGAAACAAACGACGATCGGCCGAGTACAGTTTTACTCTGCCATTTTTGCAATATTTATCGGCATAATAATAAAAAATGCTGTAAATGATATACACCAGCCAAGAGAAAACACAAGGGGCACGTGCCCAGCGTCCGAACCTGATGCAGGACCCCAACTGCCCAAAAATGAGATGGAGTAAAAATCTGACTGTTCACTCCCATCCCCCACTCATCCAACGGCAAAGATGGGTCATAGATTTCGTTCTGTCCTCCGCCCCTTTCAGCTGCCGGCGTAAGGCCCCGAGCTCCTGTGAGTCCAGGGAGACCTACATGTCTATATCATGAACATCGTAAGTTTATAATAGTGTAGCTAATAATCTGTGGTTTATATGCATTTTTTGACAAGTGACATTTCTCGAGGAACTCGTAGGCCTCCCAAGCACAACGCGGGTCAAAAATAATTAAAAGTCGCGTGAATTCGGTCTGTTTCAAAAGTAAGGCTAAATCTTTAAGTCGGGTGGCGGTTTTTAGATTCATTCTAAGCAAAAAACTTCATACAAACGTATGTCCCAGAACTCCTAAATTTTGAGATCCGGTGTTACAGGTTGTTGGATTTTAGATAGCTTTAATGAAAAATACATCAATGCTTATTCTCGCAGTAATAATTATTATTATAATATTGTTATTCACTTCTGAGCTTTGGTCTCTTCATTTTCTTTTCAACCGCTCACGGTTTTCGCGTAAAAATAACATGTATTTTAATGCACCGTTATATGGCTATAATGTGGAAATAGATCATACACAACATAATAGCATCATACAGCTTCTTATTTTTTACGCAAAAACTGTAAAGTCGAGAAAAGGGAATCAAGGAATCACGTTTCCACAGAATCATAATTATCAAAAAAAAAAATGTGAGAAAAGTAGTCAACATACCATACCATATTCGTATTTAAAACCATTTAACTAAGTCCCGATTGGAAGAAAGAGGAAAAATGTGCATGAGAAACTGCGGTATCATATACAGGGTGTTCCAAATTCTACCCTCACCATTGGAATCTCGAAAACTGTAACAACAACAATGTTCAAAGAATAGTCTGGTTTTGCCTACAAAATAATGTTTTGAACATCTTCCATGATTTATCTCTCCTTATTTATGATTATTACTGTTATTACCATCAATAAAATTTTCATGTTGTGTTCAGGTTTCACCATACCTTTTTTATTTCCTTATAATTTTAATCCAACACTAAATTCATGGCCAGCTAAGGAAATACATCACTGAATTCAGGACAGAAAAGTCCATTTAAATCTATACAATTCCAATATATCGTTCATATGGAAAAATAAGTTGGTGATGGAAATCGAAAGGAAAAATATCGAATTGAAAATTTGAATAAGTCATCTTGCAGAGGAGAATAAGTAACCGTGACAACATACAGTTTATTTTGAAATCCCATCTCAAATAAAATCAGGAGAAAGTGAGTGATTTCGGGATAAAAAGGTTGGCAATGTCATTGTATGAAGTATTATATACTTTTGGGATGTGAATTAAAAACTGTTTATCCGTGAAAAAATCAAATATTGCGTCCATAAGAAAAAATAAAGTTGTTGCTGGAGGACAAGAGAGGAAACGTCATATTGAAAGTCTAATTATGCCATCTTGTAGAGTATAATAATAAAGTCATGAAAAAATTGAACCGATTTTGGGAAAATTCGGTTTTCCGTCTCTTCCTGGAAGTTCTTTGAATCTCGCAACTTTCTAAGCTGCATTTAGTTTCCGAGACACTAACGGTGAATGAAAATTTGACACGTATGGGACACAAATGACAAAGATAACACCTATTATGGTACATAACCGCTTGTTGTTGATTAGCTTATAATGATCGTTTGCTGACAATTCCATATAGTCAAGTAGTGCCAATATAAATTTTCATTGCCTTAAAAAAACCTTAACTTCCAAAATTCAATTACATTAGATTATAGGACGGAAATCAAACTCCAACAGATAGTTTGTGTGTGTGGTGACCCTTAAACCGGCGCGGGGCCCTTATGAAATCGCTCTTTCGATAATCCGGCCTGTAGGAAACATTGGATGGAAGGTAGTAGGTAGTACATGGGTTTTCCAATTATATTTCTTTCCTTTTCACATTTTAATAAGGCTGTAGTCGGGAGCACTGAATATTATGAATAGTAAGCAACGAATAATGAAAGAGGCTATCGGAAACATCGGAATATTTGAATAAAGATTGTTTTCCAACTAAAAACACTATTTCCATTCTATAAAAAATTAGTACCCTTCAGATCTACCAAATCAGGAGCAATCAATCTATTTTGCTAACCAACCAGGTAGCACCAGCACGCGAAAGTGACGTTAAAAACTGGTAATGAAACGATGAAAATTCCTTAGTTCAATGACGTAAAATTAGCGTTAAAATGACCTCCTAATATCACATACCGATGACGTCATACGGCACACGTAAATCATACGTCATTTGCTGGAGGAGAAGAATGACGTCTGTTATTTATAATAAATAAACAGTTTTAGCTTTTAGTGTTACCAGTAGTAGACGGAGCACCATAGCCTATAACTTGTAAGACTGGCTCGATTTGCACGTTATTTGAGGTGTTAACACTACACTGATGTTACCATTACCATTTTTACACGATATGAGCTATGCTTAACACATATGGTATTAAATACAACACGTCAGGTCAGACTGAAACTGTATTCAAAATAACCAATTTTTCTATAGTTTTGGGTATACTCAGTAATTGGAACGAGACGCGATCACCGGGCACAAATGGCGGGAGCACGGAGGGAATAACGTCGATTGGAGTGAGCCGCAATTGTTGTTCACTGTCAATTGTCACTCGATACAGCGTTTCCAGATCAAAATATATATAATAATAGTCTTCAAAATCACGCCAGATATATAAACAAGAAATGGAGTACGGTAAAGTTTTGCAACACCTCAATAAGTTGTTATTTCAGATAACTTTGAGTTGCTTTGAGTTAACGTCGATCAGGGAGGAAGTGAGATAATTATTTCTCTGCCTGCTGATTTGTTCCGCTTTGAATCGGTAAGTGTAATTCTAAATTAGCAAAAACATCGCACATATAAAAATTTGTGATTAAAAATGATATACTCAAGAACACTTCATAACAATGCCCTACAGCACACGCACACAATTGGATATTTAGTAGATGTCATTACGACGTCGATATTTGGAATAATCACCTCACACTTGACGGCTTATCACGAAATTTCGAGGTAATTATGACGTTATTGTGCTAGCTGGGTAATTGGCACCATTCATTGTTTTTTGTACGTACTCAAACATTTCAATATTCGGCTTGAAAAACAAAAAAATGGAAAAAATCGAGTCCGGTCCTGGATTTTTAAACCGTCTGTCTAGGTAACTTTGTTATCCTGTAAAATTTCAATAATTTCGGCTCAATGGTGCCTAAGATATGTGACATTAAAGAACAGGCGCGTTTAGATAAATCACCCTGAATTCAGAATTTTTTTTTATTTTCAGATATGAAAAGGTACCTACCGTTTCACTATGTACATTTAAGTATGGAACACCCTGTATAATTAGCCCATAAAGCTATTTTTTGACTCATTTGTGCCGACAACCGTTTTTCTAAATGGAAGCACCGGACTACCGCGATCACTAAATATATGCAAAGGCACGAAATGATTTCAGTTTATGGGCGGCTACCAACTGCGCACCGTAAGGGCCTTTTGTCACCCAACGACTGTCCTGTGAGCATGAAGGGTGCCCTACCAACTTCCTTGAAATCAGTTTATGAATAGAAAGGTACTTGAGCTAAAGGAAGCCATGCACGATAGAAGAGATACAAGTTCACATGGTTTGGTAATTTTACTCTTTGAGGTACCTTGCTGAGGTTGAGATTAGCGGTTTAGGACAAATAAAATAGAAGCACTTAGTAATAAAAAGATGCAGCAGCACTGTCCAGCTGAATTCGTTAAAGTACACCTTAACTGTTTCTTATTGAATTACATCCAGTAACTATCCAATTTCTTTGACATTCTGCAATTTCACTAAGGTTATGTAAGCTTATAACTTTGAATGGCCCGCTAGAACTGTAGGAAGTAACCTTTATACGTGTATATACCTTTATGTTGTGTCATATGGCACGTGGTCAAAATCGATTAGTTAACAATTTTTGAGTTTGTCGTTTGAGTGCCCTTAAAATAACTTCCAAACTCATCTCTGATTCGAACTCAATAACTACAAAAACCTATATGATACGTGCCTGGTCTAAATTTCTATAGTTATTTTGAATTCGTTCTTGAATTGACACTGAAATAACCTTCAAATGCCCCTGTATCGACTAAGTGACCTCTGATTCTCACTCAGCTACTAAAAAAACCTAAGTGTACATGTGGTTGAGCTCAACTGCTGGGCTTTTACTTCACACGCCTACTGGTAAGGAAGCAGTGTAATCGCGAAAAATTTCGAAAATGAGATATTATGTTCTTTGGTCTATGACATGTACATCACGAAAAGCCATGTCAATAATTTCCGTTGGCCTTTACGACGGTCCGTCTATATCTATAACTTGCAAAGTACCGGATTCGGATGAAATTTCCAGATAAGCTTACTACTACGCCAAGGACGAAAAAGTTTTATATATTTTGAAAATCCGTCCAGTGGCCTCGGAGCAAAAGGCAAACATAAAGATCTCTCAAACCTCGTTTTTTGAGGTTCCAGATACCATTTTTTTAATTTGGTATATTGTACATCTCAACAACTAGTACAAAAGTGTCCATGAGACTAAAGCTTTTTCCCTAGTAGTACGTACAGGGTACAAAGTTGGACTGTACATATCCTATTAGACAATATTATGGGTTCGTTACACGATCTGTAATAGCTGTTTGGTATTTGCTTACGTTTTTATTATCATCCGTACTGACCGGTTGACCAACACCGTGATTCCAACAATTCTACAGGTTGGAACTTGTTAAACTCCGGGTGGAAAGAGATAGATATATATTCATTTGCCGCTCAACCTATTTTGCTTAACAGTGGATACAAAACATTTTCCTTGGCTAAAAACAAAGTCAGTGTACCGATCGCTTCAACTCTAGTGTATTTTCAAATATCTTGCTTTTATTGACACTTCCTGTAGAGTACAGACACAAACAGAAGGATGCAGCATCTCATTGAGCATTCATATCAGAAAGAGACCGTCCATCTACACATACGTTCATACGTGCATTATCTCCCTATTACCATTCATGACTCAGTCCAGTTCGCTCGTTTGACCTCAGCCGCCTCAGTTATATTGCGACGCCGCCGTTGCCTGTGCCACAATACTGCTGCTATATTTATGTATCGTGTGCCACTGTCACCATCTTTAAGCAATCCACAATGAGAGAAAGAAGTAGGATGACCGCACTTTCTAAGTAAAATACCGTCAACTGACAAATTAAATGGATTAAGTCACTCGTACAATTAGTCCACAGTTATTCTTCCCTTGCACTACCGGTAGTTACTGTCCAACTGGCAACGTCGTCCCTTCCTAAATCGTTAGACCTATGATGTGTGAAATATGGCTAATAGTAGAATTACCTAAGTTAGGAGTGGATAAATATACTAACATCAACAAAATTGCATAACCCTCCCCCGCCCACTACATCCCCCAACCTCTCGTTCTTGGTTTTTTCTCCGCCGCCAATGGACCGATTTTCAAAACTACAAAGCTCTTTCCTCTGTTCCGTTTCATACAAAATAAATCGATGAGCAGACAGATTTTTAGGTCATACGCTTTATGATAGACTTAGAATTTTGCGTGCATACAGGAATTATTCCTAGCAATACTGGTTTCTTCCGTCCAGTCAACGGGACAATCAGGCCAAATGTGATTTATCACACTGTATGTTTCACACGCGTATGATACATGTCCATATCATTCACGGATTCCACAGAAGATAAGGATTTGCGAAATATGAATAACACGGGCAAACGGCTTCGATATGCTGATAAGACTCATTGTTATTACGGAGAAATATTTTGTACTGTTGTAGATGAATGTAGATATAACGCTGAATAAATATTAGTGTGGCTCCCGGTACGTTTAACGCTGAAATTGCTAATATATTTTATGTAATATTAAGACGCTCTCATTTCTGCCTCTTTCTCAGAAGACTCCCGAATGTTGGCACTGTCGTGTCCAATTGGAAATATTTAGACGATAATGCTCCTTCATCTCAAGATTTCGAATAAAAGCGTGTTGCGAATTGACAGCAGGATGGAAAAAGGCATAGCACGCTTTTATCTGAAAACTTGAGATGAAATATTTTAAACTTTTTAGTTCATTTCATTAACAGCTAAATTGAAGCCTGTTTTTAAAAATGTATTTTTTACTTTACTTTTTAGTATTAATAATGCCAAATAACTAGTTCAGTAATTTATATACAGGATGTTAATAAAGTATGTAGACAAACATTAACCATCGAATCCTTGGTCAATTTAAAGACGAAATTTCCATATGAACATGGGTCCGCAACGTCTTTGTTTTCAAGCTAGAGCATATTAGCACTAAAAGAAATGATGATATTGTTCTAAAAAATTATAAAAGAATGGAACGTATTTTATTTTAATCAAGTATACCCTGTGGTGAATATCACATGATTTACAATTGTTTTCAGACCCTCCATGTACGTAGATATGGATAATGGTATCCAGTATTTTTTGAAAAAATAGCATGACATTTGATTGATTTGTTTTGATCGCAATACTTTTAATATTTAAGCATTGTGCTTATCTAGACATCTATGACGTACCCGAAAACAATTGAATTAATTTATTTTCTCAAATAATTCGACAGCTGTCAAATACTTGTTTTCTTGTCTGGTCATTCTAAGACTCCAAATATTTCTAAGTTTTCGTGATTACTAATTGTCATAATGGTCAGTTCAGTAATCAAGAAATGACAGATATGCATTCCGTTTACGGAATGGCTTTGGGTCACGCTCGATGAGCACGACGTTTGTATGGTGATCGATTTCCACAACGCCCGCCGCCTAAATCAACATTCACGCTCGACTATGTGAAACAGGCAATAAAATCGAAGAGGACCCTACACCAAGTACACCAAAAATATATCCATATCATATAGAACGTATACAAGCGCTTTTGCCTCGAGTTTTGCCTATAAGAGATGATTTTCGCAACTGGTTACGTGAAAAAGTAACATTTAAATAAAAAAAATTAAATCGAGTACTATTCACGGATGGAGCATGTTTTTCGCGAACAGCAATAATACATTTCTATAATAACCATGTATGGTGTGAAGAAAATCCCCATGTCATAATTGAACATAATACGCAACACGACTTTTTCTTCAATATTTCAATTGGAATCGTTAGTGACCACTTGATTGACCCTCATTTCCTTCCCCCCAGACTTAGCGGCAAAGAGTACCGAATACTTTTGGAATTTGACCTACCTGGATGAACGGTGCTCCGCCACACTTCAGTGTCGTTGTGAGAGAATACCTAGATAATAATTTTCCAAATTGATGGACTGGAGGAGACGGACCACAGCCATGGCCGCCTAAATCGCCTGACATGAATCCTATCGATTTCTTTTTATGGGGACATTTGAAATCATTAGTATACAAGACTCCTGTTCAAAGCGTGGAGGACTTAAGAGTCAGAATTGTCGAGTCATGTCTGACTGTACAAAATATTCCGGGTATTTTCAGGAGAGTTCGTCAGTCAATGTGCGTTATAGTACAGAAGATTTACCCCTACCACTAAAGAAGAGGATCGAGTTTCCCTGGATCAGCACTTATCCAGTCTTATTTTATTGTATTCACAGTTAGATAGTCTGTTGTTAGCGCTCATACTATACGAGTATACATCAATAGAATTGTATTTTGATAATCGAAAATAAATCTTTTTAAAAAGCAAGTAGACTGACTCGGTCAGATAATTGGCGCAGCCAGAGTAGGATTTTCGGGCTGTTTCGCGAATCAATCGAGACCGCGAAAGCAGTTTTCGTATCGACGAATTTACCGGAAAAACGGCCTATGGACTAAAGACTTTGGTGAGTGGGAGTTCGAGCGGAACCGGTCTATCGAAGACACCGTGTGCAGCTACCACCTACGAAGTCAGGGATTTGGACCACACATAGCCCAAATCTGCAAGCGGAACATTTTGGAGAAGGACCAGATCGCCCAACCAAGATCTTCCCCTTATAGTTAAGCAACCAAGTAAAGACAAAGAATGAAACGTGTTGCACTTGATCACCCTCGTATTAGCGTAAGTGCAACTATACATTTTAAATGTCTTTGGAAGATATTGCAGAGGCTATAGATAATTTGACACTTTCAACAGACTCACCTATTTTGAGACCACCTAGATTAAATATTGAAAATATTCCAAGCATGTCTCAATTCAGACCAGAATTTTTAAATTGCGTCCCAGAGTTTGACGGAAATCCTAATGACTTAAATAGGTTTCTATCAGTGAGTGAAACATTAATTGCAAATTTTATGATATACGGAACCCATATAATTGCCAAAATATTTATTTGCTAAATTCACCGATCTCGAAATTGAAAGGAAATGCTAAAGTGCTTGTGAATATTCAAAATATCACAAGTTGGGTAGATTTAAAAGACGTTCTGACTAGGAATTTTTCTGATCAAAGAGATGAAACTTGTCTAAACCGTGATTTGGTTATGTTGAGGCAAATGCTAAATGAAACGCCTCAAAAATTTTATGATAAGTGTCTTCATATTTTGAATCTGCTATGCAGCCATGTAAACGTACATGAACATTCTGAAGAAGCAAAAGTGTTAAAAAGAAATTTATATCAAGAATTAGCTTTGAAAACATTTTTGTGCGGACTACGAGAGCCCTTGGGCACAACAATTAGATGTATGAAACCCACATCTTTCAGCCAAACTTTACAATTCGTTGTATCTGAAGACAATGTCAGCTATTTCCAAAATTATAACAAACATGTTGGAAAATCACAAAATGTGCCACAGAATCAAACTTCCAGGCCAATGCAAAGGCCAATGATTAATCAAAATAGACCTTCATACTTTCAGCCTACTAATTATTCATTGTCAGCCGAACACTTCAACATTTCAACCTAGATTTAATTCGACTTTTCCGACTGGACCTGTAAGCTTGCCAAGGCCAGTTTATCGTCCTCAGAGATTTCCGACGAATTCTCAGGTTTTTAGACAAACACAGAATAACAGAAATGTTTTCAAACCTAACCCTAACCGGACTTTGCCACAAACTACTCCACTGAGTACTTCTACTAGAATTTCTTTCAAACCTGAACATAATTCGACAGCCCAGCAACAACCAAAACCAAATTGGATCGCTGAAGAGCTAGTCAATACTGAGACAGAAAGTAATAACACCTATGAAGTTCCTGGTAACGAATCTTTTGTTTGCGATCAAACTGTAGCTGAACCACAAAATTCAGATACATATTTCACTGATCAATATTGCGAGTATTATACACAAGATAATCCTGAAACTGATCACGTAGAACCACCTCAAAATTTTCAGAAGGACTCATTCATAGACCACAAAACCTAGCACCAGAGGTAATTTCACTTAACGCCAACAATGCTAGCGAACTATCCTACACTCTTTTTCCCGAATATGGAATTAAAATGTTAATTGATTCTGGATCAACTAAGTCATTTATCAATCCCACTATTGCTCGTAGATTTTTTCCAAATTTAATCAGAGATGATCCATTTTGTTGTATCAACTGTTTTTCAAAAATCCGCCCACAAATATAGTGCATCCGTCCCGGCATCGAAAATTTTCAATCTTCCTAATCGTATGGATTTGAAGTTTTACCTATTTAAATTTCACAATATTTTCGATGGATTGATTGGATTAGATAATCTAAAATTATTGAGAGCCGATATTAATTTAAGCAAAGGAACTTTACATACGCCCTACGCCAAAATTAGACTAAAATTTCACCAGCTTTCTAACGACTTAAATTTGATAACCGTTGCACCTTGAACCGAACAAGTAATAAAAATCAAAACATCGATCGCCAATGGTGAAATCGTAATTCCTCATCAAAAATTTCATAATTGCGAGATACCTGAAGGCCTTTTCGATAGCAAAAAATTTTGCGCTGACAACGATTTTGAATAACACTACTAAGCCTGTTACATTAAATTCTTCTCAGCCGATTTCAGTAGAATCATTTAATTTATCAGAAATGCCAGAAATTGATCTCAATTATTAAGACACATCAGAAAAATTTTACCTAGATTTGTCGAAAATCAGGATTGATAACCTAAATTCTGAAGAGAAATCAAAGATACTTCAACTTTGCAGAGAGTTTTCAGACATTTTTTACCAGGACAGAACTCCACTAACATTTACTAATAAAGTCAAACATCAAATAAAAACCAAAAACGAAAGGCCAATTTACACAAAATCGTATCGCTATCCATTTGTTCAAAGAGGCGAAGTAAATAGCCAAATACAAAAAATTTTGGATTCCAATATAATACGTCCAAATAGCTCAGGTTATAATTCACCTATCTGGGTCATTCCAAAGAAGCTAGACGCTTCGGGGAAGCAAAAATGGAGAGTTGTAATTGACCGAAAATTAAATGAACAGACTATTGGCGATCAATATCCGTTACCCAATATAAACGACTTGCTTGTCAAACTTGGCAGATGCCAGTATTTTACTACCCTTGACTTAGCGAGTGGTTTCCATCAAATCGAGATGGACTAAACAGACAAAGAGAAAACCGCCTTTAGTACCGAAAATGGGCATTGGGAGTTTCTCCCGATGCCTTTTGGCCTAAAAAAACGCGCCCGCCATATTCCAACGCGTCATGGATAATATTTTAAGGGAGAAATGTCTCGTATATCTCGACGACATTATAATTTTTTCTACATCCCTTCAAGAACATATTGAAAATTTAAGGTCAGTTTTCCAACGACTCAGAAATTCAAAATTTAAAATACAGCTCGACAAATCAGAATTCCTTCGTAAAGAAGTAGATCTCGGACATATAGTCACACCAAACGGCGTTAAGCCAAATCCAGATAAAATTATTGCCATCCAAAAATTTCAGATTCCAAAAAAGACTAAGCAGATTAAAAGCTTTCTCGGACTTATTGGTTACTATAGACGTTTTATAAAAGGTTTTGCGAAACTCACAAAGCCTCTAACTAAATGTCTAAAAAAGGGAGCCGAAACTGAACACGATGCTGAATTTATTGACTGTTTCTAAAAATGTAAAAATGTTCTTAAGAATGAACCGATACTCAAGTATCCAGACTTTTCTAAGCCATTTAACTTGACCACGGATGCGAGCAACGTAGCCCTTGGTTGTGTACTTTCACAAGGCCCTATAGGACAGGATGTACCTATCGCCTATGCTTCGCGCACGCTTAATGATTCCGAACGAAATTATAGTACGGTTGAGAAAGAATTACTAGCAATAGTCTGGGCGACTAAATACTTTCGGTCCTATCTTTATGGGAGAAAATTCAATCTAATTACTGATCATATGCCCGTAAAATACTTATGGACCCTTCGAGACCCTTCTTCAAAATTACTAAGATGGAAGATCAGGTTAGACGAGTATGATATGAATATCGTCTATAAGAAAGGCAAACTGAATACCAAGGTAGAGATCCATACAAAAGAAACCAGTTCATTTTGGAACGACTTAGATGATTTGATTCAAGAATGCGCGGGTACTCAACACCAAAACGTTAAGTTTGACCGACCAGTTTAGAAAGGCTCATCTGAATTAAGTACACCAAAACAACCTGATACCGAATCTATGTTCGTAAACGTCGATAATGACGAAGACAGTCTTTTTATTCAACCCCCAGACGAAATTGTAGATATCATTGAACATGAACAAGTCCATCTAGAATATCAAAATAATCGTCCTGAAAATCCAGACGAAACTGTACATTCAAATGCAGACCAACATCCCATTCAGACAATTGTTGATTACGCAGTTAATCAGGGAAATAATCAGATTATTATAAATACAGTAAAACATTCACCTGCATCACCAAAAAATTCTATTTTATTTGAAAGCAAGCAACGAAGTAACGTACAATTTTCAGAAAATGATTTTGACGATGATGTATTTAAATTTATTCGAGATTATATTGCTCCGAACGTAATTTATCACTTATAATTTGAAAATCCAGATATATATGAAAATTTTTCTGTTGTTCTACAAAGGATGTTTAAGTCCGATACTTTGAAATTCAAAATCTGTAGAACCAAATTAGTCGACGTTACAGATAAAACTGATATCAAGGACATTGTCCGGAATTACCACGAAAGCAAGTCGAATCATCGTGGAATTGAGGAAACGCATCAGAGAATAAAAGAAAAATATTTTTGGCCTAAATTGAAAAAATCAATTCAAACATTTATAAATGAATGTAAAAATTGTCAACAATGTAAATATGAGCGTCATCCGATAAAAGTTGCGATGAATCTCACCCCCACTGCATCAAAACCTTTTGAAATCGTACATATCGATACTTTCACTTTTGAAGGTTCAAAATTTCTCACAATTATAGATAGTTTTTCTAAATATGCTCAAGCATATCAGATTACTTCGCTTTCAGGAACTGAAATTGCTGATAATCTGATATTATTCTTTTCTCGTCATGGAATTCCTACCCGAATTATCGCAGATAATGGCACTGAATTCAAAAATACCGCTGTAACTGAACTTTTGTCACTTCATAAAATTAAGCAACATGCACACATTCTGGCTCCGCCTACGAGATTCGCCGGGTGGTACCTCCGCGTTCGACAGTCAGAGACCGTCTACCACCTACGAACCCGCACAGCGCACGGCGACTGATCAGGAGACCGAAGAGTCTACTACTGCTACCACCGCTGCTGCCTGACCTTCTAAATAATTGTTTTTCCAAAAATACAGGATAATACTATTTTCATCCACGTTCATATTGAGCCTCAGCAACTTGTAAAACATGCAAAATTTATCATAGGTCATACCAACTGTTCAATAAATACGTTTCCTTATTCATAGAAATATTTGGAGCATTACTCGTATTTCTTTAGTGACAGTGCTCTAGCTCGAAAAGAAAGCCGTTACGGACCCATGTTCTTATGAACATTTATTCTTCAAATTGACCAAGGATTCGATAGTTACAGTTTGTCTACATACTTTATTAACACCCTGTATAACTTTCACATGTTTTAATAATATGACTCGCTAAAACTTACTTTATTTGTATTATACAATTTCGATAGATATAATTTTGTATACTCAAGATCCGAATAGAGACAAAAAGTACTTGATACCGCTGTTTTCATTAGCTGCATTTATTTAAATATGAATACTTTTTGAATATTTCAACTGATAAAAAACATATGCGCACTATAAACTTGATTTTTATTTATGTAGTTAAGTTAAAAAATATATATAAAAAAATATGATTTATATTGAATAAATTATATTAAATAAAACTTACCATTATGATACACAGTGAGTGAGGTTAGAAAAATTATTAAAAAACATTTTTTTATTTCTATTAGATTTTTATAAGAAAATTGTAGAATAAAACTTGGACAAGAAAATATATGAATGTCACACAATGTACCTGCATGATTAAAAACTAAACGTAATTTTTATATATCCACTTTACCTCGTATCACACAAATTATAACAGGTATCAAAATTTATTATAAAATAGAATGGCGATACTACACAAGCACAAGTGCATACGTAATCTAATTTCATTCATTGAGCAGTCTGTTGGCATGGCGAAATCAGGAGCACCACCGTCCACATAAACAAAATCACTTTTCACTATTTTGTTGGTGCCATCCCCTACCACCGCTAACGTGTTTTAACACGCTTAAATCGCGTAAAGCGGATTCAGAGACGGTACTCAGAACCCAGAATTTCGAATACTGACCGCAAAAGTATTCAGTCGAATATCAAATACCAAACGCACAAATGTATTCGAATAGTATTCAAATACCAGCCGAATCTATTCTGAATAGGATTCAAAATACCGAGTATTCGAATATCATCAAAGTCTGCTATCCCTCCACCTGACAGGCTTGAACTCACCATAAATTTATAACCTTTTTCTGCGATATCTAACAAATGATGATGTTCATTCAGTAATGTGTTAAGTGATTTGATGACCATTAATTTCGGTTTTCTCTCCAGCCGCGGCCGCGTAGCGTTTGGATATATCCCATTATCATCGCATTACGACACGTCGATTTCCGAAAGGCGGTCTGCGGGCGGCCGCCGGCGTGGTCGAATTCGATATTCCGATGACTTTTTGATGTGCCCAATAGTTGGAAGCGCACAATGGAAACAAACATGGCTGCCCACGCAACCGCTCAAATAGCTTTAATTATAATTCTGTTTGACACGTTGAAATATATCTACATGTTGTTGTAGCGTCGTCCTTTGGTTCCGTTCAGCCCAAATAGATTTCATGTCGAAGTTTCCTGTCCAAATATATATTTCAATTGGGAGCAATTAAAGAAACTGTGTCGTCCTCATTAAGAATAACTTAGTAATACATTCCCAATTGCTCACCGTGTGTATTGTATAGTTTATGTTCAATGTTTTACTAGGTATCTCCCTACAGGAAGCTATATTATGTTAAGGTGACTCATTACGTTTCACACAGTTTTCTAAGTATAATCTATTTTTTTCACGCTTTTATTATCAAGGACCGATGACAGTGCAATAATTTGATAACAGTTTTCCATTATCCTTATTAGGACCGCCAGGATTGATAAATTCTTTTATATATCCCCTGTATGGGGAGTAAGAGAGATAGAGCTTGCGCGCTATCTACGCATGCGTGCCGTTTCGGACAATAGTAGAGGGTGGCCAAAAAAAGAGAATGCATGAATATTAGATTTTAAAAAACACAAATGCCTGATTTTACTATTGACTGGCGGAAGTCAAAATTTGTATCTACTTTTGGCACAAATTGGACCAATGAGAAGGTGTCCCTGAAGTAATGGATCCAATGTAATGGTCGATTTTTTGTAAAGTGTCTTTTAAGCTAGTGAAACACTATTCGATTTCCCCACATTCCTTGTGTAGTCCAGGGATATGCAATTAGGTGAACTTTTTTTTCTCGAAAACTAAGCAAGATACGAAAAAAAATTCAATAAACAAAAAAGATGTACTTCTATTTGCTTAATCTAAAGAACCTAATCAAAATAGCACCAAAGACAGCGGCGTACATTTTTTTGTATCAAATATTCGTTCAGATCCTGCTCGAGACGCCACTGAACTTAATAAATTCAATCAAGTTAGGGCTAAATTAGTTCCTTGATGTTATAAATACCACCGCCAAATTACAAAAAAATTAGGTAGGATATTTAAGATATTTAGGAAAATCCGTTTTTTTTTAAATTTTAATACCCTGTATCTTGAGAACGAAGAATTTGCGGACCTATGTTTACACGAACTTTTTGTCTTAAAATTACTCAGAGTCATCTGTTAAATTTATGATACGTACTTAATTAGCACCCTGTATTGCTTAAACGCCCCTATGGTCAACTGTGATTATCTTATTATTTTCTACCTATATTTTTTAACTTGCGAAGTAAATAACCTTATAAAATTAACCTCATTTTCAATGGCTAATCGGATGAAATTATAAAATTTGGGTAAGCGATTGCTGGAGTTTTACGTGGAGCACCCTGGTAAAACTTGGCATCATTCAAAAGTCTGCTATAGGCGCAAGCGAAGCAGTTGATATGTTGTTATAGAGAACAGCTTGAGAGTAACGAGTTGTAGATCATTGACAGTAACTGTTCTTGGAGACATCAAACTCAGACTCAAAAATACTTTCGGAATTTGGCGGTTGCCGTTGAAATTTGAAATCTTTGCTACTCACCACAAAGGAAGAAGATATCCTCTTGCTTGGATCTAGAACAAAAATAAACACAGCTTCATCTTTGGAATATGATTTAAACTGTTGATCTATGATCTACTATTTCAACTAGGTAGATATGTATATTATGTATTTTTAACCAACCTCATAAAAATTGTGTGAATTGAAGTTGAAAATATAAAAAACTTCACTCACGGCCCATTTTTGTATAAAAAAGAGTTTCATCCTACCATTGATGAGTCATTAAGAACAAAGGTCTTTATGCCAAGAAATAGGTAATTTTTTCCTAATATTTTGGCGATTTTTTTACCGGTAGTTACTGTCCATCTGGCAACGTTGTCCCTTTCCACATCTGGGCGACATTGCCCCCTCAACCCCTAAAAAATTTTTGCTGAAAATGATCAGGACCGTCTGAAACATCAAAAAACGAAGTTTGATCGTTTTGTTTCTTCTTTTTAGTTTTTTTCTCAGCCAATTCTGCACCGATTTTCAAAAACTACAAAGATTTTTTATCCTTGTTATAGGAGCAACCTTGTGTGAAAATTTCATCAAAATCCATGCGGTACTTCTCAAGTTATAGATATAGCATTAGCGAACAGACAGGCCGACAGACTGACAGACGGAAAAGAGTGATGTATATGTCCAAAAAACATCATATCTTATTTTCGGAATTACTTCCCTCGTCCAGTGGCGTAGGAAGTAATATAAACAGGACATATGTGTTTCTTACTGTTATCTGAATAACTCATTATCGTTAATCATAGGCAGATATATCAATAACACTTTCGAGATTTTACGTACAGTAGTTGAATCGAAATTTTGTAAGAAGCAAAAGAACCTGAGCCATACATTATATCTCGGTAGTAGGTATCAGTTTGTTGCGTGTGCCGTCGGTCTCGTTAGTTGTAACTGAATCAGCGGAATGCTGTGTGAAGCAGATTAAATAATCAGCTGCTGCACAATGGGAGATTCAAATGAGTTTTGTTTTAACGCATATATACTTCTCTGATAATGCACTTAGACGACCGACGTTCGATGAATTACGAACTACCGAATGAGAGGCAGCGATGGATGGTTGGATTTGAGAATATAGTCATGCCGAGAAAGGCAAACAGAAAGATTTTAGGGATACAGCAAGCAGAAAACATTGAGGATGATCGAGTGTATTAGCTGTATCCATTCCACTTCCCCCAGTATTGTAATTGCAAAACATTTGGAAAATGATATACGTTTTTTCATGTTATATAACATGTAGTCTATAACTTGAAAATCCAATCCACAGCTTAGCTGATGACAGCACCCTACATGCAGGAACTCAGAGTGACAAGCCGAAGTCTACCGGTAAGCTGGAGATAAGAACACTGACGGAGTCTTAATCTCTTACGAGAGACCAACAATTTGGAACAGTTTAATGCTGGCAAAACTCAGTACTGTACCACTTCTACCAAAGATCCGTTTATCACTGACGACTTCATTTGGAACGAACAGATCTCGTCAATAGCGACAGCTGCTGGAAGAATCTAGGCTATTTGTACTTTTCTTCACATGTCCTCCTCACTTTGTACAAGGCCTCGACTGCTGATGACATGTTTGGGGTGCTGCTTCTCCGACTACACTACACATGCTTATACATGCTCGATGCTGATCAGAGGGCTGACCGACTGATCGATGCCTCTTCTCTAACGGACAGTCTCGGAACCCATTCGACGATCTAGCTCGCTTCTACGGCTACGTCAACGGACTTTGCTCCTCACAGCTCCCCTCTATGATGCTGCTGAGCGACGCGCGTGCCAAACAGACCCGCCTGACTTCGGCCTCCCATCCTAACCATGTGCAGCCAGTTCAAAAATCGGTTCAAGCTTTTTTAAGTTCCTCATTGCAGCCCTGTTATTTAGGGTTCTGCCTGCGCGGCTGAACGGTATAAGAAAAACGGAGCAATTTGATATAACATGCTATGGGTTTTATTTTAAAATTGTTGAAATATTGAACAATCTTTCGAAACAAGTACATTTTAAAAAAATACAAATAACCAGACTATAGTAATTAAAAATGACGAAGATTTAATTATGTTATCAAGAGAAATCTAGAGAAACCTCATATGTCAAACTCAATCAAGCCGTCTATGCTGTAATCCGTGAAATAAGAATTTCAAAGTTGAACCTTTTCATTAAAATTCCGCCATTAAGGTTTTTATTAAATACTAATAATTCTGAATCAGCCGACTGGTCTATAAGGATCAGTCAATCGTGTGTCCTTCGTGAACGTTAAAAACCAATTTTCGACTTCATTTAGTGCAGATCTCGCAGCAAGTTACTGCGCTTCGCAACAATTTGCTGAGGATTGGAAGAACCAATCCGGTTTTTTATTTTACGATCGACATACATCGAAACTTGGGTGTTTTATTCTATGTTTGGATGTTGGATCTGCTTCCCTGTTTCTACGTATATACGCTACTTTTGGATCATTTTATAAAGAAAATTTCACATAAAATATATCCCGAGTGTCTCACTTTTTCGCTACATTGGTATTTTACTTCTCACGCCTACTTGCGAGGAAGTACTTTAATCGGGAAAATTTTCGAAAATGATATATTTTAATATATATTTTTATAGAATATAAATATCGCTCAAACCTCGTTTTGTAATGTTTCAGAGGCTCCTGATCATATTCAGAAAATTTTTTGTAAGGGTTAAAAAACAGAGGCTGGAGGTTGTAAGGGGTGGAGGATATATATATCCTTGAATTTCTTTGGGTAGAAGGCAAAGTATTGCAAAAGTACACTCTTATAATTAAAACTCGAGCTTTCGAAGATCTATATCGTCATCGTCTGGAACTGGAAACAATTATTGACAATAGCAACAAATAATAATTAGGAGGAAAAATAGTTACTTACTAAGTCGGCGAGATTGTTGCTGAAATTGTTTTTAAACGACAGTGAAGGGAACACATAGTCGATGAATAAAAAAACTGGACAGATGAGGTTCGATTAGGACGCTGGAAGGGGGCGTGGCTGTACTACCCGGCCGTACAGTATCGCTTCAGTCTCTCAGCAACCGTCGGCGCAGCGGGCTGTCTAGGCGTTCACAGCTTCGTGCAGAGCTCTATTCGGTTTAGCTACTTTTTGATTTTTCTTCAGCTGATACAATTAATCTTAGCAGTGACAGCTGAGGTTTTATAGGGTTTTCCTCGCCCAAGTGCGAATGCAGTCACTAAAAATTCCCCTACTAAATAGTAGAGAAAACGAAAATCTTCTTTTCCCTCATTAATGATCATGTAAATTTAGATCAAATACTTAATAAATATATTTATATAATAAAGAAATTGTTTTTTTCCAATTGCTGGAAGAAAAAGTATTTTATCCTATAAAACTGGGCATTTATAAAAGTGTTCAGAGACATTATCGTTGGTTGCTAGATTATATAGGCAATAGTTTTTTAATTTTCTATACTGTTTTAAACATGTTTTTTTTTTGAGCTAAATTTGAATGTTTTAAACCAGGAGTTCCCAGCTAGGGGGACGCGCTTCCCAAGGGGGACATAGAGAGATGGCAAGGGGGCGGAAAGCGTTTGCATTTTAGAAAGAAAGGACAAAAAATAAACAAACAACATTAACAAATAACATTATAACGTATTGTTTAAATTAGAAATTAAATGTCATATTCTGTCAACCGCTGTTTCGAAACCCGGCGTCGTCAATCGCAGTTTATACAAGTCACAACATAAAATCACTTAGAAAACAACTGTGTACCTGCCAGACGCGGATAAGCATCTGTGACATTCATTCACACAAACTTGCGAAAAATTTGACGTTTCGATGTACATGTTTTGTTGAGAAATCTGTTTGAGTGTGTCAAATTATTGTATCTCACTGTGTATTTACAAACTTCAGTTACCATTTTTATTTAATTTACTAAATTGTTTATTGAGTGGAGACGCGTTCATAGATCGGCCATTGGGACTTTTTTACCACATCACAATCAGACCAACGTGGCAAAATAATTTTGAAACGACGAACTTTAAGTACCTAATATTGATTCCTGCTTTAATGTCCCTCGGATCCACTACCAAAGACGCGATGTTTACACCTCCGTGGTGCATGGCAAGTGCGACCGATATGTACGCGATCCGTGGGCTGAAAATATTTTTGTTATAAGGGCAAATGTACGGGGAAACCTGAGATGTGAAATACGTTCCCATCATTTATGGGGTTGAGAGTGTAATAATATACTAATGCGATTAATCCTCCCCCAGTCTCCTGTAACACGCCCCCCATTTTTTATTTATAAGAATTTTTTTCAAAAATGATCCGGATACTCAGTGAATGATTTTTATTTTTCTGTTTTTGGAATTTTTCTTCAAGATCGATTTCTACATTTTTTTCGTCATTAGCGTAGTATAAACATTGAAAAATTCAACCAAATCGAGCATTTCTAAGTTACAGACGGGCCAAGGATTTGCGGACAGACAGAACGATAGTAATGTACGACAGTTTTTCGTAATGTAAGTGTTATATATGGTCCAAAAAACGTAAAATCAAATTTACGAAATTTTTCTTGATTATAATATTTGCGCGCGAGTAGGCGTAGGAAGTAAAAGTGAAACAAGTGGATGCATATGACAAATGATGTTTACTCATTTTAGCAATCTTTACACATAAAAAAATTGCTCTATTTATTATGGTTATTTACTGAATAATTAAGTAAATTAAAGTTTGAATTATGCGACGAGAAGTAAAATTGCTTGATGTATCATAGATAACGTTACTAGTTCACAACAATAATGTAGCTTCCTGGTAATTGCAGTCCTTATTACCGCCCTGTACTTTAATCTGCTTCTCCATAAAAGCAATTGCCATCAAGTAATGGCCATACGTTATAAGGAGCGATAATCATTCTGCCTAGAGAGAATTTCTAGACGGCGATAAAGTGCTTTTTATTAGTTCCTAAAATTCTCTGAAGAGCAGACGTTTATTAATTCGAATTCTTATGTCGAAATTAGAATTATCACTTAGAAGAAAAATCGTCTGGAGTTTCGTCTAAGCTGGGAACTGGGTCGGTATTTTCGTTCTAGAAGCGGAACGCTTTGAAAGGGAAGCTTCGGGCATGACGTCATATGTTTTCCTTGACGTGAGTGTCTGGCAAGAGTTAGAATAGTTCGGGATTTCGTGTATACTGAGTGACAAAAAAGGGTGAACACCTACGTTTGTTTATTAGAATTCAAGAATTTTTTATATGTCGATGTATCTTGCCATGATCAATAAGTGATAAAATGGTCCGGTTTTTCTGTTAAGTTTTTGTGGTGATAAAGAAATAGATATTCAGTTTTCTAATATTTACAGTGTCAATTAAATGTTAAATTTCGTATAGCTTATTGAGAAGCCTTTTTGTGATTGTTCAAAATGCCTAGAGTGCGTAGAATTCGCCAGGTGTCCCAGCTAAGTGACTTTGAGAGGGGTCGAATTGTCGGGTTGCGTGAAGCCGGTCTATCGACGAGCGAAGTTTCTAGGAGGACCAACCGATCCGTACGCAGTATACTGCAGTATGAACGAGCGTGGGCTCAGGAAGGCCGAGGACGCGAGCGAGGGGTTCTGGACGTACCAGAGTCACCACAGAGCGACAAGACCGCAGGTTAAGACTTTTGGCTCTGAGAGGCAGATTCAGTAGTACTCGAGTCATAGCTAATCAGTGGTTTGAAGAGCATGGTAGGATGGTTGATATATCGCCGAATACGACAGTTTGGCCTTTTTTCTTATCGCCCATATTGGGTGCTCTCACAGCTGACCATCGGCGTAACCGTTTGCTCTAGTGTAGAGAAAGAGATCTATGGGACCAGGAATGGAATCAGGTGGTCTTTAGTGACGAATACCGTTTCTGTCTGGGGATGCACGTCGGGTAAGAGTGAGGCGACATGCTGAAAGACGTGACCCACGATTTGACAGAGAGCCAGACCGTGGGGGTTATGGTATGCGGTGCTATTGTTTATGGTAGCAGATCACCACTAATTTTCATCAGAGGCAATATGACAGCCCGACACTATATTCAGGAAGTAGTGGAGCATCACCTTATTCCATACCTAAACACTATCCAAAACCCGATTTTTCAGCAAGACAATGCCAGACCGCATGTTGCCAGAGTATCGTTAGCCTTCATGGATCAACATCGCATCAATCGTTTACCTTGGCCACCACGAGCGCCTGGCCTATCTCCAATTGAACATGTCTGGGACATGATAGGTCGAAGGCTATTGAATTTGCAACACCCTCCACAGACTTTAGCAGCTCTTACTCACGAAGTTGCAGTAGCCTGGAATGAGATACCCCAACAAATCTCAAATTCACATAATCTATGAAAATCATAAAATAATGCCTGTCCTGTAAACGGCTACATAACAATTACTGCTACGATTTATACGGCTAGAGAATAAATACCACATAATGACTTCTCCTAAACTAAAGCTTCATTCACTTTATCTGTCGCAAATCGTGCAAAGGTGAAATTAATCATGTAATTGATTCGTTGAGTAATTTAATCGGCTTGTGAAGAACCAGTGTGATGTGGCTCATACAAAATATACAATAATAGTCGAGGAAATTAAGATATGTTAAATGAAGTTGCAATGTGATCTTTGACGTGAACATCAAGACACTCAAGCTGTATAAGTTCTACATTTTTGGCAAATCGTCAGGTACACAATATGCTTAGTAGACAACTTAAATGAAGTTTGTTTCTATACTAAGCGGTTGCATATGATGGAAACTGAGCATTGATAGCCGAGTATGTCAAATATCAAATAGTGGAACACCTTCCAATTTGACCATTCGATGCCTTTCAAGCTTCATATGGTATAACCTTTTAATTAGTTTATGAGACAAAAATAAATAAAGGAAAACAACAATATGACTAATATTACGGATTCACCTACGAAATTTTTATCAGTAACAATCAGTACTTTCGACGCAAATTTCATACACCACAATTAGCGGCGAATGTCGACAGTGAGCCTATGTTCACCGGATTATCATAAACATTTTTCATTCTAGATTAATCACAACAAAAGCACTTAAACACTTGGTTAAATACATATTCCATAAGCCACAAGTGTGCTTTTCACAGTGACCTCGATCTTTCAACTCGTTTATTTGTTAATTTTTTCTCGTACCAGATGAATCGTCGAGTGCTGAATGCTTCAAAATTACCATGAGTTGTTCTTATGGGTGTCACCACCAGGTCTTTAACGTAATGGTCGGAAAATAATTTTGTAATTATCTTCCCGATTTTGATCATGAAAGTGAAAGATGCAAACAAATGTATAACCGCTAATTAATCAATAATAAAAAACAAAAAATGCCTCTAGACATTTTAGGGTATATCACAAAGGTACAAAGTTTAAAAGACATACTTTGAAGTTTAACTAGCTTGATATTGTTTGATTTAGTAATTCATCTGTCTTCTCCGTGTTACTTAAATGTTAATATAAAGTTTCATTGCAAACTTTGCTCAACGTTTTTTGGCCTTGGAGATTGACAGAAGCTGGGACCGACACGCAAGTAAAGTATTCTAGAGACGTAACAGTGAAGAATGGGGGCCAATACATCTTTGTTATATGGTAAAATTGGAATTATGGATTGGGAGCAGTTAGAGAGTTTTGTAGTCGACATTGTGGAAGTTGTCTAGTCTAACTAGCTTTTAACCTCAACAAATATTCACAAAACTACTATAATCACTTGTTGGTGTGAGATGATCCTTAACGACTTTGTCGGGTGATAACTGGAAATATTTATGACTTGAAGAGACAGTAAAATGAATTTAACGATTTTTTTTATAGGCCGACATTTCAGGTTTAAATCATTGTTCGGTATGCATTCATTGAAAATATCATCACATGTTTCATGTGTTATGACGGTAGAAAAGTATTTATTGATGACACTTTACGGCGGACACACTACCCTACGTTTTTTGGTCTATTGCACCTCCGCTCTCCAATTACTACCAAATTGTTCTATGTCAAAGAAAGCAAACTATTTTTCATGTTAGAGATAAGGTAAGGGTTTCAAAGGTTTTATGGAATTTTTCAAATTACTTTAAGCTACAATAATTTATGAACGTGTACTGTTAATAATGCTCAACATTACAAAGTAAACACTGTATGCATTTAAAGTATGCTTCATATATTACATAGCCTTTACTCAGATTTTTATTGAATCAATAACGAAATGGTGTACGTTTTTGGGCAATCTTCTCTGAATCTGAAATATTTTATAAAAGTTTCGACGCTTTATCCCTTAAGAAACTAATGTGTATATTTTTTAACAAGATGTAATACCGATAAAAATGAATGCAATAGTTTTGTAGGGCTTTGATTGTACAACTTTTGTTAAGATAGAATCTCACTTATTTGAGTTTGTATGTAAAAAAGCAGCCATAGCTACTGAAGCTGTAAGCTGGTCAATTGATTTGTGGCTGTATTCATTATTTGTCAGTCAAAATCTGCTAATTTGTTTTCAAAACAACCGAGATACAAAACATTTCAACTACTCTTAGATGTATTGAAGACTCAACATAGTGTTGTACATTTTGAATTTATTTTTTACCCATGAAATCACCCATTCAATATTCCAGTATATTTAGCACAACCTCTATGTGAATGATAGAAAAATGTTCCGAAGAATAAATAAACTGGCATTATGTCTTGCAAGCTTGCAAATGCGATAAGGCGAAGTATTTACTGTGGTCCTTGCTTTCAGTATTATTTACTCATGATTCCGTGAGTGTCAGCAGATTTCTACGTAACCTTATAAATCAGTAATTATTGACGTCCAGGCAGTCAACAAATATACCACACGCGCTCTTCTTAACTTTCAGAATTCAGACTATTTGTTAGAAGGTTAAAAATATTGACATCCCAACTGTACACGCAGACAGAATTGGTATCATAAAGGAACCAAAAATGATAAATTACCCAACGTTTGAAAATCAAAATTCATTCAAGGACACGGCCACCCGCAGGGGGTGTCAGGGGGGATTCTTAGGATTTGCCCCCCTGAAAAAATTTGCTACCTACCCACCGCTTTTACTCGTAACTTCTTCCAATTTTGGGGCAGGGACACTTTCACAGAAAATTAACTCCTGGTGATGATCGCACCTCCCCCATCGAGAAAAATTCTTGATGGCGCCCATGAAGGATTGACTGAATCAAACCACATATTATGGTGAGATTCAAATTTGACTGACGTCGTAATGCGTTCGAGAGAGAAGCGCGAGAAGGGTGCAATATGTATGTTAGAAAGAGTGCGCCATGGCATCCGTGACCCCGTATTCGGTTAAACGCGAATTGGTTACTGTCGAAAATGCTCTTCCATGACTCATTGTAATGCTATACAGAAATATACTACCTACCGATCTTTGGACGATTGTTTTACTGCTTGGGTCAGGAGTCGCATGATCTGCAATGAGCCTAATGGCCTACGAGGCACGCGGTTAAAAATTGCACTATGAAAATCAACCTTAGCTCAAGAGAACAATGATAAGCACTGTTCGGATTAGGGATGGTATTGATGTGTAGAATAACACTTAGCATTATGAAAGCGTTATCCAGAACGAGTCAAACGTCATATTTGCCTATTGCTTTGAAACCGCTAAGCGTCATAATCGCATGCAGATGCAAAGGAAAAATCGATAGAGCTTTAACACATTTTAGAAAATATGAATAACACATCCATACAATATAAAAATAAGAACTAAATTTACTTACAGTCATCCCCTATTAACACGTGTACATGAACTTACGAGCACAATAGAAACACACCTTAAATAAGTACAAGACTTCAATTTTTCTATCTGATATGTGCACAAATCTCCCGCCATATGAAATGGACCGACAACTGATCTATACGAGACGAGTAAGTCACAGCAGCCGTGTAAGATCGTGAGAACAAATTAAAAAGCTTCCTGTTGTTACTCTCGTACACAGATGTGCGTTTAATCTGCACAACGTTGCCAAGCTTACAGACGGGGACCGAAATAAAATGAGGGTGAGTTAAAAGAGAGGAGAATGACAGGGCAACAGTGCCTGCATGTCAAGCATAATTCTAACATTAATGTCATCGCAAGATCTAGTAAAGGAAAATGGACATTTCCATTATTTTTGTTCTCCAGCAATAAAACATTTCTTTGCTTTGGAATAACACACTCTAGACAAAAAATATAAAGAAAGGAACGCCAGAAGTGAATTAGAAAAAATTACTGGATAAGAAGGGAATATCAATATTTTCTCAGAACCAGTTTGCTACTTGCTACAATGTTCGTTAGATGAAGAAAAGTTATCTTTCGCAAATTTAACAGAATTGTGCTCTCTATGGTGATATCTCTTTCCGATTTTGGTTTTGGAGTAGTACAAAATTTTTTGTAGAATGGACCAAATAATCTTATGGCAGCTTAGGCAAAGTTTTAAATAATTTTGTATTAAAAACCGTAGTCGAGATCAAAAAAAAATTATGATGGTTTCTAGGAAACAAAACGTCGTACTGGAGATCTCTAAATTCAATATTAGCGAGCTCAAACATTTACGATAGGGACGTTTTTCTCATTTCACTTCCTACGCCACTGGGCGAGGAAATATTGTAATAATGAAAAAGTATGTCACTCATTTTCGTCCTTTTGTCGGTCTGTCTGTCTGCTAATCCTTGGCCCGTCCACAACTTGGCAAGCACCGGTCGGATTTTGATGAAATTTTCATACAATGAATATGACGAAAAAGCTTTGAAACACTCTTCAGAAAAATATCGTTCGAACGTCGTTTTTTGATGTTTTCGATGATCTTGATCATTTATGAAAAAAATGTTACGGGTTTAAAAATAGGAGGGTATATCTCAACCCAGAAAATTCTACGCACCTATTAGACATATTTCACATATCATAGATTGCTCCGTATATTTGTCTTTGAAACTTAGAACGATAGAAAAACCTGCCTTAGAGGCAACGCGACGTTGCCAGATGGACAGTATTACGGGTAGGACAGTTAAAGGATGTTAAGAACTAATTCTGAAGAAGTGTTTGACGGAGATGATCTGTGTTATATATGTTCGAGACTAAATTCTTTCTTAAACATGCTACTTCCGTCCGCACGACCAAAGGCAGCCAACCGTAGTCAGCTGTTTAGTGCTTCTTATACAGGTGTTTCATTGCCTAAAGAATAATAATTTAAATTGCATAGGCTTGGTCTCTGGGAAAACAAGCGAAAGCATAGCTACTATCCTCTATTCAGGATATATATTTCGATATGTGTTGAACATAGTCCTTTACGAACTGATGACGGCGTTGCGTGCGAAGTGTATAGTCAACAGGCTTGGCGTAATTTTTGTAATTTTGATAAGCAAAACCTTTAGTTGACGTTGGATAGCATTCGGGCCACTGTTTCGGAAATTGATCCTTGTCTATAAAGGGTGTTTATTCTAACAACTGGTAGAATTCGTCAAAAGAAGTGATATGCCAAGAATCACCTATATAAAAGTTGCAAGAAAATCATTCTCAAGTTAAACTGATACCGTTTTTACAAAAACTGTTCAACATTGTCCCTATTTGTTCGTTTCTCACAAAATCTTGCTCGGCGAATCAACGACTCTTTACAAGCTTCGAAAATAAAATCCTGATGTCCACGCATTTTCAGTGCGCTGTTGAAGTTTTTCCAGAGTATTGAATGTTCCATCATGATACACCGACCCTTTCAATTAGCCCCACAGGAAAAATTCAGGGGGCAAACAGGCCAAGAAATGGATCCATTTCGCCGTATCCAGATATTCGGAAACTCATTATTTAGATGTTGATGAGCTTCTCGTTTAAGATGTGGTAAAGACCCATCATGTAGGAACCACATATTCTGTCTCACATTTAGAGGAACAACTTGTAATAATTGTGGCAGATTGTGTCGTAGAAAATCTAAATAAATTTCACCGGTCAGTCGAGGTAGAAAAAAGTAGGATCCAATAAGTATGCCATTTACCACACCAACCCAAACGTTTAATGTAAATCTATGTTCAAAATGAGTTCTTTTTACAGCATGCGGATATTGTACCTCCCAAACATGATTGTTGTGGAAATTGTGCACTCCATTTCGTGTAAATCTGGCCTCGTCTGTATTCAAACTTAATTTCGTAAAATCTTCATTTTTGCCGAAATTCGGTTCATGTCGTATTGTCTTCCACACTTTACTATGAGAAACTTCAAATTGCTATGGCTATAGTACTCATTGTTGGGTAGTCTTCGACCATTTCTAAAATGTTTTCCTCAATTTGTAACATTTCAGGTTTAGCAGGTCTTGCAGTGTGACCTCCTCGTTGTTCTTTCTAATATCCTTTGTCCGAAATCTAATAACTAAATTTACAAACACCCGTGGAGTCAGATGATTTTTAAAGGAAACCTTTCCGTATACAACTTGAATGCTGAGGCTGCATTTTGTTGGCACTCTCTGTATGTTAGTATCGTGCCCACTAGCTCACTGTTTACGTAAACTTGGACCATTTTTTCTCACAAAATAATAAAACAAATGAGAGTATATGCGCTATTAACAACTCATCGATTCAAAGATTCCTACTGACAACCATACAATAACAGAAAAAGTTTGCCAAATTCAGATAAACGGTAAGAGTAGTAAACAAAAAACGTCAAGATTTTACATGGCAGTGGTCGAGAAAATCCAAAAATCTGTGTAATAGCAATCTGATTTTTTAAAATTTTTAATCTTTTACTATCTCTTTTATTATGCAACTTTTATATAGGTGATTTTTGGTATATCAACTCCTTTTGACGGGTTCTACAAACAGTTAAAATAAATGACTAAACTTTGACTTCATAAGAAAATTCGGTATCTCGGAAAGTAATAATATTGCTGTCACCGCACCTGAATAGTGAGGAATCCTCCTTCTGTTTCCTTGATCAGCTAAACAAACACGTTTTGAAAGGGGGAAGTGCTTAGAAGAGGCAGAAAAAAGCGAATAAAAACAAGCCGCGTTAAGCCCGACGCGTTTCTTAAATTCGATTTGGAACATTTTCCCAGTCGACATCATTGGCGCCGATGCAGGGGTTAAGCTCAATTACACCCTAGTAGCACCGTGCATTCATTTTAGGTTTGTTTGAGAATTAAAATGGTTTTATTGTGGTAAATAACAAGATAATGGTTTTAAAGTTACTTCGTAGATATGCTGTTAGAACTTAAAAAATGCAGCATTTAATACTGGATTTAAAGAGTATAATGAAATTATCAAAGAAGTTCAATTAATTTTAAAAGTTTATTTTCCTTATTATAGTCTAGAAATGGTTTAGACTTGATTAACTCCAAAACTATTCAGATTTATGAAGATTTATTACGTTATAGTATGTGACGTTGTAGCTTTTAAGCAGTTTTAAATATTCTCCTAATGTGAGTAACAAGACCCGTTATTAAATCTTTTTGAACTTACGACGATTTGGTCGGTAAATATGCCTTAAACCTATTTCTTCAGCTTTCTTTAAAACTGCTTGCTTAAATGCAATTAGCAGGCTATATTAAAACTGAACGCTCTTAATTTAATAAATTTGGTTTTCGTAAATACTAATTATACTTCTTGTTAGAAACACCGCATTTTGTTTAGAGTAAAACAGTGACGTAGTGTGTTGTCAATTTTAGCAATTGTTGCCGTTCAAAACAATTAGAAAAGATCTCGGTCAGAGGTTTATAAATGTTTCCTATTTGTTAGTTTGCTTTGAACTACCCTGTAAAAATTGAAAATTATTAAACCAGAAATTATTCATCCTGATGTATGTATTCTTGTTTGCATTTTATGACCTGATACCTCCATCCAGTTCATTTCGATTTTCTCTTTGGAAGTTGAACACTGTTTGAATATTTATTTTATGTTCCATTTGTGAGCGAACGCAGGCTTTTATTTATTGAAGATTATCAGATTTTCCCACGTTATAGGCGAGAGAAATATAATGGTTCTGAAAATTTTCTAAATTGACAAGCTTTATAGTATGCGTTTTTGTAGGCAGAAAACTAGTCAGCAGAAAAACATTTACAAGTTACGGTATAACAAAAAATGTTTGAAATGTGGCATTTCATGCAGGAAACACAATAAACAAAGTGACGTCATTCTCAATCCAATATGGCAACCATTCCAAGGTGGCGTTCATACTTACCATGGTCATCCCTATGACATAGAAATATAACAAGCAATGCGACGCCAGTTTAAATCCAATATGGCATCCACCGCAAAATGGTGATTCATAGTCATCGAGTATCAAACGAAAAGGTTTAATGAAAGAAAGACAATAAGCAAATAACGCCATTCTATATTCCATATGCAGATCGCCGCAAAATATCGATTTATCATTACATGCATGATTCATAACTATCGATATTATACAATAGAAATAAAGTAAAGGCGCGTACAGACTGAGATTCCAACGCAAGCCAAGGCAGATGTGGTTACAGATTTGGAAGTGTTTGAATCGGTGTGTACGGCGCGAGCCAACATAAGCCAACGGTTTCCAAGGTCGGCGTTGGCGTTCGCTCCTTGATCGGTACATCAAAGGGAGGTTTCATTTGGTCTGAACAGGATTTGTTGCGCTTCTAGTATTTAGTTGTTTGTCTACACAACGCGGTCCAACTCGAAACTGAATTTAGGTGTAGACGACGTGTAGACGAGCGTATTCCAATACCTTCCAACAACAAACGCCAATGTCACATGTGCTTCTATTCGTTTGCTCGGCGTTGGATTTTCTGTCTGTACGCGGCTTTAGAAGCTTCATGGAGTGCTAATAATGAAATATAGAAAAATAATTTAGAAATTTTCAGTTATTTGACATCATACAAACACAAAGTAAAAAATAAATAAAATAAAAAATTCATTTTTAAAAACAAGTTTCAATTTAGCTGTTAATAAAATAAACTAAGAATTTAACAATATTTTTTTCGGATTGTAAATATCCAAGCAATAATAAATCTCCTTCATCTCAAGTTTCCAAATAAAAGCGTGTTACGTTTTGACAGCAGGATGGAAAAGGGTGTATGTAACACGCTTCTATTTGAAAACACGAGATCGAGGAAACATTATTTTTAAACAGAAGACTTAGTTTGTCTGAAGGTGTATATCAGCTGATTTGAAACACTATTTAGTTAATTGCCATTTGTTTAAAGTCTTCGTTATCGTTCATAGCATCCGATAAAATAATTTTCTATGTCCATCTTACGATGCAACATTAGAAAGGGCCGTTCACAGATTACGTTAGCAGATTTTTACAATTATCAACCCTCTTTCTCCCTGGATGTAATCTCTAGAAAATCAGAAATATCTGGCTCGCCTAGCACAACGTAATTTTGTTGTAACATGATAAACGCCATCGAATACATTTCCGGCAAAAAATTGGATCTTCCTAAATGTTCATTAATTGCAACGTCACGTTCATCCAAATGAGACCAAAAATGGCCATGAGTCAGTATCAAACCAACCAATTCCCGAGTAAGAGGAGCTATTTTGTTCAACTCGGTTAATACCTAACCGGATATGCATTTCTTCCAAGAGCGTTTATAGGCAAGGTTCTAAGCGAGTAAGCATATCCATATGTGTTCAAATCTGAATTGACTAAAATTTGAAGAAAATCCGAAAAAGTAAAAAATAAATATTGCCAGACGAAGACCTCCCGCCCCCTTTAATGCATGCGTAATACTTGAATGCTCCCCAAGCATCAAGACCAAACATTCCTGGTGTATTTGTAAAAATTATCGAGCTGGCTACAGTGCTAAATAAGAAGTGGAGGATACTGTGCACGGGATGTATGGGTATTCCGCGTGCTCTATTGGACAGGGTCGGGGGACGTACGTTGAACAATAGGCGAAGGGAAACGTGACCGTTTACTCTATTTAGGATCACCAAGGTCAAATTTCACTTATCCGATAGCATTGAATGGGCATAGACATGTTTACGCTGAATTTTACTACAATATGATTCTTATGTCTTATCCTATCTGCTTATTTACATTAAATGACATACCTACCAAGATATACCAGTCTCATGGACATTTACGGGGTGATACATACTTGGACATTCACACCATAAATATTGTCCACAATTAATGGGTAGTTTTAATCCATAAAAGTCCACTCATTTGTCCTTAGACTTGTCTCTAATGGCAATTCAGATTATTATTTTCTAAAACGGTACATTTCAATACTTCTGCAGCTAGATTCGCGTTTCGTATCACTGTGCTTCGGTCCCTGATCATTTAAATCGACTAGCGCATTGACATTAAAGATCATCCGGCGACGCTTCGCTCAGCTCGGCTCGAACTGGATGGGGCGAATGAAACGGGAGTTTAGGGGTAGCTGGGGGTTGAAGAAAAAGAAAGGGGGAACATAGACTACGGAGAAGGCGACGGGACGGTGTCATCTCCATGGCAACGGGCGTCCGTCGACGGAGCAGGGCGACGATGCCACGTGCTGCTGGACAGGCATTTTCAAGAATCTGACAGAATGTTCGTTTTGAAGATTAACACTAGATACAACATACTGAGGACTTGAAAATGGAAAGTATTACCGATAAAAGAATTTATTACATTACTATTACTCGAGAAGATGAACCCAGGCACATACGATTAGTCTATCTCGTCCGCGCGCATGACGTCACTCCGTGACAAAATTGTCCAGAAACGGTCAGTTTTACATGGCGCTGTAGCACATAATCTGTGATCAGTTTCGTTAGTTTTTTAACTGGTGTGATAAGAGATTATAAGTGACTGAACACATTGAATTAAACATTTAAGTATGGTGTGCTGTGCAGTGTTGGATTGTTGAACAACAAGAAAAGCAAAGAGAATTGGCGTATCTTCAGTTTTTCAAAGAATAAACAAGTTTGCGAATAATGGTTTCTGAACAGCAATTTAATTATGTCTAACCAAATTTAATGCATTCTGCCATATTTTCAATAATTTCAATGCAGGGTCTTTACAAGTGACCAAAAATTTGAAACCATTAATGGATTTAGCCACGCCAGTTAGTTTTTTTGAATGCTAAATGTAGTTTAATATCAGGATGCTAAAACTGCTAGAAAAAATAGTTAATGTACAGTTAAAACAGTATTCAATTGATCAAAACATTCTCCCTAAGCATCAGTCCGGACTTAGAGAAGTGCATAATACAACCATCGCTCTTTTAAATCTTAATGAAGAAATTATACAGTCCCTCAGGTAAGAAGCTTTCCACCCTAGTTATATTCTTGGATTTTTCAAAAGCTTTTGACACCATTAACCACTCAGTTATATGCACAAAACTCTATCATTATAACTAATTTTTCAATTACTTAAGTCACCGAAGGCCAATCGTTATTCTACATAATAATAGATCTGAAATAACAACAATAAGATCAAGAGTTCCTTAAGGTTCCGTTTTAGGACCGTTGCTATTCATTATATACACTGCTGTTATCTTAAAATCTCTACAGTACTCACACACTTAATCATATTTATACTGATAACACGTATCTTCTGTTTCATTTTGAACCATCTCTTGTGGAACTGGAAAATGATGTGGAAAGGGACAACGTTGCCAGATGGATAGTAACTACCAACGGGACAGGGAAAGCATGTCTATAGACTGATTGTATGACTGTCTTAATCCAGTTAATTTCTCTAGGAAGTGCAAAGTCAACCTACTTGTCGCCATTTTTTTCATATGACAAAACTTACGCCGTGCTCTACGTTAGCGCAATGAAAGACCATCTAGCTGAGTAGTCCATGTCTCATGCGATGTTTAATTGTATTATCTATTATACTTGTCTTATCTATGCGTGGGTTGTGGGAGTATCATTCTTTCGTTACAAATAGTGTCAACGCATTTAATTTGAAGAGCGCGTAGTTTCATACAATTAGATTCTTTATTATTTGTTCCCATTAACTGCCATAATTATGTGCAGTGCAATCGCGTTAGTCATGTAAATGAAATGGTTGTTCATACACGGTGATTGAAATTGGGCTCTCTCCATTGGGATCCCGGAAACACTAAGAGATACAAAGTCGATTAAAAATGACATTAAGGTAACTAAGAAAATGGCATATAGAAAATACCGCAATTCCGCAGAAACCGAATTTTACCTAAATCGCTTTTGCTGGCCTGATTTGAGACTGGATTTCAAAACAAAAACTACAATAACATTGCCACTTTCTCTGCTCTAGGTGGCATTACTAGAATTTCAATATGAGGATCCGTCTCTTGTCCTCAATTATCAAATTTATTTGTTGTGATAGACGTCATATTGAATTCTCACACAGGTAAATGGAAGAGTAATATGTGATATTGTAAAGTCGGGTAATAGTACCACCTAACATATTTTAGTAAGTAAATCCTTAATGATTTGTTTGAATTGAACGGAACTTCACAGTAAAATAAATTGTCGTGTTTCTGACAAAATTCACAACGTAAGACTGATGTGAATACTCATAGGTTAGAAAAATAAGCTTTTTAAAAAAATGTTGCAAATTGCAAACGGTACAATTTATCGAACAGGTTCGTTAAGTTGTACCACGCGGTTTTTAAAATGCATAAGATTTCCATTGTTTGTGGAACAGTTGTGTGAAACGAGACATCATCATACTTTAAACGTTTTAATTATCCAACTTACAATACAGATATCATAAATAAGGAACAAGGGTGAAATAAAATATTACACTAACAAAATAACTCAAAATGTACATATAAAAGTTTCATCTATTGAATCTAAACATAGGAATTCTCGATTTCGAAAACATTGATAAATTATCCTTACAACTAGCTAAGAATATTTGTTTAGACTGCAAGTCCAACTTTTACCGTTTTGTATAGTTTTATTGCTGATTTCATGTTTTCCTTGCTCCATTTTCCATATTTTGAACACTTGCGAAGCATGTCTGAAAAATCATACACCAGTATGTTAAATTGTACCGGTATGATTTGCAAATAAGCAGGTGGTACAACCGTACTGGTATGAATGACACACATTATTTTATTTCTTTTTAAAAAGTGTTTGTAGGTTAAAGATTACTCGTTAGTGATCTCATAAAATAATCAAGAATTAAGAGAAGTGCCACCCCCAAGTAGCAGAATACGATTTTAGACACGAAGGCTTATTTAAAATTGTATAATACTGCGATAAACAGTTTTTCGCAAAACAGCAAATATGAAGATGCATGAACGACAATCGGTTGCAACTTTTGGCACCAGGGGGCATCAAACTAGCTAAATAGATGGCGTTAGAAATCTAGAAATATTGAGGTGGTACGAGTACAACTTAAAGTCCGGTACAACAAACCCGACTTTACTTTACATTGACATTGTTATTTCGTAGATGGCTTTGACAGTTTATGGCACGCGCGAGGTTAAAATACATTCATATAATTTGCCCATTTATCAACTATAACAAGCGTTATTTTTGCTCTATGGAGGCGACATGACTCCTTAGCCGTAGATTAATAGTATTTGGATGCAAGATGTGTGTATCGGTTTAGATATGAGGGATATGAAATGTGTTTAGGAAGCTGCAGTATCGTCTAGAATTTTACTCTCTTCAACATTTGCATTAGGTATGGTTCTTTATTCGATGAGTTAAGACCAACTATAGGAAGATACGTTTTAAGATATTCGCAGTTTTATAATATGAATCCAAGCCATAATTACATTATTGAAATCGAAAATAGGGACTGTTTAGATATGCCCAGTTAATTGGGGAAATTCGAGTACATGTGATTTCGAATAAACTTCATAATTTCAAGAGTATCTTTGCTCTTGAACTTAGGTACAATACTTTGTAAAGGTGAAAACAGCGACATGCAGCCTTTCGAACCATATGAAGAACTTCAGCTACAAAAGTTCAATTCACCAGACTCTATCAATGACTCAACTTATCCAGCACATTTTAGAAAATCCTTTGGAAGAAGTATTTCCAAATTCTTACATAACAATCAAAATCATGCTTACAGTTCCAGTCGGTAAGGCGAGAGAAGCTTCTCAACGCAACACCATTGAAGCAGAAATAGTGGCTGTGTTAGTTATGAAAGAATCTTGAAACAATTCATTGAGGATACAGACAGAAAACTTCGTCTATTTTAATTTGTGTTCATTTATTTAATTTTTGTCATAATTTGATTAGCAACAAAACGCATAGACAAAGACATTAGTGTATAACTCAGCTCTTTCAATTCAGCGTTTTTTTTTTACTGAAAAATAGAAGAGGCCTCGCAAATCTGATACCCATACAACCTATTTCCAAGTATCCATTACGTCTTGACGTCTACTGAGGTGAACAGCTGATCAGCAAGTGACATCCTTGTATTAGTGTGTAATGTTGGCAAGAATGAATCGGGCGTAAATCTGGTAAAGCTGAGGACAGTATTTTTTTAGAGTCTACATATTATCTAAATAATTTTAGTGGCTAGGAATTTTGACATTAAAATATACGAATCTCTGGGATGTATTGATTACGAGGTAAATCAATAGAATAGACTGCGTCTGCAAGCGTCTTTTCCAGTAGCTGTAATTGTATCTGTAAAAATAATATAGACTCATGTTTATGCTTGATTGTACGTCATCAGTACAAAGTAATTCAAGGTACAGGTTAGGTATGTGCTACATTTCTTATTTTCCTCCCACAAGCGGTATCAGCTGCCACACGAGGTTTTCGTTTCCTCAGGATTTTTGCAGTCTTCTCAATAGTTGACCCATGCCTGTATTCAAGAACACTGAATAGTCCCATTTGAATACATTTCTTAACTCCCTACAATAGTTCTATATTTCAAATATTATTAGATTATTATCTGTTATTCTATCGTTATGGATACTCGTGGAAAAGAAGGTATATGGTTTAGTGCCGCCAATGTGTCGGACTACCCACTCTTCTCAGCTGTCTTTCAAAGTTGCAACCGCCACTATCGCATCTTGTCTTCCCGATTTTCTCTCACGGACCGCAATCGACCATCAATTGTTCAACTTAAAACTTACCTCCCTCTTACCCTTTCTTTACCAAACTCAACTTCACAGAGCTTCTAGACTGAATGTGTGTTTGGGGATAAGAGTCGAACACCGGAAAACCAATCCCTGCAACGGACCCTGGATACGTATCTTCTGAAGTGGATCTTGTAGACGTTAGAAAATGTGTGATACATATTTTACCAGAAAGAAATAATGAGAGGATAATCCAAAATCGTTAGGATAATAGCTTAGGAGCAGTTAGTAAGGTCACATATCCATTTATATGGCTCCTCAGTTTAAAGGGCAGGCATTCATGGTCATTTATAGGAGTATATAAAAAAGGCGTGACTTCGCACCACTTCCCACTCTACTGCGTCCACCGTTCATAAAGGTTTATGCTCAACACATGTTAGACCCTCTGAGAAAAAAATTAGTTACGAACATGTACAACAGAGAAATTAAACGGATCAAGTCTCAAACAGATCTACACAATTAGTCCATAGACATTCTTTCCCTGGCATAGCGGTAGTTCATCTTTCAAAGTCGCCTTTCCCTGATACCTAACCTGCTCAGAAAAGGCAGCACAGCAGTAATACCAGAACACTTAACAAGACTGACACGCCGCCGGGAGCGGAAGGACTGTATGGAGAATTCAGAGACGTATTATGCACTTCTTTCAGTTCGCGAAACACTATTCTATCTTTAGGATAGCGCTTAGCTCTCTCTGTGATGCACTTTTAATGTAATCTATTTTCGTAGAAAATGGTCCTTTAAAGTTCTCTTTATTTTTGGAAATCCAGAAAAGTCACATGGACACAGTGAGCATAACCTTCACGTTTGACCTCACTTGTCCAGCCTTTTTCGGTCTTAGCGAGCCAGGATACACCTCTACTGGGACGATTGAGCCTTAGTTTCGATGTCATATCCATGTTTTGTACCCTGTTATAATACGCTTCAGTAATTCTGCATCGTCGTTGACTTTAATCACTCCTAAGTAACTATCATTCGCCGCTGTTTTTGTTCAAAATTCAATAATTTTGGAACAAATTTTGCTAGCACGCGTTTCATAATGGCGACGTTAAAAAAATTTTCATTGCATGAGCCAATCGATATGCCGACATCATCAGCGAATTCTCTTATAGTGATTAATCGTTCATAACCATTTTTTCTTTTTTTCCACGTTTTCAATGGTTGTTGATGTGCTGGGGCATCCGTTATCTTCAACGTCTTCATGACTTTCTTGGTCATAGACCTTTCTTTACAACTTATTTCATTTTTTACGCCAAATTTGATACAGATTTTTTTTTGTGCATTTCTTTCAACAAACGAAAATCACCCAGCGCATAAAAACATGTCTAACCTTAGCGGCTGCTACAGATAAAGTAAACATTGAATATGAAATTTTTAGGGGCATACTTCAGGGGCATGTTTACACTATAAAAAAATACAATCTCTACAAACTTGCGGAATTTGAAAATTCCGGTTATTTTCTGAACACACTTCGTACATGTTATATTATAACATCCAAAAAACATCTCGATTACAATACTCGCTCGCCAATGGCGCAGGAAATAAAAGGACGGTTAAACTGACGATTTTTGAAAAATCTATTTAGATGGTAAGATTTTTTCAAACTTATTAATATGAAGTAAATCTATTAATATACCTTCAATCGAAGGCCGCTTGCTACGTCGCGCACTTATTTCAGAAACTAAACCAGGGCGTTGGTTGTTCTATTGAAAATTCCCCATAAAATAGGACGAGCTGACATTCATTGGTGATCGAAGATATCAAGTGAACAGCCGGGAACACACTTTATAGAAGAGCGTCTACTACATTTATAGGACACAACTTGAATAGGATGCAATCACTGGCATTGCCCTCGTTTTGGTTGTGGTAGTTATCACATTCAGTAGATAAACCTATTTACGAATTACCAATATACGTATTATAACATCATGAAAATCTGTTTAAAATAATTGCTGCAAATATTTTCTGAGGATAATAATTATAAAAGTATTGATAAACAAAACAAAAACTGACTTAGGAGTTACTTACTCTTGCTTGTGCGCTGCAAAGGACTGTTAAGGGAATAACTCGCAACTTCAACGGATTCGGCTACTGAGATTATTTCGAAGAAACGTTTTCATTTATGTGGAGCTGTCAACAAACAAAACATGCGCTACTGAACTGATACCAATCCTCGAGACGTGCATCAAAGGCCTTTTGTATTCACCTGTGGTGTGCAATTTCATCAGCTGAAATTATTGGTCCCTGGTTCTTCGAGGGAAATGAAGCCGCAGTGATAATGAATGCGAACCAGTATCTTTATCTTTATTAACCACTTAGAGACAGAATAGTACATGTGGTGAAAAAACATGTACAGAAGCCTCATCTCAATTAGGGCCGATTCCGTGATTATGTGAACCCTTGAAGGACCCCACGAGATTTGAAGAAATTGCCTGCTTTGCTTGCAAGGAGTCATGAAAAACGGCAGAAATCGGTTAACTCAGTGTCTGGAGACTGAGGAACGTCACGTATCTGAATTGATCTTCAAAACTATGTAAAACAAAGCTTTGGGCATGCCTATATTATAAGAAATAAATGAAAATGTTCTGATTCATACAATGGATTTTAATATGATTTAAAAAAAGAAAGTTGTGCTGAACTTTTTTTTCTAAGAATCGTCTATCCATCCCATTGACGTTTAACCAACAATTCATTAATACTCTGTATGTATTCTGTTAACCACTCCTCCTTTGACTCATATAAGTATCTACTCCCAATGTAAAATGGGTGGATCGTCTGTCATCTCCCTTTCAGCAAAAATTATCCAGAGAAAGGGAGTGCGAGCCGAGAGGGTAAAGAAGGAGAACATGAGGATAGCTGGTACAGTATCGTTTCACGCATTATCTGTCCATTGTTTGTTGAAATCAAAGCGCACTTTGCAGTACGGAAGCGCCGTCTTTTGTTTCCGCCATTTATACTCTGCCGTCGCCGCTTATAGCCACCGCTGCCGCTAGCTTTTTTCAATGGAAGTCCTTCATTTTACTAATGTAGGCTCTGGAGATCTGATAGTCCAGTTGATATGACTTTATTTATTTGTGTATTTATTTACTCAATTGTTTGCGCCATCTTTAGTCAATGATTATAATTGCTATTGATATATGCCGCCATGCTGCCTGCCTGCTCGGCACGGGTATCATGTAAAAAAACTTATAAAACGTCAAAAAAAACCTATAAGATGTCAACATGCAGACTAGGTAGTTTTTAGGGCGCAAACAGTCATTCCACGTTTGCTCACTAGGATCGTTGTGAACGCCCATCTATGGAAGAATCACTCAACTAAACTACGCATTATTGGTTGCATAGTTTTTTGAGGCTGAGTGATCCGGGTCTGTAGTTTTTATCTCTGAGAAGAAAGTTTGTTGAATAGCAAGATCACATCTGGATAATTATGTGTATTGGTCTGCATTTGTATAAAATCAGTGATATTTACTGTGTGAGAAAATCATTACTGAATATGCCGAATATGACGGGTTATTTATATGTTGTGCGTTCTGAAGAGAGGTTATGTTCAAAGTTATAAATTACGAAAAACTGAGGAGAATTACGGGAAATCATCACCGTGCCCGCGTTGTGTGTAATTACTGTTAGTATGTATATGGCTTGTAATTCGACAGTGTACAGTGAATATAATTATTTCTTATCTCTCTCATTTTTTAAATTCAGCAATTATCTCTAATAGGTGCGTAGAGTTATCGGTATTGGAAGTGTATTGATATACTAACATCAAAAATTGCGATACACCATCTCCCATCCCTTGAATCCCCTCATATAACATCCAAAAAACATATCTCGTTTTTAAAATCTCTCGCGATACTTTCTCGCCGATGTGACGCGGGAAGTAAAACGGTTGTTCACATATATGCACATTATTTACATTATATTAATCAGAAACCTATTAAAACCGTTGAAAATCGGTCCATTGACGGCAGAGCTAGGAGCAAGAATATGAAAAAAATAAAAATCGCTCTATTTCGTTTGTTCCTATGTCAGAGGCGTCTGCTCATTTGCAGAAATGTTTCGAAGGGTTGAAATTCTGGGATTGGGTGTAGGGGGTGGCAGAGGGTAGTTGCGCATTTTTTTGTATTACTATATTAAATTTATACGTTGCCAGCCCCGATACTTCAAATGCATATATTAGGCATATACTACACATCATAGAGTTACATAGAATGATAGAGAAATGTTATACTTTTCGTCATTATTCGTCAGAGCGGTCCGGTGGACCTTTGCTCTTAGTTAAAAGTCTCGTCAGTCTGTTAGTCTGTCAGGTCTGGCTACCCAGATACCAAACATGTTTAAGGAGAAAAGGGAAATAAGGAAAGAAAGGAAGGAAGAAATAGAGCAAAGAAAAGAAGCAAATCATTTGAAATAGCTTAAGCATTATTGCTTTGACTAGGACTCGAATTATTTTGTAACTCCTAAAAATAATTTTGATCGGTTTTGTATACTGAAATAATTTTGGCTGGTCTGAATTTACAATTTAATTTTGATCACAGTGCGAGGCGCGGCCTGGAATGTTTGCGAACTTGCTCGACTGTGTAGTGTACTGAATCACGCAACAGAGGGTTGCTGTGCGATTCCGCTTGATTATAACGCCGCTGCGCCTGTTGTTTTACGTAATCCCTTAGATATGGGATATCAAGATCTCTGTGAATAGAGAGAAATGTTATCATTTCGCGTACTCCTGCCATCTAAGTTCATCACCTGGCGTACCGGTCTCACTGAATAATCTATCAGTGCTGTACCGCATATACCAATGAACAATAATTCGTTGCAGCAGTGTCGCGGTGGCCGCTCTCACGCAGATGTGGGAAGGGACAACGTTGCCAGATGACAGTAACTACCGACAGGGCAGGTAAGGAATGCCTATCGACTAAAAGTATGGACGTGTTTGACTGACTTTTTCCATTTAATTTCTCTGTTGTACATGTTCGTTACAGACTTTACAGAGTCAACGTACTTAACCCCATTTTTTGACACCTGCCATTTGAGTAATCTTGGTAAAAAATGAATTTGAAAATTTCCAATAAAATTTAATTTAGCAATATGAACAAAATTGGATGTGGAAGTTTGGCAAATAATTGGGAATTTTGGAAAGATTTTGTAAATTTCAACATTTGAAGAAATATACCGAAAATCGAAGCTCTTGGTTATAGGCACCTGTGTTTTCGTTTTGAGACTAAAAATTTAGAAAATTGATTATAGTTTTAAAAAACACGCTCTAATAGCAAATCGAACAGAAAGATAGAAAATTATTGTCCAGTATAGGAGAGTTCAAGTTAGTGCAATTGTAAGTCCAAAAATCAAGCAAGACTAATTAATTTGGAATAAGATCAATATAAAAACGGGTCACTTAATAACAAAACTTTTGTATCATTTTAGAGTTCTATACTTTTAAGAATAGTGACTGGACTACAGCTTAATGTAGCAGAGGCAGAGCATTCTCTGTTTTGTACTCGATATGGCGCGTGTCTTTTTTTGGAAATGGATCGAATATAACGAGAGAATTTACCAACTACTCCGCATTGTGAAACTTTCCAGGAACAATGAACGCGCTTTTAAAATTGTTTGTACCTATACCATGTGCGTTGCAAATTCGTTCCAGATACTAAGCTGTATGTGAGTTGGCTTAAATACATGCACTTATCTTTCACAATTGCTAGCCATTGAAATCAATCGGGCATCTGCTCATCGCGAATAAGGAATGCAACAGGACAAGTAAGCATTTTTGTTCACTAGAGTCGATCTTAAGTTGATGGAATTGTTAGTGTGCTCTTTGATTGTGATAAGACGTCAACGGGTTCTAACATATTTTTAATATCAGCAAGAAATCGAATACCTATATACATAATTATCTTCCAAGAGATTTTCAGACAAATCTCAAAAATGTGGTAGATAACATTTCATGAGTATCTATTACGTTTTGATGTCTACTGAGATGAACAGCTTCCCCGAAAGTGACATCTTTGTATTAGTCTGTTACGATGGCAATAATGAATCGAGGGTGAATCTGGTAAAACTTAGGACCGTATTCAGAGCTGTTATATCTAGATATTTTTAGTGACTGGGATTGTTGACAATAAAATATAGGAAGTGTATATAGAATAATGTTTATTAAAACATAATTACGGTACATCTGGGATTTATTGATTACGAGAACAGACTGTGTTGTCCTTTCCGGTAGCTGTAATTTTACATGTAAAACTAATATAGATACGTGTTTCTGGTTAATTGTCGTTGTAAATGTAACGTAATTTAAATATGGTGCCCTTTAATCGTATGGTGTTAAGCGTTCTAAAGAGTACAGATGAATAACAAAGTCAACAAATGTTTTATTCCTACCTGACTTGAAATGTAGCCATAATCACTAGCAGCCATTTTGTATGCGAAATGAACTTTTCTAAATAAAGGAGTTTATAGCAAGTACAAAATGAATCCGTACCATACAAAAAAAGCGCAACAAAATACGGCTCTGTCTACCTGTCGTGGACGGATCCGTCAGAATTGTGTCAGTTGTCTATATGGGAAATATTACTAGATAATCAGCTGTTATTCTATCGCCATGGATTCTCGTGAAAAAGACAGTAGGCGAGGGCAGGTGGGTTGACGTTCAACCAATAGTGAGACGAAAAATGAGGGGTTTTAGAACAAGTTTTAGAGAGTATGCAGCATTTCTGAAGAATCTCACTTTGGATGGGAAGACCTCTGGGTAATAGGTACTATCGAGATTTTTTGCCCGAGGGTGGCTATAAAAGCTTTTCCCCATAAAAAAACTCAACATTCTGAACTGTAGAAATATATTTTGTTCTTGGCTAATGTTGAGATTCTGCAACTGGAAACATACGATTTTTAAAACTTTACTGTGCTTCAGCTTAATCTGCGAACTACGACAACGGTGATACTTGATCTTCTGTATTTCGAAGTTGGTATATTACAATGCTTCCAACAGAAACGCTACCAAGGCACTATTCACATCTTGTAAAACTTACTTTTTGGTAGTAGCTGAATGTAATGTAAATATAGTGAGTGATGCCTTGTGAAACTCAAGTATTTATAACTATTACCTTATATTACAAAATGACTTTGTAGACAAAAGCGAAACACCCTACTCAAAATGTGGATCAGTTGTCTTATTAACCTGAAAAGCGGTGATAATGTCAGAAATAAGTAAAATATACTGAATAATAGGCGTAATAATAATAGGTATAATAACCTGAAATTGAAAATATAGCGAACGGAGTGTTTACGCTGTACTTCTTACGCAACGCGTTCATAAAGGAGCACAAGTTAAACCCTCTGAAAAGAAAACGGTTATGAACATGTACAATAGAGAAATTAAACGGATTGCCGGTCAAACAGGCCCATAGAATTAGTATATAGACATATTTACCCTGACCTACTAGTAGTCACCGTCCATCTGGCAACGTTGCCTCTTCTCATATCGAGGGACCGACGGAAATGAGTGATAATGGTATTTCGTGATGTACATGTTATATAACATCCAAAAAACACGATATCTCATTTTCGAAATATTTCGCGATTGCAACACTTCCTCGTCAGTAGATATGGGAAGTAAAAACTGCCCATTCTCTATCTCTCTCTCTCTCTCTCTCCATGTGAAAGGTACTTAAATTGTGCACCTTTTTTCTCAATCAGCCAGCGCTGTAGTTTTAACTGTTTTCGAAATAGTGATGCCACCCTGATGTTATTTGTTCTCTCATTTGATTCCAACGAAATTTCGCTGGTTAGTTTGATCTTGGGCATCAAAGCTGACACTACATGTACAGTAGCATTATTATTGTGAATTTTCAGATTTTCGGATAGCCTTATGTTCCCCATTCCTTAAATATATACTGATTGAAGATTAGTTCTTCAGTGATGGACAAAGCAAAGAACTTAAGACTAATATTTGATGAGTCGCTACGTTTCAAGGAGTATGTTGCTAATATTATGAAAAATGTTATATTGTTCTTAAACGGCTTTATAATAATAAATATATATTGAATTTTGAAGCTAGGAAACAATTTTATTAGACGCTAATATTTCTATACTCTCTTACTGATGTGTAGTTTATTACTCGTGTCACGACGTTGCCACTAAGAACCGGATGCGAAAGAAACAGTTGATTAGATTTGTTTTTAAATCAAAGAAATATGGTCATATTTCATGTTATATTAGTGAGCTGGGTTGGTTATGTATGGACAATGCTTACAAATATCAAATTTTGAATCTTACTCATAAAATATTAACTAAACGATCCCCTTCTTCTCTTTATAAAACGTTTGTAGCTCGCCGAAGTAGAACAGATTTTTACTTCAGATCACCTAGAAATTCCTCTTTACAGTACTAAATTTCGCCGTGGGTCGTTTATTTACAACTCGATCAAAATATACAATGATGCAAGTGAACACTTGAAAATTCTGTTGGTAAATAGTATGGAAAGACTTCTTCTACAGTATATTCAGATAAGAGATAGACCGGATGTAAACAAAAGGTTCGGGTGATTTTCACGCTAACGCCGCTGTCTCGACGTAAAACAGGAGCCCTCATTGGTCAATTCGCAATTAAATGCCTATGCCGAGCGGCAGAACAGTATCAAGGCAGAGTCACATTCAGGTTCAGACGTGTTACGTATTTCGTGTGCATTATTGCAATTTGATATTTCTTTGGACGTTTTCGTTTGTTATCTTATTAAGTTGTTGAGTTTGTCGTTGTTATTGTTATACCTTGTTATTAATTGTTATTGTTATCAACTGCTTGCGCAAAATGCCCAGTAGTACAGATACTGCCGATGAAGTTGTAAACTCCTGTAGTCCACCTAGAAAACGCTCTAAAAAAAGACACCTGAGTGCAGAAATGAAAGAGGTCATTTTGAATATATATAATAATAATAATAATAATAATAATAATAAACGTCTTTATTTCCAAATGGACTGGTTATATAAAAAAATAGCCAAATACGGGCGAAGTTCAGCTGTAGCTGCTCTTCCACTTAACCCGCTATAAAAAAGTCCGTACAAAAGGTGAGATATAAGATCGAGCGCGAGGAGAACGAGGCATCAACGATCAAAGAAATTGTTGTGAAGGTTTCTCACAAAGTTGGGGTGTGTCGCGCATCAGTGTTTAATGTGTTAAGACAATACCAAAAAAATCACACCTTTTCTGAGCCAATGACCAGTAAACATCGCAAAAGTATTGTTAAATCATTGGATGAAGCTGATAAGCATGCGATTAGGAGGAAAGTGCATGAATTCTTCTTTAGGAATGAAATACCTACTATAGATAAAGTACTGCAGGAGGTGAATGGAGATACAACGTCGCCAAATTTCAAACGATCAACTTTCCATGCGTTACTGAAGCATTTAAATTTCAAATGGAAAAAACGGGGTCGTAATAGTTTACTACTGGATAGAGAAGAAATTGTGCTATGGAGGAGGGATTATTTAACAAAAATTGGGAAATATAGAAATCAAAACAGGAAGATTTATTACCTTGATGAAACGTGGGTAAACGCAGGACACACTACAAGTAAAGTATGGGTTGATGATTCTGTAACTTCATCCAGGAGGGCCTTTCTAGATGGACTGTCCACCGGATTAAAAAATCCAGCAGGTAAATACGATTAATAGACAACAATCGGATGTTTTTCAAACCTTGGGAACAAGGTTCTAAACATTAATTCCAGGGGGCAGATAAAACATATTACAAGTAACAAAACTTTTATAACTTTCGATAAAATGCGTGGATGTTTTATTGTCATTTTCATTTGTTAGAACTTTTTTAAGCCATGTTTTTATGTGTTTTCGATATTTCAATAATTTTTTAATATAATCTTAAAATATGTCGAATATTATAAACTTAAAAAAAGTTACTAAGTTTTATTGTGTACCGTTTCTAATATTTCTAATCATTTTAATTCATACTTTAAGCTTTATAAAGTTATAATTTGTTAATATTAATATTTGCGCGTATTTCAGGTTCCTGATCATTCATTTTTTAAAGGTTTATAACTTTAAATTAAATTGTGAAGCGCTGAGTAATCATACGACGTTCAATATTCTTTCTTTCAATATGACTAAATAATCCCAATTATAGCAATCTGCTATACTCATGTCTCAATGTTTTTTCGCTGAATGTGATGAAAACATTTGAAAAAGGTTCGCTTATTGAAATAAATCTACATCAGTTAGTACTTCGATTTCCAGGTAAAGGGAAAAGGCTCATTATCTGCCATATTGGCAGTGAGGATGGATTTGTTGTTGACGGTCTCTGGTGCTTTGAGTCTAAGAAAACTGGAGATTACCACGAGGAAATGAATGGCGAATCGTTTGAACAGTGGTTTTCAAAAATTTTACCGAACTTAGAGGAAAACGCAGTAATTGTGTTGGATAATGCGCCTTATCATTCTCGAAGAATAGAGAAGGTCCCAACAACGGCTTCAAGGAAAGTTGATGTTCAAAATTGGCTCCGCTCGAAAAATATCAACTTTGAAGAAGCAATGCTGAAAGTACAATTATTAAGAATTGTCAAGGATCACAAGGCGGAATATCAAAAATACGCCATTGACGAAATGGCAGCAAGTCAAAATAAAACTGTGCTCAATCCCATTGAGCTCATATGGGCAGAGGTTAAAAATTATATAGCTAAGCACAATACAACTTTTAAATTTTGTGACCTCAAAGGACTTTTCAAAGAAGCACTAGAATTAATAACAGCGCAAAAATAGGAAAACTGTATTAAGCACGTGAAAGACAAAGTTGAAAAGAGAATGTGGGAACTGGACAATATTTTAGAGGAACAAGTCGAGCCATTCATTATTGACGTTGGTGCTTCAGGCAGTAGCGATGATGAAAGCTCATCAAGCTCATCTTTCCAATAAAAGATGTCGTTCATCAAATTCGGTAAGTTATAAGTAATTATAAAGCTACTGTATTTTTTAATTAATTATTGACATTTTTGAACCCATTTTGGCAAAACCTATTCAAGAATCTACTTTCTGACAATGTTCAACCATGCACATTTTTTTACGTTTTGAACGTTTTAATTTGGTTACATATTTACCTAGAAATCAAAAAATATACTAATCAATATTCTAAAAGCAATTTTAAGAGATATACGATTATTTTTAATTTAGGTTAATTTAAACGCCATTTTGAGATTATATTCGACTGTATTTCACCAAACATCAGGCGACATCCGAAGCTGGAAATCGAAGCGAAAATTTTGAAACCCTTATGTATATTTACATCATTATATATTTCTTACCCCACCCCCACATGATCCTATATCCATCACCAATCGTATACACATCGAATTGTACTAATTTACTACAAAGTTACGCAAAGCAGCATCTATATGTACTATCTAAAATATGTACTGCGTGACTCTTAATACGTCCCTGCCGAATGTTACAGCGTTCGATGATCACGTGGTCTTGTTTATGTCCGGTCTATCTCTTATCTCAATATCGTTAGCGTTAAGGCCGGTGCAGACGCTACGTTTTGCATAACCTTTTGTCTGCACAGTTCAACAGGTTGCAGATAGAACGTTGCGTGTAGATTGGAAAAGAGCGCAGTTTTGAGGACGGTACAGTTGCAGGCAAGAAGCATCGTTATCCTTGAACTGTGCGCACAAGTCGACGCAGGTAGACGGTAGCACCGTTTTCCGATTCATTTTGTTCCTCAGTTTCAAGTCGTCAGACATACTTTATTCTATAATACGAAAGTTTCCCATGTATTTGGCGTGTCAAATCTAACGAGTATAGTGGCAGGGATAAAAAGGGGAGGCCAATTGACCAGAGCACCGCTTCCATGACAAAACTGAGCGAAATATACAGATATCTTTGCACCATGTAGACGCTCTAAAAACCGATGACAATGCAATAATTTGATAACAGTTTTCTATTATCCTTATTAGGACCGCCAGGATTGATAAATTCTTTTATAGATCCTCTGTAGGGGAGTAAGAGAGATAGAGCTAGCGCGCAATCTGCGCAAGCGTGCGGTTTCGGACTTACTCTTTGTTGGATTGGGCTCTGGGAACAGCTGAACGGAGGCAGATACTTTTTCAAGGTAGTGCATTCTCACCTTGTTCATTGCGAATGTTGCCATTAATCCTGAGTTGGGCTTCGACCGTCCACAAAATGCAAGGTTGTACAGTCAATCATGCAGTCATTTATCTAAGCTCGCGACTGTTTGCTGCTGGACAAGCATATGTAGCAGTTAACAGGAAAATACCCATGCAACAGTGAAGCTTTAAATGAAATGATTAGATCACGAAATGATTCGTAAGACATTTCAATACCACATGTGCACAAACAACTAATTGATGAATAGAACTAAAAAATGAAAAATAAATAATTGTTAAGCAAACTAAAAAACATGCTTTTTTAGCTAACCGAACTTAAAAGTAGAACATAATTTTTAATCACAAATAGTTTATATATGGTCGAACAATCGATCATAATTAATGAACTCAAAATAAAATTATAATGAAATTTAAGTTATTAACATTATTCAGAGTAAAAAGCGTGGAGTGCTTGATATATTAAATGTTACAATTATTCTATTGGCAACTATCTATGAGAGGAGAGTTATGAAAGTGTAGTAAAATGCACCCCACGATTTTTACTATGAATTGAATTATTCTGTTAATAACAAAAATTTTATTATTATTTTATATTGAGGTCATTAATTATGATCGACCATCTACTACTGTAATATAAACTTTTTCTAATCAAAAATTATTTCTTACTTGTCAGCTATAAAAGCGTGTTTTTTTATTTTTTTTAACTATTTTTCATTCTATTTTCCTTAGTCAGTGATATTGTTATTGGAATAGGTTGAGTGGAATAGATTTATCTACACCCCGCTTATAAGGAATAAGATGTGATGGACATGTACAATAAAGGCCTTTCATTATTACTATTACTCAGGAAAGTAGTCAGGAGCCGAAAAGCAACGCGCTCTAGTAAGATTTTAGGTCTATGATATCCCCGCGAGCAACAGTGGCAAAAATGTGATGAACGGTGGAAAATTCATAAAACGACGGCGCTGTGGGTCGATGGGTTGGCAGATGGTCTGGAACAGCTTTTACATAGGGATAATCCTCAGCACTACGAGGACGAAAAGTGCTCCCACCACCGACTAAATTACAGTATTACGACCTCAACGCCGCTTGTCGTGGAATCCGCATCCGCTTCCGTTCGGGTCACAGGCGACTCATGAAGCAGAAAAAAGTTCAAACTGATGGCGACCCCAGAGGCTATTCAATGCTTGGCTCAGATTTCGTGGAATAATGGTAAAATAGCGCATGTAGCAGACGCATTTGATTATCACAATGAAGGTTTATCCGAGCTTGTGTGAACCTGGAAACGGCTGAAAAGGATGGAGACACTAGGAGCTTCTGGATTTTGGCCTCAGATTTATTTAATCACTAGCCTAAACCCGCGGTGGCTATCGATTTGCGACTCGTTCACCTGGATTATGTATTCGAAATGGATAGAATCCCAAAACGACCCATTTTCTGTCATATCACCCCTGAACTCCGCCCTGGTAGAAACAGTTGTAAAAGGAAGCGTTTAACCGTTTTCTAGTGGTATGTGTATGCGTACATTAGTGCATTTGAAATGCAACTGTGTCACTGGCTGGTGCACTTCAGTCGCCTCGTTATGGACAATTACGTAATCTCTTTGAGAGCTGGAGCGACTTGCTTCCGATTGTTTGCGCGAATTTTATTCTGTTTGAGAGAGGCGCCAACCGAGGAAACTCGTTCTTGAACCAGGATAGCCGTGGAGAAGAAGTCTGTACACCTTTCCCCCCGACAGCTGCATAAAACCTTCAGAAAATGTTGCACAAATCACAGCGTAGCGCTACTGTAGCGATACTTTATTTTCTGCGCTCATGATCACTTTTTGCGCTACCGGCACGGGTATCATGTAAAAAACCTACAAAACGTCAAAAAAAACCTATAAGATGTCATCCTGCAGTCTAGGTAGTATTTAGGACACAAACAGTCATTCCACGTTTGCTCACTAGGATCGCTGTGAACGTCCATCTATAGAGGAATCACTCAACTAAACTACACGTATTATTGATTTCATATGTTTTGTGAGGCTGAGTGGTCCCTGTCTGTAGTTTTTATCTCTGGGAAGAAAGTTGGTTGAATAGCAAGATCGCACCTGGATGATTATGTGTATTGGTCTGCATGTGTATAAAATCAGTGATATTTGCTGTGTGAGAAAATCATTACTAAATATGCTACTACTTGTCGGCTTCTCAAGGCCGAAGGCGTTTAGGTCAAAGTCACTGTAATGTCAGTGTCTGTCGTCGATCTGTCAGGTTTGGAAAGGGGAGAGAGAGAAAGAAAGGAAGGAAGTAGGAGCGACAAGAGAAAGAAAAGTAATTGTTTTGTGTAAATATTTGAGGTGTGATAGATAGAAGAGCTGTTAAATTGTACTATATAAATGTTTGACTTGTCCTGACCTGAATTTTGAGTCTTTCGTTTTTAAAAACTATAATTTTTAAAGGTCTAAACATGAATTTAATTTTCTTCACAGTGAGAGTCGCGGCCTGGAATGTTTGCGTATCTTCTCGACTGTAATCCACTGCTTCACACAACAAAGGGTTGCTGTGCGATTCCGCTTGCTGGTAGCGCCGTTGTGTCATACCTATGATGTAATCCCTAAGGTAGGGGATGTTAAGATCTCTATGGATGGTATCGTTTGGTACATACAATGGGGCATTAGTTATTGTTCTGAGAGTTTTACTCTGCAGAACTTGTAGATTACGCATATGAGACTTAGCTAAAAAGCACCAAGCCGCACATGCGTAGGTCATTGCAGGTCTGATGATGGTTTTGTATATCCAAATCTTATTGACCAAACTCAATTTTGATGTTCTACATAAAAGAGGATACAATTGCCGAAATGTAATTTGGAATTTAATTTTCAGTTGTTCAATGTGTGGCTGCCAAGTCATACCCTTGTCGAGTGGAAGACCTAAATATATGGCTTTGTTAGCCCATGGTATTGAAACATCATCCACAGTAATCTCTGACGGGGTACCACGGCGATTTTTTGTAAAATAGATAGCTTGTGTCTTTGAAAAATTAATTTTGATTAGCCATCGACTATGTCACTAGAAGATGACTGGGCTACTGAAGCGGTGACGTCGCCTTAGAGGTAGACTTCACAGTCGCTGGGATGGGGAACGTCGCGAATGAAAATCGAGTATAAGAGTGGTCCTAAGACCGATCCCTGTGGAACTCCGGCCCGAATGAGCCGTGTTGTAGAAAATACACTGTTAATTTTGATTCTGAATTTCCTTCCTTCTAAGAAGGATTTGAGTACTTTTAATAGCCAAAAAGGGAAACCGTTTTGAGTAAGTTTATAGAGGAGGCCTGCGTGCCACACCTTGTCAAAGGCTTTCGCAACACCCAGAAAAAGGATTCCTGTGCTCTTGTCGTGGGTGAATCCGCTGGTTATACGCTTCATCAACCTGACTGCCTGTAGCTCCGTAGGTACTATGCTCGGACCGAAAACCGAATTGAACGTCCGGAATGACTTGGAGACCTGACGAAAAATTCTCAAGGTGACCACTGAATATGCTGCCAATGAAGTATATCTATTAGTTGGTTATTTATATGTTGTCCTTTTTGAAGAGAGGTTATGTTCAAAGTTATAAATTACGAAAAACTGAGAAGAATTACGGGAAATCATCACCGCGCCCGCGTTGTATGTAATTACTGTTAGCATGTATATGGCTTGTAATTCGACAGTGTACAGTGAATATAATTATTTCTTATCTCTCTCATTTTTGAAATTTAGCAAATTTGTAAGTATATGTAATTTCCAGACTGGATGAGAAAAAGTGGCTGCGCAACTAATTTCTAGCCTTGAATCTCAATTAAGTGTATTTGAGACAAGAACCCAATGTAATTATCATCAGTACATACAACTTACAGCTTAAACCTCTAGTAATGCCATCTCTGAAGCAGATTTTACATCAGAGCCAAACATTGATAACAAGCCTCATGACATTGAGGCAACACGTACAACTAAGTGCTAAGTTAACACCTTGTAGAAAAACCTACATAATGTCAAAAAAAAACCAGTATAATTGCAAAAAATCGATACGATTCAAGATTCATGATACCCGTGTGGAGCGGTAGCATTTTCTCCGTCAGAACCGAAAAATGCTCCACTCTTGATCAAGTGATACATCAAATTTAATACTCACGCATTTCCATCGGTCTCTCGATCTGTCCGCTAATCCTTGGACCGCCTACAACAGTGGTCGCCAACCTTTTCAGTGTGTTGAGCTACTTTGATAACTTTGGAATAAACTAGTCGTAAGCAATGTAAGCCAACTGAAATAAAATTATACATAGTTGTATGCGACATACATGTGAACTTCTGTAAAGAAATATTGTTCTTCCCATTTCGAATGGAAATGGTATGTCTTCATCTTCTTACTACTGCTCATAATGCTTTTAATTGCAGGCCAACTCTAACCCAACCGCTAGACTTTGTGCAGTTCAGTGTTAAAGTGTCAACAATCGATGGACACGCTGAAAGCCCTTTTTCGTCAAAAAGTTATATCAAAGTTTGGAGACATTTACTGGCCTCCTAGGTCACCCGACCTCACGCCATGCGATTATTTTTTGTGGGCTAATCTAAAGTCAAAGGTGTATTCCAATAATCCACGAACACTGGAGGAGCTTAAAGACAGCATTCGACGAGCAATAAACATCTCTCCGCAACTCTGCAAGCGAGTGTTTCAGAATTTGCGCGCGCGATTAGAAGAGTGTGTCCGAAGGGATGACAAACATTTGGACGGAATGATATTTAAGAAATAAAACCCGCCAAATTTACGAATATGTTGATAGTAATAAATATTTTGTTTTCACTAAGTTTGTATTTTCTTTTCTTAAATCAAAAAGTAAACTTTCCCTCTGGTCCCTATGCACCCTATTTACTTTCAGAGCATATAGTGTCCATTTTATTTTTGCTCTATGGATTTGTTCAAAGAACTGAATGATGCAAACAAAGTAATATTGGAATGGAATTTGTAGGGAGCAACAAAGTTGTGATGCCCTTACGCTAGGCACTGAGTATTTAATGTGTATCTCAATTATAAATTCCCGTAGGTCCGTGTCTGGAATGGTCGAGAATTTTCCTTTTTTCTTGCGAACGAAGAACAGAAACCGTTTCTCGTGTGCATTCTAAATGTGCAACGCAGAGAGCTACTACAGGAAGCTTCCTGTTATACGGACCATTACTTTGATTCCTTTGAGAGGAGCGTTCCCCACTTTCAGTTGTTTTTCTGTTTTCCCTCTGCTGCACCGTTCGCTGTTCTCATTTGTGGAAATTCAATTTCACTCTAGTGGTGTATTAAAGTAAATGCATAATGCAGATATTAGAAAAAGCTCCGATTTATGGGATAAACTGCGAAAAAAGGAAAATGGAATCTAAGATTCTACAGAATATCTAGAAATATTCCATGTCAAATACCTTGAAAGACGAACAGAGAAAAATAGCGTCAAGTAGGTCGACTCTACACTCCCGACGCAACGCCGTCATCATTTTATTGAGTATTATGTTCAGCACAAATTAGACCCTATCGAAATAAGATAGCGCCATAGACCGTATATCGTGGATAGAGGATAGTTGCTATGCTCCGTTGTCCCATAGACCAAACTGACCTAGATCCTGCTGATGAGTTGTCAAAAACCACAAAACAGCTGTCTATAGTTGTCCCTTTAAGAAAAAAGTTAGTTACGAACATGTATAACAGAGAAATTTAACGGATAAAGTCCGTCAATCGGGCCCGTACAATTAGTCCATAACATTCTTTCTCTGCCGCTCCCATAGCAAAGTCCATCTGGCAACGTCGCATCATCTCTCCCCAATATCTAGAACCATGATGCGCTACTCGCGGCAGAGCGCCTATATAGCACCAGTGAGAGTACTAGTCATGCAGGACACTTACGAACACAGGTACGCTGGCCGAAAATGATCCGAGTCCCCTGAAACGTCAAAACCAAGTTTGGTCAACCTTAATTTATATGTTAATGACCTTTTTCTCCACCACTACTGGACCGATTTTCAAAAACTAAGCTTTTTCGTCCTTGCCAAAGTGTGTGAAAATTTCATCAAAATGCGACTCATACTTTCCAAGTTATAGACGGGCCAAGGAATAGTGGATTGACAGACAAAGACCGACGGACAGACAGACTGACCGACAGAAAGACAGACAGACCGACAGAAATGAGTGACATTGTTTTTTGAGATGTACCTGTCATATAACATCCAAAAACATAATATCTCATTTTCATAATCATTCGCGATTCGCAAGTAGGCGTGCGAAGTAACATAGAGCCAAATCCCTGTATCGATCCTATTTACAAAAATTTTGAAGGTTTTGTAAACTTGGTTGATTTTCAAAATTTTAAAGGAGAATTTTGATAATTTCTAAAATTATGAAAATTTCAAACTTTTGAAAATTTCGAAAATTTTTAGATTTAAATTTAGAAAATCTTGAAAATTTTAAAGGAAATTTTGGAAATTTTTTAAAATTTCAAAAATTTTGAGATATTTGAAAATTTTCCGTGCTTGTATAAAATGGAAGAAGCTAAAACCTACGACCTAACGTGTGCTAAAATAACTTTAACATCAGTGAAGGGTGAGTGAAGTTCTACCGACTTTATGTAGGATTGCAGGGGTATAGCTGATTGTGATGGACAGCTTGAAAGTTGATATATTAAAAACGGCGGAATACGGATGATACCCCTCATGGATGTGCGGGGACATGTTCGAATATCGCACGTACGTTTTATTTTGCTCTTCCTTCATATCAAAAACAGATTCTTTTCTTATCCTTACCATATTAGAGAGGTTCTATTACTCCTCCCTAGTTTGACATATTTTAAGCGTTCATAAAGGTGCAGAGCTAGTATGCCAAAATCATTGATTCTGTAAAGTGGTGGAAGAGCAATAAAGGAACATTCTGCTAATGTGATGGTGCTCCCACCATTTTTTATTAGATTTGAATATGAGTACTTCAGAGCAAAAACGTTACAATGCAGATTTTCTGCCTAAGTACGGTGTTTTCAAAGATTTTAGCAGATACGTATCAGTATCATAGGAAGTACGATAAAGTAAACAGATGGACTGCTAGCAGCATGGTCGACTAAGGCACGATTTTACTAAGCAAAAAAGTACGTAGGTCACAAATTCAACCAATGAGAAGGTGTCTTCGAAGTAATGGATCTAGCGAATATGATCGATTCCTTGTAAAATGTCTAGAGAATGATTATTCTCTTCGGTTTGTGTAAGATGGGCCCCTAATTCCCATATAAATCATGAAATACGTCATAAATCACTTGGTTTAGCTACAAATGCATATTTTTCATTTGCGTCCGGGCAGTACATTAGCCGCCATGGTCATAAAATGCCCCATTGGAAAAGACTGGTGTATCAAATATCTAGTTTAATAAAGCATCAATTAAATGAGGATTTTATTGAAAATAACAGTGTCCTACCGCTGCGCTGCTGTAAAAAATTCTGTTTGAAAAACTCTCTGAAGACATAAATAACATTACAGAATGCTTATTATTTAGCAAACATCAAGTAAATATTCAATTTACTTGAATTCCCTGCAAAAAACGTGTTCCTTAAGCCAGTCCCGTTAACAGAGAGCTCTCGCGCCATCTACCGTCCAGTAGAGTGCGAGACATCTTCCCGTTAACTGTAAAACCTGGGTTGGTAAAGTGATTATTTACTCGATGTGTGTTAAGTAATAAGCATTCTGTTATTTTATTTATGTCTTCAAAGAATTTATTAAACAAAATTTTGTATTCTTTTTGATTGGTGGAATTTGCGTCAAGTTTTGTGTTCGGACACGAACGAGAAATACGTTTTTGTAGCCGAATCATGTGATAAATGATGTACTTTTTGATTTCACACGATAATTAGGAGCCCATCTTACACAAACAGTATAATTTTTTCCTAGTTGAGAGATATTTTACAGGAAATCGACCAAATTCATTATATCCATTACTTCAAAGACGTCTTTCCATTGATGGCTTTTGAAAATGAGTGTTTTGTAGATCTCATCACATGGACAAAAGTGTCACTAGCCCCAAAGTTCATCTGCAAGCAGTTTCCAAGTCGTGTAGTTATCCTACTCGTATTTGATCGTGTTGTGGGTTCGGTGTAAGATATGTAATAGCTGTTTATTTTTTTTTCTTTTGAATCGTCATCCTTGCTAGCAAGATTGTTATTATGTGATACAGGGTGGCCAAAATCTGCATGGAATGTAATGTTTCTTCGAGACACAAACTTTCTTAAGAACTATACACGATTATCCTGCACCGTCTTTGTATACATTTCAAAAATATCCAATATTTCACAGCGTGTTCGGTTAATGACCTGATTAACCATGTTTTTTTGATAGATGCCTAGAGTTTTATGTTATATTTGGACAGATATAAATACTCCGAGTAGGAGTTGAGATGTGAATTATGTATCTAGTCTAAACAGTACGGAATTTTCTGGTATAGTCTTCAGTTGCTACTTAATTTACACTTTAATAATGATAATAAACAGTTTTAAGTTTCCCAAATGTGTATAGTTTTTGATGATCCCTCCTAACTAGGTACTTGCCTATAGTTTATGCAAAATTAGAATCATTATGACTTTTAACGGATTCAAGGTTTACTTACAGTAAGACCGAAACTATAGTCCAATAATATATTTACATTATTGATAAACAGTATACACGGTTCAGGAAAATTCTTTCTTAAAAAGAATAACCATTTTCGATATAACATGACGCGGGGTGAAAGCTTTGGAAAATGAGATAAAGAATGAAAGAAAAGTGGAAAGACGATATTCTGCTTGTCGCCAGTCCTGAGGAAATGTGCTACAATAACATTCATCTTTTATCGGCGAAAATGTAAACACACAGCAAGATAACACTGCTGGGAGCTGGAAGGCTAATGTTTTAGGGCGCTGTGCAGGGTCGGAGGCAATTTATTTTCCTGGCAATATGATAGAACCATCAACGCCTCTTAAAGAATAAACATGGTTAACGTACTTTGTGTCTATAAAATATTGAAAAAAATGGTATCTTGTAGAGTTACGTAATAGTTCCCGCACAATGTTATATGTGTAAATCTGTTTAAAGTTTTAGAGACCCCAAAACATAGTGCAAGTATATAACATAACTATTGACGTAACATACCGGTTAATTTCTATGGATCTGAAATGCGAGAAATAGTAATTCGATCTAAAGGAAGCCATGGTGTTTGTCCTGTGAGAAAATAATATAGGACACAACAGTTTGGCCTTGAGATGTCGAAGTAAAACATCTGCGCGTCTGAGATTCAATAACAAACCGTGTAATGAAAGACCTGGATAAAAAAATCCATTAGTTAGGTTGGAGATTACCAATTAAATCTTTCTTTCAGGGATATTCATCCAAATTGGGTCATAGTCCATAGATGAACTAGAAGGACAAATGTTTAATTTAGATGGACTGATTCTCTTACCCTCCTTTTGTAACTGTTATTCTCTTTGTGTAGTATTCACAAAGCGACATCTTTTAGCCACCACCTGAACAAATCTGAGACATTGAGCATTCATTAGGAGCGCACGTGAATACTCTTTCAAAGGAAACCAAAATGATCAAAACAGAAGTTATGCGACTTTTTCTGAAATAGAATTCAGCTCTTCACCCACCTTAAACTAACCAAAATATGAAAAAACGATAGAAACAAAAAAGTTCGGAAGTTGTACGATAAGGCTATTCATTAGTATGCTAATTATGGATTTATGAAATATGACGTTCGAATTTTTGAAATTGAAATGAGACCACCAAGCGGCCATATTAGGAAGCTGAAGATAATTTCCAGCAATTCCTCTTCGCCACTTTTATTATAAAAATGTTTTCCCTAGGCTAAGCGATTGCCGGCGTCCTGTATTATTGGTGCATGAATCAACGTAACATTTTTTTTCATTTGGGTGTTTCTCACAGTATATTAATTGGCATCAAACAGAACCTTTACAGCGCCGCAATAAGCCAAATGATATTACTTGTTAGATGGAATAAACTAACTGGAAAACCTTTCAGATTGCCGACATCTGGAGTCGTTTACAGTTTCTTTCTTCTAGTTCGTGAATTGGCGAGATAGACTTCTGCCTTGTTTCTCCATGTTCTCTCTTTGCCTTTATTAATTTGTACGGTTTTTGCCACAGACGGAGGTTTACAGTTCATCTGGTCGCAGTTTCGGGACGACCATCCACAGCTGCACGCCATAATTACTTATAATAGTAATGTTCTAGCATCTCATATCCAACGGTTTGACTCCCGATTGCGTTGTAAAAAGACTAGTTAGGAATGGTTTCATATCTGATTCTGCTAGAAGACATTTTTATGTCAAAATCTGTTTGGCTTGACAGCGACAGCATCGAATTTGACATTTAGGTGAAATTCTATGTTTCTTTCCTCATTTATAGGCCACTATATTACAGTTTATAGAAGCTATTAAACTTAACTAAACGTCTTATTTTAAACATAATAATAAACAGTTAATAATCCTTATATCAAATCTATATGCGTGTTTTGCCCATAAGCAGAAATTTTACCATTGCCTCCAGTCCTCTTTTTGAAAAACATGCTGTGATCGTGTTTAGTTGAGATATCTTCAGCCAATTTATATTTTAGTATAAATATTTTTTCCAAATAAAAAAAAGCATGCGCGCTTTGAACTTAATTTTTATTTATCAACGTAAGTTATAAAAATATTTAACAAATAGAGAATACGTGTCTATAAAAGTTGAGCGATACAGCTTTATTTATTGACTTCGTTCAAAGTAATTTTCACCACATTCAATACACTTCACCATCCGCCAAAACCAGCTCTGCCAAGTTTCACCCAGGAGTTCAGTACACTCGTTGTCCCAAGCCCTCAGAAGGTCTTTATCGTTAGAAAACCGTTTTCCTTTTAGCTTCATTTCCACATGCGGAAACAGTGCAAAGTCGCAGGCAACAAGATCTGGACTGTAAGGAGGGTGCTCAATAAGTTTCAGTCCTGTAGTGGTCAATTATTCGGTACAGGCTTTGGCGCGGTGAGCGTTGTCATGGTGGAGGTACCAAATGCCCATTCTTGACGTCAGTTTTTCATAGACTCTATGACTTTAGGCAGATACTGTTCCGTGTACCACTTAGCTGTGACTGTCTTCTTTGTGTGTCCAAAACGACACGCTCCACAATCCCGCTCAATTTGAAAAATACAGCTATCATTTTTTTCTCAATAGATTGGGATTTTCTGACAGCCAGGGGTGTAGCGTCAGAGACCCAAACTTTTTGAGCCTTGGTCGGCACATCGTAATAATAGAGTGAAATCTCGTCACCTGTCATTATGCTGTTCACATACCGAGATTCGTAGTAAGTCGTACGAGTCTCCTGCTCTGCCGTCAGACTATGCAGTACCCAGGCAGAAGAAAGTTTCCTTACGTGTAAATGGTCATGCAAAATTGAATGAATGGCTGGTGTATGAAGGTGCAAGGTCTCTCCTATCTGTTGCTATGTTATTTTCCGGTCTTCGTCAAGCATTTTCCTCACAGCAGTGATGTTTTCGTCTATTAATGATGTTCGCGGCCTTCCTTTCCCTTTGGAATTCTCATACCACCTGAATATAGTTGTACGATGAGGACAATCATTCTTTAATGCATTGGTATATGCTTAAATCACGCGTAAAGTTATACCGCAAAACTACCCTTATCTCACTACGGGACCACGATGCCTTAGTCCGCACTTTACACTGTCAATACGAATGAACACCCATGGACACATCTCAAATGCAACAGCATGCAGCCTCCTGTTTCCGTTTGTTAAGTCATATTGCAAAACTATTATAGTACCCTTTGTATAAAATAAAACATTTTGATACACAGTAGCATAGTGAGGTTAGACAAGGTAATGTACCTATATAGATTTCTATAGAAAATTGACATGATAAAACTTAATAAGAAAATATATGAATCCTAGCAATGTACCTACATAATTAAAAAATAAACTTACCCTTTTATATATCTGGTATCATACACAAGTTATAACAACAAGTGTATACGTGATCTAATCTCGTTCCTTAAGTGACCTGTCCGCCTCGCGAATTCAGAAGCCCCACACAAACAAAATATCTTTGCGTAGCTATTTTGTTTATGCCAACCACAACCACCGCGAACGTTTTTTAACATGCTCAAGTTGCGTAAAGCGTAACGTAATAAATATTTATAAGAATAACCAAACAGTACTCGAAAATAGGATTTCAATACAGGATTGATGGGTATTCGAATATTGGGATGCAGATTTTCATCCATTATAGAATTTTTGCAAGGTTTCTAGCGGCTGTATAAAAACGAAGTTATTTGAACGATTGTAAAAAAATGTTTACAAATATATTTCCCTAACAATTCCTGCTTATCATGTTGCTCTATCAGATGCCAGTAAGTTAAATTTATATATCCACCTAGAAATAAGTAGCACATACCCTTTAGTAAATCCACGAAAGCCTTTAATCCTCTTTTAGCGAAACGTCCTGCGGCGGGAGGTTTTTTGCCAAAACTCCACCGGAGTTGGTTTCAATTCCTTCTGGCCGAGCGAGCACACAACTCCGCTTGAGTCGTAGAGGAAACTCCGGACTATCCGGAGCAACTCCAGCATCTGCGGCAGAGAAAATTCAGGTTGTTAATTAAAAGTAACCTCTAGCTGAAAAATAAATTATTGAGAGTGTGACGAGAAGCAAGGAGAATGTTCTCGTAATATTTAAATTAGTCTAATTACTTTTTATTTAGACGATATGGAAAAATATAAGTTGTTGGCGGAGAAACAGGTAAATTTTAAATAGTTTTGAGTTCACATTCACGCGGGGTCAAAACAATCCAGCTGTTCAAGAGTCGAAGAATGACCGTTTTTTATCATGCAGAAGCATGTTCCCCTTAGAGAGGTAATCCAAGGGAAATCCAAACAAGATGTTTTAACTCGATAAGTGACCGTTGCACCATCCGAGTAAAAATTATAATAATGGAGAAATGCTTTCGATACGCTTCTTCTTCTGCTATTTGGGCTCAGCCCCCGACGATATGGGAAGGGGCAATGTTACCAGATATACGGTAGCTACCGGTGAGCATGTCTGCAGACTAATTCGTAACGATTTTATTTCTCAAACAGTTTAACTTGTGCTGAACTTAATCCTTTAGGAACTGATGACTTCGTTGCGTAGGAAGTGCAGAGTCAACCTACTTGATGCCATTTTTTTACTGGAAGTAATTCCAAATGACGCATGCAGGTGAGTACATAGAGACACTAGTGGCAGACGGTAACGTGTCGATGATTGCCGTCCCTGTTCCTATGGATGATGCATCTGGATGGAGTTGTTTCGAGGCCCAACCGCGCTGAATAAGTAAAGGCGGTACATGCTCCTCTCTCGGTCACGTGAGGCTTTGCTCTCTATAATATAATCGATGCCAGAGTCCCAGACTATCCGTACAGGGCCGTATTCACTACGAGCATGTCGAAGGCAGGCCCGTTGTTTATATAATCTTGATTCTTTAAAGTGAGGTATTGTATTGATTGTCACGTGCCAAAATCACGTAACCCTTTTTTATCACTTATCCCTAATTTGAATTTCTCTTCATTGATAATAGAATGCCCATTCCTAGGCCAAACCCTTTTCAATGATTTTCTTTAGGCAAATTTAATAGTTTATTGATTGTATAATTTCACTCGTGTTAAATATTTCTCAGCGATTCAGTATGATGTTGAGGATCAGCAAAAAAAAACTCTGTAGTTTTTCTCCGTTAGTTGGTTTCCTATAAAACATATCTTCTTCAAGGCCACTCAAGATACCTTCTTCTAGAACGTTACGTGTTCTGCGTGATTCGCTTTTCTGTTTCCGTTGAGATCGTGGTGCAGGGGTCGTTTCGTCATTTTTCGGACTCTGGGATATTAGGGCTCAAGCGCCAATTCATGGACCAGCACCCTTTTTTGTGTAACTTAAGTTTAGTCATTTTAGTTTGGGTGCTACGTCTTCCATTTTTTTTATGGAATTTTGACCCTCAGCGGTAAGTTCTTTTTTATATACATTCGGACCATGTGCCTTAATGCGTGCCCTGATGACGTTCGTTCAATATCTGCTTTTTTTTAGTCAATAGAAGCAGAAGAGAATCATCAGCCTCTCTCCTCCAGTTGGTTGCATCTTGTTGCAGTTTTGCAAATTGGTGGAAGCCATGCCCTTGAAAAAAAAACCCTGATGTGAACAGGTAAAATATCATTCTAATTAACAATTTTTTTTTTGCCTTTGCTTTAATTTTCTTGTACAAAAAAAATGTACATGGTTTTGCTTCAAGTGCGATTGTTTTCAATGAGTAGTTTTATCTCAGACAGAGAGTAGAGTGGATTTTTAAACAGTCTTTCTCTCTCTAGGGTTTTTTTACTACCATAATTTTTGGCAACGAGGCAAGCAGCCCCTGCCCAGTGACGTGCCCACTACTGACCACTTTTTGACCAGAGTTGAGGACATCTCGGCCGCGCCTGACAAAGAAGACCTACAGATAAGTTTAATATTTAGGCGCAAAATATCTGTAAATACTTCGGGCGTATACCATGGTAGACGTCTCGAGGGGTTATCACGAAAAATAATTTTGTCAGGTTGTATTTAAGATCTATAACATCCTTTCTTTTTTTATTACTCGCATTCCAGTAGTGGAGCACATGTGCGTTTTTTTATTAATCAATATATTGTGATTCATTTAATATCTGGTTTTATTTGGCTCTCTCTGTGTGTACTGTTACTTAAATTTCGTCATCTCTGTTAGATTCTCCTTTTGTGTGATGGTCAAGCAAAACAAGTTCCGACTAACATCTCGGAGAGTTACTATTACAACAGGTTCAAGCTCTGAGTATTAATAAAGGTTATCAATCCCGTCAAGATCTCGGTAGTGAGTAAAACAGTTGTCAGTATCTCGATCTCGATTTCCACAGCCCCGCCGCTCTTGTGGTTCCTAGCATATTTGTAATAACCAAATATTTGGAGCATCACATCTGTCTCTATTATGTAAAACTGTAACACAAAATCTTTTTAATAAAACGCTAGCAGTATCCAGAGATATAAATCTCTTGTAATCCCCCGTAGGCTAAGTGACACGTGAAAAGACAGTCATATCTCATCCGCCCCTATTTTCTAGGCTGAGTGTTAATGACCCACCTGGCTGATGTCACGAATGTAATTATATGGAGTTTTCAGGCATTATATCACCCGCTGCTCTCGCTAGGCATTCTTCGTTTCATTCAGGCGCCGCCATGCTTCATTAGGAAGCATCGCGGACACCCTTTAAATGTCAGCCGGCAGCAAAATTTTACATCGCTAGCAAATTGTAGACAGCGGTAAGCTGTTATTAGCATTGAGGTACTGCTAAATTAATTCAAATATCACATTGAAGATTTTTGAAAAACGTCTCAAGTAGATTGACTCGATTCTTTCCTCATATTCATATAAGTTATATAACTCCAGACTCATACTGGTACATTTTATTACTACTATTCAGATCATAAATCCTTTTTTTATCCAGTAGTATTTAAAAACTGTAATTTAAGTCTATTTATCAATATATCTCTATAACGAATAAATATATTGATCTGCGGTTTTAACCATTTTATAGGATTTTTCAATCAAATTATAGAAATGTATATATGTATATATACAGGGTATTTCAGTTTATTGTTGCATAACTTTAAGATTCGATAGAACTTTTAAAATTAATGTATAAAGTCTATATCAACATGGGTCAAAAAATGGGTGGCTTCCGAAATACAGGGTGTTTAAATTTACTTTCGAAAATAGTTTTTTTTTTAAATATTACGAACAATATTTGATGTATAATAGTGAAAATTGATATACAAGGGTCTTTTGGTACGACAAAACGAACCATGGGCATAGTTTTACTGTAGCCGCTAGAGGGCGCTCTTTACTGTCCCTATAGTGTATTAAAATGACCGAAAAATTTTTCTTAGTGCAATTTTTTGCTTTTTGAATAAAAAACTGATTCTTCGCACTTTTCAACATAAAAAAGCTCTCTTGTGAATTTTCGTTATAGTTAGCCGTTTTGAGATATTTCGATTTTTAAGGTTCGATGCATTTTTAATTATTTATGATAAAATAACGCTAAAAATTCAGTATCTCGGTAATTTTTAGAAGTAGGCTGTGCCTGCAAATATTTTTGAAATTGAAAGCAAAATAAGGTTAAACGTCAATTAGTTGACAGTTAGTTTTGTTGTCTGTTGAAACCTGAAACGTTTTTTTGCAATTGTGAATGCACGAAATTTAGTTTCTTTTACCCGGTTTTTTTTTGTAAGTTTTATAAAAATGCCAGTTTTATTCTCCAATCAAGAGTTAGCGGATATTTATTTTGTGTATGGCTTTGTAAATGGAAACGCAGCAGAAGCAACCAGAGAATACGCACGAAGATTTCCAAACAGACGATTTCCAACTCGCTCAGTATTTGTAAGAGTGCATCTCCAAATAATTGAAAATGGTTTTGGAAATCTCCAAAGGGATCAAAACATAAATGTTCGTCAGCACAGATTTACCCGTATGATTCTGCGTGAGTTTGATAGAGATCCGACCACAAGTGTTAGGAGAGTTTCTGGTGCCTTGGGAATTTCAGCAAGCCATGTTCACCGTGTTCTTAGAAATGACCATAGACGTCCTTACCATTTGCAACCTGTGCAAGGACTACAGCCAGGGGACGGAGAACGAAGAATCACATTTTGTCAGTGGATTCTTGATAGAACTGATAAAATAGGGAATTTTTAAGTAACGTTTTATGGACCGATGAGTCATGCTTCACTAGACGTGGAGTGGTAAATTTTCATAATCAACATATTTGGTCGCATGAAAATCCGCATGCAGTTCGGGAAAGAAATTTTCAGCATGAATTTAGTGTGAACGTGTGGATTGGTATCTACCGTAATCGACTATTTGGACCCTACCTTTTGCCTGCAAGGTTAAATGCTGCGACCTTTTTGGAAGGCTGAACATGCAAATATGTGGGATGATGTTATGTTAGGTTTAAGAAGATTGGCCTGGTTCCAGCTTGATGGTTGTCCAGCTCATTATTCGAGCATAGTTAGAAACTGGCTGGACGAAAATTATCCAGAAAGATAGATCGGCCGTGGAGGACCAGTCGCCTGGCCTCCACGATCCCCTGACCTAAATCCATTAGATTTCTTTGTGTGGGGATTTCTAAAAGAAAAAGTGTACCAGACTCCCGTAACCACAAGAGATATGCTAATAGACAGAATCAGGAATGCATGTGATGAAATAAGGCCTTATTTGAATAATGCTATACCACGTTCGACCATTCGTAGATGTGAATCGTGTATTGAACAATTGGGTTTACATTTCGAGCAACTACTTTAGATTTTGTATGTTTGTCCTAACTATCAAATAGCATTTTAGTTGTAAATAATTAATTTAATTTGTTAAAAATAATATTGGAAAATTAAACAAATTAATATTCTGTTTTTTGTGTTTATTTGGAGTTAGGAATTATTGCTGTGTTTAAAAACACAAACTAAACGATCATCTTAATTACTTGTAATGCCCAAATCGAAAATGTAAAAAAAATATTATTTTCCCATAAATAATTAAAAATGCATCGGACCTTAAAAATCGAAATATCTCAAAAACGACTAACTATAACGAAAACTCACAAGAGAGCTTTTTTATGGATAAAATTGCGAAGAATCAGTTTTTTTATTCAAAAAGCAAAAAATTGCACTAAGAAAAATTTTTCGGTCATTTTAATACACTACAGGTACAGTAGAGAACGCCCTCTAGCGGCTACAGTAAAACTATGCCCATGGTTCGTTTTGTCGTACCAAAAAACCCTTGTATACCAATTTTCACTGTTATACATCAAATATTGTTCGAAATATTTAAAAAAAACTATTATAAAAAGTAAATTTCAACACCCTGTATTTCGGAAGCCACGCATTATTCGACCCATATTTATATAGACTTCATCCATTAATTTTGAAAGTTCTATCGAATCTTAAAGTTATGCAGCAATAAACTGAAACACCCTGTATATACAGGGTGACTTCGAAGTTGAGTCATTTATTTTAACAGTGAGTAGATCTGATCAAAAGAAATGTTTTTTTCCTTTACCATTTTTCTGGTAAAATTAAAGTAACAAAGTTATAGCCCTTTGGAAGTTTGAGTACCACCCTGTCTCAATAATAATATTATGTGCTCGTGTTTGGCGACAACGGATATAATCCGCCTTATCGGTTCATCGCATCGGAAACAAAAAAGCGAAAGAATTTGGAACGATGTTTTTACAATTATTTCATTCAGTTGTATACACGTATACAGTCAGTGTCAGTCGGTAGTAAATAGTGGTGTCTGTTGCGTGGCTCAAACGAAATAAAAAATGGCACATGTTTATGCGGATCGGTTTCCCAATCGAGTGCAACCAACCCCTCGTGCCTTTGTTAATGTAGTACAACGGGTTCGTGAATCAGGTGACTTAAGACCTCACATATGGACGGCATGCCGGTGCTCCAAGACCTCACGATCAAATACAGGTCCGCACTGAAATACTTGTCGGAAGGATACTTTATAAAACAAGGTAAAATTTTTTTTAAATTTTTTTTTTATTTTTACACACATATTTTGGTTTATCTTCCTTCTACAATCATTATCTGAAAATTAATAACTCAACTTCAAAGTCACCCTGTATATGGTATTTAAAATTGTTCAACAAAAAAAAGCTGCTAAAAACATCTAAAAACGCTGACACATCCATAAGCATTTTGAATTTTCTGTAGTCTGTAGGCGAACATTTGATCTAAGCAAGATAATACGTTATGATACCATATGAAATATGGAAATTATTGATTATTAACATAATCGCTTTTTGTTTTAAAATCGAGGACGCGCCTGTCAGCATTCAGTTTTGTTGACGCCGTTAACATGTGTGCGAAAACGTAGTTCTTCGTCTATGAATAGGCCTAAATTTTTGCATACATCATTGAATTTTAATCCTGTGTTACCTATTTTCAAGTCGAGGATTGCTTTAGATGTCTCTGCTTTTCTTTCATGCAAAAAGTGGACATCTTTGAGGACTGGGTTTCATGTTATTAATAGCAGAATAGTTATTAATACTTTCGAGATCAATATTAATTTTAATCTCGGCCACTTTAAAATCATCAGGGGAAAGCTTAACAAATATTGAGTATTATCGGCATAACAAGTTACACTCACGTTTTTAATTTTGACGACCAAATCGAATGTATACCGGGTGTTCCAAATTCGACCCGCAGCATTGGGATCTCGGAAACGGTAAACGAAGTCGCTTAATTGGGGGCAAAGTTACATATTTAGGTAGCTAACAAAATCCGCTCAGGATTTTTGCACAATTGAGTAGAGTTTTTAATTCTGATGGAAAAAATTTCTACTGTCATACACTGATATTTCCAAACTTTAGTTATTTCAGAATTTTATATTATTTTATATTATATTAAATAGTCAGTTGTTTCGTATACGAGACCAGACCTCAAATTGAGCATAGTAACAGAGTTTGGGAGACAGATAAAGGAAATAAACCGAGCAGTGAACAATGTACAGAGAACAGCATTGCCTACAAAATTACAAACAAGGTTTTGGACATCTACTATGATCTACCTCTGGTTATTTATGATTATTATTGTTATTACTATCGATAACATTTTTATTTCCTGTACAGGTTTCACCACATCTTTTTATTTCCTTATAATTTTCCAACCAAGGAAATATACTACTGAATTTAGGACTGAAAACTATTTAAATATACAAAATTACAATATAGTCCATATGAAAAAACAGTGTTGGTGGTGGAACTCGAAAGAAGAAACCTCGAATTGAAAATTTGACTAGGCCATCTTGTAGAGGAGAAAAACTGACATAGGCAACATGTAATTTACTTTAAAATCCCATCTCAAGTATTGTCAGGAAAAATAAAAATGATGTTGCGATATAATAAATTCGGGAAAAAATTTGTGTAATTACGGCTTTTTTCCATCTCTCTGTGGAAGTACTTTCAATTTCAATGTTTTCCAAGGTTTTCCAAGGGGCATCTAAGTTACCTAGTTACCTAAACACGTAACTTTGCCCCCATTTCAGCAACTTCGTATCTCATACTGTTTCCGAGATCCCAATGGTATTAAGAACAAGAGTGGCCCTAGAACTGAACCTTGTGGTACCCCTGAAGGACAACCAGAATATGAGAAAATGACAAATAAAAAAGTTCGGATGAGCAGTCAACTCGGTAAATGCTATTTAATGAGTTTGTTAATTATGATTGTTTGCAAAATAATCGCGTTTAAATGTTTGATATTCGAATGACGCCACCTAGCAGCCAGTTTAGGAAGCTGCACCTAATTTCCAGCAATTTATTTTAACCACTTTTATTATAGAATTTTTTAACCGAGGTTGCCGAAATACAGCCGGCGTCCTTTATCCTTGAACCACCAGGCCGATTAATATAAACCGAGTGTTATCAGTACTATTATACAACCCGCACATCATAGGATGCGTGTATTGACCTAAGTTCATGATGCAGAGGTGAAAGCTGAAACTTTTTAAACACCAAATACTCAATTCTAATATATGATATCGCACAGCTACAGCTTAAGCCCGCATCCACACTTCACATCTTAAATCTACTTAGGAACCAGCTTTCCAGAAAACTATCTCCGCCGACATCTCTGAAGTAGGGGAGAATAGAAAAGCAGAGTAGAAGCAAAGGAAAAGTTGATATGACAAACATTTCGTTTTATTATTGGGCGACTAACAAAGGTTTTGCCCTCTAAGTGGTATTACTGCGGAGTTGTTAAAAGCATTTTCTAGTTAGGAGAGATGTAAAGTTTTTGAAATGCTCTCATCTTCACCGGCTTTCTCTCACTAGTCTTCTAAAGCTATGGTTGCTGCCAGTGGCGTGTTAGTACGAAAGCGTAAATGTCGAAGGCAGCAACAGATAAAATGTATTTTCTAATTATTTACAGCGTTCTTGACAGTGATCTTGATTCAAATAAAACGATTTATGGATTATTACATACGGCATCTGGAGGCATGTTTCTAAAATATTCATAATTATACAATTTTGACCCACATATAAAAGTCAATTTTCTTAAATGGATTGACCCACTTTTCACATATACAATTGAGCAATTGGATATTTTATCTAAAGAAAACATTAAAGTTTGATAGTCTGCGTATCTGTTATCTTGATCGTTGGAGTAGTGAATGTTATGTAAAAATATTTTGTAAGAGTCAATTTTATCATTATTCTTCCATTTTTTGAATTGAATACAAGATGGTCAAAAACACAAAATAGACTATGCAAAAAATGGAACACCCTGTATATTTTTACGCTATCGGATTCCATGAGCTTGTTTTGAAATAAGGTTGTTACCAGTTGTGTTTTAAGGCTATTGGTTCAAAAAATTGGATTTTCCTCTATTCAAACAAGTCAAATCGTCCATGGTAATAAAAAACAACTAAAGGCTTATTGAAAATATGTCAACAACATCAGGCTTCTAACAGGTAACAAAAAAAACAAGTAATTCAATGCTTTTGTGTTGTAATTCATTGTTGCAGATTGATATTATATTATTAAAATATAAAGAATGAATTTTTTGAGATATTTGAAATTGATGACTATAAATAAAGATAGTTACTGAAACTACTTATACTACTATAGAAAATTTTCACAAATGCCCCCTAGATGCACAAGCGAAGACTTAGAATTAATGTTTATTTCACTAGCGTGTTTTCACTCATATTTAGACGCGTCTCTTGCATTTTCTGCTTGATATCCTCTACATTCGAAGTCTTCGACTGTCTGTTCAACTTCAAAGGGACACTTTCTCCATAATAGTATAAAGATTTTAAATTTTAGTTGTCTGATTTTATAGACAGATTTTCACTAATTCTTTGCTTGTTTGAATAGAGGAATATCCAATTATTTTAAACAAATAGCTATAACGCAGAAACCGTTCAAGCAAATTAATAACAACCTTGTATCCAAAAGGCTAATGGAAATAGGTATCCGACAGTGCAATAATATACAGGGTGTTCTATTTAATTTTTTTGCAAAACAGTACTTTTTGCGAAAAATCGAAGGCTTAGGCTAAAACTACTCCAACTATCCAACTATCAAGATAGCAATTGCGCAGACAATCAGACTTTGATGTTTTTTTTTTAGATTAATCAATAACTCAACAACTAATTATCAAAACCCATAAGTATGTTATATCAATGTCCTTATTTTAGACGCGTCTATCCGAATACGCAATTAAAAGAGGTCATTCTATTTAACAAAAAAATTAGCTTTCATATGTGGGTTAAAATTGGGACACCCTGTATAATTATGAAAATATGCCTCCATATACCATATATAATAGTCCACAAGTAGTTATTGTTCAGGAGCAATACTCCGTCCTCATACGATTGGACCCCGTATAGATGTTGCTACTATTACTGATAACTGTCTCAAAAAGTATGTAAAGGCTATCCGATATGCGTGCTTTCAGCTGCATGGAATCCCAGCTTTACCATTTAAAATGGAACATTTTGTGAATGTTTACTGATCATAGAATTCGCTAAGAACCAACATTGTGTTTCCTTTACTATTTTGCCACAAGATATCTATCATTTAACGTGAAAAGCAGGTTCAATACCTACAAAGTTTGTTAGTTTTTGGCATAGTTGTAACCTTGTGGCAAAATATCATAAAAGTTACAGCGTTACCATTGCTATTATAGAGGGGCCAATAATTAACGGATGAACAGACAGACAGACAGACGTACGGGCACATGGACGCCTCCAGGCGGTAGAATTTTGTGAGTCTTTAGGATTTGTTATACTCGTATTAAATATACGTAGGATACCTTTCCGAAAAACCAGCACCCATAATTTTCAACAAAAAAATAAAGGAGAGGTACTAGAATAACAATTATATAAAAGAATAGCGCTATTTTAGGCTGAAACTGCAGTCTCTACATACTATGTTAAAAAATAAAGTATAGTCGATACCCCATTCTCATAAACCTTCTATTCCTACTCTTCATGTTCACATCACAAAAAAAATTGAGCTATTAAGAACTAACGATTATTTCAAGGGTGAAAGTTTCGAGCAACATTTTACTAAGGCATATTCAGCTCTATGATTATTTTCCCAAACTTAACGTAGGATCACTTTTTTGCGCGTTCATTACGGACCTCCTTGTAGTATTAAGGAAAGGAATGAGAGAGAAGGATAGGAGAATAGAGTAACCGAGTTAATGCCATTATAATTTTATTGGAAGGAACGTTGGATTGCTGCCTCGTCTGTTTCGCAGCCGATGGACTGAGGTCGGTCTGGCTAGCTGAAGTTTGCCGAGAAGCAGGCACAAACGGTTATCACGTTCACTGCCGTTACGAGATAGATGAGACTGCTATAGTGTATTCTGTTCGGACGAAGGCTACTTGTGCCGTCTTTCACCCATCAATCAAAGCAATATCTCGTAAAATACATATTCAGGCACCCTGAGTATGATTCGATTAAGAGAAAACTTGGCATTCGCGTTGACAGGAGACGGATATTCTTACACTGACAAGAGTACGTACTTTTCCCGCAGAAAAAGTATCTGGAAGAAAGCGTATTCGAAACTGCGTAGGTGCTCCACAAAAATAGGAACAACTTTGTCGAATAGAGAAAGCCAAAAAAAGTTATCACGCTTTGTACAGACTGCAAAAATAGGCCAGTAATGAATCTTCAGTGCTTTAAGGAATACATTCAAGCTTGGACAGAACAAAAAATAAATGATACTAATAATATGGTTCCTTTTTACATACCTATAAATAAGGTGCAACTTTTTTCTCTGATATTTCATTACCTTCTTTTCCAATGTATGTGGGACGAAAGCCTATTGTTATTAAGCGCCCGTTCATCAATGTTCTTTATAATAAGTTTTAGTTTTAAGATGTCCTCATAAAAAACAGTTCATTTGATTGGATGATGGTTACAAGATACATATGTTTGGTACCGCACCAGCAGGTATGGTCGATACAAGACACATGGTAAAGTCATCAATCACATCAGGAACTTGTTATTTTTACAATTCGCATAGTAGTTCTATATATTAGCGATATCCTTAGATTCAAAATAAGTCCTTTCTCATGCTTGAAAGAGTTAGAAGGCTTCTTATTTCTTGGAATTGATTATTAAGATAAATAAGTTGTACCAAACAAAAATAATTAAGTGGGAACACGTTTTAAGTTAGACTATCGTGGAGCAGTTAGTGATTTAAAGTTCATGATATAGCTTGGAATAATACTATCTTGATTTTGTTGAAGTATCTAGAAGCTCTGGTATGCCACTGTATTTCCAATGTTTTCGTTGAGAGGGGATTCGTTTTCAAAGCAGATTTTTCCCATTATCTCGATCACACACTCCTGTATAAATTCCAAAACTCATTCTACAGTGATTGTACGTATCATCGGTAGAACTTTCTTTGACCAAAAATTTTAAACCACAGGTTTATATCACAGGCCTACAGATTATAAAAGTGGTGTGTGCTCTGAAAATTGATCTGAATTGATAAACGCACATCCATCACTTTTGTCGGTTGTACAAGCCTCATTCTAAGAAATGGTGGATGTGTGTAATCCATAGGTAATCCCTATATGATATAGCGCCGATCTAAAGAGTAATTCAGAATGGCGGCGGGTGGCAGACTCACTCTCGCAGCAGCGGGAATCCGTCTCTTAAAGAGCTTTTGAACAATAATGCATAATTTAACGAAATTTTGACATGATAGTGACCAGTTAGATCCCCATTATGATGATGTTAATTGGAAACAACTCCTTCAGATCGTCAGGCACGAGCTATAATTAACGAAATGTTGCCGATACACCCTTCTATAATAGTTCAAAATTATATGCGTTCTTGAAAAAAATGGCCTTGTCTCAAAGTTTTAATTTCCATCCATTTATACTGCAGTGGGTTGTTAAAGAGTATTTAACTGAGTTGTCTGAAAATTTTTACCTTTTTAGATCGCTGATCAGGAATTTACTAGAATTATTATATTTCTTAATCTTTTACCGAAATTGATACAACTATTAGTGAAACAAAACTACTTTTCTCAATAACAATTTGAATTAGATGGAAATTTAGGCTTTTAAAGAATGTCACTGTTGAGCCTCTATTATACGGGGTACAGAAAAATCTTTATATCAAGTATTATTCATTTTATTTTTCAGAGCAACCAACGAAAGTGCTCTTCAACTACAAACACACACAGAACAACAGAAACAAAAGCAAAATTGATGTAGTCACGATTAGGAATGCGCTGGACGATGTTGACAAATGAAAGTCTCTTTTAAGTAAAATGAGTATGAAGCTTGCCAAATTGTATACATGTATTTTTTGTTGATTTCATCTGTCTAAGCTACTTGTGATAATACGAGTATGTACCAGTCCGGAAGACATTAGCCAAATGCCATATTCAATAAGTCTAGCTCACTAACTGTGCTTTCGTATCCAATTTCAGTCATGACATGATACTCATTTCACCTGAAGCTATGTGCTTTTATGTGAAAACGGAACAAGTGTCCCTAACATCCGAAAACAAGTGTATCTCAGTTTCGAGGTTCTGTTTTTAGGAATAAAGTCGTGATTGTTGTAGTTCAGTATCAAAACATCCATCATCCCCACTCTACTCCTAAGTTTCCTGATGATTGGACCTAGGATACCTCCTTCAATATGTTACACTGATTATCCCATTTACCAGGTGTGCATAACTCACTAGCATATTACGGATACCTGCACCATGCTAACATACCCCGGAGGCATTTTTTCCGGGTCCCTAGAGGGGCGTATTAAGTAAATAGCAACGATAACTCTACGGATGCATAACATTGCATCGATGACATGCTATGCACCTGCATATAATGACCAGATGCCTTAGGGATACCCCTTGTTCAGGAGGGAGGGATGCAACATTATTGGCATTGTGCTACCGAGATTATTTTCAACCTTCGCTTTCAGTGCCAGTTAATGTTCATGAGAAATATGAGCGCAATACAATGTTTTTGTGGAAGCAGATGAGAAAAGCCAACTACAAAGGGTCTGCTAAAGCTGTCATCATCCTCAGTCCATTCGCATACAAATCTAGCATGCGTGGCACAGAATATCTGATACCTGTACACTTGAGAATAATGAGCAAGTTGATGTCATCTAGACTGACATAAAAAAATCTGATCACTATTTACTCGCAGCAGCTGATTTGTCTGACAGTCTTTTGTATCTACTTAAATCCTATCTTATTGGAAGAAACTGATACGTTGAGAACGGTTACAAATATAGTCAACACACTCCTACAAATAGGGGTTCCTCAAGGGTCCAACCTCGGTTCGTACTGTACAATGATTTATCATATGAGCTAGATAGCATGCACTTATTCTTCGTTGATGACTAAGAATAGTTTCATCGATAAATCTGGAGAGCATGTTATCTGCTACTATGATTATCACATAGATGGACAGATAGATTCAAAGGGGTTAGGTTAGACATTGCGGTTTGACAACTTTACGAGTATAGTTATCTCATATATGGTTCTTTGAAGATAAGTACCGCTTTAGGAAAAACCCGATATTAAAAAACGCTTTTTGAGAGTTAACTGCTGGTTAGCAGTCAAGTTGCAGTTGACTTGCGATTGCAGAACCAGACCTAAGAGGGATGGTAATAAAACCAAGCAAACAAAACATATCAGTATGAGTTATATAAAGTTCTATAAACCAACTAGGGAAAAAACTAAAATTCTTGGTCTAGTCTAGTCTAGCTCTCCACTATATATAAATAAAAAGTCTACATACGATGTGGAATATTCCAAATCACAATTCATTTGGCAGTAAAACACGTGTTAATCTACTAAAAATTCCAAAGCGCCACATTACAGAGCCACAAATAAATATTTGCAACGACAAATTGAATTGTTTTCGTCATTCCATAAAACAGTATTGTCTCCAAAAATATTTGTAAAACATGGTGATTTGTGGTGTTAAATCCGATTTTACAGATTTTTGACATAACAGTGACAATGCGATGTACATGGACGTGCAATCGGGTATTTATGAATATTTAAAGTGCATGTTGAGTATTTTACCTTAATCTTTGAGCGATAAGTGTTGAAAATTCCCTTCCAAGTTTCAAAAGTAGAATTTCGACCTGAAGATTTGGGGTACGTTTCTCCCAAAATCTTCTTAGAATGTGCCTTTAAGGTAAAATAGTATGACAGAACTTTGATTTCACATTTTATCTATTTCTGAAATGAATATCAAGTGCTCATAACTGGAAACACAGAGGATATGAGTGAGTTTTTTTTTGAATGTACACCTAGAGAAATGGATGCAAATAATCTATATCCTTCATAAAAAATGCAATTATGCCAATACTTTTAGAAAAATGGTTGCTGGCTCAGAATGGGGTACTGCCACATGAAAGGATTTTACATATACAACACATTTAAGAGACACTTTAAATAAAAGGCGACTCGCATGTTTTGTGATGTTTTGGGTATTTATTGCACCAAATGGATGAAATAAAATTTATTATAGTTTAGTAGTAGGCACTAAATTTGGGTGTGTCCTCATTTTCCCCTCAATTTGACTACACGGCATTTTAAGGCACATATAGGAGCGTATAGGAAATCAGGTGTTGCTACCCAAATCGTAGTATTGCACCGCCATACTTTAAAATGGCCACCAAGCTGTAAAATGGTTTTTCAACATATTTTCATTACCAGTGTGTCAACTTGAACTTTTCAGTAGTTATTCGGATATACTAATTTTTATCAACTTGCGCATTAATTCAAATAATAATACTTCAAATGGAATAATAGTCTATTTTGCTAGAGTTGATTTTCAATGGCAGATACTCCCCTCCTCGGAGACGAGTATCTCCTCGAGTAATTTTTGAGGGTGCTAAGAAATATTTGATTCTCAAAATGAGCAGTATAATAAATAAGTTTTATAACCTCTGATGAAAGGCAATGCTTACCAACGAAAACGTTTTCAAATTCCTAAATTTCTCCGACTAACATCCATAGTCAATGTTCTCCTTTTTTAAGTGTGGATTTCTGTTGAGAGGGATATGAGATGCAACGGTAATCCCTTTTCTCCTCATATCCATTTCTCAAAAGGAAAATCGTGAAAGTAATATAACATATATCCAGATTTATAGCCTTCTGTCATAAAACATAGTATACATAGAAAAAACATCGAAAAAGATCGCAAACCGAGAAAAAGCATCTTGCTCACTTAAAAATAAATAGTATGGAGATTGTCTATGTTCGAGGTTAAAATGTAATCATCGTTTAAATAGATCCACAGATGTTGGAAAATTAGTTTCCTGAGGTTTTGGCTATCTCAGAAGACTTTTTATTCATCTGTGGTTTGATTCAGTGGTTAGATCAAGATGAAAAAGGATGGGCGAGAAACCGCACAATAAATCATTGTTTTGAATGAAAATTATAGTTAAATTAGGTTTTTTTATTATATTTCACATTCCATTGGCAACGAAAATATGTATTTTTGCAGGTATTTCACACCGCATAATCACATTAACCGATTAACGTATTTGCATGGCCACTGATACAACTCAAGCGTTATGTGACATGTAGATCAGTGTAACTGGCGACACTGCTTCTACAGGTATGCTGCACGTTTAGTATCTCCATTTCTCTATGTCGTAAATAAACCCGTCAGTATCTTTATGGAATTAACTTCCCGTAATTCACATATACTCGTTGACAAAAGGCTGTCAAATCAGGCTATATCAGCATCCACATGTATGTCATTTTTCTGTACGTGAATAAGCTAGCAGCATTTTTGTGATTCCATTGGAGCTATCAATATTCTTATAAAATGCATTTTTTTATCACCTGATGAAAGTTATCTTTGTTGTCACTTTGTATGATAGTAAACGAAGTTATCAGTATCGTTATAAAGCTTTTTTTCCATAATGTGATAGAAGGCATTCTTCTCTCTTCATCCTCAAAACTTTTTGTGACGCTGAGAAAGTTATCTGTACCTTATAAACTGTACTTTATCTCTGATGCCGGTCATACTATCTATGATATTTGAGTTGAAAACTTATTTTTGGAATTATGTTAGGTGATGTTGTAATATAAAAGGTCAGATTTCCGCCAACCCTTTTAATTGGAGTTAGTTTTCTGCGATACCTTCAACAGTCAGCCAATGCAAATATTAGCAAATCTTATACGTCCATCATCCTCCTCTAGTCTTGTTATGGAACTACAATATATGAATGAGGAAGAACAGAGCGAACACGTCCAAAAATGATTAATGAGAGGAGTGCCGTTGAGACAGAAACAATTTGCGAAATAACCCATATGTGTACGGTGCCAAACAATGAACACGATACGAGGGTGGAGTATCATATTCTACAGTTTCTTCATATGATGTTTGCAATTTTTTAATAACTGTGTAACAACTTGCAATCAGTTTATTAGCTACATTTTGTAGAGGTTTACGGTATCACGGATATTTCCGAATCAACAACCAGTGAATAACAAAATGCAAATGTCATCCAGACTGTTTTTTCGCTACCCTCAATTTAAAGACACGTACTTGGCTTCAGGTGATATCAAAATACAATATGTTCGTATTGATTCGAAAATGTGATCACATACATTACAGTCAACATGAATTTGAAGCTGCTAGTTTTAGTAAGGGTGTATTTACATTTCATGACTATTTTTGGGGATGAACCGGATTCTGTCGCTATATTGTTATGTATATAAAAACAGAGTGCCCAAATTCATCTAACGTTGAGGCAAGAATCATTAGATATCCCTTTTATAAACAATTAAAATGTTGCTTTCGTTTTTGCTGTATTGTGGTAATTATGAGTAACAATATAAGGATAAGCAAAACTTCTTCATCAATTATTGCTTGGTGGTCACTATTCAATTGTTCTTGCTGTGGCAGTCCACTAGCACCATACTGTAAAAATACAAATGGTACTTTTTTCTTACGGTTAATTCGCTGACTACTCGGTTCTTACCAAAGCTAACCATAAAGATAAAAAAAGCTTTTTCTTGGTATTTGTCAAACATCACAGGAGGCCAATGCTTAAACGCTAACGCAGATAGGAGAAACTAGTAGTAGCCTGTTCAGTTGCGTTTCGTGGGTCTGTTTTTCAACCAGTTTATGTCTATGTCTTTTTAGATATAAATAGGTGACCGCCAAAAGTTAGACATCTCCAATTCAAAAGTTTTCATAATCACAAGAATAGTATAGTTTGTGGCTGTTTGCAAAGGATTATACAAACCAATGATAGAAGGCAGCCCTCGTATGTTGAGAAGACGGACAGGGTAATTCGTTGCGTGTCATGCAGGTCCATGGATTACCCTAACACGGCTATCCATATAATGCAAATCCCTGGGGGCTCTCCTGACGAATTGAGATCTCCGCAAAGTTGTGCATGTGCTCATAATGCTACGCAGCCTGTGAATTTTTGAGATGGAGCTACATAGGTGAATTTATTTGACAAATTTATGTAGATTTTTCAAAAATGTTACTTGAAGATTGTATTTTACCAGAACAGAGTATTTTGTTTTAGTAATTAGGTGCCAAACATTCCAATTCTCCAGATTTTTCTTACACTATTCTCTTGACTCTCGAGTCGAAGACAATGGAAGAACAAAACTTTTTGGTAGCAAAAGTCAAACTTATTTTATCATTAAGTGTGTACTACTTTTAGATGACATGCAAGGCTTTCTCATACACTATTTAATATTCCCTGGGGTAGTCCAAAGCTTGCGGTGCCTCTTGAAGATCGAGCAGATCAATATCCGTAAGCTTCTATTGAAAACTTATACTAACTATTTTGAAGTCACAGGGACATTTGCGAGAACTCACTAGTTTATGACGAGCATATTGGGTTTTTGCATTCTGGCTGATCTCCGAGCTGATCTTAGTTACTTTAAATGCAATTTTTGTTAATGAGAAACGTTTTTTATGTTTTTTTTTCACTTTGTTATCCAAATCAATGCGATTTTGTCGCATCGGAGAAGAAATAGATTCAGATTATTCCAACGAATTGTATTTAAGCTCCATATTCAGGAACTATTCTATACAGGTTATTTATGGGACAATTTTAATTTAGTCTGATCAATGTTTTAGCTTAGATTGATGCGAAGAGTGCTGTGATGACTGGTATAAGGGTGCCTACATTATTATTTTATATTTTTTCAACTTCAAATTTAATTCACTTAATTTATTGGTATCTGCAAAAAGAAATAACGAATGTCTTTCTGAGAAGTTGCGGAAATAAATGTTTATCTCAGTGTTCAAAAGTCGTACTAAAATTCGGCTTATGGTGTAAATTCTTTAGCATTGTGCTTCCTGGCACTTCTTTTGGTCTCAATAAAACGTAATGTTGCCACCCGAATAAAAAAGTACATTTTTCACATCCCAACAGTAACCAGCTATCCGTGAAATAGAAAATAAACGAATTAGGTGGGCTATTAGCAGGCCCTGCTTTCGCTTCAGGTCATGGTAGTCGGCGGATTACATCCACCCCGCTATTAAGCTACTGTAATGGTGTACTTAGCTAAATCTCCCGGTTTACTACACGTCAATTATTGTTTAGGTAATTGTAACCACTACCGCACTGGCCCCGGGTTCAAATCGATCTATTACGTTGATTGTTGCTTCCTTTTCATTGGTTGATTTTGGCTATGTACATAAATGATATACAAAGAATCGGTCAAATTAGTAAGTAAAACGTAAAGAAACAGTCGTTTAGCCTTATTCCAACTACAATGCTACATTGAAATTATACCTTACTGAGCGAGGCCGTTCCAAATGCTTCCTCTGAAAGTTGTTGTACTCAATATACAACTGCTCCTCGGTCAAGTGATTGTACACCCGTTAAAGGTTGCACCGATCGCCCTGTGGTGATTCAAGTTTACGAACATGCCAGGTCCATTTAACGTCATTTACATGCCAGGAGAAGGTGGCAGACAAGGACCAGTCAACCCAAGCCCTACCACCAGCTAGCTTTTGCAGGGTGTCTAAGGAATGTCAACATATTTTTCCCTTTTCGTTCACAACAAAGCTAGAAATGATGATGGATCTCTCGAGTACTGAGAATTCCGGACGCAAACTCACTCCACTCTCGGAATGTCCGAGTGGAGGGTGGACTCGAGGGAACATCGATGATAAAATCTCCTTCACGAACATTTGCGGGATTAACAGCAACATTGACGCTATTCTCCACTATCTGCAGTCTAATCGCCCGGCCATGCTTTTCTTGACGGAGACCAAAATTTTCGATTCCGTCCCAACTAACCGTCTTAGCTTTACAAATTACGAGGTGCACTCCGATTTGAGATATAACGGGAGAGGTGTGTCTTTTGTCCGCGCAGCCGTCTTTCCTACTGACAATATGTCGCCGGACACAATTTTGTACAGTTCTTTTCCAGCCCATATCTTTCAAAGAATTCCGGTTTTCCAGAAGTTATGATCATGTGGGGTTGTTGATGCTTGATACACAAGTTGAACATTACAACAGGACCTTTTTTCAGTGTTAGATAACTGTAATGATGGTATACCAATCATACACAATTTTGCTATTCGGAATTGATTTTGAGTATACCGCTATATAGCGTTCTTCGAGAACATGGGTCCAAAAATCATTTTCTCTCTACTAGTTTGCTCCTTAACAATCATACAAGAACCACTTGGTTTTGAAGTCATAATGTAATTGAAAATAATAGCTTTTGCTAATAAACTTGAATATTTTTATTCTACAAAAAACATTAAATAATTAGTCCATTATCCGATTTCTTACTGAAGTAGCGTAAAATAATTGCGTAAGGTGGCCCAATGGAGATCAATCTATCCAATTTTTGAGTCCAGAGATTGGGCAGACTATAAGTATCGATTTATTCAATGATTCTCATGTGTTTCTGTTAAAATTTACTGAGCAGCCATACCGAAACTGTTGAATATAGCACAAACAAGTTATAGGAGCTATTTTGAACAATTTTTGATGAGTACAATGGTTTACTTGTAACTTTTATCAGTCAAAAGGTAAATTAGTTTTACGATCTGTCCAAAGATTTACCCTTTGAATTTTCACCTCATATTTTGGAAATGGTTTGTACATTGCTAAAACTAGCGCATTTACCTTAGCCAGTAGGTGTTATTTTTTTAGTCGAATCTGAAATTAACAAAAATTAATTAATATCATTAAATATACTGAAACACTGTTGTGCAAGACCTGCCTGTTTTGCATGTGTTTAAAGCAAAGGAAATCAAGTTGTACTGCTTTTCTGGTAATTTTATTTCGTCAAACTTTGCCAGAATTACTTTTGCGACTCGACTTTGTTGTTTACCACTTCTGCTTACGTATGGCTTGCATACACCAGAAGGACCGCTTGTGAAAAGGGTACTGACACAACGTTCATAAATTGTAAAAATCTGTACGGTTTTGTGATAAATTAGTAGTAGTAGTAGTACTGTCATCACTTGATGGCTCAGTGTTACAGTATTTATATTTTCAATTGAACTGACATAAAAAGTTGATTGGATCTTATGAAAAAATATTCTCTTTTTAACAACTACGCAAGCAGTGTGAATTGTACGGTCTTACTACAAACCATTAAACCAAAACATCAAGAAAAATGTGAGAATGTTCATTCATAACAAATTGACCAAAATGCCATAAAAACAAAGGAATCTACACAAAACGGTCACCAATCAGATATCCTTTACTATGTAGCTGAACGCTTGACAGTTTGAGCTGATTTCCAGAGTCTGAATTTTTACCATATAAAACCTACACCTTTGTGTACGTTATTGTCAACATTAAACGTATGATCACCACTCAAGTAAATTTCAGCACTCAAGTGGTCGCACTATCAACTCTTAAAAACCTGACATTCCTTCTACTACCTTTCCAAAAGGTAAACAAAGTTAACATAAGATTATTGTCAGTTGTTTCACTTTTTTCGGTCCACCATTTAGGCATATCATTCGTTCACTTCTGGTGTTAATTTATCTACACAGTCCCCTGTACTCTGTCTGATGTAGGACAAAGTTAAATTTAGCGAACAACGGAAACCTCTCTAAAGAGGCGCGGTGGGTAGGGGAGTTCGGCTTGGAAATCCTCTATAGCACCAAAGATAATGATAAACGGTCCTTGCAGGTCTCCCCGCATATATTTACCCTTCCTATACACATCCTCGGATTTTCCGAATTCCTCGCTTAAAGACCTACTGTGTTGAAGCTCCCAAACACCTCTTCCATAATATGCTAATTTTCCAGATATTGTTGCCAGCTTTCGAGTTGCTAGCTTTTTATTTAGAAGTTTCTTTTACACTACGTCAGGCCGGTTAAACTATTATTACCTCATTTAAAAATTCACCTTCCAATATGAACTTACATAGGAGTCCTTTCATTCACTTCCATCTCGTTGATGGCACAACTTGATCGTGATAATGGAAAAAAAAAAGGTTTACAATAACCATACGCTCTGAAATGCTGTGGGATTTTGTTAATGGATGTTTTGAGAATATTTGGAAACATTAGCTACATTAAAATTTAAATTTGTTAATATTGCTTTTCGGGGTCGAAAATGACATATTTCGAAATATTTAAAATATTGTAGCGGTCTTATCTAGAAAACTATCAATTTGAACGGAAAGTTCTAGATAACTTTTTTTGAAACATGGAGGGGCTATGACTGGAGCGAAAAAAACATTTTTAGGAATTTCTTTAAACAAATTTTTACAAAATTTTTGACGTGAATTCGGTCCTGGGAACATGCATATTCATTGAAAGGGGCCTTTTTTAATAAGACCATGCAAAATATCCGAATCAGGCTATGCCCTAACTAATAATTATCAGAAAAATATATCACATGTTTTACTTTTTTAGTTTGACATCTATATTGCAACGTTCTAAGTACGTTATCGAAATACAACCGTTTCAGATGCTAGGAACGAGAAACCGTGAAAAGAGAAGATACCCTTTAACTCAAAAATAGGTCATCATGAAATCACTTTTGCCTATCTGTCTGTTTTGAAGATCCCCCAAGCCTTCATCAAAGAGGAAATATTCTACTTCTGGTGCGTATAATACCACTCAGCGCGCACCCTATAATAATCCTGCAAAACGGAGAAGCTGCAGGAATTTTAACTTTCAGTTCAGCGTCGGGGTTACGGTGATATTTTATCTGGTATTTTACGTCGTCCACATAGTCGCTTTTCAAATAGTATTGGCAACAAAGTAAACTATACAAGGTGAATATCTCTCTCGACTCTCAAGGGGCTGGATAGTTTAAGGGCAGGTTAGGGGGTTTAGGTTAAGGTACGAGTGATTAAGAGCAAATGTGCAATTTTGCGCGGAGACAGCGACAAGTCAAAGTAGGCGAAACAGTTTGTTTGCCCTAATTTTTTTATAAAAATTTTTTTTTCAAGATTATACATCTTTTGAAGGGTGTCATGAACTAATTGCAGTATTTAAAGGTTGTCAATCATTATAATATCAATAAAGTTAAACTGCCAAAAATTACTATAAATTACTATAAAACCATACTGACCTCGATGAAATTCGACAATACCGTCTTTGAAGACATAGAAACATTCCTTTCAAAATTTGAGTTTATGGCATATAGTTAGAAAAAAATATTTTTGTAGCTTTTCTAGATTTGTGAGTTGCTAGATACTTCTTACAGGGGTATACTTTAGCATAAAATGAATGCGAATGTAACAAAATGATTGTAAATATGGAAATATCGAGGATGTAAAAAACAGATTTTACAAACGTACACGTGATTTCTAAAGCTTGTCCTGCGGTGGTTTCGTTAACTACCATACTACACTGGCCCCTATTTTTCAAATCGGTGGTAAAAGTTGCATATATGGAAATTTTCACAATCTTCAAGATTTGATATTTCTGAAATTTTAGGTGATAATTATCGTCCATCGTCGCGGCAACCAATTATTTATTTGTAACTCGCGGTACACCGAATTCTGGATCAAATGCAAACTTTAATTGTTTTTTTTTCATGTCATAGAACGTTTACATAGTTTTTGAACTGTCTTACGAACACGTAATCGAATCTGTAAATATTTGCTCTCGAAAAGTGGCCCATTTAATACTGCTACAAATATGTTGCAGTGTTCCTATATGAATAATCGTCAATAACATAATATTTAATAAATATTGATAATGCGAAAGACCCTTTCCTAAAAACCTTTAAATTTAAAATTGAGGGACATAAAGTTGAATTTTAGCTTAGTTTACTTAAAGTTTCGGTTAGCCCTTTTCAGTATTCACCAAAAAAATTGGTTTGTCTCGAATATTTTGCATTTTTCAATGTTGCTTCAAATCTGTTAACCTTAGATTGGGACTGAGCACTCAAAGGAACAAGAAGTGGATTGAAATAAATTATAACACAGCGATGTTGTCAGTGGTTGATTCTGGTAATAGATGGCACTTTGTGCTGCTGCCTTATTTCCATAAGCTAAAATGATTATTGGTGTTTAATGACCACACCCTGTAAATGTTAGATTAAACTTCTATCTCATCGCCGCTTGTTCCTCTTTACGATTGAACATGGCCGCGGTATGGTGGCATAAATTAAATGTCACGCTGTATTAATATTGCGCGCCTAGAATGGCGACGCGAGGCGAAGCACCGCAACATTAAACAAAACGACATTTAACTACATAACGGCGTTGTGATAGTAAGCACACAGACCGCAACTCTCAACTCTTATCTCTCACTCACCGGTGAAAAGCGGAAGTTCAACACTGAAAGCTGCAAGAACAACGTCAAAACTATCCGAAGTATATTCACAGTGAACAGGTGTGGATGCATTGAAGTAAGTGCAGTTCCATAGTAGTACAGTCAATCAGTCTTTGGGGTCCTTCAAACATCATACATTAGCACCGGTCCTTGAACCGCCATGGACCTGTTGGTATCCGATAGCGTACGCATACTTTTGGATGATACCGTGATCGTACAGAAATATTTGTTGGAATAGTTGTTCATCAATCCGCCTTCATCCACGCGCCTCGTGTTCTGTAAATCCGTGGCACCCGTCATCATAAAAGTTAACCTCAATTTTTGCAGTCTTGTTTAGACTATAGATCTATGTATGCTGCATTTTGTTCAAAATTTTGTCTTGTAGATCCATGTAGACTTATTATATTAACTCTAACATATGTTACAAGTACACCCAATGTGTATGCATTTCAAGATTTATATTGTGTCGCTCAAGTTCATTTCGGCTTATGCGAGTCCAGATCACCGAGGACTTGATCTGACATGAACGCATCTCGTCAATAACGGCCGCTGCTGGAAAATAGTCAGGTTATTTGTTGAGGGCTATGAAGTACTTTCTTCCAAATAACCTCCTCAGTCTTTACAATGCCCAGATAAGACCTAGCCTCGAGCAATGCTCACATGCTTAGGGTGATGCCACCTGACTCCATTTTCAAGCTCAATGTTGTTCAGAGTAGGGCTATCCGACTGATCGATGATTCTTCTCTAACGGACAGCTTCGGAACCCTGTCGCACCGACGGGCCGTCGGTGATCTGGCTCTCTTCTACCGTTATGTTAACGGGTTTTGCTACTTAGATCTCCCCTTCATGATGGCACCGCGCGCTGTGTCTGCCAGACAGACCATCCTGATGAAGCTTTTTCCAGGTCTAGTAACCTTAGGCAGTTCAAAAATCGGATTAACAAAGTTTCTCTTAGCAGCTACGGTGCTCTGGTATTTAGGGCTATGCGACTGATTAGGTATAAAAAAATACAGGTCATTTAACTATTGTGGCGTCATAATTTGTCATAATGTCTTTTTGATGTGATCCTTTTGTAGCTTATGCCCCCATGATTCCCTGTTAGTGAAAATTGAGTTTGGTTAGCACACATTTTAGACTCACAAGGGGTAAACTGAGCCCTTGCCTGACTCGTTATCAACTGCTGCACTGAACATAAGAATGACGTCATCAACGTTAGGATAGGGCGTAACTTGAAATGTGAACGGGAAAGTAGGTCACTCTTTTATTTAAACAAAGTTACATGTTATTAAATATATATAAACGGTAGAGAGTATTTTATGGCACTTCAGGAGATCTCATCTGATTACTTAAATGCAAGGCAGTCCTAAAGAACTGGTGTGCAAAGGTACTGGAACTAATATTTAATACAAATATTACTGCTACCAAGCTTCTAATTACATGTTGCATGTACCTGAGCCGAGGTCCATGGACTCTTTAAATAATATATATATATATATATATATATATAACAACAAGTGGGAAAATAATGGGCAAAATCCGCAAAAAGGAGGAAAGTGGATTCGAGCAGAAAATAGGATAGGTAACCCGAGCGATACGTATTTCTGCTGGTTGGCTTCATGAGGCCCGAAATGAATGCACATATGAAACTACAAAAGTAGATACACATGCCCACACATCCGGATACGGGTGTAACCTGAGGAAACGAAGTTGGAGGAAAAAAAAACGACACACGAAGTCCACAACAAGAGCCAACCTACACATTGTAGTATAAAATGGCCTGATGAAGCCAACCAGCAGAAATACGTATCGCTCGGGTTACCTATCCTATTTTCTGCTCGAATCCACGTTCCTCCTTTTTGCGGATTTTGCCCATTATTTTCCCACTTGTTGTTATATACCTTTCTCCGCATGATCATATTCTCTTTATATATATATATATATAATATTAAATAAATATCGATTCCTTGACTCATTTCATTCCGATTCTCATACCCGTTTTTCGATATCAATCGTTCAGCATTTCGATTCGCTCTAACCGTCGACGTCGATATTAACAACTAATCCGACTACCCATCGATTAGATTCCACGAACAGCACAAGAGAGCAAAAAATATAAAAAAAGAAAAGACCCGACCCAAGAGAAAGCGCCAACCGACGAAATTGCTTTTAATAAAATTTCCCAACTCAGGGGAAAGGCACGTCACACGATCCAGATAGTGTTTCGTTTTAGTCCAAGAGATACTTCATCAACTGAGTGCCAAATAACATATTTTAATTTAGATCAACGGTTGGGTTACTTTTCTATTATAGGCAACGTGAATTAACATAATGAAGTCATAATGCTGCTGCTATTTATTTTCTTACTTAATTATGCATCATCCAAAAGATAAAATCCATTTATAGGATGAAATAATGAACGTACGTAATGAACAGATGACGCATTGCAGACTGATGAAATGAAATAACACAGAGAGAGGAAAATACGCAAGAAGTAAAGTAATAAATAAAATTTAATTTAAAGACAGTATAAGTTGACAAAAACAGATAAAAACATATTCTTTGAATTGCATGAGGTACAAACAGTATCTTATATAGTCGGTTAGGTTGTTTTCGACCAATACTTTGGTCTTTGGTGTTTCTATCTTAAGGTGTATTCTACTCAACACTGTTTTTTCAGAACAAAAACTTCCCACTAAAATTATTATTAAGGCAGTAACTAAATAATTCCCAATATGAATGAATGCCTCTTTTAAGACTTTTTAATTCTAGTTTATGCTATGAGTTCTCAATCGCAGGGTTTGGAGCTATCCTCGATACCCAGAAAAAAAAATGTAAAATGACAGATTTGCAGTGGAGCTTAGTATACGAGACACAGTGTATCGAATGTGTTGTGAAAGTAATGATGATGGGCATGAGATGGTATATTTCACATTATTCAAATATTTTTTTTGCTTCATAGAAACATGTCACAATAGCAAATTTTAATTAAACACTTAGCTAGTTTAGCAATCCAGTATTACTTTACTTCGCACCAGATTTTTGAGAGAATACTATGTATATGTATACACTTCCTCGCATCAAATTGTTTTCATGTATGAAACATGGTTATTTTCAAAAGGCAATCCAAAAATGTCTTGGCAAGATGAGTCAATTAGAAGTGTAAGGAGACCTTTGGGCTTTCAAGGAAAGCGATTCATTGTTGTACATGCAGGTTAGTTAGTTTAACCTAGGGACGCAGACATTGTGAATATGCAAAAGCGGAGTGCAGTTAATTGTACCGTTTATGTATATTTAATATCTAAACGATTATTTTTACATGACAATATGTATAATATAGTAAAAGTTACTATTAATCGGAAACGGAAAAATCGCAAATAATGTGAATTTACAAAATGTTTAATCTTTGGGTGTAAGATCCCAGGACATACCATGTATGTTCCAGATAACTGACATAACATACCGTTTCACGAAAGAGGAGTGCGTCTCTTACACAGAAATGCGCGGATAGTGTTGCCAATGCATAAAACATTAAAAGATCTCCCACCAGACCTGAAGTATCCTATATTATAAGAAATTATGTAGTTACGTATCTGGATTTACAATATTGCAAACTTCCAACATTCCCGCAAAGCACGTTCCACTGCCTGACAAATATCTTATTTGATTATTGTTTTTCACAAGTCTCCTTTTATCACGTTATTGTCTTCTCGGGTGCCTTGGTACATTTTTCTGCATCTGAAAAGCTTTCAACTTGCGTCAGAAGGATTTTAACGGCACCTCTCCTTATTTATAGCTATTTTAAACTCAATTTCACCCTTCTTTGTTAACTTTACATTGAGCACCGCAGCACCTATTTTCTAAATGTTTATCTGCTGAATGAATCTCCTAAGAGGATTAGCATTTTTGCTCTTGTCAGTTTCAATAAATATTGTATCCTTGGCCTACTGTGGTGTGTTGGTCGTGTCTTTGGTTTCCAAGGTACTCTGCCCGTTTTCGCAAAGATCTAAGGTTTTTTAACCCCATCGGAATGATTATTAGCTTTTTATATCTTTGCTACCTTAAAATCTCACTCCAACATCTAGAAGAGCTGTCTGGGTTCCAGGTTTTCGTGGATTATTATAGCAATTTCAGTCTCTGGTGGTGTAATTCACTGTTTAGGTGCAAGAACTACAGCACTTCGGTGGCATTAAGCCGTATAATACTACGAACGTCTTTTAAGCAGGCATTTGTTTCCCATATTAGTGCTTTGGTCACTTGGAAGCATGGCTCTGGCCATTATGCTTCCTTGTCAAGTTACATGACTATCATGATTTTCATGTGCTTCGTCGGGTGCTGCATTTATTAAATTTGCAGGGCAGTCTCAATTTTTATGAAAAACTTTGAGTTCCAGTTATTCGGCACTCCTTAGTTATCGTCCTGTCTTGGATGTGCAGTTATTTATCGGTCTGAACGTCCACGTCAAGTGTGAATTTCATGCTTTTCTCACTTTACGGATTCGAACCAGGGCTTTAGAGAGATCTTGTTCAAACAGCAACCAATATCTTAGAGATCTACATATATCTCCTTAATGTCCTTGTATTCTGGCTTAGGTAAACTATATCGTTTCACCTCGCTATTTAATACTTCAATGCCTCTAGATTATCAATATGGTCATATACGACTGGATTCTGCTTCTCCTTCAGAATCATCCCTTCAATCTCTTCTGTAAACAGTACTACAGCTTTTCTTTTTTGCCTGTTTCTGTGACATTCATCTTGTCCTACATTCGCTGTACGATGAGAACAGTGTAGACTGAAGAGGGACGGTATTGTTCCCATCTTTGCATCCCCTTCCGCACCTTCAATATTGTGCATCGCAATGTTTGTTTCTCCTTTTTTGTCATATCGCGCAGCAGTGTCCAGAGCTGAAGCCGAAGTTGAGCTGTTACGGTTTGTATCCATTTATTTGATTACCAGCGCTTCGTGTGCCAAAGAGCGGGACGAATGTAACCACAGTCCTACCTCAGTTTCTTATGGCCAGATATCCCTTAATCGGTCCCGGAATACACAGACGGACTTGCCCGAAGCAGCACAGGATGCCGATTTCTGCACCGATGGGACACTTCCTGGTCGGCACGAGTATCACATATCTTGAAATGTGACATTATGCCGATTTTTTTTGACATTATGCTGTTTTTTTTGACATCATGTTTTTTCGCCAAGACGTTGACTTAGCACTTAGTTGTACGTGTTGCGTAAACGTCATGAGGCTTGTTATCAATCTTTGGCTCTGATGCGATATAAAATCTGCTTCTGAGATGGCATTACTGGAGGTCTAAGCTGTAAGTTGTATGTGTTGATGATAATTACACTGGGTTCTGGTCTCAAATACACTTAATTGAGATTCAAAGCTAGAAAGTTGCGCATCCACTTTTTCTTATCCATTCAGGAAATTACATATATAAATTTGCTGAATTTCAAAAATAAGAGAGTTAAGAAATAATTATATTCACTATACACTGTCGAATTACAAGCCATATACATACTAACAGTAATTACACACAACGCGGGCACGGTGATGATTTCCCGTAATTCTCCTCAGTTTTTCGTAATTTATAACTTTGAACGTAACCTCTCTTCAGAAAGCACAACATATAAATAACCCGTCATATTCGGCATATTCAGTAATGATTTTATCACACAGCAAATACTAATGATTTTATACACATGCGGACCAATACACATAATCATCCAGATGCGATCTTGCTATTCAATCAACTTTCTTCTCAGAGATAAAAACTACAGACAAGGACCATTTGGCCTCACAAAACGTGTGCAACCAATAATGCGTGTAGTTTGGTTGAGTGATTCCCCCTTAGATGGACGTTCACAACGATCCTAGTCAGCAAACGTGGAATGACTGTTTGCGCCCTAAAAACTACCTAGTTTGCAAGATGACATCTTATAGGTTTTTTTGACGTTTTATAGGTTTTTTACATGACACCCATGCTGGACCCAAAGGAGCTGATCCCCACTTCAGCACCACAAGCACACATCGGCAGAGCAAGCTCGCAGTAGCTCTTCCAGTGGGTTGCGATGCTGAAACAATCCTCGCTTTCCTAGTCGTAGTTAGGTCCTCCATAGTCTGTTTTGTTCGGGTCAGCATACCGAGGCCGGCTGCCTCTGCCACGGCTCGAGGAACTTGCTCTACACTTTGACAGCTCCAGGTCCGGGATAGACGCTGTCAAAAAACCTATCGCGGAATGATTTTCGCCACCGGGATTGGTTATCCGATTTTAGTCAATCATCCCGCAGTAACCTCACATAGTCGCCTCTTATCACAGGCAAAGGATTCTAGTTTATTACCAGTAGGGGCAGAGGGTGGTAGATTCACACCAAAGCTGAACATTCGGCAGCCCAGCATACCACTTGTCAAATATAAACATGTTGAAAGGATGAGATTCCCGTATCGATTTTCATGCCAAGTTACATATCAAACTTCATATCGTGTTATGCGACGTTAATTCCGTACTAAAAAGTTCCATCCGCATCGTAGCGTACAACTTACATCGATAATGATAGCTGTATTCAAATAATAGAAAATGAGAGGCCCGAAATGAATGCACATATGAAACTACAAAAGTAGATACACATGCCCTCACATCCGGATACGGGTGTAACCTGAGGAAGCCAACCAGCAGAAAAAAAATACGTATCGCTCGGGTTACCTATCCTATTTTCTGTTAGAATCCACTTTCCTCCTTTTGCGGATTTTGCCCATTATTTTTCTACTTTTTGTTATATACCTTTCTCCGCATGATCATTTTCTCTTTGTAGATCCTTTAGGCTTGAAGTACTACAGCAAGTGGCTATAACCAGCCGCGTGGTTGTGTCTCGTTGAAAATTCGAGGTCTTCTAGGTATTTTATACTACAATGTGTAGGTTGGCCCTTGTTGTGGACTTCGTGTGTTGTTTTTTCCCTCTCCATCTTCGTTTCCTCAGGTTACACCCGTATCCGGATATGTGGGCATGTGTATCTACTTTGTATTTCGGGCCTGCTGAAGCCAACTAGCAGAAATACGTATCGCTCGGGTTACCTATCCTATTTTCTGATCGAATCCACTTTCCTACAATATTGACAGCTTAATCCACGTTGTAGAGTGTATCTTATATCGATGATTCAGATCATAGAAAATGTGGTGTATAGCGATACCGATAGTTCATGTCATATGATAGGTTCGTTCAGATTATCGAAAGTGCAATTACTAGAAATGCAATTATAACTGTTTTCAAGACCAGCATTACATGAAACTGGTTGGATTCAACTTACATTGCGCGTAATGCAATACGTTGTTTAGACCAAGTGAGTTGTTCTTGTTGCATTTCAGGTAGAACTAACTTTTTTTTTAGTTGAACTGTACTCTAACTGCATCTCGAAATATCAATTGAATATTTATTTTGTTGTTGTTAAGTTGTGCAGCGATTGAAATAAATATTGTAAGATATAGCCAAAAAATGAGATATCAGCGTTATTATACCAGAGTTATCTCAGTGCGCATTAAGATCCTTATCTCAGCTTTCGAAGGTGGAAATGAGCATCAATTCTGGTACTCTCTACACACGAACGCCTGGCCTTACTGCCTGATAAAATGACAATGTATTTTAAGCTGTAAATACCGATTTGAGCTTGACAAATGCTTACCGATACGGAAAAGTGTAATAGCTGCCTGGCTCATGATATTCTGGTTGCTGCTGCTCTTAGTTAAAAAGCGTAAATGAAATGGGTGGTGGAGGAGAATTAAACCGGCGGTTGCTGGCAGCAGCTTGGTTGGAGTCGGTGCCGCAATAGGGCCATAAAAGTCGCAGTTTCGGGTAGTCATTAGGGCTATTATCACCTGCTCGCAGGATCTGATACCATTCGATGCCATACAGCCACACACCAAACGTATATATGAGTACTATATACAAGGCTGTCGGCTCATTTTCACTTGGCCGCATTTTGTCAGATAAATTGTGGTGTGTACAACATACCTTCAATGCTGCATACAAGCCTTTGGCTTTGGGGGATATTGCATATTTATTTGTAGCCTGATACCTTCATAACTTCATTTACAAATGAACATACTAATACTCCTACTAAATCAAATTTTATGGAGAAAATAAATTGTTTTTGCCTAAGACTGAACGGGAATAAAGCTTAACCGTAAAAGAGACTGTATTGATATATGAAAAGTCAGCAAATCTGTATATTATGAAGATTAAAACGCGTTTGGTCACGTATAGACCACATTTGTCTCAAACATACACCATTCAGCACGTAATAGTGAGAATAGCCACGATTTAATCACTTGCATCATTATTGTATGAGGGATTCGGGCTAGAGCACAAATACGATGAATGAGATGGCGTTTTTAAGGTCATGCATCTAATTAATATAGTCGATTTCTTGCAAGATATCTCGCCAGCTAGATAACAATTATACGATTTGAGTAAGATGGGCCCTAATTTCTATATCGAATTAAGATATTACATAAATCACTTGGTCTAGCTAAAAAAACTTATTTTTCCATTTGAGAACATGCACAAAGTTTGTGACTATGGGCACAAAATCCCCCAATAAAGAAAACGCATTACTCGAAGCATGGGTCAAATCTGATACAATATCCAAACTGAGCAAGCACTGAGCATTTTATTGAATATAATAGTATCACTACTAACTTGTGAGAGATAATTAAAAAAGAAAGATAAGATTTTAAAAATTCGGCATGACGGTACAATGTTGTTGTAGATATAAAGATCTCCCGACTTATCCCCAATTGAGCACGTGTGGGATATGACCGTTTCTCCAGTACCAGGTCCATTGCAAATGAATGGTTTGCAGAACACGGAAGACCTATTGGCATGCGAAGTATTTACCGACGAATGAGAAGTTTTGGCTTGTTTTCATACCGGCCACACTCGGTCCTCCCTTTAACTAGAGAACACCGACGTAATCGCCTTGAGTAGTGCAGACAACGGTCACTCTGGGATCAGGAATGGAACAGTATTGTCTTTAGTGACGAGTCTCGATTTTGTTTAGGCATGCACGATGGTCGTGCCAGGGTTAGAAGGCGACGTGGTGAAAGGAGGAATCCACAGTTTTTTGTTGAAAGACATGTTCATCACACTGTTGGAGTTATGGTTTGGGGTGCTATAGCTTATGGTTCCAGGTCACCTTTAATCTTCATCAGAGGTAAAATGAACGCGCAGCGTTATACCCACGAAGTTCTAGAACCCCATCTTTTACCCTATCTTGACACCCTGGCAGATCCAACCTTCCAACAAGATAATGCCCGACCACATGTTGCAAGAGTCACAATAGACTTCTTTCAACATAATGATGTCACATTGTTACCATGGCCACCGAGATCTCCCGACTTATCCCCAATTGAGCACGTGTGGGATATGATGGGTAGGAGATTGCTCAATTTGCAACGTCCTCCTCAGACTCTAGAAGCACTTCGAGAGGAGTTGGTGGTTGCCTGGAATGAGATACCACAGGAGGACATTGACCACCTCATCAGAAGCATGCCTAGGCACGTTGGAGAATGCGTAGCACATCAGGGTGCATCCACACATTATTAAAGGTCAAAGGCCTTTAAATCAGTGCAATCATTTTGAAATTTTTATCATTTACTTATTATGCTTCATTAAGTACTTATACAAAATTTTATTAAAATAAAACCATTTAAACTGGGTGTTCGGATTTATATGTCACTTAGTATATATTTGCTATTATGGAATTATACCGTGATAAAATGTTGAAGGCGGAATGCGCCGTACTTTTTTGTAAAGGTTTTTTGTCATATCAGGATCCAAACAATATGTACATGTTTACTTAATATTTAGTGATTTTTCTGTTGGTTCCATTAGTTTCATTGTTGTTTCATTGCATTATCATGCCCAGAGTTCGCAGATGAGCCAATTTCACTCAACTTTCCGAGTTTGAGAGGGCTGGGATAATCGGGTTACGTGAAGAGAGAATGAGATGTTGTCGAGCGTGGTTCCAAGAAGGTAGAAATCGACGTGTTGGAGGTACTAAGGCGTCAAAGACAGACTACAGAGCAACAGGATTGTTATTTGAGGCAACTAGCACTTAGAGCTCGATTTTTCACATTAAGGGCAGTTGCGAACCAGTGGTTTGATGCTGTCCGAAGGGCAATATCAATGAGGACAGTTTATCGCCGAATAAGGTATTTTGGACTGTTTTCATACCGACCCCATCTTGTACAACCTCTGATAGCACAGCATTGTCGGCAACGATTGGTGTGGAGTAGAGAGATACTTGAATGGAATTTGAAATGGAACTCAGTTGTGTTCAGCGATTCTTGGAGGAGGAGGAGACGTGATGAAAGATCCTCCATAGAACGCCAAATTTATCGCACTGTTAGTTTATGGTATGGGGTGCGATTGCTTATGGCAGCAGGTCACGGTTAGTCTTCATTTGAGATAGCGTGACTGCTCAGCGCTGTATCCACGAAGTTTTACAACCACATCTGCTTCGCTTTTTGGAAACATTGGAAGATCAATTTTTTAACAAGACAATGCACGACGTCATGTCGCACATGTTAGATTAGACTTTTTAGAAGCGTCTAGAGTAAATCTGCTTCATGATGGAAAAAAGGTTGCAAAATTCACCGCACTCTCCACAAGCATTGGAGGCTCTATGAAACCAAATTCCTAGCTGGGATAGAATACACCAGAAGACATCAATCACCTAATGCCATCGATGCCGCAAACGACTTAGCGAATGTGTAGCGAACAGAGGAGCTTTCACAAGGTGGAATATCTCAGCTATTTTGCGAAATTTCGAGTTAAGATTTTAATCACTTTCTGTTTATCAGTAGACCTAAAACGTAAAAGTATACTCAAAATTACAGCCCTCCTAGTCGGTGTGGCATTTTCTATGTCATTTAGTATATATACGTACATAATAATGTAGAGTCTGCGTAGAAAGCAACTTTTCACGCTTCGCTTTATGCTTATGGCTTATTACTACAGAATCTGATTACGTTGTCTCTTGTGGCTGCAGGATCATTTTGTCATTTTGCCCATCATTCTGAACAGAAAGTGAAAAATATGTTTACAATATAAGTAAATTAATGAACTGTTCAAATCTTCATCCATTTAACAAGAGATATATCCTTTTTGCAATTTTCTCAGATACTTTTTTTTCTTAGTTTGATCTTATTATTTACAGGGTAGATTCGAAACTTTCCGAATGATGGAGTTGTGTCATAGCCGCAAATTTTGTGCCCGGGCTCAAATAAAAAAATAAGTTTTTGTAGGTAAACCAGATGCTTTAGGTCGTATTTTTTGATTCAATATGAGAATGAGTGATTCATCCTACACAAATCGACCACATTCATTACATCCGTTACTTCAAAAGCGCCTTGTGATAGGTCAATTTTGTGCCTTAGGTGTAAATTTGGAATTCGGCGGGTCAATACAGGGCAATACAAGTCAGGCCTTAGTGACCAAGAGTAGGTATCCAAAAGAAATCTATTCGAAATGAATAACCAAAATCACATAAAATAGTGAAGGAAAGTCGCCAGTGCAATATAGCCACCACCCGCCAACTTTAACCATAAGTCTGCATTATTTCGTCTTCTCCAGCTCTGCTGAGCTGTGCGTTAATTTCTCTATGGGATTTTCCTCTCCCTTATTGGATGAAAATTCTCATAAGCTACGTTTCGTCCTGTCAAGGAGAACAAATCGTTTGTATTAAAGAATAACCTTCACATTAGTTAAGTCATGAATGCATTGATTGATTTCACTCCAGCTAAGAGAGTTTTTAGGAATTTCGTGGGATTCTTAAAAAATTTCTCAATTTGATTTTATGAGGTCCCACGCACTGTGAAAGCTTATTATATCTTATTGGATACAAGTTTTATAGCTATATAAACATGATAAGCGTTTCGCAGGGGTACTATGCATCATGAAAAGTGACATTATCTCGTTTTTTGTACTTCCTACGCCACTGGGCGAGGCACTATTGTAATGGCGCAAAATTTCTAATATGAGATATTGTTTTTTACATGTTATATGGGTCAATATTCCCACACTGGGACATTTAAGTCCTCTAAATGTGCCACATAAAAAATATCTAGTATTTAGAAGACCGTGCACTTACTCAATGCAGTATGGCTTGTTTGTTTGGAAATTATACAATAACCGAGATTTTAGTTTGTATACTTTGAATTATTTAACATTTTTCAAAAATCTCAATACACGGGACTGACACGGTTACACGGAACTGACAAAGAAACAGCAGGATAGCAAACATGCTTTGCATTTTTTATTAAAAAATAGTCAGGTACAAAATAAACTCAAACAATGTATTCTGAAACAAAAACATAACATAATTGACCATTTTTTTCCACTCGGACAAAGGAATATCATCATCTGAAGAACTTTTACTGTAAACATTGTAGTAATGTAGCTTCGCTTTATTCCCTTTGTCAAAAATGTATAATTCTTCATCAGACGCAGAACTTTTCGTTACCGAATTATAAGATAAAGTTCCAATAGTGTAATGTAGACATCTTTCGCCGCAGTCGAAACAGGAGAGCTCTCTTAGAGATAGTGTGTTGTGGTCTCTTAGAGATCTTACTTGACGAACCTTCAAAGTTCCTTTAAATGGCAGAACCTCAGCTTTATTTATAGCATCTGAAAATTTTTCAATTTCACAAGCATGAATCTCCAAAAAGGATATGCCTGAGCAGTTGGCTTTCAGGATTTCAACCAATTGGCTGAAAGAACTCACATCAGATCCCTGAGCAACAATACGGTCTGCAGTCCTTTTACAAACTCCAGCAATGCCGTCCGGGGCACCTTTACCATGTCCGGCCTCATGGTAGTTCCAGGTAACTGATTGTAGTTCCGGAAAGTAGCTATAGATGCCATTTGTAATGAATGCAAACATTTTCTTGTTGCGGTATTGTGTACTGGGGCTGTCGCTAAGAAAATGCAACAATTTTACCCCATTATCAATATAGAGTTTGATCAGTGGAAACAGATGAGCCCATATGGCACCGGGACCATGCTCCAACGACTCTGATAATGTACAAAAACTGTCAACCTTCAAGTCGTTTTCGTGTGCTCGGCTATAAATTACCACAGTATGCAACGTAATCTGTTGCCTTGCTCCTCCAAAATGATAAGACTGGACTTCTTCTGCGTACTTTAGATTATAATTCTCAGAAAAGTCACAGTGAATGAGTATTTCCTCATTTGTCATGTTCTGTTTCAGTGTCTTGATTGCTTTGTATTGGTGAAAAATGCGTCCCTCGTGTGCCAAAAAAAGAGGCAACCTATCTTCAAATTTGGTCAAAAGATCCGATATTTCTATCTCTTGACTAATTTTAGCAATTTTCAAACTGGTAACGTTGTTTTGTGATCGTTTGCTGAAATAAGTTTGTTTTATGTTTTTCCACTGACTATATGATACAACATTACCAGGATCGTACTGCTCAATATATTTAGGTTTATATAATGCACACACTGAACATTTCCTTAGTAGACATAGGTCATTGCGGGTCTCACATGTCATTGACTCAATTATTGCTTCTGTAGTTTTGCAATGCAACACTTTACTTTGCCAAAGAGATAATACAATCAACTCCATGTTACTATGTGTCATACATTTACATGTGTCTCGATTTGCTACCTTCATAAACTTTATCCAGAAAGGTTTACATTTACAGAAAAATGTATAACTCACCTTGACATCGGCGTATTTTTTACAAAACTCTTTGAACAAATTCTTCAAAGTGTTTGTTAAATATCTTTTTTGATAGGTGAATTTATTCTTTGTAACATAGTCTTTCTTACCGGGGCAAATCCGGCTATTAACATCTTCCTGTAAGAACGCCACAATTTTATTCCTATTTTCAGATGCTCTTCGGTTTTTCTGATACTTAACATCTACATTCCTATGGCTGTATTCCACTACTCTTGTTTTTGTATATCGAAAAACTTTGGAACACGTTCGCTGAAGCTTGTACTTCTTAATAATTTTTCCATCCATTATTTTCCTAAATACCTCCTTTTCTTTTGGGCTTAACGATTTATAACTCTCTGACAGCTGGTCCTTGATGGTCTCCCCAAAAATAAGTTGTTTTTTAATTTCATCTACTCTTTTTTGCTGTATTGAAGACCTTTCTATGATCTGTTGTACTCTAGTTCCAGGTGAAACTGATGGGGAACTAGTTTGTTGAGCAACATTTTTATTTTGATGCATTGACTTCTTTAGGCGAGAATACTTTTTCTTCCACTTTCCAACTTTTTTTTTAAGGTCTGCTATTTTAGCTTCATTTTTTCTTTTTTCTCGATGTCGCTTAAGTTTCATTCTATTACTTTTCTTTATTGCATGTTCGTTTCTTCCATCTAACTGTTTCGTTAAATGATCTGGCACATGTGCGTTTTCGGATGATCTTAGTCTTAATCGATCTCGGTGAGACTTTGTATATTGTCTCCATTTCTTGCGTTGCGATCTAATTTCTCTTTCTGTCATTTCCGAAATAAGCTTCCTTTGTTTATTTTTTCGTTGACGCAAGTATTTCTGATGCTCTTTTTCCCGCTGCTCCTCACGTTTTTCCGGATCTTCTCTTATTTTACGCCTCCGTTCTCGTTCCCGGTCACGTTTAATACGCTTTCTTTCTTCATCAGATATTTTCCTATGTCCAGACATCTTACACCCTGCTATAGACTAGTAGATAGACCTGTGAACTGTAAAAAATACTTGCATCAATGCATGTTTGCTATAGTTTTATAGAGAAAAAATGGAATCAAGTCAGTTCCGTGTCACACAGTCAGTTCCGTGTTTTCGCAATGACACGGGACTTACAACCACGGGACTGACATTATTGCACTTACAGCAACAAAAAAAGTAATCGGTTCAAAATTTCTAATTAATTTTAGTATGACAGTTATGGTTTTTGATACCCGAAGTACTCATGGGGTATTTGAAGCAAAAAGAAAAAATATTAGCTTTAAAACACTTACCACGGTACTGACAAGAGACAGGTTTCCAAGACACTTTTTTACTTGTCGGACCCAGTTCCTGCTTAACCTATCAGTAATCTGTGCACATCTTCCGACGATTGAGCCAATACTAACAATTTCCAGTTGGGATAATACGGATGTCACTTACCATACCTTCCCCCACTACTTTATGGCGTGATATATGGCGCGGCACGGGACTGGCCAGATAGCTGGAGACAAATGCTTTCCGAAAAATTACTAAATTAAATATTCTTTTTGTTTCACCAATTTTCTATATTGTGGTTAGCTATGTGCATACTTGCGATATAGGTATATCAAGTTTTCAAAACAGTACTTCAGGTGAAAAAAATGGCAGGTATTATCAAGAGACATCCGCTAGGACATGGCACGGGACTGACATTTCAGTGGCATTTTCCCAGTTATTTTGTTCTAAATGGAAGATAAATATTTCATATAGTGTGCAAACCGTAAAAAATATGTAGCCAAACGCATCGTATCAGATAATTACATTGAAAAAATTATAACAAATCAGTTATTAAGAGGAACTTACGATGACTCATGTTAGGGATATTAACCCATATATGAGATGTACATCACGAAAAACTACGTCACTTATTTACGCCAGTCTGTTAGTCTGTCGGTCTGTCCGCTAATCTTATAACCGCCTTTAACTTGAGAAGTACCGGTCGGATTTTGATGAAATTTTAACACAATGTTGCTACTACGCCAAGGATGCAAAAGCCTTGTAGTTTTTGAAAGTATACGGGACTATCTATAACGTGTGATGTATTTCTACGAGGTGCATATAATTATAAAAAAAATTAAATCAAATTGATCAGTTTTAACATTTGGGCATCAACATTTGTTATCATTTCCCATTCTCTGACCCTTATTACCAACATTCCAATTTGGAACACTTTTTCATTCCGTTTCAACACAGGATCTAGAGATTTATCGCTAACAAGATGGCGGCACTCGAGGCTATTGTGTTTGTCCTGCACCGTTCTATTCGATCTTTTTCTTATCTTTTCGTGGCGTGTAGGTTGAACTTTACCTAGCCACCACTCGGTTAGGTGAATTCTAAGTAGCTGTGTATGTGCTAGAAGATGGATGATTTTCAAAGGTGTAGGTACAACCGATAGGGAAGGGCCGTAATCGTAATGGCCACAACATGCCAATACGAGCTTTGATACATAGTTTTATAGCTAGTGCTTTGAAGGTGTTTAAGTGCAAGCACTAAAAAGAACATATACATTGTAAGTTTTATATTTTATAGCTCACGATAGCGGCATAAATACCCAAGGTATTGTAAAAATAATAATGAAGTGTGGATATTCCTACTTTATCAGTTTAATTTGTAGTATTTAGATGCTATTCGAGAAATCTAAACGGCTGTAAGCAATTCATTCATTTATACAGCGTGGCCGATATGTAACTAACTGATTTGTATCTTGAATATTTGTGAAATTATGTATGAAAAATAATATCAGACAAATGTCCGCCTCAAGAAGACGCGCAAACCTGAGCTCTCCTATTTTCCATCACTTTTTGGTAGGTTTCGTGAGGAATATTGTCAATCGCTTCCGAAATATTGTTCTTCGGCTGCTCTACAGTATTTGTTTTGTTGGCATAAACTCTATTTTTCTAAATCCGGTTACCTTGGTGGCCAGTTGACATCACCAAATCGAAAAAGAAGTAAGGTCCAATGTCACCTCCATACCAAACACCGCACCAAACTATGACTCGACGAGGAGGTACAGGTCATTGATGGATGACACGAGGGTTCTCTAATGCCCAGATACGACATTTCTACTCCTTAACAAATTATATCGAAGTGGGCTTCATCGCTCATTATCAGTGTCGTCGGTATAAATCGTTATTTTGGGTATAAAGCTGCAATATTGATTGACTTTGTTGCCGGCGACTTTCATGGTCACTAGGCTGTAGTTCTTGGGTTAACTGAATTTTGTATGGCCGCAAAGGCAAGCCTTTTCTGAAATAGCGCATAATGACGTGCGACGAATACCCAGTTCTTGAGAACGATGTCTGGTAGACGTCTCAGGACGGTCCACTACACTTTCACGAACTCTCTCGATATTTTCCGGCCCATGAACAGTTTGAACACGACTTGGCAAGTCCTTAACTTCACCTGTTTGTTCAAATTGTCGCACCAACTGATGAATGGTGTTGACACTGGGCATATTATTTCGACCGAAACCTTCGTCGTAGCTTCCGAATCGTTGCAACAATCGACTCATTATTTAAGTAAGACGATCTAACAATACAAACGCGTTGTGGGATCGTGTAATACTCCATAATGAATTAGATACGTGCTTTAAACAACTAAGAGGAATGTCTTATGGAAATAAAACAACACGAACGAATTTTCGAAGCACTTATTCCACTCGTTTGCTGGCAGAGATCCAAAACGGCATTTTTGAATGCGTTCTTCTAGTTGACTGGAACCTTTGACCACGCAGTCTGTTTTTAATTTTCGGGAAAGTAAAGAAATCGTTAGGACTTAGATAGGGACTATATGGAGGATGGTCCAATAATTCCACGTTTTCTTCCGTTAAATATTGCCTTGTTTTTTGGGCAGTGTGCGATCTTGCATTGTCTTGGTGGAGGATGATTGAACCACGAAAGAAGTTTCGGGGTTGATTTTTCGAAGCTCGGTGATGACTTTTGGCAAACAATTGGTGGTATACCAATCCGCAGTAACAGTTCTTTGCTCATTAAGAGGAATTGTTGCAATATGACCCGCTTTTGACACAAATGTCGCGACCATCTTTTTCGAGAACAGATGACTTTTGTTGGCCAAACACCCAAACAGCCGACTGCCGTTTATTTTCTGGTTCATAACAGTAAATCAACGATTCATCACCACTAACAATGCTGTTCATATTTTTTGAGTTTCCGGAATTGAAACGCTCAAGCGGCCCTGGCTGCTTTCTGCTCTTCAGTCAACAGGTGGGATATCCAACGAGAAACTAATTTTCTTACTCCTAATTCTTCATGTAAAATTGTTTGAATTGAGGTCTTTGAGATCTTCAAGGGCGCCTCAATCTCGCGATATGTCACATGTCTATCTTCAATGATGAGTTTGCGCACAGCATCGACGTTTTCCTGGATGACTGCCGTTTTTGGTGCACCCACCCTGGGATCGTCGTTAAGACTCACCCGTCCACGTTTAAATTCTCCATACCAACGGGAAATTGTCGACTAATGTGGCGCTTCGTTGCCGAAAACAGACAGTAACTCAGCAAGGCATTCTTGTTGCGATAATTGTCTCTGAAAGTTGTAGTAAATTATGGCGCGAAAATGTTCTCGGTTGAGTTCCATTTTTCTAATGACTTGGTGACACTTAAAAATTCACTGTAGTGAGAACACTGCACGTATTGTTGTGAAACTTTGAATTTAAGTTTACTAAAGAGTGAGGTTATGATTCAGTACTGACGTTTGATCCTCGCGGCCCACTATGTTTCTATATGCAAAACTTACATCCCTCGTACTACGGCGCCATATATTGAAGTGCGTGTATCAAAAATGGCGCGCAATTTAAATCAGTCAGTTATATATTGGAAACCCTATACTTGGGTACACCCGAAGGTTGTGTTAAATGTTTTATGTACCGCCCCATAGATCTCAGGTGAGGGAATGTGTGTGCTCGATGTGATCACATTCTGGATCTATTTTCCACCCGATTTTTTACGAGGTACTACTGCCTTGGATGTCAGAAAATCGATTACTCCTTGGAGCAACATAACACAGCTAGGAAACAGGGCTCTAAGTAAATCCATCTGAGACTGAGCTAGTCATCTTCACCAAAAAGCGGGAGATTCCAATCCTCCATGGTCCACCATTGACTTTCAGTCAAGACGTAAAATACCTGGGTGTGGTGCTGGATAGTAAGCTTTCATGGAAACAGCATATCGACTATTCTTACAAAATGTCGATAGCGACCATGTGGCAGTTGCGTCGAGTGGTCGGCAGGACCTGATATCTAATACCAAAGGGTTTATACGAAGAAGATCTAATATAGAGTGTGGATACGTGGTCTGGTGGCATAATATTAAAAAGAGCTCGCCAAGATCCAAAGATTGGCTGTTGCGATTAGGGCAAGTGGGTGGTTGTACGAGAACTAGCGGTTGGCCACAGGATCAAGGATGAGTTGGAGCAGAATCTTCCCATGAGGTGAGAGGACCAAGAACATCATAAGTACAGATTCGAAATTCTCACTCATCATTCCTGCAAGCTCACTCTGCTTAATATGTCAATGTGACTGTATGTATTCGACCTGGAAAAAGCATATTAGGTAGGACATTAATAGGTGAGAGAGGTATATGGAAATGGCGAAGCCCGAATTATGAAATACTGCCTGAACTGGCACGGCCAACGGTGATGTTAAATTTTAACGGAGCCAGACCCTAAACGACATTAATCTCGCTAACGTTTCCTGTACATAGGACAGTCACAGTGGCGTAGATAAAACATTTACGATTGCTTTTGCTGCTCACATCTCCGCCAGGCAGGGGAACTCATTGACGGGCCCAGTGCTAAGGATCGACGTTTCTGCCTCTCTGGATAGAGCCGACCTAAGGTTGCTGGTGGGACTGTTGTCTGGCCATAACACGTTAAGGCGCCACCTGCACGTGATGGGGGTGGCTGAGGATCCCTTGTGTGAACGCTGCGCTAGAGGAAGAGACCTCGGCGCACGTTTTGTGTCGCTGTGAAGCTCTGAGCTACCATAGGCAGACTATCAACTTCGAGAAAAGGGCGAGGCTTGCGATCTAACAGCCTGTTCAGATGAGACGTTTTGACTCGCGCGTAGACACTCGCGCGTTCTCGAGATCTATAGACACAATCATCCCGTCCAGATGCTGCGTCGCGTTTTACAACTCGCGCGTAAAACGCGTGCAGCCAGCGAGTCGAGATACATTGGGTGGCATTGCGGCGTCCAGCCGTCCAGTACTTCCCGCGGTTTTGTGGCGATAGGACGTATTTAGTAGAAAATGGAGCGTCATAGCTTTGATACCGAACTCTTCATTGATGAAGTGGAGAAAAGAGCAGCCATATGGGATATGGAGTCATCCGATTATGCAAATAGAGTCATAAAACGTAGGAACTGGGAAGAAATAGTTGAACTTTTTTCTGAAGCCGGTGATTCCGAAGAAAATAAAAAAACTTTAGGTGAATAGTTTATTTAATATTTTTTCTCAGATTACACAGGTGTACATAGGTACCTCATATTTATGACTATTTAACTATATCATCTTATCTTGCCAAGGGAGTTTGCCTTCATTAACAAAATAATCAGCGAATTTGTCTCTTGTATTCAGCGATCTTGCAGCGATTGTGTTCTCTGAGCTTTGGGTATAATGTTATAAACATACTATGCGTCAATCTAGCACGTAGAATTGGGTGCACGTTAAATCGTCGACTTTCTCTTTGCTTACGACGTTTCCATCGACGATAAGCAAGCCACAACACAATCGCTCTATCCAAGTCCATATTTATAACTGCCTGTTTGTCAGGAAATCCCTCCCTGCGTAGAAACGCGCATAAGACGCGGTACCTGGACGCAATATAAATTGACTCGCGCGAGTGGACTCGCGCGTAAAACGCCTTATCTGAACAGGCTCTAAGGAATGTAGAGGTGCATAAGGGCCCGCTTAAGCATCTGCTTTGACGATAATTAGCGCTGAGCTATAGTATGATGGCTGGCGCTTATGGCATGGTTCAGCACTATTATCAGATGGTTGATACTTGGACAATGAGGAAACTAGTGTTAGCGTTGTCGAATGAGTGGAGGCCATGAGATAATTGAATATGCCCGTTTGACTGACTTGATCAATGAAATTTTTTCGTTATTCATGTCCGTAGCAAGCTTTTTTCACAGAGTGGCTAACTTGTGTGGCACGGGTATTATTTTTTTGACATTGTATTGATTTTTTGTGTAGTACGTGTTGCGTAAACGTCATGAGGCTTCGGTTATCAATGTTTGGGTCTAATGTGATGTAAAATCTGTTTCAGAGACGGCACTACTGGACGTCTAAGCTGTAAGTTATATATGTTGACTATAATTCCATTGGATTCTTGTTTCAAATACACTTACTTGAGATTCAAAGCTAGGAAATAGTTGCGCATCCACTTTTTCTTATCTATTCTGGAAATTACATATGTAGATTTGCTGAATTTCAAAAATAAAAAAGACAAGGACTAATTATATTCACTGTACTCTGACGAATTACAAGCCATGTACATGCTAATTTCCCGTAATTCTTCGTAATTTATAACTTTGAACATAACCTCTCTTCAGAAACCACAACACAAATAACCCGTCGGGCACAGCTAATAGATATACTTCATTTTCAGCATAATTCAGTAAAGTGTACATATGATCCAGATGCGCTGTTGCTACTTCAACAACTTTCTTCTCAGAGATAACTCGGCTTCACAAAACATATGCAACCAACACCGCGTGTAGTTTAGTTGAGTCATTCCTCCATAGATGGATGCTCACAACGATCCTAGAGAGCAAACGTGGAATGACTGTTTGCATCCTAAGAACTACCTAGTCAGCAAGATGACATTTTATAGGTTTTTTTTGACGTTTTATAGGTTTTTTACATAGTACCCGTGCCAACATGATCCTTTACATACTAACTGATGTGTGGGAATTGTATTGTCAATCTACTTGACATTCTTTTATATGAACCTTCAAAAATAGGTAACTGTAACTGAAGATATGTTTAATTTTCCATGAAGATGACTCACCGTTGGTTGGATTGTAAAAGAAAAAGATTTTCATGCGGGAGGGTGATTAAACAGGAGAATACTAGAGACAGAATCAACATTACTAATGTTGTGCGTAAAGTGGAAATTGGCGACGCCAATGCCATTTGGAAAAATCGATTATTATTATCGAAGCCCGTCAACTCGTTTGTAAATAATGGACGAATGGAAGAGACGAGGTGAGAGAAGTTAAAAAAAAGGACGGGAGGAGGGTGGATGGCTGATACTTTATGGTCTTTTCGACTCGTCGGATATATCGATGTAGTCGAGCTGTGAAAATTCTGACGCATTATGCATTGGAAAAGTACAGTAAAAATGTAAGCTATGAACTGATACCTCCTCAGGACTTTTTTGTGAACAATTAAATCATCATGGTAACTTTACACGATGCAATGTAAGCTGGTAGACTGGTAATGTAAATTATAGAAATAAGAAGCTTAAGGTTCACAGTATTGAGGATAATGCCAACTCTGATGGCAACGTTGCCGAAGGGTCGGTAGATCAGAGGAAAAATTTCTATCCCACTAGGTTTGTTTGGCCAAACAAACCACATATATTTAATTCGTCTTTATTGTATAAGTTTTGGTCCCAACGGCGACCTTCTTCAGTACAATTGACAGTGACAACATATCTTATGCATCTGTCTTACAGGTAACACTTCGTATGTGTTTTCTTTTCATCTTCACATTCTTATACAGTGTGTTACTACAATAGTCTGAAACGTCCTGTAACATGTTATGATGATTCCAAATTTTAAGATGACACCACGCAAAACCAGTTTAGCCAAGGAGCACCTAGGGTAGGCGTTCTTGCACCCAGGAGGCCAACAGCTAAAAAGTAAAAAAAATACATGAAAAAGTACTCACGGTTCATCGAAACGAAATTTAAAGTACAGCTTAGATATATTAAAAGACACTTTGTATTTGCTCGATATAGGCAAACATCAGTGTAGGCTTTTAAAACGAACTTAATGCAGCAGGTTGCTAAGTTCGCACATGTAGGTCGTCAATTATGTTCAGTTTTATACACTCAACATTTCATTTTGTCCCAAACAAAACAAGAAACCACGAAGGATCTTGGAAAACGATCTGCATGCATTCGCGAAGCGTCGGTAGTATTTCGAAAACATTCACAGTAAATTGAAATAGTATGGGCTACTCCGATATTGCTGGATGAGTGTGCCATAATTGTTTGTTTTTTTTTAGAACCGATTTGTAAAGGTTTTGCTAACCAACACGGCCAGCGCCTGGATTGAGTACTGATGCGCACCGTACGTGTTTAATCGAGGTACAGGACTGGATTAGATTTTGTTTAGGTTTGATTTATTTTGCGGAGCCTGACAGTTTGGTAATCTTAAGACTTTGGTGTAGATGTTACTAGAAAAAGCTCTTAATAATCTATTCGCCGTGTAAAGGAAAATCCCAACTTTGAGGACACCCTGTATGGAAACACAACGATAAAAACACTATAACTATCCGTGAACAAATTCGGTATTAAATATAGATCGTTTACGCGGAAGAATTTAATTTCAAAATAGAGAAATTAATGGAATAGCAATTAAACGAATACCTATACATGGATGTATGTACGTGTATACACAACCGTAATCAAAATTATACATACACGAACCAGCATAGACGAAACGTGCAATTTTCATCAATGCAGCGCTTTTTCCGGTTTGATAGATCTACATAAACGCACACTGGGCCAGATATTCCGGAGATCTTTTGTTAGAATGTTATCTGTGTGCTCCCTTGCAAACATTTTTCAATTAAAATAGCTACCCCTTGAAACAGGTTGCATGCACGGACGTTGAATTAAAATTCATACTATGTAGTGTAAACAAGCAGTAGTGTTCTGGTATAGTTTTATAAATAATTATAGTTTGGATTACAACAATACAATTGTAGGTATCGGTGTCTTATCATAAGAGATCAGAAGTTTTCATACACTTTTACAATTTTTAATACACTCGTCAGATGATAACTCAGGACAGCCTAGCGATAAATGTCTTAAAGCCGCTCCACGCTCACGCGAGAATCTCGTCGATAATCTCGGCAAGAATCTCAGCGAAAATCTGGGCGAGAACTTCTTAGGGTCCACACTCGTAATGCTGGCAGTACACGCTCGTCGAAGCCATCCGAATGCGAGACTCCCCGATGCGAGGCGCCCCGAGGCACGAGGACCGAGGACACCGTGTATACTCTCGCAGTAAACATCGAACCGGCTCCTTGTGTAGATTCGTGCGAGTGATGGCCAAGAACGTGGAAATTTGTGTAGCTGTAGCCTATGCTGCTTATTGTTACTATAAATATTTGCATATTATATCAACTTCAAAAATCAAGAAGCCTTGGAAGAAAAGAAGATGGTGGGTGAAATCAATCAATCGAAATAGAAGGAGGTAGGTATATACTGACATTATTACGTAATTTGATTAGATTTTATAAAGTGTTTTGTGTTTGATTTGATTTTTTATTTTCGTATAAGGAACACATGGACAGACAGTTGAGCGAATTGTTAATGGAACCTGGTGGTGAATTTGAAAATTTTACTCGAATGTCTCTAGCTGATTTTGAGTATCTTTTAAATATAGTCTCACCAATGATTTCCAAAAAAGATACTTCAATGAGACAGGCAATAACTCCAAAAATACGGCTAGCAATTACTTTGAGATATTTAGCCACAGGCGACAGTTTCAAGAGCCTACATTATTTATTTAAAATTTCAAGTGAAATAATATCGCGGATTGTTCCGGAGGTCTGTGCAGCACTGAATAAGGCTTTGAAAGATGAAATTAAGGTAAATAGATTCATTTGCATTTATAGAGCTGCAGTTTTATTATAAAATGTTTACATCTACATGTTGAAATGAGTAATTTTCGAGTTGGTGTCTGTTTTTCCTCCAAAGGTCATATACAGTGCTTGGCTGATAGGATCAGATTCCTGTATGTGTTCTTCCATTTGGTCCTGGGCATGCTCGTTGATACCCTGTGATGAAGCATAGGAACAGTTATTGCTGTTTGCAGATGTAGATCGAGAATACGATAAGGAAATTAGCGATGAGTTCGAGGGTGGTCCATTGGAACAGGATGGCGTGGCGACAGAACCATGAGATGGATGCATTGCCCTGAGGACCATTTCGTTAATATCATGCATCAAGTATTCTCTTTGAAATTCCGGAATTTTTCGTAGTTTTTTCGCCAACATTCTACCGTATAAATCGCACTCGTCTTCTTTTTCATCATTTCTGGACACAACATTCTTCACCCATGAGAAGGCTTCCTTCATTTCACTTTCTGCTTGAAGCAATTCCGTAGGAACTTGGCGACGACGATATCTTTGCTGAGAGATTGGTAAGGGTGTTGGTCGGTGAGGTTTGGCTACAAGTGCTGCTTGCTGAGACTTAGCTGAGGGTACAACATTCACTACTTCATTGATTTCTGATTCTGATTCTTGAGATGTGGGCTCGAGGGTTTCGTTATCAAGAGAAATCTGAAAAATAAATACATTTTATTACATATTAACAATATTAACAATAAATGTAATTTCTTATCTTTTTGCAGATGCCGTCAACTACAGATGAGTGGATAGAAATTGAAAAAGGATTTAGAGATAAATTTCCTCACGCCATTGGAGCAATCGACGAAAAACATGTTGTAATCAAATGTCCTGATCACACTGGATCAGAATATTACAATTACAAAAGAACCTTTAGTATTGTTCTTCTAGCTGTAGTAGACAGTAAATATCGATTTATATTTTGTGACATTGGAAGCCAAGGAAGAATCAGTGATGGCGGCATACTTAGAAATAGTGTGTTATGGAAAAATATTTGTGAAAATAAGATGAATTTTCCTCCACCTTGCCCCTTACCCGGATTAAACGTCGATTTACCATATGTTTTCTTGGGAGATGGTGCTTTTGCATTAAGCGAGAACTTAATGAAGCCATATCCTGGCGATCATAAATTGAATACTCCCAAACGTATTTTCAATGAAACATTGTCAAGGTCTCGTGTATTGTCTGAAAATACTTTTGGAATATTAACTTCCAGATTCCGATTTTTCAAAAAGCCAATCGAATTGATGCCCGAAAAAGTGACGCAGTTAACAATGACATGTGTACTTCTACACAATTTTCTTATGAAAAGTTCTAGTTCAAAAAACATTTATAACCCGTCGGGCACTCTTGATAAATGTGATAACGGCGTTTTTATTGAAGGGGCTTGGAGGCAAGAAGTACCTCAAAACTGTGGTATTCGATGTGTACCACATATTGCTCGTCGATCACCGATTAGTGCGACTAAGATTAGAGATAATTTCACTGAATATTTTGTGAATTTAAGAAACAAATAAAATATTGTATGACATGTAATAAGTAATAGTTATTTTATTGAATGTACTTACCGTGTCTTGACTGTTTATGGTAGGGTGGCAGTCATATATTTGACCAAGAAAAGTTTCCATAAAGCTGTATGCAAACCATATAGGCTTGTAAATATCATCGCCCCCAGCACCGCTCCTAATGGACGCCTTTTTCCTTCTTAAGTGACCCCGGAAAGTGGCCATTAAAGAATCTTTTTTCTTCTTTAATTCTGCCACAGATTTGCCTGTAGATTCAGAGATTCGATTCCAGGCGTCAGCTAATTTCTCCTTTCTTTTATGATTTTCATCAGAGGGATCCCACAAACAAGGTTCGCTCTGATAAAATTCCAAAAACTTGATAGTAAAATCATTTGTCCACTCCATTTTAAAAATAAACAATGTCAACCAATATAGCCGCAAACGAAAACTAATCACGCCACAAATTCCACTGTTCAACAAGAGACCAGCGTGTGCCGAGGTCGCCCGAATATACCATGTCCACGCTCGCGAGACCTCCCACTTACGCTCTCGGTTCCTTTGACTCGCACTGGGAGACCGCTTCTACACCGAGCGCTCCGAGGGCGAGGCGAGAGGGTCTAGGGCGAGGCGGGAATAGTAAGTACACTCTCGGGCTCGTCTCATCTCGGATAGCCTCGGCGAGCGTGTACTGCCGGCATAAGATTCCCAATACAGTTCTCGTGCTCCATGACGTTGGACGCAGAATTAAATGTCGCGACAAGCTTATTACTCTGCACAGTGGCGTATTATACTTACGCCTATATTAAAGATTCGTATGCGAACCATATTGACTAATAAATCTCGTCGAAACCAGCACCAGATTTTTCCGATTTACGAGTATTGATTTTATTTTTATGCCATCTGTAGCTGGCATAATAATTTTTTTGCTTTTTGATTCTTCAATGGGTAATTTCATCAACGTACTAATACGTTCACACGCTTCATTGGCTTTTGGTTAATTTTTATATTCTTTTAAATTTGTATTCCATAAAATTGGCTCTGCTTGAAAATATTCTGGGAATGCCAATTCTAGTTCGTTCGTCCAAATCCGGCTCATATTGATGGTCAATAGCAAATACCACCCAAAACTGTTCTAATCGGCGAGTCACCTGCCACTGAGAAACATGCGAGTGTGGAATCAATACAAGTTCCCACATGTTCTCGCGTTCTCAGCTCTTTTGTCTCGCACCAAGAAAAGGTTACTACGGATGCGCATTCTGTTCTGACAAGTTTTGACAAATTCGTTTGAATCAACAAACACCTACTTTCCAATGATCGTGTTTACAAAGGCAGTGACCAAGACATCAGAATACGCATGCCGACGTAAGAAGTATTTAATCCTTCAAACAGATATGATTTCTTCGTACCGCGTGAGTCTGTTTTTGAGTACTTGATGATTATTATTAGACTATGGACAACGACAAATTGATAACTCTTGTGTGTGTGAGATATGGGAGGCAAAAATTGCCATAATAGAGATATTTCTCGGCAAAATGGGAGAGAATGCTACAGAACTCAACACAATCAGTAAGTACTTGTTTTTATTCTGATGTGGGTACATTATTTATCAATCACACGACACATTTGCATTGCATTGCATTGCATTACTCTGATCCTGAAATAGTCGAAAAACTTTTGCAATTGTTCGAATAACATTTGAAACTCCACTTTTACGTCCCTACTAGATAAAGAATTCACAGGCTGTTTTATACCATTCAGCAGCTATTTAACAACGGTAACCCTAGTAAAGGGCTTTTAAGCGAATAAAATTTGTCAACTATATTTGCTGGGTGGTTGAAACGTGCTGACTACCAAATTGTCAGAAAACGCGCACAGTGTAACCGCCGTGTTCTGACAAGGATCTCGGACGTGCTCGTCAGAACCAAATTTTGTCAAAATTCGCATCCATATAAACCGTAGTGTGAGGAAATAAAAAGCCGCTACTCATAGAGAGAATCGGAAATTTTGAAATTAGAAACCAAAGGTACCGGGAGGTCGGACTAAATTTAGTTTTGGTGTAAAAATCAAGATATAGATTGCTGTTAGGTTAATTTCAGTTTCGTATCATACCTATATACTTTGTTTTATGTAAAGAATGTCATCAAGCAGGTTGTTTTCACTACCCACGCAATCCTGCCTTATGTTCAGCTTATTATTCCATAGTAGCAACACTAAAATTGCTGAATATGAAATTAATATAGATATAAAATCAATTAGTGCATATGCAAAAAATCATAAGCTCAAACTAAACTCTTCAAAATCAAACGTGATTATTTTTTCACTAAACCTTTTAATGTTAAAATCAACTTTAGTGTTAGTTTAGGTTTAGATGGTGCTACTATCGAAATTAATGAAGCGGTCCAAAACTTGCGAATTATTTTTGATGAATGTCTCAAGTTCATACCTCATAAATAAAGTTACTAAAAGCTTCTTTCCGGTCCTTCGCCAATTATAACTGAATAAACGAATTCGATTATCAAACTGAAAAAATAATATGCGAATCATTAATTATGTCTAAAATTACTTAGTTACAACCCATTTATAGATACAATATCTCTTCCACGTTTATAAAAAATTCTAAATCCATGTTGCAGACTAATAAATAATTTAAGAAAATTTTGAGAATATAAGCGGTTCTTTAAAAAACTTGGGATGGTTGAAGATGAGAGAGCTATATGAGCTACACTTATTAACTTACATTCATAAGCTCTTGCTTCGATTTCCTCATCTTTGAAGAACAAGCTGATCTCTCGAAATTCTATTTACAAAACCTCATTCTTTCATAAATCCTTCACATACATCAGATATCACTTTATAATGAAGTACCTCAGGCATTAAGAATCAATAAGTTACAATGACTTCAAAAAACAAATTAAATAATTTATTTTAGAAAAGTACTCACCTACGTAGTTTAACCACTCACTTCTCAAAATGTTTCCTTCTCTATGTACATTCACATGTATGATTAAATTTTTATTATTTACTATTAGTATACTTAGGTATATTACTTTTACATATTTATATTCGTTATTGTGATTGTTTTAATTTTCAAGAGTTAAGCGGCATAAAAGCTTCGCTCTTTAATTAAGACGTTTACTATTATTAATATTTCTCATTCAAGAAACGTATGTTACGAGATTGCTAGCGGTGAAAAAGCGGAGTCGACAGTGGGCCGTGAAAATATACAGTGCTATCTGTGAAAATATGGTAAAAGTTGGAAAAACGTAGTATCGAAAATGAATGAAAAATATGTCCTGTTTCAAAGTTAATTCCTTAAACAATAAGTTGGTCATGGAATCAGAATTGTGCGTACCTTACTTTTATCATGTCAGACTGTTAAACTTGAACTTTGTGGTGTATCATGCGACACTACTTTTTCACGGCAAAATTGGGGAGTCTGTGTATCAGCCCTTGTGTTGCGGGTTGCAAGTATTTAAACAGTTGATTATGGATCATAGTCAAGGGAGTACAAGCTTTCATTTAATGTAATAGAAATTTGTCATAATTGTGGTTTTATTTTTGATGTACACCATGAGTCGTACGTACTATTATTTTCTATTAGAATTATTCAGAGAGGTTTCTAATAAGGTTTCTGCCCTTGGCCCCAATTAGAATAAATGATGTTTATAAACTATGTATTGCCAAACAATATCTTGTGTTGGTTTTTGTTAACTTTTGCAAACTATCTGTGCTATCTGTGAAAATATGGTAAAAGTTGGAAAAACGTAGTATCGAACATGAAAATATGTCCTGTTTCAAAGTTAATTCCTTAAACAATAAGTTGGTCATGGAATCAGAATTGTGCGTACCTTACTTTTATCATGTCAGACTGTTAAACTTGAACTTTGTGGTGTATCATGCGACACTACTTTTTCACGGCAGAATTGGGGAGTCTGTGTATCAGACCTTGTGTTGCGGGTTGCAAGTATTTAAACAGTTGATTATGGATCATAGTCAAAGGAGTACAAGCTTTCATTTAATGTAATAGAAATTTGTCATAATTGTGGTTTTATTGTTGATGTACACCATGAGTCGTACGTACTATTATTTTCTATTAGAATTATTCAGAGAGGTTTCTAATAAGGTTTCTGCCCTTGGCCCCAATTAGAATAAATGATGTTTATAAACTATGTATTGCCAAACAATACCTTGTGTTGGTTTTTGTTAACTTTTGCAAACTATCTGTGCTATCTGTGAAAATATGGTAAAAGTTGGAAAAACGTAGTATCGAACATGAATGAAAAATATGTCCTGTTTCAAAGTTAATTCCTTAAACAATAAGTTGGTCATGGAATCAGAATTGTGCGTACCTTACTTTTATCATGTCAGACTGTTAAACTTGAACTTTGTGGTGTATCATGCGACACTACTTTTTCACGGCAAAATTGGGGAGTCTGTGTATCAGCCCTTGTGTTGCGGGTTGCAAGTATTTAAACAGTTGATTATGGATCATAGTCAAGGGAGTACAAGCTTTCATTTAATGTAATAGAAATTTGTCATAATTGTGGTTTTATTTTTGATGTACACCATGAGTCGTACGTACTATTATTTTCTATTAGAATTATTCAGAGAGGTTTCTAATAAGGTTTCTGCCCTTGGCCCCAATTAGAATAAATGATGTTTATAAACTATGTATTGCCAAACAATATCTTGTGTTGGTTTTTGTTAACTTTTGCAAACTATCTGTGCTATCTGTGAAAATATGGTAAAAGTTGGAAAAACGTAGTATCGAACATGAATGAAAAATATGTCCTGTTTCAAAGTTCAATTAGAATAAATGATGTTTATAAACTATGTATTGCCAAACAATATCTTGTGTTGGTTTTTGTTAACTTTTGCAAACTATCTGTGCTATCTGTGAAATATGGTAAAAGTTGGAAAAACGTAGTATCGAACATGAAAATATGTCCTGTTTCAAAGTTAATTCCCTAAACAATAAGTTGGTCATGGAATCAGAATTGTGCGTACCTTACTTTTATCATGTCAGACTGTTAAACTTGAACTTTGTGGTGTATCATGCGACACTACTTTTTCACGGCAGAATTGGGGAGTCTGTGTATCAGACCTTGTGTTGCGGGTTGCAAGTATTTAAACAGTTGATTATGGATCATAGTCAAAGGAGTACAAGCTTTCATTTAATGTAATAGAAATTTGTCATAATTGTGGTTTTATTGTTGATGTACACCATGAGTCGTACGTACTATTATTTTCTATTAGAATTATTCAGAGAGGTTTCTAATAAGGTTTCTGCCCTTGGCCCCAATTAGAATAAATGATGTTTATAAACTATGTATTGCCAAACAATATCTTGTGTTGGTTTTTGTTAACTTTTGCAAACTATTTAAAAATATGACATATAAAAATATAATATTGACATATTATGGCAGGTGGTCGGAAACTTTTTTAAACTCATCCTTTGATTGGCCTTGGGCCCCAACTAGCAAAGTAGTGCTATAAGCTTTTGGTAAAAGAACCGTTCAGCCATAAAAGCTCTCTATTGTTGTTGCCTGAACACCAAAATGCTGGCTTAATGTTATGTGGAATGCAAATTTGGAGTTTAAAATATTCTTATATCATAGTTATACAACACCTTATAGGACAAATTTTTAACTATTGCATAAACGTTTATACAACTATTTTATACGGCATATTTGCACGTTAGTCAATATGGTTGAGTTGTGGCATCCATAACAAACCCGAGCCTTGTTGTTTTGCTGTGCAAATTTACTATTTTAGCCAACAAATTGCTCCCAACGGAAGCGCTTATACAACTGTTGTTTAGTAACTGTTAAAGGCTGTACATATGCTAAATATGTTGGTATACAACTTCACCATAACCTAACTTTCTGCTGTCATATTTTTGTTAAAATTCCATAACCAATGTTTTAAGACAAACAACGCATGCATACTGGTTCAAAAAGTTTTATCAACTGTTCAAACAGAAGATATAGATCTGGTCAAAATTCTGGGTAAATCATTCGACTCTGTCGGTATTTAATTTAAGACATTTGTCAAATTGTTGTATAACACCTGCAGGCAACAACAAAATATTCTAATAAACTAAAGACAACATGGACGATGCCATGATTATACACAACCACCCGCCATATTGGGCAAACATTTATTCCTCTATTTAATATTAAATAATTATGTTTCAGTTCGAAATTACAAATATAAAGTGATAAACATTGGTGTAATTGTGTCTAAATATAGGATTTGTGGAAGATTTAACGCAGATAAGTTCAGTTTTCCATCTTAAAAATCTAGACATACTTTTGATGATTATTAAAAAATGAATCAAATACGAAGCCCGTAGAAATTGTGAAATTACTTTGCACGATAATCACAATAAAATTTGCTGTGCAAGTAATTCGATAGCCCTATATCACAGTGTAGAAGTTTATCATATACCTGTGTATGAAATTCACAATGGCTGATATATAAGTAAACAAGATGACTGTAATGTGTTAGTTATATATTCTTCACTCCGTCTATACAATACATAAGAAATAGTTTGGTTGCAATAAAGTAGAATCACGTAACAGAATAGTTGTATAGTTAACAAAAACTGAATCTTGCACTGACGCAAATGTCCTATAGCGGCTGCAAGAGCTGCACTTTTGTTGTATAACTGTTACCTGCACCCTTATACAACCTCTTAAATGACTGAAGTGTCCTATTAGGTGTGCCCATTCCGCTTGTATAGCTGTTCTAAGAGGGTTTTGACAATGTTCTTACAGTATACAATGCTGTCTAAGGAATACTGTATAATCATTGTTGCAACTCTAATAGGAGTGATAATTGTTAGTTGGGGGACGAGATTGCTCCAGACGTCTTAGCTTGATTCAACCTCACAAGCGTTTTAATTCATGTATAACTATTATACATAATTTTCACACCCCCGCCCCCCCCCGCCTCTATTAAAATTAAATGTCTGAACCTAAGTAGGAATCCCTGAAATGTCAAAATACGAAGTTTGAGCGATATTTATCCTCCCGTCCTTTTAAATCGCATAAAGATTTTTCGTTATTGGCAACTTCATTAGTCTATTGGCGATTATTTTGTCAGTGAGTAATTTCAGTAGTTGTTGCAGCGATTTTAATGGAATAGGAAATGTAGTAGATAATGCTGGTTTATGGCATCACTTCCTTTCCAACGAAATCGTTGCAATGGTTGCTGAGGCTATGCAGTGACAAAATGGTCAATAGGGAAGGGAGTGAGTGACACACTATATTGAATTTTTCATACTTACGCGTCGCAGTAAAAAATGGATTAACTCTGAAATGGTATGCTTGTTCATAGATTATGACAATGTATGCTAACACTATGGCAACGTACGAAAAGTGAAGAGTATGCCGCGCGACTGTTTGATACGAATGTTTGACTTTCGCTCCTTATACTTCCATGAATGTGTCGAAAAAACGTCAGTAACCTTATTAGTTGCAAATTTCATTCTCTACAAAATCAGATGGTTGTTAGCACTTACAAGCGAAAATATCATTACATGTACCTTTATCCTTAAATTAGCCCATTACTTTCCGACATAATTTCATAGGAGTAGAATGATAAAGAATTTAATTCTTTACACAGTCGTTTTTCACATGGGATCGATGATTTACGATCGAACGCGTTTTTCAAAATGGCGGATAATGATCCGACCCTATCATGATGCTAAATTAAAATTATCATTAGGAATCAATAATCTAACGATATTACTATAAAATTCCTGTCGCCAAAATTTTAGGAGGAATTACCCATTTCCTGGCCTAGAATAAAATGCACTTTCGTATTTACATCATAGATTTCACAACGTTACGAAAAATGTATCATGAACATTTTCTAATCATCGCAGATATGCTGATTTGTAAGATAATCTTGCAAACCATTTATAAAATATCCGTCTGATTATCCTATTGCGCAGATGCAAGATATTGCAAGAAAACCCACAGCACCCGGTAAATTGCTCCCAGAAAACCATGTGCCAGATTGGAAACCAGTTGCACACGGTTACAAGGCTGTGAAAAAACTGTCCATGCAATATAGCATAGCTTACCGACGTTAGAAAAGTATAATAATGAAAATGATTAATTTATTTACAAAAAGAACATTCAATTTTACTCACATATTATGTTTAACTAGACTACAACAAACCTTTTTCTAGTTTTATTATATTATAAAGCAGCATATCTAATATGGGTGGTTCTTACAAAAATGTGGGTTCTGGTCTTATTAGAAGAATAATATATGATGTCTAAAGAAGTGGTAGGAACAGTAATAATTGTCTATGAGATCAAATCCTCTTTCGTAGCAAGTCTTTGCAATAATATATTGTAACATACGCGTCTCTAATTAATCGAGGAAAGAAAACGTAAACTCACCTCTCCATCTTTTTCCTTCACACAAACGTAGTCTGGAACCTACTTTTTTGAATATGAAGTCTCTCCACAGCACATACAGTATATAGTACACCAACGGTTGCACTATACTCCAGCCACCGATCACAGACAGCTAAACATCGTCGGAAGTGTACCTGTGGGGAGGTTATCACCCCTTACAACCCCCCGATAACGCGCATCGACGCCAGACGCACCCCGAATGGCCAGTCTAACTCTCACCCTCTGCGCTTTTATACACAGTGGAGGGGATGTGAAACTGCGCGGTTGCCCGGCAACTTGGGATCATAATCATATCGTACCTTCGTCCCCTGTCCCCTCGCGCTTCTGCGCCGCCCAACCACTTTGGGGTTGGGGGTAGTTTTGGGAGGTTAGGGGGCGATAGGGAAAGATGCTGGAGTGCTGGGTTCGTTGAGGGAAAATCCAGGAAAATTGGCAACGTTGCAAGAGCGATACAGACACGAAACTCACGCTACGCATAGTTTAGTAGGGGTGCATGAGGGACAGATTTGTGCATGGATGGTGGGTGAGACACCTATTGTTGCAATGAAGTTCTCATGGAAAATCGCATTGAAAATGCAGTCGTTCGTTTCAATTACTTATTAGGTTTAGTGCAAGTTTAGGCACAAATCTTGAAGCGAGATGACGCCGAGGGTTACTCTAAATATTGCGAAATGGATGCGTCATTGTAAATTCAATAAAGCTGACACATTCCCAGATTGACTGTATTTTAAGTATTTCTTTAGACATGTGAAAGCTGTTTTTAGGAAGACTGCATCTTACCTCTATGATCCTACTTCTCGACCTACAGCTGTCATATTGACATATTATATACTGTTTGCCAGATTGTATGGAAACTAGGTAATGCCTAACACGACTATGAAGTTGAGGATATTTCAATGCAACAGCTCCTTAGTAAGTAAATACTTTTCCCTTTACTTCCCACGCCTACTGGTGGGGAAGTATTGTAATCGCGAAATTTTTCGAAAATGAGATATTATGTTTTTTTAGATGTTATATGACATGTACATCATGAAAAACTATGTCACTCTTTTCCGTCAGTCTGTTTGTCAGTCTGCTCGCTAATCTTAGAACCGCCTATAACTTGAGAAGTACGGATTTTGATGAAATTCTCACACAATGCTACTACTATGCCTAGGGCGCAACAGCCTTGTAGTTAGAAGGAACGGCCTAAAATGAAATCGCTCAAACTTCGTTTTTTGGCGTCTCATCCTGATAACTTCATTAACAAATTTTAGAGGTAAAATCTTGGGGGTGATGGTTGTGACGGCGTGGGTAAGGTTTGTCTCAATTTTTTGGTGTTGGTACATTTATACGCCCCCAATATTGGTATTTCTACGCACCTATTAGACATATTTCACACATTATAGATTTCTCTGTACCTACATTTAGCCCGGAAAAATATTTTTGGGAGCGCGTACCTGTCGGCCGTGACTGCTGCTGGCGTCGTGCATCAACCCTGCCATTCCTCATTCGGCTGATGTAAGAATGCCCAAACTATCTCAAAATTATGAAATTGAAAATGATGATGCCGAAGGAGAACAAGAAGAAGAAGAAGAAGCGGTCGTTAAGCCTGGAACTTCCCGTGACTTGGATTTTGCGGCAGAAGCCCACATTTATAGTGGGAGTAAATGGGATGATTTCATAAAAGACTTGTCTGAGAAGCCAGCGCTATTTGGATCAAAACTGAAACAATGGCATGTACTCCAACCAGGAGATGATATCACAGAATACAGGACCCTGTATTTAATGACAATTTAGAAGGGATAGAAAAGGCAGCCTGGTAAACCTTCCAATGTGTGGTTCGATGATTTCAAGGCAACTGAAAAGATGACAACTATCAACAGTTTGTGAAAGAACTCCTGCAAAGGTACTATGAACTTGGATGCAATATGTCTCTAAACATTTATTTCCTCCAATTTCATATTGATATGTCCGAAATGGAACGCAGATATCCTTGAGATGAGTCAATGCTCGCAGACTAGTGCTGGACTCGTGCAAGGGATGCTTCGGGTTCGACATATAAATGGCAGTCTAAATGGAAACGTCAATACAAATAGACTATTGGTATGATATTATTACTTTGTTTAAAATTTATAGACAACGTAATGTTTCAAAAGCTGTGTGATCTCAAAAATTTCATAGACAATGGAATGAAATAGTATTACCTCATGAAATTTATATTTTCCTTTGGATAAATGTTTAATTTCGTTTAATTTAAAATTACATATACAGGATCTTCAATTTATTTTCAAATCGATGAATGCTGCTATGTATCTTGAAAGCAATAGCTAATGAAAAATCTCAGGCCTACATTCGTTCTTATCGACCTAAAACTAGTGAGATATGACTTCTTAGAACAAGGAGACTGAATTTTGTTTGGTCAGTGTAATCTAACTATACCACGAACAAATATTTACTGTCGCCTAAATTGTAGCATTTCGTTATACTAATTTGCCTAAAAATTCAACAAACAAACGTTCCAGTGTATGGTACGCCATTCTGGCGGCAATAGAAAGGCTAATAGAATTCGGAGTACGGGGAGTTGTGGTTATCTACGTGAGCGGTAGCGCGGTGGCGGTCGACGTTTTGTTTAGTGTTTGTACATGGCCAGGCACGATACTGCTGTTCCGGAACCCAGCTCAGCTCTTATCTAGATCGCGACTCCCCTCCCCGCCTTGTTGTACTCCAAATTGATAACTCTTATTAACTATTAGCTTTTAGCGCCGCTATCCGGCCACATCGCATTTTGTTGTCACTGCTGTTGTTTTGTTCTCTTTCGCATCAGGTATGCTTTGCATTATTCGACATAAACGTGTGCATGAGGCTTTTTTAATTCCAAGAGTAACATGTCTTCATTAGGAAACCCTGAAATCTTGATACCTTTAAGACATGTACACCTACAGGGTGGGCTGTAATGAGTGTGCCAAAAGGCAGTCCTAGATTCCATCAAAATAATGATATTGAGCTCAATATGTCCTAGTTAAATACCACTGGTTAAAAAGAAGTTCCAGGTCTCTCAGAGAGGAAGTCGCTCCTAGTCTTCGTTTCTCCAGCTCACCGGCAGAGATCGAATTGTCCCTCTGCATTCCTGTATGTAGAGTGCTGATATTTGTGTATGTAAGGCTAGGGCTCGGATTCAACTGACAGGAAACGAGATTGTTGACTTGTGAGAGAAACAATGTCGGACCCAGTACCGATCCCTGGGAACACCGGCATTGACATTCTGGAATGAAAAGGAGAGAATCCGTCAATTACGACGTAATGAAAAATATGAGAATCTATACAAATGTGTTTCCTTTATCCAGTTTCTCATCAATGACATTTTTTTTGCTTGATTCAAGTGTTCCAAAATTTATTTTGTAGGTAATTTAGGGTCAAAAGAAATAGCCGCAAATACAAACTAAGACGTGTGATGGCACTACAATACCTATTTAGCAAACCATTATCACCCACACAGGGTTGGAAGAAACATGTTTTAAAAAACAAAAACCATGTTATTTTTTGATTTAAAACTGTTCTTTTTTGTTTAAAACATTGAAATTTGTATGAAACAATAAAAAATTAGAAAATCATTGCTTATATAATTTAGCAAAGTTAATGAAGTTCCTTGAAAGTATTATTACTATTTTTGATCCAGCTCTATCAGAGCACATCTCTAACTTAAAAGCGGACGTCGGGGAACTACCGTGCGGACGTCGGGGAAGTACCGTTTGCCTTTGGGTAATTTTTCGACCTCCAGCAGTCAAATGTGCAAAGTCGTAGCGTAGTGGTGTTTTGTTTATTGTACATTGAAGATCGGCAAAAAAAGAAAGGCAATGACAGGGAAGAGAAAGAATCCCATGTGGAAATATTTTAAGGAGACTGATGCCAAAGCTGGCTCGAAAATAAATAAAAGAGCAAAATGTTTAAGCTGCAATATGGATATAGTGCCACTGGTGGCTAGAATGCCCAAGCATATTAAAAAATTGTAAACAACTTAAACAAGGAAGTTTGTTAGAAAAACAAAATATTCATATATCAGATAGTTCTGATTCCGATAATGATGATGCTTCTACATAACCCACTTCCTCAAAGTTAAGTAGCTTGGAGAATTGTGAAAAAGGTACAGTTTTTTACTTGGAGTTCCGTGAAAAGTAGTGAAAACTAAAAATTTATTCTATGTATATTTTTCCAGAATTTTATATTTTAAAAATATGGAATTGAGAATTTTTTGATTTTTTGTTATTATACAACTAAACACATAGTCATATTATATGATTGTCCTGCTTCTTGTAGTGTACTAGTAGGTATTAGAGTTCAGTGCAGTTTATTAGTATTAGTTCTCTAGTTTCATGTCTGATTAATTAATAAAAAACAAAGTATATTTTTTGGTACCTATGTGTTTTAACCTTTTAGTTCCGTTTTGCAAAATAAAATGTATTTTGATCATTCTTAAAAAAAAAATAATTCACAAACGACAAAAGAAACAGTGTTTAAAACATGTTTTAAACAGTTTAAAACAAATTGGTTTAAAGCACCTTCATTGTTATAAACAGTGCTTAGAACACTTGTTTTACACATTTTGATTAAAACATAACAACCCTGCACCCACAGTACTGTTTTTCCGCTTATACGTAATAAGTAGGAAACAAGAGTATTTTCACATTTTTGGAATGCGCATTTTAGATCCTTATGAAGCATGCTCTCCGCACATATATGAAGCATTGTCCTGACGAAAATTCTAAGAATATACGACTTAACATTTGGAACGGAAATGTTCATAGCATATCCACATAAGTGTTATCCATTTGTTCACATACTAAAAATATTTATTTTTAGGATATGCCGTAACAAAATCTTTTCACGTTACAGTAGCATTCCACCCAGTAATAAAAAGGGGCACGCACATTCCATCAAAATCAATCAGGAGAATTTTTCGGTCTATTGCCCATGTGCGTGTGTCCGAGTGACCAATGGCATAAGGGCAAGCTATCACGCATACCGGCTTGCATCTTGTTTTTTCCCATGTTTATGCGTATCTAACATAATGTGCATCGTGTGTGCCTCCAAGTGGTACATTATGTGTGGAGATTGGATGCATGTGTGCTCTTTGTGAAGACAAATCACCTGAAGAGAATATTCACAGAACGTGTGAATCTCTTGAAGAGATCATTTTCAGAACATACTTTTATTGGATAATGGATAATAAATTGGTAAATATATGGAATGTAGGTAATTGTATAGCGAAGTGTTTGTACCGCCATTTGGCTAGCAAAATACGTTCGCAGCATTGCGACTCCCCCATCAAATTACTTTGAAAGTAGGCATAAAATTGTCGAATAAATTTTGTTGCGCCAAGTATCGTCATTTGCACGCAATTATTGTATTGCTGGATATGAGTCAGATCATGTATAGAATCTGGCCCATTTCTTGTAACCAATGAATGTAGTGACTGTGGTGGTGGTACCAATGGAGCCAATTAGATTTTTCTACTGACGCAACATAATCCAGGGGCTTCATTTTTAAACTTGAAAGCCTTGCATTGTGGACTCACAACGTTCATTGGTCCAACAGCAACGATTTGTTGTGAACTGTAATCGTTGACCACGTCATAATTGAATGCAACTCGATTTTGATTAAATGCGACACTTCTACATTGTTGATTTTCAGTCCTTCGATCCCGTTCAAGTTCGTTTCTCGCTTCTTGTTGCCTTGCAGCATTGTGAGCTCTGCGACCTAGGTTGGTACGTCTAATTGGTGGCACTTTAAAGAATAACAATTTTAAAATAAGGCTTGATTGCGGTGAACTAACGTCTACCCTTGCTAATTATTTTTGAACAAATACTTCTCAAAAAACTTACTGAACAAACTGAAAAATGGGTAAAAGCTCTAATCGAATGGACTGTGCAATACTAATTAAATAAAACAATATTTTTTCAATAATAATAATCACTGTTAAACGATAATATAAATTTGCGGCGTGCGAGCTGTTAAGTTCAAAATGATAGGGTAGTAAAAGTCAATTAAGCAAAAGGAAAGTATTTTCATCCGCCATTTTTATTCATAGAGTTAACTGACAAAGATAACAATTAGGCAACATTGCAAAAACTAAAGCACCGTGTTTTAATAAGCAATTTTCTCTCACATAGTTAACTGTCAATAGCTGTTGGAATAAAGATAGCGGAGAGGAGTCTATCTTTTGCTACTTGAGATATTTCTTCTGCTGTGCGTGCTTCATGCTCAAGCAAACTGTTAAATGCGCGTAGCTTAAATAATTATTGGATTTTCAATAATTTCCCAATCTTTTGCGCAATTTTTTTGATTTTTCTTTCCTTAGAAACCCACTATACAGCATTAGGAAACTTAAAAAAAAAAAGATGAATGAAAAGTCGTTCTTATGTTATGGCGTGACCACGCGAAATCGGGATTCATTTTGATATACATAGATATTTCAGGACTTTGCATCTAATGCGAAAATTCTTAGAACGTGCTGCATCACGTCCCTAGAATGTGTGATATCTGATCCTAATAGGAGCTTGTAAAATATTTCTAGCACATTATATTGATATGCGGTATGTTATTTATGAGTTCAGGACGTTATATAGCTACTAGAGGACATTCTCAGAGCATGCATAGCAAATGATTTCCTCTACAGGGATATATAACTAGGTTCCCTCCTAGATAATTAAAAAAACTCCACTCCATTAAACACGTAAAATAATTATAAATCCAATACGATGAAAGAACCCTTTGGCGCGCAAACTATTTCTATTATGTGAAGCTTCGCATTTTGTTTTTGAATTATCCGATATCTTTTTGTGCAGTCCGTAGCGAACGCTGCAAATTTTTACTTTGACGAAGAATTTTTTCATGCTGGATATTTTTATGGAGCAGTTACAGTTTCCGACGCAATCATTTTTCCCGAATGGAATTGAATTTTACAGATTTATTCTATTTTGTTTGAATAAATGTAGGACCTGTATTTATTGTATTAACGCATTGCTTACTGATTCATATGCCGCTCAGGTTTTGTAGCGTGTAGCCAGGTTCCAAAAATAACGGGCCTGGGAAATGCGCCAACTAATGAATAATGTGCATTGATTATGTCTATACCACAGAATAGAATAACCGGAAGATCATGCAAGCATCAGGTGTGTTGCTGTAGCAACTTTTGAAATTTATCCTGTGCTTGTCTTGCTGGTCTATCATCATATTGTGCACAAATGTTTAATCAATTACGGACGTTTCGGCTACCATAAGGTACGATTAATTGGATAACAACGTAGATATGAACTAGATGTACTGTGATTAGATTAAGGATAATGGGGAATACGCATGTGATTTAAATATCGGTTATTTTTATTTACAGTCTAAAGGGTGTTTCACAACTTATCCGACAAATTTTATCCACATATGCACTGTTACGAAAGAAGCTGATTTCTCAAAAAAATGTAATAAATTCCCTACAGAAATTGAGATGATAAAATAATACAGTTTAACAGTTCTCTTACTTATAAAATCTGTTCAAAATTGTTTCCACTGACTGCAATGCAAGCTTAGGCCGTCTAATCCAATTTCGGCGCACTAATTCAAATACACCTCCTTCCTGCTGTACCTGAAGGCTCAAATTATCGGCAGCCACTGTGATTCCATATTCTGATACGGTATACCACCTTGTTTTTCAGGTATCCCCATAAAAAGAAGTCTAAAGGATTGAACCAAATGTTTCGTGATGTGGTATGTGCCTATTCGGAAATCGGTTGGCATGCAAACGAGAAGCCGTTCGCGAATTTTGCCCTGCTTGTCCGTACGCTAAAATAATGTGCATTAACTTCTCATTAGTGTATACATGTGCCATTTTTATTAATAAATAACTGAAAACATAAACTCGCAAAATACTTTCTTATTTAACTTCACAAAAATCGACCGTTCTTCATTCAGATCACCCACGATACAGATTAAACCTTATTTATACATTCTTATCAGTATGAAAAATTCCTGGTATTTTGTTTTCGTCAGTTGTTTGGTACATTTGCTACAATAAATTATTAATGCGTGTTCTAATATCACGACGATAAATCCAAAATACAGATATTTATTTTTCAATTTATTATTGAAACTCAGGTTTATAACTTAATTTCTGTAGGACTTTTATTACATCTTTCTTGAGAAATCAACTTCTTTCGTAACAGTGCATATGTGGTTAAAATCTGTCGGATAAGTTGTGAAACACGCTGTATATTGTTACAGAAAGCCACTTTTAACATAACTTTATACTTATGCGCTATACAATTATTAGCATTAATCAATAAAAAAAGCGCTCATTAATTCGGAATGTACCACTGAGCTGTCTAAGGTTACGCTCCTTTTTTAACATGGATGTCAACACAGTTTGACTGCAGACAAGCCACGAGAATTTCGTCGATAAGACCGTCGGAAAAGCAACAAGATACTTCTTGTTCATCAAGGCACCTATACACCAAGAGAACCGGCAAAATGAGAAAAAAAACTAAAAGTTGACGCTTGACTGATAGCGCAGTTTGGGCTGCTCGAATCCGCAGATATCTTTTTTTATAAAACTTAACTTTTATAAATGATAAATATTAGAACAGATTACACCAGGGTCGCCTGGCAAAGGCATTACATATATCCCAAAAATCTCCAAGTGAAAATCCCCAAATCTGGTTAAAAATTCCCCAATATCCCAACCCTGTCAAAGCACCACTGTTACTCCAGACGTCAAGTTTCGGGGTAGTTATGTTAGTATATATAGGATCCATGTTGCTTACTTCCGAAACTTGGCAACAAATCATTAACCAAACTTATAAAACACTAACTAAATAAAATGACAGCATATTCAACCAATCAGATCAATGTCGCTGTAGTAGTCGCGGTACCTTATTGTTGAGGTTTTTAGTTTCGCAGCTGCTTCAGTACCGTTATAAATTGCAAGGTTGAGTAGATTAGATATTTTCTAGATTCCGCCTTTTAAGGAGCATTATATAAATATGTAATCTAATTATTATTATTATGATTATTATTATTCGTTTTTGGTTGGTCTTTCACCGTTACACACGGGGTATGTACACAACAGGGGAGGAATTCACCTCAGCCTATTGCGAAGAACTTGCGAACTATGTGACATGTTTGCAAGATTGCGGCTTTCTGCATCAATGCAATAAAATGCGCTGGAACTTTGATTTTCTCTAAGTGAGAGTGAGATTTACAGAGACTGCCCCTTCCACAGACACTACTACTGGTATTATGCAGACCTCTGATAGTTTCCAAATGTTTTTGATTTCAATGGCAAGGTTTTGGTACTTTTCAGCCTTGGTGTATTCGGTTCTGATTATGTTTACTGTGAGTGGAACTGCGATATCAATTATGTATGCTTTCCGTTTATTTTTATCGATCAGTAGTATGTCTGGCCGGTTATAGTCAACTGTCTTATCGGTTATGACTGGCCTGTCCCAGTACAATAGGGCCGACTGATTCTCGAGTACTGGGAATGTTGTATATTTTTAATATGGCGCGGTTGACTGAATGAGATTATAATTTTGAGCTAACGTGGAGTGTATTATATTGGCTACTTGATTATGCCGGGATAAGTAAGCACTATTAGCCAACATGTTGCAGCTGGAGGTGATGTGTTCTATTGTTTCACCTGTCGTATGGCATTTTCTACATACGTCGTGTGTATTCAGGCCTAGTATATGGCGTTCATAGTTTCTAGTTCGAATAACCTTATCCTGAATAGTACATAGAAAACCCTCCGATTCCGGATGTAGGTAGCCTTTCACAAAAATTGATAGTGAGGACTTTTTATCAATTCCAATTATTATTATTATTACTATTATTATTACTATGATTATTATTATTATTATTATTATAAAGTGGATGGAGCTGTCAGTATCGTTATAAAATACAACTTCTATAGACTAACGAAGCTATCAGTATCGTCGTAAACAACACTTATATGTTTTGAAAACAGCTGTGATTATCGAAAATAGAGCTATCAGTGTAACTGTAAGCAGAACAACTATGATTTGAATGGTATTTATCAATATCGTTGTAAATTTCATTTCCTTGCTCTGAATGTAGTCATCACTATCGTTGTAAGCAGCACTTCTATGGTGTGAATGGAGCTATATAGGAGTATCATTATGAATTGCATTCCCATGATATGGATAAATCTACTGCTCTGACACCCTGTCAGCGTGAAGAAGATTTAATTATGCAATATGATTAAAAATTGAGGATTTAGTCTGATTAAAGGAAATAACATGAAAGTATTTGAATTCTTACTGTTAGCTAGAGTATCAAGCCATTTCCCAGATAACTAGATATTTGCTGTCCAGCTCATCCCAAAAAATGATCCAAGACCAACCCCTTCAACTATTGGCCTATAGTTCCATTTTCTGTTAAAAGTAAGGTGATGGAGAGGTACATACATCGGGAGCTTTTGGAGTACCTTGAACGTCATGGCTTGATTAGCGACAGGCAGTATGATTTCCGGCACAAGCGATACATGGAAACCTCCTAGCTTAAGTCAAGCAATTGTGGAGTAATGGATTACCGAGTACTACCAAAGAGCCGTTCATTTCGGAAGGTCGGTGTTCAGATCACTGAGGACTTGATCTGCCACGAACACCTCTCGAGAAGTACTTTTCGGCACATAATCTCCTCACTCTGTACAAGACCCAAATGAGGCCTAGCCTAGAGTACTACCCACATATTTGGGATGCTGCCCGGACTACATTATCCATCCTCGAAACTGTCCAGAGGAGGGCTGTTCAACTGATCGATGATTCTTCTTTAACTAATAGTCTCAGGATCCTTCCGCCCCAACAAGCCGTCGGCGATCTATTTCTCTTCTTCCACTACGACTACGGGCTTCGCTTTTCAAAGGTCTCCTCCATGATGCCGCTGCGCGATATACCTGCGAGACAGACCTGCCTGACTTCGGCCTTTAATGCTAACCGTGTTGAGCTTCGTACATCCAGAACTGGACAAAACTAGGGTATCGTGATTGTGTAACAATCTACCCTAGCATTCTTTTCCCAGTTCTACTAACCTTAGGCAGTTCAAAAGTCGGATTAACAAATTTTCTTCAAGCTCCCCATGGCAGCTGCAGTACCCTGTTATATAGGCGCGGGTGTTTCGATATAAAAAACTTCTTTATGAATTCATTAATGGACTTACAAACTACATAAGTTCCATATAGCACATTTTTCGTAAATAGCTCAGATTAAAAAGCAAGCTATTTAGCCACATTTGAACACCATTTTTGGAAAAACCACAGGAAATAAACTGGAGCTTCCATCCTACAAGTTTGGCGAAGATATGAGACATTTGGCTTCATCTGCTTAGAGTGAACTAACTCTACTCGGAATGCAGCAGTGCGTGGACGGCTTTAGACCCATGCTGGTGGATAAATTATGTGCTTAGGGTCGTTTGCCGTTTTAGCAGACCGCCAAGCCGCAGAGCCCTGGCTACCTATATATAAGTGTGCCGATATACATTGCGTTATTAAAAATTCAACAGCCTTTTAGAAAGTTGGAGCTGAACGGGATTCTTATAATGATGTTTCTTCTGAAGGGTCGATAATTTTTTACCCAGTAAAAACTTGAGATCCCGCATTACAATTCTTACTTTCTTCTATATAGAAAGTACATTTTGACTTAACAAACCTGCAATGAAATGCAGACATATTTTATACATACTATAGTAGAAATAAGTACTACTGCGAGATTTCAGATTTGAAACAATACAGTGTAGTAAAACTGGAATAATGATATATGATCACTTCGTGTTTGGTTTTAAAATGTTGACTGGCAGGTGAATGTCACAAGCAACTACAATGTTATTGGCTCCAAAATGACCTATAGACATACAATGTCAACCCTCTAACACATGAGGAAAGGATCTTTCATTGAGAAAATAGCTGCTTTTCAAAAGGTGATCTAGTATCTATCAGAACTTGAAAATACTTAGAGCAATTGATCGAAAAGTCTTAAATTATTTACGATTAAAGCATTGATCCTGATGAAAATTGGCTTGAATGAGGATCAAAATTCTTAATATCAGCTATGTAAATTAAAAATAATGAGTACAGAGACCTGAGGAACACTATAACGTACAAAGTCTAATGCACACGTATCCCGATTCAAGAACACAAATGCTAGATTTAGTTAAATACATTTCATCTACCTCCAATCCAAAGTTAAAACAAAACTTTGGAAGTGCCTACTGAAAAGTTGCAGTTTTTGAGATAAGCCCTTATGCAATGGGAGCGATGTTGTAACTAAAAGGATCCAGCACATCATAACTAAATTGACCAAAGATATAGATACAACTAACCAATAGTTGATAGAGCAATGGCTCAATTCATGTTGACATCTACGCTTAGAGCCCAAAAAAGAGTTCCAAGTCAGTGATCCACCGCTATCTAGTGAGATATAGCGGAAGTAAGAGGGCGCCTGTGAAAGAGTTCTGTGGAACTTCGAAGACTTTTCTACGCGTAGCCGTGAAAATCAATGACGTACGACGTACGAGGGCATGTTAAGGTTTGGCTAATACAATCGCTATAGTTTCAAGTTGCCAAACGATGAGGAGGAAAAAGATAAGAAAGCAGGACCAATTTGGATTGGTCTTGAACCTAGACCAAATGTCCTTATTGCCCAGCATGTATCTTTGCATCTGAGTTAAAAATATACTGATTCGGATTTTTTGCATGATCTTCATGTTGCCAGACCCAAATTTGCGTTAAATAATTTTAAGCATTTTTTTAAATCATTTTGAAAAAATTTTTTTTTGCACCAATCAATTTTAAGTCTTCTAGGATATTCTGAACAAATAAGGCACTTTTGAACTTTTCTCTAATGTTGATAGTTTTCGAGATATAAGCGATACAATATTTGATAAAGAACAAAATATCGTGAAAAACAATACGATAAAACAAAAATTTTAATGTTGTCGCGTTATCCAAATATAACATATACGTATATCAGCAAATTCCTTGCACATTTCAGAAGGAATGGATATAGTAAGCCTCCGTTTTTAATTGTTAACTAAGCGACCGCTTAGTATACAGGGAAAACCAAATTTGTCATGAGCAATGTGTGTCAACACATATTAGAAAGAGATAGAAGCCGGCTGAGGAACGAAGGTCATCACCACATTGCCTAGCAACGGGAACGCAGAAGGTCATGCAATCTGGTGCGTTGTCAATATGTTACACCAGAAAATGTTTGCACAGGCGTCTACAATAGGCTAAGTTACTGTCAAACTCAAGAAGGAGGTCTGTTCGGAGATTAAATTTAATATTTTGTTTTCATTTTGATTTAAACTATTTATTTCAAATTTGATGCGTCTTAGTGTTTTAATTTATTTGATAATTATCTTTGATTTCCACCGATGGTCATAAAATCAACACATCTTATGATATTGCAATACAAATTACACTGGTGAACAAAATTAAAATAATTTTTGTGACATGGACAAAACAAGGTGGCTAGTATGTAAAACGTACCCAAAAGGCCGGAAAAAGCATTCGATTTTTTCTATCACCCACGGTTTTCTTGCAATAAGGCATTTCATTTGCTGCTTATATTCGTAAAATATAAGGATATGAGTGTAAGAGTATTAATAAGCAATCGAATAAACAGTCTCAGAATGTTGTTGCCGATGTTTCACGGCGATATGTTGCTCCTCCAGTATCTCTTAACAATGTTCAGCGATAATCAGCAAGCAAATTGACACTCCATTTGGCTTGATACCGTTTTTTCACAGTAGAAATGTCTTGGTGGAACCGTTCACCATCACTTACCGCACCTAAATTTTCCGGAAAAAAATTGAGATGAGGATCCAAAAAGTGAATTTTTATAGACATGTTACAGTCCATTCATTCACAATATCTTATACTTAATTGTCCGCCTTCACATTGCCTAAAAAATTTGCAGTAACTGATTTAAAAGCATTCCAAGCTCGTAATTCAGTTTCATTTAGAGCACTGTCAAATACATCATCCTTCATGATTTTCCTTATTTGTGGACCCACAGAAATGGCCTCTGTAATTTTTGCCTCACTAAGTCTCAGAAATGTTTGTTTTAAATGCAGAAACCCTCTTCCATTTCGATCCATAGCTTTCACAAAAATTTTTATCACTGTGAACTTAATATGCAAAGGTGGCAGCAACACGTTTTTGGGATCAACTAGTGGTCCATGAGCAATGTTTTTGAGGCCCGGAGTTAGTGCCTGACGTAGTGGCCACTCCTTGTGTAACTACATAACAACGATCTCGCGCACGACTTTCCCATTCACAAAGAAAACCACAATATTTGGTATATCCCAGTTGCATTCCAAGAAGAAGGGCTATTACCTTTAAATCTGCATATATGACCCATCCGTATTCATTATAACGGATATTTAGATGGATATTTAATACCGTTGTGTACCAATACCACTTTTAAACTAAGCTAAGAGGAATCAATGAACAGGCGCCAATCATTTCTTGTTTCTGTCCAAACGCGTCAAACAAATTGTTGACATCGGAGAAATACATCAACTCCCTTTCTTGACGGAAACAGTGTGTAAGGTTTTGTTGCCGTTTTCGGTAAAAAGTAATGTTAACATCACCGTGGAAAAGATTCCATCCTTTTAATCTTGACGCCAATAGTTCTGACTGGGATTTTGACAGATTTAGTTCTCGAAATAAGTCATCAAGTTCGCCCTGTGTGATCAAATGCGGCGCTGTTGAACATCCTGGCAGATCAAACGCAGGATCGGAAATTTTTACGTTTTCTGTACCATCACTTTCAGAATCGGTGGATTCAACTTTTTCATGCAAAGACCAAGATTCTAGTGGAACTGGGACATAAAGTTCATCACTATGCTTAACGGGCCGCAAAGCTGATGGTAAATTAAAATACTTGACAGTATTTCGATTTTGGTCCAACAGGTTTAATATTTGTGAGGCAAAAATAGTAATCAGTAGTATGGTCTCTCGGTTCTCTCCAAACCATTGGTACCGCACAGGGCATTTTACTATTGTCGCCTCTTAGTCAACCTGTTAACAACGTTAGACAAGTTTTACAACATATATGAAGGGCCCATGTTTTATCTTGGTCGCCAACTTTAATTCCAAAATAAAGTTCGTAATGGGGGGTAAAAGTACGTTTTTGGAATTTAAAAGTTAGCTCTCCGCACACATAACAAAAACTGTTCGCACTATTTACAAAATTTCTAGGCATTGTTCATAAAGCTAATCTCGATCACAATAAACTAAAAACAACACACCGTTTTAACAAAAATTAACAGTACTCAGAACATATCAGTACTCTTCAACACAGAAAACGTAACTGACTCGGCTGCTATTAGTCTACTAATAAACGCAATATGTTCTCTAAGCATAGAGCTCGCATAAACTAAACAGGAATAGACATGTCTTAACATTATATATGTGCGTCATCGCATAAACGCCGAGAAATGCAGCAATATGAGATGTTACGTATTGTAACTCATAAAAGTAGATGTTACCGAATATCTATGGGTGATAGAAAAAATCTATTCTTAGATTTGACTTAAGGGTCTCAAAATACATAAGATACACACAAAAATTGTTATGTCATACATTCTGTGTTTATCAGTGTTATCATTGCCTACGTGTACGCAGGTGAAAACCATTTCGAAGGAGGACGACACTCCCAAATGAGAGCTAGATGGGCACTGACCAAAATCGCTTATCTATGATAATGGAGGTGAAAACCTTGCCTTGGAATGTACGAGATGCGGTGTTGCCAAGCGAACCAATGATGCAATGTTGTAGAATTTGTGCCGAACTTAAAATCCGATCCGGAATCGATCCTAATTAGGTTCGACACAATCCTCAATTCAAAAATATATACGCTGGAAATAAAACATTATTCTGGCGTAGAGAATAAACTAACGCATATTTTCAACATGCGGCTTAATTCAAGGAACTGTGCTAAATGCTGTGTTGATCAAAATTGATACGACAGACTCCAGCGACTGGGGTTTTCGAATAGCGAAATCAATGCTGCTTTGTTTCATAGTCAGTTTTCAACAAACTTGCGATAGCTGTAACAAAAGGCCACTCAAACTTTTTCGTTTCAGTTTTTCCGTTATCGCAGGGGAAGCCTGTAGACAGGTTGGTTATGAATGCAGCATGCCATGCGGGAAAGTTTGAATGGAGTTGGTAGAAAGTAAGTTCTATGATAATGACATGTGGATCAAACTAGCAAGCCTAGGAAACATTCTATAGACGGATTTTGCAACAGAATTATATCCTCATTAAAACTGTGAAGTAATAGTCTAATACTTGTTAACAAGTTACGATTGAAGAAATAAATTGATAACATTATTTTTTAGTCATCCGATACACACCATGAAATGATCAGATGAAAAGGATACAGCTCCAAACAGGAATTTGAAACTAAAGGACATTCGACCTCAATTCTTCCAGCATGCATTCGATGAAAAAGCAAGTCATTCATTTCTCTGACTTTCCAATACTCTCAGCAGCAAAAATTAATAGGAATATCTTCGACGCGGACGAAAACGGTTGAAAAAGCGCAATGTATACAAACATCGCATCGGAGCATTGTGGAAGGTTTCATCGTTTCAGTTTTCAATCACAATCTATCTTGAGAGCTGAAAGGGCAAGGTTTGCATTAGAGTGAGACGCATGAGAACTTAGCGTAGAGCGGCGAAAAGGGGTCTGAGAACAGAGCACGCTATATTTTAACTTTTCATTTACAACGCCAAAAAAAAATATTTCTTCTGAACTGCAATGATAACTTAAAGCTCCATAAGGTACTAAAAAGGCATAGAGCCTGGATATGTCTTCAAAAGCTTTATACATAAGGAACATAACTAATCATTGAGTTCGACATGTTTGTTTTCCGTCTCTGTGACCACGGCCAACCGCAGGGAGAGCTGTTTTGTGTTCATTAGCAGCATAGGTCTAGTAATCCTGGAGACAGATGAACGGAAAGCAAACAAATGAGTGTGATCGTTTGACAAACTCACAATACTGTGCGGAGGTAGGCGAAAAATCTGACAACCTCACCTTCATCATTCATTGAAAAAAGCAGTTTATTTTTTTGCTTCTGATCTAGAAAGTAAAGCATGGCACTCTAGATTTTGTAATTTTCTCTTTTAAACGAAATAGGCGTTGTAATTTTACAATAGATGTAACATATCTCTGAGCTCTGAGTCAGTCTAAAGGTTTCATAGGATTTGTTATGCACTTTCTGATGAATATAAAAAAAACATATCGTATTTGAAATTTATGAAAAAAAAATAAAACAGACAGCCACAAACTAAACTAGTCTGACAAGATTGAGCGCAGGTGAGTACTCTTTCAAACGCAACCAGGATCATCAAAATCGGTGCAGCCAATTAGAAGTTATGTGACGTTTTCTTAAACGACATTCAACCTCCATCACCCTAAACTAATAAGGTATGAGAAAATGGCAAATAAAAAAGTTCTTAAATTAAGCGGTCAGCACGATAAGTCGATAAGGCTATTTAATGGGTATTTTAATTATGAATTTTTGCAAAATAATGGCATGTTAATTTTTTAAATTGGACCACCGACCATTATAGAAAGCTGTAAATACTCGTATTTCCCAGCAATTTCCTTGGCCACTTTTGATATAAAACTTACTTACCGACAGTTGTAGGTTGAGTGGCATCCTTTATTATTGGCCCACCCGGTACACCATTTAAACATATTACCCACTGACTTCCGAGAGAGTTTACTAATAATTTCCTATCTATTTTAATAGATTCTAATTACTTTGCCGTATATATTAGTATTTTCTTATACAGGGTGACTTCAAAGTTGAGTCATTTATTTTAACAGTGAGTAGATCAAAAGAAATGTTTTTTTCCTTTACCATTTTTCTGGTAAAATTAAAGTAACAAAGTTATAGCCCTTTGGAAGTTTGAGTACTGCCCTGTCTCAATAATAATATTATGTGCTCGTGTTTGGCGACAACGGATATAATCCGCCATATCGGTTCATTGCATCGGAAACAAAAAAGCGAAAGAATTTGGAACGATGTTTTTACAATTACTTTATTCATTTGTATACAGTCAGTGTCAGTGAATAGTGGTGTCTGTTGCGTGGCTCAAACGAAATAAAAATTGGCACATGTTTATGCGGATCGGTTTCCCAATCGAGTGCAACCAACCCCTCGTGCCTTTGTTAATGTAGTACAACGGGCTCGTGAATCATTTGACGGCATGCCGGTGCTCCAAGACCTCACGATCAAATACAGGTCCGCACTGAAATACTTGTCGGGAGGATACTTTATAAAACAAGGTAAACTTTTTTTTATAATTTTTTTTTTATTTTTACACACATATTTTGGTTTATCTTCCTTCTACAATCATTATCTGAAAATTAATGATTCAACTTCAAAGTATTTCATACTATCTACAATACTTTTACTTCTTAAACCATTGGGCGAGAAAGTATTGTAATCACAATAACTTTCAAAATGAGATATTTTGGCCCCTCTATAACTTGGAAGGTATTGCTCGGATTTTGATGAAATTTTTACACAAGTTCAGAGCTAGCAGTTTTTCCTATATGGCTCATTTCATGTCACTGTGCAGTGATTCACTGAACAACATACAATTATCAGATCATTTTTATTAGCTCTGAATATTCTAATTATTTTCCATATCGAGGTTGTAACCTTCTTTATCGTATGACAGCAGTGACATCTACGGAGTACCGCAATGTGCAACGAAGAGAGCATTTTGTTGCCGGGAATATATCTGCAAATGTAAGCGTTTCTGTGCTCTAGGTCGGGGGTCAGTAACGCAGAACGGCAACCCTAGATTATATACATGTATACATTACATACATACGAACAGCATTCCAGGACACATTCCTGGTGAAGTAAAACGGATGATTGTGGCCGCGGCTGCAGAGTACTTCTGTCGCTGCTGTTACGGCTATATTATGCTTCGTGGAATATCTTTAGATAAATAAGTATTTAGGGCCCTTTAAATGGTGATATGTAGGGTCACAGAGAATAAATCATTTGTCACAGATTGTACCACACGGTTGCAGATATACAGTGGTCTAGGCGAAAATCCGACCGGTAGTTTCCAGGTTATAGACGGGCCAAAGATTTACGGACAGACTGACAGTCCGATGAAAATGAGTGACATGGTCTTTCTTGATCTACATGTCATATTACATCCAAAAAAGTATGTCATTTTCGAAATTTGTCACGATTACAATACTTTTTCGCGTGGGCGTGAAAATCAAACACAGGGTGAGGTAGATCCTAGTCATTTCATTTTGTCTGTGTTTTCACCCTAGTTCCACCACCACTGTAGCAATTTTCAAAATCTAAACAGTTTTTTCGTTGGTGGCATAGTAGTGAACTTGTGTGAAAAGTTCATCAAAATCCAAAAGATGAGGTGAAGGAGTTTCATTAACGTTCAAATATTTCCAAAGGGAAAAGTATTTTTAAGCTTTCAGTTCACTTTATAACCCGCTCACTAAAAGACTGTTTATATATATGGACCTATAGAATTTTAAGTATGAGCATCTTTAATAAATTTCACGCAGGTATATGGATACAAATTACCAGGCTATCAGTCCTTACTGTTGAAGTTGGAGGATGATAACCTATCGATCTGACGGTTATATATACTGCCAAACTCTAAAAAATCAATTTGATGATATTCGCTATTCTTGAACAAGCGTTAAGCATTTTGTATAACATAAGCATACTTCTTGAAATACAGTTAGATGGCGTTTGTTTTGTGAATAGAAAATCAAGGGTGCATACAGGGAGGTAGTTTTCTGAACTTTTCCTTTCAGAGGTAATATGTTTCCCATTTGGCTACGCCCAGAGGAATATGATCGAAATGAGAAACCTTCCACTCTACGTCCAGCAACCAGTATGGCTACTGCAAAAGAGCTATCGTATTTGGAGCATGTTCTAGAAATTCTGTTGATATCCTGATGCGTAGACTGTAAGACCGTAAAAGAAAATAGGAATTAAGATTTATTGTAATCTATATGCGTGGGTAAGTGATCTAACCCATACAGTTATAGAGTAAATTTATTCTCTTCAATCTCATCCAGGCTAAATTTAAGATTTATTTAAATACTCCAGCTCACTAAGACGAAGGTGACAGATGTTCATCACTTCGCCAACACCTTTTTTGAATTGTAAGTTTTATTTGTTCTTTTATTTTACGAATAAAGACGTTTATTATTATTTTTGACAGTATTGCACTTCCTAGAGGAGTGGAAGAGCTTGACCGGAACTCTGCCTGAGTTCTAAGCTATTTATTCGGAAAGCGTTGTCCGCAAGATGTGGGCTGTTCCTAGCAGTGCTATTTTTTGTATTTGTGTTGCAAAATCATCTCCGGGGAGCTCTTTCATGTTGTCCTTAAATGGTATAGTGGCAAAGTCTCGATAACCACGGGCACCGTTCTTGACTTTGTTTTCCACATGAGCGATATTTCGATTTCGAGGTTTTTATATTTCCTGGCCTTTTCCGCTTATTTGATGATGACCTTTTTGTCGTCTGCTACAGATACCTCGATTAGCAAGCATGTGTTCTGTGTTTAATTGTAGTAATTAAAAATTAAATTAAATCAAAGTTATTTTGGTTAGCCGTAGGGCGATGTATTCTGGCTTAAAAGGCACGGTTATCATGTAAAAAACCTATAAAACGTCAAAAAAAAAACCTATAAGATGTCAACTTGCAGACTAGGTAGTTTTTAGGGCGCAAACAGTCATTCCACGTTTGCTCACTAGGATCGTTGTGAACATCCATCTATGGAGGAATCACTCAACTAAACTACGCATTATTGGTTGCATAGTTTTTTGAGGTTGAGTGATCCTGGTATGTAGTCTTTATCTCTGAGAAGAAAGTTGGTTGAATAGCAAGACCGCATCTGGTTGATTATGTGTATTGGTCTGCATGTGTATAAAATCAGTGATATTTGCTGTGTGAGAAAATCATTACTGAATAAGCCGAATATGACGGGTTATTTATATGTTGTGCTTTCTGAACAGAGGTTATGTTCAAAGTTATAAATTACGAAAAACTGAAGAGAATTACGGGAAATCATTACCGCGTCCACGTTGTAGGTAATTACTGTTAGCATGTATATGGCTTGTAATTCGACAGTGTACAGTGAATATAATTATTTCTTATCTCTCTCATTTTTGAAATTCAGCAAATTTGTATACGTAATTTCCATTATTATTATTATTATTATTAATATTATTATTATTATTATTATTATTAATATTATTATTATTATTATTATTATTATTATTGTCGAAACGGACAATAAACATTACCTGCTAAAGCAAACTCAGCATCGCGTTTTCTCTGGCAAATAAATCAGCAGCTCTAAGTTTTCTGGCATAGTAGCATACATTTATAAGTAATTACCTTTCAGAAAACAAAATAGAAAATAATACTTAATTAAAAAATAGCGTCATGTAGGTTGCCTCTGCACTTCCTACGCAATGCCGTCATCAGTTCGTAAAGTTTAGAACAAGTAAAACGCCCTGAGAAAAAAAAACTGGTTATCAAGCCAGTAGAACAAGCCTATACAATTAGTCCATAGACATGATTTCCCTGCCCTATCAGTAGTCCGTCCATCAGGCAACGTTGCCCGTTCCCATATCGTCAGACGCAGCAGCGTTCACCGAGACACCAACGCAGTACTAGCCGAACAATCAAGAGAGCGGCTGAGTCCAGAAAGCAGAAGCAGACGCGTATCGAAACATTTCAAGTTTTTAAGATAAATGTACGAAGAAACCTATGGTGTGTGGAATATTGCTAGTAGGTGTGTAGAATTACTTAAATTGGTAGCGTATAAATATACTAACATGAAAATTGACGTATACCCTTCCCCACCCCGTGCAACTTTTACACTCAAAGTGATTTTCAAAAATAATCAGGATAATCTGAAACTCAACTGGCCGAGTTTCAAAAACTGCAAAGCTTTTTTGTCTTTAGAATAGTAGTAACCTTGCGTGGAAGGTTCATCAAAGTGACCGGTACCTCCCAAGTTACCGACGGGCCAAGGATTAGCGGACAGACCGACCGACAGATAGTCCGACAAACAGTGACATGGTTTTTCGCGAGTTGTATCATACAATTTGTGAAGCCATACTATTATATTATTAAACATTTTAATTTTGAAAAGGAGATTTCACGGTTTTACGTTAGTAATGTCTCATGCCCTCCTCTGCTGTGCAGCAGTATATGCCAGCCAGGTTAGCTTGTCTCTGATGAGATGGGAGCGATGCCGAAGCGATGTTAGTCGGTAGACCGTAAGACGTATTTTGCGGTCTGTAGGACCAGGTCACAGATTAAAATTATCCACCGTATACCGGGGCAAGTACGCTGCGTAATTAACATGTATATCTATGCGAAGGGGACGAGAATCGCAGAGATTTCGGTTTTACTTTGTATTACCTCTAATGGAACTTGTGAATTTGGTAGCTTTTTTAGTGGAATTAGCGTTATTTACCTCCCATCCCTGGAGTTTTAGTTGTCGATTCAAAACATTTTGTGTTTAGTCTATAGTATCCAACGAATTCGAATAGATTAGAAGAAGCCAGGACTATATGTTTACTTCGCATTGTTTGTCCCCAAAATTGTGTAGTTTTAGTGCAAACTTTCGACTCATTTGACTACCAATTCCTACCAAAGTGACAGCGTTGTATCAACACAATAATAATAATAATACTTACTGATAGAAACACCTACCTGTATTTGGCTTGAGCTGCTCTTTGCTATGGAAGAAGTACCAGGCCTTGAAATCTTCTGATGCTAGCAATTTATACTGATATTTATTTCAACATACGTACCTAAAAGATACATCTGTCTAGATGCGATTAAATAAAAATCTATACTTATATGGACATTTCGGTCTTGTAGTTACGAGGCACAGTACTCGATGCACTCTATGGCCTTAGCTCATCGTGAATAGAAAGTCGGATGTAAAAAGGGCCAGAACAATCAATCGTCGACATCAATTATAACAGTCGACAATCGACGTGGGGCACAGCCGCCCGCGACTCAGCCGTCAACTCTTTCAACAGGCACTCCTCCCTCCCCTCCTCCATCCCATCACCGATTTCCTTTGTTTTTCTCATCGTCATTAAAAAGCAGCAACCGCCTCCCGCATTTCAGCCGGTGAATTTTTTCGACGTCGCCGCGGTACTGCAGGTTATTAGTAGGCTTCGACGAAGGTTACTCAGCTGTTTCATTGTTTTATAGGACCACAGCCAGAGCAGATTCCCAAACATGGCTGGCATAGTACGGACTTTCAAGTAAAAAGGAAAATCTTATTGCATTTTTTTATACTTCCAATAATTAAGTAGCTGCTCATACCGAAGGATGGTCATGTAAAATGACTTTCGGCAACTACTCTACATTATAGAATGCCTCCGTAAAACAAAAGCGTCTCAAAGCGGTCAAGGTACCCAAGTAATATTCCCCGTACCTTATTTCAGAGGGGCAAAAACCGAGCAGGTGCAGGTATATAAGGGATCAGGTGTAATCCTGGGCATAGTATACCACTAGGAAGACACCTCTATATTTCAGGTAGGAGTGTATGCCATCTTGCATTGCGCAAGTGTGAATAATAAGCAAGCGTATGATAATAAAAGGATCGCCATATATACTGATAGAATGCCAACAAGAACTGGACGCACTGGAAGAATTCAACAACTTAAGTTTGATGTGTGAGTATCAGGACATTTTGGTAACGCAAGCAATGAAAGGGCGGATGAACTGGCATTGAAAGGATCATCCGCATGCTATATAGGTCCAGGACTTGCCTTGGACAAGAAACCAGCAAAATGAATATAAGCACTTAGTGACTGGATGTGGGCATGGGAAAGAATTTATCTCGGGACCAAGTACAAATCCGGCTGCGCAACTGCTTTCAATAAGTAGCAACCAACTCCGTGTAGTTGCAGGCCTTCTAGCGGAACATGATGGCCTGAAAGAACATCTACGCAAAATAGGGCTATAAGATGGAGAAGTCAATTTCAGGGAATGCAGAGAAGAAACAGAATTAGGCTTAAACCTTGTTTGTGAGTGCGAGGCACTGGATCACAAAAGACCTCAACTCTTCGGTAAGCTTAAGTTAGAACCGAGGGAGTTTAGAACAGTACCGGCATGGAAAGTGTACCAACTGGTACAGAACACTAGACTGCTGAATTGGCTACTATAAATTCGATGAGCAAGTTAAGCCCAAGAGGTTGGAGTGTCGTCAAGTAGATTGACTTTGCACTTCCCACGCAACGCTGTCATCAGCTTATAAATGCTTATAATTATAAGAAAACATATAACTACGAACAAGTATAACACAAAAAAAGAATTAAATGGATCAGGCCCATGCAATTTCGAAGTTTCGATCATCTGGCAACAACAGCCATGCTATGCCTGCAAGATCTAGCAGTATACGAGGGATGTCTTTTAAGTTTTGCATATGGAAATAAAATATTACGGTAGGTAGATTTAAATGACTTTATTGTTTTTCGAAGTATTCTCCACGAAGATTAATACACATCTGCATGCGCTCGAACCAATTTTCGAAGCACTTACTCCACTCGTTTGCTGGCAGATCCAAAACGGCATTTTTGAATGCGTCAACTGCTTCTTCTGGTGACTGGAACCTTTGACCACGCAGTCCGTTTTTAATTTTCGGGAAAGTAAAGAAATCGTTAGGACTTAGATCGGGACTATATGGAGGATGGTCCAATAATTCCACGTTTTCTTCCGTTAAATACTGCCTTGGTTTTTGGGCTGTGTGCGAGCTTGCATTGTCTTGGTGGAGGATGATTCTTCTTTCGGGGTTGATTTTTTGGAGCTCGGTGATGACTTTTGGCAAACAAATGGTGGTATACTAATCCGCAGTAACAGTTCTTTGCTCATTAAGAGGAATTGTTGCAATATGACCCCCTTTTGACACAAATGTCGCGACCATCTTTTTCGAAACACTTCGAGAACGGATGCCTTTTGTTGGCTTTTCTTCACCTTGGAACACCCAAACAGCGGACTGTCGTTTATTTTCTGGTTCATAACAGTAAATCCACGATTCATCACCATTAACAATGCTGTACACATTTTTTGAGTTCCCGGAATTGAAACGGTCAAGAGTTTTTTGTCACCAATTAACCCTGGCTGCTTTCTGCTCGTCGGTCAACAGATGGGGTATTCAACGAGAAACTAATTTTCTTACTCCTAATTCTTCATGTAAACTTTTTTGAATTGAGGTCTTTGAGATCTTCAATGACGCCTCAATCTCGCGATATGTCACATGTCTATGTTCAATGATGAGTTTGCGCACAGCATCGACGTTTACCTGGGTGACTGCAGTTTTTGGTGCACCCACCCCGGGATCGTCGCTAAGACTCACCCGTCCATGTTTGAATTCTCAATACCAACGGGAAATTGTCGACTGATGTGACGCTTCGTTGCCGAAAACAGACAATAATTCAGCAAGGCATTCTTGTTGCGATAATTGTCTCTGAAAGTCGTAATAAATTATGGCGCGAAAATTTTCTCGGAAACTCATTTTGGGACAGTCGAAAGAAAACATTCAAACTGCTGTAACCGACCATCTGAAGGCTATTCCAGTATCAAAGTTCCAACACTGCTATGAGGAGTGGAAGAACCGTCTCCAGCACTCTGTGGCTTCAGAAGGAAGTTATTTTGAGGGTGAAAATATAAAATTGTAATTATATTTGAATAAAATTTTAAAAGATCAGTCCGATCACTTAATTTACAACCTCGTATATCTCCAATCAGCAAACATTCAGGGATTCTTTGGTACCGTTTTCATGAAGTTTTGTACCATTTCTGTGGTATCTAGTCAACTAGACCTAACAGACATCCTGATTTACAAAAATTTAACGAAATGCAAAAATTTATGGATCTCTCTGACAGAGACGACTAGAAAAACAATGTATACCCATCATCACATGATACATTCAGTGCTTTATTTTTCAACTCGTTATTGTTCTCCTTATTCCTGGACTATATTGTCAACGAGGATTTGAAGGGGTAGGTAGGCATTAATTCCTTTATGATGACTCTATTATTTGCCACTGTCATCCAGCAGATTGTGTATGGCCTTTTGCTGCAGTAATAATTGCAAATCGGAGAATTCCGAGCATGGAGCGTATAGTGTATCACAAATAGATCAATACGTAAGAAGCATAGATCGATTATAGAGAATGTCTGCAAGTTGGAAAAATCAGAACACATCTCTGCAGAATTGGTATGCTTGTTGAAAAAGGGAATTTATTCATTATGTTTTTGAACCGTAAAATGATATCTAATTTTACTACTACTAGCCTATGTCCAACTAGCATTTTGTAAAAAAAGGGGTGCCTCCAAGAAAAGGTGACCTATATTTGTCAAATGTCAGTGATTAAATCCGTGAATGCTGTCCCCAAAAGTTAAACAGTCTTGAGAGTTGAATCCTTTGTCAAAAATTGGTAACTACGTACCAAATTAGGGTCCTAATAGACCTTTGACCAAGAAGTTGAATTGGTTGGTCCAAAACAACAAAAAACACATCTCTAAAAAGTGGTTAAAGAATGTTTGACCTAGAACATAAATCCAGAGATTATAGATTACCTAATATTAACCTAAAATATGTCCTCAATGTTAGGTTCTTTTTTGGTCAGACTGATAAAAAACATTATCCTATTAATGCCCATAAAAAATTACTTGTAAGTTTGCAACATAGATTAATAAAAAACAAGTCGATATGTCTATTAAAAAACCCTACTGTAAACCTTGCGGTTACAAGGATGCCGTAAGTAAATGTTCATCTAAATTTCGACATTGACACTAACTTTGAAGGGAACATTTTCACTTTCACGAACTGTCTAAAAATTCACACCGGAAGAGGCCCAAGAATTATAAGCATATCTCACGATACTACCTGGTTATTAAAATAGATGCAGCTATAACATTTTTTTCTTCTGTATGACACGTTTCAGCACCTACCTTTTTTCTTTCAAACAGGCTGAATTAAAAAGTAAACAGCCACAGAACTATAAAAATCAAGCATCAAATGATTCAAATAAACGCACCGCGATACCTCCATCTCTCTCTCTCTCTCTCTCTTGGATTAGCTGACAATTGTAATTTGAAAAGACAGAACGATCCCTGTCAGGATTTTTTTCTATCGCATACACGCAATGCCAAGTTTGATTCTAGCTTAAGTCATACACATCTTGCCAGCTACGGCAAACTAATAAATACAATCTATTTACATCGACTTGAAAAATTAATTAATGTCAAATTGTTTGTCCTAGTTTCACCTTGATTTGACATTTTACCTGTAAATAATTATTAGGTCTGAAATACCTTAATCTCAACTATAAAGCTAAACAATCGGCCGTATCTGATATATTCTCTTTTTAATATTCGATTATGGATATTAACTAATTGCTTATATATTATGATACATTTTCTAAAAATACCTGTCACCCAAAAATACATTACTTTGTATATAATCAACAACTTCGAGCCATAAAAAAAGTTCTTGTACAGACCGACAGACAGACCGACAGACAAAGCGACCAACAGACAAAGCGACCGACAGACTGGCAGACAGACAGACTGGCAGACAGACAGACTGGCAGACAGACCTACAGACAGACCGTCACACACCGACCGACAGACAGACCGACAGACAGACAGACAAATAGATAGACAGACCGACAGACAGACCGACAGACCGACAGACCGACAGACCGACAGACCGACAGACCGACAGACCGACAGACCGACAGACCGACAGACCGACAGACCGACAGACCGACAGACCGACAGACCGACAGACCGACACACCGACACACCGACAGACCGACAGACACACCGACAAACAGACCGACAGACAGACCGACAGACCGACAGACCGACAGACCGACAGACCGACAGACAGACAGACCGACAGACAGACAGACAGACAGACCGCCAGACAGACCGACAGACAGACCGACAGACAGACCGACAGACAGACCGACAGACAGACGACAGACAGACCGACAGACAGACCGACAGACAGACCGACAGACAGACCGACAGACAGACCGACAGACAGACCGACAGACAGACCGACAGACAGACCGACAGACAGACCGACAGACAGACCGACAGACAGACGACAGACAGACCGACAGACCGACAGAGAGACCGACAGACCGACAGACAGACCGACAGATAGACCGACAGACAGACCGACAGACAGACCGACAGACAGACCGACATACAGACAGGCCGACAGACAGACCGACAGACAGACCTACAGACAGACCGACAGACAGACCGACAGACAGACCGACAGACAGACCGACAGACAGACCGACAGACAGACCGACAGACAGACCGACAGACCGACAGACCGACAGACAGACCGACAGACAGACCGACAGACAGACCGACAGACAGACCGACAGACAGACCGACAGACAGACCGACAGACAGACCGACAGACAGACCGACAGACAGACAGACAGACCGACAGACAGACCGACAGACAGACCGACAGACCGACCGACAGACAGACCGACAGACAGACCGACAGACAGACCGACAGACAGACCGACAGACAGACCGACATACAGACCGACAGGCAGACCGACAGACCGACAGACAGACCGACAGGCAGACAGACAGGCAGACAGACAGACAGACCGACAGACAGACCGACAGACAGACCGACAGACAGACCGACAGACAGACCGACAGACAGACCGACAGACAGACCGACAGACAGACCGACAGACAGACCGACAGACAGACCGACAGACAGACCGACAGGCTGACAGACCCACCGACAGGCAGACCGATAGAAGATTGAGATGTACATGTCATATAACATCCAAAAAACATATATCTCAGTTTGGAAGTCTTTCGCGATTACAATACTTCGTCTCCCATTAGCGTAGGAAGTAAAATATAACCAACTCCGCTGTAGCCCCTGTTCTGTTCTGTTTTGATCCTCTTTTTGAAACATGAGCATGTCTCACATCCAGTTTCTGTGTACCTTAAATGTATAGTATCTTTGTATTTATATTGTTGCGTGGAAGTTACTAAGATCTATTTAACTTCATTTTTATTTCTTGAGAAACATTTTGGTCAAGATATATGGAGTCGCGGATCGCTAGGAAAAATGCTCATAGCACATGTCCTAATCTTTTGTGTAAACCTTTATGTTATATTGAAATAAACAGTTTCGCAAAAATAATTTAAGAGAGCTTAGAAAACAAATTATACGTAAAGGTTGACTTCTTTGATTGGGTGTAATATGAGATAGTACTGTCAGACAATCCTTTTTATTCCAAAGCTCCATTCAGTGTGCAGCCTCTCAAGTCTTGCCTGTCTGCAAGACAGCATTTTGTGGAGTACGAAAATTGCAGATCTATTGTCACTACAATTTTACATAGGGTTCCTCAAGGATCAGTACTTGGACCATTGTTATTCTTCTTATACATCAATGACGTACAAAATTGCATGAGTAACGGTACTACTAGCAAACTATTCTTGTATGCCGATGATACTACTGTTCTTTCAACTCACAGCGCCTTAAAAAACCTAGGTAATGAATCATCAGCATGCAGCAGGGACATTCAGATCCGGTTTGTTGTTTCCGGGCTGGGCGGAAACAAAACTCAGATAATGACTTTTTCTCTGCGGAAGTTTTACGCAAATGATGACAACGCAAGAACAGTAAATTTTCTCTGGGTGTATGTTGATTCTTCTTTGAGTTGGGATGAGCATGTAAATCATGGTTAAAAATCTTTGACAAAAGCTATCTATCTGAGAAATTCTGTGTCTCAGAAAACACTGCTCACCAGTTACCATGTATACTTCGACGGTAGGATGACATACGCCATTCTGGCATGTGGTCATTCTCCTAACATGCCTAGAGTTTTTGGCTTATAGAGAAGATGTGCTAGATGCATACCGAATTTGAGGAATGAATTCTTTAAATTCAGTATCATGTCATTGGCTTGCGTATATATCTGTGGTTGCTCATGCATGTTAAAACTCACTATCAGAATTATACAATTCATCAAAATACTCATAATTACCAACACCAAGAACAAAGACCATTTGTGTCCAAATCGTCTTCGCCTTTCCAAATGCAGCAATGGTGTTAACTACCACGGGTTAAAACTATACTAGATATTGCCAAATAAAATAAAATCTCTTGATTTTGAACAATTTGGCGAAACTGTGAAATATTTCCCACTATCCGAACCTTTTTTGACGTCGAAAACTTTACTTTTTTCAGCCTAGAACATTTTTTATTTTATTCAATCTCTTATATAATTTCTTAGTCATCTCTTTTTACTGTTCGTCTAAATTTTAACTTAGGTTTTATGAACTTTTTCATCTTTTGTGGCTACTTTGGGCTTTAGGTCTGTCTTATTTTACGTATTGTTTGTTTTTTCTACTTACTATTTTATGTTCTCCTCTAATTGACCTGTGCAAAACACATTTCTGTGTAATACCACCAATAAATTATTATTATTGTAAAGACCTCACTTCCAACCTTCAGAATTCAGACCTCTTGAACGATTCCCTAAAAGCAGGAAAACGTCGGCTATCAAAGTGGAGCAATAGCCTAATAGCCAACTGCGATGTATATAATATAACAGCGGCGGCAGTCGAATTTGGTGGAGCGAATGCATCCTACATAAATCATCCGATTTTATCAAATTACCCTTGAGAGGAAGAGGGAGGGAGGGAGCAGTTGCAGGAGAGAGAGGGAGAGGCTTTTGGCCTCGACGATTACGGGCTCGGTTGCACACTCACATACATTCAAGCACTGGAGAGTGCCAGGAAAAAGTAGCAAAGAGGGTAGATGAGAGAACTAGAGTTTTGTTACTTTCTACGCCACTGGACGAGGAAGTATTGTAATTGCGAAGAATTTCGAAAATGAATTAGGTTTTTGTAAAGATGGTTTTGGATAGACGTAGGACTGTAAGCGCGTTCTGGTCCAGATGAAATTAAAATGGATTAAATAATGGACACCCGAGCCATACACAGACAATGCAAGATTGGGATACTTGGGTGTTTTCTGTCGCTTTCCCTGGACGAGCTACTTTCCTAAAACTGCTTCTTCTTAGATCACCACACTTGTCTTAGCGATAGACCAGGGTTTTGGGTCGAATAAATGTGTTTAACAAATGATTTGGTAGATTTTGAAAATGAAGGTTGCTTTCGCGAATCTTATACGAAGCTTACATGTATCTTCTTGACGTCATTTTTCTTCTTGTACGCATGTATAGCTTGTATGCGCAGGTACCCAAATGTTTGAATCGGAAGGCTATATATAGATGAGTCCACGAAATAGAAATTAACACTTGAACAAGTATGATTTTTGAGTGATATATGACATGTACATAACGAAAAACCACCTTATTTCCGTCGGTTGGTCTGTCTGTCGCTTAAATTCCGATGATCTTTTTAATACTACTATGCTAATGACGGAAGAGTGTTATGGTTTAAAATTCGTTCATGGCAAAACATGAAAAAACAATGAAAATCGCTCAAACTATTGAAGGAATTCCAAGAATGCGACTGTAATTGAGGAATGCCAACAATGTGCCAGAGAATTTCGTTTGTTCATTCTTTGAAAACTGCTGAGAATGATATTGAAAGACTATTTCATGTACATAGATTGATAAGATATCTCCAATAACAGCAATATCTCTTTCAGCAATTTTGCTTGGAACAAGTTTCAGGATAATCAAATACGTATAATGCTAATTGCTTATTATATATATATATATATATATATAAATTAACTATCAACAAATAATCTCATGCTGTAAGCACATTAGAATAAAAATTGTATAACATGAAAAAAGATTTATTACAAATACAGGTCCCTGAATACTTTTTCCAAAGCAAACGTGTCTCGCTGCATTGAATTGCTGCTTGATAATCTAGTTTGTTCAGTTCTATGCCTCAAATTCATTGGACCAGATGGGCAGAATTTTGCTATGTTACATACTTTATACAACTTATGACTGTCCTTGACGGGATTACCATGTGTTATTTGAATATTGATAATAAACAGCTTAAGAACTTGTACAAGGTGTCGGCAAAGTTGGGGTTTTCCTTTACACGATGTGTAGATCTTGAGAAAGTAAGCGGATTTTTTCAGTAGCATATACACCAATGTCTTAAGAGAATCGAAATATTGGGCTCCGCAAACTCAATGAAACCTGAACCAAACCGAAACCGGTCCTGTCCTATCCCTCGATCACGTCCACAGCGCCAGCGTCAGCGTACAGTGATACAACGTACGACAAAGATGTAAATACGGATTTTACGACAGAGCCGTACTTGGAATTTCAATTCAACTGAAAAATGAGTACTTCATCATTTATTTTTTTCACTAGTTCGCTCACGTTTCACCACACATTAGCTTTGTTATATCAAGCGTAGTTGTCTTTTAAAAGAAAATACCCTGTATAATGGTGCCAACTACAAAAATTATCCAGAGACCGATGCCAGGAATATACATGTAATTTTAAAGAATCTACCAACTAGGTCGCGCTAATAGGTTTAGTTCACAGCCTACCTGTAGCACTTTATCTCCTAAACTTCTACATAGCCCACATTAATCAGTACATTTCACGTAATACCATCACAGCTCCTGATAGTGTTGCTTCATAGTTTACACTCATTTTTGATGAAATACTGCTGAAAGGATCGGGTCTGCGAATTTGGATGTTACCAAAACGTCATACTGATATTTTTACCAATTTTTACTGATAGAGAATCCAGGCAAGCCTCTCGTGACTCGATACCGGTGATGCAGTTTCGTTGATTTTGCTTGGAGACGGTGAACTTTGTTGTTGTTGTTCGTCCATACGAGTAAAACGTCCTCCTTAACCAAGATAAAAGTTCCCTTGGGACGGGATTCGAATACATTGTTAATACCAGGCTCAAGATAGTTCTTGACAACTAATTGCTATTTGTGTATACAGGGTGGCGCATCGAAAACGAAACAGACGCATTTACTGGCAGCTCAGTTTTTTTTTGAAAAACGCTCAGACCCGTCGATTTTGTTTTCGAGGGGGACACAAGTTTGGCAAAAAATCACCCCCCCTAAGTGGGGGTGACACCACCCCCAAAATCTTAAATGGAAAGGGGGGTCGAGTGATACCTTATTTTAAAGATCTTTCAATTCCCGTTATAATGATATAAAATTAATGCACTTCAGTTCAGTAGTTTTGAGGATTTATTGATTTAAAGCTTAAATAAAACTAATACATCATTAGTGGAGATCAATACATTTGGCAGCAAAGTAATTTAAAAATGAAGAATGAACTGACCCGTTAGGCAAGTAAATGTTGAAAATGGCCACCATGACTCTCCATGCAATAATAAAGATTTTGCTCAAAACGTTGCCGCACATTTTGCAATATTTGAGGAGTAATTTGAAGGCACTCATTCACAATTATTTGTCGCAGGTCTTCTAATGATGCCGGCTGTGTAGCATAGATTTTGCTTTTTAAATGACCCCACATAAAGAAATCCAAAGGTAATAAATATAGCGATCTTGGGAGCCATTCAATGGCACCTCTTCTACCAATCCATCGATTTGGAAACGTTTAATCTAAATGTTGTCGAAAACGTAATGCGTAATGTGGTGGGGCACCATCCTGTTGGAACATCAACCTATTCGTAATGTATCGCCGATCATTCTGATTTTCAATTACGGCTGTTAATGCAGGATTTATGACGTCTTCCAGTAATTCCAAATACATTTCACCGGTCAAATTTCCAGGTAATAAAAAAAGGACCAACTAAATGATTGCCAAAAATACCAGCCCAAACATTTAATTTTTGTGGCTGCTGTGTATGAACCTCATGATAAATTCTGGGATTAGAATCGGACCAATATCGGCAGTAATTAAGAAAAAGGAACATTCGTCGGAAAAGCAAGTGTTGAATAGAAAATGTTCATCGTATATAATTCGTTCACTCATATCTTCACAAAATTATAATCGCCGATCAAAATCGTCTTTATTAAGTTCTTGTACCAGGTGAATTTTATACGGATGAAAACTATGGGCCTTTAGGATCCGTTGGACAGTAGGTCGACTAACACCACACACAGTCTCCAATTTGCGGGACTTAATGTAGGATCTACATAAACTTGCCCTAAAACCCCCACTTCTATTGCATCGTTTCTTATGGGATTTTCAATGTTGCGTTTTTTATTGGCGACTGACCCAGTGTCCCAAAATTTAGCTACAAGTTCTAGAACATATTTTCGATGCACGTTACTGTTCTCATGTCGATAATTAAATTATTTCTGCTGTTCTATTAGCGCACTGATTATTTCCGAAAAATATTTCGATAATTTCAACTCTTTCTGCTGTGGAATATACCATGGTTAATTTATGTAATAAAGCGTTACAAGTTATTTTAGCAACAAAGTTTGGTCAAATCAATCACAAACTATTTACTAAATTATTATTCAAAGAAGTACGAGATATTTCCTTATCTTTCTTCAAGAAATAACTTTTTTGCCGCAAAAAACGCTCCAATAGCTATTTTCAACAACAAAATGATAAACAAACCATGGGCGTAGTGAAGAACAGCATTTATTTATTAAGTAAATTCTTTTAGTCGAATTTCTTCTGAAAGTAGTACAAACTAATCTGATGTACCTATTAAAGTCTACTTTAAGCTTTAAATCAATAAATCTAAAACTACTGAACTGAAGCTCATGTATTTTACATCATTATAAAGGGATTTGAAAGACCTTTAAAATAAAGTATCACTCGACCCCCTTTTCCATTTAAGATTTTAGGGTTGGTGTTAACGTGATTTTTTGCCAAACTTGTGTCCCCCTCGAAAACAAAATCGACGGGTCTGAGCGTTTTTCCAGAAAAACTGATCTGCCAGTAAATGCGTCTATTTCGTTTTCGATGCGCCACCCTGTATATTCCACCTGATCTAGAGAATTCTTGTACGTCTGTGACAATTCGATGGATGTCAACGTACATTTTTATCCATTTTTTCTGTGGTAGAGCGAGCTGCGGTCCGCCAGCCAAGCGTCATCTGTCAACATTATTGGGACCCCTCTCGGAGAGACTTTTCAATAAATCTAATCCACTATATTTTACAGTTACCTACTGATGGGGGACATATTTTACCTCTTGCTCGAACCTACCGAATGGAACATTTTTATCGAATGACACTGGCGTTGCCCGGGGGCCATTCTATTTTTTGCACATCGCAAGTCATCGTACAATACATACACTTAATTTTTTGATAATGTACAGTTTTTATCAAATTCTACATCTTTGGTCCTTTTACTTCATACGCCACTGGGCGAGGAAGTATTGTAACCTAGAAAAAATGGAAAATAAAATATGTGACGTGAACATCACTAAAAACCATCTCACTCATTTCCGTCGGTCTGTCTGTCCACCGAGCCCTCTATAAGGACGGAAAAAATAGGTAGGGGGGTTGTAGGGGCTGGGGGAGGGTATATCTCAATTTATTGCTGTTAGTATACTTATACACTCCTAACCTTGGTAAGTATACGCTCCTATCAGCCATACTGAACACATCATAGGTTTCCCCGCATACTTATCTTTAGAATTGTATAATACAGAAATGTTTTTGATGCGCGTCTCCTGATCTCTGGGCTCAGCGCCCGGAGTAACGGTCTGCTTGATTGTCCTGCTTGCACTGCGGCGTGCGGCAGTGCTTTGATGGGTGCTGCTGCGTCTGACGATATGGATAGGGGCAACGTTGCCAGATGGACGGTAACTACCGGTAAGTCAAAGAATGCCTCTGGACTAATTGTATGGGCCTGTGTGACTAACTTGATGCATTTAATTTGTCTATTGTGCATGTTTGCAACTAATGTCTTTCTTAGAGGGCGTAACTTGTGCTGAACTTAATCCTTTATAAACTGATGACGGTGTTGCATACGAAGTGACGAATCTACCTAGTTGACGCCATTTTTTTTCAGAAAATGTACATAAATAGGACGTCTGAATCTGCATCTGCGCATTGTCCTTTAATGGATGTACATAAGACGTATGCTACATTCCACAGCTACATTCATAAGACGTACATAAAGTAAGTTTTTTGAAATTAGGCACCAGGCATGTATCATTTTTCAAGTTCTTAATATCAGCAACACCCATATTACGGAGCATACTTCTGATAATGTGATTTATGCCTTCCTGAGTTATTTCGTCCCAGGCTAGCTTTAACTTGATCCCCAAGAGTTGCTATCTAAATGAATTCTGGATAGTTACATAGATTCGTTGCGATGTATGCCTTTGAGGGTCTTGTACTATCCACAGTTTCTTTAATTGAAAGTGTTTTCTTCATATGCATTTTATTTTCTTCTTGAGACTTGTCGTATATGCTCTCCGCCTAGTTGTGCGTATTGATAAACTGTTGAAACCTCTGGCGTATAAGTAAAACTCACTTTTGATATAGTAATTTATGTCTCAGTTCAATTCAATCAGTTCAATTTGATTTGAAGTAATTGTCAATTCCTTCTTGAGATTTTTCATATATGCTTTCAGCCTTTGTGCACATTTGTGCGTATTGCTAAGTCTTAAGCTTGGTTGCGACATTGCTTTCATGTTTCGCTATAGATTTTGAAATATCTGGTGATTTTGCTTTTGCATTATTGCATTTGTTTTGATAGTCTGCTCTCATAGTTTTTTTTCGACTTCTTATTTCTTTAAATTTCTGTCTTTACTTGAAGTAATCGCCAATTCTTATAGATTCAGTATAGTAATTCTTTTTTCATACTTTACACTGGTAAATTATTATAGTTTTTCTAATCTTGTAATATTTCATATTTGAACTTAACTTTCATTTTACATTGATATGGTTATACTCAGTGTAGACTTTGAAGTGCGCTGATGATATCAGTGATCTACATGAGAATATTCCATAGACTATAGACATTCTTGTCTAGGGCTTTGGAGTGCACCTATGGTGACCCTAGAAAGTTGTCTTTCTCTAATATTTTTGCTTTAAATCAAAATTCGAATTCATATTTATTTCTATTTCTTGTTCACTAGATTGTTTTTTTGTAACTCCAATTTTGCACCTACATATATCATAGACTTTTGCATACAATTTTTGCTTACGGCATTACTCTCATGTATCATGATTTATTTCAATATCTTGTGAGTTTCGTTTCGCTATTTTACATTTTATATATGCTCACTTCGTTTCTCAATTATTATTCATGAAACTTTTAATATTTTGCTTACTTTTTGAGAATTCTTTATAAAATCATGCTCATATAGCTTTGATATTTCCTTTCACTTTATGATTTTAATACTATTAGATTTACAGTTGCACTTGTGTTGCACTTAGTTTTTTTTTCGAAATTTATTTTGCTCTTTTCTATATTGAACTTCAGAATTTATTTTTTTGGTCTGGTTCTTATGTTGTCACATGACCCGAAAATTTTGATTGAACTTACTCTTGAATTTTAGTTCATTGAACTTGAGCTATATTTTGACTTTGAAAATCTTACTTCAATATTTCATGAATGTCTCTTATATACTTTAATTCTCTGAAAACATTTTGAATTATTTTGTAGTCTTACAGACTGCTGGCGCCTGACAATTCTTTGTGGAATCGGAACTGCACTTAGTTAACATTTTTGATTAAAATACCTTTTTGATCAAGTTTTCATTGGTTCAGTACTTGTAAATTGTTTTGTTATATGACTTGAATTCCTAATAGAATTGGTTAATTTCTTTTGAGTTATATGATGATAGTTTTTTTCAAGTGCAACTTCACTGTACTTTTTAGCGAGTTGGTGCTATAACAATCCCTCTTGTTTGGTAGACTTTTTCATCCAATTCTCTTCTAACATTTTTGTTTCTACCTTACTTTTGCTACTTGTTATCTGGTCGAATGGTTGTACATTTGTCCTTCCGTGATAACTTTCAATTTCCTTGTTAAATAAAAAAAATTCTTGAATGCTTCTTCGAATTTTTTTTCTGGTTAAGTAGGGGCGAGTGTAATGGTTTCACCGTCCGATTGTATTTATTAAATCACTTCTCAATTTTCATTTCAGAATCGCAACTCATTAATCCCATCTCTAGCTTATCCCATCTCTAGCTTTTTTACTTGGAAACATTTCCGCTTGGAGCGCGCTTGATGCGGAGTTCCTGATCTGTGATCTTCCTCGCGCTTCCTTTTCACTTGAGCCGCCGATCTAACAAGAGCTGAGAATTTTGTTCTCTGTAGCATGAGGTCATATAGCACCATGTGCTAGCATTTTGTAAAATGTGTGTCCAACTAGGATAAAATGATTGGGGCCCCCCCCTTTGTCTTTGACTTTGCCTCCCTTTGTCTTTGACTTTGCCTTGCTTGGCCTATCACTTTGCCGTGCCTTCACCCATGCATGTGCCTTGGCTGCGCCATCACTTACAGCTTCATCCTTGATGAAGATCACGTTTAAGTTCGACTTCACTGCATCCTTCGCCTACAACTGGTTTTGAAGCCACTAAATGTGAGGTCACCCCTCATAACTGGGACCTCCACTTGAAGCACCTGGCCATCCTCGCTTCAGTCCAGTCAAAATGGACCAGCTTAGCGAAAGATAAGTGTATAGTTTTGTAACAGCGCCAAAGATTTAAATCTTTCATTTTGTTCTTTAAGATTTCAATTTCAAATGTAATGAAAATGCTTTTTTAGTTAAATAAAATCTGTTAAATTTTTGTGTTCTGTTTGTTCTTCTATCCTCTAGCCATGCCATGGTCGACACACAGCTACACGCCTGTAGATATCTTCATGCCACCGACTGAGCTACCGGAGGCTAATGGTAACCCCCTTTCTGTGATTGTGCAGAAAAGTTGGAATCTTCATTGCATTCCATCTTTTCTAGACTTTTTGCGGAAAGGAAGCCTTACACTGCCTTTAGAAGTCCCTCGGATCCACTACCAGAGATGCAATATTTAGAGCCCCGTGGGGCACGGCAAGTACGTGCTGTGACTAATTCCGCGTGGATGACGATATTGGCCTTCACCATGCACAGAGCACGCATCCCACAGTAGTGTAAAAGCGATTGCCATCTGGGCTGTACGACCACCGACGCCAACGCTTGTCCATTGGTGGATGACGTTGACTCCTTAATTTTTAACCTCTACAAAAAAAAATCCGAAAATGATCAGAATCACCTGAAACGTCAGAAAACGAAGTTTGTGCGGTTTTTTCTTGTTTTTATATGTTCTCCGCCGCCACGGGACCAAAGTTCAATAACTACAAAGCTTTTGCAACCTTGGTATAGTAGCATGTGTAAACATGTCATCCAAACCGAGTAGTATTATCCAAGTTATAGACGGGCAAAGGATTTGCGACCGACTGACTGACGGACAGACAGACAGCCCGACGGAAATGATCACAATACTTCCTCGCCAGTAGGCGTGGGAAGTGAAAATCAAACTGAAAGTCACAGAGGCAGATCCTATTTATATTATTTATGTGCTCTAAATGTGTCACCTTCGAGTGTCGTTTATCACATTTATATCTACACTAAAAAAATACAAACAATTATTTTTATATTACTATGGTTCTCCGGCACTGTAATTCCGGCCGGCTTTTCACCGCGTCTGTGTATGATGTTTTATTTCTTTTGTTCCTCAAGCTTCCTGACCACAGCCCTTTTTATACGTCCGTAAAATTTGTTCGCTAGGGTCGATCCAGGTCAATTTTCTCCTTCTCCATACTCTACTCCACATACAACAGCCATTCGTTCGTTAACTAAAGAAATAACTCCAATTTTCGGTTAAACAGTCGATATGGGAATGGAGAGAATTGGTTCTTATGTGTGTTACTGTTAGTGCTGACTGTTCTATATTGAATTGTAAGTTATTGCATGAATATACACCTCGTGATACAAGTAGACACAAGCAGGTCATAGTTTTGAGATAAAAATACCTAGAACGATAGACTTGATTTCCGAAGCTCATCGCATCGAATTGTCGATAGAAAAAATGGCGTTAAGCAGACCGACTCTGCACTTCCTGTGCAGCGCCATCCACAGTTCATGGGGGGACTTAGAAAAAACCGATTGACAGACAGACAACAATGAGATATATAGTTTTTTCATTATGTACATGTCATACAAAGGGCACTATAAAAGTTTTGCGATACAGCTTTATTTATTGACTTCGTTCAAAGTAACTTCCATCACACTCAATACACTTCTCAGTCCTTAAACCTGCTACCCGGGAGCGCGGTAAACTCGTTGTCCCAAGCCCTCAGAAGGTCCTTATCGCTAGAAAACCGTTTTCCTTTTAGCTGCGTTTTCACATGCGGAAAAAGTGCTAAGTCACAAGGAGCAAGATATGAACTGTAAGGAGGGTGCTTAATAAGTTTTAGTCCAGTATTGGTCAAATAGTCGGTGCAGGCTTTGGCGCGGTGAGCTGGAGCGTAGTCATGGTGGAGGTACCAAGTGTCCATTCTTGACTTTGGCCGTAGGTTTTTCATAGAATCTATGACTCGATTTGAGTACCTAGAGAAAACAAAATGTCCTTACGTGTAAATGGTCATGCAGACTTGAATGAATTGCTGGTGCATGAAGGCGTAAGGTCTCCTCTATCTGTTGGTATGTCACTTTCCTGTCTTCGTCAAGCATTTTCCTCTGTTACTTACATTCGCAACCTTTCCCTCCTCTCAGCGTCCTCCAGAGTAAAATTGCCCCTTTGGAATTCTCTGTAGCACCTAAGTATAGTCGTACGATGAGGACAGTACCGGTCTATACTTAAACTACGCGTAAAGTTATACCGTAAAACTCCCCTTATCTTACTACGTGACCACGTTACCACTTTACACTGTCAATACGAATTAACGACTAAATCAATAGACCTGATGCTGGCGGCTACCAGGCACTCATGGACATATCTTAACATAAAGTAACATGCAGCCTCCTGCGTCTGTTTGTTAAGTTGTATTGCAAAACTTTTATAGTACCCTTTGTATTATACAGGGTGCGGCAGAGAGGATGGACGGTTTTAAAAAAATCATAAAATAGTTAATTTTCACTCGAAAACAAATTTATTGATGGAATCAGGTTCACAAGGAAATAGCATTTGAGACAGTCAAGTGTGGAAAATCACATCAGGCATGTGGTGGCCGAAATCGTTGATGCAGTGCTGGAGGCGTTCTTGGAAGTTCGCGTAGACTCTCTCCAACATCGCTCTCTCAACTTGGGCGACTTCCACGCGAATTTCGCCCTTCAATTCGTCCAGAGTTCGGGGCTTGTTCGCGTATACTCTAGCCTTGAGGTGTCCCCATAAGAAAAAATCGCATATGGATAAATCTGGGGACCGAGGAGGCCAATGGACGTCGCCAAACCTGGAAATAAGGCGACCAGAGAAGAGAGGGCGAATAACGTCCATGGATGCTCGGGCTGTGTGGGCGGTCGCCCCATTATGCTGGAACCACACACGTCGGAGTGGAATACGTCGCCATCGTAATTCAGGGAGAAAGAAGTTGGTGATCATGTCGACGTAGCGCTCTGAGTTCACGGTAACATCACGACCATTACCGTCTTCGACGAAGTAAGGGCCAATGATGCAAGTTTGCGATACAGCGCACCAAACCGTTACTTTTGGGCTGTGCAGCGGTCTTTCGTGTAACTGTTGCGGATTTTCATTAGCCCAATAACGACAATTCTGCTGGTTAACCATGCTGTTTAGGTGAAAGTGGGCTTCATCACTCATAAACAAAATGAGATTCTCATTTTGATCGATCAGTGCTTCCATCTCACGTGCGAAGTTCATTCGTTGTGCATAATCGCCGGGCTGTAACTGTTGCACAATGGCCAATTTGTAGGGGTTAAAGCGGAGATCCATATGCAAAATTCGCATTACCGAACGAACACTAAGGCGAAGTGCAGCAGCATGTTTCCGGGCAGATCGAGTCGGACTGCGAAGAAAGACCTGTCGAACGCGTTCAACATTCGTTCGAACTGTTCGCGGCGCTCCTCTGGGTCTTCTGTTGATCAGTTCACCACGCCTGCGAAGTGATTCAACCCAATGAAGGATGGTGTTTCGAGAGGGAACAGCTCTATTCCGATGAATGTTGAAGTGGCGACTAAACTCACGCTGTACGACGATGACTGACTCATTACTTCGGACGAAACAATCATAAGCAAAAACGCAGTACTCCACCGTCCAAGGCTCCATAACGACAACTGGTAAAATAATGCTGGGATCTCACGAGTCAAACGGCACCTTCCCCACCTTTCTCGTAGACGGAGGCGGAGAGTACTACCCATCCCAAAAACGTCCGTCCTCTCTGCCGCACCATGTATAATCCAAAAAACATGATATTTCATATACTAATATTTTACCAATTACAATACTTCCTCGCTCAATGACGTAGGAAGTAGAAGAACTTTGTCACATTGTTGTACAAGCAGGGTTTCGAGCTTTATTTCATTCAGTGTACACCGCAGAATTGTAACTAAATGCCCCGCACCCCAATAGTTGCGTAAAACAAAACGCTGAAATACTTCTGTCAGAGCGTCAGCGGAAGTGCTGACTATATGCAAAACAACCAGCAGTCGATTTTTCAAAAGCCCAAACTAACAAATGACCACTCGACTCTCCTAAATTTACTTTAGCTACATTTAAAAGGACTGTTTACACCAGCAGCCATGCGGCTACGGTTAAACGTTGCGATATTTTATTTTTGGAAACATCGCCGGTGACTTCCTGGGACTTTTTACTAATCGCTCAAATAAGGGCCATACCCTCCCGTTGACATTGATTTGTGAGGAGTACATTTGTTATGTTGCAACTGAGTTGTAGTCGTTTGCTTTCCAACAAGTTGAACTTGCACATTTCATTCAACAGAACATTAGTGTAAGGCTGTATTAGAAGGCTTAGATTGGTGGAAATCGACAATCCAATGAACAAACTTTTAACAATTCCAACAATGGTACCATCATTGTTTAACACCAAAGTTCTACTAAAGAGTATAAAATATTTATGATTCAGAAATTATTTTAAGCTGCTGGCTCATATGCAGGAAATGCTTTCTTTTTACTCATTGTTTTAGATTTGCTTAATATAATAATAATAATAGTCTTTTTTTATTTGGGCTAAGTTTAGCTTAAGCTATTCCTCTACTTAACCCCTACAAAAGTAAAGCCAAGCAATAAGCTTTAGTTCTGAAAATTTCCACACTTTCATTCATAATTATGAAGGCCGCTTCCTTGAATTTGCTCCGATGCCAATGTGTTTCTTTGTGTAAGATCTTGGCATGATCCCAAAGTATTCAGTTGTGCTTTGTCCAAGCGTGATCTACTATTCCAGATTTATTTGGTTTTCCCAGTTTCGTGTTGGATTTATGCTCTTTTATTTTTGCTGCGAGTGGCCTTTTTGTTTCCCCTATATATATATATACAGGGTGACTTTGAAGTTGAGTCATTAATTTTCAGATAATGATTGTAGAAGGAAGATAAACCAAATTTTTGTGTAAAAATAAAAAAAAAATTAAAAAAAAAATTTACCTTGTTTTATAAAGTATCCTCCCGACAAGTATTTCAGTGCGGACCTGTATTTGATCGTGAGGTCTTGGAGCACCGGCATGCCGTCCATATGTGAGGTCTTAAGTCAAATGATTCACGAACCCGTTGTACTACATTAACAAAGGCACGAGGGGTTGGTTGCACTCGATTGGGAAACCGATCCGCATAAACATGTGCAATTTTTTATTTTGGTTGAGCCACGCAACAGACACCACTATCCACTACCGACTGACACTGACTGTATACAACTGAATGAAATAATTGTAAAAACATTGTTCCAAATTCTTTCGCTTTTTTGTTTCCGATGCGATGAACCGATAAGGCGAATTATATCCGTTGTCGCCAAACACGAGCACATAATTTTACCAGAAAAATGGTAAAGAAAAAAACCTTTCTTTTGATCAGATCTACTCACTGTTAAATAAATGACTCAACTTCGAAGTCACCCTGTATATATATATATCTCTTCGCATTTACATGGCACCTGGTATACACACGAAGTATGGTGTTCCTTGAAAATCTAGTTTTGATTTGGTATCGTCTTCCTATTCATCTGATTGCATACCCCAACATATGAAGAATTGGTGTATGCTGGGGTCCATTCCACATGTTTCTACTATTGTAGGCGTCTTTTTTCTTATCTTCGTTTGTCACTTGCCTTAGGTAGCCATGAATTATCAGATCAGTATAGCGACCGATTGTAAGAAATATCAAAGAACTGCAACTCAACCAACGGCCATATAATCAAACGGTATAGGTAGTCAAGAAAAAAGCATGTTAGCTAGTTCACCTGATCACGATTGAAGATCACATCAATCGAAACATCGTGAGTAAAAAAAACTTAGAAACAATGGAAGTCCGAGACACAAACTCTCAATCATCCACATTGTCATCAAATTTCAAACAACAATAGGTTTTTGAAGAATTTTTGATCGTCTTTAGATACACATTGAGGTTTAATGTCAGAGAATTTATATGATTTGGTTTATATGCTTTATAAATTTGGACGTCATCCGCATATGAATAGACACACCAACCAGATACACAATTTATCAAATCAAAGGTGTAGAAACTCAACAGTATGGAACTCAAAACACTTCCTTGCGGAACAGCAGATCTTTACCACACACCACATTAGATACTGGGAGCTGTCCATCAAGTAAACCATTGCAAGACGTTGCTCCAATTTTCGACATAGAAGACTGTAGCTGACCATGTCAAATGCCTTACTATAGTCTAGCATCCAGGGCTCATCGTTCCTTCAGACTTAAGAGCAAAACAAAACTATTACCTAATCAATATTCAAGTCAAAGAATTACTATGAAACTGAGTACATCAGAACAGACCTAGATGAACATCAGCAGTAGAGAATACAGCTTTTCGTCGTGTAAATGTGGTTACCGCTCTGGATTGTCATGGAGGTATGACTCTACAGCATAATTTATTCACATCCTATTAACACCAGTGTGGATATTATAATGAAGCGGTGAATGTTTGATGAGATTGAAGCGGCGTGAAACGTTGGGACAACCGCCATCAACACAACTCTTAGCGACAATTGTTATTTGAGTAATCGCGATTTGAAGCCTATTTTCTCAATGAATTAGAACTACCCAATCCTAAGTTTGTATGGGATACAAATATATTTTTTTAATAATACCATTTAAAATGTGCGCATACACTATTTGGCCAGAACAAATGATTCTTCGGGGCTTCCAGGCTCCTAGATCACTGTATGGTTGTAAATTTCAGAAGCTTTTGACATAAACTACAGGTGAGAGAACGGAGATAGAAAACCTTTAGTATGTAACTTTTCCAAAGCTTTACAGTACTTATTTTACTATTATATATATATATATATATATATTGGAGTCAGTAAAAGTATAGCGCCTTTTCAGCACGGTTTTATAGGAGCTCCATAACGACTAACCTAATTTGTGTTTCGCAATTCGCTTGTTATTTTTTACAGATATTAGTAATGCATTTGCTAGAATGGAGCATAATCTACTAGTAGCAAAACTTGATGGAATGGGTTTTTAACAAATTATTTAGTTTGTCTTATAAAATCATATCTGTCCAGCCGTAGGTTGTTTGTGGAATTCAAGGGATCCAAATCTCAAAAGTTTACTCCAACATCAGGTCCATTATGTTTATTAATGACATTGCTACAGTCATTGATTGCAACCTTCTGGTATATGTCTATGATCTGTAAATGATAATAATAGCATTTCCATGAACGCATCCAAGTGTCCTAGAAAATGGCTCCCGATAGAATATAATTACATATAAGCTTAATCAAACAATACTGCCGAAAGTAAGAGAAGAGGACTTTGGAGTAATTGACAGAACATTCAGCTTCAATCTGCATGTTAATAACCTTCCAAATTCTGTAAATAAAAGTCTGGGTTTTGCATTGCCCAGAACTCGTGATTTTCCAGAACAAAAAGGCTCTAGTCACGTTATATAATGCATTTGTGATATCAAAATTTGAATACGCTAGAATCATATGGAATCCCTGATATGTGAGGACCTGCGACTCATTAAGAAAAGTACAACGTAGGTTTCTTAAATATCTGTTCTACAGGATAGTATTTATCCAGAAATAATTATACCGCAAGATGTATTATTAAACAGGCATGGTATGCTAAGCTTAGACTACAGAAGAAAAATGCACGCGTTAATGTCTTTGTTCAAGATTATTCTCCAATATGATTGTCTGTATATTCTCAATTGTCTGTAATTAAATATACCCAGATATCGCACCAGAACCATTCTAGCATTTTATTTACCAACTCCCAGGAGCAACGTACTTTTGCATTCTCCCTTATATTCCATATGTAACTGTCCTGAACAAAGTGTAAAACAAAATTGATATATTCGGTACAAAGTGACTTCTATTAAGACCGTCCGCAAGTCTGTTATGTAATTGTGTTATTTGAAAAGCCTTTGAAGTGTGGCTTTGGGTGGCTGATAAAGAATACCTTTTTAATTTTAATACATGTTGTTTACTTATTGAAATTCATAAGTACGTATATCTAGCTGCATGTTGTTTGATTCATATCGCGAGTCAACACCTTGTAACTTCCCGTATGGAACCAAGCTGAACATTTATCGGCTCATCAGCAGACATGTATGCACCGCATTGTTTATCGCCCACATCGCATACAACAATATGGTTGAAGCTTATAGCCACAATGCAGATAGATATATGTATCTAACTGGTCAAGAGTGTCATGAATTGAACTGGCGATGGCGTGAAGTATTCAGGATTTATGCAGCGACCATCTGGATGTGATCCAGCTTTGCCCGCCCTAAAATAACCGGCCTTTCTTAATTGCATCGCCCCACCTCTATGCAATCCAGCTTCTGGTTGAAAAATACGTAACGATGTTCAGGGTCAGGAAAATTCTCGCTTGCCTTTTACTTCGTACAGTTTCCTATGTCGAAATAATACCAATGAAGACACCAAAAAAGGTGGGGTCATATAGTCATAGGTATGACTATTGAAATAGACATGTTTGCTTTCTGTGTAACCACGACCAACCGTGGACAACGCTATTTCGTTGTCATTAACAACTCATCAGTGCGGTACAGGTGTAGTTGTCTTGGAAACAGATAAGCAGTAAAGCAAGCAAGTGGATAGGCTCGCTCGTAAAACTCAAATAATATGCGGAGGTAGGCAAAAATCTGACGATCACCACCAATGGTTTGCCAAGTCGATCTTTACCATCCCTTATGATGAAAGATGGCGAATAGCTCCTACGTAGTAGTAGTAGTTGTGGTGTCAAAGCGAAGCCAGGCAAGTAGACCACCTGTGGCCCTTTTTGCTGACCCGCAGTGTACCAAAACTCTACAGGTCCACTGTCGAATCTTCCTAATAAAGGTCTGGACGTCCAAGCATTCCGCTGAGTAAGCAACTTCACCAGCAAACTCCATCGCACAGGGAAATAGCCTAGAAAGTGGAACGCTTTTTAGTCCTCTTCACAGCACATAGGGCAGTTCGGATCTTTCTTCACCCTTAAAAGAGATAAGTGTCTGTTCAGTCTGCAATGGCTGTGAGGACCCTCACCAAAAGGTTGAGTGATTCTCTACTGCTGTCCAGTAACCATGAGCGTTAGACGTTTATCGAGACCCGCTACGAACCCCTTGGCCTATCTGCAGTCATCTCGCCACGCTTTTTCCAAGTCCATATACACCCATTCATTCAGAGCGATGTTGACCTGGCTCCTATTTATGCCCAGCCTAGGCTCAGGACCAATGTTGGTGCTTCTGGCCCACAGCCTAGCCAGGCGGTCAGCTTTCTCGTTACCCAGCAATCCGCTATGTATGGGGACCCTAATCAATGTCACTTCTTTAGATCGGGCTAAGCTCTGAAGGGCAATTTTTACATTCTTGAACTAAGGGCGGCCGTGCTCGGGCATGACATTTGCTTCAAGGCTCATACCAGCTCATAACATCGCAACGGGAACATATGAGCTTCAAAGACTGGCGGCGCTGAGGATAACTTCTACAGCTCTCGATGTTATCCTGTGACTGCCACCACTGGACGCCTGTATAAAGGATGCGCGTTGATGGTACGTGGGTGACACAAGAACCGGTTATGGGTCATTCCAAGATCGTGTACGTGACGGAGAGCAATCTCCCCATATCTTCGGTAGGAGTGGAACGTGCCAAGATCACTATGAGATCAGACTTAGAATCCTCACTCATGATCCCTTCGGAGGAAGAATGGGTTAATAGAGAAGTAACATTCAAGCCCCAGCGTCTCCCGTGCGGATCCTCTTCCAAGAACACAGGATCCAGTGGGGGAGTATACTTGGAAGGCAAAGGCGTGCAAGAAAGTTTCGTGCTTGAAATATTCCAGACAGAGATATTTGCCATCTTAATGATGGCATACTCAGAGAGAATTCAGCGAAGCATATTCGTAAGCTTCGACAGTCAAGTAGCGCTGAAGTCTAGGCTGGGCATAAGCAGGAGCCAGTTCAACACCGCCCCAAATAAATAGTCGCATGAGGACCTTTGAATACCGTGCGAGAAAGAGATGACTGTAGACAGATCAAGAGGCTCGAATCGAGGCCTAGCAAACGTCGGACCGGATGGCTGGCTACTACTTAACCTTTTGGTGGGAGTCTTAACAGGCTACTGAACACTCTCTTCATGTGCTGAGAGGCCTTTCCGCCGCATATTACAGTCTATGGGCCGTGACATTCGCGGCATTGGAGTTTGATGGTGAAGTTGCTTACTAGGCGGAATGGTCGGACACCCTAACCCTTCATTAAGATATCAGGAAGGTTCGACAGATTAGTGGTATGACATGGAGTATGTTGGTACATTCGGGGTCGGCAAAAACGACGAAAGGTGGCCTACTTGCGTGGATTCGCCTCTCCAAGACTACTACTGCTGCAGGCTTAGAGTGTTTCAAACAGGGTTTCAAAAATTGACCAACTTGCCTGGTGGAATGTGTGCTCTAATTAGGTATATTTGCGAAATACCTACATGTAGAGGATAAATTCTTGTGTCTGGATATGAAACCTGGCATTGCCACACAAAACAATGGTACTCAGCAATCGGTAATAATGACAATGGAGAAGTAAACGACATACAAAGCAACATAGAGATCGTCAACTCTGTGCTTGCTAGATTTCAATGGACCTCTAATCATTTTGGCATACTTACACAGCTATTATGTAACTGCAGCCTTCTACCTCTATCCTTTATCTCGACATGTTGTCGATCGTGAAGTTGCCTCGACGTTTTGTACTCAATAATGCTAATGTACAATAACCGCAAATATGATGTTAGTACAGTGAAACAAATCTGTCAATACCGAAATGCCTAGATTTAGAAATAAACTGGATGAAGCTACTATTAAGCTATACAAATTTATGGCAACCTACATTTGTATGAATGACTGACAATACGGCCTTATTCTGATTCAGATGTTTCCTACTCAGTGATAAAATGAGAACGAAGTAGCTGCCACGCCTTTTTTGGTTAATTAATAAAACACAATCACAAAAACTATCTAACGGTTGGTCCAAGCAAAACAGTTGTCTAGGGGCGTGCAAATTTAGGCCCTAGCTCAATAAAGCGGAGGGTAGGGGAGAGGTTAAGAGCGCCAGTGACTTAGGACGGATTAAGCCACAACTCCCCGAGATGTTAGTCGGAACTTGTTTTGCTTGACCACCACACAAAAGGAAAATCCAACAGAGATGACGAAATTTAAGTAACAGTACACACAGAGAGAGCCAAATAAAACAATATATTAAATGAATCACAATATATTGATTAATAAAAAAAAACGCACACGTGCTCCACTACTGGAGTGCGAGTAATAGATAAAAGAAAGGATGTTATAAATCTTAAATACAACCTGACAAAATTATTTTTCGAGATAACGCCGCGAGACGTCTACCGTGGTATATGCCCGATGTATTTACAGATATTTTGCGCCTAAATATTATACTTATCTGTAGGTCTTCTTTGTCAGACGCGACCGAGATGTTCTCAACTCTGGTCACAAAGTGGCCAGTAGTGGGCACGTCACGCCTCGTTGCCAAAAATTATGGTAGTAAAAAAAACCCTAGAGAGAGAAAGACTGTTTGAAAATCTACTCTACTCTCTGTCTGAGATAAAACTACTCATTGAAAACAATCACACTTGAAGCAAAACCATGTACATTTTTATGCAGAAGAAAAGTAAAGCAAAGGCCAAAAAAAAGATAAAAATGTACCAAACTAATATACCCTTGTTCTAAAAAGTTATGGCAGCTCAAAAATCAAAATCATGATCAATGTAATAGAAGGTGCCATATTTGAATACGTAGAATGTCCAATAAAATCAAGAAGTCTCTAAGAATTTCAATAAGCAATAATAAATGTATAAAGATCTATGAAATTGTTAATTAGAATGATATTTTAACTGTTCACGTCAGGTTTTTTCTTTCAAGGGGATGGCTTCCACCAATTTACAAAACTGCGACAAGATGCAACCAACTGGAGGAGAAAGAATGATGATTCTCTTCTGTGTCTATCGACTAAAAGAAAGCAGATATTGAACGAACGTCATCAGGACACGCATTAAGGCACGTGGTCCGAAGGTATATAAAAAAGAACTTACCGCTGAGGGTCAAAATGACTAAACTTAAACACAAAAAAAGGGTGCTAGTCCATGAATTGGCGCTTGGGGCCTAATATCCCAGAGCCCGGAAAATGACGAAACGACCCTGCACCACGACCTCAACGGAAACAGAAAAGCGAATCACGCACACGTAACGTTCTAGAAGAAGGTATCTTGAGTGGCTTTGAAGAAGATATGTTTTATAGGAAACCAACTAACGGAGAAAAACTACAGAGTTTTTTGCTGATCGTCAACACCATACTAAATCGCTGAGAAAGAAAGATATAATACGAGTGAAATTATTCAATCAATAAGCTATTAAATTTAAAAAAAGGAAATCATTGAAAAGGGTATGGCCTAGGAATGGGCCCTCATTATCAATGAAGAGAAATTCAAATTACTGATGAGTGATAACTGTAAAAAAAAGGTTACGTGATTTTGGTACGTTAAGAAATGAAAAAATCGTTTCTTAGATAAAAATCAGCTTTTCACTTTTCAAATGTTTGTATTCGCATGTAGTTTGAATAAAACACAGCACTTCCCGAAAGTCTCTATGGAACACAAATTTTGACGACTACAATGACAACATCCAAGTAGTAGAGGGTGTAGTGTAGAATATGAGGATTTCTCTGAAACACTCGAGTTATGCTGCTTGCAATTTGTATTCTCATATGAGACAGTATGTCTCTGAGCTCAGCTGTTTCCTCAGTACCTACGTGAGAGACCGTCGGAGAAAGGAAAACAAGTACTTCATACAATAATTGATGATTATCAAATAATTGCGGGTTAATGATGCCAACAAAAAATGTTAGAAGAACAGCGAAGGTTGACTTCCTGTTCAGGAATATCCAATTTTCTGGAATTTTCGTCCACAGATGATTTTCTCAGATTGTTATTTTTCTAGCTTTCTGACGAGCAATTGCACAAATTGGGATAAGATTCATTAATTATACTATCATGGCTCTAGTAAAATTGAAACTGAAACTATTCCTTTCGATGAGATTTTTATTTCACGAGACAAAAATATGACGAAAATATCTTATTGTGGATCTGCACCTTACCGCCGTCACTGTATACAGGGTGACTTTGAAGTTGAGTCATTAATTTTCAGATAATGATTGTAGAAGGAAGATAAACCAAAATATGTCTGTAAAAATAAAAAAAATAAAAAATTTGTTTACCTTGTTTTATAAAGTATCCTCCCGACAAGTATTTCAGTGCGGACCTGTATTTGATCGTGAGGTCCCCTGTGAGGTCTTAAGTCACCTGATTCACGAGCCCGTTGTACTACATTAACAAAGGCACTCGATTGGGAAACCGATCCGCATAAACATGTGCCATTTTTTATTTCGTTTGAGCCACGCAACAGATACCACTATTCACTGACACTGACTGTATACAAATGAATGAAATGATTGTAAAAACATCGTTCCAAATTCTTTCGCTTTTTTGTTTCCGATGCGATGAACCGATACGGCGGAGTATATCCGTTGTCGCCAAACACGACCACATAATATTATTATTGAGACAGGGCGGTACTCAAACTTCCAAAGGGCTATAACTTTGTTACTTTAATTTTACCAGAAAAATGGTAAAGGAAAAAAACATTTCTTTTGATCAGATCTACTCACTGTTAAAATAAATGACTCAACTTCGAAGTCACCCTGTATATTATACACTACGCTTTCCGTCACTCATCCTCCAAGCTACTTGTCCCCAACTCCAACCCTGCCCTACACACCAAGATGACGACCTACCGCATTGGCTGAGAGACGACCAATACTCGATACTCTAGCTCTCTCCCACCTCCTCCAAGCAGCATTTCGCCATGTAATCTTTTTGTTTTTTCTTGTAGTAGAGAGCACAGGGACTTCGACACGGGCAGCAACCATGGTCTCCGTCCGCCATTTTCTGCGAAAGGATTGCATTAAACATAAACACGTGTCGTCCTGTGACGGTGTAACAGGTCGGGTTCCTGCACTCTGCAGGAATTTATGATCGAAGAGTCGTCTCCAAAGTAATTGATCAAAAGGTCAGAGTTCTGGCATAAAGATGTTCACCATTGAGAAAAGATAAAAATCGTAATCGAATAAAAAGTAGGTACATAAAAAATTACTTTTTCTATATAAGGGGTGTTTCGAAATTGAAGGATAATCCTGCAACTGTAGATTGGGTACGAAATGACCTACTAGATTATGTTTTAGTAAAAGTCTTATGGTTTTAGAGATTTTCGGCATTCAATTTAAAAAAAACTGGCTTATATTCGGTTAAACCCGTGCCATTTCTATAAATATTAACTTTTTTGGAACTAAGTCTGTTTGTCTGGACGGAAAGAATGAACTGGATTGATGTTAAAGGATTATTTATATTTAAGATATTAATGTAATGAGTACCACTGCCTGTTATGCATGACTTTTTGTCATAAAACGTTTTTTTTAACGTACAAAAAATAACCGCTTGAATACTCGAGGATAATTCAATTTGTTACTGTGGTGATTAACATTATTGAATTATTCGTGTTCCTTATTTCATATTCGTATCATAAAAGCATTTTTGTGAATATCTAAAAGCAAGAAATCAACTAATTAGATGATAGCAAACGGCACTATCTGGCATCGATCTGGCAGAGTGTGATGTGGCGGCGTCTTATTATAATTGAGTATTTTAGCAATAACAGCGTCATTTTGTACTTAAAATGGGAGGATATAGAAATTATTCTGAAATCCGATGTTCTAAGAAAAACCATCCTCAGTGCTACAACATAATAATACTAAACAACACTCGGTCAGATCGAGACCACTTCACTTACTAAAAATAAAGGTGAATCAGGCTGCGCGGCTTAGTTCATTGCCAGCAAGATTATTGGACCTAAATCCACATTTTCTGTCGGGGTTGCTTTAGATAATTTGTAAACAAGCTGAGCTGACTACAGTTTGGGTGAACCAGCCTCGAGTAGATACGCTAGCGGTTATTTTTGTGGGTTAAAAAAACGTTTTAAGTAAAAATGTTCACATAAAATAAATATCTTAAATGTGAATTATCCTTCCACATCAATCCTGTCTATTTTTGTATCCAAGCAATAAATTGTCATTTTCTGATCTCTACGAAAACTGACACCCCTCCATCATAATTGTAATAAATCAAAAAAAAAAAACAGCAAATGGCGAATAACAGTAACATATTTAAAGATTGTCAATAGTTGGTCAACTTTTTCGACTAATTGGCACAGTGATCGTAAATGATCCTCTCAGTCTACGTCAACGTCAGACGTAAGAAGCGGCTTTGTTAAAAATTGATACTTTGGCATGACTTTTATGTGGGTTGTTTGGCACATTAAAGAAAAATAACATTGGACGAGATGAACTGCTTAATTCTAAGTGTTTTAAACAAACCTACTCCAAAAAAGTTGATATCTGTTGAAATAAATCAATGCGGAAAATCTCGCAAACTATGATTTTTACTAAAACAACATTTTAACATTTAGTAGGCCATGACGTGACATATCTAGAGTTGCAGGATTATCCTTCAATTTCGGGACACCCTGACGACATTTTTCAAACTCTCTATATTCGATTGAAAGCTAATGTGAGATGTTGTCGCGCCAAATGTTATTGGTAACTTAACGCTCTGCATCCATGTTAGCCATGTTTGTTGTACAAAACATAGCTTATTAACTATGTGCTTAAGGGCCAAAGTATGATTGCAAATACATTTTTCATTTAACATAACAATGCCGAGACGACATAGTCGATGCTCCTATTTTGCTGTCTTGTGTGTGTATATACCATGTAGTGCGGAGATTTGAAAATTAGTGCATTTATGTAAGGTTAATTAATTGTGTTTACTGAACAAATAAACTTTGAAACTTTTTTGTTCAGTTGAAATATCTAAACATACTGAATCCAGTTTTTCATATCTCAGTGCAATATGCATAAGTACCCAACAGCTGTATTACTGTAGTGTTTGTACTAATTCTACAGATTGGAAGCCAGTAAGCCACCGTACGAGTAGGTATAACTTATTTGACTTCTACTGTACGTCATCTGAGTTATCCATATTGGCCTATGAAGTATGTAGTTAGTTTGAATAGCCTCTGTTAGTTCGAAATATTGAAGATGTCAGTCCGTGACGGTGTTGGAGCAAATATTGTTAACGTGTTAACGAAACAGTTTCTTTAACATAAATTGCTTTTTGTATCCGAAGTTTGAAAGATCAGATCCACCTTATTTCAAAGATATGATACTGAATGCATGCTTACTGTCAAGGACTGGTATAGACATTCAACATATAAAACATCCAATTTCATAATAATGTCAATATCAAATGAGAAACTTCAGATTCCTTCAAGAGGCAGCAGCGGTGGCCGCAGTAGTAGACTGTTCGGTCTCCTGATCAGTCGCCGTGCGCTGTGCGGGTTCGAGTCCCGTCCCAGGAGAAATTTTTCTCTTGGCTATGGATGTTGTGATTGTCCGTAGGTGGTAGATGGTCTCTGATTGTCGAACGCGGAGGTACCACCCGGCGGTTCTCGTAGGCGGAGCCAGAATGTGTGCATGTTGCATGCACACGTGTTCCCTCGCCAGAGTCTGTGTGACGTCCCCCCTTTCCCATGTATCCCCCATAGCCCCACGGTACCCAGTGGGTGCTTAGGCCTTAGGCCTTCGTGGTAGTTGGAATATAAAAAAAAGATAGTACAAGCATATTTGATAAATAAGGAGTAAGGAAAATATCGATTTTCTAATAGAGAGCTCTATGTGAAATGCGTTTTCTAGTTCAGTATAAGCTAATATTTGGAATTGTATCTTTGAGGCTTCCTGCGCAAAGACATTTGGTGGAGTAAAATAGTGACACATAATCATGTACAATAAGCTTCAGTTTTTGACTATCAGGCTGACATTACCGTGAAATTTCTCACTCTGTGGGTAAACTTGAGGGCAATAGATAAAGTTTTTACATTGTATCGTGATCTAACGCTTCTAGCGTTTTATACCTCTATTGGCTATGTAAGTATACTTTATCTGAAGTCACTTGAAATAGCATAAAAACCTTTGGTCGGCGCGTCCTTTGTAATTTCATGACGTATCATAGGCGTGCGGTCATTTATTTAGAACGATAATAATAATGTTTTTATATCACAATAAATGGATTTTACTATCTTCTTATTTTTTTGATTTGGGATAAAAATACTTATATTGGGAGTTTAATTTATGTTCACTGAAAGTTAAGAAATGGAAAAATTACAGAATTCCAACGTTTGACATAGGCAAATATTTACATAGCAGGTAGGTATATAAAAAGGTATATAAAGGCTTACATTATAGGTATTTATATATCATCCTCGCCTTCGGAGCTGTCGCTAGAGTCATCTTGTAGAGGAATTACAACGGGATTTACAGGAGGCAAAACACAATATTCATTTTCTTTTTCAATAATATGCCTAGAACACTGCTTCCATAGGTCTGTGGCAGAAATATGAGATACTGCATCTCTTATTGTGGCCAATAGCGATTCACTTAATTGAGGGGTCTGATTATGTTTTTTTACTTTTTTTTTAAAGCAGCCCAGACCAACTCAATCGGGTTAAAAATGCAGCAATAGGGAGGTAGACGTAATACTTCATGGCCATTTTGCTGAAGCAGATTGTCAACAACATACTCTTTTTCAAATTTTTGCCTTTTAATAAGATCCAATAATATGGCTTTGGTTGATTTTTGTGGTATTTCCATTCCCTTATCCTTCATAAAATCAATAATGTCTTGTTTTTTTGTGCCTGTATTCGGAATTTTGTTTTTCTGTCGGGAATGGTATGGCGCATTGTCCATAATAATCACAGAATTTGGGGAAATGTTTGGTATTAACTGCTGCTCTATCCACTTTTCAAATAAGTCGGAGGTCATGTCCTTATGATAGTCGGCACATGATTCTTTGATATTTTTGGCAGATAATAGCAAGGCATTAGGTATACATCCATTTTCACTGCCAGCATGGAGAATAATGATTCGTTTTCCACGGTTGCATGGTGCATTTAAAATGCACTTGTTGCTGTCGTCAGCACAACATCATGGGTATCATACCACGTTTCATCCAGGTAAATCAGATTTCTTTTCTGCTCTCTATAGATTGTAACTTTGTGCAAACATTCTTGGCGCAATTCAACGATTCGAGACGACTCCATAATCACCATTCTTTTATCTAATTTTTTGTATTGAAAACCAGTGCAGTGAGTCTAAGCATTTGTAATTATAAAAATCTTCAGGATAATCTTTTAATTTATCCCGTATCATTTCCAACGTGGGCACCAAATTTTCTTTATAAAATCCGTATATTATACGACGAATATCTTCCTGAAAACCCACGTCTATTCTTTTTAATTTTTGCCCTATGCGCTTTCTGTGGAAGGAATGGTTGACTACATCTCCCCTTTTTATAACCCGATAAATGGTAGACCGACTGATTTTTGTCAGGATACAAATTCTGTTTAAAATTTGATTTTGCGAGGAATCTGGATTTTCGTTTTTCAGACAATCATACATATTTAGGATTACTCATTGGGTCTGTTCCTCTAAATCTTTATGAAAGAATTCTGCCTGCACAGGTTCATCAACCATCTCCTCGTGGCTTGGAGCATTTTCCCAAGGTCTCCAAAGAGCCATATTTAGGACACACAAGAACAATCAACACAACAATTAAATCAACAAGTAAACTGAGTATTCAAAAGTCAAAAACACACAAACTAATAAAATCTATGAAAAAACACGGACAGACTAAAGAAAACACGTTTATTCACCGCTACACGGCACTGGCTAAACTGTTTCAATTTTCAGTAGCCACCTGCACTTGTTCGGAGCTCTGAAATACACGCTTTCTCATTGGCTATGTCCACGCATAGGCGTGCTTTACTCCACGTGGACCGGTGAAACTGCCTTTGATCTTATTGCTGCGAAATTTGGCGATTTTTGCAGCAACAGAGCGTGTTAAATATAGATATATAAAACGCACCCGGTATTTCACAGTGTTTCAAGTGACTTCAGATAAAGTTTTTATACTTGAGTGCCCGAGTAATAGGAAATTTTATTTTCGCCGTCAATCGACGACCACCGAAGTATTGCAATAGCGACAAACTTCTCCACATATATCACTAGAATTACTCTGATTTTAGACTCTGCATTCGCTGTTGCTTACCTGTATACAAAAAAGTTCGAGATGTTACGTTTTTTTTTATGTCGCGTGACATGTATGTATATCTCGAAAAAACGTTTCATCATTTTAGTGGACATGTGTGCATGTTACTTGTTTGCTGTGACGCGTATCAGTATAGTAAGTATGTGGTTGCCTATAAACGAGAAAGAAACGAAATTTTTTGGATCCCAAAGACTGGATGCTGCTATGGATCTATGTGATCTCCAATTGATTGCCAACTACTTGTTGTGACCTTTGCATGTTGCTAACATATAATATACCCAAGAGACATACCCAAGTAGCACATGATATCTACGGTATATACATTAGATATCCACCAATATATGTATGATGTCTAATGGATATTTGATGGTTCTGGGGCTTTCAGGATATCCATGGATTTCCTACGTATAACCATGAGATCGCTATAAAAGTTTTGATTTAGATAAAATATTGAAACTTATAATCCTTAGAATGATCGAGAATAATTTGAGAGTAAAATTAGAAATTTCATATTAATTTCATCTCAACGCAGTGAAACATGTCTCACATTACACAGAGCTTCAGGTATCTTCGTATATTCATAGCATTTAACTGTACCTGTGTATGTCCTTTGATTTTTTACAGGAAACAAATTTATGGGTATGGCAACGGTCTTTTTGTAGCAGATGGTAGGATTCCGATGTCGCCAAATTTTATGTCCCTTATACGTCTGATCGAAATTTAGTATCTCCCTCTAGTGAGTTTTTTACAATTCATTAAACATATATCAGCGAAGGCAAAACACGCGCGTCTATTTACGAACAGCAGATTTTGAACTTGGCGCGATCAGAATCCATCAGGTGAATTTTTGGCCTATCGCTAAAGGGACCAATTGCATTAAGCCAATCCGACTCGCTTTGTTTAATACCATGTCTGTGTGTGTTTAACGTGTGATTGACACAGCGTGCATCTGGGGTGTGTCTCCAAGTGCAGTGGCGGATTTGTCAATAGGCCCGGTAGGCCCGGCACTCAGGGACGGCCAATCGTGACAAAAAATTCACTGACGATACCAAGAAGTAACAGAGTACTTAAATATTCTAAAAACTCACGCACATTATGGCGGGCCGCACTGCACTGCATCATATAACAATAATCTTACTAAATGACACACAATAGAAGAGGTCCATTATAAGCGAAGCAAGAGGTATTCGTCTGAAATTGTAACGTTTTGAAATGGCCATCATGACTGTGTTTTGGGGATGTTTACAAGATCGTATTAGCACCACAAGTAAAAAACTTCAGAGTATGGAAATTGGAATAACCATTGTCGTAGAACTGTATGAGGTACTGATACATTTTATTGGTGAAATACGAGGTAACTTCGATGATTTCGAGAACAAAGCCAATAAACTGCCATTTGTACAGGAATATGAAAGAGATATTGGACGCAATCGAAAGCGTAAGCTACTTCCTAACGAGACTAATACAGGTGATGAGATGCAACAAAAGAACGGTCGCGAAAATTTCAGAATCACTAGGTGAGCTCAAAAAATGACGTGATGCTTATAAACTACTTTACAGTAAATTGAATTTATTACTAAATTGACAAAGCTGTAGTCGAAAAAAAGGCCAAAGCATTGCAATTGGTTTATTCTGTTGACTTAGAAGAAAACTTTTCAGAAGAACGTTTTCAGTTTCGTGCTCTCTACAGTGTAAAAAATGAGGATCGAAAAAGTGCTATCACAAACTAGCGGCTATCATACTTAATTTAATTTCTGTATCAATCAAATCAATCAAAGTTGACAATAAAGTAAATTATGTGGTTTATCTAATGAGTACTGAGAAAGGGGCGGCTACATGGCCTCGAGCATAGGGCGGCCAAGACTGCAAATGCGCTACTGTCCAAATGGACAGTGTTTTTTATGGAAAAGAAAGTGTTGCGATATTTACATTAACCTCAGTTCATCTGACTAGTAAACTATTGCGTCAATTGCGTATAAAGTGGCTCTAAAGCATCATAACTTCCAAAACCATCGCCTGTTGGGAAGCTTAATTGGTGGTGAGGAATTGTCATCAGTAGCTGCTTATGATTGAAAGGCGAAGGAAGTATATGAATAGAACAAGAAGTACAAGAATACAACTGTAGTAGACCTTAACTTTATGAATGTATATAATGTGACTTACATATTTTATTACGAATGCATACTTATATATCACAAACACCCACCCATCTAAAATCTCAAAAATCGCTATTGTAAGTAATTTTAGAATCGACTTGTTTCAATTTTTTTTATAAATATCCGCAGAAATTAAAATCACGAGCTGCCATGTGTGAATTTCCAGAGATAAGATGAAAAATAGAGTTTCTACTTCCCACGCCATCTAGCGGAAAGTATTGCAATCGCAAAAATTTCTAAAATGAGATATTATGGTATTTGGATGTTAGATGACATGATCATCATGAAAAACTCACTTTGTCGGTCTGTCTACTAATCTTTGGCTCACCTATAATTTGGAAAGTACTGCACATATTTGGATGAAGGTTTGCAAGATTACCAATGCCAAAGACGAAAAGGCTTTGTTTTTGAAAATCGGTTTAGTGGTGAAGGAGAACAATTCCGAAACGGAAAAAATAAAAATTGTTCAACCTACATTTTTTGAAGTTTCAGAGAATCCTGATCATTTTTGAAACTTTTCAGCGGTAAAAACTTGGAGAGTTGAAGACTGCAGGAGAGGCGAGAGTGCATCAGAATTTTTTGAGGTTAGTACATTAATGCACTTCCACCCCCTGTAATTCTATGCGCCTTTTAGGCATATTTCACACATCATAGATTTTCCCATACTTTGCTCTTTAAACTATTAAATATTTTCAGCCGACGGTTCGCGTACCTATCGGTCGCACTTTCCGTAGCCACGGTGTTGTAACTATAGGCCACGCGGTAATGCGATATGCAGATACGAGGTAGGCGGATATCATCTATATATACGAGCATTATGGTTGGAGTGTAATTTAATGGCGTTACTTCATTTCGTGAGCAAATGCTGTATGGTATAGTTGGTATGTAACTACGCATCAAGGGTTATTATAACCAGCTGTCAACATGTGTTAACAGACAGTTTTACACCAGAGCTTCAAAGAAATGAGGCTACCGTGTACGGACACGGTCATTCCGGCAATCTGTTCATGAAAAGTCCAAACGGTGCACAAATCTTAGGTACTGGAAAACCTACATCTTTTTGATGTAACCGCACTACATAAAAAATTGTTCTAGTTATTGTTTCGGGGGAGTGAGAACTAAAGATTTAATCTACTTGACGGCATTTTTAAGCCCCAACGTGTGAGGATTACGCGTTCGGGTAAGGCCGAGCCTGTCTTCGTCTGTTTGCCTTGTATGAATGTAGCCAGGGGCAGGGGAGGTCCCGACCTCAAAGTCTCTTCCCGACAACCAATACGTTCCTTGGAAAACCACTTTTCCGCATTTCGCTGTGCTACTTTTTGTTTCTTTTCGAGCGGAAGGAGTCACCTATCGCTTGCAGGTAAGACGGAGAGCGGAAGAGGGTCGAACGGGTTACAGTGGCGGGTTAACAACTGGAGAAATATGATTTATTTATGTGACCGGTACTCTGGTAAAGGAAATCCTGTTCTGCTAGTGAGATTTCAAGCGACCTAAATACGTAAATAATACCAGCATATTGCGATGAAGGGTTGGTAGGGGTAATCGGACAGTCTTTTATACCGAAGCAGCAGCATAATCAGAAGCCTAAATACCAGAGCACCACGACTGCTACAAGGCGCTTAGAGGACTGGCACGAACATATCTCGTCAATAGCGACTGTGAAAAAGCTAGGCTATTTGTTTAGGGTTAAGAAGTACTTTCCACCACATGACCTGTCACTCTACACAAGGCCCAGATAACACCAAGCCTCGAGTATTGCTCACATGTTTAGTGTTCTTTGTCCCATATTCTCCATACTCGATGCTTTCGACGGATAATGCCACTTCTCTAACAGATAGTCTGGGACCCTTTCGCACCGACGGGCGGCTGGTGATCTTGCTGCTTTCTACCACTATGTCACCAGAGCTCTCCTCCATGATCCCGTTTAGCCTGCCAGACAGACTTGCGCCCTCTTCGGCCCATCCCATCCTAACTTTGCACAACAGGAAATGGCCGAAACGACCGCTTCATTATCCATCCATCCATCCACCGAGATTATGGATAGATGTTTTTTTCCAGTTCTTCCAGCCTAAAGCAGATCAAACTGATGGGCCGTATGCGATCCCTTTCCCTTCTACCGCTATGTCAACGAGCTTTGCTCCTAACAGTTCTCCTCCACGATGTCGTCGCGCGACTTCCCATTCTAACCGTGGCGAACTTCGTACATCCCCATAACTGGCCAATACGATCGGTTCCTTATTCCTAAGCCATACAGTATCGAGATTGTGGGACAATCTACCTGTGGAGGATTTTCCGAGTTCTACTAACCTTACACAAAGTCCCACCTATTATTAGAATCGACCACTGCGAAAGCAAATACAGAAACCTGTCTATTGGCCCCTATCTACTAAAGCACCAGAATCGGCGGCATCTAGGGGCCTCAAAGGTGACCCGGCTAACAATACGAACTAGCATACAGTTCCAACAGACAGCTTGCTGTTTTCACAGTAATATAAGATACAGTCTGGACGCATTCTCGATATTTTAAATAAATCTGACAACTTCCACGAAAAACAAATAAATGAACAGGTGTATACAGTGGGTTCCAGAAATACAACGCCAGAGTGACACGGGAGATAGATTGGCTTCAGATCAATCAGATAAAATCAACATGACCTTGGTAAAAGTTTTCTAGTCTTCGAGATATTGCCACGTTTAGGTTTTTTCAAAAAATCACTATTTTTTGCTCATTTTTTACCTGTTATGGCTATGAAGAACTTCTAGCTCATGATTTGTTTCCTGGACTACAATTAATAGTTGATTGAGACAACCGAGTATTCATTTTATTGAAAACTAGCACGGTATGCTAAAAAATCTAAATTATTGCATTTGGTTTCAATGCAAAAACCTTTACTAAAGTTTGACTAATTACTGTGGGAAAAAATGTACCAGATTGAGTTAGCAAATCACCTTAAAAACTAGTTATTTAATGGTTTTTCAAAAACAGTATAACATTTGCAGGTTCTTTTTACTAAAAACTGAATAATTCCCGCTTTGGTCATTGAAGTCGTAATGCTTTCGAAATACTACAAATAAAAAATAAAATTGTGTCCAAATTACAAATTTGTAATTGCTGCAATAGCTTTTTATTTCAGCAAATGTCTAAAACAGGTATCCATTATTCTTTTTATTCATTGTTGTATGCAGCCATCAAAATAATGAACAGAAACCAGGTTGTATTTTTTTTTATTTCCATTAATTATTACAACATTCAAAGCAAATAAAGAAATAGGAATTATTATTAACATCTTAAATTAACTAAATAAAAATTGAATTACATCTTTTAATGTAAATATTGTCTGAAATAAATGATTATTAACATTATTATCATTATTTTCACAACAGATCTTCAAAATGTCTACCACCGACTCATACATAATCTGCATCTTCTTAAAAATTGTCATTTTAAACGTCTCAACCTTGAATTGGATATTTTGCGTGCTGCTTGACGGATTCGATGACGCAATTCGTCGGCTGATCGAAATGGTTTTCCATAGATCCTATGTTTGACACAACCCTTGTGAAAATATCCAGAGGGTTCAGGTCTGGGGAGCGTGCGGGCCACAAAATTGTTCCTAGTTAACTAATCCATATGTTTTGTGAAGCCTAGTAGTCTGTATATAGTTTTCGTCTCTGAGAAGAAAGTGGGTTGAATAGCAAAATAGCATCTGTATGATTATGTGTATTGGTTTGCATGTGTATAAAATCAGTGATATTTGCTGTCTGAGAAATTCATTACTGAATATGCTGCCAATAAAGTATATCTATTAGCTTTGCCCGACGGGTTATTTATTTGTTGTTGTTTCTGAAGACAGCTTACGTTCAAAGTTACAAATTATGATCTTTTAAGTTTTTTTGTGTTTTTAAAAAATTTGAGGAGAATTACGTGAAATCACCACCGCGCCTGCGTTGTGTGTAAAATTACTATTAGCACATATATGACTTGTAGTTCGACAGTGTACAGTAAATTTAATTATTTCATATCTCTCTCGTTCTTGAAATTCATTTTCAGAATGGATAAGAAAAAGTGGATACGCAACTAATTACTAGCTTTGAATCTCAAGTAAGTGTATCTGAGACAATAATCCAATGGAATTATCACCAACACATATTATTTATCGGCGTATGGCAACGTGGTATGGAGCTATGCGGTATAGCCTGTTAGGATTATTCGGATTTTCGCTATTTCTAAGTTAATAAATTTTTCGAAAAGTGCATCTGTGAACATCTGGACGTGTGGTGATCAGTTTGGATATAAAGATTGCCTATATTTGCATTCTCAAAAGTGTATACAGTACGGTCGGGTTCTGGAATGCGGCGTGAACAGTGAGCGCCGTTGTCACGTTGTAACAAGGTTCCGGTTACCATGAGCTATTCCGGTGGAGAAACAAAACGGACAACTTCACGTTCGGTTAGCAGTTCATGTGAATGTGCTGGTTTGGCTCAGATATTGTCTGACGTCAAAAAGAAACTGGATGCTTGCTATAAAATAATTAATGGTCAAAACTCAAAAATAGAAGAGCTCACTACAACCGTTGCTGATTTATGTAAAAAACTGGAGGAGAATGAGAAGAATAGAGAAACAAACATGGTCTTTGGTGAGCCTAAGGTTTCTTACAGCAATGCTGTAAAGTGAAACACGAGTAGAGGTCATGTATTGCTGGTGATGCCTAACAGTAACATCGATGTAGCATCCTTGAAGCAGAAACTGCTGAGTAAGGTAAATCCTGAAAGTCTTCAAGTCGGTGTGCAAATCAATAAAGCTAATAATAACGGTGACATTGTTCTGAAGTGCGATAACCAACGGTCGATAGAAATAATTAAGAAATCGATTGAAACTAATTTGTCAGGCACTTGCTCTGTTCAACTGCCAAAAAAGCGAAATCCTCGAATCAGAGTGATAGGTGTTAACAAAGATCAGTATGATGTTGATTCTCAAGTTTTTAAAAGCAAAATTGTGAATCAAAATAGCAGGTTCGTCAGCCATGATGACGCTGTTCTTAATATAGTATATAAGTTTCCAATTAAAGGTGCAAAATTTGATCTTGTTATGGAGCTAGATCCTAAGTCATATCAGTCAGTGATAGGGGAAGGGAAGTTGAATATTGAATGGGATAGATGTCGTATTTATGAGCATTTGTCAGTGACACGCTGTTTTAAGTGTTGTCAGTATGGCCATATACAAAAAAATTGTAAAAATGCATTTGTATGTCCTATTTGTACTAGCAGTCACGAACGGAAGCAGTGTAAAAGCAAATCGTCATGCTGTGCAAACTGTCTGTCTATTAATGAAAAACAAGATAAAACGCTAGATACGAACCATGCTGTGTGGGATAGTAATTGTCTGTGTTTGCAAAAACATGAGGGTCTTATACGAAGTAAGACAAATTACTTCGAATAGATAAGTGCATTTTATCTAATCTCTGTTTTAATTTTTACTGGAAGTTTATCCCATTTCAACTTCAACTTTATCTCAAACTTTTTAAAAAACTTTCCATTTTTTATCCTTTTATCTTTTTTTAACCTGTTGTTTGTGTTTTTTTTTTTGCTGTATTTTGAAATGACTGTATTATCAGAATTTGATGTCATCGAAGGCGGAGAGCATAATTTGATCATAGGATGTGTAAATATTAGATCACTTACTAGCTGTTTTTGTGATGTTAAAGATTATGTGTTGTCACAAAATTTTGATATCATCGGATTCACCGAAACGTGGCTCAAACCACACATCATTGATAATGATATCCATGTTCCAGGATTTCAGTTGTTTAGATGTGACAGGAAAGATAGGAGAGGCGGTGGAGTCGCTCTCTATGTGAGAAAAGGACTGCATTGCTTCCAAGTATCTGATTTTAACTTTTCAACACAAGAGGGCCTTGAACAACTTTGGGTTAGGGTTAAAATAAACAAAAAAGCATTTGCTGTGGGTGTTGTGTACAGACCTCCCAATGTTGATTATACAGCTTTGACAGGCCTGGAAGACTCACTACTTACTGTTTTCACATCATCTGATCATATAGTATGCATGGGTGATCTAAATATAAATGTTTTGAATAAACAAGGCCTGTACTATTCATTCATGTCAACAATTTTCGAGGATTTCAATTTGAATCAAATAGTAAGTCAGGAAACAAGAGTAACAGATAACAGCAGAAGTCTGATAGATGTGGTATTCATAGATAAAAACTTAAACATCACAAAAACCGGAGCTGTAAATCTACCTTTCACGGATCATTATTTGGTATACTTTTGTACAGATTATCCAGCCAGCTTCTACAGACAAACATATATACGTATCCGCGATTTAAGGAATTTAGATACCAACTTACTTGCTGAGGTAGCTTCATCAATGTACTGGTTAGGAGTTATCAACTTCGAAGATCTTGAATCCAAGCTAAGCTACTTGTATGATTTGATCAATATTTTGCTAGACATATGCGCGCCCATCAAAACAGTAAAAGTAACAAAGCCACGCTATCCTTGGATCACCCAAAACATTAAGTTCTTGATGAGATTGAGAAACAATGCATATATGAAATATAAAAAAGGGGTAAGGGATGCTCTTTCTGCAGATTTGATCAATGTCAAATGGGTTTATTATTTATATATTATTAAACAACTCAGAAATTTTGTAACAGCTTCCATAAGAAGAGAAAAAAAAGCCTATATAGAACTGCAGCTTAAAGAAGGTAGAAGTTCCCGTGATTGGTGGCGAACCATCAAACAACTAGGTGTACATAATCCTGTTAAAGATACTTTAGAATGCAAATTGCAACCTGATTTAGTGAACAAATATTTCCTAAATTCTATTCCAGATAATTGTGTTGATACCAGTATTATTCATCATTACAATAGCAATGTTTTGCCATCTATAGACAACTTGTTTCAGTTAAAACCGGTCACGGAGGATAAAATATTACAGATTTTCAATAAAATAAAATCTCGGGCGGTTGGATTAGATGGTTTGAATATAAATATGTTAGCTCTAGTGTTTCCTTTTTGTTCTAAAGCGATTACTCATATAATTAACTATTCGCTTGAAAAAGGGTTAGTTCCTAAAATTTGGAAAGCCGCATGCGTTAGGCCTCTTGCTAAAATTGATGCTCCGGAAGGACCTGATGATTATAGACCAATTAGTATCCTTCCAGTGTTATCAAAACTATTAGAAAAAATTGTATATGAGCAATTGATGCAGCACGTCACTACCTTCAACATAATTCCATCTACGCAGTCGGGGTTTCGAAAAAACCACAGCACCGTAACAACTCTGGTCGATGTCTGTGACGACTTCATAGGGGCAATAGATAATTCTAAAGTTACTACTGCTGTCATGATAGATCTAAGTAAGGCCTTTGATTGCCTCAACCATAAACTACTTTTTGCAAAAGTTCATTATCTTGGCTTCTCCGATAGTTCGATTAATTGGTTTCGCAGTTATTTTCATGAACGCATTCAGCAGGTAAAAGTCGGTGACATCTTATCACAGGAGGGTACTATCTCCAAAGGTATACCACAGGGGTCTATACTTGGACGTATTCTGTTTTCTCTTTATGTAGCGGACTTAGATAAAGTCACTAAATACTGCAAATTACATACCTACGCCGATGATACACAGATTTATCTCTGTTACAACCCTGCTATGTACATTGAAGCGAATGAGATGCTGTCTAAGGATTTAAATAGTATATGTGTGTGGTATAACAAACATGGCTTATGTATTAACCCTAGAAAGTCGGCTATCATAACTATTAAATCTAAATTCAGCAAATTCAATAGTGAATTAATAAAGCTGTGTATTGGAGGTGATGAAGTTTGCCACAAGACATCGGTTCGCAACTTGGGCATCACATTTGATGAGAACCTGTGCTTCCATGATCATGTCACCAAAGCTGTTCAGGGTTCCTATGCTAAGTTGAAGTCAATTTATAGCTATAAAAATGTATTGTCCAAGCAGACCAAGGTTAAGCTGGGTGACTCCCTTATCCTAAGTAAACTTGAATACGGGGACCTTGTATATGGTCCATGTCTAATACAGAGTGAGGTATACGGACTTCAAAAAGTGCAAAACAGCTGCATAAGATTCCGTTTAGGTATTCAAAGGCGGGAGAGGGTATCTGATCATATTAAAAATATTCAATGGCTTACTCAAAAGCGGGAGAGGGTATCTGATCATATTAAAAATATTCAATGGCTTACTATGCGACAAAGGTGGATACTGCATCTATTATCATTGGTCCACAGTATTATGATAAATAAAATGCCTCCTTATTTGAAGAACAAACTTACCATGAGATGTGATCATCACTCAGCGAACCTGCGTTTTGTAGGATATACTCTTCACTTGCCTCGGCACCGAACAACCCAATTCAGAAAGAGCTTTTCATATGTGGCGCTCGATTTCTACAATAAAGTACCTCAATCTTTGAAAACTCTATCTGTGTCCAGCTTTAAAAGAAAAGTTAGGCTCTTTGTCTTTGATGACATGTAGCATGTATTTTTTTTTGATTTCATGTAGCATGTATTTTTATGTAATGTTATTTTTATATTTGTTTATTTGTGCATGTTTTCTCACTCGTCACTTTTCATTTGTTTATGTTTTGCTTACACATTTGTTACTGTTTACTTTTAATTTTTATATCTTCCGCCATATACCTAATATTTTCTTTTTTTAAAGTTACTTCTAATCACGGTTTTTGATTCTGCTACGTACTCTGTTGCTGCACGTTTCTCTTTTGGTCTTTTGGTGATTATACCATGCTACGATTCTATAAAAAAAAATTTTTTCTGCTTTAAATGTTATTATCTTCAATGTATTTTTGTTGTATTTGCATGCACTTGAGTTTTTTTTAGCCCTGGTTGGTTCTGAAAAACAGCTTGTGCTGATGTAACCCTCCAGGTAAAATAAAGGCCATTTATTATTATTATTATTATTAATACAAAAATCCTCACTATGCACCTCTATACATACAGTGGTTTTCTTTAATGACCCCTTTCGCCTTTGATTTTTTGAACGGATCAATTCAAAAAATTGAAACTTGAGGTAATGAAATTGATGCATAGATACCATATTTTAGAGTAAAATTGACAGATGAAAATACCAAGATGGCCGCTGGGCGCCATCTTGGAACAAAAATTATATGAAAACGGGGGTCTTGTCATTTTGAAGCTCCTGACGAGTACTTTATAACCCTAGAATATAAAGTCAATACCTTTACCTACTACAAAATGGTGGTACATTTAATAATTACTTGAATACATTGAAATTTAACTTGATAATTCGAATAAATTCATTGAGTTCAGTTTAGAAGATGCTGGGAATGGTTGCCTTCAACTTCTTGACACAGTAACAGCCGATCCGCAATTTCGCGTCGAAAATTTTCAAATATAGTAGCATCGATATTTCTACAAATATTTGTTATTCTCAGCCGTATATCCAATATTGAAGCAGGTTCAGTTTCATACACCTTTTGCTTCAAATAGCCCTATAAAATAGTGTAAAGGTGTCAAATCCACAGGACCTCGACGGCCAATCCAACGACCGGGGAAATTGTTATCTAAATGATTCCTAACTCGCCTGTAGTAGTTTGATGGAGCACCATCTTGCTGGAATACAATATCAGTATCGAATTCATCAGGTTTCGCTTCGACGATTTCAGTGATTAGAGGGTCAATAGTATTTTCTAGCATATCCAAATACAGTTCCCCGTTAAAGTTTGTTCGATGAATAGATGGCCCTACAAAATGACTTCTCAATATCCCAGCCCAAACGTTAATTTTTTGTGGATATTAAGTATGAGTTTCCCGGAAGACGTGAGGATTGGTGTCACTCCAATAACGACAATTTTGTCTATGTACATTACCGTTGAGAAAAAATGTACATTCATCACTAAAACAAATATTTTGGATATAGGTAGGATGCCGTGCAATGGTTTTCGTCATAGTCCCGCAGAATTCTGTTCTTCGATCAGGGTCATCTTCAGTTAGCTGATGTACCATTTAGTTAGCTGATAATTTAGTATGGGTGATACTTATTGTTTTTCAAAAGTCTCCCTACAGTAGAAGGACAAACCTCACATACATTCGCGATGGAGGAAGTAGACTATTGGGGATTTACTATGATCTCACCAATAATTGGTTCAAATAATTATTATTTGAACTTGCTTTTCTTCCGGTATGGTCGGATGATCTGGGGGCTGTTTGTTGTTTACACTACAAGTAGCTGTAAATTTAGATACAAGTTCAATTAAATATTTTCTACAAATAAGACGATTCGGGAAACGATCATTGAAAATCCTTTCGGTCTCGAGAAAGTTACGCGTCGCACCATAAATAAAAATCGCTTCGATTTTTTCTTCCAATGGACGAGAATTGACCATTTTAAAAATAGTTCAAAAGTATCTAGCACTAAAACCGAAGACTAAATAAGAATATTTTAACTGTACAATGATGTTTGTTTTCGTAATGATATTCTTGTCACTGTCAACAAAAAAAAATAGCAAAACAAGTTTTTATCGCTGTTGCTGTGAATACGGCAGGGAATTACAATTATTTGTAGAGATATGCATGTTAGTGGGTTTGTGTTCAAGTAATTATTAAATGTACCATTTTGTAGTAGGTAAAGGTATTGACTTTATATTCTAGGATTATAAAGTATTCGTCAGGAGCTTCAAAATGATGGGCCACGAGACCCCCGTTTTCATATAATTTTTTTTTAAGATGGCGCCCAGCGGCCACCTTGACATTTCCATCTGTCAATTTTACGCTAAAATATGGTATCCTTGGATCAGGTTCATTACCTCACGTATTAATTTTTTGAATTGATCCGTTCAAAAAATCAAAGGGGAGGGAGACATTGAAGGAAAGCACTGTATATTGCCGTTTCCTTCGAGCTATAGTGTACAACTTACAGCTTAGATTTCCAGTAATGCCATGAAGCAGATTTTACATCACATCAAAGCCAAAGATTAATAACTGAATCATCATGACGTTTAGGCAACACGTACTACTAGAAAACAAGTTCACAACGTGTTCATCAGCTAGTGCTAACTTAACATTTTGTAGAAAAACCTAGATAATGTCACAAAAACCGAATGCAATGTCTAAAACAAACGACATAATGTCTCTTTTCAAGATACGTAATACCCGCGCCGAAATCCTAATTATCGAGGACAAAGATGACAGTTGCTAAGAGGACATTAAACATTTAGAGTGAAATTTAAGGTCACTATAATTGAAAAACGCTCATCTAATTTAGCTAATTACCGAGTTTGAACTGGATATTATCATATTATCTGAAACATGACTAAAACATAATTTACAAATGAAAGGCTTTAATATAGTTGAAAAGTAACAGGGGACATGGCGGTGCAGCAATATTGACATAACAACAAATAAGTTTTGAAGAAGTCAAAGCGAGTATAAAATGTAACTGAAGTGTAGAAATGAATAATGGAACTTACCTTAGTATCTATTCATACATTTCTTATGTTGCTTTTAAGCTGCATAATATACTATTATACCATATTCGGTGCTGCATGCGCATGGTTTATGGAATCAAAATAATATTTTCTGGCAGCTTTAACAGACATGTTATTCGCCATATGATTAAACAATGTAGCTAAGAGTACAAGATGAAGCCGGAATTTTTCATCTTGCACTTGTATATATTTATACAACACCTGCAATTATATGACTAAGCCATTTCAACACAAGGCTTCTCCTTGTTACCAAAGGTGTTATCCCATCGTCCAGTCAAAAGCTTGCCAGACTACATATATCCAATTTTCCACCTTGGCCACGAAATAACATCACGTCTGGTCCGACGAGACAGAGACGAAAGAAAAAAAAGAAGAGCACCTTGGTGGTGTATACCCTGAGCAGTCGTATATCTTGAATTTTATCTGAGTCGGCTTACGGCAGCCTTCAGGTGCATGCTACCGCATTCGAATGTGCCACCCACCTTCCCTCCTGCTACCGTTCCGTTACCCCTCCTTCCAAACAGAAACTTGCGACAGAGAAAATATAAAATTGATCAGTTTGTTATCACTACCTTCCAGTGGTAGCGAGCATTATTTAGGATGCTTGAGATTTCAGGTGTGCTGCCACAGCAACAACGTCGGGCCGCAAAAAATATAAAATAACCAAATGAAAAATGTACCTATGGTCGAATCAGAAGACTATTAGTATCTTTAAACCCCTCTTCATTGTGATCAAAATTAGGCCAATACATGCAATCGTAATGAAGAGACGTTGCATTTCTAATTTCACACTTTCTTTATCCCGTCACAATAAGGAATGAAGACCGATTCTAATATCTGCAAATATAGAGTGGGTCATCCGTTGGTTTATTTTTTAAATTGGTCTTAAAACCACACTCTTCAGTAATATGTAACACTAGATACTTTATTCAAAAGAATACACCATCCGATTATTTATGAAAAACAATTTCAGCTAAATGGCTGCCGCGGCTGGCCTGGCAGTAGTCCATCCTCTTAACCCAATTTTGAAGCACATTTTCGATAGTTTGTGGCTCTATTTAATCAATAGCTCGACGGATATTTTCCTTAAGAACATCAATTGTTTGAGGATCGTTAGTGTAACAGCGGTCCTTAACAGTACCCCTAGGAAGTAATCCATGGGCGTTAAATCACAGCTGCCAAGCAGGCCAATGAACGTCTCCAAAACGGCTGATAACGCGATGACCGAACTTAGTATGTAAAAGATCGATTGTTTCACGGCTGTTGCGCCAACCTGCTGGAACCAGATTGTGCAAGTGCATGTCGTCTAATAGTGGCCATAAAAAACTTCTCAACATGTTTCTAAGGCGTCCTCGTTTACCGTCACGCTGTTACCATCTTCATCTTAAAAAAAGTAGGGACCAATAATCCCACCACTCCAAAAGCCACACCAAACAGTTACTCTTTTTAGATACATTAGTTTTTCTATGACCACATGTGGATTTTCAGAACCTCAAATCCTACAGTTCTGCTTGTAAACGTAACCTCCCAGATGGAAATGGGCTTCGTTCGAAAAGATGATTTGACGACCAAAATTGACATCCGTTTCCAATTGATTTAGAGCCCACACAGAGAAACGATATCGAAGCAGATGGTCATTTTGTTTCAACTCTTGCACAAGCTGCACCTTGTAAGGAAAGAATCCCAGATCGTTATGCAATATTCTCCGCACAGAAGTGCTGATGCCCACTTGTTGTGCTCTGGGCAACAGCAGCAATGTTTTCGGCTATACGCACGGGTCGAACCAGGGGGGTGAAACTACTATGGGCAAATGGGAAACAAAGCATTGTTGCTGGTGTACAATATGACAACCATGTCGCACCCTCAAAAAATGACGGCTTATTCGCAACTGACGTTGTCTGATTGGTCAGATTTAAATTTCCGGCAGGTTTCTTGCTGTGTATCTCGCATTCTGGAGGAGGGTGGGCCTAGGAGAAGAATAACAATCTTATCCGACAGCCAGGCTGCAATGAAAGCACTAAGTGCCTGTAAGATTACTTCGAGTCTTGTATTGCAATGAAGCGGCCTCTGCACTGACTCCTTGTGGTGGCCGGAATGCATCTAATTTCACGATTAATTCATTCATACCCCAGCTTTTCCCCAGCAGCTTCTTTTCTCCAGCTCACCGGCAGAGATCGACTTCTCACGCTGAATTCCTGCACCAGCAAAGCTGTAGGTTAGGTTGATCGAACAGGAAAAGAGGTCGTCGACATGTAAGAGGAACAGTTTCGAAGCCACGACCAATCCCTGGGAAACACCCGCGTTGACATTGTCGGATGAAGGGGAGAAGCCGTCAATTACGACGGATATCTTGCGGTCAGAGAGGAAGTTACCCACTTATCTGCAAAGCTTCTCTGGGCGGCGATACGATGGAAGCTTCCATAAGAGAGCACCATGTCACAGCTGATCGAATGCTTTTGTGATATGAAGAGCAACGGCGTGAGCCTTACCATAAGACTGAATGAGTTTATTCCTCAGTTCTGTGATGTAATCTAGGAGGTCTCCGGTAGATCGCTGATGCCGGAAACCATGCTGTCTGCGCTAATCAAGCAGTGACATTTGAGGTACTCCAGAACCTCCCGAATTATGCACCTCTCCATCACCTTACTTATAACAGAAAGCCGAGCTATAGGCATGGATATAGGTTTTAAATGAAAATTTCCAGTTTTCTGGGAAAGGGTCGGATTCGTAAGATATTTGGAAGAGACACGAAACACTGAACCTTGTATATAAATACCACTACCTCAATGTCATCTTACAGCTTATGCTTAGAACATGTAGTAAAGATAGGTTAAAAACTACACTTTATGGATCAGTATAAAGATTATTCTGCTTTATTTAGATAAACCGCCGTAGCAGTCCTGTTGTGCGTGACCAAGTTAGAAATGTCAGAGAGAGGAGCAGTCTGCTGGCCAGTATTTGATACCAATAAGTGGCGTTACGAATTGTTAGCAGTGCCCCCTACATTCCGTCCAACAGGTACATAATACATGATGAGCGGTAGACAGGGGAACATAATCCGGCCGTACAGGATCCCCAGGGAGAGCTGAATTGTAATATTCGGGCTTGATGGGATACCTAAATACATATATACTTCAAGTGGGGGAGGGATAATATATACGTAGTATGGTATTCTACGTATTGCTGCATTACGAAAAATTAGTGTTGGTAGCCTGATGGTATATTTCATGGGAAATTGTTCCATTCAGTCTGGAGCTTACTGTAGCAGCGAGTTCAGCCTATTCTTTGCCATGTGTGAAGGACTGACAGACGCATGTACCTTCAAACCTCTCTTACACTATTTTAAATCTTTTTAGTATTACTTGAAGCTCCAGGATAGACATATCAATTGCATGTAATCGATCACTCTTCTTAAAATTTATAATGAGTCTATTTGGAAATGATTAAATCTTTTTCGTGTTTGATTATAACTTTGCCGCCACTGCAACGTTTTTACTTCCTACGTCACTGGGCGACGAAGAAACATTTCGAAAATGAGATATTATGTTTTTTGAAAGTTATATGACATGCCAATCGCATGTCACTTATTTCTGGCGATTTGTCTGCCTATATGTCTGTCGGTCTTTTGAGCTCCCAGTCTGTCGGTTTGTCGGTCTGTAATGCCAAGGACGAAAGAGCTTTTTAGTTTTTGAAAATTGGTACAGTGGCGGCGGAGGAAAAGGCCAGAAGTGAAAAAATAAAAATCGCTCAAACTTCAGTCTTTGACGTTTCAGAGGCTCCTGATCATTTTTGAAAAAACATTTCAAAGCAAAAAATTAGGGATAGAGGGTTGTAGAGGGTGAGGAGGGTATACTTTAGTTTTATGATGTTAGTATACACACCTATTAGTCATATTATATCTATCCTAAATTACTGTGATATCGTCTATTTTCCGTCATTAGATTGCTGTACAAAAAAATATTTTAACAAATCATTCAAAACAAGTGTGTACGGCTTCGATTACGAAAATTTGACCATCTTTCATCCAATAACCAGATATTGAAGTGGATGAAATTTGAGAATTTGTTTGGCTATTTAATTTTCATACATAAATCGTTGCACACGTCAAAGGCCTCATACCTCAGAGAAAAATTGATGTTAGAAAGGATGTTCACACTAGATCGTTAACGGGGCTCCTACAATCACGACCACCATCTGCTAAGGTAACGGGGGGGTGAAAAGGAAACCAGGGTGGGCTGGGCCTAGACGGTCGTCGGCGCTACTTTAAAAGAGGAAAGGGTGACTGCGGGTCCATACCAAGGTAAATTTTTATAATACAGAGTCGGATTTCGATTAGCGATCTAGAATGTAAATCGTTTCTTATTTTGGTACTCAGCAAGTGATCAATTAGTATTTTTCTCCCCTTGTTACTGTTCGTCGATATTGTGTTGTTGAATTGTTGGTGTGACTGTTCTTGAGTGCCTTTTTTATCAAGGCTAATAATGGACAATAAAGGGTCATATGCGACCATCTTAATTACGAATGCAGCGAGTTTAATTCATGATGAGGTCAACAATAGTGTGGAACAGTTCAACTCTATAATCGCAAAATACATTGGGGTAAGCGAATAAATTATTGCAAAAAGAGGTCATACCATGGCAGATGTGCTGCAGCTGTAATGAGCCACAATACCCAGCGGCCTGTATATGTGGCCAACATACATTTGCGTCCTAAGCTTAGTCCAACCTCGCTTATCACTAAGATGGAACAAAGACTCAAACGCAAGAATCTTGAAAAGAAACTCAGACCAAAAATAGCTGATATAAAAATAACTAACAATTCGGGTAGCAATTCCAAAAAAAATGAATAGTTTTATGGCGAATTCAATCAAAAACCTGACATTAACTATATTGATTTGGAGGTTGCTAAGCGGAAATTTTTAGGGAAACTTAAAAAACGTGACGACGAGATTTTGCAGATCGAACAAGTCACCAAATCACAGGACTGTACTTTGTCGCGCCTTCATCGGAGGATAAGGTTGACAGCGTCTAGATTTGGTGAAGTTTGTAGAAGAAGGCAGACAACAAGCTGTAAGGTTCTAGTAAACTCCATCATATACCCAACAGAGTTTTCTAGTAACGCAATAAAAAAGGCAATACAAAAGCATTGGACACCGCAGTTCAGTCTTGTGTTTGTTTATTGATCGCACACATCCATTTCTGGCAGCATCGCATCCATCTACCTATTACAGTAGACAAGAAATGTACTACATCCAGGTATGAGCCTACCTATTTATTGCTTTGCAAAAACTACCTAACTGTTTCCTCTTATTTCGACGGCATAAGATATTTTTATGACTCTCATTCAATTGTTACCATGTACCACGTGACCCTTGTAAACATATTTGTGTTTACTGACATGAATAAATGAATTGTAATTTCAGTTCTTGAATTTATTTTAGGAAAGATATCAAATTATTTGAATACCTTTTTTCTTAGTCGGAACGCACCGTCGCGACGCTTGGACTGGCAGGACGAAACAGTAGACGAATTTCGCCCAAAAACCTATTTGCACTTCACAGTTTACGTTATTTTTATTATTTCCAAATGAAACGTCCACATGGTGCTAACGATACACTTTTTCGATTTTATCCACTAGGATCTTTTTAAAATATCAAGAAGTTGAGCACAAATAGCATTTTAACCCACCATAATTCTTGCGCAAAGACAAAAATTTTCAAAAAGCTCTGATAGCACCTTAGGCAATTATGTCCTGCTTATATCCAGAAAAAGATCACAAACTGCAGAACACAAATTGAACGTAACGGCGAAATGGATACATTTTATGGGTCATGAAATTCAAATGAAAATGCAGGTATAAAATCTACCAAATTATCGTTCTCAAAAACATATTTCCTTGAAATATCGATAATTTTAAAGTTCCACGCTAGAATTCCCCTATACTTGACTGGAGTGATATTCGAATTCATTCTTTTCTACTGTCGGCAGTTGCAGATAGATTTGTTAGCTCTTGGTGTCAAACCTATAGAGCAGGTACCGATTTTTTCAAATCGTGAGCACATTAGTCGTCGGATTTTCTCTACTTAAATTTTCTGTAATCACTGGGATCAGAAGCTTCTTAATAATAGAACGCGTTTCACTGGTATCAAAGATGCAACATTTAGAATCACCTTCCCCCAACCCCCACTTTTTAAGCAGTACAATTTTTTTCTGTCAATGATAAGGAACCCCTGTAACGTCAAAAACGGACTTTCAGCAATTGTTACTTTTTCTTTTTTGCCTATAGCACCGTTGCTACTGGACTAAAACTACAAAGCTTGGGCATACTAGTATGGAAATTTCATAAAAATCCGAGCGGTTATTTCCAATTTTTCGCGATTACAATACGCGCCAATGACGTGGGAAGTAAAACGGCTTTAAAATCGAGGAGTATCAGCAATCGCGATTATGAGTACCTATTTGCAGAACGACTTATCTACGTGATATTATATGAAATAGAGCCACCAAATTATCTGAATACGTCCTTTCTTAGTCCGTACATTTCGCCGCAACGCTTGGGTTGGCAGCACGAAACAGTAGACAAAATTCGTCCAAAATACGATTTGTAGAGGTTTGCGCGCTTCGAAATTGACGCTTTATTTTTTGATAGTTTTAGATGAAATTTTCACAGAGTGCTGAAAACAAAACCCCACAGGGTCACTTTTTCATTTTTTCACTAGGATCTTTTTAAAAAAATCGCGAAGTTGAACAGAAAAAATTGTGCACTTCAACCCATCATAAAACTTGTGCAAAAACAAAATTTCAAAAAGTGCTCCTATTACACCCTGGGCAATTATCTTCTCAACATACTGTATGAATAATTCAAAAATATTGAAAAATGGAGTGTCAGTTGAAGCAGCTGAACCTTTGTGAATGGCTTGAAACTCACTGCGTCGGAACCGCCTTAAGACACAAAATTATAAGAGTTACACCGCACAAAACAACATTATTTAAATGAAGTTTTTTTGTCCTTATCTGTTTTACTCTTTAAGACAGGACATACATTTCTGTATTGTGTTACCAATCGCTAACTGATTAGTTAACACGTTCACGACGACAATGCATGGAGTAAAACACGACTGTAGCCGATAATTGTTTTTTTTTTTCGTTTTTTTAGTGCAAATGTACGTTTTCTGTAATGTAATTTCTAGAAAATGTGTGAGTATTATTTTGAGTTTTGAATACCTTTTTCAATATGTACACCAATGGTACACGACGGCTTTGTTGATTCTTTTTTTTCATTATAGCTGTAGTGTACCACGGGTGGACATTGAGGGAAATAAAAACTTCAGAACACAAGCGGTGTCAAAGAGGCTAGTAATAAAGCCAATCGTATCTCTACATTTTGTAAAGATTGTCCAGAGCAACTGACACTATGTCTTCAATGTTTCATTGAAATTCATAAGTAAAGTTATGTTACCTACCTAAATGTGCTTACTTCCATTGTTGGGAAAAATATTTTTGCGTTATTTTTCGATAATTATTTTAACTAATTACTTAGTTTAGTTACTTCATATAGTTGTTACAGTGTGTTTTAGAAATAAAATCTTTTGAAAATCATGGATGTTTATACCTCTAATTAAATGTCATATAAAATTCACAATTATAGCCAAATGCGGCACCGGTGGCGCACTAGTGTGTATTTACTATATCTATATACTATATCTCTATACAGCCGTATGCCGAATATACAATTCCTTACTATAAGCCGTAAGGAATGGTAGCGCGTGAAATAATCAATTGGCAGTGTACCACCGGTGACCAATGACGATTTTTGACAAGATAGGCGTTGTACCACCGGTGTACCACGTGGTCGTGAACGTGTTAAGTGTAAGACTAGCGAGTATTTCACACATTATACGTTTCACCGTAAATTTGCCTTTAAAACCTAGAATGATAGAATGGCCTCTGCGTCCAGCGTAACGCCCTTGATTGTTCTGCAAGTACTGCGGCGACGCTTCGGTAGCACGCTTCGGTAGGGCACTGCCGCATCTGTCGATTTGGGCAGACTTGCCAGACGGACGGTAAGTACCGCTAGGGCAGAAAAGAATGTCTGTGGACTTATTGTATGGGTCTGTTTGACTGACTTGATCCGTTTAATTCCTTTATTGTACAAGTTCGTAAATAATTTTTCACTAACTTGTACTGAACTCAATCCTGTATGAAGTGATGATGGGATTACATAGGAAGTTCAGAGTCGACGTACGTGGAAGCTGTATAACATCCCGTATACCAGCCATATCAGCGAGTCGTATTGTCCAGCTATTGACCGTACATATACGTCTGGTGCAGGCATTTCTGCACTGCTCCTGATATGTATCTCGATTTATGTTACACGGAGAGCTGGACATTCGACATGACCCCCAGAATGACCCCTGACCCGCACCCTTATTATAAAAGTCATCCTAGCGAAAGCCAGATAAACCTACACACTCGGCCAATTTTGCGCTACTTTGTGAAAATTTCGGTGAAGGTAATGAGGCGTTCACTCGAGTTGGACGAAAGATGATGGTAGCTTGATATCGGAGTGATAAGAAGGGGAAAGAAAGAATTAATATTTCAGCACGCGAGCAAGAGGGATTGATTGTGTTTTCGAGCGATTTCAAATACGGTAGATTGTTTGTTAACTAGTTATGGAATAATATCTGATTTCGTATCAAAAGTGCAAAGCAAAGCAAATAAATAATTTTCTGAAGAAAACATGCTATAAGCGTATGCCTCCAGTGTGTCGGATATTTGTATCTTCAAAGCTATCTTAGATATTATTTTTATTTTTGGAATTTCATTTTAATTGTTTATTCATACTAATACAAAACATTGTTCACAATCATCTTAACGCAGAAGTAAAAACCTCATCATATAGTGTGAAAGCCACCGCATGGTACAACACTTAAAACTTTTATCATCAAATCATCAATTTTGGTAAAAAGCATTTTGGATCAAAAAATTTCTCATACGAGTCTTAAAATCATGTAAAGGCAGTGATCTTATATTTAGTGGCAATTTGTTGAAAAATTTGATTACTCAAAACCCCGGAGCAACTCAGTCGTAAAGATATAGGGATCAAATTTCTCTTATTTCTGATATTATATTCATGCACATTTTCCTGGTAAACATCGAGCACTCATATACACATACAAACTTCGCATAGTCAGCTGCTTCCATTCAATAAACACATGCTTACCATCATCTTTGTATACTAAGTGACATATAAATCCGAACACCCAGTTTAAATGGTTTTATTTTAATAAAAGTTGGTGAATGTATTTATCTTACTGTAAATAACAAGTGAAAAAATTTTCAGCCTTATCACTAACGCTCTAAAAATGAATATTTCAGCCGCAGTAAAGAATCAACGTTGGCGGATTTTGGTTCTTGACATCCTTTACGATCGGTTACGATGCCTAGAGTACGGAGACCTGTACGATTTCGTCAACTTAGTGAGTTTGATAGGGGCCGTATAGTGGGATTTCGGGAAGCTGGACTTTCTTTTCGGGCAATTGCAGTTAGAGTGCAAAGAAGTGTAGACACTGTGGTTAGGTTTTGTCAGGCATGGCTTCGAGAAGGCCGTACGCAAAGAGCAAGGGGCACTGGACGCCGCCGTAGAACAACAGACCGTGAAGATCGCCGCCTAAGATTATTGGCCTTAAGGGACCGTTTCTCCACTACCAGGTCCATTGCAAATGAATGGTTTGCAGAACACGGAAGACCTATTGGCATGCGAAGTGTTTACCGACGAATGAGAAGTTTTGGCTTGTTTTCATACCGGCCACACTGGGTCCTCTCTTTAACTCGAGAACACCGACGTAATCGCCTTGAGTGGTGCAGACAACGGTCACTCTGGGATCAGGAATGGAACAGTATTGTCTTTAGTGACGAGTCTCGATTTTGTTTAGGCATGCACGATGGTCGTGCCAGGGTTAGAAGGCGACGTGGTGAAAGGAGGAATCCACAGTTTTTTGTTGAAAGACATGTTCATCACACTGTTGGAGTTATGGTTTGGGGTGCTATAGCTTATGGTTCCAGGTCACCTTTAATCTTCATCAGAGGTAACATGAACGCGCAGCGTTATATCCACGAAGTTCTAGAACCCCATCTTTTACCCTATCTTGACACCCTGGCAGATCCAACTTTCCAACAAGATAATGCCCGACCACATGTTGCAAGAGTCACAATAGACTTCTTTCAACATAATGATGTCACATTGTTACCATGGCCACCAAGATCTTCCGACTTATCCCCAATTGAGCACGTGTGGGCTATGATGGGTAGGAGATTGCTCAATTTGCAACGTCCTCCTCAGACTCTAGAAGCACTTCGAGAGGAGTTGGTGGTTGCCTGGAATGAGATACCACAGGAGGACATTGACCACCTGATCAGAAACATGCCTAGGTGCGTTGGAGAATGCGTAGCACATCAGGGTGCATCCACACATTATTAAAGGTCAAAGGGCTTTAAAGCAGTGCAATCATTTTGAAATTTTTATCATTTACTTATTATGCTTCATTAAGTACTTATACAAAATTTTATTAAAATAAAACCATTTAAACTGGGTGTTCGGATTTATATGTCACTTAGTATATTTCCGCCCTTCCATCAATATAACTGCCCTCCCCTACAACCCAAACACTCTGGCTTCCCCAGAAGAGTTGCCCTATACAAAAATATTGAATATGCTATGTGCGATTGGAGTAGTGCGAAGTAACAAATTCCGAGAATATTATAGGATAAAATGCATGAAGACTAGAGATATGAGGTTAAGACCAGTTGCAAACAGAAATATTAGAGAATATTAATAAACCACGAAGTAAAAAACTATAAAGCTGTACGTAATAATAATATGTCGTTATTTGTTTGCATTACTTTTTGCGTCGACTTAGTCAAATTGTCGAGGCCATCCTTCGTCATTTTCAATATCATCAAAAACAATAGGAAGAACTTGTAGAGTTGTCTTGATCCAGGAAGAAAATGACAGAAATAAAATATACGTAATGATTGTGATATGAGGTTGGAAGGGAGTATTGAGATAATACCTCATAAATAGAAAGCCAGCTTCCTCACAATACCACCAAATATAATTAGGAATTTGGAAAGACATAATAATAAATTAAACATAGGTAGGAATAACCATGCTGTCTTTGAAAAAGAGACTCGATTGTAATATATACTAAGTGACATATAAATCCAAACACCCAGTTTAACTGGTTTTATTTTAATAAAAGTTGGTGAATGTATTTATCTTACTGTAAATAACAAGTGAAAAGATTTTCAGCCTTATCACTAACGCTCTAAAAATGAATATTTCAGCCGCAGTAAAGAATCAACGTTGGCGGATTTTGGTTCTTGACATCCTTTACGATCGGTTACGATGCCTAGAGTACGGAGACCTGTACGATTTCGTCAACTTAGTGAGTTTGATAGGGGCCGTATAGTGGGACTTCGTGAAGCTGGACTTTCTTTTCGGGCAATTGCAGTTAGAGTGCAAAGAAGTGTAGACACTGTGGTTAGGTGTTGTCAGGCATGGCTTCGAGAAGGCCGTACGCAAAGAGCAAGGGGCACTGGGCGCCGCCGTAGAACAACAGACCGTGAAGATCGCTGCCTAAGATTATTGGCCTTAAGGGACCGTTTCTCCACTACCAGGTCCATTGCAAATGAATGGTTTGCTGAACACGGAAGACCTATTGGCATGCGTAGTGTTTATCGATGAATAAGAAGTTTTGGCTTGTTTTCATACCGGCCACACTGGGTTCTCCCTTTCACTCGAGAACACCGACGTAATCGCCTTGAGTGGTGCAGACAACAGATCAGGAATGGAACAGTATTGTATTATTATTAGTGACGAGTCCCGATTTTGTTTAGGCATGCACGATGGTCGTGCCAGGGTTAGAAGGCGACGTGGTGAAAGGAGGAATCCACAGTTTTTTGTTGAAAGACATGTTCATCACACTGTTGGAGTTATGGTTTGGGGTGCTATAGCTTATGGTTCCAGATCACCTTTAATCTTCATCAGAGGTAACATGAACGCGGAGCGTTATATCCACGAAGTTCTAGAACCCCATCTTTTACCTTATCTTGACACCCTGGCAGATCCAACTTTCCAACAAGATAATGCCCGACCACATGTTGCAAGAGTCACAATAGACTTCTTTCAACATAATGATGTCTCATTGTTACCATGGCCACCAATATCTCCCGACTTATCCCCAATTGAGCACGTGTGGGATATGATGGGTAGGAGATTGCTCAATTTGCAACGTGCTCCTCAGACTCTAGAAGCACTTCGAGAGGAGTTGGTGGTTGCCTGGAATGAGATACCACAGGAGGACATTGACCACCTGATCAGAAGCATGCCTAGGCGCGTTGGAGAATGCGTAGCACATCAGGGTGCATCCACACATTATTAAAGGTCAAAGGGCTTTAAAGCAGTGCAATCATTTTGAAATTTTTATCATTTCCTTATTATGCTTCATTAAGTACTTATACAAAATTTTATTAAAATAAAACCATTTAAACTGGGTGTTCGGATTTATATGTCACTTAGTATAGTTAGGTGCAACCAATCCATGTCTCTGTCCCATTAACTGCAGGTAAGGTTAATTAAACAGAAAACAAATGAAAAATTCTGCAGGTTTTTATGAAATTGCCATAGCTAATGTTTAGAGATCACTAGATGCAATAAAGATGATAAGCTATTTATGTATATATCTATGTTCACATCAATTGTTGACATTTTTGAGACTTTTCAATGCGCAGACGCTTACGCCATATTCTATGCCCTCTAGATTTCCGATAGCCACACCTTTGGCGACAGAATTGGCCTCATACGAATACGTGTCTTCGTGATAAGATGATATAAAATGACATATTTCAGTCACATAGTACTACCAGAGGGTACAGCCTATCAAAAAATCAGGATCTACTATTAACGCCAACTTGAGACCTATCCTTTTGGTAGGATTTCCGTTGATGTCAACTGTTACCATGATTTTTCGAAATATTCGATTTACTTACTTATATTATTGTATATGGTACATGATACATTTCTTGATTCTGTAGTTTGATTTATGGCATTCGTGATGTCAGACTATTAAAGCGTAGCCAACCCTGGGAAAAATTCTTCTGCAGTTTCTTTCTTCAATCGGAACTTGTTGACAAATTTAAGTACAGCTCTGAAATTGTGTGTGAATATTCCTCTTTTACGGAAGAATGAAAGAAGTGATTACTTTTGTTCTTATCACTTTTCCTTTTCGAAAAATCTTTCATTTTCTTGGAACCTCGACTCACAGCAATTTGAGTTTTCTAGAAAAGCAAACATTTTTCGAAGAGAAAAACTGATGAGAATAAAAGTAATCACTTCTTTCATTAATCCATAAAAGTGGAATATTCACATACAATTTCAGAACTGTACTACTATTTGTTAACGATCGAAGAACAAATCTGCAATAAAATGCACAAAAAATGCATTTTATGGCAAACAAAAATTAAAAACGATGTTTTTTTGGTCATCTCTATACACATCATGAAGTAATCAGATGAAAAAAATTTAGAATAAATACTGTTGCAAACAGGTAGCTGAAAGAAATAGAAAAAAAAGACGTGCAGCCCTAAACGTCAGAGAACAGCCATTATAGCAAGCAAACGTGGAATGCACAGTAAAAACTACACAGTCTGCAAGATGACATATCGTCGGTTTTTTTTTACGTTTTTTAGCTTTTTTACATAAAATCCCTGTGGAACATTAGTCAGCGGCATTTTAATAAGGCTTAGTATCATTATTTTCACGTGTTCGACCCAGATTTGGGTAGCATCCGAGTACTCGACATTTTGAATCCTATTCAGAATACATTTATAGTGTTCGAATACATTTGTGGCGTTTGGCATTCTACTAAATACTTTTTTGGTTAGTACTCAGTATTCTGGATATAATAACATTTCTGAATCCAAATATTAGAATACCCACTGTCACGTGCCAAAATCACGTAACCTTTTTTTTCTATTTATCACTTATCAGTAATTTAAATTTCTCTTCATTGATAAGGCCAAACCTCTTTTCAATGATTTTCTTTTTGCAAATTTAATAGTTTATTGATTGTGTAATTTCATTCGTATTATATCTTTCTGTCTTAGTGATTCAGTATGGTGTTGACGATCAGCAAAAAAACTTTGTAGTTTTTCTCCGTTAGCTGGTTTTCTATTAAACATAATATCTTCTCCAAGGCCACTCAAGATTTCTTCCTCTAGAACGTTACATATTCTGCGTGATTCGCTTTTCTGTTTCTGTTGAGGTCGTGGTGCAGGGGTCCTTTTGTCGTTTTCCGGACTCTGGGATATTAGGCCCCAAGCGCCCATTCATGGACTAGCACCCTTTTCTTTTTGTTGTGTAACTTAAGTTTAGTTATTTTGGGTGCCACGTCTTCCATTTTTTTATGGCATGTTGACCCTCAGCGGTAAGTTCTTTTTTATATACCTTCGGACCGCGTGCCTTAATGCGTGTGATGATGACGTTCATTCAATATCTGCGGTTTTTTGTCAATAGAAACAGAAGAAAATCGTCATATTTTCTCCTCCAGTCAGTTGCATCGTTGCAGTTTTGCAAATTGGAAGCCATCCCCTTGAAAAAACGCTGATGTGAACAGGTAAAATATCATTCTAATTAACAATTTCATAGATCATTATACATTTATTATTGCTTATTGAAATTCTTAGAGACTTCTTGATTTTATTAGACAGTCTACGTATTCAAATATGGGGGCAGTACCTACATGGCACCTTCTATTACATTCATCATGATTTTGATTTTTGAGCTGCCATAACTTTTTAGAACCAGGGTATATTAGTTTATTTAGTACATTTTTATCTTTTTTTTCCTTTGCTTTACTTTTCTTGTACAAAAAAATGTACATGGTTTCGTTTCAAGTGCGATTGTTTTCATTGTGTAGTTTTATCTCAGACAGAGAGTAGAGTAGATTTTTAAACAGTCTTTCTCTCTCTAGGGTTTTTTTTTGTATTACCACCATAATTTTTGGGATCGAGGCAAGCAGCCCCTGCCCAGTGACGTGCCCACTACTGGCCACTTTTTTACCAGATTCGAGGACTTCTCGGCCGCGCCTGACAAAGAAGACCTACAGGTTTAGTATTTAGGCGCAAAATATCTGTAAATACTTCAAGCCTGTACCATGGTAGACGTTTCGAGGTTATCTCGAAAAATAATTTTGTCAGGTCGTATTTAAGATTTGTAACATACTTTCTCTTTTTCATTAGTCGCACTCCAGTGGCGGAGCACATGTGCGTTTGGTTTTTTTAATCAATATATTGTGATCCATTCATCTTGTTTATTTGGCTCTCTCTGTGTGTACTGTTACTTAAATTTCGTCATCTCTGTTAGATTCTCCTTTTGTGTGATGGTCAAGCAAAACAAGTTCCGACTAACATCTCGGGGAGTTACTATTACAACAGGTTCAAGCTCTGAGTATTAATAAAGGTTATCAATCCCGTCAAGATCTCGGTAGTGAGTAAAACAGTTGTCAGTATCTCGATCTCGATTTCCACAGCCCCGCCGCTCTTGTGGTTCCTAGCATATTTGTAATAACCAAATATTTGGAGCATCACATCTGTCTCTATTATGTAAAACTGTAACACAAAATCTTTTTAATAAAACGCTAGCAGTATCCAGAGATATAAATCTCTTGTAATCCCCCGTAGGCTAAGTGACACGTGAGATTCCCCTTTTGTGTGGGGATCAAGCAAAACAAGTTCCGGCTAACATCTCGAGGAGTTTTGGCTTAATCCGTCCTAAGTCACTGGCTCTCTTAACCCGCCCCTACTCCCCGCTTTATTGAGCTAGGGCCTAAATTTGCACACCACTAGACAACTGTCTTGCTTGGACCAATCGTTAGATAGCATTTATCATTGTGTTTTATTAAATAACCAAAAAAAAAGGCGTGGCATCACTTTGTATTCAAATCCCGGTATTCGAATCCTGTATTGACATCCTGTTTTCAAATACTGTTTGTTGTTGTTTCTTGTGAATATTGCCTTACGGTTTACGCGTATAAAAACACACTCGGCATGATTGTGGATGGCGCAAATAAAATAGACACGCAAAGTTATTTTGTTTTTGTGGATAGTGGTGCTTCTAAGTTCGCGATGCCGACAGGCCGCTTAAGGAATCAGATTAGACTACGTATACACTTGTGCTTGTGCACCATTGCCATTCTATTTTGTAATGATTTTTAACCTGTCATAATTTGTATGGTATCAGATAAAGTAGATATATAAAAGGTAAGTTTATTTTGCAATTATGTAGGAACTTTTTGTAAGATTCATATATTTTCTTATTAAGTTTTATTCTATTAATTTTCTATATAAATCCAATAAAACAAAGAATGTTCTTTATTATAAAATTAATTTGTTAACTAATTTATTTTTTCTAATATAGACAGGTATTTTTAATCTTTCTATATCTTTATAACTTAAGTACATAAATACATATTTAAAAAGTATTCATATTTAAATGAATCATTGTATTCGAATACAATTTAAAAAACAGTATTCAGGGTTCGTATTCGAATATCGGATTTCAGTATTCGACACACGCATGGTTCGCCGGAGGGATACTTTTTGACGCGTTCACTGTGGACCACTCTGTACATAAGAGGCAGGTGTCACTGATACCAACAGCGGATGTTCTTTGACAGCCAACGTTGACGACACGTTTATTAGCATGGCAGTAAAATCTTGACAAGTCATTAAGGCAATATACGTTTGACGTCCTATCTTGGTGCGCGTGTAACTCATGAGGATCCCCGTTTCCTGTGTCGGAACAGCAAAGTTTCTACGTTTAGTGATGCGAATGAGGTTGATTTCTGTCAGTTGCGTATCTCCATTATTTTAAGCTACAATCTAAACTCTGCTCCTCTACCGTAAACGTTTTAGTTAAATTTCCTCACAAATTTATTGTGTTGCCTGCTATAATGGTGTTATCACAGTGATATAACATTGCGTAATATGTAGGTACTAACGCAATGCTGTTCATTGTGAAAAGTCGAACAATTGGAGAATGGTCGGCTTATTGTTTCTGACATTCGGGGTCTGTAAATTAAGTGATGAGACTGGCAACTTAGGGTTCGATCTGGCAGCACTGGAGGTGTTGGGCTTGGAGGGAATACAGGGGAACATGTAATCTGCATTCAGTACACGTTTGAACTCGCTAGAGTCATTTGGTTATCCTTGACGAATTTTTTGTGAAACAGTTTTTTCTATTGTGTTTTAAAAATTAGTGACTTTAATTTCGAGCAACTGTGTGCTAAAAGGTTCTACTTCAAACTTGGGTACAGTGCAACGGAAACTCTTGCTAAGCAAGTCTACGGAGATAATGTTTTGTCAAGAGTCCAGGTTTTTCGGTCGCTTAAGGCATATTCAGAAGAGAGAGAGTGGATCGAAGATGAACAGCGAAGCGGAAGCCCTTCATCTTCAAGAACCGATGAAAATATCGACAGAATTCAGGATCCTGTACGTTCCGATCGTCGGTTGACAGTCAGGATGATCAGGAAAAAGTTAATTCTGACTCAAATTATAATTCATTAGATCAAGAACAACTGAGTGTTGCATCACGATAATGCTCCTTGTCACACAGCAATGTCAATAAACGAGTTTTTGGCCAGTAAAAACATTCATGTGGCTCCTCAGCCTCCCTATTCGCCTGACTTGGGTCCTTGTGACCTTTTTTCTCTTCGTGAAGTTAAAAAATCACCTCAAGGGTACTCATTTTGGAACAGTCGCAAACATTTACAGTGCTGTAACCGACCAGCTGAAGGCTGTTCCAGTATCGGAGTTCCAGCCCAGGTATGAGGAGTGGAAGAACCATCTCTAGCGCTGTGTGGCTTCACAAGAAAGTTATTTTGAGAGTGAAAATATAAAATTATAATTATATTTGAATAAAAAAATTATAAACAAAGTGTCTCATCACTTAATTTACAGACTTCGTATATAATCGACGAGACTTGAAATGCCAAACGTGCTAATAAAGCAAAAGTAAAGTATAGACAGTGCGTTTCAAAAGGTCCCGCGTACCAATTTTGTTAACAGGTTAAGTAAGCAATCCGAAATTCAGGGTGATGTTTAAACATGTGTACTATTGTAATACCTTGTAAAGGCTGGTAGGTTAGGTATAATGTCAGATAAGAGGTTGGGGGCGAAGCTTATTTATAAGAAAACAAAACTCGATATAGGCGAATAAAAAACCTGGAGGATGTCAGCCAAGGGGGAAGGTTTAACGGACTGAAATGAAATGAGCATATATAAAATATATTATATCAGTAGCTTGACACACTTCACATTCCATATTTTGTGCATGATATTTTGTTCTATGTCATATGTGCTTAAGCTCACTTTAAAGGAGAATGTAATATTTGAAACTTATCCTGTGGTTTTCATGTCGATAATCCCCCATATTTTCCTGTCCAATCGAAACCACATGTGTCGAAAAAAGCATCTTTATTGTAAACGTTTCATTACATGTTTCAAAATAGAAACAGTAGAATAAGTTTAACTGCTTTGGTCTACATCCTCATTAGGAATTTTCAATATGATTAAGTGGGACAACTAACAACGAAGTTTTAATCTCTAAAATATGGTGTTGTTAGAAATTTGTGCTCCTTCTGCATAGTATCCGAAATAATTGCTATGCTTAAACAGTGTCTATTCCAAAACCAATAATTCACTAAAGTATCGCTTTAAGAATAACCGAAAGCCAGGTATTTATTATAAATCTATTATGCCACAGCTTGCAAAAAGGATCATTATTATCTAGAATTTACCGCCAAATTTACGAGCGTTTCGTGACCAAACACATTTCGTAACGTACGTATCAACTTCGATGGGGTCCTGAGTCACCCAAGCATCCCTACGGACTTCCTAAATTAAATAGAAGGTCAACGAACGCTGCTGATGTATCACATTTCGATGTGCCCAATAGTGTCGGACTAGTGTAAGTTGAAAATCGATATTTGCCGGAAATACCACAACCTATTTCCATTAATAACCAGGCTTCATCAATCCTTCAGAGTATACCACAAATGTCATTTCATATATCGACTATTTGTGAGAGCCACTACTGCCGATATAGGCAACACTCGTTTGCTCTGCAGATTTACAGAATTCTGCTCATTATTACCTGCCTTGATATTTTTTAACTAATATCGGTACTGATAATGAATCGATAGCAGTTAATATGATTAATAAACAACAACTTGAGTTATAGTAAAAATTACACTACAGCACCAGCTGCCAACTAACTTTCAGGTTCGAGTGTTAGAGGGAAATTCAATCCGGCCCACGCTACTGCTCCTTTGTTCTCCCGACCAGCCCTGGTGCTCACCCCATCTGGCGGCGTTCAAGTGAAACAGCCGTATTGTTAAGGTATCTTGAAACGCTTTCTAGTTGCACCCGCCCCCTCGTGGGTACGTACCACGGTACCACGGTGCTAGGACGGTAACCTGTATATGTTTAGTAAATAACAACTTGAGAGATACGAAAAATGGGCGCCGGCGGGACTCGAACCCGATCTCTTCCATTCCGTGGAACCGACCTAATAAATTCTCACAATCGGTTGCCATACTGCTTTAATTTCCACTATCAGTCAGATAGATAGGTATATCATACCCATCCAGGCTAAGTAAACTTTAATTATAAATAATCATCCTTATCGTATGGCCTAAGGTCTCCGGACTTAAATCCGCTAAAAATTGCTTTATAATTATATTTTGGTATCCTAAGCTAACCTTGTGGCATAAGCTAAACAGCTGTGTTGGACGCAAGTATTTTTGGGTTAGAAAAGCTCCATTTCGTATGCTGCAAAATACCATTGTCAATGGTACTTCGGACCTCTGTGCGTCTGAAACTCTCAAACTTCCTGTGATTCGCCTAATCATTGTCGTGCAGCTTTAAAAACATTCAGTCTTTTAATCTTTGTTTTGTGTAATTGAAAAATACGTTTAAACATTTGGGAAGTACTGAGCTATTTAACATTTTCACGGTATCCATTTTGTACATGAACATTAGTAGTGTTTTATATTATAATAGTACTAGTATTCCGTTTTCTAGATGACACAGTTCTCATTTTGTGGTTCTCATCATTCATTTTACATCCTACCCCACTGGGCGAAGAAGTATTGTATTCGTGATAAATTTCAAAAATGAGATATTACGATTTTTGGATGTTATATGACATGTAAATCACGAAAAACCATGTCACTCATTTCGATCGGTCGGTTTGTCTGTCCGCTAATCCTTGGACCTCCTATAACTTGAGAAGTACCTCTCAGATTTTGATGAAATCTTCAAACAAGTTTACCACCAAGCCAAGGATGGAAACACGTTATAGCTTTTGAAAATGGGTCCAGTGGCGGCAGAGCTGGGAACATAAACACAAAAAAACTAGAGATTGCTTAAACTTCTTTTGTTTAACGTTCGTATCGAAAGAAAATTCTGTAGGGGTTGAAATTTGGGGATTGGTCTTGCAGCAGGTGGGGGAGGGTATATCGCATTTTTTTAAGACATGGATAAATATATACGAGACACGCGGTCGGTCGGAACGATGCAGTGCAACGGCGACTTTGATACGCCAAGCCCTGCCTTGCGTCTGACAGCATCGCCGGCAGGGGATGTTATAGTATCTTTATGATGTGTTTGGCTGTGGTCCTTTTACATTACCAAATGGTCGACACTTGGGGCAGGGAAAAACTAGCGTCAGCTTTATCGCATGGATGAGGGCTATAGAATATGTATTAATTGTATATGGGCATGTTTGGCAAACTTGACCCATTTAATGTTTTTGTTATACATGTTTGTAGCTAATTCAAAGGGACTAATTTTGACCGAACATAATTCTTTATAAACTCATGACAACGTTGCGTAGGAACTGCCGACTCAACTTATTTGACGCTATTTTTATCCGGTATCTATAAATCCATGTCCTATTTGGCATGCAGTATAAATCGGTTGACGTCCTGCCTTGCCGACCAGATTACGTAACATAATCATCTTATTACGGCGACATATAGTTAGTGACGGGAGAATAGGGATGCAGCGTACGATGGCCGTGGTTTCCTCATAATCGACCACACGTTTGATGGTTAGGCGGGAGAAGCAATTTCCATTTTGCATCCAACTCTGAGCAGATCCCATACGCACAAAACTAGCTCAGAGGAGACAGTCAAAATAATAGACGATACATAGATAATTCATTCTGTATATTTAGGAGGTGAAGAAATTATTACGTATAAAGAACCTAAAAAGATGATGCCAACACTACGAGTCGAAATCTTGTTGATACATCTGTCTTAACAAACATCCAAGCTAGGACAATGCACGCCGCTCTACAACTAGCAATATATAGAAAATGGTGAATGTTGGGGAGATTTCTGTCACGGATGCGTCGCCTGTCTGTTTGTCAATAACAGAAATTATCCTCGTTGGGATGGAGGAATACATCCCTCATATAGTGAAAGTGCCTACACCACAGTTAAATGGCTGGTTCAGCAAATCGTGCGACACTCCTCGTCGGCAGAAGATCAAGCATACAGAACCTTCTTATAAAACCGCACTGTGGAGAACAGATAAACTGACGTCGAGTCCAGAAACAAACATAACGAAGCGGTTCGCAATGCCAAAACCAGCACAATGTAAAAGTTAGACATAGGGTAATGTCGCTGCGAAATCGCAGTCGGTCTTTTTGGACGCTGCTCAAGCATATTGCAAAGAGTAGCCTGCCGCCGGTCACCTTCCAGGATGGAATGACCCAAAGGCTGAGGCGGAAGTACTTGCCAAGAAGGGTGCCGTTGATTGAAAAGGTTCCCTACCTTATGCGGAAAGCAACCTTCAGGCATAAGACCGAAAGACGGGTGCTTTTGTCGGTCGCTCGACATCAAAAAAGCTCCTGACCCGGTCTTGATTCCTGCCGTTGTAGTAAAGAGATGTGCCGCTCCAGTTATTTCGCGTTTCTTCCAGACATCTTACAAATCTCATGTCCAGCTCATTACAAAAACAAATCCATGACCAACCCTAACAACTACAAGCCTATAGCTTCGCTATCTGTTAGAGGGTGATGGAGAGGTGCATAGATCGAAAGCTTCTGGAGTACCTTGGGCGTTACGGCTTGATGAGCAACACGGGAAACCCCCTAGCTTGCATCAAGTGACTCTGGGATAAACGCATCCAGGTCCATGCCGTTGCTCTTGATATCACGAAAGCGTTCAATCAGGAATGCTGCACTCTTATACGAACTTCCTTCCTATAGCATCCCAGAGAAGCTTTGCAGATGGGAAACTGACTTCTCTGGTCGCAAGAAATCCGTCATAATTGACGGGTTCTCTTTATCCCACGAGCCGATCTCTGCCGGTGAACTGGAGAAAGAGATCTAGAAATTATCACTGCATGGGGTTGTAACAATCTGGCACAGTTTAATGCTTCCAAATCCTACCTTGACTAAAAATAACCTCAGTCAAGGCTCGGTACTGTGTCATCAGCATTTCCACGAAGTTCCTGAAGTATATTGTTTACTTGATCTTATGACAAACTTCATATTTGAGTTTTCATAGAAATATTTATAAAATTTCTAATAAAAAAGAATCTCTAGTTTTTGAATTATCTGCTTCAAAAGCTGAATATGCAGCTTATTCTCCGGCTCGATATGGAGACTAAGTACAGTCCGACTTAGTTGCGGCTGAGTGTATTGCATGGGGTCTTGGTGTCCGAAGATTGGAAGAAGCACTAATCCCACCTTAAATGTTATTCAAAGATTGAACTGTCGTTCACAACATTCGCAAGCAAGAGAAATAATATGCTTAATTAAACATAACCAGATAGAGCGAGAAGGGTTATGTGTTCTGTGACAATAAATTTCTAGAAGTCACCGTATATCATTAATTACCGCCAATTAATCAAAGACAAACGTTTTCGTATTTTCAAGAGGACGAACCTGAATATCGAATTCAAGAACCCATATCTATACTTACCAATCGTGCTTGACAATTGAAAGTTTTTCAAATTTATTTTCAAAAACAATAAGTGATATCGGAATGAAGTTTATTTAATTTTCTGACATTATTCCCATGTTTTTCATTCTAAAAGATGAAGATTAATCGTAAAAGCTGCATTATAAGGTCGAAAGAGGAACTAACTGGAAATAGTTCCAGGAAGTGTTAAATAACGCAGAACCACCAGAACCATTCGACGTTAGGGCGTTAAATGTAGGTAGAAATGGAAACTAGATCCCTAGTAGGCTTCCAAAACAGTCAAGCTGGTAGCTACAGCATTGCATTTATAAGTTACGAAGACACCTTGAAAAACCGAAAGGAGTAGGTTAATCACAGCAAGCGCGATGGAACCAGCAACAAGAACTACCTGTTGGATAGCAGTTTGCATAACAAAGGAACATTGGAATGTATGGCGTGCAAGGAAACCAGGGACGCAATCTCAACTGCAGGGGAACACAACAATTTCAAGCTATTGGATATAGAGATCTACTAGCGCAGTTTAAAAGATAAATAATTAAGCCAACATAAATCAACCTTTGTATAGCAACTTCAGTAAGATCCCTGAAGGATTTGGTGTACAAAAGAGGGGCATTTTTTATGTATGACAAATCTCAAAGGTGGTCTGTATGTAGCCTTATGAGGAGAAAAGTAAGTTATTTCAGCATAAGCTGAGCGTATAGAGAACATGACTTGTGGGAACAATTAAATGCTACATGAAACGTTTGGTTACGAAAACTTGTAAATGTGTGAAAACATTTATTTTTTTTACTGAAACTGTCTGAAGTTGGAATTTTAAGTAAGTTCATTATTTGTAGTGCTGACTTATTCATCCTGTAGCTTTTGATAATGCCTTATTCTGTCTGATCAAATTATTTGTGTCTTTTTTTAAATTTTGTTGTTGCAATCTTTTATATGTATCGTACATAAAAATAAATGATAGGCTCAGTTGATTCAGGTATCGTTTATTTGTGATCTATAATTATGTCTGTAGCGGGAGTTGTTTATCAATTAAAATACAGCATTGCTGATATATTCGTAGTTGGTGCGAATATTCAATGTTTCCTAAAGCAGTGTGAGGAAAGCATAAAGATCTTGAAAAAAAGCAAGCTAGAAAATATAGCAAACTTTTGAATGTCATTTCAAAGAAGTTCGCATAACTTCTGCTTATCTACACCGATTTGGATAGTCTTGGTTTCTTTTTCAACCACATTCACCGGTGCTTCTAATGAATGCTCAATCTTGTCAGATTAGTTCAGTTTGTGGCCGCTAGATGACGCAAAATTGCGGCTTACATGTTTCACAATCACCCCAACTATATGAGTATCAAATGAAAGGGCTTGGTGAGAGAATCACAATAAGCATCGTGATGTCGGTCTAAATCCAATATGGCGGCCACCGCAACATGTATTTTTTACAGTCTCATCTATGATTTTAGGGCTTGATGAGAGAAGCACAGTATTACGTCATTCCAACTTGGCGACCGCCCCAAGATGGCGTTTGTAATTATAATAGACAACCTTATGCAATATCGGTATCAAACTCATAAGGCTTTATCAGAGAAACATAACAAGTAACGCGATGTCATTCTAAATCCAATATGGCCATTTATAATTTCCGTAGCCATCGCTATACTGTGGGTATAGCAAGCGCTTGATGGGGGAACATTATAAGCAAAGTGACGTCATTATAGATCCAATATGGCAGCGACCGCTGAATGGCGATTTTTAATTTCCGTGGTCACCGCTATGAGATATGGGTATCACATGGAAGGGCTTGACAGTAGGATGGAGATGTGACAGGCTTTTATTTGAAAACTTGACGTGATCGAGCTTCAAATATTTCCAATCGGAAAAAATGTTTTTAATTTTTAAGTTAACTTTATGAACAGCTAAATAAAAGCTTGTTTTTAAAAATGTGTTTTTCTGTTATATTTATTATTTATCCAGTAGTGGAGGCATACCGACAGCATATGCTTAACGTTTAGATAACACACACAGCTACTAAAATGGAATAATAGCTAGTAAGATGTAGAAATAAAGGCAATCAAGCATGTTAGATAGCACTTCAAAATAGTATTCGTTTTCAAATTGCAGTACCGTAATGAATAAAGGTGCGGTAGGGTTATTACGTAAAAAGCTCATCTAATGTCAAAAAAAAAACGATAAAATGTTAACTGTGCAGTAGGTAGCCGATAGTTCACTCCGCTCCTGCTACAAGTGAGCATGACGTGGATGTCGGGTAGTTCAAAGGTGACATCTTATAGAAAAACCTACATAATGTCGAAAAAAGACAGTCGATTATAAAGCGAGTAGGGGAATTACCGCGCGCTGTTCACTAAACGTATGCATTATTTGCGAGAATCCCCGAAAATGCGTTTCGTTTTCAAGCAAAGACAATGTGAGGTTTGCCATTCGTGTAAAAAAAGTAAATAACTACCGATCATCTAGACTCCCCTACCCCCCATGTCATCCAAAATAAGCAAAGCAAAGATCCCCTCGCCCCCCATAGTGCTCACGTAATACTTGAACGGCCCCTTAGTTGTAATAGACTTCACCCCCAGGGATTTTCTTATCGCTCTCTTGTTTGAAACTCACCAAATTTGCATATGTAATTTCCAGGTTGAATAAGAAAAAATGGATGCGCAACTACTTTTGAGCTTACATCTCAAGTAAGTGTATTTGAGATAAGAAACCAATGGACTTATCATGAAAACAGATTATTAGCACACAAATCCTCGGTATGCGCCTATGCACTGCCGTTTCCTTCCAACTTTAGTATACAGCTTACAGCTTGGTCCTCAATAATGCCATCTCTGAAGCAGATGTTACATCACATCAGAGCCAAACATTGATAGCTGAAGCATCATGACGTTTAGGCAACACGTACCGCTACGGAACGAGTACACATCGAGTGTACAACAGCTAATACTAAATTGACATGTTGTAGAAGAACCTACATGATGTCACAAAATTGCTATATAATGTCAAAAAAAACGACAAACTGTCACTTTTCAAGATACATAATACCCCGGTCAATGTCCAGTTGCTTTGGTGAGAATAGTGTCTTAGGATTTCGCAAAGTACTTTTAACAACAATGTAACTACATTAGCTTGACATTCAAACTTGAGAGCCGCTAGGCTATTTATCAATCTCAAATTCCAACTTAGAAGTATCGTTGTCAGTCCAAAGCCACCAAATTTGTCGTGTAGGATCTCTTGTTTTATCTCAGCTTCAGCTGCAAGTACATATCCATAACTCGCCGTCGTCAGAGTCGAAGTCGGTATTGGAAATTTTATAGCCTGGCTGCAGCTTCTCCATGTGTGTGGATGTATATGTTCTTGTTTTATGACCTGTACCATACAAGACTTATTGCTCACCTGTATACCGAAACTCGTATATAAAAAAATACATCTCGCAAATTCGAATGCCGAGCAGTAAAGTCGTATCGATCACTCAGATGGATATGGCTTTTAAGGAAATAGTAATTTTCTTAATATGCGGTGGATGTAGAAATATTTTAGAGTGATTCTACATCTACAGCTACGGTGTACAAAATGATGGGAGCGCATACATAACATTATAGGTTGAACAACGCTTTCACCATTCCTCGCTCGTTACAGGTAAGCATATTTTGTAAACTACGAGCGTGAATCAAATATGATCCGGACTTTTCTGTTTAACGCGCCATAGATGAATGAAGTGGGACGATGTCTTGATATGTATTTGGTGGGGATGTCAGGAAGAGGGAAGTCAGTCGGTTTGGCGCGCCGAAGTAGATGAGCTCTGAGCTCTTCGTTGCATCATTTCTGAGCAAGAGTTGCACACTTCTGTTGCGCAACGCATCGCCATAAAATTTTTGGCGCGGGAGGACGTAAAACCTTCCGAAATTTTGCGTCGATTAACAGCACAGTTCGGCGATAAGACAGTTTCAACGATACAAGTATACGACTGGCAAAAAAATTGTCAATGGATTGGCGAAAGCCTGGAGAGACAGCACCGCGAAAAGCCAAAACCAGTCTTTCTGCAGGAAAAGTTCTTGCAGCGGTATTTTGGGATTCCAGAGGTGTACTGCTCGTTGATTGATGCTGCTTACTGCTGCCAACTGCTTAAAGGAGTGAAACTGGCCTATCGGCGGAAAAGGCGGGACATGCCTATTTTAATTACCTACCGTTCTGCTCCATGACAACGTCCGGCCACACATAGTTGCATTGACTCAAGAAAAACTAAGCGAAATTCATTAGGAAACACTTGAACATCCGTCTTACAGTTCCGATTTGTTGTCACGTGACTATCACATGTTTGGGTCACTTAAAGAAGACTGGGTAGGTCACCACTCTGACGACGACGAAGATGTGGAAACGTTCGAGCACAATTGGCTACTGACACCACCAGCTTCATTCGTTGATATGGGAATTAAAAAACTTCCGATCCGATGGGAAAAATGCATCAATAAGAGAGGAGATTATGTAGAAAAATAAGATGTAAATAAACTTGAATTTACTATACTAATAAAGTTACTAAAACAAAACGCCGGTATTGGTAGTTTATTAATAATAAAAATAATAATAATCCATTTATTTATCTGTTAATAGTAGGAGGCATTATAACAATTCAAACATCAGACCAGCTGGTGTGACAAAAGTCTTTAGCTCCAGTGGGGTAATTATGGTCGTCCTTTTGTTTTAAAACTGTTATTTGTTTTTATAAGCAAACATTGAAAATTCGTATATGTATGTTAAATACAAGCTATTGTTAAAATATATAGAGATTTGAAAAAAATCCTGCACGACTGAAGTGAATGTAGATTTTCAATGGTAAATGTGTTAGTAATACATGCTTACTACATTGGTTTGATAAAAATCTAATTCCTTAACAACTATTCAGTAATTTGTTACATAGTGATTCCACATGAGGCTCCCAAGTTAAATGACGATCACTGCTTATACCCAGCATTCTGAGGATTTGACTGTCTTTTGACCTTTTTCTACGGTCAGTATAAATCCATTCTTTTCAGACCATTTGTTCGTATATGGACATACGAGTGTGTTCAAGGAATTCCAGTGCTCATGAGAGATGCTGTGCCTTGTCTGCAGTCATCTAACAAAATACCACATTACGGTTGTACCCCATCCCCCGTATTCTCCGTACCTAACACCAGCAGACTGTATCCTGTGTCCCAAACTAAAAAACACGTAGAAAGATACAAGACAATGAGATGAAAAACCTGCACGCCAGAAGAGGATAACTATTTTGAAACGCATAGTGCCGAAAATGTTGTACAATAAAGCTGATACAGCAAAAGTTCGGCATCTTATTGAACGCCGCTTTTCATAGATCCATTATAGCTCAATTATTTTTTGAGATGTAAACTTCGTTTATGAACAATATATGTTTTCATCGAGACTCGTAGCTTGATGATATCATATTCAATGTATGAGATATAACCAAATTTGGTAATGTGAGAGAGAAAAGGTTGCTGCATATACAATGTTTCTCCAATTATTAAAAGTTAGTGAAACACCTATTAATCCAGGCAATCTAGCGAAAATCGAACTTAGTTCCGAGTGGAATTATAAGTAGACCAATTATTTGGTAAAAATGTGTGAAGAGGCTACTGAACGAGAATATGGGTAGTTTGTGCCAGAAAAAAATGTGCATTACAAGATTTTATTTGCGAAGAATAGGGTTAAAAATCATGTTTTTTCATTTTTTTCATTAAGTTTTTTGTCGCTAAGGCAATGAACATTGGCCCCTTTCTAAGCCATAAAACACTCACAGATTAAATTTTTGAGCACCAAAATCGGGCAAAGAATTTTCTGAGCATATCGTAGTATTTACAATTAACCGCTGACGATATTCTGAATACATAAAATCATTTCACAAGGTTGATCAATCCACACATTTATTTCCATTGCCTTGTGAATTATTAAATTTAGAAACTATTTTTCATATTTTTTTAAATCCCACTAAGGTTTTACTACCATGCAACATCAATACCTTCCCAACAAAATAAGCACCAGCCGACAATCGTAGAACTTCCCTGAGCTGTAAAATATATTTTTATAAAAACCATTTTTTACTTGACACAAGGGTAGGGGTCAGTGTCATACGAATAGAGATAATATAGCGAATTGTCAGATTTTTAATGGTTTTATTGCAATAACCTGAAAATTCTTTACCCTATTTTGGTGTTAAAAAATTTAATATGTGAGTGCTTTGGGCTGAAAAAAGGGCACAGGTTTATTCCCTTGGCGTATAAAAGAGGTCGATTAAAAAAATAATATTTAACCTTACTTTTCAAAAACAAAAATTGAAAAGGACTTTTTACCTGGCACAACTCAAATTCTCGTAGAGCAACACTATTCACACATTCTCAATAAATAATTTCCCCCAAATATATTGATATATCTCTTAGACAGATGTGAGAACAATGTATTGTTTCTCTGACGTTGGCAATTTATTTTATTTCTTAGTTAGAATATTTTTTCACGAAGCGGTCAGTGTATATTCAATGTGAAGTTTCAATAACCTCGGTATGAATATTCATGAGTCTTGACAAAGTAAAATGAGCTAATATAAGTAATGCTAAGACACAACGGTATCATAAGAATGGTTTGAGCGGAAGATCCTTACAAAACTGAAAAGCTTGTTTGGAAGTCTGGCAATAATCTTAATTTCCCGGATTCAGTTCATTGCAAAATATTTTCTCCAGCTTACCACCTGTGTGAATATAGCAGAGCTTTAGTATATCACATAAGCAGTACATTAAGAGTCCTTGCTCCACTCTAGAGCCTGCTACTATATTGCACCTGTTCTAAATTAATGAGTTGCGAAATATCAACGTCGTCGTCGCAATGAACACATCGCGCCCTCTGCCACGAGTCTGTAGTACCTTTCGCATAGTCAGAATTAGTTATATCCTCGATCGTAATGGTAATGTGTGCTAACACCTTAAAAGCGTCGATTGGAAAATTTATTATTGGAAAAGGAGCAACTGGAAAATATAGTGTGCACAAATGGAAACGGCCCGTGATACAGAATACGAGGGGATATTGATATCTATTTAGCCTTGGCCATTTTGAATGCATAAAACAAAAGCCAGTTCCAATAACAACAAAATATGATTTTTTATAAGTGCCATTGCAAAGTCTTATGTCAGTAAGTTAAAGCATTATGAAGCAAGACATTTTTAAAGAAAACCCGCGAGTGCGAGAATGGATAAAATGGAATATCGAGCCATCATTAAGTACCAGTACTTGAAATTGGGTTGCTTGCTTCAAAAGAGGGAAGTTTTCCTTTCAAGATGCCGGAAGACCTGAAAGACCCCGGAAATTGTCGACGCAGTTCTGATTTGATATTATCAGACCGAATTGGAATGAAACGGATAGCTGAGATCCTGAAAATTTCAAACATTATAGCGTCATTCAAGTTTATTTGGATTTGAAAAAAATCTGCAAAATGGAAGAAACTTGGGCATATTTCTACGATCCTGACGTAGAACAACAACCGATGGAATGGAAGCACACTGTGTCTGCTGGAAAAGTGATTTGGGAACGTCATGGTGTCACTTCAACTTATTACCTAGCCAAACGGAAAACCATCACCTCGAGAATATTATGTAGCATTATTTGACAAAATTGTGGATAAAAGATGCAGAAATACGCCAGCATACAAATCGCGATTTAGGTTTCGAACTGATGGAACACCGTCCTTATTAACCTGACTTGCCCCGTGAAATTTTCAGTTGAAAATTTTCAGTGTTTCTGAGTTGGCTAAGAATATATCAATATGCATTCCAACTGAAGAAGTATGCTATCAGTTATTAATTTAGCGCTCCATGCATAATGTGTTTGCATACTTTGGTATGAACAATTTCTGAACTATTCTCATTAGTTGTATATTTTATTCCTTAGTATAAATACTATAAAGAAATCGATCAGTTACCTCAGATAATTCTACCGTATACAAACGTCGATTACATGATATGAACTGATAAAACCGGCCATTATCTCAAGGCAATTTTCCGTAGAGAGAATAGCCTGCAGGTAACTTAATACTGAGACAGAAAGCTACTCCCCGGTCCCCACTCTTTCAAGAATTGACTCTGCACCGGTATCAATGAGAAGAGAATTGGAAAATAAAATAGCTCTCAGTACCGGATCTACGAAAAAACAGATAGGTAATGGAGAAAGATGGAAATTGAAGGATATATGGAGCCTTTTTCGGATGTAAGTTTACCCTCGAGCATCGTATAATAGACATCATTTTTAACCCGGGATAGTGTCACGAGGAGGATTAAGGGGGAAGTACGGTGATGCATAGGTATATCCTCTTGGTTTATTCCATTGTAAAATTTTAGTGGTTTCCTTATTGATTCGAGGCTTTGATATCTGACAAAGGACCTTATTTATACAATACCTATTACGCGAGCGCCACAAGGTACTAACTTAGGTCCTCTACTATATTTTATTTTCTTAATGATATCCCTACTGAATTTCAGCACATATACAGGGTGTTAGGTACGATAAATGGGGAAAAAGTTGCGTATTTAGACAATCAACAAAATTCCGCTTAGAAAGTTTCGAAATTCAACGCACTTCCGGAAAGAAACATTTTTTTTATACTCCAACTACCACGAAGGCCTAAGGCCTAAGCACCCACTGGGTACCGTGGGGCTATAGGGGGTTACATGGGAAAGGGGGGGGGGGACGCCACACGGACTCTGGCGAGGGAACACGTGTGCATACAACATGCACACATTCTGGCTCCGCCTACGAGAACCGCCGGGTGGTACCTCCGCGTTCGACAGTCAGAGACCATCTACCACCTACGGACAATCACAACATCCATAGCCAAGAGAAAAATTTCTCCTGGGACGGGACTCGAACCCGCACAGCGCACGGCGACTGATCAGGAGACCGAAGAGTCTACTACTGCGGCCACCGCTGCTGCCTAAAAATTGTTTTTATTTTTTACTGACTTCAATTATAGCGGTGTTTCAAAATAAATTGTGCATTAACATTGGCTCTTCTTCTCCTCCACAAGACGGTATAATAACAATTCCAAAGTGATGTTTTTGTCTCTTGTCCTCCAGCATCAACTTTATTTTTTGTTATGGACACCATATTTGATTTTTTCGCAGATAAAAAAAGCTTTTAGCTTTTAATTCTGATTTCAAAAATGGAATATGTCTTACATTGACAGTAACAACCCTTAGTTATTCCAAAAAATAGAATTGCCTAGGTAGGCTTTAAAATTATCACATTTCATTTGTTTCTTATATCAGGCCAAACCTCGTATTGAACATAGCAACAGAGCAGTGAACACTGTACAGAAAAGAGTCAGGCTTTTCCTACAAAATAACGAACATTTTGAACGTCTACTATAGCTTACCTCTGCTTATATTGAGGATTATTATTGTTATTACCATCAATAAAATTGTAATGTTGTATTCACGTTTCACCATACCTTTTTATATCCCCGTAATTTTCATCCAACAACAAATAGCTGGGCAACTAACTAAATACATCACTGAATTTAGGACTGAAAAGTCCATTTAAATGTAAAAAATTTCAATATATCGTCCATAAGTAAAAACAAAGTTGGAAGTCGAAAGAAAAAATGTATTGAAAATTTGACCACGCCATGTTGTGGAGGAGAACAAGTGACAACATGCAATTTATTTTAAAATCCCATCTCAAATAAAGTCAGGAAAAATAGGAGTGATTGTGGAATAAATCTGGTATGCGAGACAATAAATGACTATCTGATAATTTCAAGGCTACCTTTTTTCAAATAACTAAGGTTTGGCAATATCACTGTATGTCGTATTATACATATTTGAAATTAGAATTAAGAACTCTATGTGTGCAAAAATCCAATATGGCGTTCATCAGAAAAAATAAAGCAGGCTACCCTTTGTTGTGAAAATTAGGCCTGAAGGGGATTAAATAAGGGGTGAAAGGTACTATGGGGAAACTGTCAAGTAAAAAAATTTAGAATATTTCAAATTAATCCTCCCTAAAGATAGCAGGAGTATGTTTTGTCTTCAACCTTATCCTTGAAACAATTATTATTAACAACGAGCTTCAAAAATTATATCCAACAGGGCTAGATTGAGGAGGCTAAGGGCGGATATATCTAAGATCGAAAAAACAAATTAAACACGAAATCTCGGAATTCATTTGACCTGCAAAACTTTGGTTGAGAGTTAACTTATGGACAGAACATTTCAATTAAAAACGGGTTTTGTGAGGAATTAAACGAGTCTTGAAGTTTGCTTGAAATTGCCTGGACTTTTCTAATATCTAAAAATTATCAATGATGAGATTATATTTAGGGTAAACTTAAACCAAGTCTGGTTTGTGTAATCGGAAATTTGGCAGAAAAGCAGCTTCTACAATGTAAAATTTATTTTGATTTAAAATGCTAATTTCAAAAAATTGGTAATGTTAGTAGCTTTCCGCTACGGCGGTTTTAGCACCGCAGCTTATAGGTAGGTTCATTAATAAAACAGCCAAATTTCCCAAGCGTTCAAGCTTACTGTTAATTTACTGATACAATGCAATCGTAGCGATACTAAAAAACAATGTTATATGTTAGTAACAATTTAACGCGTACGAAGTCGCGGGTAATAGCTAGTCATCCATATAATAACAAAAGAAAACCAAATGTTTGTGTATGACCTACTCAGTAATTCATAGACAAGGCAGCTTAGAGCTTTTGCAGGGAAGCTTGGACAGAATTCTTGACTGGAGCCAGAATAATGGTCTGACGCTTAATCCCAGCAGGTGAGTTGTCCATTACCAGGAAACATTCTAACATACTGTAAGATTATAGTGGACAATCGCAAACTTAACAGCAAAAGACCGAGGCCATTACTCCAGATCAGATTGAGGTTAAGGCGCGCATATTATTCAATTAATGGTGTAATAAGGAGAGATAGGTTTTTCACATGCCATATAGTGTTTCCAATATCAAACTTCACGGTGTTTTCAGAATAAGGGAGGCTAAACCTTTTCATAAGAATGTTTTAGGATTTTACCTCAATTATTGAAACCTAAATGCCTCCAAGACAAGAATTCTTTAGGAGACAAAATTTATGGAAGAATGGATGGTATTTTATGAAATGCACTTCTTTTCTCCGAAAAGAGCAGTGGCATAAAAAATATTTCCTACTACGGTTCAGGTATGCTAGTTTCTACGTCCAGGGTCTGGTTTGTATGTTTATTGCTTATGATATGCTCATTGAATGTCTGAAATATTATATATTACCCGCTCCATAGATATATATTTTTTCAATTTCGTAAATAAAATTTTAGCAGCCTGCATCTTTGTGTTTTATTTTTTATGTTTGGATGTACTTTCTACCGTAGGAATATTGCCACGTCTTTCTGAAACACCCGATATAAGAAGTTGTAGCTCAAGTAACACCTTGAGACACGTCCTATTTTCAGCAACGATATTATCGATCATGCTCAACTGCGAAAAAATTGTCAGATGCTGCTGCTCCAAAAGTATTTCAAACAAAAGGCAAACACGACGTATTGCACTGTTATGTTAGGGAGAGATGTTTGCCTTTAGGCAATCGATCGTATACAACGTTTCTGTTAGTAAACATCCTACAGCAGCCGAGTTTGCAGAGGATGCAGGGATGCCCCGACTGGACCACATTCCTGACCGATCATTCCACCCCGTCCAGTTGTTGGAATTTCGGACGCCCCAAACCAGCGATTAGTTCTACGGATTCCAACACATGTATATACAAAACTGACAATGGATATTGTTGAACACCGCTTCGAGAAGCTCTCAATCTTTTACGAGTGTTAATGGGGAGGAAGATATTATAATACAATACGCAGTGATCTAAGTAGCAGGTCGAACTTGCTACATGTTTGATATGTTATTGCTTATTGCGATGATCCTTGACGAAGCTTCAGTTACAATTAGGAAATGGCGCCAAGCTGTCACTGCAGTGTTTTTAAGTCGAATTTTCCACCCCCTAACTCCCGGTGTTGCACATTCTCTCTTTCGTAGCAGATCAGTCGGATTCCCCAACTCCCCGCTTGCCGATGAACAACCTACACATTTTGCTCAAGGAGATCCCGCAACTCCGTAATGGATAATCCTTGGGTCAGTCTCTCCACTTCAAAAGAGATACAACTCCCTACCTCAACCCTCGTGGCTTCAGAGTTTGTCCCTCTTCAGAAATTGCAACTCTCTGGCAGGTACAATAGGTTGCTCCCTTATCTCCCCAATTGCATTACCCTTGGATAGTCAAACCCGGCAATTCGTCCATCGGATATTACTACACGTGATACAGAAGTCAACCACTGAATGTTATGCTTAGCTTCTGTAGATGGGGATGGCAGTAATTTTTTCCCGTTAGCCCCCAAGACTTATTTATTCCCCATCACATCACACCGGAACAGACCCAACAGCTACTCTTGCGGTCGGCACTTAATTACCATCAAAGGCCCACAAAATCATCACAGAAGACAACTCTGTGATATGACAGATTGGCATAAGTGCGGCTTTTCTTACATGAGATTCCAATCTCACCCTAACACAAGGAAAACCAATCCTATCGAATCAGGCTCGCCAACATCGCAACCAATCTGCTACCGGAACAGAAAAAAGTATTTCTTATAAGTTATGATAGCGGCAGCAGGGCTAACCAAACATCAAATTATAAAAAGACCATCACTCGAGCGAAAGAAGAGGCTCGCAGTCGGCAAGTAGCTAGGTTCGCCGCTACAGTGGTAGATAGCAGACTTCAGCAAGCTAGTCCTCCAGTCAACGATGGGGATTCGGCACCAAAAGGCCAGTACAAGAAGTTCAGCCCCAAGCGAGCTATTGTCTGTGGGCTAAGAAAGTTTCATGTCATTTTCCGCAATAGTGAGACCTAGGCCTAACATCCTGCTTCGGCGAACGATGTTGCACCACTATAGCAGATTCAAGGCAAGTCAAGTCAATGCCTGTAATGGGTCTTTGCGTATCGTCACCTATCCCCGCCTCCGAGTTACTCCAGGAAACTTACACACGTCCCATCAGGTTGGACTATCAGGATGGGCTACAGCTACAGCAACCACTATCAGATACCAATCACCAGAAGCTTTGTCAGAATCACCTATTGTAAATAGAATCACTCATCACCATCTCACAATTCATCATCATCTACAGCAGGCGTAACCTGCTGACGTATACTCAAGACCCCTTGGGGGCTTACTGCAAGAGAGGCTGCATCTATTAGCCGTACATTTCTCTTTAAAACTCATTATCATAGATGATATATTCGTTACGCGTCTAGTATCTAGGCTCAGCGCTCAGTGCCCGGCGCAACGATCTATTTGACTCTTCTACTCAAACTGGACCGGTGCGTCGATGTGCGCTGACGCTTTTGACGATACGGGAAGGTCAGCTGGACGGCAACTACCGGTAGAGCAGGGAAATAATATATATGTACTAATTGTATGGGCCTGTTTGATTGACTTGATCCATTTGATTTCCCTATTGTACATGTTCGGAACGAACTACTCCTCAGCGGCTTTAACTTGTAATGAACATAATCCTTTATGAACTGATGACGGCGATGCGTACGAAGTGCAGAGTCAACCTACTTGACGCCATTTTTTGAGTGGTTATCAAGAAAAAGGTTCAAACTAAGTTCAAGAATGACCAAGAAACAATCAAAGATAGAATGAGCTAATTTTGATTTTTTGAATTGATTAACAACAGAATTCAATACATCGACCATATTCGCAATAAATCCGTCTATTTAGCCTAGGTACGTAAATACTGCGAGTACGAGTATCTTGTGAGAGACTGTGTGCATAATTCAAGTATCGGGTCGACTGTGACCGTTGTCTTTCCATTTTGTCGCTTCGCTGCCGCTCGTATAAAACAATTTGCGTTGCGAGTTTTTATCAATAATACAGACAGAAAGTCTTGGTTCTTTTTTCATGTACACCACAATTCCTCTAGCTCATAGCGTCATTGACGTACCGTATTCTGTTTAAGACAAGGCGAAAATTACCGGAACGTAATCAAGTGGAATTTGTTTGAAGTTTTTTAACTAAATTAAAGAAAATTGTTTTTTTGTACCGGACAATTTTCTAGGTTTTACTTCCCACGCCTCACTCTCCAGGAAGTATTGTAATTTCGAAACATTTCTAAAATGGGATATCATGTCTTTTGGATGTTACATAGTATGTAGGTACATCACGAAAAACAATGTCACTTATTACCGTCTGTCTGACTGCTAATCCTTTGCCCGCTTGTAACTGTGAAAGTACCGCACGGATTTTGATGAATCTGTTACCCAGGTTATTACTATGACAATGACGAAAAATCTTTATAGCTTTTGAAAATCTACAATCAAAAAACAAGAAAAAATAAGATTTTCTCTAAATTCCCTGATCATTAAAAAAAAATTGGAAGTGAAAAATTTGGAGGTGGGTATTGAGGGGGTTAGCACAGCATAGATTTATATGCACATTTAATACTAAAAACATAAATAATAAAAATATCTTCAGCAGACCAATCGCGTCCCCATCGGCGTACTTGTGACGCGCACCAGTGAGTTGTAAATGTTGCATCTCTGGTAACGTATCAGAGGTACATAAAAGCAGGTAGCGGGCCACCCGTTGACGCGATACTAAGATACGAGCTGGTTGCGATATTATCTATATATACGAGCATTATGCTTGAACTATAATTTTATGAGGATATTTTATTTCGTGAGGTAATATAACATAGTATATACATATAGTATTATATAGTGTAATATAGTATAACATAGTATACATAGACGACGCTCCAAAAAAATCAGGCTATCGTGTGCGGACACGCTCATTGCTCATCTCTAAGTAAACTCTTTGAAAATTGTACTAGAAGGTATGGGAAGCATAGAGTCTATCTACTTCACGCCAGTTTTTTGAATTGTGCTCTGAAAAAGTCAATGAAGATTGTCGAACATGTAAAACAGAGAACTCAGATCGATTAAGTCTGTCAAACAGGCCCATAGACATTCTTTCCCCTGCCTACCGGTAGTTACTGTCTAACTATCAACGTCGTCCCTTTTCGTATCTGTGCGCATCGTTGCAGCGAGTTATCGTTCATTTCATGCGTGGTCCGTGTATGTTTTCTGCGCAGCAGTACGGATAGATTACTCAGCCGTAGTGGTTCGCCGGGCGGTTTTAGAGGAAAAAGTACTTCGTATGGAAAATCGGTAATGGTGACTTAGGACTTACCGGCGCTGGGAGCGGATAAGAATACTAAGATTAAAACATTTTCCATGTTTTCGTCAGTCGATAACGCGTTAGTGAATAGTAGTGTTTGTTCCGTGGCTCAAACTAAATCAAAAATGGCACATGTTTACGAAAATGCTGAACTTGTGGACATGATTCTTATTTACGGGGGGGCAGTCTTTACAAAATGCTCCCGGATGCATCACGGATTTATGCGAATCGGTTTCCCAATCGAGTGCAACCAACCCCTCGTGCCTTTGTTAATGTAGTACAAAGGGCTCGTGAATCAGGTGACTTAAGACCTCACAGGTCAGGGCATGCTGCTCCAAGACCGCACGATCAAATCAGGTCCGCACTGAAATACTTGTCGGGACGATACTTATTAAACAAGGTAACATTTTTTTTTTTATTTTTTTTTTTATTTTTTACACATATTTTGGTTTATCTTCCTTCTACAATCATTATCTGAAAATTAATGACTCAACTTCAAAGTCACCCTGTATATCCTCCACCACCCTGTGCAACTCCCAACCCATACAAATTTGTTTCTAAAATGACCAGGACCCTCTGAAACGTCGTGCGTTTTTTTTTCTTTTTCTTTTCTTTTCGTTCTTAGCTTTCTCTCTGCCGTCATTTGGCGTATATCGAAAAACTACTAAGCTTTTTCGCCCTTGGCAAAGTAAAAACCTTGTGCGGAAATTTCATCCTAATCCGAGCGGTACTTAGTTATAGACGGGCAAATGATTAGCGGACAGACTCACAGACCGACAGACCGACGGAAATGAGTGACATAGCTTTTCGAGATGTACATGTCATATAACATCCAAAAAATATAACACCTCATTTTCGATTATTTTCGTTATTACCACTTCCTCGTCAGTAGTCAAATAAGAAACAGCGTTCCACCCATGTGTTTGCTTCAAGAGCCAGAGATGGATCCGCAACTTGAGCGCTGCGTACGTTGTCTGCATCTCAAGCAGATCCGTCTGAATTATGAACGGATGCGGTTACCTCTGCTCGGCTATGCTAACGGTTTATGTCCTGCTCAAGACATAGTGTAGTAGACCTCTTTAAATTCACTGAACAAATCGATTGCTTGGGAACTACCGTGGACGATTCTAGAATATTTTACAATTTAAAATAAATTCTGCCTTCCTTAAAGCGGGTTACCCCAGCATTAATTTGGTTTGTTTTATTACATTGCACTGGCTAAGCAAAGATTAATCTTTTTTCTTTTACTTCCTACACCACCTGGCGAGGAAGCATTGTAATCGCAAATAATTTCGAAAATGAGCTATTATATTTTTTGTTATATGACATGTACTTTACGAAAAAACATTTCACTAATTTCCTTTGGCCTGTCTATCTGTCTGTCCGCTCGTTCGAATTTCGATTAAATTATCACACAGGGTTACTACTGTGCCACGGACGAAAAAGCTTCAAAGTTTTTACAAATAGGTCCAGTGGCGGCGAAGTGGGGGGGCAAACAACGATAAAAAAGGACATTTTTTTGTTGGGGTTGAAATTCAAGTAAGAGAAAAAAATATTTAAAATAATGTGTAATGGTCAATGTCTGGTTGTGGCACCTCATACCAAGCAACTCAGGCTTCTGTGGCGGATGGTGCAAAGTGGAAAGTCTCCTCCCCATCGTATCCCACACATGTTCGATGGGACTTAAGTCCGGTGAACGGGGTGACCATGGCAAAACATTGACGCCTGCTTGGGGACGTTCGTTGTCTAGATACGGCAGTACAGTGGTTTCCATCAACATAACGCGCAGCAGTAATATTGCCTTGAACAAAGAGAAGGGGTGATGGACTACCATAGGCAATAGCCCCCCAAGCCAGTACCCCAACAGTCCTGTGTACACGCCTCTCAACAGCAAATCCAATACCACGCCGTCCTTCACGGCGACGTGATAGCCTTCTACGACCATCGTACGTACGCATAAGGAATCGCTGACATTATGCCATTCTACCTTACAATGTTGCCGTTCTCTGCTTTAGTTCAAACGTTGACGACAGTCAGTGGTCCGGAGTTGGATGAAGCACTAACCATGGATGGTATGAAAAAATCCCAAAGGCTCGAATGCGGTGATAGAGTGTACGCATAGTAACAGGTCTACCTTCTTCTCCAAGCCATTGATCAGCGATCTGTCGCTGTATCAAAACGGTCTCGCAGGGCTAGTTGTCTGCAGCGCCTGTCTTGACGCTCTGTGGTACGCCTGGGTGGACCAGTTCTTTGTATTCCTCTACCTTCTATCCACACACGACACTCACGCATTACCGTCATTGCAGTACAATTAACACGGCTGCAAGTTTTGCGATAGGGCAAACTAACATCTCGATAAGCAATGATTCTACCCCTGGCAAAGTCGCTAACATGTTAATAACTTGAACGTCTTCGAACTCGAGGCATTTTATTAAACTTACCACTAGTAAATAAAAGGGCAATAACTAAAAATATCTGTACTATTTAGCTCTCAGAAACTGCTTTCTTCACAAAAACTAAGAGATAACATTTCAACAACGGTAAACAAAAACAAAGATAAAACGTTGACGTTGTTGTCACAGCATGCTTTAAATATAGTCATTATATTGCCAAAAAACAAGTTGAACAAATTATTTTTTCTGGGTGTAACTCTTTTAATGTTACTGAATATATTTAAAGAATATTTGGGTATTACAAGTACGTACCACTTTAGCGTTCTGCGATGCTTTTGTAAATGATGACTGTCCTGGTTTTATACGCGCACATATATTTTTTTCTGAATTATATCATCCTTAAATGTTCCACCTAATTCGCCTTAATTTGTTTCTCGGTCTGTAACGGTCCTGTGGATATTTCATCAAGTGGATTGACTCAGTACTTATGACGCATTGATTTACAACAGTCACGGACTGGCAAACCGACATAGATGAGAAAGACAAACTTGAGAGATGTAGATATCTTTAAGCATTAGAAAACTTGTGAACCGAAGTTATAATATAATTGCGAGTCTAATACTTCCATCATTTAGGTGGTCGTGGGTTATGAAACTACAACATCCAAAACACAATCAAACGAATATCTGTAAACAATTAAATAATATAACCACACAAATCACCGGAACGGCCTATTGATATTTGCATGCACTTGTAGCTTGTAAATTACTAACTATTCCACCAGAATTTCATACAAACTTGCAAGAAAAATCCAAGTGACCGCGGCAGTTGCAAGGAATGACAAAAAGAACCAGCTGTTTCGGTAGTGTGCATCCGTCAACATTTCTCTTGCTCTTGCTGACTTTAAAACATATATTATTGATTTATTACACTTGGACCATTTGTTAATTTATAGCTTCTGGGCTATGAATCCATGTTTGGCAAGTATCAACTCGTAATATCCAGAAGCTTTAGCCTGTTTCATCGTCAAAGCTGGCAAAGTTCGTACCATGACCAGGATTAACGCAATATTCCTTGCACCTCCCGTACGACTCCATTACAAAGAAGGTATGTTGATATTAAAACAGCAGTAAAAATAGCGAGAGATTCACAATTTAACAAGAGCCCTGGGCGTGTGTACAAAAAATGTATAGGAGGAAGGGCGAAGAGTAGGAAGTTTTTAATAAATGCAAAGTAGCGCGCGTTACGAATGAAACTTCTCCTCCCATTAAGGAACAATGGCTATTCGAAATGAACGCTGGGCAACAGTTATTATACCAGCAGAATATGTTTCTAAATCATTTTGTAAAACAAAGAATGTGTAGAGACGTGTGAGGAGCTCTCCAGCATAGACGACTCGTATACCAAAGACGAATACGTTTAATTTTTACTTCAAATGAGCTGAAGGTCATATTTAAGGTCACGTTGAACGTCAGCAGTAGATCAAACAACTTTATTCCACAACATTTTGTATGAATCGTATTTTTCTAGTTATTTTGTCCCTACTTCCTAGACACCCTCAAGTATCCATGAAAATGAACGTACCTTTTCAAACTTTACAACTACAACATTTTTCTCTAGAAAACGTATTTTGAGATATTTTGATTTATTCATGCTTTTTGAATACCCTGCATATTTTGCGGATAAAACTATGCCTACACTGAGAAAACATGGTTGTTCTGGAAAATGTTCATTACTCGTAATAGATTTTTTAATTACTCTACTAAATTATTCAGTCTGAAATCAGCTTAATCGAAAGTAATATACTATTAAGTTAATGTACCACTTGCAGACACACACGATGCATGCTATACTAGATACGCATAGATGTGGAATAAAAGAAAATCGAAGTCGGTAAGCTGGTCGGTTTGCCATCATGTCATTGGTCGCTCGGTACACCGCATATACGCGATGGTCCTAAAAAATCACTTAACGAATTCTGACAGAATGTGCTTAACATGTTAGAGAAATGTGCCTTATATTACCTGGTAGGATGTTACTGTCACGTGACAAGAAGATTTTATATCGGTTTTTCCTAAAATAAGCACTGTTACCAAGTGTGCAAATGGATATGCCTTATATCAACATGCTATGAACATTCCCATTACCGCACGGGTATTACGTGTCTTGAAAAGTGACATTATGTCGATATTTTGTGACATTCAGTATATTGTCTTTTTGTGACATTATGTTGGTTGTTCTACAAGATGTTAACTTAGCACTAGCTGATGGACACGTTGTGAACTCGTTTTGTAGTTGTACCTACGTGCTGCCTAAACGTCATGAGGCTTCAGCAACTATCACTGACCACATGCAGACCAATACACGCAATCGTCCAGATGCGATCCTGCTATTCCACCAACTTCCTTCTCAAAGATGAAAACTATAGACTACTCGGCTTCACAAAACATATGCAACCAACAATGCGTGTACTTGAACTATTCCTCCATAGATGGTACGCTCACAACGATCGTAGTGAGCAAACGAGGAATGACTACCTAGTGTGCAAGACATTCTATAGGTTTTTTTTTTTTGACGTTTTATAGGTTTTTTACATAATAGCCGTGCCGAATGTTCTTAAATCGCATATTCTTAGAACGTTTGTTAGGAGTACATGCTTTAAAGGGATGTGATCAGTATGTGCTGAGAACATCCTTTTTATTAGGATATTCGTTTGAGGATCTAAAATGTACCTTCCAAGAACGTGAATATACCTTTTCATGTTTACTGGGTTACAATCTTGGACGAAATCTGGCCTCTCTGTTGGTGTTACGTGGTGATTCACCGATTTCTCCTTCTAATATAGTGGTTTATAGTGGACTTGCATTTTTGGAATTTTACTATGAACACTTTTTTGTTTCCAAAAATTGTAAAAGTTTAGTTGTTGATGTAACACTTGACAACTGACTTCCACTCTCAATATTCGTGTACACTCTGGCTTCTACGCTTTGATTGGCTGGTTCAAAAAGTTCTATGTTCTGAGTGATTTCTTGACAGAGAGCTCAAATGCGGTGTTGCCGAGTTGTGCAAAAATTCTTTGGTAAACGATAATTGGATAAACGATAGAAAGTGTCTCAACAATCTCTGTGAGATACAAGTGCGGCGGTATTTTTACCCACCAGATTATAGCGTAGATGCGATGCAAGCAGTTACGCCACTGTAGGTTCCCATAAAATATAAGCAGTAATAACCGGTATTAATGAGAACGGCCGGAATGCTCCGTTTCAGGCGGGCTGAGAGTAAATCTGTTCTGAATTAGCTGAATTGTTCTGATATGCGGCGATGGCTATGACTATAGCAGAAGGCAGGAAAAGCACCTAATATAAAAGTAGAGACTGCTGCACCGATCCACTCACACAAAAACCGTCCAATTACAGAGAGAGAAGCTCATTTCCCGATAAACAATAGACTACTTTTCTTTCCGGTACACTCGCCGCTCTGTAGGAAGCCTTTTTCTGCTACGGCGGCTCAGTTCCTCCTCTTAAGCGATCACATCTTTGCTTCAGATGATGACAGCACCAAAGAAAAATATATACAGTGCTTTTCAAAAAAGTACCCCCTCCCCATTTATTTTTTAAAAGTGACGTGGTTAATTAAAAAATCCTATTTACTATTTATGTCCACATATTCAAGAAAGTGACATTGATTCTCTTTTAGATTATACAGGCCCAATCTTAGCTGTTGAAGATTATAACTGTAAACACCAACTTGGAATTCTCGTGTAAATAGCGCTGGTGGGGTAAAACTGTACAACTTATCTCTCATTCATAGTTCGACGAAACCTACTCGCTATCCTTATAATAATTAATTTCTGCCAGGCATTATTGATTTTGCAATATCCAGGCACTGCACTTATAACATTGAAACACAAATATCGCATGATCTTCAGAGTGATCACCTGCCTTTGATTCTTGAAGTGGGGACGAAAAATGATGAAAATTGGAACGCTCTAGTCTGGCGAATAGATTGGAAAAAATGTAAAACCCATATATCCAATTTTCCTGTAAGTCCAGTCATAGCATCCGTTGCCGACGTGGATTCGTCGCTTCTTCATTGGATAAATTCAGCACAATCGGCAGAAGCCACTATTACGACCAATAAACAATTTAGACCACATTCACCATCAGACCTTGCTGATCTTATTAGCAAAAAACGCGGTGCTATCAAAGAAGATAAAACAACTAGACATCCTGATGATATTAGACGTAGTTCGTCGTGCCAATATTATATTTGAACATAAAAACGATCAATAGAATAACGTCCTTGAAGGCATGTTACAGTCTGGCCTGCTGCTATAAACTATAAATGGCACAAATGGTCTTGTTTATACAAATGAAGAAAATTTTGAAATCTTTGCGGACGCCATGGTAAATCAGTTTGAAATGATGATCTTGATTCTACAAATACTATCCGCATTGAAGAATCGATTCAAAATTACTTTATTCAGCCCCGAGAGAGACTGTCACACCCCAGTCCAAATACCTCCTTAGTTCGATGCTTCTCTCCTTGTACTTTGGAAGAGTTGGTAAGATATATCAAAGACACCAAATTAAGAAAAGCTCCTGGAGACGATTACATTACAGTGAAGTCCTTGAGATTTTTACAGACTGGAGCTTTAGTATACCTTTTAAGTATTGGTGCTTCGCCTAAGCAGATTGCAAGTTACGAGCGTGCAACATCACATTCAAACCAGTTAATGAGAGATGCGGTGTCATACGATCCAGCATCCATTCTCAAACACAAAAGACCTAGATTAGGACTTCTTTAACAATCTGATCTTCTAAAACTTGGATTTATTGTTTATTTCTTTACATTGACTGCTGTTTTCATGTATTTTCCCTAATCGCATAATCTATCTTTGCCATTTTTTGGTAAAGAGATTCACTTTTCCGCCAGTTAGCCTCCGTAATTTTTTGGCAAACGGCCCCCGACCTACCCGGATGAGTAGAAGTCAAGCAAAGTCAAATCAAGCCTTGCCTAGTGGTTTCTATGCTCTGAATAGCAAATGTCAACCCACGAATAAATATAACATAACCCGTTTCCTATTCTTTTGTGCCTTTTGTGTGTGTTGTCTGTGAAATATAATTTTCCATAAAAAGTTGTCAGTAAAAAAGCAAGCATTGTATGTTTTTTCGGAAAATTTTAAAAGTAATCAGTTGCGTGGTTAATATCAGTCATTTTGAAAGATAATGTTTTTGGTGTTCAGCCACCATCTTGGAATTTTCAACTGCCACTTTCACGCTAAAGCATATCCATGGATCAATTTCATTACCCCGAATTTCAACATGCTATCTTCACTCGCTCAAATAAAATTTTTGAAAAGCTTTTTGAAAAGCACTCTATATTGCATACTTTTGAAGGATTTTCATATTTTATACATATACAATTTTTTAGATCCTGCCGTTCTTCTACAGGTTTTACATTTCGTACAACACTGACATTACAATTTTTAGATTCTGAGGTTTTTATACTGGTTTTGAGTAGTTAGATTAGATCGCGGAAAGAAAAAAGTGGTAGCGGAAGCGTCTACAGCTTGTCAAAAATGTAAAAGGTACACTCCTCAAAAAAAGTGAGGAGCAAGAAAAAAATCCATTTTTTTCGGTGATTTTTGACAGGAAGTGAAAAATGGTCGTATCTAAGCTCTAAAAACAGCAGTTTGAAGATTCAAGATTCCAGTTTTTACGTTAATAGCAGGACCTACGGTTATCATGCAATTCTAACTTATAGCGCAGGAAAGAAATTTTGCAAACTGGAATAAACCTCCTATAAGATTTGATTGCAATCTTTGAGGATTGTTTTGTTTCGTTAGTGTTTAGTGATTTTGAAAAAGTCAAAAAAGGAACACTTGGGAAACAGAAAAATTTAACTTAAAGATTGCCATAAAATCTTATGGGAGATTTATTCCAGTTTTCGGAAATACCCTTACTCTCTTGGAATTTGTCGATCCGAAGTACGATGGATCAATCTGCCATCGTATAGGGTTATTAGGGATATATTGAGATATGAGCAGCAGTCCCAAAAAAATGAGGACGATTTTCCAAATCAAGGTAGAAAGTTTCTTATTTTCATTCTTTAAAAATAAACACGAGGGAAACAAAAAAAATTCCAGAAAGATTGCTATAAAATCTTATTTGGGATATATTTCATTTTTCGGAAATATTCTTTCATTCTCTGAATGACCTCTGGTTACCCAGATGTCAGTGGTCGACGACAAAAGGATGCTATTTCATTCAAAGTCAGATATCTCCGCGCCAAAAGATCGTATCGAGATTCTGAAAACAGAATTGATGCTAAATTCCCGAGCGTGCCAGATATTGATATTGTAGATACCATAAATATGTACCACTGTCACTGATATGGCAGATATGATAATCTGCGGTTTGTACCGGGTGGATCATTAATAAAAGACGCCGGCTGAATCTCGGCAACCAGTCAACCTAGACTTATCGACTAAAAAAAGTTTTAATAAAGACGGTCAAGATAAATTGGTGAAAATTATGTTCAGCTTCCTAATCTGGCCGTTACGGGGCGTAACTCTAACCTCAAAATTAGAAATGCTATTTTTTCAAAATCTTCAAATGCAATGGTATTATTATTTTTCATTATTCAGAAAGTGCATGTAAGATCCTACAAATTAGTGAAAATCGCATGGCGTTGTCTTGACTCATTATAAAGTTTCTTTTTACAAGTTTGTGACTCTCCTACTTCTCCTCCAGATTGTGGAAATACACACTTTTAAGCGTATTAGTTACCTACCTACCTTTTCTTGTCTAACGCGCACGAGTATATCTAACCATTGATTTTTGTCGCCTGATCGGCTACCCTACAGTATATTCAGATAAGAGATAGACCGGACATAAACAAGACCACGTGATCATCGAACGCTGTAACATTCGGCAGGGACGTATTAAGAGTCACGCAGTACATATTTTAGATAGTAGATGCTGCTTTGCGTAACTTTGTAGTAAATTAGCACAATTCGATGTGTATACGATTGGTGATGGATATAGGATCATGTGGGGGTGGGGTAAGAAATATATAATGATGTAAATATACATAAGGGTTTCAAAATTTTCGCTTCGATTTCCAGCTTCGGATGCCGCCTGATGTTTGGTGAAATACAGTCGAATATAATCTCAAAATGGCGTTTAAATTAGCCTAAATTAAAAATAATCGTATATCTCTTAAAATTGCTTTTAGAATATTGATTAGTATATTTTTTGATTTCTAGGTAAATATGTAACCAAATTAAAACGTTCAAAACGTAAAAAAATGTGCATGGTTGAACATTGTCAGAAAGTAGATTCTTGAATAGGTTTTGCCAAAATGGGTTCAAAAATGTCAATAATTAATTAAAAAATACAGTAGCTTTATAATTACTTATAACTTACCGAATTTGATGAACGACATCTTTTATTGGAAAGATAAGCTTGATGAGCTTTCATCATCGCTACTGCCTGAAGCACCAACGTCAATAATGAATAGCTCGACTTGTTCCTCTAAAATATTGTCCAGTTCCCACATTCTCTTTTCAACTTTGTCTTTCACGTGCTTAATACAGTTTTCCCATTTTTGCGCTGTTATTAATTCTAGTGCTTCTTTGAAAAGTCCTTTGAGGTCACAAAATTTAAAAGTTGTATTGTGCTTAGCTATATAATTTTTAACCTCTGCCCATATGAGCTCAATGGGATTGAGCTCGCAATGGTATGGAGGTAAACGGAGCACAGTTTTATTTTGACTTGCTGCCATTTCGTCAATGGCGTATTTTTGATATTCCGCCTTGTGATCCTTGACAATTCTTAATAATTGTACTTTCAGCATTGCTTCTTCAAAGTTGATATTTTTCGAGCGGAGCCAATTTTGAACATCAACTTTCCTTGAAGCCGTTGTTGGGACCTTCCCCATTCTTCGAGAATGATAAGGCGCATTATCCAACACAATTACTGCGTTTTCCTCTAAGTTCGGTAAAATTTTTGAAAACCACTGTTCAAACGATTCGCCATTCATTTCCTCGCGGTAATCTCCAGTTTTCTTAGACTCAAAGCACCACAGACCGTCAACAACAAATCCATCCTCACTGCCAATATGGCAGATAATGAGCCTTTTCCCTTTACCTGGAAATCGAAGTACTAACTGGTGTAGATTTATTTCAATAAGCGAACCTTTTTCAAATGTTTTCATCACATTCAGCGAAAAAACATTGAGACATGAGTATCAGATTGCTATAATTGGGATTATTTAGTCATATTGAAAGAAAGAATATTGAACGTCGGATGATTACTCAGCGCTTCACAATTTAATTTAAAGTTATAAACCTTTAAAAAATGAATGATCCTGAAATACGCGCAAATATTAATATTAACAAATTATAACTTTATAAAGCTTAAAGTATGAATTAAAATGATTAGAAATATTAGGAACGGTACACAATATAAAACTTAGTAACTTTTTTTAAGTTTATAATATTCGACATATTTTAAGATTATATTAAAAAATTATTGAAATATCGAAAACACATAAAAACATAGCTTAAAAAAGTTCTAACAAATGAAAATGACAATAAAAGATCCACGCATTTTATCGAAAGTTATAAAAGTTTTGTTACTTGTAATATGTTTTATCTGCCCCCTGGAATTAATGTTTAGAACCTTGTTCCCAAGGTTTGAAAAACATCCGATTGTTGTCTATTACTCGTATTTACCTGCTGGATTTTTTAATCCGGTGGACAGTCCATCTAGAAAGGCCCTCCTGGATGAAGTTACAGAATCATCAACCCATACTTTACTTGTAGTGTGTCCTGCGTTTACCCACGTTTCATCAAGGTAATAAATCTTCCTGTTTTGATTCCTCCTCCATAGCACAATTTCTTCTCTATCCAGTAGTAAACTATTACGACCCCGTTTTTTCCATTTGAAATTTAAATGCTTCAGTAACGCATGGAAAGTTGATCGTTTGAAATTTGGCAACGTTGTATGTCCATTTACCTCCTGCAGTACTTTATCTATAGTAGGTATTTCATTCCTAAAGAAGAATTCATGCACTTTCCTCCTAATCGCATGCTTATCAGCTTCATCCAATGATTTAACAATACTTTTGCGATGTTTACTGGTCATTGACTCAGAAAAGGTGTGATTTTTTTTGTATTGTCTTAACACATTAAACACTGATGCGCGACACACCCCAACTTTGTGAGAAACCTTCACAACAATTTCTTTGATGGTTGATGCCTCGTTCTCCTCGCGCTCGATCTTATATATATTCAAAATGACCTCTTTCATTTCTGCACTCAGGTGTCTTTTTTTAGAGCGTTTCCTAGGTGGACTACAGGAGTTTACAACTTCATCGGCAGTATCTGTACTACTGGGCATTTTGCGCAAGCAGTTGATAACAATAACAATCAATAACAAGGTATAACAATAACAACGACAAACTCAACAACTTAATAAGATAACAAACGAAAACGTCCAAAGAAATATCAAATTGCAATGATGCACACGACATACGTAACACGTCTGAACCTGAATGTGACTCTGCCTTGATACGACTGCTCTGCCGCTCGGCATAGGCATTTAATTGCGAATTGACCAATGAGGGCTCCTGTTTTACGTCGAGACGGCGGCGTTAGCGTGAAAATCACCCGAACCTTTTGTTTACATCCGGTCTATCTCTTATCTGAATATACTGTAGACGTGTCCTCCTATACGAGTATAAAGGACTTATCACGGTGGAGGTACTAAACAGCATGCAAGGTATGCCTCCTTATTTCAACCTGCCGCGCTCGAGTAAATCCCCAAAATCCCCAAAATCCCCTATAGAGCTCCCCTCCTATAGGATCATGCTTTGCAATCTTTAACGACTTACTTATTTTTGGTGTAACATTTATCAAGGCATGCGAGAGTACTCCAACTTTTTAAGTACTCTATATCAAATACATTGGAAAACCGTCGTATTGTTACGACATTCCTAACAGATGTGTCAGCTTCCTAAACTCCTATTTCCTACAAAGTACACGTACTTGTAAACATTATCTCCGCTACCAAAAGTATACCGAATTTACGGTATGGCGACATGCCATGGCCTGCCTGATCTCGGAAAATTCAATCAGGCGGGAAATCCTGGTCGACCATAAAATGACACCGGAATCAAGCTGGGTAGGCGGGAGTACTCTCCCGGGAAGGTGTCTCTTTACGATGTATCCACGGGATTTTCCCGGGTACCTACATGTGTGTGTGTGCACTATTTATAGGCATACACCAGATAATGTACGTATATACCAAAATAGAATATGGAGTCTGATATTTAAGAAGCCAGTTTGATAATAAATGTTTGGAAGCCATCGTTATACAGGATGACAACCAAGGTACGAAACAGGACATACCTGAGGCGTTCTCTAGTTAAAATACGAGGTCTGTAAATTAAGTGACAAGACTGGCAATGTATCGTTTGATCTGGGAATACTAGAGGCGCCGAGCTTGGAGGGTGAATGCAGGAATATGCGATCTGCCTTCAGCACAACTTTGAACTCATTCGAGTCATTTGGTTATCGGAAGCTATTTTTTTTGTAAAGCAGTTATTGCTATTGTATTCTGAAAATGAGTGACATCAGTTCCAAGTAGGAGTGTGCTATCACGTTTTGCTCCGACTTGAGCACAGTGCAACGGAAACTCTTACTAAACAGGCCTACGGAGATAGTGTTTTGTCAAGAGCCCAGGTTTTTTAGTGGGTTAGGGTATTTTCAGAAGGGAGAGTATCGACTGAAGATGAACTGCAAATCGGAAGGCCTTCATCTTCAAAACCCGATGAAAATATCGACAGAATCCAGAATCTTGAGTATTTAGATCGTCGGTTGACAGAATGATCGGGGAATAGTTAAATTTGACTCACACCACTGTTCGTCAGGTCAAGAACAACTGGGTGTTGCATTACGATAATGCTCCTTGTCACACAGCAACGTCAAGAAACGAGTTTTTGGCCCGTAAAACATTCCTGCGGCTCCTCAGCCTCCTTATTCGCCCGACTTGTGTCTTTGTGACTTTTCCTCTTCCCAAAGCTGAAAAATCACCTCAAGTGAACTCATCTTGGGACAGTCGAAAACATTCAAATGGCTGTAACCGACCAGTATCAGAGTTCCAGCACTGCTATGAGTGGAAGAACCGTCTCCAGAGTTGTGTGGCAACAGAAGGAAGTCATTTTGAGGGTGCAAGTATAAAATTGTAATTATATTTGAATAATAAAATCAGTCTCATCACTTGATTTACAGGCCTCGTATGTAATCAAAATTTAGGATATAGAAATGAAGTTCGTGCGACACTTCATCTTACAAAGTGCAAAGTTTCTCATACAATTAAATAGTTCAAGCTGTGCCGTCTAAAGTCATGTAGTGCCCCGTGGGCATATAGCAGCTCATCTATATTGGTGCGTAGTAAAGTGTTTTTGAAGAATACATTTTTTGTATTCGATTTTAAACTGGTTTGGATACAGAATTTGTCATTAGGAATTTGATTATAAAGCCGATAAGTGTTGTATGAGAAAGATCTACAAACGTAAGAGGTTTGATGAGGAGGAGGTGATATGTAGCCATAAACCGCAAATTTAAATTATGTTATGTTATCCTATTGATTAAATATGGTCTGATCGCATTTTCAACCAGTTTGTATGAAGCAACTTATGCGAAACTCTTTTAAACTTGCGAAGAGCGTAAGGGAATCTTAGACAGGGCTTCTGTACACGCTCAATTCTGTCCATGTCAGTCTTTTCTAAACAAAACCCATAAACGCTATTACAAAAGTTAAAATGAATTCGTACTAGTGCTTCACAAATAAATATTTTAAGTTGAACATGCTAAAGGGTAAAGACGGAACAGAGTCCAAATAAATAATTTCGAGTAGCACCCTGCGTGTTTCTAGAAGTAGTGAAATTGGACTTAAAAGCCCCTGATCAATAACACTGGACAACAAATTTTAGTTTTTTAATTGTATCTTGTGGGAAAAGTGCACTTCTTTGTTAATTTTGGGGCGCTGAATCCAAAAATGACAATGAAATAAAAAAATTGGTTGCGGTTTAGAAAAAAACTTTTTATTTTTAAGGATATATTGAAAAAAGTAACAAGATTCATATACTTATAAGAATCACTATATACGCTGTCTTTTTGCTATTCTTTTATGGATCGTTTCTGGAGCATCTCTACCAAGAGTCCAACAGTAGTCTGCAAGCATGGAAGGATTCCACTTTCCCTGGTACCTTTTTTCCATTGTTGAAATATCCTGATGAAAACGTTCGCCGTGCCCATCACTTACGGCTCCGCAATTGTCAGGAAAAAAGTCCAGGTCTGAGTGTAGGAAATGTATCTTAAGAGACATATTACAGCCCATCTTTTGATACGATGACAGCATATTTTTGACAAGGGTTTTATAGTTGTCAGCTTTTATTTTATTTTTAAGAAATTAGTGACCACCAGACGGAAATCATTCCAAGCAGTTTTTTCAATACCTGTTAAAGTGTTTTCAAACTGTGTATCTTTCAAAATATTTCGAATCTGTGGCCCAACAAAAATACCTTCTTTAACCTTTGCCTCACTTAGTCTTGGAAATTTCTGACGCAGGTATTGAAAAGCTGACCCATCTCTATCTAATGCCTTGACAAAGTTTTTCATTAGGCCCAACTTGATATGCAGCGGTGGTAATAAAATTTTTTACGAATCTACTAATGGCATATGCTGTACATTTTTTTGACCTGGCTCTAGGAATTGACGAACAGGCCAGTTTTGTCTGGTGTAATGAAGTGCCTTTGCCCGACTGTCCCATTCACACAAAAAACAGCAAAACTTTGTGTAGCCTAGCTGCAGCCCAACTAAAAGTGCAACAACTTTCAAATCGCCACAAATATGCCATTGGTGCTCATCGTATTTTATGCATGTCAATAGGTACTTCATATTGTAATATGACTCTTTCATGTGAACTGCATACCCTACAGGAAGAGATGGTAAAATATTTCCAATATGCAATAACACTGCCTTTAAACTCAATGTTGAACTGTCTATAAACAATCTCCATTCTTCTGGGTTATAGTTTATATTTAAAGCCGCCAGTAAGCCGTTAATGTTACTGCAGAAAACCAAGTTATTCTCCATATTGAAAAATGGTTGTAAGTCTTTGTGGCGTTTACGAAAAACACATACCGAAACATCGTCTTCTAACAAGTTCCACTGCTGCAAACTTGATCCAAGTAACTCTGCCTTACATTTTGGAAGTTCTAAATCTCTTACAAGATCATTTAATTCTGACTGTGTTATTTTGTGCGGTTGGTGGCATGACGTGCTCGGTATAAAATCAGGATCTCTTGACGTTGATGGCATATCTTCTTCCTGACGAATCACTCGATCGCCATGATCTGATTCGTTTTCTGATTCGCAAGTGTTGGATTCTGGGGGTTTTGGAATAGGATTTTCGTCACTGTGAGGCACAGGTCTCATCGCAGATGGTATGTTTGGGTAGTTAATAACCGATTTTTTTTTCTTGGACATACCTGTGGCTTGTCCAACACAAGGTACCATGCAAAAGTAACAATCATTAATATGATTTGTAGGCTCTCTCCAAACCATTGGGACAGCAAAGCGCATAAACCGTTTTTTGCCATTTAACCAGCTCCTCAGACTTGAAGCACATGTATTACAGCAGATGTGGGGTGCCCACTGTTTGTCTTGATCACCTAGTTTATAACCGAAATAAAGCTGATATGCCTTTGTTATTAGTGGAGTAATAGACCGTCTCTGAGACGCAAAAGTCACATCACCACACACGTAACAAAACTGATCTGGATTGTTTACACACTTTCGAGACATCTTGCATGAACGCTGTCAGCCAACTGAGGAAAAAAAGGCTAATATAAAACAATACAATGTACACGTATGTATAACGTAACACAATCATGCCGATTACATCATCTTTCCTTGCCGAATATAAAAATGTAGCACGTGCATTCTTGTGAATTACAGTATATTAACAGTGTCACAGCAGGAACACATATAATTACCGTATCTCTAAAACTTGAACTAATATTGAAAAAATAAGTTTCATTCCGGTTTTAGCACATTAAAAATAGTAATATTTTGTTGATTTTATTTAGGATATTTTTTGGTTGTTGATCAGTGTAATTTATCACAAGATATTTAGTTTATAATAAAATGACTTGAGTAACTTCCTCAAATTTTATTGGTATCAATATCATTCTTTTGATACAAGTACTTTAAATGGGAAAAGGTTTATAATATCGACTTAAGAAATTCTCTCATTCTCTTCATACGAGGGATGTCTTTTAAGTTTTGCAAACAGAAACATGGTAGGCCGCGCGAATCGAACGTCAGTACCTACTGAATCCTGACCTCACAATTTATTACAACTTTCAGAGACAATTATCTCAACAAGAATGCCTTACTGAGTTACTGTCTGTTTTCGGCAACGAAGCGCCACATCAGTCGACAATTACCCGTTGGTTTGGAGAATTCAAACGTGGACGGGTGAGTCTTAGCGACGATCCCAGGGTGGGTGCACCAAAAACGGCAGTCACCCAGGAAAACGTCGATGCTGTGCGCAAACTCATCATTGAAGATAGACATGTGACATATGGCGAGATTGAGGCGTCCTTGAAGATCTCAAAGACCTCAATTCAAAAAAATTTATATGAAGAATTAGGAGTAAGAAAATTAGTTTCTCGTTGGATACCCCACCTGTTGACTGAAGAGCAGAAAGCAGCCAGGGTTAATTGGTGTGAAAAAACGCTTGATCGTTTCAATTCTGGAAACTCAAAAAATGTGTACAGCATTGGTAGTGGTGATGAATCGTGGATTTACTGTTATGAACCAGAAAATAAACGACAGTCGGCTGTTTGGGTTTTCCAAGGTGAAGAAAAGCCAACAAAAGTCATCCGTTCTCGAAGTGTTTCGAAAAAGATGGTCGCGACATTTGTGTCAAAAGCGGGCCATATTGCAACAATTCCTCTTAATGTATTTAACGGAAAAAAGTGGAATTATTGGACCATCCTCCATATAGTCCCGATCTAAGTCCTAACGAATTCTTTACTTTCCCGAAAATTAAAGACAGACTGCGTGGTTAAAGGTTCCAGTCACCAGAAGAAGCAGTTGACGCATTCAAAAATGCCGTTTTGGATCTGCCAGCAAACGAGGAATAAGTGCTTCGAAAATTAGTTCGAGCGCATGCAGATGTGTATTAATCTTCGTGGAGAATACTTTGAAAAACAATAAAGTCATTTAAAACTACCTACCGTGTTGTTTTATTTACATATGGAATACTTAAAAGACATCCCTCGTATATGCAAAACGTTCAAATTAATTACAACTTGCAAAATTTATATATTCGAAACAAAAGAAAAATGACATTTCTTAATTTTATTTTACAAAACTACCAAAATCAGATTTTAGAAGAATATAACGCAAAATTTCATTTAAGGATTATGTTGGCAATCAAAAATGTGGTCGTTGAAAGATTTTGAATGATTTTCTGGAGTAATTACCTCTACAACTTCTGGAAAATTGCTGCTGAAAGGTTTATTCACTGATTATTTGAAACCAATAATCCCGGTGGGTATTTAAATTTTAATTAGGGTTTTATCTGTTATCTATTTAATTTTAGCAACAAATGTAGAGAAATGCTCAGAACAGTCCATTGTCATTTTATCGCAGAAAGAACTTGGAAAAAGTGAGAATAGTAACAAATCATTCGCTTTAAAGTACACACAAAAAGAAAATAAATAAATTACATCAATATCTAACCAAGTCACTGGATTCCCACAAAAGTATAAGCTTACTTATGGAATGGAGTATATTATATAGTTTGCTTAAGCAACTACATAATTTACTTTAACTTTAGACTTATCACAAGTATATCGTCATGTAAACATATTTATTTATGATTAATTTTTTAATGTAACACTAAGAAAAGCTCTGGTATTTTCTGTAGATAACGAAATAAGCTACTTTGTTGCTTAATCACCAAGTAACATAAATCCCATTCGGAATATTTGCCACAATTTATGTCAAACTATCTTAGATGATTTAAGCTTAGTCCTCCAAGACATTTCATCAGGTGAATTGTCATGTAATAAATTATATTGACTTTTGTATAAATAAGCACGGAAGTACCCAAACGGCCTGAAGTCCCCAGTCGACGAGGTATAAATATACTTAGTGACATTTAAATCCGAACACCCAGTTTAAATGGTTTTATTTTAATAAAATTTTGTATAAGTACTTAATGAAGCATAATAAGTAAATGATAAAAATTTCAAAATGATTGCACTGCTTAAAGCCCTTTGACCTTTAATAATGTGTGGATGCACCCTGATGTGCTACGCATTCTCCAACGCGCCTAGGCATGCTTCTGATCAGGTGGTCAATGTCCTCATGTGGTATCTCATTCCAGGCAACCACCAACTCCTCTCGAAGTGCTTCTAGAGTCTGAGGAGGACGTTGCAAATTGAGCAATCTCCTACCCATCATATCCCACACGTGCTCAATTGGGGATAAGTCGGGAGATCTTGGTGGCCATGGTAATAATGTGACATCATTATGTTGAAAGAAGTCTATTGTGACTCTTGCAACATGTAGTCGGGCATTATCTTGTTGGAAAGTTGGATCTGCCAGGGTGTCAAGATAGGGTAAAAGATGGGGTTCTGGAACTTCGTGGATATAACGCTGCGCGTTCATGTTACCTCTGATGAAGATTAAAGGTGACCTGGAACCATAAGCTATAGCACCCCAAACCATAACTCCAACAGTGTGATGAACATGTCTTTTAACAAAAAACTGTGGATTCCTCCTTTCACTACGTCGCCTTCTAACCCTGGCACGACCATCGTGCATGCCTAAGCAAAATCGAGACTCGTCACTAAAGACAATACTGTTCCATTCCTGATCCCAGAGTGACCGTTGTCTGCACCACTCAAGGCGATTACGTCGGTGTTCTCGAGTTAAAGGGAGGACCCAGTGTGGCCGGTATGAAAACAAGCCAAAACTTCTCATTCGTCGGTAAACACTTCGCATGCCAATAGGTCTTCCGTGTTCTGCAAACCTTTCATTTGCAATGGACCTGGTAGTGGAGAAACGGTCCCTTAAGGCCAATAATCTTAGGCGGCGATCTTCACGGTCTGTTGTTCTACGGCGGCGTCCAGTGTCCCTTGCTCTTTGCGTACGGCCTTCTCGAAGCCATGCCTGACAACACCTAACCACAGTGTCTACACTTCTTTGCACTCTAACTGCAATTGCCCGAAAAGAAAGTCCAGCTTCCCGAAGTCCCACTATACGGCCCCTATCAAACTCACTAAGTTGACGAAATCGTACAGGTCTCCGTACTCTAGGTATCGTAACCGATCGTAAAGGATGTCAAGAACCAAAATCCGCCAACGTTGATTCTTTACTGCGGCTGAAATATTCATTTTTAGAGCGTTAGTGAATTAAAAAAAAGCAGTATAAAAACCGGAATGTCCAACTGATAAGGCTGAAAATTTGTTCACTTGTTATTTACAATAAGATAAATACATTCACCAACTTTTATTAAAATAAAACCATTTAAACTGGGTGTTCGGATTTATATCTCACTTAGTATACCTAAATATATATTAGTCTACTGATATTAGCAAATATCCCCGAAATAATTATTGTAAAGTCTGGTTTTATTGGTACAAGTTATTGAAGGGGGTATTTAAATCATACGCATAAAATGGGTACACCAATTTTTGTGGGAAAACTTTATTTTTGGCAACAAAGAATCAGAAAACGTGTTTTTTGGGATTCAATCGAAAGGGTTAACAGAAAAAACTTAACCTATAGGATTTTTAGGTATTTATGAGACCTACAAAATGAGACCACACGTAAAAAGATCCGAATAGCAAACAAGTTATGGCCGAAAACCGAGCCAAACTGCAGGTTTTGGCACTTGTTGATAGTGTGACGCACCTATTCGCAATTCTCCAAATTCTTAGGATTCGTAATTCTTTTTTCGCACAAAAATTGGTTATGCGTCCATGTTTTGAATACCCCCTTGAACAACTTGCAGCAATAAAACCAGACTTTACAATTATTTCGCAAACCAGGGGTATTTTCGTCTAATATGATCAGACTATATTGATTTTCTACGTCCATACGGTCACAAACTATATTTTTAGAATATAATAACTACGGAATAATTTAGCTTAATTTATTCCATAGTCAGTATTATAACGGAGTGATTTATAAGACGCTGTCCAACATCTGCTTTCCGCGTATACTAATGTTAGAGCTTACTTCTAATTTCGAGGTGCCCCTGTGCCAACACAATTTATCTTACAAAAGCATCCATTCTTGTGAGAAAATGTGTCCTGGTTAACCTTCGACATAAGCATTTTCACATAAGGAAAGTTGATTAACAATACCTTTCAAATAGAACCGTTCATGTCGACTGGTCGGAGTCCAGACTTGATCTGGAACGAAAACAACTGCTAGGGAAGCTAGGCTATTTGTTTAGTGCTAAGAAGTGCTTTCTCCGCATGACCTCTTCAGACTGTACAAGCCACAGATAGGACCTAGACGCGAGTACTCTTCACATGTTTGAGCTGCTGCCGTCCCGACTACCTTATCCATGCTTCGATGCTGTTCGGAGGGCTATCTGACCCTTCTCTAACGGTCAGTCTCGGGACCATTACGTTCCGTCGGGTCGTCAGCAATCTAGCTCTCTTCTATCGCTACGCCAGTGGGCTTTGCTCCTCAGAGCTCTGCTCCACGTTGTCGCCGCGCGATGTGCCTGTCAGACAGACCCGCCTATGTTATCGAGATTGGAGCAATCTACATGAGGAGGCTTTCTCAGTTGTACTACTCTTAAGCAATTCAAAAATTGGATTAACTAAATTTCTTCAGGCTCCTCATAACATTCGCGGTGCCCCTGTATTTAGGCTCCTGCCTGCGCGGCTGCTACGGTATAAAAAATTTGACCGCGTGGACGAAAAGACGGTCTGGTATGCCAAATTTCAAAGGATTGGGCTATTGTTTTTCCATATGACGTCAGAAACAAGTGCCTGATAACCTAATCCACTGCGTAATCTCTTTGAAAATCGATAACAGACCCACCGCTTCTATCTTACATTAGTTAATTGGATGAAATAGGGTAATATAGGCAATAATGTAAAATAGACTTTGGTAAGTATATCTATAGTAGCTTCCCATGAAACAGAAATAATTAACCCTTGCGTAATAATGAACCCATTCGTTCAGAATTCCGAATTAGAAGATATAATTTGCGCAATATTTGGTTAAACGTCGGACGGTTAGCCTCACATTCCAAATCATCCATTTTTCTACTTTTCAGAATAAAAAAAACTTATCTACAGAATCTTAAATTGATATAAACTCTTTTTCATGATACTTCATCATGGCAAAACCTGTCAACAAACAACTCTAACGGATCTGGAAACAGAGCCGTATGAAAAGTACATACTTTGTTGTGGCTTTTTATATAGAATAATTCCTTTTTATCAACCCCTTTATGTGATTATTGTTATCATTTTTATTACATTATTAATTATTAGTTTATAAGAGCTACTGAAGGTTAGGGTAAGAGTAGCTGTGAGCTTAATATCGCCTTTCGTAATTATAAAGACGATTATTATCAATATTATTATTGATACAAATAGTTTTGAATATTGTCCTGAGTTCCACCAGATTCATCATTATCTACAGTACAGACTTAACACAAAGCTATCACTTGCTGATCAGCTGTTTATCTCAACAGGCGTCAAAGATTTATCTTAAAGATAAATAAAATAAAAATCCACACTTTTTAAAACTAGCTTTTATTTAGCTTTTCATAAAATGAACTAGAAATTTAAAAATATATTTCCAGTTGGAAATATTAATAAAATAGTATATTTTTTTTTCAATATGTCAAATAACTAGTTTGGTAATTTCTATATAATGTTCATGCTTGATTCATAGAAATCCACAAAAGTTCCGACTTTACTTGCATTATAAAATTTCGATAAATATAAATCGTAAAACGACAATTTTGTATTTTGCCGCGATTTTCACATGGAATTTAGAACGACATTATTTGCTTAATGTGTTTCTCTCATTAAGCCCTTTCAGTTGATACCGATAGCATAGGGGTGACTATAGAAATTATAAATCGCCATCTTACGGTGGTCTGCCATATTGAACTCAGAATGACGTCACGTTACTTGTTCCGCTTAATCTATTTTAAGGAGTACCTGAAGTATAAAATCGAAGTACGCCAATGATGACGCGATATTCTCAAGCGCAGTTGTGTGCTGATCACCTGTACAGAACACTGAGGCTAAAGAAGTGGGGGCTCCACATTAAACGATAGCAACACCGTTGACATTTGTCAGACGGTGGCGCCGCCTACTTGCCAGGAGATCTGGAGGAATAAGGAAGGAATGTCGAGAATGCGCCAGATATATGGAATGCCAGGAATATCCCGATGATATCGTTTGCTCCTAATTTGAAATCTGCTGAGAATGATCTTTTGGATATGGAAGTATTATTAGTAGAACATAAAAATTGATAAAATATCATTAATTGTGTTACATCAAAATATAGATACATTTACTCGTATTCCAAATCCATGTTGTTAAACACTCTTCGATTTTTTTAATAATCTGAAATAATACAGAAAACGCTTATGTATTTCATTCTTTGTAAATAAGCTAGTCGCTTTGAATTAGTTTGCTCAGTTCTATTACCATGCATTAAATTGAATATTGATACCAATACAAGCTTTCGTACTTTAGGTGCCAACTGCAAGATTGATTCCAAAGATAAATATTCCATCTAATTTAAAAGCATCTACCAATTAAGTCTCGCTAATATGTTAAGTTCGCAGGCTACCGGTAGCACTCTGTGAAAGAGAGTCCATAACTTCTACATATCCCATAATAGTCACTACACATTTCACGTATACCATAACAGCACCCTTATATTTTAGACTCATTTTTAACGAAATATCTCCGGAAACATCAGCGTTGTGAATCCGGATGTTAATCAAAACAAACGCCATATTTTTACAACTATAGAACGCCTTAATGGCCTCCTTGATTTTCATAGTTTTCTACTGATCCGTGTTAGCGCTCTATTTTGAGGTTATGTTACAAATATCTATTTGCATCAAATTGTTCATGCTCTTGATTCATATCATCTGTTATATCGGTCGGAAATGTCTTACAATTCAAAAAGAAAACATAGCCTCACATTAGGAGAGCGCTGGCGCTGACACCGAACAGTAGAGGTCTAGAAATACCCCAGTCATTCTGAAGTGAAGGAGAGAATATACTATGAACATCAAGAAGGCCATAAAGGCGTCCTACAATAATTGTAGGAACGACTGACGATACGGTCCTTAGATAAAATACCTGCAAGCATCACATGACTCGATACCGGTAATGCAGTTTCCTTGATTGAGCCTAAAGAGAACGACCTTGGCGTTGCCTGTTCGCCCATAAGACAAGTCACCCCCTGTTCAGTGGCGTACGATTCATTCATTCTCTTGCAGTTTGTTACTTGACATTTTTGCTACTTTGTCATTCTAGAGCAGCTAATCTGTCACTACCGAAGCATATTTTCACACTTTCGGTTGCAACAAGTAAATCGGACTTTTCGGGAGAGTGCAGAAAAATGTTCCAAAGATGTCTTTGTGGAAGGAAGAAGGAACGGCAACCCCGCCGAAAATATACTAAAATATTGACGAGGACATGCGGTGTACCTAAGAACATACATATATATGCACCTCTCTGAGGGAACCAACACCGACGAAGCAGGCATAAAAGTGGCCGGTATCGGTCGTATCTCAAGGTGAAGGTAGAGGAGCTTGTGGTGGTTGGAAAGTGGGAAAGGAAAGGGGAAGGGTGGGTCTAAAGGGAGAAACAACTTCCAGCTCGGAGGCGAGCCGCCGCCAACTCTTAAATATTACCGTAAGAAGGGGGACAGGAAAAGGACAGGAATTATTGGAATAGAATGCTGTTTTTTCACGCTGGAACACAATCGATCAAAACAACATTGACTCCGCCCGTGTAAATTGACTTCTTGAATCTCAAGCAGTACTATAAGGTGTTATCATGAAAAGGACACTGACATTTGATTAATTTCTCAAAATAAATTATTTTTTCGTAGGTCTTAACAAGTAGGATAAACGTGTCAATGAGCGACAGTATGGTTTCCGACACCAGCTATCCACGGGGGATCTCCTAGCTTACGTCACTCAACTGCCTCATCCAGTCCTATGGTGAGGCTCATGTCTTTGTTCGTGATATCACGAGTGTTCAGCTGTGGCACATGCTGCTCTCTTATGCACTTCCATCCTATGGCCTGCTAGAACTGCTTTGCAGATCCTGACTTTCTCTCTAGCCGCAAGATATCTGTCGTAATTGACGTGTTCTCCTCTTCATCCCGCAATGTCAACGAAGGTGTTCCCAAGGGTCTTGGCTCCGACATTGTTCTTTTTACATATCAACGACCTCTCTTCCTGTACGGTTAGGAATTCAGAGTGACAAGCCGTTTCAGCCTGTGAGCTGTAGAAAAGAAGACTTGCAGGGACTTCCTTGCGACATGGAGTTTATCACTGCTTGGAGACGCAACAATCTTTTATAGTTTAATGCTGCCAAAACACAGTTCTGTACCTTGACTAGCAAGAAGCGCCCTAGCGCTGATTTGGTTTCGATGGATGGTCAAGTGCTAACCTTGTCGAACTTTGTCAATGTAAGTACTTTCTCGTAAATTGATTCACTGATTGATTTCGTTTGTGATTGTGATGTAATTATCTGCTTCCGGTCGTTTGAATCTGCAGGTATCTGTTTTTTTTTTCATTTGATATAACTCAATGAATGACAAATAATAGTAGAACAGATTACATCACAATTGCTTGGCCAATCCAAGATTTGCAGTGTACAAGGTATCTCGCTCTAAATTGACCAGCGGGGGCCCCACTAGACTATTTTTTTTTATTGGACCTGTCTTTTACAAGGAATCTGGAAGAAAACATAATATATAACGTATTCCGGCCATGTGTAATGTGTAACGTTCCTAATACCACAATTTACTTACTGCTATGAAATCATTAGTAGGGTGTGCAGGATCTTTATTAACCTCAGCACCCCTTCTTAATGGGACGGTGCACTTGCCAGTAGTGAAGGCAGGTGCATAAATACGTTTCGAAAATGCGGCACGGCGTGCGCGTCAGCCCTGCCACGCCACATAAATTGATCCAAATGAAACGATATTTAATTACTAAGGGGGTTAAGGGGGGGTCGCTTCTAACCCCCAGTTCAATAATTACCGTCGCTTGCCCGAGTATGCCACGCAACCAGACTATATTTTACAAATTTATGTCGATCTTAAATTACCGAAATTCAGCTGGAGCGGGATCCTTTAATTAATTTTAAATTCTGTTAGAGGTGAGAAAGGGAATGTGGAGGGGAGGTATCAAGCGTGATATATAAACGAGAGTTCAGTGTGTTGGAGGTTGACGTGCGGGTTTTAGCGTATTGATATGATTAGTAACAAGGGAAGTATTTCTAGATAAAATTTATTTGAATCAAAACTGGAAAACTGTGCTATAGGGCCGCCCAGACGACTTGCTCTAGGGCTTTTTTAGACCGAAGCAATCGCCAAGGCAGAAGCTCAAATACCATGGCATTGCGTCTCCTATGAGGAGCTTGAAGACAATTAGGTAAACCGATTTTTGAACTGCCCAAGATTAATAAAGCTTGGAAACGCCTCCTCAGGTAGATTACTGCACAATCTCGATGCCCTAGGAATCAAAGGAGCGATCGTATCGGTCAGTTCTAGATGTACGTAGTTCGACAGGATTAGGAATGCCGAAGTCTGGCGGATCTGTCTGGCAGGCACATCGCGCGGCAGCATCATGGAGGAGAACTCTGTGGAGCAATGCCTGTTGGGGTAACGGTAGAAGAGAACTAGATCAATGGACGGCCCGTCGGTACAAAAAGGTACTGATACTGTCCGTTAGAGAAGAGTCATTGATCGGTCAGTCAGCTCTTCTCTGAATATAATCGAGCATGGATAATGTAGTCGGGGCGGGAGCAGCCCAAGCATGTGAGCAGTACTCGGAGCTAGGTCTTATGTGGGGCGTGTACAGAGTGAGGAGGCTATGTGCAGAAAATTAGTTCTTAGCCCTAAATATTCTAGCTTTTCCCAGCAGCTGTCGGTATTGCCAGATCAACTTCTCGATAATCTGTACTGCGATCAGCTGAAATGAAGGCCGATTTGGTAAAACTCGGCCATCTATTGAAACTAGATGAACACTAGCTTTTGTAAAAGTAATAAAGCTCGCGCACGGTTGTGCCAGCATGTACAGGCATATAATCTATGTTAAATTACATGTGGGAATAGTCTTTATTATGCAATCGGTCGATAGCTCAGTTATTATAAAGGATGTCCAAAAAAAAAGTGGCGTCAAGTGGGTTGACTCTGCACTTCCTACGTAGACCTGTCATCAGTTCATAAACGATTATGTTCGGCACAAGTCGTGAGTAAAAGCTTAACAATAGACATGTTTGAAAAATTAAATGGATTAAGTTAGTCAAAATTTTGTGTGAATGTCAGCTAGTTCATCCCGGACACTTTATAGGAAAACCAACATAATATCAAAAAAACCTAGATAATGTCATGAAAAATCGATAAAATATCACTTTTTAAGTCTTGTAATCCGGATGCCAGCTTTTTATCCCATAGTTGCATGTAGTGCATCATGGTAATGGTAATGTGAATAAACCAAGGACAACACATCGCAGTCAGTGGCGGATTCAGGGGGTAAAATTAAGGGGGAGAGGCGGGTACTACTTGTATGCTTTAAGCTCTCACAATTCTTATTATGGTCCTTAAAGCTTTTACTCGATTTCATAGGAGTCCGTCGCTGAAAAGTTTAAAAACGCTCTTCTAATGGGTAATTAATCTAGATGTACCTTTTCCAAAATGAAAAAAAAACACAGTCAACCACCGTTACTATCAAACCACAATGACTAAAGATAGGAGGTCGCCAAGGATGGTGTGGCTTTCAGAAATCTAGTGGCGGTAGAACAGGGCACAGAGCGTCTGCGCATTGAAACATGTCAACATAACCTGCCGCAATCTGTATGAGCATTTCACTCACGCTTGGCCATGCTGTGTAGGTTTCGTGGTTTCCTAATATTATCTGCTTGTAACTCGTCCGAACTGACAAATTTGGAATTATTTACAGTAATAATAATATCAACAGATAGAAATGCCATACGCGCAGAACCTGAAATTCATTTCCGTCACAGATGACACAAGACACGAATATCGAGCAACATAAAATACACAGAATACGATAGCTCAGACGTAGAAGCAGCGTTGCCACATCAACGATTACATGATAGCTAAACAGACCTACAAAAACGAATTTTCGGGCAATTAACTACCTTGTAATAGTTACCCAACTTAAAAGTGAACTTGCGATTGAGAAACTGGCTCCAAAAGACGATTTAAGATAAAACGGTGACTCTCCAAAAAAGCAGACAATGAAAAAGGATTTGTAGGGCTTTGAGAAGACGACCATTCGTGCGCGATAGATGCGTCAAGAACACAAAATCACTTAGACGCGGCGCTGCGTATGCTAACTGTGGGATAAGGGTGCAGGATACAGAGCAGTGGCGGCTCGTAAGGTTTTGATTCGAGGAGACAGACCGGAGCCAAAAATTAGCATTTTAGTAATGCAGCATAATACTAATTTCACATACGTACAGATACGACTTGTATCGTCATGGCCATATTGCTAAGTAGGACATTAGTAAATTCCCGTGGAATAAAAACAAACTCCAAGTTTCGTTTAAATCAATCTATTGTCTTTCTAGTTCTTCTGTGGACTGTGACCCAATTTGATCGAATATCATTGATATTCTCAAACCTAACTGGTCATTGACCATGAGTTTTTTATTCAGATGGTTTCTCGTGGTTTGTTATTGGATTTCAGACGCGCAGATGCTTTACTTCACCATATGAAGGCCAAACTGTTGTTTCTTACATTATTTCCTCACAAGACAAACAATATAGGTCCATTTGACTGTCAAAGTATTCCTCGGATACATAAACAATACACATGCCACATTATAGTCGAAGATTGCCGGTATGTTACAACAGCTATGGATAGGTATCGAACAGCTGGCAGCACTGCTAGACCACACCAGTAAGAAGCGTCATAAGCACCAGACACGATACTATAACATACCTGCCGGCGATGCTATCAGACGCAAGGCAATGTTCGGCGTATGAAAATTGCCGTTGCTTCGCATCGACCCGACCGACCGCGTGTCTCGTCTATAAATATTTCTTCAAGGGGCAAATGTACGGAGAAATATTAGATGCGTGAAATATGTACCGATATGTGTCAAATTACTGGAGTTGGAAGCGTACAGATATACTACCGATAACACAATGAGATAAATCATCCGCCACTCCCTGAAACCCCAGCCCTCGATTATTTTTAACCGCTAGACAATATTTATGAAAATGGTCAGGAGGCTCTGGAACATCCCTATCCATTCCGCCACTGGATCGATTTTGAAAAACTAACTTTTTCGTCTTCGGTATGGTAGTAGTAACCTATAGAGACTCCCAGAGACTCCGGCAGACCGACAGACAAACCGACAAAAATAAGTGACATGGCTTTTAGTGATGTGCATGTTATATAACATCCAAAAAACAAAATATTTCGCGATTACAATACTGCCTCGCCAGTAGGCATTGGACGTAAAAGTGTCAAAAGTGTCGGGACAGAAACATATACAGTAAAGAATAATTCCAAACACATGATTGTCTAGAGAAACATGGGGGATTATCGACGTGACAACCACAGAATACGTTTCCGAACATTAGTACCAAAGGGTACGTTTGATATACTTTGTTTTCTTTGCTTATTTACTGCAGAGGGGGCACTATCTTCCCTGAGGAGCCGCTAATGATACAGAGGGGTAGCAGAAACGAGAGGAAGGGGGAGCGACGGTCGGCGCATTAGGAAAATGTACCAGAGGACGTGATCAGCATTCTACAGATGCAGCATCCAAGCTATTTCCACCACCATACGGTGGTAATACCGTTGTATATAAATACGATAAAGTGCTACGATAAACACTGCGCTACAGCTATATCAAGATGTTAATGGACCAATATTTAGTGCTCTTTGGAGACATTAGATAGTTTAAAAACATACACGTAAGCCGAGAGTGTTACAGCTAGGCTAAAAATTTAATCAATCAGCTATAAAAATATTGACTATTGCTGTATTAATCTATATCTAGCCAATATGGTCGAAAACTATGGTGAGAATATCACAGGGTGCCATATTGGGGTCACCTTGGGAATCGCAAATTTTTCCATTTATGGCTGTAACACTTTCTAGATATGCCTTCTAGTGATTTCACAGTTCTTTTACAACTTCAAAGTATCGCATTTTATTCCACGGTAAAGAAGTGATTGAATGCCTTAAGCTAAATCGCAAACATAGACATTTATTATTCCTTGTTCCACAATATATTATCTACAAGCCGATACATGCATCTAGTAGCATTGCAACTGACATTTTGACGATTTTCACTTTTTTTGATTTGGATAGATTGAATTCGATATTTTCTACACTTTAAAAAATGAACTTTTTGTTAGTAGAAATATGAAGAAATGTAGTTTAGATATATACTAAGTGACATATAAATCCGAACACCCAGTTTAAATGGTTTTATTTTAATAAAAGTTGGTGAATGTATTTATCTTACTGTAAATAACAAGTGAACAAAATTTCAGCCTTATCAGTTGGACATTCCGGTTTTTATACTGCTTTTTTTTAATTCACTAACGCTCTAAAAATGAATATTTCAGCCGCAGTAAAGAATCAACGTTGGCGGATTTTGGTTCTTGGCATCCTTTACGATCGGTTACGATGCCTAGAGTACGGAGACCTGTACGATTTCGTCAACTTAGTGAGTTTGATAGGGGCCGTAAAGTGGGACTTCGGGAAGCTGGACTTTCTTTTCGGGCAATTGCAGTTAGAGTGCAAAGAAGTGTAGACACTGTGGTTAGCTGTTGTCAGGCATGGCTTCGAGAAGGCCGTACGCAAAGAGCAAGGGGCAATGGACGCCGCCGTAGAACAACAGACCGTGAAGATCGCCGCCTAAGATTATTGGCGTTAAGGGACCGTTTCTCCACCACCAGGTCCATTGCAAATAAATGGTTTGCAGAACACGGAAGACCTATTGGCATGCGAAGTGTTTACCGACGAATGAGAAGTTTTGGCTTATTTTCATATCGGCCACATTGGGTCCTCCCTTTAACTCGAGAACACCGACGTAATCGCCTTGAGTGGTGCAGACAACGGTCACTCTGGGATCAGGAATGGAACAGTATTGTCTTTAGTGACGAGTCTCGATTTTGTTTAGGTATGCACGATGGTCGTGCCAGGGTTAGAAGGCGACGTGGTGAAAGGAGGAATCCACAGTTTTTTGTTGAAAAACATGTTCATCACACTGTTGGAGTTATGGTTTGGAGTGCTATAGCTTATGGTTTCAGGTCACCTTTAATCTTCATCAAAGGTAACATGAACGCGCAGCGTTATATCCACGAAGTTCTAGAACCCCATCTTTTACCCTATCTTGATACCCTGGCAGATCCAACTTTCCGATAAGATAATGCCCGACCACATGTTGCAAGAGTCACAATAGACTTCTTTCAATATAATAATGTCACATTGTTACCATGGCCACCAAGATCTCCCGACTTATACCCAATTGAGCACGTGTGGTATATGATGGGTAGGAGATTGCTCAATTTGCAACGTCCTCCTCAGACTCTAGAAGCACTTCGAGAGGAGTTGGTGGTTGCCTGGAATGAGAAACCACAGGAGGACATTGACCACCTGATCAGAAGCATGCCTAGGCGTGTTGGAGAATGCGTAGCACATCAGGGTGCATCCACACATTATTAAAGGTCTAAGGGCTTTGAAGTAGTGCAATCATTTTGAAATTTTTATCATTTACTTATTATGCTTCATTAAGTACTTATACAAAATTTTATTAAAATAAAACCATTTAAACTGGGTGTTCGGATTTATATGTCACTTAGTATAGTTGTAACTGCATACATCCGAAAAATAACGAATGTGTCGTTTTCCTTAACGTTATACCCGTACCCAGGTGTAATGGGCATATGTTTTCACTTAGGTGTTTACCTATCCTTCTGTTTCTGATTCTGTTCCTTTATCGATTGTCCTTTGTTTTTCATGTTTCTGCAAAACTACTTGTATCACATGTACCTTTACCCTCTAATTAGTTGTAATCGTTGACCATACGACTAATTTTCATGGCAGGAAAATCATGAAGAAATTAATTCCCTACAAAATTGTTTCTATTACTTTTTAACATAAAGGCGATGGTTTTCAAGATATTGGATCAAACGCGTTTATCAAAATGACGGCAAATACTCCAACCCTGTCATGATGCCAATTTAAACTTGTCATTAAGACGCAATAATCAAACTATACCACCAAAAAGATTACTGTCTCCCTAATTGTAGAATTTCCTTATAGAACATCTTCCTATTTCTTGGCCTATCAATCTCTTTATCGTATAACGCTAAAGAGTAGATGCATATGAATATTCTATGTCCTTTCCTCCTCTTCAGATAGTCGTGCTCGTATTCATCCATTCCTTTCTTCCATAATCATATCTCAAACATACTAATAAATCATTTTTCCGGTCTACTTCCAAAGATTCTATAAACTCTTTCGTAAATCTCAATCTGCTAAAACTTAGCACGCCTAGGGCGCAGTTCATCTCTGAAAATCCGCAAAACAGGTTTCGCGGCTGAACTAAAAGTGTACAAGAATGCGAGGCGTTATTTATATTTATTCGAATAATAAATATCAATGATAGGACATTTTGAGATAGAATCCGAGCATCTTATCCTTAAGAGGAGTTACGTCGAGCTTGGGTGCAATTTATCATTCTGGGACACCTGTGTCCCTTAAATAAGACATCTTTGCGGTCGGTGTAGGTCGCCCGAAAAGAAAAGTTTGCCTTGTTTAAAGAGGCAATTAAAGTTGCTTGGATTGATTAATGATTAATAGAGGTCTTCTATTCGTTATTGTCTATCAGAGCGGTACGTCGGACCTTTGCCCTCAGCTAAAGTATTCTAAGTTAGCAGGTCTGTCAGGTCTGGTTGCCCAGATACCAGACAAAGTCTGGGAGATAGAAGGGAAGAAGAAAGAAGGGAAGGGGGAGAGCAAATAGAAAGAAGTGCGTCCATTTGGGGGGTGCCAGGGACATTGGTAACTAGAGTTCGGGAATTTTAAATTGATCCTACAATTAGTTTAAAGATTGGTTGTTGAAGAAAAATAATGATTTTGGTTGCACCTAAAGTCGCACGATTTAATGTTGTTAACACTGCCGCGGCCTTTTGTACTTGCAAACTTACTCGACTGTGTAGTGTACTGACTCGGGCAACAAAGGGTTGCATACTATGGGGTGGTGCTCTGCAAAACCTGCAGACTACGCAAATGCGCTTTAGCAAAAAAACATCAAGCTACATGCGGAAGCGATTGCTGGTCTAATAGGCATCTTTTATTACTGAAGCAGCGATTTGATGAAGTTTTAGTGGAGCACTTTGGGAGGTATTTTTGTATGATGGCTAGCTACTGCATTTGGAGTGAGGATAGAATATGCAACGACTCTTTACTCATTAGTTATTCCACGGTAAAGTAGTGATTGAATGCCTTAAGCTAAATCGCAAACATAGACATTTATTATTCCTTGTTCCACAATATATTATCTACAAGCCGATACATGCATCTAGTAGCATTGCAACTGACATTTTGACGATTTTCACTTTTTTTGATTTGGATAGATTGAATTCGATATTTTCTACACTTTAAAAAATGAACTTTTTGTTAGTAGAAATATGAAGAAATGTAGTTTAGATATATACTAAGTGACATATAAATCCGAACACCCAGTTAAATGGTTTTATTTTAATAAAAGTTGGTGAATGTATTTATCTTACTGTAAATAACAAGTGAAAATTTTTCAGCCTTATCAGTTGGACATTCCGGTTTTTATACTGCTTTTTTTTAATTCACTAACGCTCTAAAAATGAATATTTCAGCCGCAGTAAAGAATCAACGTTGGCGGATTTTGGTTCTTGGCATCCTTTACGATCGGTTACGATGCCTAGAGTACGGAGACCTGTACGATTTCGTCAACTTAGTGAGTTTGATAGGGGCCGTATAGTGGGACTTCGGGAAGCAAAAAAACATCAAGCTACATGCGGAAGCGATTGCTGGTCTAATAGGCATCTTTTATTACTGAAGCAGCGATTGATGAAGTTTTAGTGGAGCACTTTGGGAGGTATTTTTGTATGATGGCTAGCTACTGCATTTGGAGTGAGGATAGAATATGCAACGACTCTTTACTCATTAGTTATTAATTAAGGGAACAAAATATCTTATCTTATTAAACTAAGGTTATACAAGAAACATATTTATGAATGAATATGAATACGTGTTAAGGAAAATAATCGAACAAATGGTAGTATGAATAAATGCCATTATGAACTAATTTAAAAGTGAACATAAATCTTATTCACTACGGAATCTTAGTGAATCAGTTAAAAAGTAGCAAGCAGTCTGATTGAACTATACACCAGTTTGCCGGGTTATCACAGCGACCGCAAGATGCCGCCGATTCTGGTGCTGTAGTAGATACGGTCTACTCGCCATTGAACAAGGTTTCAGTTGTACTAGTAACAGCTGTCACTCGTCCGGCCAAACCATACTGAGGAATCGTAAAATATTTTTTAAGTTTTAAGGGAAAATGTACGGGGAAATCTATGATGTGTGAAATATGTCTAAGAGGTGCGTTCAATTATCGGGGCTGGAATTGTATTAATATACTAATATCAAAAATTTGTGATACACTCTCCCACTATGATCTAAAAGGAATCTTATTTTCGAGATAAATCGGGTTCGGTGACTCGTGATAAGCATACGTGTGAAATGATTCTAGCGACCCATAATATATGTACGTACGAAAGAGTTCACTTCAACCGTATTTAATGCATTTTAATTTTTAGTAACTATGTATTAGGTATTATGTTACAAAAAGGTCAAAAATGGGTCAGTCACGAACGGAAGCCCAATCATTCTCATAATACATTTTTTGAGACGCTAACAAGATACTAGCAAGAAGTCTACTTATCAAAAAACGATTAATCTCAAAAAATTCTTGCGCATCTATGATGCAAATGGAAGCTTATTTCCTATGTGGATCCGGTGCATAAATTCCAAATTCGATGTCAATTTAGTGCTAGGATTCACGGGTGGTCCCGAGGTGATTACCAACTTTTCACATCTAAGCCGACACCATTTAATGTTTTTTATTGATAAATAATATTCGAATTTCGCACCCCAAGTTATCTGAATTTACATAGTATCGTTTGCATATAGTCACCGATGACGAAAATTGATTTATTACACACAAGTCGCAAATGTCGCATTGTTTTTGAATTTTTCACAATATAACTGAATGTACATGATAAACGGGATCAGATATTACATTAAAAAATGTTGGCAGTATGATGACATTATTGTGAAAACATGTCGTACGTCAAAAAAAATTTCATATGATAATAGTTATATATGGATATTTGAATTCCTGTAATTGCCTTGAGGTACGAAACTATCAGCAACAAGTAATAAACACGACAGTAAAGTGTAATTTTACCGTAAAGCAGCCAAGAAATGAAATAAATACTGCGGAAATAATTTCCCAAGGAGGCCATTTTGACGGATGTAGAATTGATGTTTTATTGATACTTCGATGGAAAACTCCGTACTTTGCTACAGCTCCGTATAGCTTCTGTGTAACGTCTTGGAAATAAAGGTGGCTATAAAATGTCCCACGGACATTCATTTTAATGTACTAGACGCGGCGACATTAATTTTTAAAATTTAATCCTTAGAACTGACGAACGTATTGTGTTAGACCTTCTCACTATACATGGTTTATTCGGGTTCGTAGACACTATATACTTAGTCCTGGCAATATCTTCGCATCTGGTGGGAAAAATACTCTGATTCCGATTTTTTGAATAATCTCATTCGAAAACGGCGCCTTCTAAGGAATCTGCTGTCAGACCCAAATTTGAGTCAACATTTTTTTCTAAGCAAAAACTTAGAATATTGTTTAAAAATAGGATTCTTCTATATTTGGAATAAAGAGGCATTAAATATTCGTTTACAAGTTGATGAATTATATTTATTAGAAATTGTTAAACATTCAAATCACGTATGGAAACAAGAGTTATATACAGTGTGTCCGGTGGCAGAATTCGGATTTAAAATCAAATGTTTCCGTAACCTTTAGGCAGGGAAGCGGAGAAGGGGCCGCGAACCGCGAAAGCTATGTTATTTGTGCGGGTTTTTAGTCACGATGTCGCATTGGACGGGAGAACAACTCGCATTCGCAATCGAAGCATATTTCGCGAATGAACTGTGTGCAACTGCACGTCGACAATTTTGTTCACGGTATAATATTCGACAAAAACATGATGTTCCAAGTGGTGAACTAATTCCCAGACGTCGAGGACTAATGAACATTGAACTCGTTGCGAACGGCTTGGACTTGCGCCAATGCGCAAGAGAGCGGCTGTCCTAGGGCTCCTCGAGACCATTGTGGACGAAATAATGAAGAAGGATCTTAAATTGCACTCTTTTAAAATTCAGATTGTGCAAGTACCTACGGCTAATTATTGTAACGAATTGTGCAAAAATTTCTGTGATACAATGTTACATTTCGTACAGTAAACACTATTTTTGGAACCACGAAGTCCACTTTCATTTAAATGGATGCGTGAATAAGCAGCCGTTATTAGTCATCCTTAGGTCAGAGTCCACGTTTGAAGCATTAGCAGGCACTTCACAGTCCCAAAGTGATGGTTTGGTATGCATTATCCAGTAATGGAATAATCGGGCCCTATTTTTTCGAAAAATGTCGAGGGCAAGCAATAAGTGTGAACCGTGTTTCTTACCGGTACATGTTAAACGATCATTTTCTGCCATTATTAAAAGAACATCGTGCCCTTAGTTCGCATACATGGTTTCAACAAGATAACAAACTGATAAGTCGTTTCTGTGACATACCCTGGCCACCCAGGTCACCGGATCTTACCCCCATGGACTTTTTTTCTGTGGGGTTACCTGAAAAGTAAAGTCTATCAATTAAACCCAGCGATCATCTTAGCTATGAGACAAAATATAATGAGGCGAGGTAATGGTCAACATTTGGATTACATGATTTTTAAGAAATAAAACCCGCATTATTCTTCTCTATAATGATTATTGAAATAAATGTTTACCTTTTGTAGTTTTTTTAACTTAGATTTTAAATCCGAATTCTGTCCTGTAGTAGATTAGATGCAATATTTCCCTAATATTTCATCTTTTTCAAACGAGCTAAATGATCGCGCTAACGTAAAGAAATTGTACATTAGGTGAGTTTTATAATAAAAAAATAATAATTATATGTATGAATAGATAACCGATCCTATTTGTATGCATCTTTGTGTGAGCAGCCAGACAGAACTGCAGGCTGATGTTTAAGCTTAAACAAACAACAGTTCTTGAAAGTTCTATCAACTTCCTTCTAGGATGATATGTCGAAGTAAGGCATTCATTTAACTGTGATCGTCTAATCACTTTGGTGTGTACCAGTCTACCAAAATAATCACGCAAAATAAAAGGAAACATCCAAATAAAATATTTATCAAATGTATATTTACATCAACATATACAAAAGTCTTAAAAATAAATAGGTACTCAAAAATATATGCTAATTTGTACATAGAGGTGATCAAATGCTTTAATTTGGTTGGCATCCCAACTTTTCTTAGCGGATACCTGAAGGTAAAATAAAATAATATTAATAATTATTATCAAGAATATTATATTATAAAAAAAAATCAAGAATGGTGTCATTTTTTAAGAAACATCCTATTCCACAGTACTGACGAGACTTCCAAGAAATATCAATGATAAAAATTTTACTCATATTAGCGACTCCATCTTGGTTTAAACAAACAGCTACCCCAAAATCAAACTTTTATATAGATATTGCGTAACGAGGTTCATTGCACTCAAACATTGAGAATGGCTTTTTGCTATTTTTTTAAAAATAGTATGTTGTAGATGTCCACAAAAGTGACCCAAAGTTTTTCCACGAATAATTTCCGAGATATAGGTTGTCCAAGTTGGATAGGTGACACAGCGTATCATAGTTGTTTGGTACTATTCTCATACTCATTTGTTTGTCTGGGCGATCCGTAGGACCTTTACCCATTAGTCAGTTTACACGTTAGTCGAATCTGTCAGTACTGGTTGCCCAGAAACCAGACAATGTCAAGGAAAAAGAGAAAGGGAAAGAGAAGAAAAATGGAGAAGAGCAAAGAAAAACAGAAGTCTTTATTTTAAGAGGAGACACATAGGCTATTTGACTTGGTACACGGATTAATTTTGAGGTGAACTAAACAAATTTTGATTCGGTTTTGTTAGAGTGAAATTTTAAGTTTACTAAAGTTGTTTGGTGTTTAACATTATGGTCATCATCCCTACTATCCAGTTCACATTGTGATGTTATTACGTATACATGGTGTCCCAAACTTGGATAAAATATTTCCCCTGGAAACAGGCATTTTCAAAAATTTTGTTCAAGATTATCCTGCACCGTCCTCGTGGGAATATATTTCAAAAATCGTCAGGATTTTACGAGTCCGACTACTGACATGCATTTCAAAGTTGTTTTTCATAGACAGCTATATTCTTTATTACAAGTTTGGATGGACCTAAATGGTTTTGCGTTTTGTCGAGTGTTTACTACTCCACTGGGCGAGGAAGTTTTATAATCGCGATAAATTTCGAAAATGATGATGTTCTGGTTTTTGGATGCTATATTATACATCACGAAAAATCATGTCACTCATTTCCGTCGGTCTGTCTATCGGTCTGTCGGTATGTCTGTCTGTCTGTCTGGCCGCTAATCCTTAGACCTCCTAGAGAAGGTTTGCAGATGGCTGGCTTGACTTCCTCTCTGTTCTCAAGATGTTCGTCATAATTGGCTCCGACATTGTTCTCTTCCCTTACGAACAATCCCGTCCTAACTTTGCTGATAACAAGCCGATATTTGAGCTGGAGTAAAGAAGACTAGCAGCGACTTTTTGACGAGCGACCTGGAGTTATCACTGCTTGGGTACCTAACAATCTATTGCAGTTTAATGCTTCCAAAACACACTAATGTCCTTGACTACCAAGAAATGCCCTAACGCTCATTCGGTCCCGATGGAAGGCCTTGTTATACCAAGGAGCCATTCACTTCGGCTGGTCAGAATCCAGATCACCGAGGACTTGATCTGGCACGAAAGTTTCTCGTCAATAGCGGCAGCTGCTGGGTAAAAGCTAGCCTATTTGTTTGAATCTTAGTAGTAATTTTCTCTACATGACCTTCTCAGCCTGAACAAGTCTCAGATAAGACTTATCCTCGAGTACTGCTCACATGCTTGGGGTGCTGCTGCCCAAACTATCCATTCTCGATGATGTTCTGAATTGGTCTGTTCGACTGATCGATGGCTCTTCCCTAACGGACAGCCTCAAGACCCTTTCGCACAAACAAGCCGACGGTGATCTAACTCTTCTACGGCTACGACAACGGGCTTTGCATCTCAGAGTTCTCCTCCATGCTGCTGCGCGATGTACCTGCCAGTTAGACCCATCCCAACTGTGTCGAACTTCTTACATTCAGAACCTGCCAATACGACCGCTCCGTAGTCCATAGCGTATCGAGATAGTGGAACGATCTACCTGAGGATACTTTTTCTAGTCCTACTAACATGAGGCAGTTCAAAAATCAGATTAAAAAAGTTTCATTAAGCTCCTCATAGCATCCGCGGTGTCTGCGCTTCTGCCTGCGCGACAGCTTCGGTATATAAAAAAATAAGTGTATCGGATCCACAATATACTGTAATAAGCTGCGATCTGACGAACTTGAAGGCCCTGTGTCTCGGCAACCACTACCTAGTGAAAAACCTTGTGTCCATAGACACTTTTGTTCTACGTGATGGGTTCTAAAACATAATCCAGCCTACAAAATAATTGGAGAAAAAATTATGAGCCATGGGGTTTTGTATTTTGATATACGTTACTGATAATTCCAAAAATTCGTGTTGAAACGCTTATCGTAATAATGCCACAGTGTCAAAATATCATCTACTAGGTAAGTATTATACCTAGTTCAAAGGCCTAACTGTATATTATTCTTAGCATAACTTAGCTAGTATTAATACCTGCACACATCGCCATGCATGCCTTCTCCGATGCAAAGTTGTTTTCATTTCCATCACAGCCTCCAAATTTGAATTCCATACATTTACCGGACAACGCATCATACCTCCATCTTTGCAGTAGTGCTCTACATCGACCTCTTACTTCAGGCATCTTGCACATAACTTGAGGGGTTGGATGACTTGCTGGAACAGGTAAGATACGAGAACAATTATTGATTATTGGAAAATTGTGCCTCCGAATTTCAACCCCTACAAAATTTTATCTGAAAATGATCAGGGGCCTCAAGCAAAGTTTGAGCTTTTTTTTCGTGTTTTGAAGCTTTTTCGTCCTTGGTATAGTAGTTATGTCGTGCCGTTTCATCAAAACCCGAGCGACACCTTCCAAGTTTCAGACAGGACTAGCTTGAGCTGACAGATGAACTGACAGTCAGAAATGAGTGACATGGATTCTCGTGAAGTAAATGTCATTAAACATCCAGAAATCATAACTTATTTTCGAAATGTTTCGCGGTTACAATACTTCCTTGCGCAGTGGCGAAGGAAGTAAGACATTCCAAACTTTACGGCTTCACGATGAAATGGTTGGTCATTTCCCACCACTGCCAATTTCAATGTATCTGTTTCAAAAGCGTCTGGTCTAAATGCGCCACCCTGTATTTGAAAGTGCATTTTTATATTTAGGTATGCGGCAAGCTTTAAAAAAATGGAGAAAATATATTAGCTGTAACTGAAGATTGAATTTACCTTGTGAAGGTCTACCAAACACAATATTCACAAGTACACACAGCATAGTCATTAAAAGGACAAGCTTCGCCATATTAATATCTTCACAATCGTTACAAGTAGTCGGTTTAATACTCGCACTATACCGAATGCCGCTGGCCTCAATACTGATTGGTAATCTATCTGATTGATATATTTATATATTCTCGTCGGACGGTGTGTGTTTGTCACCTGTGTTTCCCGAACGTGTCGTGACGTCACTGGTTGCAGCACATGTGAAGAACTTGTTGTTTCTGTATTCATAATGCTAGCCGATGTGGTGAAAGCTGTTAACATACAAGCGATGGCCAATATTTTGTTTACTGTCAATTAAATAAGACGAGGTATACGTGACAGACATATAGTACTATAGTACCTCGATGGTCCAAAAGAAATAATCTACTTGTATCTAGTCAATATACGAGGGACACTAGAAAAGAAGTCTACCTGGCCATGAGAAAAACATTTAAAGGGCTCAAGCATAATATGTCAAACAGCGGTAAACCTTGCTCGCAAAATTTGAGCTTTTTTTGATAATTTATCAGTTTTATAAAAGTGAATTGTGTAACTTATATATATAGTATATCGCAGTGTCATAAAACTTCTGACAAGAGAGAGACATCAGTCGAAAACAATTCTTCAGAGAATGGTTTCGGTCTATGGGGATTATATGCACCTGCATACTACACAATAAATTTTTGGTCGAAACAGTTTCGATGTGGGCGTGAATCCATAGAAAATTATCCCTAAAGAACAAGACCCAAAAAATACAATAAATGATGTAATGACTCACAAAGCTGAAGCCATGGTTCCTTCTTGTGAAAGTCTCTGTCATTAGTTTGGCATTTAATATATCGGGACCCAGCGAAAAAACCATCTTGCACGACAATTTGAATACGTGGAAGGTGTCAGCCAGGTGGGTTGCACGACTGTTGACATCTAAACAGAAATTGCGCAGGTATGAAGTGTTTCTGCTGCATGACAATACGACCGTTCATAAGGCTGGCACAATTAGACCAATTGTGCAGGAATGCAGCTTCTTTGAGATAGACCGTCCGCCCTATAGTCCGAACTTTTATCTTTTTAAATAACCAAAAACAAATCTTTGATGACACCACTTTGACTCAGATGATGCCGATGATGGCTTGCAAGCAGGTATAGACGACTTTTCTTAGAGTCAAGAAGAAAGGGTATAAGTTCACTGGAGGAGAAATAGGACAAGTGCATTGATGTCGAGGAGAGTATATTTAGATAAATTGATAACCTTATGGCCAAAATGGCACCTTACATCCACAATTCATGTAAGATAGCAAGCAGAAATTCGGAACGATGAAAAATGGTTTCGGTATGCCCGCTGGGCGCTATCTTGAAACATTTTTCTAATGGAATGGGGATAACGCGATACCTTATTTTGAAGCTACTTACTCGAAATTTGTAATCCTGGAGTATAAATTCACTAACCTTTCAAATGACGGGCTGACAGCTTACCCAATCGGAGCGTTCTCGTATATTAAAACGCTTATCACCTCCACAACTAATCATCAAAACGTTATAGTATGTTATATCAACTTTTTTCGTTAGGCAAGACCTATTTGAGCGCTTGGTAAAATATGGGACATCCAGTTCGAAAAAAAAATTACAAACTTGGCATTTTGTTTGAACAGAATTTATACGTATTCGGATATACATTTCCAAGAAGATAACACATTAGCTTTTAATGTTGGTTGTTGAATTAAGCTTAAAACATCGACAGATGTAATAAGTTTTTTATTCAACAAGTTACCCTACTTTGCTATTGCATGTACCAGCTGAGTTTTATCGTTGATAATCGGATTTTATTAATATTTTACTATAATATTTACTCTGGCTTACGGAATAGAAGCATCAGGAGCATCCCCCAAGTTACAAAGGGTATTTAGTGCGCAAAGGAGCTATTAGTGCTATAACATAGGTGAGAAGGCGGTTTAGCTGCAGGGAATTATTTACAACTTTGAAGATCTTAACGCTGTCTTGAGTATACATATTAAATATATTGGCTTACGTCAAAACCTACCTCGACAAGTTTAGTTCAAAAAATTTACAGTACAAGAAACAGCGAAGTGTTGATGGTGCCATTACATGGAACGGAGAGTCCCAAATACATGCAATCAAACTCTTCGACAGACTACCCATTGATCCAAAACCAATACTGCTGACATTACTTAAAAAAAGAATCTGGCAAATTTCACTGGATAAAGCTTTCTACTCTTTAAAAGAATTTTTAATATGTAATTGTATTTTCTAATTGTTTTAATCTATTGTTTAATTAGAAATTGTTAATTTATTGTCAATTTACTTTATTTACATATACACATCGTGTTATTTTGATATTTGAATATTATTCATGTATATGTGCAATTCTTGTCATACAAAAATTACATTGTGACTTATCCTATATCATCTTGTGATCTACAGGATAAATAAATTATGATTATTATTATTATTATTATTCTGAATATGGTCAGGGCATACATTACCGCATGATATATTACTGCAATCTATTCTACATCAACTTTCTTAGTATAATTACATAATCTTGGTCTTGTTTTAAGCCATATCTATTTTTTCTGAACTTCAATTGTAATAGTGTAATTTTTTTATGTTTTTATATACTTTCGTTTGCATAAGATTACAAAATTACTTGACAAAGGTCTTAGATATCCACTTAATCTCATCATTTTTTTTTTTAGTCTCATATTTCATAAGTCCCTGCGTGATATTCTCCTGTGACTCTGCTATTCAGAATGACATCGTGAGGGAAGCCGTTTGAATATCTACTCACAGTGGAGCACCTTGTTCCATATATTTTCAAAAGCTTATGACATCCACTTATATTATTAATCATATATGACGAGCCGGTTCACATACCTATTACCCCACAAGTACAAATTTCACACTTGTGTAGTTCAGTCTCGTCTCGGAATCGATCTGGCCTCTAAACAAGATTAATTACAATTGAGTTGAGGGTAGACATTACAGAGAACAAGGGGTCAAGCAGAATGGGTGGGGGGTTAGCCGCGAAAGCGTCTGTCAGTCACCTCTTACCGCCCCTTGCCAGCCATTCCACATTTTAACAAGCGCCTTGACCGGAAGCGGGAACAAGCTTCTAACCACCATTCGAACACGCGCCGACATAAACACATTGAGCCGAATTCTTCGGATAACACTTAGCTCAGCAGTAGGTCATTATTATACAAATTGTAGCGTTTGGCGCAAGAATCGATTGAGTCCATTTTTGTTTCATTAACTTGAAGTGTAGGATCTAAATTTATTGTAACATCTGAAACTTATCCTTTTAGGTGTATTTGATATATCGATAATTCCCGATGCTTGTCTGGCCAATAACACCACGAACGCGAAAATAAGATTTTGTCATTATAATAGGAAATGCACGAAGATGAAGCATATTTCGATGATAAAATACAGTAAAATCTAGAATTTTTCTTTTTCAGTATCCAGCATTTTACGATCCCAAATTAGAATATAGTATCTGCACAACAATAAATTAAAACATAGTAAATGACATGTACTTACTGTATTCTTGCTTAGAAACCATACACATACTATGTTATAATTTATAACCAAAGCAATGGCGCAAGCATATCGAATTCATTACATTTTCAATTACTTTTTGTCGGATACTGTACAAAATTGTTATAGATTTCATAACTAAAGATTATACAGGGTATCCTAAACGTTGGGACTTTCGTTTTCAGAGTCAACTACGTTTGCAATACCAAAGCTTATTTGCGGCAAAACATTACCGAAAACGTAAAAAATAGATTGAGGCAAAATACTCCCCATTCATTTGGTAAAAAATGTCCTGCCCTGTTCTATTTGTAAACACTAGTTGAAGTTGTCGCTCTTAGATTCAAAAACACCAGTTTGTTTATTTCTTCCTACGTTTGCTACATTTGAGGCTGTCTAGGTCTACAACTGTGTTCAACCCGACGATATAAACAAACATATGCATGAAAGACGCTAAGAAACATAGAGGACGACGGCGACGTTCTTCACACTCGCAAGTTATCAATAGAATCTCGAAGATGCTCATTTCAAATCTATAACTATGTTACTGCTAGGAATGTGCCAGTTTCCGTTTTTCAACTGTGGTTTGTTTATCAACCTAGACACTACCTAGTCGCTTAATTTGGATCCTGTCTCACCTTGCTTTGACGTAGGAGGGGCTTGTTGGGGGTTGGGGAAGAGGGTTTGGCAGGGTCGTACTCGCTCATTCATTGCTTTTTGGATACCTAATATCTCGGAGATCTTAAAGCTTTGGTATATACGTCACTAAGAAGCATGCTTGTTATTGCCTGGCTTCTGTAAAGAAAAGTATATGCTGGATTCGATGCCGCACGTACGAGAAACAACATGGCGTAGCACATACTGTGTTATTGATTGAAAAAACAGCAGCTCAGACAATTCTGAGGTAACAGTATGCTTTATTTATTTATAGATTTGCATCCTCGGTCAAATTAATGAATTCATTAGAAAATATTTATCAATTGTAACCGGGTACAATCCATAATAATTCTGTCTCCTTGAAACGGTAGAATTTGAGAAGGATTACAATACGTTGTCATCGCTTCTGTAAAATGTAAAATTAGCAGATACTATCTTCTGGCTTCGAAACTGGATGAGCGCTAGGACGCTTTTTGTCCGTCTAGGTACAGTACTGTGTTTTTGAATCAATAAGCTGTACAAGATTGTTGCACCCCCAAGCAGTGATAACCTCCAGGTCTCTTGACAGCGAGGAAGTCTTCTTTTTTCCAGGTGAAGGCAGTCGTTAATATGTGTCGGAGCCAACACTGATCACTGGGGAACACCCGCGTTGACGTTGTGGGATGAAGATGAAGGTAAGATGGCGCTTCCGTGATATCAAGAACAACGACATGAGTCTCACCATAAGACTGGATGAGCTTATTCCTCAATTGCGTGACGCAAGCTAAAAGATTCCCTGTGGATCGCTGGAAACCATACTGCCTGTCACTAATCAAGCCGTGACGTTCGTAAGATATCTGGAAGAGGTGCAAAGGAACTGGAGCAATCTTCGCTGCACACCTCTTCAATACAACGGCAGGAATCAAGTGAAGGAAACCCTTTGAATTAACGCCACTTGTGCGTTGAGGGGGACGTCTATGGTGCAGTTGGCAGCAGCAAAGATCTTGGCAAGCACTTTCGTTTTAGCGTTTGAGTCGATTACAATCGTTCCAACCTGACACGTGTGGTGGAACCCTACTCTGTGAGAAGTTCCGTTCAATCTGCTTGCCAGCGCCCAGAAAGAGCGACTGCCATTGCCCTGCGACATTACCTTGTAACCTGGTTATTATATCGTGCTGGTCGTTGGTATTGCGGACCGCTTAGTTATATTTGTTTCTGGACTCGACGTCGGCTTGTCTGTTCTCTACAGTAGGGTTTCGTAAGAAGGTGCTGTGTGCCTTGGTCTTCTGCTGGCGAGCAGTATCGCTCGATTTGTTAAATCAGCAGTTGCAACCTCGCTTAGGCACTTTCACTGTATGAGGGATGTATTCCTCCATCCCAACGTGGATAATTTCGGTATTAGATGAACAAACAGTCGATGCATCCGTGCCAGCGAAGCAGACATACTGTCCCTATTGCGTTTATTTGCTTGTAGAGGCTACCAACTCGACGTATGACAAAAATCATACTGTCTCAGCCGACCATCTCTCTCAACCAAGAGCGTGTTGGTATCATTAAAGAAACCACCGTTGTCAAGATGTGCTAAGCGGATTGTGGATTAACGCTTTTACCATCCGACATGATTCGGTAAGCGTTTTGAAAACATATTGCTTTCAAGCTAAAGAACGACAATACCGGTCCTGATTCATGAGTACGATTCTCACAGTAGCACAACCAGTGCGTACGTATGAAATTACCGGACATCAGGCTACTGTTATGAAACGAAACATGATTAACGAGGCAAAAGCAGCCGGGCAGCAGTTTGTGTCAAATTCAGATGCGACGGATGTTAGGTACAGTCCGCCTGTTTCAATCCAGATCCGCCAGAGAATATAAAAACACGAACGGGACCGGCAGAGAGTATCGACCCCACTATTATTAATGTTTGTTATACGTCCATGTCAGTCGGCCACCACGAAGTGTCACAATCTGGTGTCATCAGTGTCGCATTGGTACAACCAACGAATTCGAATAGATTAGAAGGAGCCAGGTCTGTACGAGGTGTCCCACGTAGAACTGCGGCGATTGATTACTCGAAAAGTTGACGTTTGACTGTTATGAAAACTTGAAGCTGTGGTATAACTGATGTGAGGAAATCAGCCAAAATGTTTTCAAAACCGTGGCATTTCCGGTTGTACCGGAAATAGATGCCAACTTGATTATTTCAAATTGAACACCCTGTATATTATTCAGTGTTTGAAATGTACTAAGATTTTCAATACATCTCATATATAACATCCTGTACATCTAACCGTTTAGAGAAATATCAAATTCTGTGTAAATAATCACAAATGGAGATAGATAAAGGCCTGTGAACGTTTCCGATATTTTTTCTTTGTCTTCTATATTTCTAATAATTACTAAGTGGTCAAAAAAATGGGCAAAAATTTAACTGTAAAACAGTTTTTGATTATGTCTTATATGGATGCTAGAGTACCCGAAAGCCCCGTTTTAGCCTACTCTTATTCCTGCTTTATGTAAATGATTTGCAAGGATTCATAACTAATAGGGAAATAACAATGTTTTCTGAAAATTATAGCCGATTCTTTTTAAAGCATTAAATCAGTCACAGTTATTATAGAACCAGAAACACTGAAATACAGAGTCATTCTATTACATTTTTTGACAAATCTCCGCATTGATCGTGTGATATTATTTATTAGACTGCTTTGCAGAATGGAATACTTTGATGTAACGTGGTAGATTTGGTAGCTGTATGATGTGATATACGTTTGTGGTTTTTATTTTATTTTGTACTTTGTATTGTGAAATTGTGATGTTTGTACATATCTACATTGACATGCCACATACACTGCTTGTGTCCTTTTCTAAGAATAAATAAATTAAATGATGGAAAAATCAATTTTTCAAATGTAATCCCACTATTTAATTATCATAAACAATAAAAATAATAGTTTAGTATAAAGTTATCTACTTCGTAAATTAGTAGTATCGGAAATATTTGCAAATACTCGTTTTCTATAGCGCAACTTCCAATTAATAGCCTATGCACTGTTTGGTAACTAATTTGGCACACTTGCGATACCATAGCGAAGAGAATGGCAGTGAATATCGCGCGGACCACCAAGGGTCATGATCATGAAATGGTACAACTTTTTTCCTTTTGTTCATATACTAAGCATTCCATTTCGCCTAAAAAAATCACGAAGTATCTTGAAAAACTTTCATCGTAAATTAAAATAATATTGGGCTCCGATATTGCTGTATGAGTGTGCCATTTTTGTTTTTTTTGTAGAACCGATGTGTAGAGATCTTGTTTACCAGTGCGGCCAGCGCCTGAATTGGTGAGTATTGGATCGCATCGTACGTGCTCACGATTGATCTGATCGAGGTGCAGAACTGGATTGGGTTTTGTTTGCTTTTGATTTATTTTGGGGAGCCTAATATCTTGGTAATCTTAGGTAAGGCTTTGGTGTACGAGAAAGTACCCAAAAATAACCGAAATAGCATTCCAGTGGACGGAGCTTTTGTAGTACACATTTCTGCCCCTAGAGGCGTACAGCGCAACTCATTACCAGTTCAGTGCTACCTGAGTTGTCGATCTAGCTTGTTTCGTTCCTCTGTAGTCACTATTTTTGCTAGAGCTGTTTCGTGCTTGTTTCGTTTTCTACGATGGCAAGCTTCAGTGAGCAATGTGCAGCTGTGAAATTCTGCTTTCTGATTGATAAAAATGCTGCTGACACTGTTTTAATGTTGAAAATAGCTTAGAAAGATGATGGTATGGAAAAAACTCAGGTGTACGAGTGGTTTGCTCGCTTTAAAAATGGCGACATGTCGATTGATTACAAATCTCGCTCTGGACGTCCATCAACTGCCCGAATCGACGAAAATCTTGAAAAATTCGAGAGCTTGTGCTATTTGGAGGTTTTAAGACGATTGCAAAACAGTGTTAGGCAAAAAAGACGATTTGTGGCAGTCAGAAGACTGATTCTTCCACCACGATAATGCACCTACGCACACAGCCATCTCTGTTCGACAGTGTCTGGCTAAAAATGGCATGGTTCCGCTGCCTCACTCACCTTATTCGCCTGACATGGCTTGGTGCGATTTTTTCTTATTTCCACGGATGAAAAGGGGCATGTAAGTTCGCCGCTTTGACGATATTGAAGTGGTCAAAAAAAACGAGGGAGGAGCTGTCGGACATTTCTAAGGAAGACTTCAAATGTTTCGAGCAGTGGTTGCACCGGTGAGACAAGTGTATTAGTTGTAGTGGACAGTATTTTGAGGGAGATAAGGTTAGTTTGTGAAAATGTTGAAAATACATAGCTTTTAAAAAATAATTCCGTTTTTCTTTTGGGTAACCCCTCGTATATGTTACTAGAAAAACCTGCTCACTTCTCCAAAATCCATACGCCGTGTAAAGGAACGTCTCAACTTTGAGGACTTTCTGTATAAGTTCAAAAGATGATTATGCTCGGTACATTCAAGTCACGTTAAACTATGACATCAATAAAAAAATGAACTACTTTACTTTCCTATGTACTCGTACGATGAATGTAAACCAGCAAGAGCAATGAATCCTTTTTGTTTCACATAACAAATAACAGAATTTCGACATCTTCTAGAAAAATCTAACAATAGGTTTTTGTAAACACGGTTGAGATGAAATAGGTCATAGTTAGCTGTGAAACGAATTCAATTTTGTTTATAAAGTCTATTTATATACGTTTTTGCTGATTGTATTTTCAGCTAGATACGGTCAAGGATTTGATTGAAAAAGCGTCAAATCCATAACATTGTGGAAGGTCATGGTGTCACTAGACATGAACCAGCCCCAGAGTAACGGCATCGTTTCTTTGGTAGCAGTTATGACTAAATTAAGAAATTGAGAGAAACTATATTAGCTATTGAGTCACAGTTTTTATTTTCAGACTGATATTTGCATAAAATATGTATTCATGTCCAATATCTATACATGGAGCTCGAAAGGTGATGTATGAATTTGGATATTATGTAACAGAATTCATATTATCTCCTGCATTGACGTCATCTGAGCTGCATGAAAGATTTTTTTATACCGGAGCAGTCGCGCAGCCAAAAGCCTAACTACCAGGACACCGCGGTTGCTATGATTAGTTTAAAGAAATCTGCTTAAGCCGATTTTTGAACTGCCTAAGGTTATTAGAATTAGGAAAAACCTCCTCAGGTAAGTTGTTCCACAATTTTAAATTCTGGGGACAAAGGAGCGGTCATATCGGCCAGTTCTGAATGTACGAAGTTCGACACGGTTATGATGGGGGGTCGTAACCTTCTGTAAAAATGTTATCCAACTAAAAAAGTGTTTTCCCATAAATAATTAGCAGACAGAACGCCAGACAGGCAGAGAGGAAATGAGTGACATGGTCATTTCGGACATTTCGTGATGTACAGGTCATATAACGCCCAAAAAACAATGTTTCATTTTCGAATTTCTGCTATTACAATACCTCCTCGCCAGTAGACGTGGGAATTGAAGTCAAAAAATTGAGTCCGGCCCTGTTTTACTTTCCACGCCTACTGGAAGTATTGTAATCGCAAAAAAATTTGAAAATGAGATATTATTTTTTTTTATGTTATATTACATGTACTATACATCACGAAAAACCATATCATTCATTTCCATCGGCCTGTCGATCTGTCTGTCGGTCTGTCTATGGCTTTGTCTGTGTATCTGCCCGCTAATCCTTGGCCCGTCTATAACTTGAACAATACTCTCGGATTTTGATGAAGTTTCAACACAAGGTTGCTACTATGCTAAGACCGAAAAAGCTTTGGAGTTTCAAAGGTTCAGTGAAGGCGGAGAAAATGTCAAAAATGGAAAAAATGAAAATCGCTTATTGTTTTCGTTTCAGGAGATCCTAATCATTTCTGAAATCTATGTAGAGGTCAAAAAATGGGAGGTGGGCATTGTGGAGATGTCATGGGGAGCTTAGTCTCAATTTTTTTGACTTTAGTATGTTTACACGCACCCATCCTCTGTAGTTCTACTTATTAGACATATTTCACACATCATAGTTTTCCCCATACATTTGCCGTTAAGACAGAATCATAGAGAAATGCTTGCGATAGGCGTCACTGCTTCTGCTGTCTGGGATCGCCTGTGAACGTGCTGGTGTTGGTATCCGTCAGGTATCTGACAAAAGCGACGTTGCCAGATGGACTACTAGTAAGTCATGGATAGAGTGTCTATGGTCTAATTATGCGTTCCTGTTTGACTGACTTGGTTCTTTTACGTTCTCTCATGCTCGTAACTGATAGAACTTGATTCCATTTTTTTAAAGGGTCCATCTATTTAAAAATTACTATTTTATAGATAAGTTTGATGTTACTGTTCAATGCACCAAATCATCTCCACTAGACACAAATTCGTGAATCGCCCCACTATGTAATAATACGAATAATCTAGCCGAGTCGGACTACTCGATTTTCTAACAGATTTATTACCGAATATTACGATACAGTTTACGTATATACTGAGAATCAAATTTGTCTGACAGCTTGAATTCAATGTGTACGAGAGAGAAGAACATAGGTTAGAAAGAGGTAGAAGCCGGCTGGATATCGAAGCTCATCACAGCAGCGCTATCGCAAAATGTAACAGTAACTCAGGATGTGTTGATTTTAACAGTATGGGCCGTATCGTCAGTCGTTCCTACAATTGTAGGACGACTTTATGGCCTTCTTGATTGTCATAGTCTTTTCTCACCTTCAAAAATTTCTAGAAAGCACCTATTCCGTGTTAGCGTCAGCGCTCTCCAATTGTGATGTTACGTTTTCTTTTTGAATTGTATGAAATTTGATACTGATAGAACATGGTATAAATCAAAAGCATTAACAGTTTGATGCAAATAGATATTTGTGACATAACCTCAAAATAGAGCGCTGACACGGAAACGTAGAAAACTATGAAAATCAAGGAGGCCATGAAGGCGACCTACAATTGTAGGAACGACTGACGATACGGTCCTAAGTTGCATCAAAATTGAAATAAATTCTAATCATAATGAAAATAAAATATTAAATAAATATTCAAACAGACCTCCTTCTTGAGTTTGACAGTAACATAACCTATTATGCAAGCCAATGTGGTGATGACCTTCAGCCTGCTTCTATCTCTTTCTATTATGTTTTGATACACATTTCTTGCACTTCACCCTCGTGCACATTGAACTCAAGCAGTCAGGCAAATTTTGTTTTCCCTGTAGATGTATATCGTATGAGCGCTAACAACAGACTAGAAACTAAGACTAAGTAAGACTGCATTAAAACAGAACCAGATAAGACAAAGTGCTGATCTAGGAATCCGATCTTCTTCTTTAGTGGTAAGGGTAGATCTGTACTATAACGCACCTATCTACTATCACCGGCCAGCTTTACTCATCTTTTTTCCTCCACACTTGCTCACCACCCCTCACCCCTTTGATGTAATAGCTCAGTTCTTACATAAAAAGCAAAATATTAATATCAGTACTTGGTTGCCGCGATGTGGTTGAAAGTGCCTAACAAATCATCGGAGGCTCTACGCGAGTATAGTAAATCAAGCGGTAATTGCAAAGTGGTTCTTTTTAATTGCTAAATAGTTATTGCAATTAGCATCTCTTCCCCGTTTGCGCCACAACAAAACACCTGGTGCTCCTTCGCCCAGCCTAATCAATACACATTTTAGTGGAATCGGTGAAAGTAAAGAACAACTCAGAATGCATAGAATCCCCACAGACGAGTCGACACAAATGGAAGTGAGTAAAAGTCAAATTTGGCACGACCTTAAATAATATATATATATATATATATAAGTTATATATATATATATATATATATATATATATATATATAACTTGAGACGTGGTCATTGTAGTCTAGACCAGTTAGGTGAAAAATTACAGCTTCCGCCTTTTGTTGCGTACTTCGACAAAATTTAAGCAAAGAGGACTCTTTATACTTTTTTTAATTCTCTCTAGCTTTCAATGGACTTTGCCATCATCATCAGGAGCTGCAATTACAATGATAACAGTAGCAACAAAAGTGTAAAATGAATTTAAATTGACTCAACTTACAGTAGTATGTGAGGATGTTGCTAATTGTTGTTTACGTATAGGATGAGGGAAACGTCCAGTAACATGGTGAGAGCTGGATACATGGTACAATGGTCAAAATTATATAAAATATGACAAGACAAGTTAAAAACAGATTAAAAATTATTTAAAAAACATTAGAGCATTACATCGTGAAGCCACTTGATGATTGCACAAAATGGTGGTCATGGAATAATGAGTGAGATGAACCTTTGACAGAAGGCCGAAGGTTGTCAATGTCTCTGTTGAAAAATGGAACGAATTGTGGGCGTGTGCCAAACGTTGCCAAATCACTTCAGAAGATGTGATTTTCAGAATGTTATGTAAGAAATTGTTAAACCGACCAGAGGCAGTTGAATAAACTATATTTTAATTAATGGGAATTTTAAATTAACAATTATTAATAAATCGTGAGAAGAGAATTATTATATTTTGAGTGGAATGAAATTTGTTGGTGGAATCGGCCAAAACACAGATTATATTTATGGTTGTGAAAAGTCGAAATTTGGGGAGATATGTAAGTTCTCCAATTTTTCGCAGTTTAGCAAATATGAGTAAATGACACTCAGTTGTTTAACATCTGTCTTTTTGTTGATACAGTTGTTATTCATGAAAATGTGGGACATTTCCAGGAATAAACGTTTGGAAAGGTGTTTTTCTTTATCAAGAACTTTGATACTTGTGTAATTCATAGAATGCCCTGTTGTGTTAACATGAGATGCTAGAGCGCATCTTTCAGGATGAAGCCTAGCATCACTTTTGTGTGATGTAATCCTTCCTTTAAGAGATCTGGAGGTCTGACCTATGTATATTTGGTTGCAGTTGTTGCAATTGATGGAGTAGACTGTGTTGGTTAAGCCAAGCAGCGGGACTTTGTCTTTCATTTTTGAATAAATGCAGTTTATAGTGAGGACGGATTTGCAAGCAATTCGAAAGTTCAAAGGACTGCACAATCTGATCAGCTTAGGGGTCAGTTCCTTGATATAGGGCAGGACAGCAAAACCAGGTCTGGAGTCCGGGTTGGTGCTTGTACTGTTTGGATTGATGCTATTATTGGGAATTACATCAGTTCCGTTATTATTAGGGGTTGTGCGACTCTTACCTGCATCGCCAGAGTTCGGCAAAATATTGGAAGGTGAACTAAATAAGATCTTGTTAATCAGACACTTCGGATAACCATTATTGATGAACATTTTTGATAGTTTACGTAAATTTGAGGTGTGGAAAGTATTATCTGAGATGCTGATTACCCTTTTTTTCATCTGTTTTACCAAATTGATTTTAATCCCTAGCTTATGGTATGACCTAAAATTGAGAAACCGACCTGAGGCCATATGGTTTCTGGTACCAGTCTACCAATAAATTGTTGTTGTTGGTGCGGATGAGTCTTGTGTCTAGAAAGGGGACAGACAGGTTCTCATCTTCTTTTTCAATGGTAAATTGGATGTAGGGGTCATAGCTGTTGAATTCTCTGACAATACCATCCAGACCTATGGAGTGGAGGCATAAAATAATGTCATCTACGAATTTTTTATGGAGAAGAGGTTATAGGGTAGTGTCGGAATAACAGTGTCAAGCAGATCATCCATGACATATTCTGCCAAAATTGGTGATAGAAAAAAAAACCTTGCTCAACACTCAACAAAATTGGATAAAAAATCTCAGTAATGTTGACATCCCTCATGACATATTAAAATTTCTTTCCTTAGGGCCTAAGTTCAGTGTAGAGCCGATTGTTAACAATGGCATTCCAATTAGATTAGATTAGATCCTAGCTGATGTGGACACAATAGCATCCTCCATAAGTGATGACACTGAAAGAAACATTTTCACAACTCGTTCCACTAACCTCATCACTAACTATTATCATAGTAATAATCTTAATAAAAAGCATTCCTTTTATCACAACCTTTTAAACAAAACTAGAACATTTCTAAAACAACATTCTGAACTTATGGTTACAAGATCTGACAAAGGCAATGTTACAGTGATAATGCTTAAACAACACTATTTAGATCTTTGCAACAATCTCATCAATTATGACCCATCATATCATGAAATTAATAGAGATCCCACACCTAAAGTGGAAAAGAAAAGTAATGACATTGTTAAAGAACTTCTCAGCACTGGACAAATAACCCTAGATCAAAAAGGAACTTTGACCACTTATAACTCTGTCCCTCCCAAATTCTATGCACTTCCGAAAATTCACAAACCTGTACTCTCAGTAAGACCTATAGTTGCATCAGTAGGTTCAGCCACCCAGGCTTTGTCTTCATTAATATCGACAACACTAAAATCAGCACATGCAGATAATGATTACTACATCAAAGACTCATTTGAAGTCTCTCGTCAGTTCAACAGATTGACAATACCAGCCGATCATATTATCGCCAGTCTTGATGTGGTGTCGCTATTCAGCAACATCTATCTGGATGCATGTACAAGAACTATTAATAAACACTGGAATGAGATCAGTCAACACTGCAACATATCTCTACAATCTTTCACCAACATTATAACATTCCTTTTTCATAACAATTATTTCTCTTTCAACAACAAAATATATTCTCAAACACATGGTTGTCCTATGGGATCTGTTCTATCACCAATTTTGGCAGAATATGTCATGGATGATCTGCTTGACACTGTTATTCCGACACTACCCTATAACCTCTTCTTCATAAAAAAATACGTAGATGACATTATTTTATTCCTCCCCTCCATAGGTCTGGATGGTATTGTCAGAGAATTCAACAGCTATGACCCCTACATCCAATTTACCATTGAAAAAGAAGATGACAACCTGTCTGTCCCCTTTCTAGACACAAGACTCATCCGCACCAACAACAACAATTTATTGGTAGACTGGTACCAGAAACCTATGGCCTCAGGTCGGTTTCTCAATTTTAGGTCATACCATAAGCTAGGGATTAAAATCAATTTGGTAAAACAGATGAAAACAAGGGTAATCAGCATCTCAGATAATACTTTCCACACCTCAAATTTACGTAAACTATCAAAACTGTTCATCAATAATGGTTATCCGAAGTGTCTGATTAACAAGATCTTATTTAGTTCACCTTCCAATATTTTGCCAAACTCTGGTGATGCAGGTAATAGTCGCACAACCCCTAATAATAACGGAACTGATGTAATTCCCAATAATAGCATCAATCCAAACAGTACAAGCACCAACCCGGACTCCAGACCTGGTTTTGCTGTCCTGCCCTATATCAAGGAACTGACCCCTAAGCTGATCAGATTGTGCAGTCCTTTGAACTTTCGAATTGCTTGCAAATCCGTCCTCACTATAAACTGCATTTATTCAAAAATGAAAGGCAAAGTCCCGCTGCTTGGCTTAACCAACACAGTCTACTCCATCAATTGCAACAACTGCAACCAAATATACATAGGTCAGACCTCCAGATCTCTTAAAGGAAGGATTACATCACACAAAAGTGATGCTAGGCTTCATCCTGAAAGATGCGCTCTAGCATCTCATGTTAACACAACAGGGCATTCTATGAATTACACAAGTATCAAAGTTCTTGATAAAGAAAAACACCTTTCCAAACGTTTATTCCTGGAAATGTCCCACATTTTCATGAATAACAACTGTATCAACAAAAAGACAGATGTTAAACAACTGAGTGTCATTTACTCATATTTGCTAAACTGCGAAAAATTGGAGAATTTACATATCTCCCCAAATTTCGAGTTTTCACAACCATAAATATAATCTGTGTTTTGGCCGATTCCACCAACAAATTTCATTCCACTCAAAATCTAATAATTCTCTTCTCACGATTTATTAATAATTGTTAATTTAAAATTCCCATTAATTAAAATATAGTTTATTCAACTGCCTCTGGTCGGTTTAACAATTTCTTACATAACATTCTGAAAATCACATCATCTGAAGTGATTTGGCAACGTTTGGCACACGCCCACAATTCGTTCCATCTTTCAACACAGACATTGACAACCTTCGGCCTTCTGTCAAAGGTTCATCTCACTCATTATTCCATGACCACCATTTTGTGCAATCATCAAGTGGCTTCACGATGTAATGCTCTAATGTTTTTTAAATAATTTTTAATCTGTTTTTAACTTGTCTTGTCATATTTTATACAATTTTGACCATTGTACCATGTATCCAGCTCTCACCATGTTACTGGACGTTTCCCTCATCCTATACGTAAACAACAATTAGCAACATCCTCACATACTACTGTAAGTTGAGTCAATTTAAATTCATTTTACACTTTTGTTGCTACTGTTATCATTGTAATTGCAGCTCCTGATGATGATGGCAAAGTCCATTGAAAGCTAGAGAGAATTAAAAAAAGTATAAAGAGTCCTCTTTGCTTAAATTTTGTCGAAGTACCCAACAAAAGGCGGAAGCTTTAATTTTTCACCTATATATATATATATATATATATATATATATATATATATATATGTGTGTGTGTTTATTCGCCCGTACAATAATAGTTTTACAATATAATTATAATAATAATGAACGTCTTTTATTGAGCGCGGAGTTTACTACTAGAACATTACTAAAACAACATTCTGAACTTATGGTTACAAGATCTGACAAAGGCAATGTTACAGTGATAATGCTTAAACAACACTATTTAGATCTTTGCAACAATCTCATCAATTATGACCCATCATATCATGAAATTAATAGAGATCCCACACCTAAAGTGGAAAATAAAAGTAATGACATTGTTAAAGAACTTCTCAGCACTGGACAAATAACCCTAGATCAAAAAGGAACTTTGACCACTTATAACTCTGTCCCTCCCAAATTCTATGCACTTCCGAAAATTCACAAACCTGTACTCTCAGTAAGACCTATAGTTGCATCAATAGGTTCAGCCACCCAGGCTTTGTCTTCATTAATATCGACAACACTAAAATCAGCACATGCAGATAATGATTACTACATCAAAGACTCATTTGAAGTCTCTCGTCAGTTCAACAGATTGACAATACCAGCCGATCATATTATCGCCAGTCTTGATGTGGTGTCGCTATTCAGCAACATCTATCTGGATGCATGTACAAGAACTATTAATAAACACTGGAATGAGATCAGTCAACACTGCAACATATCTCTAGAATCTTTCACCAACATTATAACATTCCTTTTTCATAACAATTATTTCTCTTTCAACAACAAAATATATTCTCAAACACATGGTTGTCCTATGGGATCTGTTCTATCACCAATTTTGGCAGAATATGTCATGGATGATCTGCTTGACACTGTTATTCCGACACTACCCTATAACCTCTTCTTCATAAAAAAATACGTAGATGACATTATTTTATTCCTCCCCTCCATAGGTCTGGATGGTATTTGTCAGAGAATTCAACAGCTATGACCCCTACATCCAATTTACCATTGAAAAAGAAGATGACAACCTGTCTGTCCCCTTTCTAGACACAAGACTCATCCGCACCAACAACAACAATTTATTGGTAGACTGGTACCAGAAACCTATGGCCTCAGGTCGGTTTCTCAATTTTAGGTCATACCATAAGCTAGGGATTAAAATCAATTTGGTAAAACAGATGAAAACAAGGGTAATCAGCATCTCAGATAATACTTTCCACACCTCAAATTTACGTAAACTATCAAAACTGTTCATCAATAATGGTTATCCGAAGTGTCTGATTAACAAGATCTTATTTAGTTCACCTTCCAATATTTTGCCGAACTCTGGTGATGCAGGTAATAGTCGCACAACCCCTAATAATAACGGAACTGATGTAATTCCCAATAATAGCATCAATCCAAACAGTACAAGCACCAACCCGGACTCCAGACCTGGTTTTGCTGTCCTGCCCTATATCAAGGAACTGACCCCTAAGCTGATCAGATTGTGCAGTCCTTTGAACTTTCGAATTGCTTGGAAATCCGTCCTCACTATAAACTGCATTTATTCAAAAATGAAAGACAAAGTCCCGCTGCTTGGCTTAACCAACACAGTCTACTCCATCAATTGCAACAACTGCAACCAAATATACATAGGACAGACCTCCAGATCTCTTAAAGGAAGGATTACATCACACAAAAGTGATGCTAGGCTTCATCCTGAAAGATGCGCTCTAGCATCTCATGTTAACACAACAGGGCATTCTATGAATTACACAAGTATCAAAGTTCTTGATAAAGAAAAACACCTTTCCAAACGTTTATTCCTGGAAATGTCCCACATTTTCATGAATAACAACTGTATCAACAAAAAGACAGATGTTAAACAACTGAGTGTCATTTACTCATATTTGCTAAACTGCGAAATATTGGAGAACTTACATATCTCCCCAAATTTCGACTTTTCACAACCATAAATATAATCTGTGTTTTGGCCGATTCCACCAACAAATTTCATTCCACTCAAAATCTAATAATTCTCTTCTCACGATTTATTAATAATTGTTAATTTAAAATTCCCATTAATTAAAATATAGTTTATTCAACTGCCTCTGGTCGGTTTAACAATTTCTTACATAACATTCTGAAAATCACATCATCTGAAGTGATTTGGCAACGTTTGGCACACGCCCACAATTCGTTCCATCTTTCAACACAGACATTGACAACCTTCGGCCTTCTGTCAAAGGTTCATCTCACTCATTATTCCATGACCACCATTTTGTGCAATCATCAAGTGGCTTCACGATGTAATGCTCTAATGTTTTTTAAATAATTTTTAATCTGTTTTTAACTTGTCTTGTCATATTTTATACAATTTTGACCATTGTACCATGTATCCAGCTCTCACCATGTTACTGGACGTTTCCCTCATCCTATACGTAAACAACAATTAGCAACATCCTCACATACTACTGTAAGTTGAGTCAATTTAAATTCATTTTACACTTTTGTTGCTACTGTTATCATTGTAATTGCAGCTCCTGATGATGATGGCAAAGTCCATTGAAAGCTAGAGAGAATTAAAAAAAGTATAAAGAGTCCTCTTTGCTTAAATTTTGTCGAAGTACCCAACAAAAGGCGGAAGCTTTAATTTTTCACCTATATATATATATATATATATATATATATATATATATATATATACAGGGTTATCCAAATTAAGTGTCCACCATTAGTAACTTTGTTATTAGTGAAAATACAAAGTTGTTTGAATTAGCAAACTAGTAGCATTTTTAACGCTGGTAAAAATGAGAAATAAAAAAAAACAATTGAGAGTCGTTATTTTGATTTTTTTCAGTAAAATAACATTTTTTTAAATGGAAACCCCTGTATATTATATTTTTTTCTGTTAAAGCATCAAATTTTAAACAAAAAAGCTTACAATAACTTTTCTCCTAGGTTACAAATTGTTGAAGTTATGGCCTCCAATCTGAAACAATTAAATTGTATCGACAAACTTTATTTTCAACATCAACTTATAATCTTACAAAATACAATAACAATTTTTTTTAAAGAAGATGCTCGAAAACACCACCTTGTTCTTCAATACATTTTTGGGCACGTTTTTCAACTGCTCGAACTGTCTTAAGTATGGTCCTACCATCTATCTGGGTTATCTTTTCCCTAACTGCAGTCTTTAACGCGTCAAGGTTATCGTACCTTCGCTTGTAAATTTGGTTCTTTAAGTAACCCCACAAGAAGTAATCAAGTGGGTTTAGATCTGGTGATCTGGGAGGCCACTGTATTGGGCCATTTGTTCCTATCCACTGATCATTAAAAGTAGTACTTAGAAAATGATAAGTACCTCTGGAGTTGTGGGCAGGTGCGCCATCTTGCTGAAAATGCAGATGATGTCTACTTATAAGATCCAATTCGTCTAAGAAATTAGTCAGAATTTCTGACATAAATTCCACATATCTTTCACCAGTTAGGGTTCCCTCATAAAAGAACGGGCCAACAATTTTTGAACCAATTATACCGCACCAAACGTTGAAACTGAAACGGACTTGTGGGCCTCTTGGATGTACTAACAAAAGATTTTCTCTTGACCAATAATGGTGGTTTTTTCTATTAAACATTCCAGAATTTGAAAAATTTGATTCATCTGTCCATAAAAGGTAACGAAAGTTATTTACATTTTGGCGACAGAAGCTAAGATACCAATGGCAAAAAACAAGTCTTCTCTTTGGATACCCTGCCAAAAGCGTTTGAACTGGTCGGTACTTATACGGAATAAATTTGTATTTTTTTAAAATCCTTTGAACAGTACCATAACTGAAATTAGAGTCCTTGAGAATATCTGCTATTGAATTCTCACGATAAGCTTCAAAATATCCAATAACTGCAATTTCCGTGGCCTCGCTTATTATGAATTCTTTTTTTGCCCTTGTTTTAGCAAAAACATTTTCGTTGCCCCTAAATTTTCGATAAAGTCTCGGAAAATATCGTTCATACGGTTGAATGCGAGCGGGATATAATTCACTGTAGTATTCTCTTGCTCTCAAGGAGGATTTTCTGCACACTAAATAGCATTCTAACATATCACACTTTTCTTCATGGGAGAACATTTTTCTTTAAATTAATGACACAATAAAGCTTATAAACAAGTATTTACACTAATGTTTGACATTATTTGATTTTATCATTGTTTTCCAAAGCCTTCTAGTTGCGAGTATGTCCAGTTTAACAATTTGTCGCTTATCTTAATGCTGTCAAATCGCGAACGCCATGTTGTTTTCATAGCCGTCTTAATATTATAATACTGCAAATAATTAAAAATATTTATCGTTATTTTGACTTTATTTTTGACTTTAGCGGAAAAGTCATTATGAACTTTTTTGTTTAAAATTTGATGCTTTAACAGAAAAAAATATAATATACAGGGGTTTCCATTTAAAAAAATGTTATTTTACTGAAAAAAATCAAAATAACGACTCTCAATTGTTTTTTTTTATTTCTCATTTTTACCAGCGTTAAAAATGCTACTAGTTTGCTAATTCAAACAACTTTGTATTTTCACTAATAACAAAGTTACTAATGGTGGACACTTAATTTGGATAACCCTGTATATATATATATATATATATGTTTATTCGCCCGTACAATAATAGTTTTACAATATAATTATAATAATAATAAACGTCTTTTATTGAGCGCGGAGTTTAGCTTGAAACGATCCTGCCTCTTAACCCTTGGAAATACAAAAAGATAGATATAATAACGACTAGAAACAAATAAAAATAATATACCGAATATTCTACTAACAGTAGATCATGAAAATTTAATCATACATATGATTCTACACATAAAGGGAAACATTTTGCCAAGTGAGTGTTCAAACTATTCATTTGGGTACTTTTCTAAAATAATTGTTTAATTTGTCTTTTAAATTAATTGTGATTTAGTGATTTCAATGTCTGAGGTACTTCATTAAGTGTTATCGCTCTGAAAGTTATTTACAACTGTGTGTGTTACTCATCCACGCCCTTGATGTAACAATTATTCTCTTTTGAACAATTAAAACATGTTGTGCCACAACAGAGCAGCCCCAAAAACAAATACCATATCTGAGTATGGAATTCAAAAGACCGTAGTATATTCCGACCAGCTGACTTCCAGCGAAACTTAAGTTTTTAAATAACTAAGAGAGAGAGAGAGGGAGAGTGAGAGTTAAGTTGCAAAACTAGGTAGTCGCTATGTACTCTGAAATTTAACTTATCGTCTAGAAATATTCCCAGAAAATCACCATCAGTTGCGAAGTTCAATGACACATTCTTATGTTCAACGTCATGGATATTCATCTTCTTTTGACGGTTATGTAACCTAATTGAGATTAGACCTAGGTTTCAATACCCGAATAAACCTAGGCTATGATCAAAACGTGCATGTCCGCAAAAAGGCCATGTGTAAAGAGGAGAGTATCAACTAGATGATGAAAACGAGAGAATCTGTGAGTAAATGTGAACAAAATAAGGTAAAAAATAATTTTTAATAAGTTTTTATTTACCAAATGAACTAAAAATATAGAAATATTTTTACCGATTTGAAATATTTAGAGAATGCAGCTCCTTCATCTCAAGTTTTCAAAAATACGCTTTTATTTGGAAATTTGTGATGTTGGAGCCTCATTAACACGCTTTTATAAGCTTGGCCTGTATGTATGTATTTAACGGAATCTTTGACCATAATTTTCACCAATTTCCAGAAGTTTAATTAATTTGAAACTTCGCACAAGAATGACGGACCTATGACAATGCAATAATTTGATAAAAGTTTTCCATTATCCTTATTAAGACCGCTAGGATTGATAAATTCTGTTATAGACCCTCTGTAGGGGAGTAAGAGGGATAGAACTAGCGCGCGATCAGCGCATGCGTGCAGTTTTGGACTTATTCTTTGTTGGTTCCGGCACTCGGTACAGAACAACGGAGGCAGATATTTTTTCAGGGTTATGCATTCTCACTTTGTTCATTCCTTATACTTGCGTAGGTACTAATGAATTTGATACACGCGAATTATTGTTTATAATATTCATATAATATGTATATTATACGATAACAGTGATTCACGAAAGTCTCCTTATCACAACAAAATGATCAGAACATAAATTTCAATCTATTTATTTTACGGAACAACATTTGGTAAATAGCAAATCTTTGAATTTAAAATACAAATAACGAATATGAATTAAAAAACAATTTTTAATTGCAAAGTGTTTATATTAGAGTAGTAGATGGTCTAACAATCAATCATAATTAATGACTTCAAAATAAAATTATAATAAAGTTTAAGTTATTAACATAATAATTCAATTCAGAGTAAAAAGCGTGGGGTGCTTTATATATTAAATGTTACGATCATTCTATTGACAGCTATCTATGAGAGAAGAGTTGAACACGTATTAAAATGCACCCCACGCTTTTTCTCTGAATTGAATTATTCTGTTAATAACTTAACTTTTATAAATATTATTGTCTACTTTTTAGTTGGGTTAACTGTAAAAGCATATTTTTTAATTTTTTAAACTATTATTTATTATCTTTTGAATATTTCTAATTAGAAAAATCAACAGCTAAATAAAAGCTTGTTTTTAAATATGTATATTTTTAGTTTATTTATTTTTTCGTATTTAAGATGTCAAATAACTAGTCTGGTAATTTCTATATAAGTTTCATATATTTTATTAATTAAAATCCATAAAACTTAATTTGAAAAATTTCGGTAGATATACATCATTAATGATAAATCGATATTCTGCGGGGATCGCCAATTACTCATGCCATCATGGAGTTCTAGTAGAACGATTTTTTCTACTTTTTATTATAATCAGTTATCAAATATTGTCGACAAAGATATTAGGCTGCCGTGTAGAGACATGCTCATTGCTGCAATCTGATTTTTTTTTCACGAAAAGCCATTGCACTACATGGAGCTACTACTAAGTTCTGGAGATTATACAGTCAATCTTCTTGACACCATTTTTTTACTTGCGTGTAACAAAAGTAGCAAATATACTTCCATTCCTTCTGCTTAACCAGCTGTGACGTAATCGCATTTGTACCACGGCGCTAGACGCTCTTTCGAAAATTGAATTACTGAGGAAGAAAGTAGAGCTGTTTGCGCTAATTTACACATAATTACTTTGAACTGCAGTAATGGTCTGTCACTTGAGGTCAATGCCATTGAAATATCCGAAAGTATACACACAGGGTGTGTTTTTAGTGTGGTTTTGGTCGATATCGCCCTAACTATAAGCGTACAGGTATAAAAAAGGCGTCTCGTTGGCTCACATTCCACGCAACGCTGTTATCAGTTCGTAAACGACTCTGAACTAGCTACAAACATGTATAACAATAGAATTAAATGGATTAAGTCAGAAAAACAGGCCCATGAAATTAGTCCATACAACATAGTCCCCAAACATTTGATGACGTTAACGCTAGTTTCTTCCCTGATCTAAGTATCGACCATCTGGCAACGGTGAACCACACTATATAGTAATTCGAAAGAACCAGCGATGCAGTCAGGGTTAATCAGATGCACACACGCAGACAGTACTTAGCGTATGAAGGTCGCGCCCGCATGCCGCGTCGTTAAATGTTTAAGTTTTAGGGGTAAGTGTACGAGGAAATCTATAATATCCGAAATATGTACTGATAGATACGTAAAATTAATGGGATCCGAAATGTATAACTATAGTTCTGCCAAAAAAATCATATATTATATACCTATATTTTCTGAAAATGATCAGGACCCTCTGAAAGCCAAACAGGTGCGTAGAATTACGGGGGATGGGAGTGTTTAAGTATAATAAAATCAAAAAATGACGACATGTAGGTTGACTCTGGACTTACCAAGCAAACGACAATGACGACCATCCAGCAACGTTGCAATCCAGCACGTGGTTATATCATACGCGAAGACACAAGCCACGCACGATGACACTCATCCCTAGCCATTCAAAGCAAAGGGGCAAGTGCACGTTAAGTTTTTCGGCACACGTACATCGAAGATGTATCTTTATAATTCACCTTTAGTGGCAAATGTGCGAGGATAACTTTCACTTATAAAGTCAGTACGTAAAATTACCCAATATCAGATTTTCAACTCCGACACGTCAAAAAACGATTTATTTTTATTTTTATCATGTTTTTGTCCGGCACAAGTATTGTCTAAAAAAAACACTTATAGAATTTAAAAAGGCCAATAAGATGTCATTTTCAGACGTCATTCCATGTTTGCTCATTAGTATCGTCGTGAGCGTCCATCTATGGAGAAATGGCTCAACTACACGTACACGCATTGTTGGTTGCATATGTTTAGTGTAGCCGAGTGGTCTATAGTTTTCATCTCTGAGTCTCTGAGAAGAAAGTTAATTAATTGGTTGAATAGCAATTGTGTGTATTGGTCTGGATATGTTGTCCTTTCGGAAGACAGGTTATGTTCGAAGTTTTATGATTCACATGTTTCCAAAAACTTTGAGGAAAATTACGGAAAATTACCACTGCGCCCGCGTTGTGTGAATGAATCCAGAACGGATGAAAAAAAGTGGTGCGCAACTAATTTCCAGCTTTGAATCTCAAGTAAGTGTATTTGAGACAAGAATCCAATGGAATTATCATCATCGCATATTATTAGCACACAAATCCTCACTATGCCGTTACCTCCAGTAATGCCATCTCTGAAGCGGATTTTACATCACATCATTGCCAAACATTGATAACTGAAGCCGCATGACGTTTAGGCAACACCTACAACTACAAAACGAGTTTACAAAAGTGTCCATCAGCTAGTACTGAGTTAACATCTTGTCGAAAAAGCTACATAATGTCAAAAAACAGTATGTCAAAACAAATCGATATAACGTCACTTTTCAAGATACGTAATACCCGTGCCGAGCTTAGCCACCACCAGACCGATTTTAGAAATTTGCAAAGCTTGGCATAGAAGTAGCCTTGTGGTTCATCCAAATCCGTGCAGTACTTTCCAAGTTATAGAGGGGCCAAGGACATGGTTTCTCGTGATGTGAATGCTCGAACTGGATGTGGTATGCATATAAATACGATAACAAATGAATTTAAGAAATGTTTCCATCATACAAATTGGCTAATATATTTTGACAGTAGTTTGTGCGACTATACGAACGAAAGTAACAGGAATAAACTAATAATCTCTTGAAACTTTCGACTACGGGAAAGAGTGAGAGAGAAACAAAGCAGCCGCCTTGGAAAATATCCAGCGGATTTATCCAGTCCCGGTTCGGGTTCATTTCGTAAAAATAATTCTTACTTGGCTGAATAACAAAGCTGCTTACTGCACCTGTGTCCCGTTACGGCCCCGGCTTATATCCCTTCCTCAAGAAAGACTTGTGTTTCTCTTAAAGCGAGATTGAAGGATTTCACTCACACGTTCAATGTTTTGAGAGGTACGTGCATAGGCACCCGCATGGGTAGGTGGGCGTATCCTTCTCCTGAGTAGCCGGTTTGTCCTAAAAATTTGCATATTCAGCATGATTTTGTGCACAGTTTTCGGGATTCTTAGGCTTTAGCACCTTACAGAAAGTTTCGGGAGCAAGTACACTTGCCAATTCCCTGAGAAAAAATCCTATAGGCTCCCATGGGTACGTGTATTATAATACTCGCAATCTTTTAGTTTTTTAAATGAAACATCCTGTATATTTTTAGTGAAGGTAATAGCAGCTTTTTTCTGATTCCAGATTCATATGGTGTTTTCTAGGTATTTTCATTGACTTGTCAAAAACTCAAATTTTGTGCGTCACTTCAAGCCAGCTGCTCAATTTGCTATAAGACCGGCACAGGTATTAGGTACGTATCTTGAAAAGTAACATTATGTCGATTTTTTTGACATTATATTGGTTTTTTGTGACATTATGTAGGTTTTTCTACAAGATGTTAACTTAGCACTAGCTGATGAACATGTTGTGAACTCGTTTTGTAGTTGTCTGTGTTTACTAAAAGTTAGTTATCAATGTTTGGCTCTGATGTGATGTAAAATCTGATTCACAGATGGCATTACTGGAGGTAACGGCAGTGCATAGGTGCATATAGTACGGATTTGTGTACAAATAATATGTGTTGATGATAATTCCATTGGATTCTTGTCTCAAATACACTTACTTGAGATTCAGAGCTAGAAATTAGGTGCGCACCACTTTTTTTCATCCATTCTGGAAATTAAATAATGCAAATTTGCTGAATTTCAAAAATGAGAGAGACAGTAAATAATTATATTCACTGTACAATTTAATTGCAAGTCAATCACCAACGCGGGCGCGGTGGTGATTTCCCATGATTCTCCTCATTTTTGGAAAACACAAAAAACGTAAACAATCGTAATTTATTACTTTGAACATAACCCTTCAGAAAGGACAACATTTAAATAACCTGTCGGGCACAACTAATAGTTACACTTCATTAACAGCATATTCAGTAATGATTTTCTCACACAGCAAATATCACTGATTTTATACACATGCAGACCAATACACACAATCATTCAGATGCGATCTTGCTATTCAACCAACTTTCTTCTCAGAATTGAAAAGTATAGACTACTCAGCTTCACAAAACACCACCAATAATGCGTGTAGTGGTGTAGTCGAGCCATTCCTCCATAGATGGACGCTCACAACGATTCTAGAGAGCAAACGTGGAATGACTTTTTGCACCCTAAAAACTACCTAGTTCGCAGTATGACATTTTGTAGGTTTTTTTTTGACGTTTTATTGGTTTTTTACATAATACCCGTGTCGATGTATATGTATCGTTCTACAAAAAGGGCCATTATTGGTCAATCGGGAAGGTTAGCCGCTTATAATACGTTCTTTGGTCACTGAAGTCGAATTCGGGGGCCCATTCAGTGCGAAAATGCACCGCTTTGGAAATACCGGCAAGATATCATTTGTCACTTCATTTTGACTTGCCTTATTGCACTGAATCCGCGTTTACCTCGAGAAAACTGTTGAAATATTTTATTACTCCTTACAGCAACTATTGTTGGGGTGCAGCTCCGTTGATATTCTTGGAGGATAACAGATTTTCCAGTGGCAAACATTTTTTCGGCCAATACAGTGAAGAATTTTGCCAAACTATTTGACATCAATCATCTAGACTAGAAGAAAGAGATACGACCACACTGGGTACTCCACGAATAAGAAAAAAAAAAGAAAACTGCTGAGGTTGCTTCAGCTAAGTCTGAGAGTGCTAAAATGGTGATCACCAAACCAAGTGATGCACCAACGGAAACACCTAAAAACAGTAAGTGCCTTAGAACAACAAATGAGGAGCTAAAACAGGAAATAAAAATATTCTGTGAAAAAGTTAATTCATACAGTCAGTTATTAATAGAAAAAGATAGATTGATTGAGCAACTTGTGAACGAGAACACTAGATTTCAAGATCAGTTGAATTTATTGTCGGCAAATATTACTGAAAAAGAAACTGTAGTTGGCTCGCTCAAGAAACTGAATACCAGTATTGACATAATTGAAAAATCAAGTATGACAAGCACTTCGTATTCGCAAATTGTAAAAAAGACCTATGCTACAAACAGCAAGGAAATCCCATTGAAAAGCATAGTGATTATACCAAGCCAGCAACAAAAAAAGCCTCAAGACGCGTAAAGATCTAGACAAAAACTTAAGCTTCTCTAAACTTCAAATCACAATTGACGACGTGAAGAATTTTAGAAACGGTGGTGTGGAAACTAAGGTCCACGAAAGTAATCAAGCCCAGTTAAAGGAAGAAGATATTAAGATAAATTTTATTAAGTATATTGCACAAAAAAAATTATATTATTTACGCAGAGGTCACAGGTAATTTATTTAAACAGACTTTTTAAGATTATAATAGAAAAATTCTATTAGGATTTCAAAATATATCTGTATACAAAAATAATGAAGTGTCTCACTGCACAAATTGTTTCCGATTTAATCATTTTGGAAAAAATGCCAAAATCATAAAGTCTGTGCTCAGTGTGGAGAAAACCATGACACCTCCTTTTGTAAGCAGGCACATTCGAAATGTTGCTTGCAACTGTTTGTATTAAAATCACCAGTATAAAAAATCTTACAGTACCGATCATCTTCCGACAGACAAAAATTGCCCAGTGTATAAATTCTTTCAACAAAGACATCTCTCACGAATTTTATTTTGATCATTTTAGAATTATTTAGAATACTCTAAATCTCTTCTAAATTAGGTACGATTCAAATACTCTTAATGGCTGATAGTAAAATGCAAATCGGACACTTGAATGTAGGTTCCCTCAAGTCTAGTTTTGATGCTATTGTAAATTTAATAGCATTAGAAAATTTTTATGTATTCGCTGTTACAGAGACGTGGCTAAATGAAAATATTACTGATGATGTGGTTAATATTAGCAACTATTGTTTCTTGCGTTGTGATAGAGCATCTCGTGGTGGTGGAGTTGGAATCTATGTTAAATCAAATTTACATGCTGAAAAGGTAGATATTCATACAAATTTTGGTGATGATTTCGAAAGCATTTGGGTTAAACTGGGTGCGGGTAAGTGTGAATTGTTAGTAGGTGTTCTGTACCGACCACCCTCTCAAAACATACAACAATGTGCAGATTTATTAAATGGTTTCCTACCCAGCCTTTCGTTGTATCATCCATCGTGATATTGGGAGATCTGAATATAATTTTTTTAATAACAATATATTCCCACTGAATTTTGAGATGATGTGGTTCACACAAATCGTAACGGAAATCACCCGTGTCACAGATAGTACTGCAACATTAATCGATCCAATATTTTTAAATAATCCTCTTACATGCAGCTATTCTTCCGTCATGGACACGAATGGTATTTCTCGTATTTTTTCATTTTGATATTCCATCTTATAAAAGAAAACAAAAATTTATCACAATCAGGGATTTTAAACATTTCAGTGAGGATCATTTTCGTATCGATCTTTCTACATCGGGCATAGACGAATTATTTACGAAATCTAATATTGATGAGAAGGTAATGCACATTACAAGCGTTATCGTTGAAACCTATAATAAACATGCACCTTTCAAAACTGTAAGAGTTAATAAGCCACCATCACCTTGGTAAACTAATAAACTGCGCACTGTTCTTGATGAAAAGAATACTGCACAAGCTTTATATAAAGCTAATAAGACCGTGGATGCCTATAATAACTTCAAATCGCTTAGAAACCGTGCTCTTAACATCATCAGGAGGAACAAAAAGACAGATATCGAAAACTTAGCAAATGAAAATGATTCAAAAAATTGTGGAAGTCTCTCAAACAACTTGATATAAATTTTCGTAGTAAACCAGCCCTTGCAGCAAATTTTAATGACCCTACCAGAATTAATGATTATTTTGTCTATAGCTACAAACCTGTTGATTTACTAGTTTGCGAGAACTATTTCAAGAATAAATTAAGCTCTGAATACCTATATTTTTTCATTGAATAAGATTAGTTCAAATGACGTATTACAGGCAATAGGGAGCCTAAAATCTGATGCGAAGGGAATTGATGGTATATTTCTGTCAATGATCCAGCTTTGCCTGCCAGTTATTCTCCGTTACATCGTCCACATCTTTAACGACTGTTTGAAAAAAGGCTACTTTCCAAACACACGGAAACAAGCTCTATTAAAATTCCTAAAAAAAATGAAACCCACTGAGTATAATGATCTCAGACCTATCAGTTTATTACCAATGTTATCCAAAATTTTAGAAAAAATTATAAAGTTCCAATTGACCGCTTACCTAGAAAAATTCTTTATACTTGCCGACACTCAATCCGGTTTTAGAAAAAATTATAGTACAACATCTGCCCTACTCAATCTGCAAGATAATATTTTAAGTGCCTTAGGCCCGTATCGTCAGTCGTCCCTACAATTGTAGGGCGCGTTTATGCCTTCCTTGATTGTCATACTCCTTTCTCTCCTTCAAAAATTTCTATATTACACTTGTCCCGTGTCAGCGTCAGCGCTCTCCTATTGTAAAGATATGTTTTCTTTTTAAATTGTAGGAAATTTCAGGCTGATAAAACATGATATAACTCAAAAGCAAGCACAATTTGATGCAAATAGATGTTTGTGACATAACCTCAAAATAGAGTTCTGACACGGAGAAGCAGAAAACTATGACAATCAAGGAGGCCATAAAGGCGCCCTACAATTGTAGGGACGATTGACGATACGGGCCTTAGATAAGAAAATGGCACTAGCGTTAATCTCTATAGACTATTCGAAAGCCTTTGACAGCATCAATCATAAATTATCACTTGCTAAATTAAATTACATACATCTTGACAGTGTATCCCTTTCATTTTTCGACAGTTACCTTCATCAAAGAACTCAGTGTGTTTTTCTCAGTCAAGAAATGACTCAAGTGACAATAATTCCCTCAGGCGTACCTGAGGGCTCTGTATTGGGGCCGCTTCTGTTCCTCATATATACGTTTGACTTAAGCAAAAGTATTGATAATTCTCATGGCCAGTCATTTGCAGACGATACGCAATTGCTTCATTATCTTAACCCAGATAATATCAATAATACTACTCAAATTTTACAAAACGATGTTAGTAAATTAATTAAATACTCTTTAGATCACAATCTACTTATTAATCCACAAAAATCTAAAATGTTATTTTGCGCACAAAGAAAAACATACAATGTAACACAGCTCTTGAACATTCAGATAAATAACCTAATCTTGCAATTTTCAGATTCTGTTTTTGATACAAAATTTATTGAACATGTTAAAAGTCTTTCCCAGAAAACCTACCTACGGCTGCGTACTCTGATAGCAAACAGGTATTTACTAAATTTTAAGTTGCTTAAAAACTATGTGAATCATTGGTCACATCTATACTAAATTATTGTAATATCGTATACTATACTTGTTTAGACAATTTCACTGAAAACGTTATTCAAGTTATTCAAAACAATTGTATACGTTTCATCTTTGGCTTACGTAAATTTGATCATGTATCAGCGAAATATCCCTTTCTAAACTGGTAAAAAATTGACATGTCAAGTATCACTATTCAGTTTTTGTTCACAAGTTGCTGCTTATGCCTAAACCTTATTACTTGAGGGAAAAAATTTCATTTAATAGTGATGTTCCCTGTAGAACTCTCAGAGAAAATAATATTAGAATACCCCTTCATACGTCTACACTTATTCAACGCAGTTTTTCTTACAATGTTGCTATTATTCGTAATAACCTTCCTAAAGTATATAAAGAATTTTCATTACCTGTCTTTCGACAAAAAGTTAAAACATTATTACTCAACCCTCCAAACATATAATTTACGTAATCATTCATTTCTTTTTTATTCCGTCTTTAATTCAGATTAATAATTTTTTGGTGTACTTGGGTTTGGAAAGTATACCTTTTTCTCTTTTTTTAAATTTTACTTTCGATGTAATGAACCAAATCTGTTTGTGGATAGTGCATTCTTTTGAACATCTGCTAGAGACTATATGGTTAAGTGTAAGAGTAGCAGCATGCTAAAATTCGCGATGTAAGTCTGACATTTGGCTATACTACAATTTAATTATGGATAAATAAAGACCTCTATTATTATTATATCTACTTATTAAGAAACGACGAATAAAAGATTTTAAAAAATTGTTGCGCAACTATGATCTGGATAGAAGCTTATTTTCTAGGTAAATTGGGTGCGTAGATATCGAATTCGATATCAATTTGCTAGGATTCACATGTATGTATCCCCAAATGTCTTATTCTATATAAATGTTTCACCCTTAATTCGACACCATGACCCTATAGGGTTTATGGTTTTTCCACGATGACATTCAAATTGAGCGCCCCAAATTACGTTAATGTACAGCGCCCTAAAGTCGCAAATGTCGCACATTTTTGTAATTTTTCACTAAATAGTAGAATGTATATGATAAACGAGATAAGATACGTGTGAAATCACTTCGAATTTGGTTCTAGACAGAGGTCATTTGAACCCCATTTGAAGCATTTGAATTTTTAGTAACTGTATATTATGCTACAAAAAGAGCCAAGAATGGGTAAATAAGACAATGAATCGTCAGGATATTACTATAAAATCGCGTTTGCTTGATTTTTTTGCCTACATTGTATGTGTATTGAAACTGTTTCAAACCTTTCCTGCTCGAAAATGGCACCATTTTCAATAAATAGATGAAGAACTTGTACGTTGTAAATTGGTATATTCACTGTAAAATACGATAAAACTATAAGTATACTATAAACTATAAACTAAAGGCGTCTCAAAGTTGTAGTTGCTAGCTTCTCTTTTCTCTTTCGGGCTCTCATTGTAGTAGTCCAGGCTTGGTCCACCATACACTCTAGCTAGGGTCTGTTCCTTTTTGTGTTTCTCTTTCGAATGTTGTATTGCATCTGAAAGCCTGTTATACTTGACTGACACCGTTCTACCGTCTTCTTGGACATTGTATGGCTGATTCTCTGACGTATCTTCGTCTTCAAACAAGATAGACTTTTGACGTCTGTGGCGAGAAACAAGGTCGTCCAAATCGAAATTTGCTTTGAAAGACTTCGATTTACCAAGACCAAGACTTTCTAGCTGCTGTTCTATCAAATCTTCTGACTTCCTTGACTCTGTTCGAGATCTTTTGAAATCCTTTACTCGCCTTACAGTCTTTTTGCTAGTGTTATCTTGCCCATCCAGCATCTTATTGACCAAGCCCAAATGATTTTCAATATACTCTCTAACTGGTTCAGCTCTTGGTTTACATTGATCAGGCAGTTTGTTGTACTTCTCTAGCAGGTCTTCCAATAATTTGGCCTTATCTTCCAGTTTGTCCATAGGTGCATGAGCTTTGAATAAGTAGTTGCTATTTGCGTCATTTTGGTTTTCATCTAATTGTATTTCCTCCATATCTCTCAGACGCTTCAATGCGTCATCTCTAGGCGCATTGGTCACGTCTTTAAGATAGTCCCTAAGGTTGACAGGTAAAACTTGGCAAGTGGTTGCAAACTGAAGCCTATCTATTATTTGAGACATGTAGCTCAACAGTTTCTTGGTTTCCAAACTATTGGTCTCTGTTTGATTAAGTACGGTCTGAAAAAAGAAAATTGGCATCAAGTAGGTTGTCTGTTCAGTAGAGAACAACAATAGATGGGCGCCTTCATCCCCATATTCGCAAACATTCTAAAACAAACGTGAATAACTAAAATAACTTATCAAATTCGGTCGATAACTCAGTACCTTTATGAGCCATTTAAACATACAGCCTCATTGCGTGGTCGCCACTTGTTCTTGTTTTCCCTAAAATGGGGAAGACGCCGCGCAATTTTTGTTGTTCCCGATTGTACTTGAAAATTGACACCCATATTATTTTTTTGTAAGACCTTTTAGAAAAAGTAGTTATATACAAAAGTTGTAAAAGTTGTAGGGTCCTATATAAAGTTTTTCAGGAAATTCCTATTTTATATAGAGTGTCCCAGAAAAGGAAAGTTATATTTTTTTAAATGAAACACCCTGTAGATCTTAGTCAAAATGGCAGTCGCTTTTATTCAACTAGAAATATATGAGGTTTATCATGCTTATTTTATTACTTTAGTCAAAAACTTTAATTTTATGTGTCATTTAATCATATGTATCCAGCCCTACACCAGATTGCATAGGCGGCTAAATGGAAACTGGTGTGAACTCGTATTAGACAGACACACAAAATTTATTTTTTTGAGCAACCTAATAAAGATATATGATAAACTATACTTCGTAAAAATAAAAAAAACAAATTAGATAAAGCTTCATTTCAATAAATGTTCAAAAAGGCCACCATTCTGATGGATACAAGTGCGGCATATATTTTTAATAAAAAAAAAGTATTTCCACAAAATTTGTAGTGGCTTGAATTTGATAAAACGCATTATCTGTTCTTTATTGGAAATGAATAAAAAGCTTTTGACTTGACTTTTTAAAAAAAAATGGTAGTAGTAACGATGACAACCGTATAACACATAACTTTGACAAACTATCTCCCAAGAAACGTCAAGTTGATATCAAGGCCTCCTATTTTATTTTGAAACTAATTGTACCTCGGTTTCATGAATGATCTAATTTGTTTTATTTTTATTTTTACGAAAACAGTGCACTCTAGGAAAAAACTCAAGAGTAATTATTTGTAGCAAGTTGAAGGTAAAATTCGTAAAAATGTACGTTTCGAATAAAAACAGTGGCGTACTATTTTTGTTTGGAAAAATAATGCCACTAATCCCCTGTATCTCCGCCCCTGGTGCACGTTAATTTTAAGTAAAGACTTTTGAATGTGGATAACACTTAGGTTAATCCTTATACCAAATTTTAGTTCATTCCAGTTGACGGTTTTGAGGATATTAAAAAAAATGTTTTTGTATTTTTAAACTTCAATGAAACCCTCGAGGAAAAAATGTTACATAGAAGACTCCAGTTAAAATGCGGTGTATGATGTTTCATTTTTGGTCACCACTTGTGAATTACCCTGTGTATTTGGAATCAGATTAAAAGCAGCTATTATTTTGACTAAAAATATACAGGGTGTGTGATTTAAATAAAGACAGCTTTATTCAATAGCACTTTTCTGAGATATATAAAGTATATAAAACTATAATGGTCGACGGCTTTTATAAAAAAAATTACAAATGGCCATACAAAAAACTTAAATGGGGGTCAATTTAAAGCGAAACACCCTGTACATACTCTGATCCTTAGATGAGTGAAAAATGAAAGCGCATTGGTAGACAAGTGAGTCAAATGTATTATAACTATATCACAGCCTCAAGGGTTTTTCTACTTCGAAATTCTCCAAACAAGTTCGTCACTCTTTTATTTATCCACAATCGTACACTTTCGGTACTCGTAGTGTCGCAGTCTATGAATATTGCTGTCAGGCAATAAGATTGACGAGTTTTTTGCAAGATATTGGATGAATTGACATTAAAGAACTAACGACCATTGATTCTTAATGTTCAAACACGTTTGCAATTGGAATAGTCGCTTCTTACCCTCGATGACTTCAAATGTGTCTGAAACCTGTTCAATTTCTCATGATTCTTGATTTCCTCTAGGATCTCGCTACGGATCATGCTAGGCAGTCGACCGTCCAACATGTCATCTAGTTTGGGCATTTCAGTACGTTTTCCGCTAATCTCATTCTGCAACTCGCTCTGATCCAATATGGAAAGCACTGTGCTTAACTCAGGTCTTGTGGAATTCAGGGCTTCATCGGCGCAGGCCGTAGTTCCGTCGGCTTCGGTAGTAGCGTTTGCGTTCGCTTTTGTCGTCATAGTTTTGTTTTGGGCGTGACATTCATTTAAAATTGTTTTCGCAGTAGCTGGAAAATATATGACGGATTTTATAACTTATGATGGAAAATTCTGCAACCATTGATATCAAAAATGTTATGGTCTAAGGACCTGAGGGCATCAACTAACGTCGGCACGGAGGCCAGCAATCTGCCGTGGTACTTCTAGCCAATTAGTCAATATAACGAGAGACGAGTGTTTTCGATGCACATCCATTTGGGCATGATGAAGCCATTGAGCAGAAAAGTATGTCGCTGGGACTATCAATCCTTCCATTTCTGCTCCTGTTCTTTTACTGCGGACATGCCCACGGTTGTCCTTTTGTTTTTTAACTATGTTTCCGTAAAACTTGCCTTTCGTAATTTGTGTTTTTTGCCTCAACGTAACTTAGAAACCCAAAATGTGTGAGAGGCACAAAAAGTATATTTTTAATGGTTCTTCAATTAATATTGGAAAAGAAAAAAATCGATTTTCTGTTAATCGATTTATTCATTCATTGTCGCATCTCTAGGTACCAAAAAATGCTGCTCGTGCTGTACAAATGGCCCCAAAACTTGACGCCTGGAGTACCAGTGGTTCTTTGACATGGATGCATGTTGGGGGATTTTCCCCCAAATTTGGAAAATTTTTGCTTGGGGAATTTTTTGTTTTGCATATATAATGTTGTGGTCGAAATAACATTTGCGGATAGAAGGCACCCCCTCGCTCTTTGAAACAAGCCTCTCCATCAATTAACTGTGATTTGGCGGATTTTTTTAAAGCGGTAATTCTGAGGGCCTTTAGTGCTTTGTCGGTCCAACGCTGTGTTTTGACATATCCGCCATATGAACACCAACAAATGGATTGCCACTTAGTTCATTGTAAGTTAGCTCAACAATGTTTGCTTATTTCTTGTGAACCCTTGATGTAAATAGTCTGAAATCTGATGTAAATTCTTATTGTTATTTATTTATTTGTGAGAACTGTTACAAAGCCTCCCTTTATGTGGTGATAAATTGTTTAACGAGGGGGAACAGTAACATCTTCATGGTTTGGAATTCCTGATACTCTCCAAAATGCTGGTGAAAGACTCAATCTTTTTCTCAAAGGCCAACAAAATTTATGAATTAAGTCATCGGTAGAAACCAAAATATGCAAGAATTTGTTCCAGGTGTTTTAGAAAAGGTAAGGTCTTGAATGTGATTTATAACTATGGAACAGAAGTCACCTGTAAAACCTGTAAGTTGGCACTTAGCTGATTGACTTTTACTGTCCCATGAGAGAGATTTCACGATATAGTTTAGTCTCAAACTGTGTATCAGCAGAAGTCAGGCGTCAAGTTTTGTGGTCATTTCTTTTTTCATTTGGCCGTTCTCCTGGTATATAGCCTAGACATAGTCGGATTGCGTTTCAAGGTCCCCAGTGAATAGCCAGGGAAAAATTGGAGCTTTTGCTGTATCTGAACCTTTATTTTTGTTTTTTCTTCATCATATCCCTAAAATTTTGCCATACAAGGGTTTTTTACAGTGCCTATTATTAATAATAATAATTTGATTGCCAAAGGAGAAGTCTAGCCTGAAGACATTCAAACTATCTAATTATTCGGCCCTGCGAGTAGAATAATAGATTACCTGATATATCTGTATTACCCAAGCCTTCCAGATCTGACAGACCTTCTACACTTGTGGCACGTTCTTTCATATCACTGGCAAACATCTTTCTATCTTCACCAGAACTGACCGTCGATATCCCACCAAAATCCATACCACCCATATCAAACCTTTTCTTTGGAACAGGCTTCAAGAAAAAGTCCTTCAGAGACTTTTTAAACTTCTCCCTTTTTTGTTTTCCTGGCTTTTTTGATTCCAGCGATCGCTTACGCAAATTTTCTTCATTTTCTTGGTCGCTAATCATGAATTTGGGCCACTGCTGAAATTCTGGATTTATTTTGGCGTAGTTACTCCGCCTTGGTTCCCGAACTGTGATTCTGCCCTTGTTAGCTTTGACTTGCACCTAAGAAATTGACAAACAGGGTGAGATTGAGTTTATAATCAGTCGATAGCTCCGTTATTGTAAGATATATCTAAAAAAGAAATTTACAAACATACATTAATTTATTCAAGAGGCTTGCACTCTACATTTTACTATATTCTGAAAGCCCACTTTAAGCGGAGAAGTTTGATTTATAGCACTGTAAAGTTTGGATCGGTGTTTGTAGAACTACATGAAACATTTTGTACGAAAAAAAGTCAACCGTCTTGTTCCTGCTGTTTATAAATGAATGGGAGCTTGGTTAGTGAGGACGTCAAAGGAGCACAATACGCAGATGACACAATTATCAGTATAAGCGGAAGATCACCCAAACAACTCGAAGGCAAAGATAATTTTATTAAAATATTCAGAATGGATTGTGGAAAACAAGAGGATAGTAAATACATCCAAAACAAAGTATATAGTTTTCTTTAAATGGCGAACTGTACCACGCTTACTCTAATTAGTACTACCATAGAGATGGGTCTTTACATGGACGAAACACTTTCTTGGGAAACACGCATAAAGTATGTGGCTAGTAAGCTTAACTCGGCATACTTTGTATTAAGAAACCTCCCTGGACTAGTTAGTCCTAGATACTTATTTTACAACGGCGAGGTACTGCCACATGAAAAGAGGCTGATTTGATTAGTCTTTGGTCTCAATCCACTTGACAGCTGTAGACAATAAAATATTAACGTTACCGTCAATATTAACCTAGGAGTCATGTCTATTTGTTAAAGAACACAGATTTATTCCCTCAGCGCAGCGAAATACACGCCTACAGTACTAGATGGGTCTTTACATGGTCAAAACACTTTCTTGGGAAACACGCATAAAGTATGTGGCTAGTAAGCTTAACTCGGCATACTTTGTATTAAGAAACCTCCCTGGACTAGTTAGTCCTAGATACTTATTTTACAACGGCGAGGTACTGCCACATGAGGTAGTTGACCTTATATTGTGGCATTTCTTGTACCACACAAGGAATATTCATTCTACAAAAGAGGCTGATTTGATTAGTCTTTGGTCTCAATCCACTTGACAGCTGTAGACAATAAAATATTAACGTTACCGTCAATATTGACCTAGGAGACATGTTTATTTGTTAAAGAACACATAGATTTATTCCCCCAGCGCAGCGAAATACACGCCTACAGGACTAGATGTAATAAACATATTCATATTCAAAATTTCAATCTCAGTGCTTATAAAAAAGTGTCATATGTATTTATGTAGCACCATGTATGATAAACCACCTTTAGATTCTAAGCAGATGACCAGCTTTCTTTGTTTAAAAGTAAACTTAAGAATCTTTCGCTAAATAAGGCATTTTATGGTACAAATGAACTTTTTTCATGTCATGTACTAGTTATCCACATCTTCGATTTTTTAAACGTTTTGTATCCTGCTCACAGACTGACTTGAACAAAGTATTATTCTATTCTATTCTTTTCATCAAAATGATCTTCATGTCCATTAGTCTTATTCAGTTTAAATGTTTTTATTACAAACTTTCCATAAAATGAATTTTGAAATGATTTTTTTTTTCGATTTGAAATACTTTATAATGACGCTGTTTCATCTCAAATATTCAAATAAAAGCGTGTTACGTTTTAGCAGTGGTATGGAAAAAGGGTGTATCACGCTTTTATTTGAAAGGTTGAGATGAAGGTGCTTCATCATTGTTTAAAAATTAAAAATCGGAAAAACAGCTATAATCGTCAGACATCTGTCGGTCTCACTTGTGACTGCGCTACCATTTCAGACTGAGATGATTACAGTTAAAACTGGTACTGACTATATACTGTTAGCAGTGGTCGATTCTGGCAATGGACGGCGCGCTGCGCTGTCTTATTTCGATAGATAGTACCTCCTGGATAGGGGATTGTTGATATGTTTTCGTTAGTTGTCCCGAGGCGATTAACCAAGCCTAAACCACTCTGATTAATCATAAAGACTAGCAGCAGTACGTTTAGTACTTCACACTTTGTTTAAATGTTTCGCAGAATTACGGGCATTACCTCTGATGGCTCAGCTGGTTTCCGTGTCTTTACTTTTTTTTGGGATTTCTGTCCAAGAGCAGCTTTTACCTCCTTAATGGCGATATCTCCCCTATTTTCTTCATGATTAGAATTAACCCTTTGTTCCTCTCCCATAATTTCAATCTCATCATAATAATTGTCATCGATTGCTTCAGTTGTAGTGTGCGGACGTGCAAACTCATTTTTTGTTTTCTTAATCAGTTTTTTTGCTCCATTCTTTTTCTCGGTCATCGAGTCTTCCTCATCTCCATAATCGCCTATTGAAATTAATTACCATACCATTTATTGACCACATTATGTATATACAATGTACATGTGATCTCTTACAAACTGATTTATTAACTAACCAAGTGACAGCATCAACGCACTCATCAACTGAATAGAAACAGTGGTTAAGCAATGTTTTCTGGCAACCGTTGAGAACTAGCGATCAGACATATTATCAAAGTTCTGCTCTTTATTAGTTGTATCAAATAAAATAATCAAAATCATCTATTTTTCGAAATGTTTGTACCGAGTGGTTCAATAATACAGAAAGAAAATAAAGCTCCTTACCTTCAACAGCTCCTTTGACGTTTCTCTCTCGCTTCTCAGTTGCATCACTAATTTCTGTCGCATCGTTCACATCATAGTCTTCATCCGATTTTTCAATTGAAGGATCGTAAACGTAGTCTTTTATCTCATTCAACTTCCTACCCATGTATCTTTCATGTGACAACTTTTTAGTTTTCCTGTGACTAGCTTTCCTGTTTCCTTCCTTTACGCTATATGCTTCTAATGACGGTGGATCTCTTCCCATGTAGTGTTTCTTAGATCGGAAGGATTTGTTTTCCTTACCTGCCCCTGCGTAACTACTTTTTAGTCGATATATGCGGTGCTTTTTGTTTCTGGGCCTCCTCACAGAATTTTTTCTATAAGTGTGTTTTGCATTTTCAGCCATTCCACTCTTTTTCTTATAACCTCGCTTATTCGAAATTTCTACCTTATCTTTCTTCTTCCTGATCGATGGCAACGACAAAATTTTAGGTGCTACTTCATGAACATCGTCCTTAAGTCTAGCATTGTTTATCACGATAACCTGGGTTCCATCATGCGGGAGCCTCCGCCTCTTAACATCATTTCGCTCTTCTTCTATATCTTGAGGGTTGTCACTGTTTTCATGATTTTTACTTTCTCTTTCTCCTTCTTTTGTAGTAGGCGAGTGATGATTAGACTCTTGTTTTTCAATATCTACGGTACCTTCCAGGTCTGACTGACATTCTGTTGTACCGAATTTGTTCTTCGGCTCTTTCCCAGTACCCGTATTATCTATTTCGTGTTGCTTAGATTCCTTTAATTTGTTGCCAGCGGCATCTTCAGTGGGTCCAGAAATGTTATGGTCAGCATTTACTATATTATGATCTTCAGAGTCTCCCTGCTCTCCTGAGAGTATTTGTTCAGCTTCCATATTATCATCAGGTTTTTCTTTAGCTAATACAGAATTTTCGAGGCCATTGCATTCTGTATCATCACATTCCGTATTTCCTTCCATTGGTCCATGATGTAAATGTTCCCCATTAACAGCTTCGTCACTTTTATGGTATGGTTCTACCTCAGAAAGCTCTTTAGAGTCTGCTTGACCACCATGCTTTTGTTCATCTGCGGCTGTCTCATCTGGCTGGCCACCTTTTGATTCTACTTGATTTTCGTGATTAAATTCACCTGTTTCAGATTGCTTGTCGCTCTCATTATTTTGTTTATCTTCACAAGATTCATCAGATTCTTGATTTACCTGCTTGAGCTCTCCTGCAGGCATGTCATGATTTTGGTCAGTACCATGCTCTGATTTTACTTTAGAAGCCTCATTGGATTCTAACTTGCTTCCATGGCCAGACTTTCCTGCAATTCTTTCATTATGTTTGAATTCAGTGTTTAACAAATCAGGACTATTTATCTCAGCCTCTCCAGAGTTGCCTTCAATTTGTCCAGGATTGTGATGCATAGTGACACTCTCTTCATGTACCTGCTTGCATGTAAAAGTGATAGGCTCATGATTCGATTGTTCTAGATTCTCGACGTGTTTTCCATCAGATGGTTCGTGATATTCATCAAATGTTTCTTTGTGTTCACTGTTATCAGGAGCTTCTTCAACAGTTCCCGTTTGCTTGTCTTCATCATTTGCTCCTAACTCATCATGTACGTGCTCGTATGCTTCATTGACAGTCTCATGATTTGGTTGTTCCAGATTATCAACATGGTTTTCATCGGACGATTCGTGATGTCCATCAAATTTTTCTTTGTCCTTGATGCTATCAGGAGCTTCTTCAACAGTTCCCGACTGCTTGTTTTCAACCTTTATTCCTAACTCTCCATGTAAATGCTCGGGTACCTCATTAACAGTTCCATCATGCGGTGGTTCTATATTATCGACGTGTTTTTCATCAGAGTATTCATGATGTTCCTCAAATGCTTCTTTGTGTTTGCTGTTATCAGGAACTTCTTCGACAGGTCCCGGTTGCTTATTTTCATCATTAGTTCCTAAATCTAAATACGTAACGTCTTCCTCGTTGCGTTCTGCATCTCCCTGGTTCGGATCAGACATTTTAAGTTCGCCTTTGATACCTTCTGGGATGTTTTCTGCTTCTTTCTCTTTCCCTTTCATATTCATCAACATATTCACTGTACCTCTAGACTCTGCATCCAAATCAGGTCCAAGCTCTTTGATGATCTCTATCTCAGTAACCACTTGATGTCCTATAAAATATTTGTCCTTCCTTCTTCTAAGCGTAGCTGATTCAGTAACTCCACTTTGTGATTCAGTGGACATAACTATATCACTGTCATGCTGTATTGGCGCTATGGATACTCTTACATTTGAGTTAACTGCCGGTTTAGGCATATCTTGATTTTGGGATGGGAGATCCTGCTCCATCAAAACAGAAGGAACCCCTTGGTTATTACCTTCAGCAAATCCAGGAGATACTTCGTGCGCACTGCTTGGGTCTTCTACTGAATTCGGAATCTCCGCGTGACTTTCAAATGAATCAAGATTAACGAGTTGTTCTTCAGTAGGAGACACAGGCACTCCATCGTTAGTGTAAAGGGATATTTCACCACCAGCAATGCCTTCACGGTTTGGTACTGCTGGTATGTAAGTCAGATGTCTCACTAAATCATTTCCTTTCACGACATATCCTTTTCCAAGCACTTTTGAGGCGTAGTCATCTAACTGTCTCTTGTTTGGGTATTTCATATTGCTGTTGACACCTTTATCTCCTTTATTGTCAATAATGATACTAGTTACTTCTTCGAATCCTTCTGAGTCGGACTTAGAGTCTGTCAATCCTTGGGCGATTTGTATACCAGCTTGCATCAAACCTTTTTCTGTTGGAGACCAAAATTTGCTCATGTCTTCGAGACCATTATTTGTGAATGAAGTATAATATTTATATGGATTTTGCTGATTTTTCCGTAATACATTCGCAGCATTTTGTTGCTGACGGTTTATATTGGCTGCATGGATTAAGTCCATTTGTGATATTGTAGAAGATAGTAATGAATCTTTCGCCATGCTGATATCTGTATTAAGTATGTCGTTTTCATTGAAAAGATTTTTAAAATTCGGGTCACTTTGTTTTAGTTTTTCCACAACTGGACTTTGTTTTATTATCCCCGATTCTCCAGCTTCTTCTGAAACTATATCGTTTTTGTTTCTGAAGGTTTCTTGACCTCCTTGTATTCGTAGCGAACCAGAACCTGCGAAATAGATTTCATTATGCAAGTTACTTTAATAGCCAAAATGAAATAAAAATTTGTAAGTGTAGCATCAGACTGTAATGTTGCGAAAAACCAATTTCTGTAAGCGCTCTTCAAGAGCCAGATATATCCATATGTGTAGCTATTCCATATATTCAACCTGATAAATGAAAAGTGTTCTGCGAAACCACAGAAGCTCATGTAATGGCGCTTACGAAAAGCAATTAATTCATTTAAATCGATTTCGATCAGGAACATTTTTCAACTAAAAGATCAAGTTTTTCAAAGCTATCTTAGAACCAGGTAGGCTGCGAAAAATAGAAATGTTACGTTACTGCTAGTTCATACCTGGTATAATTAGCTATTATGATGTCCAACAATACATCAACACTGTATTGTTCAGAGGTTATTTTAGAAAAAAAACATATGCCAGGTTTTACTGTTGACCGACGAGAATCAAAATCTGGGCCTTTGCTTTCGCACAAATTGGACCAAAGAAGGCATTTTTGCGCCGCAGTGACGGTGGCAAGTCTAATAGTAGTTCTCCTACTTCACAGTAGAGGGCGCGAGAGGTCCTTGATAACAGGGCGGGCTTAAGAAACAGGGTTTTTCGTACAGTCAAGTAAATTGAATATTTACTTGATATTCGTTTTAGAATAAGCATTCTGTAATTTTATTTATGTCTTAAAAATATCAAGTAGAATTTTGTACAGCAGCAGTGTGTGTATGAGAGAGAGAGTGAGAGATACTGATAGTTTCAATAAAATGCAAGTTTAATTAATTACTATTTATGATAGTTCTATCTATGCTTCTAGTATGGTGCATTGGTGCATTATATGATCATGGCCGCTAATTTAGTGTCCGGACGCAAATGGAAAAATAAATGTTTGTTTCTAAACCAAGTAACTTATCACGAGTTTCTTGATTCAATATGCAAATTAGGGGCCCATCTTACACAAATCGTATAATTTCTCTATACTTTGAGAGACATTTTACATGAATTTGTGACCCGAAAAGGATTTAGAACATTGCTCCAAACAGGCAGAAAAGAGGGACATGCGACAGCAGGAAATTGCTTAGAAATTGTTTTGTGAGAATGTCTATCATAAACTCACCAGCAACTGGTTGCTTAGCCGCTTTCCCAATGACACCAACACCAGCTGACTTCACCAAATCCGTGACAGCATCCGTATCATTAAACTGGAAATTCTCCGTGTTGAAAGTTGACATCAAATCAGTATCAGTCACTGACTGTATATTCAACATGACCGATTCTGCGCCACCCCCACTCTTTATCTCCTTTACCAGTTTGCCATCACTAAGGACATCAATTTTTATGTCACGTTTGCTTTTAAAATTGTCTTTGTTGTCCTCCAATTTTGATCTCACATACCTACTTGAGGAGAAGACTAGCATTAGACTTATAGCCTATATCCCATAATATTTTATCTAAGACTGAATAGGATCTGTCTGCTTTTAATCTTTGTGACCATAACCAACCGTATACAACGGTATTTTACGTTTTTTTGGCGATCATCAGTAGGGCTTAGGTCTAGCCACTGGAGACAGGAAACGAACAAAAGACAAGCGAAAATGGGTCTACTGAACGTATTGTAGTCTGCGGAGAGGTCACATTGCCGCTAAAGCGCGGTGCTACCAACCCCTATGCCGCACAGTGGTGTAGAACACCGAAAAGATGACAAAAATACAGTTTATATGGCATTTATACGATTTTCAGCATAATAGAAATTCTTCTAGCGGTGACTGACTGAAGCCGAGACCTGTAATGTAATGTAACACAAAAATTTGCAAGTGAATCGCTAAAGCCGCGTTCAGACCAAGATTAGGTACGCAAGCCAAGGCGCATGGTTACAGATTTGGAGGTGTTCGAATCGGTGTGTACGGCGCGAGCCAACATCAGCCGACGGTTTCCAAGGTCGGCGTTAGCATTCGATTGCCTTCGCTCCTTGACCGGTACATCAACGGGAGGTTTGATTTGGTCTGGACAGGATTTATTGCACTTTGTTTGCTCAGCGTTGGATTTTCGGTCTGTACGCGGCTTAAAGCGAGCACCGAACAGAGTCGCTTGACGAATCCCTTTGATGGTCAGTACAGGTGGCGACTAGTTCGTTTGTCAGCACAGTCTCTGCAGTATTTTTGTTTTATTAGTTGAGATAGAGCTCTGGACACACGTTATCAATGGAGTGGTCCCAGTAGAATGTTATTTTTAATTGATTTGTATCGTACTAAAAGTATACCAGCAACATTAGGAATATTATAACAAAATCAAGAAACAAGAAGAGTGGCAACAGCTAACTGCAGAAACAGAAACTTCGGTTGATGAGTGTAAACGTAAAATTACAAGTTTGCAAATATGTAAGGAACAGGTAAGGTCTATTTTACTTCACCATTATACTGGGTGTGACAAAAGTCGACGTCAAGCCAGAAACGGGGGTTGGCCAAGTTATAATAGTTATCAAAAAATATCTAAGTCGTGCACGTACTGTTCAAATTATAGGCTTTAAAAAAATATAAAAATCTGCTGATCTACTTCTCGTTACTATTTACACATTTAAATTTTTTGTTCAGTTTTATTTTTATTAGGAAATCCTGAATATTGCTTCTGTAAATTGTTGCCGAAAACTGAACGCCAGCTGCTTCAGCTTGGAAGAAAATTACACGGTTACTGTCTCGCTCTCACTTTGTAAAATAATTCTTTTTCTCACTCAAACTAGAATCTTAAAGTTACGGCTACGAGAAAAGCCTTGAGTATACTAGAATCATTTTAAGTAACTAAGAAAAAAATGTGGAAAACTAAGATTCTTTACAAACATTAAAATTGTCCATAATTGAAGAAATAATCTAGTATATGTCATAACATTTTGGACTCCTTATTAAATGTGCCAACTTTTAAAATTACGTGTCAGACTAGCGTAGTACATTTTTTCCAGTACAGTCAGTTAAAATTGAGAGAAGCGTTAAATTTGAATACTTGCTAGGGAAAAAAAGTGAAGCGGCTGGCGTTAAATTTTAGTCAACAATTTACAGCAGCATTATTCACAATTACATAATAAAAATAAAATAGAGCAAAAAATGTATAGTAATGGGAATTAAAAGATCCTCAGGAATAATACCAGTGCGGTTCACGTTAACCATCTCCAGGTGTTAACTGTGTTTAATAATGGCTGATAGCAGGAACTATTCAAAAGAGTTTTTAATAAAATTCATAGAACTTTATAAATCTTACCCCTGTTTATGGAAAACTAAATCCAAGGACTACATGAATAGAAATAAAAAAACAATGCGTTCAAAATATTGGTTGAAAAGTGGAGAGAAGTAGAAAAAACGGCTACCAAGGAAACAGTGAAAACCAAAATAATTAGTGTGTGCTGGGTTTCGCAGAGAAATAAAAAAATAGCACAGTCCAAAAGGTCAGGAGCTGGGCAGCATGACATATATATACCACATTTATGGTATTACAATTTGTTGCTTTTCTTTAAAGATCAACAGATACCCACATCATCTGTATCAAACGTACCAGACGACAACGTGGTGAATGAACAGTTTGATTCAGATCAAGGAGAGGTAAGTAAAAAATTATCCATTTAGGTACTGTAATGTTTTATGAATAAGAAGCTTTAAGTTTTATACAGGGTGTTATTGGAGCACCCTCATGACAGAAGTAATTCGTAAACAGTAGTCTAACTTGTTTTGCTTCATTGTTACTCCCTCGATTGTAACCGCGCTGCAGTCTTGTCATTCCAGTGCTTTCTAATCCTAAATCTATTGTGCCATCTTGTATATTTTCACTGTAAACGTTATCTTCTAGTACATATGCAGTTCCACATTTTCGTCTTAAATAATTATGTAAAACACAGGCGGCCATGACTACTTTTTCAATTCCTTTTAAACTAATGGAAATCGCTCCTTGGAATATTCTAAAACGCGCACTCAGTATGCCAAAAGCATTTTCATCTCTACATCTTGCTCGTGAAAGCCGATAATTAAAAATTTTTCGGTCATGATTAAGTTCTTTCTGACCAAATGGTTTTAAAAAGTCGCAGCGCAAGGAAAATGCTCCGTCACCTATGAAAACGAATGGCATTATAGCTTTACTGCCTCTAGGTTTTCTTTGAGGCGGTAAAGATAAATTCCCATTTTTTAGTTTCTGATAAAATGTAGTGTGGTCAATAACACCTCCATCAGATATTCGACCATTTACAACAAAATCAACCATAATGAACTCATAATTTGCGTTGACTATAGCCATGAGCACTAAACTATGTCCTCCTTTGTAGTTATAGAAGTAAGAACCACTTCCAGCAGGGGGGAGTATATTAACATGTTTGCCGTCAACGGCTCCCACGCGGTTTGGGAAGTTACATTTCGTTTCGAAATCGGCAGCAATTGTATTCCATTCATCCTCTGTTGTAAGAAACTGCAAAAAATATTTAAATTAATTTACAGTATTTTTGTCATTCTGTTTGGTCGAGTTTGAGAACCGTTATGTGCAGCAGGTTGTTACTCTGGTTGCCTATACGGGCACATTGCAACATGCAATATTTAGGAAAATAGTTTTTCTTTATTTAGAAGGTTGAAACACTGACAACTGAGTTTTAATTTGAAAATCTTGTCCTTAAAGTTTCAAAAACCTTCAAGCAATTTATTACATTTTTATTTTAGGAAATTGGGAATGCATCAGAATCTGAAAGTGAAGGATGTCGTAGTTTATTACAAAGCCCATTGGCTGCCCGACCAAGTACTAGTTATGGAACTCACGGAGCAGAACACGATACTGAAGAATTTAGTAGTTCGGTACAGAGCCCATTAAGTAGTAGGTCCGGCACCCATGGAAACAAATCGTTAATTCCACCTACAAGTCATTCTACAAAGAAACGAAGAGCTAAAGCAGATGCCCAAGCAGACGAAGTTCTTGCTCTTGTTTCAGAAAGGCTAAAGTGCTGTAATGAAGATCAATGCACCAGTTTCGGAAATAATGTTGCAGCTAAATTCTTCCAAGAGAAACAAAGTTATACACGGAAAAGCTCATCAACGACCTATTCTTTGAAGCAGAAATGGGTCGTGTTACCAAAGCAACAAAAATTGTTTCGCTACTCGATTCAGCAGAAAATAATTCCTAAGTTACTTTAAACAGAGACGGTTCCCTCTTTATTATCCTCAGCATTATACCTATCCATCGCAGTTTGCGCCTCCCCAGCAACATGTGTCACAAAATTCATTTCATACCTGTACATTTCAAAAATCACAAGAAATGCAACCAATAAAACAGGTACCTACTGTTCAACCACTTGACAACGATGTGTGCGAAACAGATAACCTTGCCAGTTTTCTAACTAACTTTCAACCAAACTAATATTTAAGACAGTTTTGGCTTTGAACACTTTAACTTTAAATACTTATCATGTTTATGTTTAGTTAATTAATAAAAATGAACATCCTTAAAGTAACATTAAATGGGGGCTAGCGAAATCTAGACCAAATAAAGCCTATTCAAAAGATAGAGAGAGCTATATCATTGCTTTTTTAGATTGACTCGTGAGCCCCCTAATAATAACGTATTATTTTATTAAGTAGTGCATACCTTTAGGTACTCATCCTTTAATACCTCATAAATAGCATTGTAGGTCTCCGAAATCATTTTACTTAGCGATTGAGGTGAGATGATACTAGAAAATTTCAAATCTTCATAGTTCCTGCCAGTAGCTAGGTACCGAAGGGTAACAGATAGTCTTTCATGAGGTGATATGGCAGACCTCATGCACGTGTCTTGTTTCTGGATCAGTGGCGTTACTAAATTTAAAAGTAATACATAGCTATCCTCATCCATGCGGAGATAATTTCGATAATAATCCGGTTCTAAACGAAGTTCTTCCAGTAGATTTACGTGTGAGAATCGATCACGCTACAACAACCATTTCTTTACCCATTTACTTCGTGGCCTGGGTTTATTCATTAATCGGTTTTGTTTTTTCTTGATTATACACACGCACGCCACTGCTAATAAATTTAAATCAATATCACTCACTGTCGCCATGTTTATTAGCAAGCTGTACAGTAAATGTTCTTTACGTGTGTAGGCAATTCGAATAAAACGTATATGTACGCGCGTACTTGTACGCGCATACATATCTCAAGGAATGTTCGTGTGTCTGTAGGCGCCTTAACGCTCGATGTGATCATTACATTACAGCGCTCGGCTTCAGTCAGTCGTTGCCTTTAGGTTGGTGATTCTGAGTCTGAGGTGTATTTTGAATCTAGCACGTAGAATGCCTTTACAAAAAGTAGTTTGTATCTGGTATCTGAAAATACTTATTTAAAAAGTAACTTGTATTTACATGTACATCACTGGCCACGTGTTATGTCATACATTCAAAAGTTTCAGTGACTGTCGGTCCCTTTGATCTAGGTGTCATTAACTATTTGACAACTATCCTACCAATTACCATGGGCACTCGTAGGAATGTTTGCCAGAAGGGCAAGAACAAACATGCAAATGTGCTACCGAAATCGTAGCTTTTTGAAGACTGGGAGGAGGCAAATTTTGCCTGGGGCGGTCAGATCTTAAAGCTTTATGATCTACAAAAAATGTGCTTTGTCGTATTAGTTATATGTTTTACTAGATAATATCAACATTTTCCTGATGGTCCCTTGAGGAAAATAGACACAACACAAGTTCTTATCACTCGATCTACTTTTTTGAGTTATTCTTAGGCTATATCACAGTGGCGGTAATGGAAATCGTATCAAACTCAACGTACCCGTTTTTTGACAGGCCGTCGTCTCCGATAGTAGTGTGCTAATGGTTTCTTCACATAATTCAAATTAGATTGACTTTCTAAGAACCAACTACGAGTAACTTGTAAGTGACAACCAGCTTAGATTTCAAAAACACAAAAATACCATGGATGCTATTTTCACATTACTCCAACAGTTACACTAAAATTTAGACAATGAACAAATTTCAATAGCTCCTTTTTGTGGCTTTTCCACAGCTTTTGACTATGAGCATGATATACTATTAAAAAAATTAAACAAATATGGTTGTACTGGAACTTAACTGAGTTGGTTCTGAACATATTTAAATAATCGATCCCAAATTGTAAAAATAATAAGACATTATCTTATAAATTTGAATAATAAATTGATACACAAAAGAGACACCATCAAATTTTTGAGTCTGACAAATTGCTTACTCAACTAGCAAAGATCTCCTGTTTTATAAGAACAGTTGTGTAATCACAGCGTAGGAAAAACACACTCTTAAGCACGTTATTTTGCCTTATATTAAAGTAGATTGAGATATAGCATTCCCTTTTGGTGTTTCAAGCAGACCTTTTTTAGTGAATCTATTAAATCTAAATTTGAATAATTAAATGTAAGTTACAATAGTAGACAAAAACAAGATATCAAATTAGTAGTGCTTAAAACAGCAGTTGTGAAAGACTCAATTTATAAAGTGATAACAAATGAAAGATATTCCTCCGTGAACTTAAAAGCTTTGCAATATGTAAACCACATTATACCTTATGTGAGTTCTGCGATTCACCTACTTAAGATCTACATTTGTAACCATGTCAGACAATATATCATTTTTATACATCTACCTATGGCATAACATCTTTGGTCATGGGGTCAGCTCGAAAGGCGACTGTAGTACAACTTACCTTTCTGGATATTTACTCTCTGACCGTTTTATTTCTCCGATAGATCCTTTTGGTTTTATATCTATTTTACTGATTTCGCCCAGATCTGCTCTGTATGAATCCCTGCGTAACCTTAATGGACTCCTATATGTTTTGTGAAAGGTGTTTTCTGATCCTGGCTCTTCGAATTTCGTTTTTGTTGATTTTTTGTTGATTCTGTACATATACGGATAAATGTCATTTGTGGGCTGTTGGTCCAAACTTCCAATCTCATCTTCAATGTTTGCGGCATCTAATGCCAAATTTAGCAGATCCTTTGAAAAAAGAGGTTCATTAACTTGGAAGCTGAAGGATGCTTCTGGAAACATAAGCTGAGATATACGCAAACTTCAATGAAATCAAAGCGATGTTGTCTGTGACTAGTTGAAGGTATGATGGACAGCAAGCAATTACATATGTGCAGAATAGAACGTAGATATACAGATATTTCCAACAATGAATTTCTCATTGAGAGACTGTCAAATATAGATATCCAAACGAATCAATGATGCGATATTGCCTAGATACGAACTAAACTGATTTGGTAGGCTCAATGACCTTTTGGACTCTAAGGGCCGACTTTACTACACCGGGGTGCAGAAAAGCGCGTGGGTCACAAATTGGACCAATGAGAAGACGCCTTTGGAGTAATGGATCCAATGAATATGGTCGATTTCTTGTAAAATGTCTCTCAAACTAGAGAATAATTACAGAATTTGTGTAAGATGGGTACATGGGTCCCTAATTCCCATATTAAATCAAGAGATACGTTATGAATCACTTGCTTTAGCTACAAAAATCTATTCTTTTTTCCATTTGCGTGCGGACTCTAAATAGCGGCCATGATCATAAGACGCACCAATGAAAAAGAAGGATCTGCGCCATACTCCAAGCATGGATACAAATTTTGTTGAAACTAACAGTGTTTTTGTTGCTGTACCAAGTTCTGTTTAATAGACTGCTTGAAGTCATAAATAAAGTAATAGAATGCTCATTCTTTAAGAGACATCGAGTATATATTCAATTTATTTGACTACCGTGCGAAAAACCTTGTTCCTCAAGCCACTCCTGTTAACGGGGAACCCTCGCGCCCACTACTGGGTAGTAGGACAACTACTTTTAGTCTTGCCACCGTCCCCGCGACGCAGCGTAGTCGTGTAGTTATCCTACCATCCAGTAGAGTACGTGACATCTTTCTAGTAACAGTAAGTAAATCATTTTTTTTCCTTTTTTTCGATGTTTGTTATAAAATAAGCACTCTATAATCTTATTTATAACTTCAAAGCATTTATCAAGCAGAAATTTGTACAGCAACAGTGAGACACTGTAATTTTCAATAAAAATCTCAGGAATGTTGTCATGTCAATATAATCTTCTTTTTGATTCTTCGGATTTGCGACTACACCCAAATTCTTCTTGGAAAGCATTTTACAAGAAATTGACCAAATTCATCAGAAACATTTCTTCAAAGTCACTTTCTCATTGGTCATACTCGGAAAAAGTTATAGTGTAAAAGTTATATAACAACGAACGGAAACTTAATAACTATCCTCTATTTGAGGTATAAGGTCTATCGAAATTAGATAGCGCCATCTATTACCAGAATCGACCACTCCGAGAAAGAAATAGCATACTGTCTGTTGAAACTGTATCTCAGTTCGCATTTGATAGCGGGATAACCATTGTGGCCGTTGAACAATAGCCATAATCGACGGCATCCAGCGGCCACAGTGGTGACCCGGCGATAAATGCGATCTGAGACACTTTTCGAACAGACAGCTTGCTATTTCAGTCTCACATTGCTCGATTCTGGTGATAGATGACACTTTTTGCTTATTTCGATAATAGCAAATTTCAGAAGGAACTTTAGTTACCCGTTTTTTCATTTTTCGATCTGCGATAGCTGCACTCCTAATACTATCGAAATCATGTTTATGGTCTTGAACAGCACTTAACCATTCGTTGAGCTGCTCCGGATACTCTGGCCTTGGAATGTATAGCTGGAACAAATAGATATCTTTGAATTTGATACAAAGATGTACCGACAAAAATTACTAAAAAACATCTACTCCTATAAGCTTGCTGGGGTAGTTGGCTCCAAACACCTCTAAGCCTAATCTTTTATGAACTAACCTACTTAACGCCATTTTTTAATAACAAATCAATTTTTACAGCAAATTGACGGTGTAAGGTCGCATTCCAAAGGTATTTTCATCCCCTGCAACTGTTTATGAACCATTCATACCTACTGGGATACACGATAAAAAGTGTTATTTCCACATTGGTGATTGCTAAAAAGATTTGCCAGCTAAATTTTGTGCATGCCTCAAGATCAAGAATATTGGAATAGTAATAATAATAATAATAAGCCGTCTTTATTATTGTCTGGACAAAGAAATTACGATAACAAAAATACAATACCAGTGGCAAAGTCTAGCTAATAGCTATTCTACTTAACCACTGGACGGCAGAGCCCAAATATAATTAAACTAGAACTAAACTAAAGCATCGATGAGGTAGAGAAAAAAATATATAGTGAATAAAGTTTTTTAAACAGGGTTGAGCAACGCAGGTATTCGCAAATTTTTTATAGTGAAATGAGACCTAACCGCTTTTTATCAGTATAACTATCTATAAACAATAACAAAAAAATAACGAATTAAATTTAAAAAGCCGATCCTACTGCATATCAGACGAATAACGCTTCAATTTGAATTTGAACTTTTTCCTGTTTAGAAGCTTGAATTCTTGTGGAAGCTGATCGCACTGTTTATGGTATTCTTATTGAATTAAACTGGATGAAAACAAAAAATATTGTCAAATATCTACCTTGTATTCATTCATAAGCAAATACTTATGCCAAAACCTATATACTTAAGAGAAAAGCTAAGCTTTAGGCGAAATATACATGATAGGCGTATTAGATTTCCTAGTTTGATAACTACACCTATTCACCCTGCAGCTTTATTCCAGCGTTCTCTCACGTACAGTGCTGCAGTTTCATACAGTGCTTTGAGTCCTGACTTCAAAAACATGTCCTTAAATTGCTTCAAGAAACATGTCAAATCTCATATCTGCTTGCACTCATAGTTCAAATAGGTTGCTCTGGTCTGTATTGTTAATTGTGTCTTTTTTACTTCCTTTGTGTATCTGTAGTAAATTTTTGCGCAACTTTTTTTTTGTTCGATATTTGCTTCTTAACGACTTTTTTTGCATGGATGGTTAAGTGTAAGAGTAGCTTGTTGCTAAACCTTGCCACCATATGCAACTCTTGTTTTTCTGTATGGAATTGTACAGTTTCAATAATTACGAATATTATTATTATTATTATTATTATTATTATTATTATTATTATTATTATTATTATTATTATTATTATTATACGCGTCTCCTATTATTCATGTTAAGCCACTCGCACTCTTTGATTTTGTGTGATATAGGATCATACTTTCTGATTCCACATACCAGCGTACAGCAGCTATTTTGAATCTGTTGTCTACTCAGTGGCATTAGAACTGTTGCACCCAGAAAAGATAATTTCTTCAACTTGATTTCTTGGCAATGAGGTAGTCTTACATCAAGAATGAAACGATATCATTCTCACGAAATTTTATAGACAAGTAATAAGAAAACACCCAGCCTCACATAAGTAGGGTAGGTGTGAAATGCCCGTCTAGGCATCGACAAAATGAGATGATCGATGTCTGGTTGTGGCACCTCATTCCAAGCAACTCGAACTTTCGTGGATTAGCTGTGTGCGTACCTAGTCAGAATCGCGAATCCGTCGCTGAAGATGACATTATGCCATTCTACCTCCCAATGTAGCCGTTCTCTGCTCCAGTTCAAACATTGACGACAGTGGTTCCCAGTCAGAGGAAGCACTACAACCCGTAGACGGTATGAGAAAAGGTTCGACTGTGGCGATAGAGTGTACGCATAACACCTTCTTCTACAAACCATTGGTCAGCGATTTGACGCGTCGTAGCAAAACGGTCTCGTAGGGCTAGCTTTCTGAAACGCCTATCTTGACTCGAGGCATTTTGTTATGCTTAACACTAGTATATGGAAGGGCAATAACTAAAAATATCTGTACTACTCAGCTCTCAGAAACTGCTTTCTTCACAAAAACTAAGTGATAACATTTTAACAAAGGTAAAGAAAAACAAAAATTTAACGATGATATTGTTGCATGCTTTAAATATAGGCATTATGTTGCTAAAAAAACAAGTTGAAGAAATTATTTTTTCTGGGTGTAACGCTTCTAATGTCACTCAGTATATTTTTGTTATATAGTCTAACACGACCCATAAATAAAACTACAGTAGTTGAAATTGCTAAGCACCAAGGAGTCACACAATGTTTGCCTTAGTTTTCTACTTAGAAAATTCCGATGCGAAACAGATTATTACAATTTTTCTGCAACATGCTTGATTTTTGGCTAGTCAGCTTGGTCTATATTGGCATGGTTAGTAACATACCTCAGAAAACAAGATTAAAAAGACAATAGAACGCATTGTTACAATAGCATTGTTCAAGTCTCTTTTCATCTCGACGATTTCATTTACCTATTTTCCGGCATGGCATGGAGGACCATCAGTGTAAATTGCAGCTAAAAGCGTAAAAACGGGATCGAAGAAGAGAGAGGAGGAGTTGCGCCTGTTTAAAAGAAAAGAGTTAATGGAGATACCACAGCGGAGCAGCACTAAGGGTATCTTATTGTGGGCTGCAAACGAGGCGGAGAGAGGCTATAATCATCAAGTATTAATTGTTTAAAATGAGCCCGGTATTTATAACAGTGAGCTTCAGCTACCGCTTCGCCTAACAACAGGTTTTGATCATCGAGCTTTTACGCTCAGGCTTAACAACCCTGCTATCTGTAGAGTAGTTGTGTATACTGGTTTTCTCATATAAATTAGTAATTAGCGGAACAGGAAGGACGAATATTGTGCAGCACTACCCTATTTCTATTTTATGATTGGCTACTATAACCGAGCGTTTGACTGCTAACTCCTTGAAGGGTTTTTTTTTACTTCCTACGTCCCTTTCCGATATTGCAATACTTTAAATTTAGGAAATATCTGTAAAATGAGTTTTGATGAGGTATGCAGGTGTTTGGGATGAAACTACCAAATGGATGGAAAATATGAATATATGCGATGACGAGGGAATTTCACTGGAACTTTAATATTTATATACAGGGCCAATATATACTTTCATCACCCTACGTTAGAAAAAATGATGAACATCAATATTTGAGCATCGTATCCTTTATCTTTTGAAAAACAGTTGCCAAACATCTTATTCTCTAAATAATCGTTTACCATTCCAAGTAAGTTAAGCCAAAGCTGTATATTCTGATGTTTATGCTAAAATAACAAGGCGAGGCGGCGGCCATCTGCTGCCAGGAGCGTGTGCATTAAAAATTCGGAATATTAATTGAAGATAGATGCGAGTGGCGATACTGGAAAAGCAGCTTTCCAGCGGGCGTTTTCCCGCCTTTTTATTCTCCTATTACCACCAGCAGCAGCACCGGAGCGGTGCGGGGTTGTCTAAATTATTGTTTTACTTAAGAGCCAGCCCCGTCTGCTTAATAATTGATAAGATTGCACACGCCTCCAGTCAGCCATAATCGCTACAAACACGGTAAACAAAGCAACCCACGGATACAAGGACGTATCCGGTGAGAATTTATAAAGGAATACCCGAGACTAATCCTGTCAGTTATCTATACTGAGAACACGTGGGCAATTAAACGATTGTTCTAGAAAATTTTATTGGCCGTAGTAAAATTTTGATACATTTGAAGTATATAGTTAAATTGTTTGGTTCAAGTATGCCGAATTGTCTGAAATTAGAAAAAAAATACTATTAAGCTTGTTTGCTTGAAAATAGTATACCTTGTATCTGTTTTATTGTACTATTTAATCAGCTTAGGTAATTTAGTTTATGTAGAAAAACAATTAAACATTTTAATTTGAATGACGCTCTCAGCAGGACTCTGTCATATATTCGTGAATGATCGGGAGTATGCGACAGATGCAGTGTTCGTGATGCATTTCCAACTCCTCAGTTTCATTTGTGATTTTCGGGAGAAGCTTCAGATTCGAATATTCGTTGTTGGTGTAGAAGCTGTGAAGCGGATCAGTTATGGTAATTAAGTGACCCATAATCATGGATAGAATATTTCTCGCTTCAAATTAAACATTCTGTAATGGGGAGTCACTGCTCACTTGACGCAATGGGAAGAACCTCGCAATTTCATTTCTGCAGCCATATAGGTATATGAAGGGCATTCATACCAAACATGTGCTTAGCATAAGTAATTCTCTCTATCTTTAAAGCGAGCGGTTTTTTAAAAATTGTAGCGGGATTAAGAAGTCTTTAGATATTCCATAGATGCCTCCTGGAATTTTTTATCATAGTCATTGAAATTTACATTTTTCCACATTGAAAACTTTCTGATTAATTTTTTTCTGTCAGCGTTCCGAAAGTGCCACTTTTCCGCACATATACTTATACACCTCCAGAGGTGGTAATTCTATTACACATATTTCACTCATCATATATTTTCCTGTATATTTATCCTTAATACTTAGAATGAAGAAGAAATATTCCCGACATTTGCGTGTCGATCATACGTGCTTCGCGGTCCTGCCAATGCATGTGTATAGCAGTCGACCTCCGCTGCTCGACTGGATGCTGGATGTTTACTGTCGATCGTCATCCACGCCAGATGACATCAGATGTAGACATCATTTCGATGTCCGCAAACATTTTTCTCAGGGGAAGGGAGAAGGCTATCGGCAGGATATAACTGTGAAACCGTAGCTGCCTCCGAAGTTTTTTGAGCGAGTGGTACCATATTTTCTCACGGAGCCAAATCTCAAAAAGCACCAAAATTATATAGAAAAGCCTCCTAAATCAGCAAATTTTAATTGAATGAGCCTGTTTGAGTAACTTTTATCTCAGAGGAGTCGGACATAATCCTTTATGAACTGATGACAACGTGGCATAGGGAATGAAAAGTTAACCTTCTTCACGCCATTTTGTACCTTAATAAATGCTACCATAGGAACTAAAAAGCTAGAGCTATTTAGCTACACATTCATTTTTCAGGGATGATGGTTATTACCGTTTCTACTTCTTCTTTATGTCTTGCATAAATTTAAATGATTCCATTATTCGAACAAACCAAGGACACTCAACACCCTAACATGTTCCCTGTCCCGTTCCTCGAAATTCTGTATGCTCCCCTTACCCCCGCAGAAACAAAACTTCCAGCGGTCCCCATTTGCCCCCCCTCAGTTATCCCGAGCGCATATCTCTCGTCTGCACAGCTCTGGCTGCTTCGGCCTCCGTTTTCCAAATAGCTGCTACCCGGCATTCTCGGACGCACTCACATCCCGGATTCCTTCTCAGTATCCCACCGCACAGTCCCGTCTTCAATCCGTGCACATGTAGCATTCGCGGGAAGCCATGATCATCAAATCATCGTGATCTATAAGTGTTAATGTAAGAAGATGCTCAGGTTTTGGGAAAAGCTTGCAACGGTTATACCCAGTGCTACCAGCACTACCGATTTTTTGGTAGATCTACCGATTTTAGCTACCGAACTACCGATTTGAATGCGAAACCTACCGAGAAATTGCTCAAATGTGTTTAAAATTTCTCTTTATAATGCAGCCGTTGAGCTTCTTCAAGTATAATTGACAATGTTTTGGCAATATACTTGTAGGTATCTTATTCATCTGTCTTCCAGGTTTGTATTTTCTTTCCATTTTTTACATTCCTATACAGTATGTTACCACAATTTTAAAATAACATCGAGCAAGAGTACTAAGAATTCTGGACATAAGCTCACTCCACTCTCGGAGTGTCCGGGTGGAGGGTGGACTCAAGGAAATAATAGCGATAATAAATTAGTTTCACGAACATCTGCGGGATTAACAGCAACATTGATGCTGTTCATCACTACCTGCAGTCTAATTGTTCCGCCATGCTTTTCTTGGCGGAGACCAAAATTTCAGATTCTGCACTGATTAATCATACTCGTATGGCTTCTAAGGAAGAACGGGGAAGTTGTGGCTTTTATCCACAGCAGTATTTCCTGCTCCAGAAACGTTTCTTTTGAATCAGGCCGGAAGGATATGTTTCTTCGCATCAACTTCAAAACTTCCCCTAAATTCATTTGCCGCCTCTATCGCTGTCCCTCGGACCATAACTAGGCTTGACCAACTTGAATACCTCACTGTCAAGTTCGACTTCCTGTGCAGGAATCACCTGCTTCAGAGGTAATTCTTCTCGGTGATCCCAACGCCCATAATAAGCTTTGGTTGGACTCAAACAAGACCGATGCAGCAGTTCGTGGAGTTGAAACTTTCGCAATGACCCAAGGGCTGAACCAGCTGGTGACGAGCCCTACTTTATACCCCCGCGTTTCATCACACGCCAATAACATGCTAAATCTCTCTCAGACCACGCATTCTATCCTTTACAGAACTGCTACCCTGTCTTCCATGGGTAACTCAGACCAGGGTGTTGTGAAGCCTAGAACCCGCTGTGGCAGCAGAAACCCCGCTCAGACATTCCGACTGGGAGGGGCTCAGAGGCTTTCTCTTCACCTTCCCTTGGACATCTGTTTGTTTCGCTTACACGGATGCGTCGGCTGTCTGTTCATCAATAACCGAAATTATCCACGTTGGAATGGAAGAATACATCCCTCGTACAGTTAAAGTGAAGCCAGGGTCCTACGACTCAATCAATAAATCGTGCGACACTGCTCGTCAGCAGAAGATCAAGGTACACAGAACCTTCTTACAAAACCCCACTGTAGAGAACAGACAAGCCGATGTCGAGTCCAGCAAATATTACGAAGCGGTCCGCAAAGCCAAAGACCAGCACGATGTAAAAATTGGGCACAGGGTAATAACACCGCACAATGGCCGTCAGTCTTTCTGGAGGCTGACCAGGCAGATTGAAAGGTACTTCTCACATAGTGGCCTTCCACCACTTCCGTGCCAGGATGGAACGATAGTAACCGACTCAAATACTAAGGTGGAAGTGCTTGTCAAGATCTTTGCTGCCAATTCCACCATGGACGTCCCCTCCAATGCCCTAGTGCCGTCGATTTAAAGGGTTCCCTATTCTATGCGAGAGGTAACACTTAAGCATAACACCATAAGACGGGTGATCTTGTCGCTCTACTTCATCAAAGCTTCTGGTCAGGACTTGACATTTTGGAATCCTCATAGCAGCTGCAGTGCCCTGGCATGTAGGCTTCTGCCTGCTCGGCTGCTTCGGTGTAAAAAAACAGGACTGCCTGGGATAAGCATCCTGATTCTCAAAAGGACGTTCAGCCCTCCAAAGTCTTTGCACGAGGCGTATGACCACGAGGCGGCGTGGTGTAACTAGAAAGCTATTGCAGATGCCTTACCAATCCGGGTTGTTTCACTTGGATGCCGCCAGATGGGGCATCGCACTGCTTGAAAGAATAGAGGAACAGTTGCGTGGGTAGGATTCAATTTGCCTCCAGCAGTTAATTCTGATAATTGGGTGGCTGCTGGTGCTGTAGATTAATTGGTTAGATCGTTTCCACGTTATGGACGAGATGCGGGTTTGTTTTTTCTGTCTCTGAAGATGTTGTTTACTAATCATACTCGCTGTTACGGATGCGCTCATCAGAAAAATCGTACGCCGGTTGCTAAAATTTAGTCGAGATATAGCTGATATATCCGAGATATAGCTGATACGAGTATATCAGAAATATATGGCCGGGTCATAAATATTCCTCGTTCAGAAGCACCATTATTCCACAAAATGTAATATTTTATTAATCCAAAAACATTCTCTATGTAATCAGTAAACTGGACTTGACTTTCAACCATAACACTGGCGTTTCAGGAAACTAAAAAAATCTTCGATTACTTTAAGATGTAATCCTAGTAGTTCTTTTGTGGTGAAAGATTATGGACGGGCCAAGCAAAGAAAAGTTAGACCAGTCAATCACGAAAATGAGAGATTTGTTCACGAAATCATACTTCGACTTGAAATTCCTCACTGAACACACACTAACGTGGAAGGTGAGATCTGATCTTCCAGTTTACATAAAATATTGCAAATGGTTGAATAATTTTGGATATTTACCTTACCAAGTATTTTGAGAGTCGTTATATAGATTTGACGTATCTTTTTCAATACTTTGCTTCTACTTATCTTGGTCGTTTGCACAACCTTATTAGAAAATAATTGACAAAAAAGTCTTTTGAAAATATATCCTTTCCGAATAACTATACGACGAAAACATATGTAAATTCACATAATAATTTTTTCATGAACAAAGGACGACCTACGGATCCCTATCTAGGTGTAGTGCCAGATTATTTCTATCAGAGTGCGGAAAGTACTCACTTTCTGCATGCAGAAAGTAGCACTTTTCCTCGCGGATAACTATACTCAGATGCGTGTTGAAAGTGAGTATTTTCCGCACCCTGGTAGAAAAAATTCGTATAGATACCTAACACTTACGGAAGGTGATACTTTTCCGCACGCAACGGCAGTTGCATGAACGACGCCAAACAAATAACTATTTTGGTGTGTATTCGATCCAAAATAAAAAACTGTATGACGCTTAGCCTAATAGAAAATAGTTTTGGATACAAGATCATAGGATTCCCGAGAAATCTCTTTTACTCCTAACGACTTAGCAGTCATTCTCAGCTAACAAAGAAATTAGTTTTATTCCTACCTAGCTTACCTCAAGGAAATCCTCTGTTTGAACAAATATTGAGCACACATTTATTATTAGTAAAGTTTCCCTCAGTAATCTCCCGATCATACACCTGGAAAAAAGTTTAATTTATGTGATATACTAGTTCTATTATTAGGAAATAGTAGAATATCTATGTAGAAGCTCTAATTCCTGGAAAAATTATTTGATTCAGAAAAAACAACGAATTCGGACTAGGTAGAGGGAGCAAATATAGGATTTGTCACTTATTCGCCTGGCTCCGTGGGACTTTTTTATATTTCCATGGATGAAAAGGGGCATAAAAGGACGCCGCTTTGACGACATTGAAGAGGTCAAGAAAAAAACGAGGGACGAGCTGTCAGAGATTTCTAAGGAAGGCTTCAAAAAATGTTTCGAGCAGTGGAAGCACCGGTGGGACAAGTGTATTAGTTGTAGTGGACAGTACTTTGAAGGAGATAAGGTTACGTTGTGAAAAAGTTGAAAATAAATAGCTTTTAAAAAATATTTTTTTTTGGTACCCCCTCGTATACCAGGAAAAACAACGCCAATAGTGTTCGTGCTGTGAAAACGACCCCGCAACTTGACGCCTCGAGTATCAGTGGTGGTTTGGCAGGGATGCCATGTTAAAGCATTTTCCCTCACACTTGCAGGATTTTTTATTAGGAATTAGAAAATTTTTTGGGGATATAATGTTGTGGGAGACACCACACATTTGGCATATATAAAGCATTCCCCGCTCTTTGAACCAAATCTACCATTGTCCATTAATTACTTGTGACTTGGGGGAATTTTGCGGGATTTTTCTTTTGTTCTACAGAAATTCTGTTCGACCCATCTGGCAACGCTGTGCTTTGACAGATCCGCCATATGAACACCAACAAACGGATTGCCATTTAGGTCATTGCAATTTACCTCAACTATTTTTCGTTGTTTCTTTGAATCCTTGTTGTAATAGACGTAAATATGTTCTATTATTTAGCTATACAGGTATGTGAATAACTGGGGGAAAGCTATCGCTTGTTTGATAATGATTTGTTAAACGGAACAGTAACATGTTCATTGCTTGCAATTCCTGCTATTCTCCAATATGTTGGTGAAGAGCCCCATCTTTTGACCAAACACGGACAAAATTTATGGATTAAGTCACTGAAGATGAGGTCCCTTGATGGAAGAAGAACTAAGATATGAAAGAATTTATTCCAGGTGCTTTAGAAAAGGTAACGTCTTGATAAACAAAATTCGTGGAACTAAACTGCAGCAGATTTAGCAGACATCCTGATTGTATTCCTAGTAAAAATATAGGAAACTACAATCCTATTACCTATCCTTTGGTACTAAACTAAAATTGTGCAATCTCACGTGTAGGATCCCAAAAGTTAATTATAATAGCCAGGGGGCAACTTACAGATTTTACTAATAACTTCTGTTACCAGCCATGAAAACTGTGATTTATGACTATGAAAACAGAATTCATTCGTAAAACCTGTAAGCGTACACCTTTCTAGGTTTTAGGGCCATGCGGAAGATTTCACGGTTTAGTTTAGTATGAGACTGTAGTATCAGCATAAGTTGTCGGTTTGTGATTAAAATTGTTCCCAACCTCAGAAAACCTGCGCATATGCAGTAGCTGGTACATACCGATCACTACACCCTCAGGCGTCAAGCTTTGGGGTCGTTTTTCATTCATTTCGCCGGTTCTCCTGGTATACAGCCTCCATCGGTTCCGCCAAAATAACCAAACCTTTAGAACTGACGTCTTCAAGCATGATTACCGCGGTTTAGAGATATTTTTTCCTGCTGTTATCATTTCGTAACTGGGACTTTTAATGTTTCTCTAAAAAATACACTGCTGATTGATAGTCCAAGACAAAGCATCATTCCAGCAACTAAACCTCGAACTAAACTTTCAAGGTACGTAAAAGAATGATGATACAAAGGATACGGCTTATTAATATTAAAAAAAAATATTTGAAAGCTCTAGTGATTATGCAAGATCAAAAGCACAAAGGGACATCAGTGACAGTGAATAGTGTAGACAGATATACTCAGAATCTTTGGTTTATTTTTCTGTGACGATGAGGAGGCGGTAATAAGACGAGAGCGGTAGACCACGGCACACAATGGAAAAGGAAACAGAAAAAAGAATAGAAAAAGGGAAGAGAAACTCTCGGCCATATTAATTTTGCCGCTAGCCATCGAACGTCGCGGCGCAGCACAGTCAGATTAAAGACCGAACGTTGTGAATAAGAATCCAAGTCCGATGGATGATTAAAACTTTCGGATTAGAAGATACTTTCTCGATTCTGTCCGTGATTTCCATAGTCTAGACGAGACAGGTCAAGGCTATGCTACATTTGCTATACAAAACATAAATTGTATGCGGATTACACAATACGTACAGAGTAATTCAGAATGTGAGGCCACGTCATGGAATATCGTACCTAGTTTGAGAAATAAATCAAATACTGGGCGCCCGCATAAAATGCAAGATCAATAATGGCTTTCTCAATAAACAGGGAGGTGCCAGGAGGAGCTCCTTTTTTAGAATTCTATTGGGCCTTAAATTTTCTAATACCGAAACAGGCAGAAACCTAAATTCCAGCGCACCGCAGCTGCTTTGAGGAGGTTTTAAAAAAATGTTAATCCTGTTATTGAACAGCCTAAGGCTAGTAGTAAAACCGAGAAAAGATTGGGTATATTGTTCCACAATCTCGATACCCTAGAGAAAGGAGCGATCGTATCGTCCTTTTCTGGATGTACGAACTTCGACACGGTTGGAGTGGGCATCATGGAGGAGTGCTCTGAGAAGCAAAGCCCGTTGCCGTGCCGGTGGGAGAGAGCAGATCACCAACAACCAGTCGGTGCGAAATGGTCTTGGGACTGTCAGTTACAGAAGAGTCATCGGTCAGTTGGACAGCCCTCTTCTGAACAGCACCGAGCATGGATAATGCAGTCGGGGCGGCAGCATCACAAACGTGTGAGCAGTACTATTTTTGGAGATATTAAACTGTACTATATTGTTGCGTCCTCAAGCAGTCCAGGTCTCTTGTCAGAGATGAAGTCACTGCTCGTCCTCTTTTCTCCAGCTCATCGACAGAGGTCGACTTGACCACTCAAAATTCCTCCATGCAGAGTGCTGTCATCAGCAAATGTATAGATCGGAATGATCGTACATGGAAGGAGGTGATAGGATGGAAGGTTGCATAAGAGAGCAGAATGCCACAACCGATCGAACGATTTTGTCATATCAAGAGCAACAACATAAGTCTGGATGGGCTTGCTCCACAGTTGCGCCAGGAGGTCTCCGTGGATCTCTGGTGCCGGAAACCGTACTGGTTGTCGCTAATCGAGACGTGACGTTCGAAGTGCTCCAGATGCTCTCGATTTATGCACCTCTCCATCATCTTACTCATAACAGAAAGCAGAGCTATAGGCCTTCAGTTGTCAGGGGCGGTTTTAGATCCTTTTTTGGGATGGACTGGACATGAGCAAATTTCCAATTTATTTTAACAAGGCATCGTTTTCCTACCGGGCCAAGCTAACACAAAACACTGAACTCCATAGGAACAGTATGTGATGTGTCGCTTGATCAAGAGTGGAACATATTTTGGCTATGACGGAGAAAATGACGACCGCCCTGGTAGCGCTCAAAGTGATCATGTACGTTCAGCAGAAAATAAAGTATCGCTACATTAGCGCTTCGTTGAATCAACAGTCAGTTCGATATGATTTGTTTGCTGCGACAAAATGCGAAAACACTATTCAACTAGACTATTGCTGAGCTGCTGATACTTTTCTTTCTGTCTGCTGTTCTGTGAGTTTTTGTTTTCAATATTTCTAAGTTGAAGGATGAAGAAGGTCTGTCGCGAAAGATGATTGCGTTCTGTACAGATTATTATTACTGTACTGTGCTTTTATTTTTGGTATAGTACTAGTATTTTTCTTACCTCGATCTATTATTTCTCAATTATTATACGCTATAAGAGAAGGGAATATAATTTTGAACGTCTTCACATTCAGACATTCAGATTATCGTGAAGTTATCCGTTTACAAAGAGAATCTAGAGGGTATCAGTTATAACTGTCTAGTGGCGACTTAAAAGCCTATGGCACCAAAACAAAAGTTTCATGTTTCCGCCTGAACGACAAACTTGCAAACAAGAAGCTGAATGTACAATGTGATAACTGTACGATTTATTGAATACTGGAAGAAGGGATGGCTAGAAAGTTTCATGAATGATGTCACTCAATGTCTTGTTTTTTGGAAAGAGTTAGTTTTGACCTCGAAATGTATAATCAAGTCTTAACAGAATTAAAGCACAACAACTCATTGTGTGATTGTGAAGCTAGTATCTAATACATACACCACACTACAAATGAGTGTAACATGAAGGCATATGATTGAAACCCAGATCCACGCGACTGCAGAAGCAATTACATAAAAAAAATTGGACATGTATTTATAGTTACTATGTTAACTAAGTTATAATTGTTTTAAGTATCTGTAAATAATACTGTCTAGAACAACAGGAATCCGGTAGAATTCAATGCTTTGATTTCCCAGCAGGTACTGTACTCAAGATGCACCCAAGGATACACCCAGTTCTGACGGAGAGATTTTCCAAGAAGCCATTCATTTCAGCAAAGATTTTCCGGGGAATTGTGTCAGAAAATACTGAAAAATACTAGTGTATCTATTTAGAATTAAGAAGTCCGAGCGCTTTGTATCATCTATGCTCAAGTATCTTGAGTGCCCTAGGTACAGTACAAATTCTTGGGAAACCATCCCGCCATTCCGACCACACAGTCCATATTCGATCAATTTGGATTGGCTACTACTAGACTACATAAATTTGCTCCTCTGGTCTCTCGCTCCTTTGTTTCTAATGTATCAAGACTGTAGAGAAATCTGCCAGAAGAGATCTTCTGTAGTTCCACTAACCTTACCCAATTCAAAGTCCAAATTCTTTATCACCGATTCACGATATCCTGTTCCTTATCGTCATTATATGTCCGAAAAATCATTAATATACCCTAAAATCATGTTTTTGACTTCCCAGGCACATAATATTTTATATTTTATATATTTTATATTTCATATTTCCTACAGGTAAAACCCAATTAGATTACAGGTCAAATATATTGACGAAAAGAAACTAAACAGACACATTGAAAACTTAAACTTAGCATCAATTAGCCTAAGTTAGCTCAGTAAACAATACATCACTTATAACAATTTATGATTGACTTGCAGCTGTCATTAAAAATGTCACACATCCCACAAATAGAGTTCGTCAGACTGCACATTACACGGAAATCGTGTACCATGTATGCCAAGTGTCACCCTTGATAAAGGCATGACCAGGCAGAAACATACAGCATCCATAAAAACAAAATTCCAAATTGCGTTTCGGCAACTATACCCTTTGTTATGTAGATCCTCCAAATTGAGTTTGATAAGACTATATAAAATGATTATTAGACCAGCCATTACTTATTCATGTGCGGCCTGGTGTTTTCTTACCAAGACACACATGCAAAGTCTTCAAGTACTACAAAGCAGAACTTTGCGGACAATTTGCAACGCTCCATGGTATGTCTCAAATGAGACACTACACAGAGACCTTGACATTCCTTACTTGAGGGATTATGTCAAGCTTCAGGCGCAGCGACGTTATAGTCAAGCGGAATCGCACAGCAACCCTCTGTTGCGTGACTCAGTGGACTATACAGTTGAGCAAGTTCGTAAACATTCAAGGCCACGGCTCGCACTGTAATCAAAAGTTATCGTGAATCTTTAGTAAACTCAAAATTACACTCTAACAAAACCGAATCAAAAAATTTGTTTAGTTCACCTCAAAATTAATCCGTGTACCAAGTCAAAAAGCCTAGGTGTTTCCCCTTAAACTAAGCATATCTGTTTTTCTTTGTTCTTCTCCTTTTTTCTTCTCTTTCCCTTTCTCTTTTTCCTTGACTTTGTCTGGTTTCTGGGCAACCAGGACTGACAGATTCGACTAACGTACATCAGACAGTGACTAATGGCAAAGGTCCTACGGACCGCCCAGACAAATAAATGACGAATAGTACTGCACATTACATGAATTGGAGATTTCAACAGTACATTCGTCCAGCCTGCTTGACAATAAAAGGCTGATTGTTGATTACTTTCAAGCCTTGGAAAAATACTTAAAATAGCCTTAAGTTGAATGCCTTCAACCATTAAAACTGAATTTTGGTATATTGGAGACCATATCAGGGTTGCATATTCCAGCTTGCTTCTGACAAAAGTAAAGAACAGTCATTAAAGTACTGACATTGGAGAACCCCTTCCAGTTTCAGATACAGAAGCGAAGTAGTCTGGTGGCAGCCGATGAGATATTAAGTATATGCTCCCTAAACATTAGCCTGCACAATATACGAGGGACACTAGAAGAAATTCCACCTGGTCATGCACCATCATATTATACAACACAATTTTGGTGGAAATAGTTTCGATGACGGCGTGAATCCATAGAAGACGATCCCAGAAGTGAAAGACCCAAAGCAGCAACAAATGATGAACTTACTCAAATATTTCCATGGTTCTGGAAGATCATCGTGAAAAGTTTTGGCATTGATTTCATCGGCGTAATGACTATCTTGCACGACAATATGAGTCCATGATACTGTTGACACCTGAACAAAAATTGCTCAGGTTGAAAATTTTGAAACTTTCCCACGATTCTGTCCTTTTTGCACAAATTATGTCGGGCGACTAGACTTGGGGGCAGTATTGGGATCCTGAGACAAAAACAGATTTCAAACAGTGGGTTCATAAAGGGTCGCTATCCCCCAAAAAGGCAACGCTCTGCAACCCTCTGCCGGAAAATTGATGGCAAGACATCAGGGACATCTTTCTCATTTAATATATGCCAAAAGGGTCAACAAAAATGCTGACGTCTATGCGAACACGCTGACAAATTTATGTAAAGAAACCGACCAGAAAAGACCCGATTTTTTCAATAGAGAAGTGTTTCTACTGCATGACAATACGACCGTGGCAAGGCTACCAAAATTACACCAATTGTGCAGGAATGCAGCTTCGATGAGATGGACCATCCGCTCTACAGTTCGGACTTGGCTCTGTCTAACTTTTATCTCTTTAAATAATTAAGATTTTTTTTATTAGGGTAATATTCACTGGAGGAGTTAATGTTGAAAAATAAAATTTTCCAAAAAAAAATCGTACGTATTTTGGTTTATGGCTAAGAACATTTCTTTGCGTAGTATTTTAACTTTTCCTAAAAAATAACGCGGTCAATCAGGCTTTTAGTTGTTCAAAATAAATGGACCTAGTCCTAGTATATCAAGTGTCAATGTTCAATGAATGTTGAGAGAACACGAGTCTTCGTTTTTTAATAATCACCGCAAGGGTCTGGATGATAAACGTCAAGTCCTTCTCCATTTTAATTTCTCTTGGCCCGAAGAGTTCCTAAGTGACACAGACAGTAGTCTCCTTCAGACTTCGCCGCCTTTGTAATGCATATACACATTTCGCACCCCATAGTCATCTCCCGTTATTGTTCTTCATTAATTGTTTTTTCTGGCTATCAGCTGACAAAGGGGCCGTATACATTACGTGCAGAGGCGTATCTATCATAGAAAGATAAGGATATAGCCTATAGGTAAAATAATGATTTTCTTATTTTACAAGATGTTTATCATTTCAAATCTGAAGAAAGCAGCGTTATAGGGAATTTGTTATGTTCCTCCCAAGATATAGTAAGAAAACTAAAACGTGAGAAATATATACGAATATTCATGAAAAAATTGCGTCAAGAATAACTAACGCATCCTGTCCCTTACAGCACTGCTGTCCTGACTCGACTCGCCTGGTAACTCAGACCACGATATTGTGGAGGTTAGGTTTCGGTTAGCAGCCACTGTGGCAGCAGAAACTTGCCCCAGGGAGGGGCTCAGAGACTTATACTCCACCTTTCGTTGGAGAGATGTTTGTTTCTGTTACAAGTCATCGAGAGGTGCATAAATCGCGACCTTTTGAACTATCTTGAAGCTCACGGATTGATTAGCGACAGGCAATATGATTTCCGGCAATCCACAGGAGACCTCCTATCTTACGTCAAGCAAATGTCGAGTAAATTCATCCAGTATTTTATCGTGAGGCTCATGTTGTTGCTTTTGATGTCACTAAAACTTTCGATCGGCTGTGGCACGCTGCCCGCTTATGCAAACGTCCATCCTATGGCCTCCCAGAGAAGGTTTGCATATGGGTGCCTGACATTCTCTCTGGCTGCAAGATTTCTGTTCTCCTCTCCATCCCACAACGCTAACGCAGGTCTTCGTATGGGTCGGTCATGGGCCCGCCACTGTTCCTCTTACATATCAACGACCTTCTTTTCTGTACGATCAACCCAATCCACAGATTTGCTGATAACAGCATTGTACATGCAGGAGTTCAGAGCAACAAGCCGATCACTACAGGTGAGCTGGAAAAAATAAGATTAATGGCGACTTACTCCCTGATGAGAGACCTGAAAATTATCACTGCTTGGGAATGCAACAATCTTGTACACTTCAATGCTTCCAAAACACAGTACTGTACCTTGACGAACAAAAAGCGTCCTAGCACTCGTACGGTTTCGATGGATGGCCGAGTTCTGCCATCCATCGAGGACTTGATCTGTTACGAACACATCTCGTCATTGCTGCAGATGCTGGAAAAAAACGAGGTTAAGAAGAACTTTTCTCCTCATGACCTCCTCACTCTATGCAAGGCTCAGATAAGACCTAGCCTCGAGTATTGTTCACATGTTTGAAGTTCTGGCGCCCCGACTACATTATTTATGCTCGATGTTGTCCAGAGAAGGGATGTCCGACTGATCGATGACTCTTCTCTAGCAGACAGTCTGCGGACTCTTTCGCAACGGCGGGTCGTCGGCGATCTAGCTCTCTTCTACCACTACACCACCGGGCTTTGATACTCAGAGCTCTCCTCCATAAGGCCGCCGCGCGATGTGACTGCCAGACAGACTCATCTGACTTCGGCCTCCCATCTTAACTGCATCGAACTTCGTACATCCAGAACTGGTCGATACGACCGCTCCTTTCTCCCGAAGGTGCCAAGATTGTGGAACAATCTACAAGAGGAGGCTTTTCCCAGTTCTACTAACCTAAGGCAGTTCAAAAATTTCTTTGGAATCTTCATAGCATTTAGACTTCTGCCTGCGCGACTGCTTCGGTATTAAAAAAAAGAAATTAACTGGATCAACTTAGTTAAACTCTGGATCGATTTTGAAAACTTCAAGCATTTTGGTCCTTGGCATAGTAGTCGCTGTATGAAAAGTTCATCAAGTTATAGGCGGTTATAAGATTAGCCCACAGACCGACAGACGGAAATGAGTTACAACGTTTTTCTTGATGCCATATAATATCCAGAAAACTTAATCTCGCCTATAGGAGTGAGAAGTAAAAGCATGTTGGTAAAAAAGTTGACCTAAGTGGATTTTTCACTGACTGATTCAATTGAATTCAGCACGCAAATTACCGACCTGCACTGGATTTCGTATCTGCATTGTAGCCATGAAAAACGAAATGTTAGTTTTGTGTGGCAGGGTTATGAAAAGACGTATCCTTGCGCATATTTGTATTAAAAGTTGTTCCTTTGAAATGACTTATTTGAGAAATAATACCATCTTACTTTACGACTGCCAGATATAAAAAGCGGAAATTCTCAAAAAAGGATTGTAAAAAATCCTCAGGTCGGACAAAAGTTCTAAGCCCAAAATACGGTTAAGGGGATTCACGGCAAAGCAGAGTTTGCGGCCCTGCTTTCGCCAGTTGCAATTCAAGACCTGGCGACCTTGCTGAGAGGCCTGATTAGAAACGAAAATAATCCAAGATTAAGCCGAACACTGATGTCACTGACATCACAATTTTGGCAGAAAATACAAAAGGAAGAAACCAAAATCGGACCGGTACTTTCCCAGTTCTAGGGGGTCAAAAATTAACGGACAGACAGACACGGGCAGACAGACAGACAGACCAACGTAAATGAGTAAGGTGACTGCCTACTGGCGGGGAAGTATTGTAATCGCGTAAATTTTAGACAATGAGATATTATATTGTTTAGATGTTATATGACAAGTAAGCGCATCACGAAAAACTATGTCACTCATTTCCTTCGATCTGTCGGTTTGTCCGCTAATCTTATCACCGCCTATAACTTGAGATTCACTGTTTGGCTGTCAATGAAATGTTTACACAATGTTACCAGTATACCAAGGACCTAGAAAATTTACAGTTTTTGAAAATCGTTCCAATGGTGTGGCGGATCTAGAAGCAAAAACCTCAAAAAAACAAAAACCGCTCAAACTTCGCTTTTTGATGTTTCAGAGCCTGCTGATCAATTTCAGAAACAAATTTGTAGGAGTTGAAGGGCAAGGGGTAGGGGGTGGGTGAGGGTATATACCATTTTTTGAATTATATTTCAAACACTTTGATTCTCATTAATTTTATCAGTACCTACGTATTTCATACATCATAGATTTCCCCCAACATTTGCCCTTAAAACTTTGTGTGCGTTACTAGTGTAATTCAGCACAGTTGCCAGATGGTTGATAAAACATGGAAGAAACTAGCGTTACCGTTATCTAATGGGGGGGAATATGCAGTGTGGACTAATTGTATTGGGCTGTTTGGCTGACTTAATCCATTTAATTTTTGTATAATACATGTTTATGAACTGATGACAACATTGCGTGGGTAGTGCAGAGTCAACCTGCTTAATGCCATTTTTGGTGATGAACATGTGTCATATAACATCAAAAAATATAATTGCTCATTTTCCAAATTTTTCACGATTACAATACTTCCTCGCCAGTGGCGTAGGTGCTCAATTGGTCTTGGTAGATAACGAGAGTTTTATCGCACAAAGTGCCAGAATCGACCACTGCGAAGGTAAAAACTGTATCCCAGTTCGCATTGTCAGCTGGTGCTGTGTGGTAGAGTGATAAGGTTTGTAAAGATTTATCCCATGATGACCTTGAACGTGGCCTTGGCTTTGACCTTCAAACTTGTTTGATTGTCAAGACAGTTTTTTTAAATGGAAACCCCTATTTTTGACACCGCAAATAAAAAGTGCAAGAGTACGTATGACCATCACCTTGACTGTGATCAGCAAGTCCATTTGGAGATCAAAACAATAGTTTAACGGAAAACATCTCTTTATAATTTCTGAAAGGCAAATTGCATACATGGCCTTCAAAGTAATTTCAAGATCAGATAAATTTTTAAGAAAGTTACTTATTGTTTGTCGAGAATATAAAAAAGTAACACCTTGAAACTGATTGTTGCATCAAAATGCTGGATAAAATTTTTTTAGTTCGAGATATATATAATGACGATTACACATTCAGACATACAAATTCGGCATATACTCAAAGCGTCCATACGTGCTCAGTGAACTATTTTAAATGGGCACAAGCTGAAATGCATACACTTAATTATCTACGGACATTGAAATATCTCATACTGTAACAGAAAACATTATAATAAGTACAGCGGTTACTGACGTAATGGGCTGAAGAGAGCTACAACTAACCAATCAGGATAGAACTAGAGAATCATTTCCCCACATGAAATCACTCTGTGTAAGGCCCAGATAAGGCATAGCCTCGAGCTCATATGTTTCTGGTGCTACAGTCCCGACAACATTAGCTATGCTCGATGCTGTTCAGAGGAGGGCTGTACGACTGATCGATGACTATTTTCTAACGAACAGTATAGGGACCTTTTCGCGACGGCGATCTAGCTTTCTTGAACCGCTACGCCAATGGACTTCCTTCCTTGATGCCGCTGTGCGACGTGCTTCCAGACAGACTCGTCTTCTTCGGCCTCGTGTCGAACTTCGTGCATCCAAAACTGGCTAGTACGACTCCTCCTTTGTCCCTAGGGTATCGAAATTATGGAACAATCTACTTGAGGGTTTTCCTAGTTTTACTAAGTTCAGGTAGTTCAAAAACCGGATTAACAAAGTTTGTTTAAGTTCCTGATAGCAGCCGCGGTCCCCTGGTTTTAGGCTTCTGCTTGCGTGGCTCCTTCGATGTAAAAAAGCAGATAAAAAGAAACTAGAGGGAGCGGATGTAACTTTTCATATTGTGAACATCACAAAACATTATAATGCCACTGGAAAAAAGAATAGTAGGTAGGCTTAGCAAAATCTATCTACGTATCTGATCCCCTTGTTATTCACGCCAATGTAGTATAATGCAGTATCTCCTCAGCTTCTTCAATATCATTTTAATATCATCTTATCCTTGTTATACAAGCCGGTTTTCAGGCATCCTGTTTTCCATCCTGTGAACAGCAGCCAAAATCCCACGAATTACTTTCCCTCGTAGCTTTTCACTAACCGTGTTTTGAATGGTATGAGAGGAAAAGCTATAATCTTCGATTAAGCACGTGCGAAACATTTAGCGAAGTAAGCCTATTTAAGGCTGGCAGTAGCGTAGAAAACAAAGAGGTAGTCAGTTACCGTCTGTCTGCCTTCATAAACAATTGAGTACTCTGCCGTACTTAGGTAAAAGTTAATTTACCTACTGCCTTTTTAAATTTTGACGCAAACACATTTCTTTTATGATTTCAATAAGCGAGTTGACACTCTTTTTAAGTAAGATTCCCCTTTCAGATGTGTAAAAAGAAATACAATCTCACTTTCGAAATTAATTTTTCGCGATCACAATACTTTCTCGCCCAGAAAGTAAAATTTAATGAATTTTCCTTAGAAAAGCAAGGTTATGCTATTTGCAAACTGTTTATGGGGCAAACACTATATTTTAAAATATACCATTTCGAGAGGTCTGGCAATAAATTCTCGCAATGATTACTAAGAAGGTCCTACTAATTTTTGTTTTGTAGGGGTTGTATGCGTAAGCGATTTGTCAGATTCTATTTTGTGTTGAAACACCTCCAATAGCTCAGCTGCTCCAGAAAACATCTACTACAGACCATAATTCGCCTGTAATATTATTCACATTCATTGTAACTTAACTAGGATCTTTTTAAAACGACGGCTAATAGAACCGCTCAACTGAATAAATATCTTCAGAAATACTGAATTTGTAACGCAGTTCAATGCAAAATTCTCCTTGATGTTGAAGAGCTTCTCATATAGATATTCGTATCAAAACAACTAAAATAATTTTGCTATTAAAATACATAGAACTCACCTAAATAAAGAAGAATGCCTGATTGATCTCTTACACAGATACGTTGCAGTCCTAAATTTAAGATTGTGTTAATGGTGACATGTTGGATTATGGTTCATCTGGATTTGGTTGAAGTTACCTGACACAAATAATTAGACGTATGTCATTCTTAACGTGTCATCTTGATTGCTAAAGTAATAGCAAGGAAACAAGCACATGTGTGATATTATATCTTATAAGCCAGAGCATGACCAGAGCACTCAAGAAGTTCCAAAATACGCATTCTTACCACTTCAAGTGATGTTGGTTGAACCTACAAGTAAAGGTAGGTTCAAATTAGAATGGACAAATATTAGGTAAGGTAAAACAGGTCGGTTTTGAGAGAATCACTGTAGAATTTTTAAATATTTTTAAAACGATAGTAGACACGTATAGCAAAAAATCAGTAAAGATATTTACATTTAGTGCATTTTGTTTTTCTCTGCCACCCCCTTCCTTATGTAGCATGTTTCGCAAGCTACTGTTATTATCCTAGATGTTTTTTTGATTTGATTTTAGAAGTTTTTCTGATTGGAAGCTACTCTAAACTTAGGACTTACCCTAACCCATGCTTCATCCAGCCCTAGCCTTTTGCTTACCTCAATTTTGCGGCCTAGACCTAATATATGGCTTACATCAATCCTGGATACACCTCAGCCCATATCTCTAGCTACACTTTGAAACCTACACTTGGCAGCATGGAAGCCTGGTGAGACTTCCCCTCTTTTCACCTGACAAGAAGCCGATACCAGCCTCTTCGAGCCTTGGCTTGTACAGAAGTTTATATTGCTTTGCGTGAATGGCTAGACAAAAATTGTTGTTAATTTAGGCCCCATTTCACTAAGCCAAAGAAGCGCGTGGTTTAGCTACAAGAACTTAATTATTTCATTTGCGTCCGAAAACAAAATTAGCGGCCATGCTCATAAAATGCACCAAAGAAAGAGAAGCATTTGTGTCTTACTCGAAGCATTAACACAAATCTGATATAATATCTAGATGGATATGGCATCAATTACATAAGCATTTTATTGAAAATAATTTCCTATCATACTGTTGTGGTACAAGATTCAGCTTGAAAAATTATTTGAAAATATGAATAAAATTACAGAACGCTTATTTTTTAACAAACATCGAGCAAGTATTCAATTTACTTGACTACCGTGCAAAAAACCTATTCTTCGAGCCAGCCCTGTTATCAGGGAGATCTCTTGCCCTCTACTGGGCAGCGGAATGACTACTTCTAGCCTTGCCACCGTGACCGCGGCGCGGCGAGTCGTCCTACCGTCCAGTAGAGTGAAAGCTCCCTGTTAACAGTAACAGGGCTGGCTTGAAGAACAGGATTTTTCGCAAGCCAAGCAAGTAAATTGATTACGTTTTCGATTTCTGTAGCTTTATATACGTCTTGAAAGAGTTTATTAAGTAGAAGTTTGTTCAGGCCACAGTGAGACTCTTTTATTTTCAATAAAATGTTCAGTAATTGCGTGATGTCAACCTATTTATTGTAGCAGGTTTGACCCACGTTTCGAATAGGCCGCAAATCATCATTTTTCATTGATGGAAATTGCGTCAACTTTCGGGACACAAATGAAAAATAGATTTTGTGGCTGAATCATATGATATATGAAGTATTCATCTTACATAAATCGTTTAATTTTTCCCTAACTTGAGAGATCTTTTACCAGAAATCGACCAAATTCATTAGATCCATTAGTTCAAAGACGTCTTCTCATTGGGCCAATTTATATAACGTCTTTTCTATGTGAACATAAAAAGTCGGTTATGAGCGCTAGAAGCCACCGTCATCTGTATGACAAACATTTATGAAATTCTCATCGCTACTTCGCTATTCTGTTCTAAGCTTTGACTATCTCTTATTAAGTTTTTCACTTGACCCCAGACAAACCACATCGGAGTCTATTTGTATTCGCGTGTCTCTTCTTCGACACATTTTCTCGAGTGCTCCTCGTGAATATATTTATACAGAGAGGGTCGCAAACAATCCTCTGTCCTGCAGACTTGTCCTGCGGGTGCAATAATGAGACCAGCACTTCGCAGCGCCTTCTTAAAAATGCATTGGAACTATCAGACCGGACATTGCTAGTCGTCTCTCGCCAACGGTGTTCCTAGTATACAACTCACCTACTCCATTTGCTGAACAGTGTTCTTTTTCGGTAGCAGGTTTTTTGCGATGCTTTGTCCTGGAGGATTTGAATCGGATGCTTAAAAATACATGAACGAAAGTTCGTGCATACTCTGATAGAACTATTTCATTTGCCTAGGATGTTTAATGTTTATAACGGCTGGAATACTATAAAGCAAGTATTATGAACAGAAACATAAATTACTGCAACATTAACATAATTCACAAAGTAAACACGCCATATAAAACATATGGTAAATGTACGAAATCTCTCGTGGGACCAAAGCAATCCTATGATTAGTTTCTAAGAAATGGGGGGACGAAGCTTGCCCGATTTGCAAAAAATAAAGAAATGTACTTTCGTAGGTTTATCTGAAACACATCGTATACTATGTGTTATGAAACAGAGGCTTGTCAAAGGTCCCCGCACAAAACATATAAAAATTTGTCCCCGTTGATTTATCTAAATATTCAGTGGGTTTTATTTCTGGCCTTTCTGAACAAAACTTCTCATGGGACCAAAGCATTCCTACAACTAGTTTCTGACAAATAGGGAGCAGTTTGACCAATTTGCAAAAAGGCAATATGATTTTTATATACTAAGTGACATATAAATCCGAACACCCAGTTTAAATGGTTTTATTTTAATAAAATTTTGTATAAGTACTTAATGAAGTATAATAAGTAAATGATAAAAATTTCAAAATGATTGCACTGCTTTAAAGCCCTTTGACCTTTAATAATGTGTGGATGCACCCTGATGTGCTACGCATTCTCCAACGCGCCTAGGCATGCTTCTGATCAGGTGGTCAATGTCCTCCTGTGGTATCTCATTCCAGGCAACCACCAACTCCTCTCGAAGTGCTTCTAGAGTCTGAGGAGGGCGTTGCAAATTGAGCAATCTCCTACCCATCATATCCCACACGTGCTCAATTGGGGATAAGCCGGGAGATCTTGGTGGCCATGGTAACAATGTGACATCATTATGTTGAAAGAAGTCTATTGTGACTCTTGCAACTTGTGGTCGGGCATTATCTTGTTGGAAAATTGGATCTGCCAGGGTGTCAGGATAGGGTAAAAGATGGGGTTCTAGAACTTCGTGGATATAACGCTGCGCATTAATGTTACCTCTGATGAAGATTAAAGGTGACCTGGAACCATAAGATATAGCACCCCAAACCATAACTCCAACAGTGTGATGAACATGTCTTTCAACAAAAAACTGTGGATTCCTCCTTTCACCACGTCGCCTTCTAACCCTGGCACGACCATCGTGCATGCCTAAACAAAATCGAGACTCGTCACTAAAGACAATACTGTTCCATTCCTGATCCCAGAGTGACCGTTGTCTGCACCACTCAAGGCGATTACGTCGGTGTTCTCGAGTTAAAGGGAGGACCCAGTGTGGCCGGTATGAAAACAAGCCAAAACTTATCATTCGTCGGTAAACACTTCGCATGCCAATAGGTCTTCCGTGTTCTGCAAACCATTCATTTGCAATGGACCTGGTAGTGGAGAAACGGTCCCTTAAGGCCAATAATCTTAGGCGGCGATCTTCACGGTCTGTTGTTCTACGGCGGCGTCCAGTGCCCCTTGCTCTTTGCATGCGGCCTTCTCGAAGCCATGCCTGACAACAGCTGACCACAGTGTCTACACTTCTTTGCACTCTAACTGAAATTGACCGAAAAGAAAGTCCAAATTCCAGAAGTCCCACTATATGGCCCCTATCAAACTCACCAAGTTGACGAAATCGTACAGGTCTCCGTACTCTAGGCATCGTAACCGATCGTAAAGGATGTCAAGAACCAAAATCCGCCAACGTTGATTCTTAGAGCGTTAGTGAATTAAAAAAAAGCAGTATAAAAACCGGAATGTCCAACTGATAAGGCTGAAAATTTTTTCACTTGTTATTTACAGTAAGCTAAATACATTCACCAACTTTTATTAAAATAAAACCATTTAAACTGGGTGTTCTGATTTATATGTCACTTAGTATATGTTAATTCTGGAATAGATCTGACACGAGTTGTCCGAGAATTCAAAAAAATCGCTTGACAAGGGCGCGAAAGGGTCGTAATTGCTTTCTGGCCATTGATGATGACCTTTACAAGAGTAATTCAAGGTCATGTCTTTTGAGTTTTCTTGTTGTGGTCTGCTTCTGGCATATCGAGCAGCTTGGGTCAACTTTGTGAAACTAAATGGATCAAGTCAGCTAATGAGGCCCACACAATTAGTCCATACACATTATTTCCCTGCACTACCAATAGTTACCATCCATCTGGTAACGTTGCCCTGTCCCATATCAGCAGAAGAAGTAGCGTGTCGAAAACATTCCTTCATCATTCTAACTTTTAAACGCAAATTTAATTACACTAACATAAAAAAATTGAAATATACCCTCTCTCATCCTCTACAAGCACTCACTCCTCTATTTTTTTACCCCTAATCATTCTTTTAGATACGATCAGGTTCCTCTGAAATGTCAAAAAATGAAGTTTGGGAGATTTTTATTTTTTCTTACTTTCCATGTTATAGAAGGGGCGCGGATTACCGGGCAAACCTACAGGCAGACAGACAGACGGAAATAAGTGGCATGGTTTTTCGTGATGTTATTGTCATATAAATTATAATATAAATTTTACGCGATTACAATACGTCCTCGACCAGTGGCGTAAGAAGTAAAAACGCATTTGAATTTTGAGCTGATGAACTGTACACCTATCAGTGCTGAATTTGAATCTATTTGGGTGAAGACCTGTATTTTTTCCACCGCTTTCACACAAAATTGCTCGGCAATTCCATGAGAGCGGCGAACAGCGGTGGCAACCTGTATCGCACTTTAATTAAACGATCATCACAGTTATCGGCTCAATAATAATTTTCATTAAGATTAATTAACAAATATTTTCGCTATTAGATCGGGAATACTTCAGATAAAATATGGGGAGGCTGTGAACGGGTTGGCTTTCTGCTTGCAACGGCTTCCTGATAGCAGCGGTTATATTGCACATTCCTCCCTTTGGGGAGCATAGACACAACTTTATATATTGTAAATAATTTCATAACAAACAAGCACGCAGCGGCGATGGCGCGAGGATTTGGGAGTTATGTTTTGGAGAATGGGTTATCTAGGGGAACAAGGCTGTTTAAATTTTGTATATCAAAGATAACCCCATGCCTTTTACTTTACTGATCTATTTACAAACACTTTAATCCTATTTATTTATGCGAATTCTCGAAATTTCCCAACTTATACTGTCTGTGTAGGGTTGGGAAATCTCGAAACTGGAAATACTACAGACCCAAATATGTGAATTGACCTAAACATACCTTAGTCCAGAAGCTGATAGTTTGCGAGATACAGGGTGCCAAAGTTACAATTTTATTTTCTATTTTCCCTTATTGCCCGAGAAGTACCTATTTAAGAATAATGCATTGAAACTTTTAAAAACAAATATCTCGAAAACTATTAGCTTTAGACACTTCTTACAAGTTAACCTTTTTTATTGTGGAAATACGATAAAATAAGATTTTTCGGTTAGTTGCTGTATACAGGGTAGCACAAAAAAGTTGTGATTAGTTATTTACAGAAATAGTGCTATAAGTGGTGCTCTCTAGAAGTTTGGCCATAAAAAATAACGGATTCTTGTTTCTCATTTTATGCCAAAATCTGAAACACTTCTCAAGCAAAATAGAAAATAAAATTGTAACTTTGTCAGTCTGTATCTCGCATAACTTTTGGGCTAAGGTATGTTTAGGTCAATTCACATATTTTGGTCTGTAGTATCTCCAATTCCAAGATTTCCCAACCTTTCGCAGACACCCGGTATAGCTAAGGTTCTAAGTGAGTAGACATATCCACTTTTTTACAATGAAGCAGGCGCGCAGGGAGAAGCTTAAATGCACCGCGGCTGCTATAAGGAACTTAAACAAAGTTTGTTGATTTGATTTTTGAACTGTCTAAATCCTCATATAGATTGTTCCACAATTTCGATACCCTGGGACAAAGGATGTGTCATACCAGCCAGCTCTGGATGTACGACGTTCGAAATGGAGCAAAGGCTGTTGGTGTAGCGGTAGATTCCAGACGGCCCGCCGGTGCGGAAGGGTCCCGAGAATGTCATCGATCAGTCGGACATCCCTCCTCTGATCGGCATCGATCATGGATAATGTAGTCAGGACTGCAGCACCCCAAACATGTGAGCAATACTCGAGGCAAGGTCTTATCTGGGCCTTGTACAGAGTATGAGGTCATGTGAACAAATACTTCTTAGCCTTTAACAAATACCCTAGCTTTTCCCTGCAGTTGCCACTATTGACGAAATGTGTTCATACCAGATCAATTACTCGGTGATCTGGACTCCGACCAGCCGAAATGAACGGCTTTGATCGGTATTCTAACTTATAAGCCATACAGAAGCGTTATGGGGGTGTAAATAGCTGTCCATTACAATCTGTTAGCAAGTTCATATCATCACATCAGTCAGAGAGAATATAGACTGCCGTGCATAGAGATTCATTACAGCAAAAGTAGTTTTATCGCAATTTACACAGAATGCCATGACATCACACAGCAATTGTCACACTATCTCTGTCACGTACGGTCGCTCAGTTTTGGACGCATTTTCATTTGTTAGAACGCTTAAAATATGGTTAAATAGCAGGTGGCTGCCGGCCAGCAGCGTTGCTCACTTGTTTTTTGTATTTCGTTTCCATTTTGCCGGGAAAAAAGAGAATCGCGCGCTGATAAGCGCGATATACTGACGCGCGACAAAGTTTACGAGTTGGTAAATGAGCCAGCATCGGGGGTGGGGATGGTGTGATAGAGAGGAAAAAGTGTTTTGAGACAGGATTGGATCCAAAATTGAAATACCATTTCCGTTTGCTGAGCAACATATTTCGAGCAGACTTTGGTAGTATTCGAATAGGGTATTTTGAATCCTGTCCAGAATACATTTGGTTGGTATTCGAATACTACTCGAATACATTTGTGTTTGCTATTTGGCATTCGACTGAATACTTTTTGGTCAGTACTCGGTATTATGGATTCTGAATACCGTTTCTGAATCCCAATATTCGAATACCCACTTTGTATAATTGATTTCTTTATTTTAATTTTGATATTGATCTTATTTCAAATTAATTAGTGATACTTGATTTTTTGACATTCTATTGCAGTAACACAATCTGTTTAGTTCGATTTGCTATTAAACCGTGTTTTTTAGGGGCCGTTCAAGAATTTCGTAAGCAGATCTTTTAAAATACTAACCTCTTGTCAGCAAAAGTAAGCAAGCGTATTACCAACCGCAACCCTCCCCCACCTTCCAACATTTTGGTACATTTTACAATTTGAAGCAAGTGTTGGCTTTCACGCACGTATTCTGAATACCATTTAACGTCTGTAAAATCAGGAGCATCTGGTTCGCCCGACTAAACATACCTAATAACTCTCTATTACATTTCCGGCAAACCCGAAATTGGATTTTTCTAAATGTTTATTGGCCCAAAATGGTCATGAGGCCGTATCAAGTCAGCTCTACTCGATTTTACATGCATTTATACTAGGAGCATTTAAAAGTAAGGTTCTAAGTGAGCACATCCATATTTGGAGAATCCCTGAAGATGCGTTTCTCTTTCAGACATATACAAGAAAGCTTGTCATATGTGTTCAAATCATAATCGGCCAAATTTTGTAGGAAATTCGAAAAAGTAAAAAAAATAAATATTTCTAACGTAATCACCATCTAGACGCCACCCTATCCCCATGTCATCAAAAATAAGCAAATCGCCCGCCGTCAGTTAGATTTTACGTAATGCTTTATATATATATATATATATATACACCGAAGCAGCATGATGGAAGACAGCTATGAGGAGCAAAGCCCGTTGGTGTAGCGGTAAAAAAAAGCTAGATCGCTGACGGCCCGCCGGTGCGAAAGGGTCCCGAGTCTGTCTGTTAGAGAAGAGTCATCGATCAGTCGGACCGCCCTCATCTGGACAGCATCGAGCATAAATAATGTAGTCTGGGCCTGGTATAGAGCGAGAAGGTCATGCAGCGAAAAGTACTTCTTAGCCCTAAACAAATAGCCTAGCTTTTTCCTGCCGCTATTGACGAGATGTGTTCGTGCCAGTTCAGGTCCTCGGTGATCTGGACTCCAACCAGCCGAAATAAATGGCTCTTTGGCAGAACTCGGCCATCCATCGAAACCGGATGAGCGCTAGGACGATTTTTGTTCGTCAAAGTACAGTAGTACTGTGGTTTAGAAGCATTAAACTGTACAAGATTGTTGCGTCCCCAAGCAGTGAGTACCTCCAGGTCTCTCGTCAGAGTGGAAGTCGTCGCTAGTCTTCTCAGCGGCAGAGATCGGCTTGTCGCTCTGAATTCCTGCATGTGGAACCCGTCAATTACGACGGATATCTTGCGGCCAGAGATAAAGTCAGCTACCCATCCTCAAAACTTTTCTGAGAGGCCATAGGATAGAAGTTTGCTTAAGAGGGCAGCGGGCCACAGTTAATCGAATGCTTTCTGGATAAGTTTACTCCACAATTGCGTGACGTAAGCTAGGAGAGGTCCCCTGTGGATCGCTGGTGGCGGAAACAATACTGCCTGTCGCTAATCAAGCTGTGACGTTCGAGGTAGTCCAGAAGCTCGCGATTTATGCACCTCTCCATCACCTTACTTATAACAGAAAGCAGAGCTATAGGCCGGTAGTTGTAAGGGTTGGTCTTAGATCCTTTTTTTGGGATGGGTTGGACATGAGCAAATTTCCAGTTTTCCGGATTCATAAGATATCTGGAAGAGACGCGAAAGAACTGAAGTTCTGCTTGAATGGTCCATTATTTTCTAAATCCAATTTTCTTCTAAATTTCAATTTTTCCCCAAATTCGAATTCTTGTCCAAGATTATATTGTATTGTCATAGGTCCCTGACCCCGGTGCAAGTTCTTAAGTTAATGAGACTTCTTAAAATACAGGTCAAGCTAATATAAGCATGTCAAGAAAATCATTAGGGGCACTAGTTATGAGCCCGTCCCTGTACTCGTGAAAATTGTTGTGGTTTTCCATCCTATGATGGTTTGACGTGCTGGCGAAGTAGGCCTCTACTGTGCATTGTCTGTCGTTAGAGATGGCGGCAGGCACCAATGTGGTGGTGGTGGTCGTGCTTTGTTGCCACCACCAACAAAGCGTTTCCTGCCCAGATAGCTGCCGCTGTATACGTTCGTACACCATCACAGTCATAGCTCTCGGCTGTGCTCTGCGCTGGCGTTCGTTCGCCTTCATTTCCCGCCGCAGCGTCGTATTGTCTACTCGCAGCCTTAATTAAGGGAAGCCTTATCTGAGGCACTGATAGTGAGACGACGGCACGGCATACGGTGGGAAAGTACAAGGAAGCAACAGTATTCTTGGGCTGTTTATCTACTTTCCGTTTCTAGGAGTGAACACGAGTTGGGGAAGCAACTGTTGCTTCGACAACTTTGTGCGCAACATGCTAATATCAATATAGTCGCCCATAAGGGAGGGCAAGGGGTCATATAGTCAAAATCACGAAAGATGACTATTACGTCATACCATAAATTGTACTGAAGTAATCAATGGACGTACGTCGATGATAAATTCACGATGTCAGGAACATAATGACAACAAATTTATGGTATGATTTTGCGAAGTTAGGTTATTTCACTGATTATTTTTATTTTCATTTTATTTCATGGTTTTGAGTGATACCTTAATAATAATTCTAGTGGGGAGTCTTTGTTTTGAAAAAAAAAGTTATGAGTAGAATAGATTAAGACAGGAACAACAAAAACAAAAAGTATTATTCGAAAACAACCTAACCTACTTTAACATAACCTAACTATTCATCTTTCAAATATGATCGATCATGCAACATGAAAACATCGTCTATCTTTGTCGGATACATGCAAATTAGCAATACGGTTTGTTTAGACAATAAAATTCTGTTTGTCCCTGTCTAACATATCTAAAACTTCATTAAAAATATTCACAAATCGCTGTCGTTAGTCTTTACTGCAGACTAAAATGATGACGTAATAGTCATCTTTCTTGATTTCGACTATATCTTATCATTTTTCGAAGTTAGGTTATTTCATTGATTATTTTATTTTCATTTTATTTCATGGTTTTGAGTGATACCTTAATAATAATTTTAGTGATGAGTTTTTGTTTTGAAAAACACAGTTATGAGTAGAATACCTTAAGACAGGAACACCAAGGACCAAAGTATTATTCGAAAACAACATAAATACATAACCTGCTTCAACATAACCTTACTATTCATCTTTCAAATATGATCGATCTTGCAACATGAAAACATCGTCTATCTTTGTCGGATACATGCAAATTAGCAATACAGTTTGTAGACAATAAAATGTCTGTTTGTCTCTGTCTAACATATCAGAAACTTCATTAAATATATTCACAAATCGCTGTCGTTTGTCTTTACTACAGACTAAAATGATGACGTAATCGTCATCTTTCGTGATTTCGACTATATGCTCCCCTGGCGTTCGCTTGAGATGTAAAATATACCTCACATAGGGTATCCGTTTCTTACGCAACGAGTTTCTAAAATGCTAAAAAACAATGATATTTGCCTATAATATGCTGTCAAAGTTTGGAAGCACCTATAGGGAAGGAATAATTATTTTCTTTGATGAACGGAAACAGATCTCCCGCAAGATCGTGATTGACCTAGCACACTTGGTCGCAATTTTTAATGTTATCTCTGCCGGTAAATTCACGCAAAAATACCCAACTTAATTGAAGACAAAAGCTGCCAACTATCTGGTATAAGAAGTTAATAGATTGTGTTTTCATATAGAATTTGATAAGTATTCTTGTCTTATAATATACTAGTACTTTTTTGTTAATATTTTCAGTAGTTTGGCTTCGCGGCTCATATAGTCTATAGTCTTCATGCTTTTGACCCAGTGACTTTGAGTTTGAGATGACTGGTCTAAATCCATCAAACCTCTTAATCTGTAGCCCGTAGAGAAGGAACTTCAAAGTTGAATTTTTCTATAAAAATCTGCCATTTGAATTTTCTAAAATTTTAGTATACCCAAGGTCAGTCGCACTAGTTTTAATCTGAACCCTAACCCCACCCCCTCCCCCCGAGACAGGAATCTTGAGGAACATGAATTCTGTGACTGCCAATGTGCCCTTGAATTTTGATATATTGGCGTCCATGATTATTCGGGTGGTTAATAATAATGATTATTGTTCTGATTGATGCACTTGAAAGAGATGTAACTATGCACAAGATATTACGAAGGCTGGGAGACAAATGTGCAAAATATGATTGTATCAGTTAGTCAACTAAGGTCAGGTTTGTTCTTATATGTGCCCTCGTTGAAATGCGGGGCATTATTAGGTTTGTACAGGAATATAATAGACAAGGTCACGCGTTCCAAATCGTGGTCATTTGGCCGCCATATTTAAATGGCTGCCAAGTTGTAAAACGATTATTCAACATATCTTCGTAACCACCTGGCCAATTTTAGCTTTTTAAAACTCATTTTGCTCCTTTTCTATGAGCAAACCTAATGTAATGGGTGATTTTGTTGCTAGTATCTTTTTGGCGACATTGTTTTTGACAGATGACGCGTGAATCGTGTCTTGTGTCATTGTCAAACTTGTTCAGTTTGGTCTATAATTTAACTATGAATCGACTTACGATCGAACAACGCTTGCAAATTATTGAATTTTACTATCAAAATTCATGCTCGGTTAAGAGAGTGCATCGAGCACTGCTTCCAATTTATGGACAATTTGGTCGGCCTACTGAGGGAGCTATTCGGAAGCTTGTGACTAAATTTCGAACCCAGCTTACATGATTGGATATTAAACCACCAACACCCAGACGTAGAGTGAGGACTGAAGAAAATATTGCGGCTGTATCCGCCAGTGTTAGTGATGACCGTGAAATGTCGATTCGCCGCCGTTCGCAGCAATTGGGCCTCTGTTACTTCACTACGTGGAAAATTTTGCAACAGGATTTGGGTGTAAAACCTTATAAGTTACAGCTGGTGCAAGAATTGAAGCCACACGACCTCCCACAACGTTTCCAATTTGGTGAATGGGCGCTGGCAAAGTTGGAGGAAGATCCACATTTTTATCGAAAAATTGTGTTCAGCGACGAAGCTCATTTCTGGTTGAATGGGTACGTTAACAAGCAAAATTGCCGTATCTGGAGTGAAGACCAGCCAGAAGCATTGCAAGAGCTACCACTGCATCCCGACAAAATCACTGTTTGGTGTGGATTATGAGCCGGTGGCATCATCGGGCCGTACTTCTTCAAGGACGACAATGGCCGGAACGTAACTGTGAATGGCGAGCGCTACCGTGCGATGATAACAATTTTTTTTGCCCAAAATGGAAGAGCTGGACTTGGCTGACATGTGGTTTCAACAAGACGGTGCCACATGCCACACCGCACATGAAACAATGGCCCTATTGAGAGGCGAGTTCGGTGAACAGTTTATCTCACGTTTCGGGCCCGTCAATTGGCCGCCTAGATCGTGTGATTTAACGCCGTTGGACTATTTCTTGTGGGGCCATGTTAAGGCTAATGTCTACAGGGATAAACTAGCAACGATTGACGCACTGGAAGCCAATATTGAAGCATTTATTCGTGAGATACCGGCCGACATGTTGGAGAGAGTGTGCCAAAATTGGACCTTGCGCATGGGCCATCTGAAGCGGAGCCGCGGCCGACATTTACATGAAATAATCTTTAAACATTAAATTATATCGACCGTTCTATCGACTCAAATAAAGAATTAATCGTTTTTTCAAATTTTTTGTGATTTTTTTTTTGAAAATCAAATCCTATACCTCTTAAAAAATCACCCGTTATAAATAAGTACGCAATGTTCTTTGAAATTTCATGTTCAAAGATCTATACTGATTAGGCAGGATAACACATTTTATTTCGAATTGCTAAAAATGGTCACTAAACATTTGAATCACTTTCTAAGCAGAAAAAATAATAAACCTGAAGTGACTGTCACAAAACGACGTTTCATTGAAACTACAACTTCCTCCTTTCCGAGAATTTTAATTTTTGAAAGTTGAATTTACGAGTACTCAAGACCAGCAGTACAAGTGGATAGTCACCAAGAAAAATTTCTGCCCAAGCATGTTGACATCTTGTTTCAAATGAGTAAATTGGTAGAAATCCGTGCGCAATTTATGCCAATATAGTGATTCACCAACAAGCACGAAATTTCAAGAAAAGTATCTATTTGCTGTTAATAATAATAATATTTATTCACTCAATGTACAAAGATAACAAACAATATGAGTAAATAAATATAAAATCAAAACAGGCCCAATAGAAGGCATCGCCTGTACATGGACCAATAATTTAAGTTGAAACTGTAGAATGCAAATGACAAAAAATGACAAAAATTAGCTACAGTAGATTATGTATTTAGTTGATGTTCGTATTTATGAGTTTATGAATTTCAGTCCTAGATATAGAATGTAGCCACTTTTTTAAATTTCTTTTGAAACAATTTCCGAAACGTAAATCTTTTAAGTCTTTAGGTATAATTTCATAAAATTTAGGCGCTAAATAGAGATATGATCGCTGCATTATAGATTTATGCGGTTGAGGAACTACTGTGCCACGAATTTTGTACCTGGTATAATGATTATGTTTAATTTTTTGGTCGGTGTTTACAAATTTATGGTAGTGAGTGATACTGTGTAAGAAATAAAGCTGTCTTATATCATACATTCGAACATCTGCGTATAATTTTTCAGTGGGATAAAGTTTCGGTTTTTTAAATATCATTTTTAGAATACTTTTTTGAAAAACATCTAAATTATAGATATGTGAGGAACATGCAGCTCCCCATGCTAATATACCATATGTGAGATGAGGCTCAATCAGTGCATGGTATAATGTTCGAAGATATTTTTCTGTCAATATATTCCCAAGGTATTTAATTTTGTAGGATACAAATCTAACTTTCTTTAAAATATAATTGATATGGATGTCCCATCGTAAGTGAGGATCCAAAACCACTCCAAGGTATTTTATGTTGGGCACTCTATTAATTTGCATTTTTTGATCATTAATATTGAAGGAGAAATTTGTGTAATTTGGCAGATGTCTAGCATAAGATCCAAATGGTAAAAAATGTGTTTTAGAGTAGTTAATGCTTAATTTTCTACTGTTAAACCACCGAATAATTTGGATAAAATCATTTTCAATTGTATTTTTCAGATCAGACCAGTCAGTGCCTTCATATAATATTGCAGTATCATCTGCAAAACTAGTTATTTTGCCAACACAATTAATTTGGAAAATATCATTTAAATATATATTGAATAACAGCGGACCTAAGACAGTTCCTTGTGGGACACCACACTTAATATACATTTCTTTACTAAATGATCCTGATATCTGCACAGATTGTGGGCGATTTGACAAATAACTTTCGATCAGTGAGTACGCGTTTCCTCTGAAACCAATTCTCTCCAATGCTTCTAATAATAATTTGTGATTAACTGTGTCGAAAGCTTTCTTTAAATCAACAAAAATGCAAATTGAAGGGATTCTGTTATCAATATTTTGATGTATTTGATTTACAATTTTAGTTATTGCGTCCGATGTAGCCTTCCCTTCTGTAAATCCATATTGATTTTCACTTAAAATTTTGAATTTTGTGAGGTATCGAATCATTCTAGTAGATAAAACTTTTTCAAAAACCTTTGCTACACTGTATATTATTGATATTGGTCTATAGTTGTTAACATCTATTTTTGTTCCTGATTTATGTATCGGTATTATATTACCTTTTTTTAAAGTTGAGGGATATATGCCAGATTCAAAGCATTTGTTGATTAGGTAAGTGAGTGGTTCTGTTATGTCCTCGGCTATAATTTTCAAATGCTCGCTTTTAATACCATCGAACCCAGGACTTTTCCGATTTTTTAAGGACATAACAGTGGTGTATACTTCACATTGCTCGACTTTATCCAAAATAAATGAGTTCAAAGTTCTTTTTGGAGGCTGAGTATTTTGTACATTTGCTTGTATATTACTTGCTAAATTTTCGCCTATGAGCCGTTTTACACACAAGAGAATTACTCCGAAAATTATGGTCATAATTATGCCGAAAATTTTTGCTGTCGTATTACACGTAAAAGAATTCTTGTGAAAATTTTCATGGTAAAAATATAAAACCCGTTCTATATTATATGCGCGAGAATCGGCGCAGAGGGTTGTTTCCGTGCATGTCAATATCAAATGTCAACGACAACAACAACAACATAACCTCACTTAACATTTGTTGGAGTGGTCCTGTTCGAGTCGTACGAAGAAGCGTTTATGTTTATTGTTTATTCATAATGTCGTGGAATCGGGAAGAAGTTACACTGTTGTTGGAGGAGTACCAAAAATGGCCAAACCTGTACAAGGTGAAGTCAGCCAATTACAAAAATAGAAATTTGCGCGTCAGGCGCTGGATGCGGTAGTCCAAGCATTGAGAAGTTTGAAACCTAACGTGACAGCACAGGATGTACAAGCAAAGTTTCAAGCTTTGAAACAAAATGCTAGCAAGGAGAGGCGAAAATGTTTGGAATCGCAAAGAAGTGGCGCTGGTTCAGATGATGTAAGTTTTTTCTATATGTTTGCATATTTCACTTCCATTATGTATATTATGTATCTGATTGAGTGTTAAAAGTAATATTTTTCACAGATCACGGAGCCATCACTGTGGTATCATAATTTGATTGGCTATGTGTTTGACAATAGTGAAGAAAGAGGAGCATTTGATTCTTTGGAAAGCGAAGATGTTCAAGAACAAGATATAACATTGGTAAGTGCCGATGTTGTGTTGCATATTTCACTATGGCCAAAGCCCAAATTTCACTTAAATCTGAATTCAACAGTGATTTTGTCTAAACCTAAAAGTACACTTGAGCTTTGCTGAACAGTCATCAATACTTTTGCATTTATGATAACAGAATGGACCTATGACCATGTACTCCATATTATTTATGTAACAAATAACATGCCAAGTACAAGCTGGTGTTACATTGTCATGAAACTGGTCATTACCTTCATTCTTTTTACTGTTTCATGATTTTTCATATCCAAATCTAATCAAGCATTAATTTAATGTAAATATATATTTATACCTATTTTGCCAAAACTAGAAAACTTTATTCTATATTACTACCTGTTCATTTCAGATTGAACAAGCAGATGATGAGGATGCCTTAGCAGAGGAGGTGCTCTCGGCGGCAGTATCACCATCAGGGGCTTTGGAGCATATCAGCACGCCAAGCCACTCTAGAAGCTCTTCAAGGGTGAGCATGACAAGTGCCCCCAAAAAAAGGAAAAGGAAAGAAGAGGATACAGATGTTATGGGGGAGGTCAAAAGTACCTTGCAACATATTTCCCAAAGACTGGGACAAACCAGGGAGAAATCCTCTAACCAGATCTTTGGGGAATATGTTGCCTCAAAGCTTGACCGAATAACGGACAGTGAGATAAGAGATGAGGTTGAAGCTGAAATTGTAAATGTATTAAATACTGCCCTGCGAAGGTGCAGGAAATGATGTTTTTCAATTAAAGAGCATTAAATGGATACTTCATTATTTTATTTCTGTATACAATACGGTACAATAATAGAAATAATTATTTGACTCAATATTTCATGAAATGTTCCTTTGTAAAGCTGTGTCTTGCCATGGCACAGATCCAGATGTTGAATTGAAATAATCCCTAAATTCTTCTCTGATTGATCTCGCAGAATTTCCTGATCGATTCCCAATCTGCTGTGAAATTTGAGGTAACAGTTGGGATGGATCAATGTCATACGTGCCTTCAGTAGTGTACATAGCATTCTCTTTAACTAAAAAGTTATGTAAAAGTACACAGGTTAATGTTATGAGTTCAACTTTTTCTGGTCCCAAGTGTATTTTTTGTAATAGAACTCTCCATCTGTTTGCTAGTATTCCAAAGCCACACTCCACCATTCGTCTAGCTCTTGACAGACGGTAATTGTAAATTCTATTATCATATGTCAATGAACGTTGTGGGAAGGGTTTCATCAAATGATTAGATAATGGGAATGCTTCATCAGCTATAAAAACATAAGGCACTTTATTTGTCCTACCAGGAAGAGCTCTGTCTGGTGGCAGATTAAGTGTCTTGTTTTGCATTCTTTTATAAAGTCCACAAGCACTGAAGACCCCCCATCACTATTTCGGCCATTAACACCAATATTCACATAGATAAATTTGTAATTGGCATCTACTAAAGCTAGTAAAACCATACTGTCTGTGCCTTTGTAATTGTGGTAATATGATCCAGCAGATGTAGGTGGGCTAAAAGCTATGTGACGGCCATCTAATGCTCCAAGACAATTTGGAAAATTCCACTTGCTTTGGAAATCTGCAGCAACTTTCAACCAATCATCTGTAGTTGGATTCTACGATTTAAGTAACAGTTAAATGATCTAGTTATAGAAATCATAGTGAATTGAAATACCTTCAAATAAACATCTTTCAAACATCTACATAATGCTAAGCATGTTTCTGGAACAATTTTAGAAATTGTGCTCTCATGAATTCTTGTGCTGTACATGAGACTTCTATATGTTTCACCAGTAGCCAAGAAACGCAATGTGACATCAAGCCTAAAAACAGTAAGTCCCATTAGCTATATATACATAGGTCAAAAGTAAATTCAATTGTCCAAATTTATATGATGCCAAATCAAAACTATACAGGCTTTATGTTGTATAATAAACAAAAACAAATAATTATTGCTATCTTACTACCTGTGTTGGGCACTTATGCTTTCTCTCATGAAAGTGTCTTCCTTTTTTATATGAGGTTCGACCAATGCTAACAGGTAATCAAATTGAGTATCATCAAGGCGAAGAAAATTTCTATAAGCATTCGTATCCTCTACTCGTAGCTCCCTGTTTAAAAGAGCTAAAGTACCTCTACCCTTTTTTCTCTGCAGCCACTTTTTTGTCCACTGAGATCTTTTTCTACTACCTAATTTGTTTTTGGTTAACTGGTATATTAAGACACAACAAGTCACTGCAGCAGTTAAGAGTAAATCAGATTGACTCAAATTCATTTTTTATAATATTAACCAAGATCTCGATTTCATAAATATAAATCAACGACGTCTGTTGTCTTTCCGATTATATTGGATGTCACACCCGTTAAGGTTATGTCCATTCCAAAATATTACTCTAATGCGCAGGCGTATCATATGAATTACTCGGAAATTTTGTTTGCTGGTGTCATACAGGTTGTAGAGACAATCTTCAATATTTTTTCCATGCAAATTTTCGGCATAATTATGACCATAATTTTCGGAGTAATTCTCTTGTGTGTAAAACGGCTCTATGTCAGTAAAGAATTGTACAAATTCATCGCATATCTGTTGAGTATTTTTTAATACTGTTCCCGATGTTGTATTTAACTCAGTGACACACTCTTTAAATTTTGTTTTCCCAGTAATCTCATCAATAGTTGTCCAAAGCCGCTTAGGATCATTTAAGTTATTATTCAATTTATTTAGGTAATGTTTTCGTTTGGTTTGCCTTACAAGCTCTATAAATTTATTTTTATATTGGTTGTAGCAGTCGGTATTCTCTGTAGTTGGCGTTAATTTCATTACATTATATAGTCTTTCTTTTTCTATTGCCGATGTTATTAATCCTTTGGTAATCCAGGCATTTCTGCTTTTCTCTTTGTGACTAATTATTACTTTATTGGTACTAATATCTATTAGTTTTTTTATTTTCTCTATAAACAGTCCCGTTGCTTTGTCTATATTATTTATAGAGTATAATTGTTCCCAGGATTCTTGTTTGACATTTGATATTAGTTTTGAATTGTCGACAAAAAATTTGTAATTTTCCTGGTTGTTATTAACGGTAGGGATGTTAGAATGTTTTTCATTTGAAGATATCAGTAAAATAGTGGAGAAATGGTCAGTAATATCGCTTTCTAGGATTATTGGTATACAAGTAATTTTGTTGGATAGGTCTTTCACAAAGCAGTGATCTATACATGTGCCACTGATGGACCTTGTAGGTAGGTTTATATAGGACAGAAATCCGTTACTTGATAGGATATTCAAGTATTCATTTGTGATGGGATCATCGTCCAAAATATTTATATTGACATCTCCCAAGAAAATATGTTGCTTTAAATGAACTTTATTTTGATTTTGAAAAAAAAATTCGATATTCTTCAAAAACTCGTGGAGTTCTGAACATGGCGGACGATAAATTGCAGATACCTCAATTTTGTTATGGTTAATTTGGATCATTATGTTTAAAATTTTGATTCCATCGGTGAAAGTGAATGTATCATGATTATATTGCAGTTTATTTCTTACAAAAACTATCACCTCATCGTTTTGGTTATAAGTGCCAAAGTTATACAGCGTGTCATATCCCTGCTGATTGAAGCAAGAAATATCAACCACTTGCCACGTTTCAGTTAAAACTATTAGATCAAAATTGTACCATATTTGGTCGAATGGTATTTTTAAGTAATCATGTTGTGTTTTATACTCCTTATGTTCATATTAAAAATTCGAAATTTTGCATCAGAATTTTGTGTACATAAATTAAGTTCATCGACGTTTTGTGCTATATTTGTTGCAATACTTGGAATTTGCAAATCATTAATGTATTTATTTACTGACATTTTTAGGTCCCCTTTAGAGATAGGAGTAGTAAAAGATGAACTTGAATTTTAAAAAGTATCCTTAAGTTTTGTTGTTCCTGATAATATTTGTACGATGGACAGTTTTTGTCGGTAGGTGAGTGGTTAATATTATAATTTTTTTTATATCTTTCATTTCCATATCTACAGTTGCAGCATTCTATTGATACATGCTTACAATTTTCTCCTTCGTGACCGTTGCCACAGTTGGCACATATCTTCTCATTCCTGCAATTCTTTTCTGTATGATTAAAACGGTAGCATTTTCTACACTGGGAAATGTCGTTATTTTGATATACTGTCAAACATTGCCATCCCAGAAGTATTCTTCTATTATTGTCTTCGAAGATTTTTTTGAATAGCTTTCCAGAAGTTTCCGCGTAGATAGTGTAATTGTTTCTTGATGGATAATATTTTATAAACTTTACTTGTATGTCTCCACTCTGAATCATATAATTCTGATGTATAAGATCTTCTTCAATTTGCTTTTCATTCGGTTTCTCACTACTTTTATAATTTATTATTTTAATTTTTGGATTTAACATTTTTGGCTCAGTAACTTGGTATTTTTCATTCAATTTATTTTGAAGTTCATCTTTCAGTTTATTATGATTTGATTCATCAATTTTTATATCAATTCCGCCATTTTTTGAGTTTCTCACACTTTCTATTTGAATGTTCAGAGATGAAAGATTTATTCTCTTACTCAATTCTCTTCTCGTATTATCGCAAGATTGTTTTTCTTTTGGAATAACTGTGATGCATTTTACTGATTGCCTTTTAGTAATAGGTATCGTTTGTTTTAAGATTTGTGCGTATGAATTTTCTTTTACTAACTGGTTTTTCTCAACTTCGTCGAGTCTCATATTTAATGCTGATGCTATGGCATCCTTCTCAGTAATACTTGCGGTTACTGACAGTTGCTGCTCTTTTAGTTTTAAATTTTCGTTATTGAGCTGACGAATTATTTCCTCCTTTTCTGCTAGTGTTTTCTTCAGGGATCGATTCTCTTCTAATATCTTTTTTACGTTTGTCGAATCAGGTCGATTTTCTTCATCTGTGATGCAGTTTTTTTCATTCTCGGGCTTTTCTTGTTGTTCTTCTTCTTTCTTCTTCTTTTTGCGGGTCATGACACTCTGTATAGTAATTTCTTATGTAGTATGAATCAGGAAGAACAAACTGTCAACTTGTCAATTTTACGTCACTCCGAGGTTATATAAATATGGCCGAAAACGACTGAAAACTGTAAAATCCGCTGCACCAATGTATCCAGACCCGTACTTTATCCTTATAAATGGAAACTCTTCGCCAAAAGGTTATTTCATGGACTGTGTACCAACCAAATTGTTGACAAGGTAGGACGAGATCGTTTGCTTGTTTACTACTACTACCACTATATACTATAATGTTAAGGAAATAGACAAAAAGATATGAAATCAATATTATATTTGAAAAAAAATGTTAAGTGAATATTGTACTTACATAAATCATGTACATGTATATTCTGTTTCTGTTCAAAAACGGCTTAGGATAAAAAACTGTTCAAGGAATAAGTAAAGTAACAACTCCATTGTAAATCATAATGGTCATGGAATTGTTCCCTTACAAGACTATGGAAATACTCTCATCACTAGGAACTACTCTTGTCAAATCAAAAGTGAATCAGGGACTCGAAAAAAACAGCTGTATACAAATGTGCGGCTAGTAAAACATGGAGATTCATCAGCAAGACAATCACAGAATAACTTTGAGGTGTTAACATCAATATACAGTGCTTTTCATTACTACCTCCTCCCCCCTTATTATTTTTTAACCGAGTGAATACTTGAAAGTGATAGTTGAAAATTTCAAGATGGCAGCTAGGCGCCATTTTATTAAAATGGATTGGGGAGGTCGTGAGATGCTTCCTTTTGAATATCATTATGAATCCTTTATAATCCTAGAATGTAAAAACACCATCTTCGACAATGGCAAACCTCGCATTCAATCAAATTTACATTATACTGTGTTAAATTATCTTCTCTTAGATTGGTCTACCCATTAAGCTATGAAACATTCCATTCATAAAAATTGTTATAATTTGTCAAAAATTTTTGAACGGAATGTCTCATTTTTATTGCACATTCAGATATACCCTTCCAAAATAGAATATTGATATAACCTATTATAACGTTTTGATGATTATTTGTGGAGCTATAGGCGATTAAATATACAAAAACGCTCAACTTTGACGCCTTTCCTAGTACGCTATTACTGAAAGATAGTTTATATTCTGCGGTTATAAATGAGGTACCACACAACGACATCTTGAAATTTTCAACTGCCACTTTGTTATACATGGAAAAATACGCGAATAGTTCAGGTTATTGGAAATACCAATGATGACTCGGCGGGGACTTAAAATACCATCAATTCAACGTTAGGGCGCAGAATCTAATGTCTCCCTTACGCTTACATCTGTCTAGGCATTTGACATCATATAAAAAAAGCAGATCCCTTCGATGCATGATAATATCCTGACCATAATCGTTAATATTTATTACCTCATCATATGAATATGAATATGAATATGAATATGAATATGAATATATATTACGTGCCAATTAACAAAACATTTGTTTTTACACTTGTCATAAAAATTACTGATGACGTATACAATACATATAAAATTATAATTGGTAAAAATAAAATAAAATATAATATAAAGCTGTAGTAGGCCAGATCACACACATAGGGGGGTCGCGATAAACTCATTCAAGGAATAAAAAGGATGTTTAACTAATTCTTGCCAAAGTGTATTTTTAAAATGTTTTAAAGTAAGATTCTTAGTAGTGTTTTTTAGCTTGTTATATACCCTAACATCAAGTGAGTTTTTATCTGAGATCTTTAGCCTTTTAGCCTGTGAGCGCTAGGTTGAAATAGATTATAATGCCTGGTGTTATATCCATGAACATCCGAGTGCATTGAGAATTTATGCTTGTTCTTATGAATCTCAACAAGGCTCTGATAGGTGTACATTGAATAAATTGTAAGCATATTCAAGTTTTTAGTCTGCGTAGTAAGAATATGTTTGTGGCTAATTTGCTACATAGGGTTTCAATGTGGTTTGTCCATTTTAGTAAGCTATCAATTGTTATGCCATGCAATTTTACACATTTCTTTTCTGCAAGAGAAGAGTTACTAGTTACTACTAGCCTGTTAGTTTTGTCTGAGTTTAGGCATAAGCTATTCTGTTTAAACCAGTTGTTTGCCTTTTCTTCAAGCTGTTTAGATAAGCTTTGTAATATATGAAGGTTTTTGTGACTCTTTATAAGGGTGGTGTCATCTGCGTACAATACACAAATATCTGGTAATAAGTACGAGTAGTAATAGGGACACCATAATTTACACCTTTAATTTCTGAATGTTTATTACTACTAACGAGCTGAGATCTTCCAGTCAGATATGATAGGCGGAGGTGACGGAGGTGTTGGTGACAACTTCAACGCTAAAATATAGTATTCATACATCAATTTCATTGCCCCGAACGTCAGCTAACTTACTTGATCCGCAGGGCTATTACTCAAAGAACATGTACGATGTCATGAAGATCGGTAGAATTTTGCACTAGATACGAGGGATGTCTTTTAAGTTTTGCATATAGAAACATAGTATGCCGCCCGGATCGAACGTCAGTACTGAATCTTAACCTCACTCTTTAGTAAACTTAAATTCAAAGTTTCACAACAATACGTGCAGTGTTCTCATTACAGTGAATTTTCAGTGTCACCAAGTCATTATAAAAATGGAACTCAACCGAGAACATTTTCGCGCCATAATTTATTACAACTTTCAGAGACAATTATCGCAACAAGAATGCCTTGCTGGGTGGGTGCACCAAAAACGGCAGTCACCCAGGAAAACGTCGATGCTGTGCGCAAACTCATCATTGAAGATAGACATGTGACATATCGCAAGATTGAGGCGTCCTTGAAGATCTCAAAGACCTCAATTAAAAAAATTTTACATGAAGAATTATGAGTAAGAAAATTAGTTTCTCGTTGGATACCCCACCTGTTGACTGAAGAGCAGAAAGCAGTCAGGGTTAATTGGTGTCAAAAAACACTTGACCGTTTCAATTCCGGAAACTCAAAAAATGTGTACAGCGTTGTTAGTGGTGATGAATCGTGGATTTACTGTTATGAACCAGAAAATAAACGACAGTCGGCTGTTTGGGTGTTCCAAGGTGAAGAAAAGCCAATAAAAGTCATCCGTTCTCGAAGTGTTTCGAAAAAGATGGTCGCGACAAGATATTGCAACAATTCCTCTTAATGAGCAAAGAACTGTTACTGCGGATTGGTATACCACCATTTGTTTGCCAAAAGTCATCACCAAGCTTCGAAAAATCAACCCCGAAAAAAGAATCATCCTCCACCAAGACAATGCAAGCTCGCACACAGCCCAAAAAAACAAGGCAGTATTTAACGGGAGAAAACGTGGAATTATTGGACCATCCTCCATATAGTCCCGATCTAAGTCCTAACGATTTCTTTACTTTCTCGAAAATTAATAACAGACCGCCTGGTCAAAGGTTCCAGTCACCAGAAGAAACAGTTGACGCATTCAAAAATGCCGTTTTGGATCTGCCAGCAAACAAGTGGAATAAGTGCTTCGAAAATTGGTTCGAGCGCATGCAGATGTGTATTAATCTTCGTGGAGAATACTTCGAAAAACAATAAAGTCATTTAAAACTACCTACCGTGTTGTTTTATTTCCATATGCAAAACTTAAAAGACATCCCTCGTAGCTAGTGTGCCGCTAGATCATTCCGTACAATGCAATCAGATGCTTACTCTCAACTTTTCTGAATTTCTTTGAAGAATCGTTCTAATGAGGAGAATATCTCATCTTCTGTCTATTCAGTGAAGGAAACAACGAATACATACAATACAAAACACCTTTCAGATGAAATCCTAGAATAGAATCGGATACATGTTTATTCTCAGAGGATTCCTTCGTGATCAAATCACCGTTGGCTTAAAAGATTTAGAGGTAATACCGAACCGAAAACTAGATGTGGGACTGCTCACCTAGAAAATGATAAATCAAATATCCATTTAACTTGTCTTTGCGGTGTGATGTTGACGTGAGATGATATATCTTTCTTCACGCGGCTTTATTGGAAACAGGGCAAAATATATCCATGGTGAAGTCAAAACTGCAATATCCATTCATTATCGTCTTTACTTCCCACGCCTACTGGTGAGGAAGTACTGTAATCACGAAAATCCATGTCACTCATTTCCGTCGGTCTGTCTGTCGGTGTTTGTGTCTGTCCTGTAATACTTGGCCCATCTATAACTTGGAAAGTAATGCTCGGATTTGGATGAAATTTTCACACAAGGTCACTACTATGCCAATAACGAAAAAGCTTTGTAGTTTTTGGGAATCGCTGAAACTGTGTTTGATCTTTCAGAGGCTCCTGATATTTTCAGAAAAAATATTATATGGATTAAAAATTGGGAGTTAGGGGTTGCAGGAAGTGGGAGAGGTATATCCTTATTTTTAGACGTTAGTATATTTATACGCCTCCAAGCCTAGTTACTCTACGTACCTAATAGACATATTTCACTCATCGTAGATGTCTCTTGAAACTTAGAAATATCTACAACAGTCGCGTGTCAATACATGCGACGTTGGTTAGGTTGCAGGCTGGCACTTGGCACCATGTCAATATTTAGTTATACAGAGTGTTTTCAAAGTTGAGTCATTTATTTTAACTGCATATAGGACTCATGAAAAGGAGTTGATATACCAAAAATCGCCTATATAAAAGTTGCATAATAAAAGAGATAGTAAAACATCAAACATTTTAATATACGATGTGATATTCTCGACCACTGCTGTGTAAAATCGTTTTTTGTTTACTACTCTTATCGTTTATCTAAATTTGGCAAACTTTTGTCTTATTTTTTGGTTTTCAGTACGAGTCTTTGCTTCGATCAGTTGTATCAGTATTTTAATAGTGCGTATACTTTCATTTGTTTGATTATTTTGTGCCAAAAAATGACCCATGTTTACGGAAACAATGAACTAATGGACATAACACTAACATACGGAGAGTGCCGACAAAATGTAGCCGCAGCATCCAGCTTGTAGGCGGAAAGGTTTCCTTGAAGAAATCATCTGGCCCCACGGATGCTTGTAAATTTAGTTATTAGAAATCGTGACACAGGGTATTTAAAAGAACAAAGAGTAGGTCACGCTGGAAGACCTGCTCGATCCGAAATTTTACAAATTACACTTACATACATTTTAGATATAGTCGAAAAATGGAGTGCACACTTTCCACAACAATCATGTTTGGGCAGTAGAAAATGCTGTAAAAAGAACTCATTTTCAACATAGATTTTCATTAAATGTGGAACGGCATGCTTATTGCACTCTACTTTTTTCCACCTCGACGGATCGGTGATATTTTTTTAGATTTTTACACATCTGCCACAATTATTAGAAGATGCTTCTCTAAATGGGAGACCGAATATGTGGTTCCTACATGATTGTGCTCCACCACATTTTAGACAAGAACTTCATGAACATCTGAATAATGAGTTTCCGAATAGATGGATAGGACGAAATGGACCCATTTCTTGGCCTGCTCGCTCCCCGGAATTAACGCCTTGCGATTCTTTTCTGTGGGGCTACTTGAAAGTGTTGGTGTATCATGATGAAGCAGTAAATACTCCGGAAGAACTTCAACAGCGCACGGAAAATGCTTGTGGTTTAATTCGTGGACATCAGGATTTTATTTTCGAAGCTTGTAAAGAGTCGTGGATTCGCCGAACAAGATTTTGCGTTAATCGAACAATTGAGGACAATTTTGAGCAGTTTTTGTAAAAACGGTATATCCATTTAACTTGATAATGATTTTTTTAAATAATTCTTAAAAATGTAAACTAACTTTCTCATTATGCAACTTTTAAGTATGTGATTTTTGGTGCTATATCAACTCCGTTTGACGAATTCTACAAGCTGTTAAAATAAATGACTCAACTTTGAAAGCACCCTGTATTGGTATGGCATTGTGACGTGACCACCAGAGCCGTGAAAAGAACTATTCGCTTTATTTTGTATAGTGATCGTCACTCTCCTCGCGGAACTTCTAATTATCTTCAAAACTACCAAGAGCGCTCATGTCGTTGCTAACGCTGTAATAGCGTGATTGACTAATCAGAGCTTTGTCAATTAAAGTTCTATTAACATGACGATCATTAATCGCTGATGCTCTGGGCTCTGGCCAGCCTGCAACTGTTATTAATATGTATTTACACATACTCACCCGTGTGCTGCCATACCCTCAGGCTTATAAGGGCTTCAAACTATAATATTAATTTCAAGAGAATAGCGGGAAGTTTCTGGCTACAGGTTAACGGTGGATAGTCGTAAGTCATAAATTTAGTGTATAATGCTAATAATACGGACCAAAACTGCACACCATTAAGATAGCGCTTGAACACGCCTTATATGGATGGTCTCAAGTTTTTTTTAGTTTTCGGGATCCGGGCAGAACATAACATTTATATTTAATAGATAGCTTTTAACGCGTAATTGGTCAATAGCATTTTTTTGTTTTTATCCATGCTTTTTCTTATTAACCGATTAAATTATCATCTCAGAGTACCTACTACAAATACAAAAATGATTTTAATCTTTTCCTATTCTTTTTCGAATGTTAAACTAGTGGCACCATCTCAAAATTCCCAGTCGAACTAGCTCAAATGATGCCTAATTCAACGTCATGTAGGGAGTTCTTTCGGAAGGACAAGGTTTAAAAGAAAGTTAAGAAATACAGGCGTCACCCGACGCCATAAGTTGTGGCCACAGGAAATCTGGTTGCCTTCTATTATTTGTATGTTCAGCATGAATTTTGTTTATAACATCTAGGATTTCTAAAATTCATATGTATAATATTTTTACTGTTTTCATTATGTGTACCTACTTCCTACTTGTCTGGGTTTTATCATCATATTTATATTTATATTTTTAAAACATGAGCGCCCACATATTCAGATGGGGGCAGGGTATGCTTATAGGCTTACAGTCCCAGTCAACCAGTTTAAAGCAGGGCTGCTGGCTGTTTAAAGCCTAAATCCGTGAGAGAAGAAATTATTTATATGTAGGGCTTCTTCATACACCACAATGTATGTTCCGAAAGTTTTTGAAATGTTCCTCCTACCAATAGAAATTTGATAAAACCTGGGTCACCCTAGTCACGTAAGATGTTGCCCTTATCACACTGCCTGGGATACTAACAATTTGGAGCAAATTAGGATGCATAGACCCGTATGACCAAAAATGGCGGTATGAAATCCTCAATGTAGCATCCTACATCTAGTTCACCTTTCGGTTTCGCGCTCTATGATTTTACGTAAGAAAGACGTTTGACTCATCTTTTAGCTTTCTTTTTTGTTCCATGTCCAATGTTGGATATGTTGATATTCTCTGAAATTGATATTTTAAAAAAGGCATCCATCAAGCGGTTATGAGTGTCTTCCATGACGAAATCGAAATCGAAGATTTCGAATACGACGAAGAAGAAGGCATTTATCACTATCCATGTCCATGTGGAGATCGCTTTCAAATCTCGACGGTATATTTTCTGTGAATTGAGGTTATGTATGGTAATTTGACTGGCATATTTTTAGGAGGATCTTCTTGCTGGAGAAGAAATAGCAACTTGCCCTAGCTGTTCGTTAATTGTTAAGGTTATTTATGAATTGGTAAGTGCGTTAGCCGATACAGAATATATGAACTTGAAATCTATGTATTCTATCTTCGCTTGCCACATGCTCTATTGATAGTGATCATGAGCCATAACCATGCCATAACAATAGGCTATGATGAATATGTGTGAGGCGAATTCCCGCACCCGTATTGCTTAACTTAAAAAGTGAAATTTGAAATGATTTTTATTGAGGTGTATGTTTTCTTGAAAAATGTCACCTTGGAGCTAGCTGCCATTTACTTCATGTTTGCTTGTAGTAGCTGTACGTGTTGCTTAAACGTCATGACACTTGAGCTATATAGTTTGATGTGATGTAACCTCTGCTTCTGAAATGGGAGCCACTCATAACTTGTGTCATTCCTACCTAGGTGGTGTGCACAGCAAGTTGGTGCGGAATCAACGAATTTGAATAATTTTGAAGGAGCCAAACCTATATCTTTATATCGCATTGTCTGTCGCCAAAATTCCGTAGTTTTAATGCATGCATTTGACTCAATTGACTGCCAAATTATATTAAATAATTAATTCTTTGAGAAGTACAATGTCTTGAAATCGTCCAATACCACAACTATCTGACAAACACTTGTACTTTTGAAAAATAACACTATAAATACGAATCTAATGATCTGTCAAAAAATTGACATATCAAGTGCACTTTGATCCTTTCTACAGATAAGAATTAGGAGAGAAACAAATATTTGACTGGCTTCTTCTTGCTAGTCTAAATTCATTGTGCAGAATAGGCTAGTAGTTACCAGGAGTCCATTTCAATGAGATCATATTGATTTTTTTACATAATACCCAACCTTGCTGGGATTCGACCTAATAATGGAGGTGGTTGCAGGGCGAGAGCTACCTATGCATCTTCACTAAACTTTAAAGTTCTTTTGTAGGATGCATTTATTGAAAAACAATCTGAAGTTCAATCACTGTCAGACAATTTGAAGAAACTTGAACTAGCCCATTGAAGACAAATTGTTATTCAAAAAACACTTATGGCTGGAAGAGGTAGGGGCAGAGGAGGTAGGGGAGGAGCTACTAGAACCTTCAACAGGGAGCAGTTAAGTCAAATGGGTATCACATCTAATGAGACATTACCAGGACCAGTTACACAACCTCCACCACTATATCCCCTTATGGATAGGAAACCTGTGCCTTTAACAGTAAGGTTGATTTATAGTCTTCATTGGAAGAACCCATGTTAATTATGATTTCTTATAACTCATTTGTTCAATATTGAATAGATTTCACAATATATGTATATGCATATATTGTAAAATTCCCTACCAATAATTGACCATAACATTTCTTTTACCTGCTCTACTTTTTTGTTTACATCTTAACAAATGGGATATGAATGGCACTTTAATTCACATGTTTTTTTGAGGGTCCTTATGGTATATAGAATTTGACCAAAAAATTGATTTAAATTTGTATTTATAACACAGGGTAATTCAAATATGAACAAATTAAGAATTAATGAAGCTTAACCACTAATTTCAATAATTACACATTTTCATTCTTATAGCAATCTCCAGAAATGGATTACCTGTTGATACTGAGACAAGATTTTATAGATAGAATGCAAATATCTGGCTCCTACTTAAAAATGCCTGAAAGCAAAAGTAATCAAGCTGAACAAACAATAGACAAGTTGGTAGCTCAATTACCTAGGGTCAAAGAGAAGTTTGTTTGGAAATTGTTTCCATCAGAATTAAGGCCAAAGGCAATGGCTAAAAGGGTGAGGAAAAAGGTACAAGAGGATGTCAATGTGGAAAAACGGTAAGTTACTTGGCTGTTTTACTTCATTATTTATATAAAAACTGTATCTGTATCATGGTCACACACTTGATTGAGTAAAAAAAATGTTTATATTATTCAGTACACTTAAAGTTTATGGAAGTGGTTATGAATTATTATTTGGACACTATTAGTTCATTTGAGGTTACAGATTTCAAAGCTGAGGTTAGTCAAACTGAAAGACATTGCAAATATATTTTCTAGGTTAACCTAAAAAAGTGGCATCAAGTAGGTTAACTATGCACTTCCCACACAATGCTGTCAACAGTTCATAAAGTATTATGTTTAGATCTTTGAGCTAGCTACAAACATGAATATCAAAAAAAATTAGTGGGTCAAGCTAGCAAAACAGGCCAATATACAATTAGTACATACTCCATAGTTTCCATCAATTTGACAATGCTATCGCTAGTTTCTTCCCTGCCCTAAGCATCGATCACCTGGCAATGCTGCTGGACCACACCAGTCAAACACGTCATGAGTGTCGGCTACGATACTACAACATCCCTGCCGGCGATGCTGTCAGACGCAAGGCAGAATTCGGCGTAACGAAGTCGCCGTCGCAACGCATCGTCCGTAATCTTCGAACTTCAACCCTACATAACTTTTTCTGTATCAGGAGCCTGTTTTCGTGTTTTTGCCCCTAGCTCCTCCGTCTCTCTACCGATTTTCAAAAACTACAATACTGTTTTGTGTTTGGGATAGTAGTAACCGGCAGTACTTTCCAAGGTGTAGGCGGTCCAAATATTAGCGGACGGACCGACATACAGACAGGCCGACGGAAATGAGTGACATGGTTTTGCATGGTGTATCTCATATAACATCAAAAAAATATACTCAGTGACATTAGAAGTTGTACACAAAGAAAAAATAATTTCTTTAATTTGATTTTTTGGCAATGACTTAGTCTTACATCAAAAATGAAATGATAACATTTTCATAAGGAAAGTCCAAAATAGTTCATACACTTGCAGGGTAACTGAAACATTGCCTTGCTGTTAAGATATTAAATGTGCTTTTTACTTAATTCTTGTGGTTATGCATTTGGCTGTTGTTACGTTTAAATGACATCACAGTCAGGGACCTTATGAGATCAAATAAATCACGTTTGGATTAAGCATCCTAAAAGGTCAGCGCATGAATGTGTTAAGTCCCTATGGTTTAATGGTTTATGCAGTTTGACCTTATGACCTTGACAAAACCTTGAGTGATCCTACCATGGTAGAGCCCGTTGGTACTTCAGATAAAACGTCAGCATAATTTTATCATTTTCATATCATTAGGAAAACTTTTGCTTTTAAGTAGTGATCAATTAATATCCCTAAAATAATCTTTTTTGAGCATCGTGCTTAATCATTTGATTGGGAATCAAAATGCATAACATGCTGGAATAGTGGCTATTTCATTGAAAACTAGATTTTTGAAAACTCTGTAGTGACCGTTGAAACAAGCAGACACTTTGCCATTGCAAATTGGATTTTAAAGACTAAAAGTTATATTCCATTTATAGTTTGGAGGTATTAGAAAAAATAGAAGAAAAATCTGATGATGTAGAAGAAAAACCGAAAAATGACGACGAAGATGATGAAATGGAGCAAATTGACGAGATAGAAGAGGACGAAGAGATGGACGAGGGAACCGATTATGCAAATAACTATTTTGATAATGGAGAAAACTATGAGGATGAAGATGATGCCTTGGAAGATGGTCCCATTTACTGAAAGTATTACTGTGATTTGTACATATTCTATTGCGTTTGTATGCTGAGAAAAACTTCTTTTTTAGTGTATACAAATTTTATTTTGGTTGTATGTATATAACTTGATTGGACATGTAAAACAATGGTTCCAAATATACTGAATAAAAAAAATTAAGGCACAAGTGTTTTGCTATACCTGAACAAAAAATAATATAAAAACATGGATAATTCAATCTGAAAAATATATTTATGGAGGTGTAATTGCATTTTTTTGAATGATATTTGGTTTAAGTGTGAGAATCCATAAAATTCTCCTTCAACCTAAAGTACTCAAAACATGATACAAAATATACATATAATGATTGTATCATAAACTTGTTGATGCCCAAGTCAGGTAATTTTTAGACATACTACACGATTTTATGCGACGTTAGATTTCTGTAGTCTATTTTTTATCAACAGTATGGCGAAAAACTGCGGTTCCATATCGTTCTTCATTACAATCTGCTACTTAATTGTTATTTACCTCGGCAATTCTTTTGGTATTGTAGGTAGATCTAATCCTGATTGAAGCAGTGAAAAAAGAGGAGCCGGCTAATAAAGTGTAAAACCATACATACGTACATATAGGCGAGAGGTAGCCCACAGAATGAGAATGCTTAATAACTTATCATGATTTTACTTAAAAGACTAGAGTGGACTAACTATAGGCTAATTACTGTTCCGATCTTCTGCTTGGATTACAAAACTGATAAGTGCGATTATTGAATAAGAAAATACGGCACTCTCTTCTCTGTAATATAAACTTATATTACCCAAAATTATGTGAAAACCGCCATCTATTGGATTGTTTAGACCTAGAAATCATTCACGTTTGAAGGATTATGGTCCCTTAATTGTTCTCATCTTATTCGGCATGTAGAAGGCTGACAATAGCGTTTATAGGATTGAGTTCGCAAAATGTGAATTCTCGAAATTTAGGGTACACCTGCCGCATTTGTCTTTTTTGCACAACTATTTAGGATATATGATAACAGGTATTTTGTAATACCATCATATCTAGAAGTTTTCCATAGCTATGAACACCTTATCTGACCTCTAATTGTATGGGACACTTATTAAATATGCTATAGTATTTATGACAGCAAACTAAATTACAGTTTAGCCGATTGCTGTACCTACATTACCTGTACTAATTTTTCACTAACAGCTTTTTTCAACGTGACATCATTTGGGAACATATCCTGTAAAACAGATTGAGAAATAGTAGTGGAAAAAATATCGACTTTATAAAAATGGCAACAACAAAAACCGTGCACAATCGGATAAGGACATTTTCTGTTTGGAAATGACCCTTCTATCACCATCATTCGTTTGATCCATGACTTTTGCGACACCCTGTATATCAACGATTTCTCACTTTATTATGGCTCCCGTTTTTTCGATGTTTCAGTTAGGACTAGATCTACTATAGATAGCAGCATTAAACGTAATTTCTTATTTACCCTTATAAATATATTTTTCATTACATGCAATCAATACAATAATATGTATACCAATAAAATGTCTTTTTACATTAAATTCGATCAATCAGAGCTGCGAATTGATTTGAATAAATGTCTTTTGATCGTTCAAAAAATAATAGAGAATATTGCTCAGGGCTGGCTCTACCATATGGGCGATCGCAAATGCCCGGGCGCGAGGCGGCCCTGTTTATCAATAAGAGCAAGATAGGACAAATATATTTTCTGAAACAAGAAACAACTTGCAAAGTAGACTTTAATTGGATTCCAAACGTATTTAAACTGTGTTGTAATCACCCTAAGGAAATTTCAATGTTTTTATTATTATCTAGCAATAAACAGCAAATAATATAATAATAATGTGTTTTTATCTTGTTTTAGATTTCCTATAGCTTTACATACAAAAATATTTAAGAATCTCGATCAAACAGAAATGTAATTTACACATTGATCCAAAAATATGACCTTTACCACAGCTTTAAAATAAGTAAGAGCTTTAGTTAAACATTTTCAGCATATTTTGAGATCGTGAACAGATACGAAGGGATAGCAAGATTCTGAAGATTATATAGTTTAAGATCTGTTATAAAATAAGCTTTCCTAAAAATGTACTGGTGTGAATTGTCTTCAACATCTACATACTTTTTGCACAAATTCCTTGAAGCACATTATAATAAATCTGTACTAAGCCAACCTACTTCCATTATTTTTGAAACATGTCATAACAGCTCTGATCATCCCTATAGTATGGATGGACTTTTAATAAATAGTAAACAATATGTGGAACAAATCAACTGGTTTTAATCAAAATATTGCTAAGCAATTAACCAGTTAAAGTTAGGCCAAAGCTCAATATTCATTAATTTTGGTATCTTGAACGATTTAATTAGCGCTCAAAATTTCAAAACTTTTGAAATTGACAGAAAGCTAGTTTTTTGTAACAGAAATGAGGATAGTTAAAGCTCGAAACCACCTAAAATAAAAATAGCATATTTAATCCTGTCAAAACAAAACAATTCCATATAATAATTACATTATTTAATATTACTTGTTTTGTATCGAGACCATTGACGAAGACTAGTAGTATAGATTGTCATTAAATTATATAATTTTCTAATGACACATTTTAAATCGCAGGATAGATGTTGGAAGATCTTGCAGAATATGCCCAAAAAATAAGTACGTGTATGTATCATTTCAACAAAAAATCACTGGACTAGTGTCACAATATAAAATTTCATAGGTAAGGTAGGTATTATTTAAAAACTTGAGAACAAGTAAAGATGGGCGCAGGCCGGATTCGTACCAGCATTTCCGCCATTCCGTGGCGCCAACTTAACCAGTACGTCTACAGCACCAGCGGCCAACCAACTTTAAGGATCGACTGTTCAAATTCAATCCTACCTCCGCCACTCTTCGTTTGCACTTTTAAGCTGCTTGATGCCGCTTCTCAAGTGAAATAAACCGGATTGGTAAGTTTCTGGTTGCACCACGCCGCCTCGCGGGTACTTGCCAAGGTACCATTGTGCGAGGACAGTAACAGGTTGGAGATACCTTACCGATCCGTTTTGTTGCACTTTAACGCGGCCAGATGCAGCATCAAATAGCTTGAAAAAACAAAGAAACAGTTGTGTGGGTAGGATTGAATTTGCCTCTAACAGTCGATTCTGAAAGTAGGCTGGCAGTGGTGCTGTATATTAATTCGTTTGGTCGGCTCTACCGAATAGAGGGGATGCGGGTTCTAATCCAGCCAGCTCCAAATTTTCTTTTGTCTCAAGTTGTTTCTGTTGCGGATGCGGTCATCCAAAAAAATCGTATACATGTAGGTATTAAGTGACCCCCGTTTTCCAACATTTTATTTACCTAGCAGCTATTTATATTTCAAAATATTAAAGTAGTATGTTTTCACAAAGATAATAGAAAGGTTTTAAAGACAATTTCACATAATTGATTTTTTTACTAATTGTTATTATTAAATGGAAGACAAATGTTAATGCCTCATAGAGCAACGATTGTTCTTCAATAACTCACTGTTAGCAGATACCATTTTGACTATTTTAAGGGTCACATCAATGCGTCTTTTATCAAATTACAAACGACAAAAATAAAATCTCGCACATCTATCCCATTCTACTAATAATTTGATGCAAAGCAAATATTCTAATATATTTAAAATTAGATAAGATTAAAATGTGTCTAATTACAAGCGTTCGTTTTTTCAGGTATTAGCTAGTTTTTTATTATGGATGCATACGCATGATAAATAATATCAATAAACTGATTTTCAAATAGCAGGATTCCAGGGAAGTAATATTTCATATGTGAAGAATGTGGAATACCTTCATATTTGAAGATCACCTTCTGTTATTACTCCTAAATATATCTTTACGTTTCATGTAATGCAAACATATAAAAAATGTGAAAATCTAAACACTAAATATCACAAAATAAAAGTGTTGAGAATAATAAAAAAATCACACAGCATAGCATCTCAAAGCAACTTACTTATAAATGAGGCTTTGAATGTACAATATAAGTCAGTTTCAAAATGCAACTAGAATAAACTTAGGTTCATTGAATATATTAAATATATATATATATATATATAGTGTTCTTAATAGGTGTTTGCAACACGTATAGTTCTGGCAAAGGGCAGTTACATAAGAGAATAATATTAGAGAAAAGATGACTCCAAAAACATGGCGTCCACAAAACAGCTGATGGCATCCAAGCACGTGCTTATTTAGTCGGAGATAAATGCGATGTTGCCAGACGGATAATCCTTTTTGGATCACATTTTTTTTCAAGTTACTTTTGTTTGGACATTTATTCATGGTGAAGATACTTTCCCTCCGTTTGCAGCCTACGAAACATATTTTTTAGTCAATAAAGTTATAAATCGCACTTTTTGCGAAATAAGTTGTCCTCAAAACCTGCTGTAAGCTATCACATAGCTATTCCACGTTTGAGGCCTTACGCGGAATATCACACAATTTAGTTTAGTAATAAAAGAGGAACAAACGGCTTGAAACTCAAAAGTTTTATGACCTCAAATTACTTATTTGTTCAATCGTCGGTGTACTCGATATAATTGCCAGTTACCTAGACAGCCTGGCCTTAAGACGATATGTCTAATACTTATTTCATAATTTTTTGACGTAACTACCAAAAGAAATGATCTGAATTACATTCCGCTCTGTATATATGTATGAGCGAATCGCCAAACCAAGGACGGGTCCGCACATAGGCACTGTTTTTATTTTTAAACCAATATTAGTCTAAAAGCCGCCCGCAGGGGTTACATTGATTACTGATATTGAATATTAAAAACTAGTCAAATCTTACGTATTTTGATGCTAAAGCAAAAAATTTGCCGAGTTTCCTGTTTAGTATCAAACTACGGAAAATGTGACTAGTTTTTATCGTATCACATCAGTACGCGATTGATGTAACAAACAATTTGCGATAGGGTTCCCTACTATAATGCAGAAGACTCCCAAGGTCAATGAGGCCGCCGGCGAATTATAACGACATTCTTCGAAGTCTCTTCTCTTGGTATAACTACTCTTTGGTTCTGGTGAAATCACGCAGATTTTCTTAGTACCAGAGTTTCAATATGACAACCCCAAATAGGTATTGTAAATTTTTGAATCTAACAATGAGTATTTTTCTTTGGTTTCTTTTACTTTTCTGTTACTGTTCAACCAAATGTTAGCTTTATTTATTAAAAAAGAATAACCCAAGTTTCAACAGTCATATGAAAACAGTACAATTAAAATGATTCTGAAATCCATAGAAACTGCCGCACTATATTGCATTTTGAACCAACTTTTCTAGTATATTTTCCTATAAATTAAACTAACAGTGTACCAAATGAGTACAATCACTATATATGCTATAAATTACAATATGCTTCTATAGCTTTTACCACAGTTGTTTCCATATAAAGGCAGCTATTGTTACTGGTTGGTGCACACATGTGAAATTGACCTGATATCATAAAGAAATGATTGCGAAATTATAAGGCATACAATTTGTTCAATTCAATATGTCTGGCCACATTATTATTAAGCCTAGATATGTATCATAACACTTTATCTACTCTCATACTCTCTAAACGCTATCTACCATGATGAAATGTTGCAGCATTAGCATGATGGTAAGAGTAGCGAACGACTGAGAGGTTTCAGTGAGTATGCCGCATCTCTAAAAGATCTCACACTTCGGGCAAGAAAATCTGACAGAAATACTGTCAATAATGCGGTTTATGTCAAGATTGGTTAATATTTACGTTAGGGTTGCCTATCAGCTGCCTGCCGTAAGTACGTTTGATATAAGTACAAAGGTAGGATTTTGACAGGATTTTGACTGGCAACTCAACCAAAGAATGCCTCCATCAAGTTCACCTAACCATGGAAATGTCTTTGCGAAAGTTAGACATCACGTAGTCCGTACCCTGTAAAGCTTGACCCCTAAGACGTCTTGATAGTAATGTGACAAACATTTTCAGCAAGTATTTTTAGTGAGATTTCAGTCAAAGATGTATCAGAATCCTCAACATTTGAACTGAATTAAATGCATTTGCGATAGGCTGCCAATATGTGAATCTTACTTTCTCTATTTTGATATACACTGAATTTGATCCATGTATCTATGAGAATCGATAGTGTTATGGGATCTGAGACTAAAATGCGATTTTTTTGTAATCTCCATCTAAGTTGGCAAGAACATCGCAGTTTTTCAATTTTCACATGAAGAATGACAGGTATTCATCAAAATTTCACAATCATTTTAAGATAACTCCTCAGGCTTTTGTAGTCTCATTTTTTAAGTGGTTGTTTGTCACCTTTCTTGTGATGGTATCTGGTTAATACGTGCTTGTTAATCCAATTTCATGTTTTTCCCTTATTTACTCAAAAATATCAATGCTACTGGATTCATTTTTATATCCACATTAATGACGTTTCTACGATATTTGGTATCAAAAAGGTTAGCAAAAAAGAAGTGGGTTAAGTTAAAGCATACCTCAGATAAATTTGAATACCTAGTCTTAAACTCGAAACATCAATAGGGTTCAATTGATTTCTCAACAAGTTCTAAAATACTAATAGAAGCATGTATCAGAACAGATCATCACAAAAAGTTTTACCAACTATCACAGAAAAAAAGATTCCAAAAACCTGATGGAAGACGATCTAACGATCCGCAGTACTTAATTGACGTTTCATTCTCTATGACTATTTCCATGATATATTGCGGGTGTAAAAATCCGTAGGAACGACATTTATTTCTAATGTTGTTGTAATCAACTACAAAGTCGTTGATATATTCATTATAAAAATATTTCACATCAAAAGTGATCGATATTAATTTGTAGTTGAAGAAATGGTAGGCTTATCTGTGTTTCTTAAATATAAAGGCGTGTCGCCAACTTGTATTGCTATCAATTATATTGATGCGTTACAGAAGGCATTAGGAGCGCTGATTGCTCCTATATTAAATGTAAGATTGCTACAAACAGTACAGATATTACGTTTTGCTACACATTCCTTCCATACCATCATTAGTACAACCGCTTGAAACTCGATGTTATTGATGGAAGTGGAAGACATTTTTAGGAACGAATTTCTGCTAATTGAGATACGAGCCTATTACACAATAAAAAAAGGCGTCGAGTAGACTGACGCTGTACTTCCCACGCAACGTTGTCGTCAGTTCATTTTCGGCACAGGTTAGACCTTCTGAGAGAAAAGTCAGCCCATTAACAGTTACGGAATCGAGTGACATGATTTTATGATGTACATGTCATATAATCTCCAAAAAACAAAATAGCTCTTTTTCGCGATTACAGTACAGTATACGAAAACCAAAAGTTCGCCAATGTTGGTCTAACAAAGTTAAAAATCGCTTTAAAATAAAATAATCTCAAAATAGTCTTTGGGGTCTTTTAGAGCAAGGTTTTGTCTTTAATATAGCTACTTGGAGACCTCAAGAATGAAATTATTAAACGAGTTTTTAAGCACTGAATATACCCATTTTTAGGGTTTTTCAGACAATAAATGTTCTATAACTCGATAATGGTCAGCTTTAGAGAAAAGTTAATGGAAACCTTTTTTCAACCGAACGATTCAAAAAACCTAAACAGAAATTGTCCGGACAAAAAAATTGTTTAAACAAATTTGATCTGGGTTACCGTGCGAGAATGTTCAATCCTATAAAACGCGGTTAAAAATTATAATTTTTAGAGTCGTCAGATATCTAAATTAAAGTTAAAACCTTGCTCTACCTAGAAGAGTATTTTGAGACATGTTTATTTTAAAGCGATTTCAACCTTGGTTTTCAGGCCAAAATTGGCGAACTTATAGTTTTCTCCAGTAGGCGTGGGGAGTAAAAACGTCAAAATTATCAAGTGATAACTGAGGGACAAAAGTACGCTATGCCTAATAAACTACTAAATTCATAATTCCTGAAAGTCTGCAAGGCGGTTGTGAAAAATAATGTATACACTTTAAGATTCAACGACTTGCAACTTTTTGTTCAAGATTCTAAGAACTGCCCAATCACCCAAACATATTAAATAGTAAATCAGACTTAATTTATATCTTGTAAATTTGGTGTGTGGCGCCAGTACCATTAAATTAAAATTTCTGATTTTACATTTGATTTCATTGGCGACAGTGTTGATTAGACACAAACATACCATAAATTTTCCCAAAATCTAATGTTCACTCTATTCGTCTTTTAGACTTTTGCTTATTAATTAACACTGGTCGAAAATTTTAAAATCACGCAATAGAAGTTGGATCAAACTAAAATTCCACGAGTCTGCTATGCCAAAGGGGTTTGAAAAATTGCCTGTTCTTCAATATTGTTTAAAAAATATAGTTATGGAGTATCAGTATGGTTTTGTAGAGGGAAGATCTACACAAAACTGTTTTTATGCATGTTTTACACACGAATTTCAATAAAACTGTTGACCCTACAGATCAAGAAATTTTATTGAATAAACTCGCTAATTATGGATGAATGTGTCATTTTTGTCTTCCTACATCAAATGTCATACTCTTCAGGATCTCAAGTTGGCCCCAGACTATTCCATGTTTTTGTTAGAGATATTGCCCGCCTTTTCAAATCAAATTATTTACTTGATGCTGTTGATTTAAAACTCTTTAGGTGTGTTAGATCCGACAGAACTGTGATATGCTTCATGAAGATATAAATATTTTGGTACAATGGTATCAGTTGAGTAATTTGAAAATGAATTATAATAAATGTTCGTATATCGTTTTTACTCGCCTTAAGAACTGCTTTATGTAAACTTACATAATCAAAGATAATACACTACCTGGTGTGAATGTAATCAAAGACCTAGGCATCTACTGTTTATTAATTTAAATTACCATTTTGCCTCATTAGTAAAACAGTAATTGGAAGATGTTTGTCTGGAGCCCATCATCAAGAGATTCACAAAAAAGCCATACAAGACAAGTTTTTATGGTATCTACAATATAGATGAGGTTAATTGGTTTGTTTTCTGCTTGAAGATAAAAGAATGGACATGTGCTTTATTTTTGAATTATTAAATACCATAATTGATTCCCCCGAGTTGTGAGAAAAAATTTTTTGAGTTAATACCTGAAGTTTGAGACATAACATGTTGTGACTTTCCATGTGACAATGACAGAGGTAGCAAAAAAAAGTGTCAACATTTTACAAAGCCTCATACTCTCCAGGAAAAAAATATGCCCGATTTGAGATATGACCGGCGAAGTCAGGTTGTAGAATTTTGGTTTTGACCCTTATACATACATAAACATCATCATAAATACTGGACCTAAAGCACATTTGGGCAATCGTAGAAGTGAAAGTGCAGTGTTCAGATATCAATCACTAGAATCTCTCAAAACAAATAAGTTACTAAAAAATTAACTATGATTCACATTCGGCTGCGGCTGCCTATTATACCCCGTGCTGGGATGAAATACCTTATAATAAAGCAGCATAAAGAATATCCCGAAAATGAAAGGAATCACATTCAAAAAAATAATTGGAAGATAGTATACCATCTGTTTCAAAGTCTCGTCCGCAGTGACGATCCAAACCACGTTAGCTATGGTGTTTTCGGCGAAGAGGATGCTATAGAAGATGAGGTATTTCGTGAAGGTCGGACCTTCTACGAGTACCACGTGCGTGAACACGTAGACAGCACCGAAAATGGAGTAGAACAAGAAATTATAGAGGGCATTGTGGTCACAGAAATTGTTCTTGCTGCTGGTTAGCGAAAGCCACATGGTCATCACAAACCAATGGCCGATCAGCACCAGGATTGTCTCGGCAGGGAAGATCGTAGCTATCACACTGATGCACAAGATGCGCGAAACTGAAAACAAGAAAAACGGTGTAATTTGGGTTAGTCACTCGATCTAAGTACTGGTATACAGGGTGTTCCTTAATGATATGCGAATATTTAAGGGTGTGAATCTACATGAAAAACTAATGTTAGTTTGCTTTATAAACTATGGTTCAAAAATGTTTCCTTACAAAAACTTGGGGTTTGAAGTTTTAGGAAAAAAATGGAAATTAATTAATATTTTCAGAACCGCTTCAGATATTACACTGACATTTAGTACGTAGTGAAAGTTAATAAAGCTGCATGTTTTTCAATACAAAAATAATATTTAGCTTTAACAGTGGCGTGCGAACGGGTATTTACTTCGATATTTTTTAAGGAAAAAACGGTACGCCAATGGTTTTTGCCAAATAAAAATTACTTTTGAATGCCCCATTCAATTTAAAACAAATGATCTCTCCTGAATTGTTTTCCTTCGATGCGCCATTTTTGAGTAAAAAAATAAAAACCGTTTGCAAAATTATTATTCATTTAATTGGAAAAATTAAACACATTAAGGGTAATGAACAACAACAGCTGACAACATGAACATAACACTAAAACCAACGAAATGATTACAAAAATTGTTGAAAGGCTTCACTTAGTATGCATGCTTCCGCCCTCCTTCTCATGGAATTGCGCACTCGTTGAAATATCCCTGGAGTGTTTTTTATTCTATCGCAAGCTTCAACTATTCTTTCTCTTAATTCCTCTACAGTGTTAATGGGACTTGTATACACTAGTTTCTTAAGATAGCCCAACAAAAAGAAATCTGAACTGTTGAGGTCTGGGGACCTTGGTGGCCATTCTTGGGGCCCACCGCGGCCAATCCAACGATTTGGATAAACAGTTTGTAAATAATTACGAACCGCTACACTGAAATGGCTAGTTCACATCATGCATGTACCACATATTGTTTCTTATTACTAACGAAACATCATCAAGCAGCAAAGGCAACTGTTGTTGAAGAAAATTGAGGTAAGTCTGTCTGTCAAGTCGTCCCGGCAAGAAGAATGGACCAATAAAGTAGTTGCCAATAATTCCTGCCCATAGGTTAACCGAAAATTGGTGTTGGAAATGGGTTTCGGTTACGACATAGGGATTTTCTTCTGCCCACAAATGATTATTGTGGAAATTCTACTGGCATTTCGAGAAAAACTAGCTTCGTCCGTGAACAGAATGATTGATTCAAATTGCGGATTTTGTGTAATTTTTTGAGGATACCACTGACAAAAGGTCACACGCCTTTGGAAAATCAATGGGAAGTAACGCCTGTACTCTTAAAATATGGTAAGGATATACCAAAAAATCCACTAAAATTCTCCAAACAATTTGATGGCAAATATTTAAGTGTCTAGCGATCTTCCTCGTACTCATTTCAGGATGTTCTTCGACTTCGTGCAGCACTGCTTCCTCAATTTCAGGTGTTCTCACACTTAGATGTTCGGACAGAACCAGTTTCAATAAGACGACTGTCAAACATCTCTTAAATAAAGGGGTAAACGTAAAATTTCTGTGGTTGCCAGGACACGTTGGTATACAGAGGAATGAAGCTGCTGATATGGCAGCGAAAGCAGCAGCAGCGCAACAAAACATCGACATCCCTGAAATAAAAATGTCTGATCATAAAAACTACCTCATAAACCGTATACAGCGACACTGGCAAATTACATGGGGTAACACTGATACCCACTTAAGACAGATAAAACCTAGTGTAGGATCATGGCCACATCCTATCAGACTGCCACGAGAGGAATGGGTGCGCATACATCGCTTACGCTTTGGCCACACGCGTCTTACACATGCACATCTTTTGCTCGGAACAGATCCGCCCTTGTGCACTGGATGTAACTCTTCACTCACTGTACGCCACATTATCTGCACATGTCCGATATTGTCCCAATATCGAGTGATCTATGGACCATTTGATAACCTGACAGAGAGTCTCACACAACCAGAAAAACTGAAAAACGTCATATCATTCTTAAAAGTATCTGGTTTCTATTGGAAGATCTGACCTAATGAACTTTTTGGAAATGAACCATTTTAATTTTTGTGTATCTTATTCTCAACTGAGATTAAATGAATGTTATGTAACGATGATTTTGCATCATACCTATCTTAGCTTAGTATTGTCATCTTGAACTAAAAGAAATATGTACCAATAGAATTTGGATAAATCGAAATACTTACGTGAACGCAAACAAGATCGTGAAATGCAGATAATGACCACAAAAAAAAAATTAATATTAATGAATACAGGGTGTCCGCAAAGTTGGGGTTTTCCTTTTCAGAAACAACTACCCTTGAAATAACAAAGGTAATGTGTAGTGAAACGAGGGCGACCAAGTAAAAAAAAAATAAAGGAAAAAGTACTCACTCTCCAGTTGACGAGAAGGGCTAAGTACGTCTCTGCCTGAAATCAAAAGTTATTCACCCCATTAAGCGTGAACGTAGATTCGTCTGTCACCAATATGCACTTCAAAAAGTCCGGATTATTGTCATGTTGATACAACAACCACTCACAAAACCGCACATTTGCTGGAAAATCGTCAGGTTGAAGGGCTTGTACACGTTGGACGTTTGCCACACTTTAGTTTTTGATACTTGCACTTCTCTAGCCACGTCTCTAGTGCTTGTTGAGGGATTTTCGTCTACGCGATTCAGTAGTTTTTCCTCAGCTTGCACCATTCGTGGTTGTCTAGGCCTCCCACTGTGCCCACCTCGAAATTCCTCCAAATGGCCCGTATCCCTGACTCTCTGATACACAAATCTGTGGGGCCTTGGATGATGTCGTCTATGGAAACGATCTGCATACACTCGCGACGATTCTGTATCATTTTGAAGACATTCGCCATAAATTAACAACATATCAACGAGTTCATTATTGGTGTATGAGTGTGCCATTATTATTATTTTTTTTTTGAAACGCTATCGATTATACGGGTTCGTTACCTCTATACGCGTGACCCTTTACCGTCGGTTGAAGGTTGCAGACTGACCTGACACACTGACCCCGACACCTGACCCAGTTCTGTCGTCGGGTTCAGCTAGTAGCCGGTACCAGTCTGAGATATCGCGGGTCGCGGCTACAGGACGATATTCAGATATTTTTGATGTTGCAGAGCCCTTTATCTCGGTTCCCTTAAGACATTGGTGTATATGGTACTAAGAAAAATTGCTTATGTTTTCAAGATCTACACGTCGTGTAGAGGAAAACCCCAACTTTGCGGACACCCTGTATATGCCTGACAAATTTAGTCGTGTAACATTTCCCAGAGATTATCATTTGTTGCTAATAGAATCTAAAAATAAATGACAATAGTATATCCTTTTCGATTAATATCTGGAATTTGCATACTTAATTTTTTAAAAAAGCGACACTTACCACTTAGACATGTAAGAGATTATATATTTTATACTTTAGATTTATATATTATATTTATATATTATTGAATGCGGCTAATAACCATAGAAGTTGACGTCGTCAAAAAAAAAAAAAAAAATACGACGATGAATATTAGAAAAGGTTTGACTATCTGGCAAAGCACGATCGGGATATCTCTGGTGATAAATCCGTCTGGCTTGCTCACCATTACCGTCGGCAAGGCCATATACGTAATGCATTTCTGCCATTTCTGCATTTGAATAATTCACCATTATTAACAAGATTGTAAAAACTAAATAATGAAAATATGTCACAGCGAACAGATTTGAATAACAGAGACTTGTCAAATGTCAAAAGCCACTGATATATTCCAGAGCAACTAGATATTTATTGCTAAATTGCATTCTTCAATTATTACATTAATTTTCTCAGACAATAGAACGGTTTTTATTTTTTTACTCGAAAATAGCGCATCGAAGGAAAGCAACTCAAGAGAGATCATTTGTTTTAAATTGAACCGAGAATTCAAAAATAATTTTTATTTGGCAAAAAAACATTGGCGTTCCATTTTTTTCTTAAAGTCAATACCCGAACGCACGCCACTGTTAAAGCTAAAAATTATTTTTGCATTGAAAAATATGCAACTTTATCAACTTTCACTACGTAGTAAATATCAGTGAAATATCTGAAGAGATTCTGAAAATATTAATTAATTTCCATTTTTTTTCCTAAAACTTCAACACCCCGAGTTTTTGTAAGGAAACATTTTTGGACCATAGTTTGTAAAGCAAACTAACATTAATTTTTCATTTAGATTCAAATCCCTAAATATTCGCATCATGTATATGTTTATACACGGTGTCCCAAAAAAAGTTAATATTTGTTTAGTGTCCTGCTCTTAGGAATCTATTTATGCGTTTCTCGGCATGACACTATTACTCGAGAAAATAAACCCAGTTATATGGCGGTTTAGCACGTAATTTGTTATCAGTTTCGTTAGTTTGTTATCTGGCGTGTTTGAAATGCGTGTCTGTGACGAATTTAATAAAACAAACATTGAAATATAGTGTAATATGCAGTGGTGGGTTGTTCAAGCAATAACAACAAGAAAAGCAAACACGTTTCGAATTGGCGTACATTTACCCTTAACACTTAAATATCTCCTGTTAAGAGGCTTCAAGACATTAATCTCAGTAAAACCCATTTTAAACTTCTATTCATGTTATCTAACTACTTGAATTAGTATTGTTTATAATCAATACATTAAAGGACAAGCAAATTTGGGTAATTGATATTTAATTACTTTGTTTGAAATACGTTATTGAAATTCTTATCCAAAGTCCACAATTGATCAGTGAAACGAACGCTTCGTAATATTTTGTTTGTACTAAATAAATAGTGATACCAATTTGAAGGTAATGTCCAACTACGCTTCAACAGCAGTTACTCGTCAATTTTACACACGCTTCTTTCGTAATAAGTTGAACTGAAAAATATATATAAAAAAATGATGCAAGAATTGATATTACTAACAGTAGCTGAAGTAAGCCGGACCAAATCACTCCACCGAGTACCCGGAACCTTGCATTTTGAAAATAATAGCACTCGGAGCATCTCTAATCGCTATACTTTCGTCCAAAAAATAAATTCATCCAATAGAATGAATTGCATACTTAAAAGATGAAATCAAAAAATACAGTTAGTTGTAAAACTGTTCATTTTATATGTTGGTATAACATAACTGCTGATGTTTCTAAAGGCATGTCAAATCTCCAGTTACTACTAAAGACTGGCATTGACACTCATCTCATACTGATTGAACGTTTTGCTTATACAGTCTTCGATTGTCATGCACGATGTATTTGTTTTATTCCGTCTTTTTTCAATCTACGTTCTTTGTTATTATTCCATTTTGGTGATAGTTAATTGCAATTACCATGTGCTATTTTAACGAGTTATGATGTCAGAGCAGGTACCTTGATCAGTCATAGATTGCCTACTAGTCCTTTTTGCAGCAACTTTTTTTTTATTTTAGTACATTTGAGCAATTCTTATGGTTTTTGTACTGATAGCTGCAAATAAATCCTATTACTATTATTATGTAGTATGCATGGTACCAAATAGTCCGTTTTCGTTGTCCCGTTCCGTCAATTGCTTGGTTCAAGTAAAAATAATTAGCTTACAAGTAAAACATACAAGTAGCATGAGTACCTATGCCAGCCTTACAATTGTTCTTAAGACGATAACTCGCCGTAGTTCGTTTGTTTAGGCAATCCGCAGAAAACTTAAGATAATTTCAAAATTTTATAATTACCTGTAACTAAAAAATGCCACATAAACTGTACAATAGTCCCAGCCCAAGAAATGTTGTGTTTTGTCTTCAAGGCCACCCGTAACAATCGTTGGTAGGAGGCCATAGACCAGGCCATACTAACAAAGGAACTCCCGATACTTAGCAATTGATGAACGACTGAAAAGAAAACAAGAAAAATTACTACTTCAATCTTCCACTAGGTGGACTAATTCAGCTCAATCATCATTGATTGTCAACCTATCAAGTTTGATCAGGTCCACTCAGTTTGATAGTGGGCAACTAGGTATTCAAGATATTTATAAAATAAATTGAAAACATCATGATTGTGATGTAAAATCAAATATTTTGCGTAATCAAGTTATCGTGATTTGTCAGAGGGGTGCGTTTGACCTTAGCTCTTGTGTCATAGTGTTTGTAACTCTGTCAGGTCTGATAACCCAGAAACCAGATAATGCTAAGGAAGAAGAGGAGAGAAGGAAGAGGGAGAACAATCTTTTCAGGAATCACTCAACAAATGTTGATATGGTTCAAAAAATTAGGTGTTTTGTTAAAATGTTCCAATTTTGATTATTCTAAATTCACGAATTAATTTTGATTACAGTGCGAGCCGCGGCCTTTTGCGTTCGCGCAATTGCTCGACGGTGGAGACCACCGACTCGCGGAACACGGGGTTGTTGTGCGATTCTGCTTGGCTATAGTGCAGCTGCGCCTGTTGAATAATTCAGTCCCTTAGGTCAGGCATATGAGGTCTCTGATACTCTTGATACTTCCCCCACTGTACTTTGCAGCATATTGTGGACTAGGTCACTGGGTCATCAATGTAATCAATGTAGTATCGTCAGCACAGTTGCTGGGGCTTGGGATGTCATGTATGTACAGTGAGTACAGGATTGAATGGACAGTGTTATCGACAGAATGTTGCCAGTTTGACTCCGCGTTTTATAAGCCAAAAAGGGAAGCTCTATTGTGCTTAAGCATGAGGCCCGCATGCCACACCTTGTCAAATGCTTTTGAAAAGATGCCAGGATGAAACCTCTGGTTACTTGTTCCACCAGCCTAGTCGCCTGTAACTCTGTACTATGCTCAAACTGAAAGCCAAATTGCACGTTAGAAATCACATGGTGATCTGATGAGAAATTCTCAAGGTGACATACAATTTTAGTAAGCTTATATGGAGTTGACAGCAGACTAGTTGGAGGATAGGATTATCGGGAAATATCGAACTCCAGCGGTGTTTCACGCGCATTGGTAATGGGTGCTTAATGATTGCCACAAGATAAGGACTTCCAGGAAAGTAGCTTCAACGCTGTATTAGTAGTTTGATCCGCCCAAAGTGCTTTATGCACCTTGAGGTCTTTAATATGACACTGAAGCTCTGCTGGTGTGCAATGCGGAATCTCAGGAGATTCCTATGATGTGCTATGCAGAGGTTCAGTTGAATAAGCTTCTGAAGAAGAGCTTGATGAAAATCACCAACGATAGCGCGACTGCTACTGACGCGATTGGCCGTAAGATATCTCATGACAGAATGTTATACAGGGTGACTTCGAAGTTGAGTCATTTATTTTAACAGTGAGTAGATCTGATCAAAAGAAATGTTTTTTTCCTTTACCATTTTTCTGGTAAAATTAAAGTAACAAAGTTATAGCCCTTTGGAAGTTAGTACCGCCCTGTCTCAATCATAATATTATGTGCTCGTGTTTGACAACAACGGATATAATCCGCCTTATCGGTTCATCGCATCGGAAACAAAAAAGCGAAAGAATTTGGAACGACGTTTTTACAATTATTTTATTCCGTTGTATACAGTCAGTGTCAGTCGGTAACGCGTGAGTGAATAGTGGTGTCTGTTGCGTGGCTCAAACGAAATAAAAAATGGCACATGTTTATGCGGATCGGTTTCCCAATCGAGTGCAACCAACCCCTCGTGCCTTTGTTAATGTAATACAACGGGCTCGTGAATCAGGTGACTTAAGACCTCACAGGCGACGGCAAGCCGGTGCTCCAAGACCTCACGATCAAATACAGGTCCGCACTGAAATACTTGTCGGGAGGATACTTTATAAAACAAGGTAATCATTTTTTTAATTTTTTTTTTATTTTTACACACATATTTTGGTTTATCTTCCTTCTACAATCATTATCTGAAAATTAATGACTCAACTTCAAAGTCACCCTGTATAAGCATTATACGTTCTTAAAAGAATTGCCCCAGAAACATTTTGATCTTCCATTCGTCAGGTCTCGCCACTTGTGGTATGATTACAGAATCCAAATGGTACAACCTAAGCTTATTGTGAAGGGCTAGAACTTACGTGTAAAGGTACTCCCATCAATCTCTTTCCCCCGACTATGGAAAATAATGGAGAGCTGCAGCGTCTGCTGTGGCGCGGCTTCTAAGAAGCACTCCAGCACCCTCAGCAGAGCCACATCCGAGTCTTCCTTCACCATCAGATCATAATATTTTCTTTGGTTTTCTACATCTTTGTTTTTCTCTGCTTTCTTTGATTTTATCGCATACTGAAGGGCATCAAAGTACCTTAGTACTGGGGCAAGTTGGAAAAGTAGTACCACTATGCAGCAAATACGGCGTTTCGTTAAGCGTTTTGTTAATGTAGTACCTCTGAAAATATTCAACATGTATCCTGTTCATTATAGGCTTGTTATAATTGGAATTGATCTACAGGGTGTTTCTTAATTAAATGTCAATATTTGAGGAAGCGATTTTTGATTCCATTTTAAGAAAAAAAAACTTCATATGAACGTATGTCCTAAATTTCTAGACTTTTAAGGTGCAGGGTGGTAAAAGTTTTTAATATATGCCACTCTAGTGACTTTTCTAATGATACAAAAAAAATCATTTATGCGTAAATTTGATCACATGATTTTTTTTAGCCTTCCGCTAGATTTTCACCTCAAAAAATTAAAGTTATTTATCTGCATGGTTATATAGTTATATTAACAATATTGTTACTATCATACAAATAAACGATTTTTTTTTTTTAATGAAACGACCATCAGATTGCCAAAACTTTGTGATCAAATTTGCTTAGAAATAATTGGGGAATTCAAGGATAATTTTTAGTTTAAGAGAAATGAGTAGTTTACAATAAATGTCATCTAAAATAGGCAGGAAAAATTCTGTACGAATGCCACCAGTACAGATTAAAAGAAATGTTGTACATTAAAAAATGCCATTTGATACATAATACATGTGTCCAAATTTAACAATTTAATTAATTATTTATTTTTATAAACCTTACCACCCTGTATCTCTAGACTTAAGATATTTAGAACATACCTTTATACAAAGTTTTCTTCTTAAAATGAACTCACAAATTGCCCCCTTGAATTTTGGCATTCAGGCAGTCATAAATTGATGTTCTAAATGCAAGAGGATTGTAATGAAAAATAACTTCTAACAATCTCCCTACACTATATATAATTAATTTATTAGTCATTCATGCCACACTATGAACAAGACAGCAGTCATACTGGTGAGTTCTCACAATAATATTGAGATATAAATATACGCATGACAGGTTCAACGGGCAAGCCTAATGTGTGGCACCTCATGGAGAAAAGCAAAGTTCTGATTTATTGGTGGAAAAGAGCTGCTACAATTGAAGAAGCATGTTTATGTTGAGCCATATCACAAGCCAAAGCTTGCCAAAACCATTGGCTTCTTAGCAATTAAAATTTAATGTGAGCCTGGTCACCTCATACTAGACAAGGTACACAACTGTGTCTTAGAAACACTAAACTACACTACAACTACATTGGCATTGTTGAATGGAAAGTGTTTATAATGTTCACAAGGCTAGCTTTTAAAATAAAAAGTAAGGTTCCAAAAAAGATGTTCAACAAATGGCAGTATATATCAGAAAGGTTCCCTATCCCACTTTTAAATAGGTAGAGATCATTTTTATTTTACGTTTTTGAACAGATCTAGTTGTTGCTGATAAGCTACTTGTCTCTTCTTTCTATGTTAAAAGCAGGTATGGATCTCTACAAAAATGTATCCAGGACTAGGAACAAAATAAAAATAATATGAAAATATATATATGAAAGTCCCTGATGGTGATAACACTGTACCATTTTAATGTGAGCAAGTTCTAAGTTTAATAACCCTTTAAATCAATATGTCTCATATTTGTGTGGAGTACATTAACAGCATAATGTGATTATGGAAAACTCTTAAAATATTTACTGTATAATAAAGTCCCAAATCCAATTTAAGTCATAACTTACCTGTTAGTATTTTCATGGTCTAGCACATACATCCGAATACTGAAAGCAGTATTTATCATTGCTGGTATTATAATAAAGGCCACAGTGGCACAAAAATACCCCAATTGTGCACTAGCATAATATCTGTATGCTATGTTACAATCAAAGAACACATCCACTATGTGACTGATAATGGATATCACAAACCCTGCTATGTCCCAGTTTGTGACTCTGTCCTTTGAAGGGATCCTATCCACATCATCCCTTTCAGTATCACACACTTTATTTTGGTAAAGGATCGTCATTTGGAAGGTCATTCGCACCTCCCAAGATTCAACTTTGATCTCAACGATATTTTAATTACATTACTAATAGCCTAGTATTGTTTTTCTTTTGTGAATGTGGCCTTTGTGATGTCGAGGGCTTTGTTTCACTGTTCGCAATCTTCATCTGGTCAATGTGCTAAAATTACATTTATAATTTAAGTGAGGTCAGTTACACTTTACACTGCTGATACCGTGTAGAAATTATGTAGCAGATGATTGTTACAAAAATGTTACAAAATAAGTTCATAACCCTATAAAAATTGAACTTGTCAAAACGTTGTCAAACTTCTGCCACGGATCCTATCCTACTCGGTACGTAACGAGTTGACCGTTTGTAAAAGAGAAATATAATCCCTTTTATATGCGTCATGATATACTCGAACTCTATAACGGACAGAAATACTCGTCTGCCATGTTATGGTATGTGTCTAACGCGACCATTCACCACAACCTGGATATTCCTTAATTCCTTTCTTGTCTCAATTCATCAGACAAATTGCAAGTAAAAATTACGAACATGCAACTTTACATTCAAATCATTTAATAAGAGATGTGGTGGCATCTGTATAAACACAAGGGACCTACTTTACATATATTGCTCTTTTCATATAAGTTTCATAATCACATAATCTAACTTTGGTATTTTTTGTTAAAGGGATTCGTTGTTCTGCCAGTTAAATCCTCAGTAATTTTTGGGCAAAAGACCCGCGACCTACTCTGATGAGTAGAAGAAGTCTAAGTCAAGTCAAGGGCAGAGGAAGACGGCAGATCAGAACAAAAAATTTAGCTTGTCACATAGGCTTGAGGCATACGACTCTTTTCTCTGAGCTCGCTCATTTCGTTCATCTCTCTTTAGTGTGTCGTTCGTTCGGAGTCGTTCATTTGAACGACACGATTACCGACCGCCCTCGAAGCTGTCGAGAGTATTGTGTTGCCTATAGTAACGACTCACTGAGTCAGAGAATTATACATCAGACTATGAAAATTAAATGAACGCTTGGGTTGCCGATGTTATTGTACATATTTATTTAAGTATTAATATTTTTGGTTGAAATTGAATATAGCGAATGTATACTGATTTCCGAAAAAAGAAGGGATAATGTCGTCCGGTTTTGATGAATTACCGAATTCTGAATCAAAATACAATGTTTGCTCTCAAATCCCATCATTTCAACGTATATTTTAATGAGATATTTCAAAACAAAACAATTGAGTTCCCTAGATAGTGTGTGTACTGTTACCACGTTCCACGTTGTCAGTTCGCAGTTCATTTGCTGTATAGTGCATACTGCAGAGGTTGACAGTGGCGCTGTGACTGGCGCTGCAACGGCTGCAGCCTGCAGCACGCTGCAGTGGTACTGCGGGTGAAATGACACATTTTAGTCAAAAATATCGAAAATTAGCTGTAAATGGCAATACGACCAATTTAGAGGTCCTAAAACAAAGTTCAAGTCATATAGAATAGAGCGATCGGGCGATCCCTTTTATTTAAATAAAACTAATATTGTGGATTTTTGTGTTTCGAAGGCATTCTCCAAGAGAATAATGAAAATTTTGGAAAATATCATTTTTGACTCAAATGTGTGCCGAACGAATTGTCAGAACACAATTTGACGTCAATTTTGGACAATGTTACTACGGAATAGTCACATATGACAGGGAGTATTGTTTTCGAATGACATGACTAGCGAGAAAATGGAAAAGTTGCCAAAACTTCAAAATTTACATTTTTGCTAAACCTTCAAAGTTTGAGCACTTTTCCAGACTGAACCGTACGACTTGGGACCCTGAAATTTCGCAAAGCTTCATAGCTCTTTAGCCCAGTCTCAGATATGGCCTGTCATGCCAGATCATGGAATTATAGTTTTGACTCATATTTATATATTAGTCATATTCCACACACTTCATACATTTGACCTTAAAACTTGGAATTATAGAGAAATATCTTCAACACAATAGATCGCAACGTTGCCAAACGAGTGGGGACTATGGACCAATTGATTGAGCCTATTGACTGACTTGATCCACTCAATTTTTTCATTATTCATGTTCGTAGCTAACTTTTATTCTCAGAGGGATTAACTTCTGCCGAACATATCACTGACTGATGATACTTGGAGCTATTTTTTCTTTGTGGATCGAAACATGTTCCTCGCTTTACAACCCCATTATTCTTTTTTGAATATCCATTTCCTGTGGTAAACTGTTTTCCTTTGAAGAAACTAAAAAGCAATACTTTCGAATCAAGACATGATTACAGTTGCGCTGACCTCAGTGTGTGCAATGAGTGACAAAAAATGAATTGCATTTTTTTCTTTGCTTCTTCTACATATAACAAAATAAGCTTTAATCTTAGCGCTCTAAGGATTTTCATGTTTTTATGCTCTAAAAAACATATAGAAAGGTTTGTATCTATTTATCGTAAGCCTAAGCAATTCTCGACAATGTAACAAAAATATATTAGTAATTTTGTTTTTTGGAATATTCCATGGATACACAACATTTTTCTAATTGCTAATTTCAAAGTTTGAAGGTATTACAGATATCTAATAGTGAAAACAGGAGATGAAAAATGATTTTTCCATTTTCAACCAGATTACAGGATGTTTTGATACAAAAATTTTGCTGATTTCTTTCAAATTTCGACAAAAACCGTTTTGAGAAGCCCGAAATTTTTTCCTTGCGCTGTTCCGTTGCTCCTAAAGTTTTTCGGCTAGAACACCTGAAAACTAGAATCTTAATGCTTTTTTCAAAGTCTAATTACGACCATTTCTCATTGAAAAACAACCAGTCAAAAGTTACTGAAAAATTTGTTTTTTTTTCTTGCTTCCTTAATTTTTTTGAGTAGTGTACGTTCTTAGTGTTTTCAGTTTTTTGTGAACTAGGAGTGCTAAAACCATGAACGGACAGTAAGGGCTATTTTAGAAGACATAATGCATAAACGATCGTATATTAAGTTATATCTATTTTGGAAGTAAGAAATCTGAAAGCCCTTTGACAAATCCTTTTTTGATAAATCCGTGGTGGGAAGTTTTCAAATGAGCATTATGCAGCTGTCATGGAAAGAAACATCGATGACGACGGCGACGTGCTGAGTACGCTCGCGGAAGATGATGATCCTATCAAATCGATAATAATTACCTAATTGCTCTATGAATATGCCAGTTTCAATTTTTCAAATGCGGTTTGTTTATAAATTTGGTTGACCAAGACGCCACGCGACGCCTGATATGGATACTGATTCACATAGTCCCCATACCCTTAGTTCATCAACAGTGTTGCCACAGCGTTGTGACCAAATTACTTGCAAATGCCAGACAGTTTTACAAGTTCAAAGTGTTTTTATTCGTTGAGTAATGACAAGTATCGAAACCTTCTGCAAGTTCAATTCTATTGCTGAATGAATTTTTTTTGAACCTATGCTATGAATTCCCATACCGAGCAGACCCGGCTTCTATGCGACAGAACGTTATGACTCTAAGCACTTTTATAAATTCCCAGTTTTATATATGGTTTTGTATAGGATAAAATACTTTTTTGCCTATGCATACACTCATCTCATCAAGTGGAAAAAATTTTTTATTATATAAATATATTTAATGATTATTTGATCTAAAATTACATCATCATTAATAGGATAGGTACAATTTTCATTTTATCAACTATTCATTAGGGGAAAGTGGTTTTTTAGTGACTGCATTCGCACTCGGGCGAGGGAAACCCATAGAAAACCTCAACCGTCACTGCTAAGATCAATTGTATCAGGTAAAGAAAAATCAAGTCGTTCCGTAATTCTGGGTTCATTTGCACCATCGCCAGCATGGCACAGTTATTAACCTAAAAAAAAGTAGCATTGAAGTAACGGTTCATATGAGGGCTATTTTTTAAGTAATAACCGTTTTGTAATCAGAGAAATTTTATTTATGAATGCAAATTGTATCATCCTGTGAAAAAAATCGAAAAAACAATGCAAAGTAACAAAAAACATTCGTACAGTTGGAAAAATCCTCGTCTTCAACTCGGATTTTCGTTGCCACTAGCACTCGTGCTTCTGGTAGAATATTTCTTAGCAGCGTGTTTTTTCGATTTTTTTTGACAATTTGATGATAACCCCCATACTTCTCTGGCCAATCGAAACCGCATGTGTGTTGAAAAAAAATCTTTATTTAGTCTAGTCCGAAATAATTGTAAGGTCTGGTGTTACTGGTGCAAATTGATCAAGGGGGTATTTAAAACGCATAAAATGGATACGGAAAACGTTTTATTTGACAACAAAGAATGAGGAAAGGTGTTTTTTGGGATTCAATCGAAAGTGTTGACATGAACGAAAAAACTTTCCATATAAGATTCTTACGTATTTATGAGATCTACAAAATGAAACTACACGTGAAATTATCCGACTAATAGAAAAAATGTTAGGGCCGAAAAACGAGGCAAAATTCAGGTTTTGGCACTTGTTGGTAATGCGACGATAATTTCACGCAACTACTTGAAATTCTTCAAATCCGTAGGATTCATACTTCTAAATAACAACAACAAAATTAGATTATATGGGTCAGGTAGTTTTTTGAGAATTCCTAGTTGTTTATCCCAAAACACCTGTTCTCCGGCCAGCATTACTAGTTTATTGAGCAATATACATCCTGTGGTTTTCATATCGACTATTTCCCTCATCTTCATTTCTACCAGTTACAAATGTGCAATTTTGGATTACAAATGATTTCTAGATGGAAAAATAAGTAAGACAGCACCTGTCAGCAGTTTTTTCGAGCTTGCCCGCGGCAAAACATGACAGCTGTTGTCACCAAAAATTACAATACCTTTGATATTCACGGTGCAATTGGTTCTTACTTTAAAAACGCCCCTCGTAATTCACTGACTTCTTTGATAAAGGTGTTAGAAAAATAAAATTTGGTGAAAGCTTTCTTCTGTGGCGCCGCTGCTTTCTGCAATAGGTTTCAAAAGTTATACGAAAAATAGACGGAGATATTTTAGAGGGTGTTTCCTTGTTAAAAATATTTATAAAAATTAATAAACCAATTCTGTCCAGTGACATGCAATGAAACGGTTTATATTTTTTTTCTCGAAAACGTGATATACGAAAAAAATACAAGAGGCAAGGAAGTTGTATTTTTAGATGCTTAATCAAGCAACTAGTATTACAGTTACAAAAAAATCAGTGGCGTATATTTGTTTGCCAATAATATTCGCTAAGGTGCCCCCGAAACGTCACTGGACTTAATAATTTCTATCTATTTAGGGCTAAATGAGTCTCTTAATACAACAAATAACACTGTCAAATTTCAATAAAATCGAGTAAATACTTTTTGAGGTATTAATACAAAAATCATTAAAATTTTTCATATTTTTTAAAAAGGAATCACCCTCTGAAATATCTCTCTCTATTTTTCGAATACCCTGTATTTCCTGATAAGATTGACTTATCGGGTAAGAGGTCAGTGAAACATAAAGAATAAATAAGTTCAAGATTATGTAAGAAATACCCCTCTTCCTCATTTCAATTATCAATTCAATTTATGTTCGTTCTGCATGTATCAGCCTGCAATCATCTTCAAGGGCGTGAAGAAATATAACTTTTGGCATCATTATGTTACTTTCCCAAATATGTCCCACAATTTCTTCAAACGTATGGAAATCGTGAACGTTTTTAGAAGTGTTTGCTTGGAATCTGGCTGCAAATAGTTCGTAAAAATTCATCAATATATTGTCAGTAGACCGTACTACTATTATCCACACATATCTATCTGCAAAGAGAGTTCACGTAAGTACATTTAAATAACACCTCTGCTTATTTTGAAACATCAAGAAGGTTGAATCTGTATTTCATGGAAAATAGCATAAATTTAAGTACAGGTTTGAGTGGAAAGCGTTTGGCCTTTTTAGGGTAAGTTTCGAAAATATATCTCTTGGGAACGTTTCCAAGATCCTCATGAGTTTTATATATGCTTCAGGGATTCGTGAAGTTCAAAACCGACCTTCTTGATGCCGTACTCTCCAATGCTTATTCTGAAAAAAATTTCGTTTGATTGCTGTCTTCATATATTGATGTATAAATCGGGGGCTTTAATCATTCTTAACATGCTTTAATTGTTCCTCTTCACTCAACTATTGTATGCCCATGAAACAATCATCCAGCTATCCAGGCAGAACATTTTTTAGGACAGCTGCCATTATCACGCTCGGGAGTGTCTATAAATTTTACCATTTCTGAAATTTGGAGTGTCCCCCTCCAAAGCTCGATAAAAATATTTGGGCTATGAATCTGAAAGAAAACCTGAAAATTTTAGGACAGTAATTCTGTAAAATACGTAAATATAAGAAATGCGCAATCACATCTTAGCTAAAAATAGATATGTCCGTAAAATATGCACCTAAAAAAAGTAAATACCAAATGAGAGTTAAAATTAAAATTATAATGACTACGTCATTATCATCAATATTTATCATAGTTCATCACACTTTCTGAAATACGGAATGTTCTCACTCTCTCTTAAAAGCTGAAACAAACTAAGAATAAAACGATTTTAAAGCATAAAAAATACCTAAGAATAAGAACCATTGTAGTTGTAAATATATTTTCTCAATAAATAAAGGGGTTTCATCCAGCTGTTGATAGTAAAATAGAAACAGTGAGTACCAAATATTCGTAAGTATTACCAGAACTACTACTACTACTGCTACTGCTAATACAACTACTACTACTACTACTACTACCTTCCTATCTAGTTACTTATCATCTACGGGCACACTTATGAAACCTGAACTTTTCACATATCTCATCCCTCAGAAACACTGGACCATTTTATGTCAGCCATGTGTTTTCCAAGACTCTCCGAAAATGATTAACCACATGTATCGCGTAACATTTCTTCACAAAAAAGTAATAATTGTATTCCCTCGTTGTGGCATCATATCGCAGATGCCCAACCAAAAAGGGGCACCATGTCTAAGGGAAGGAAATCCCAAATACACTTTCATTTCAGCAAGTTATTACCATTCCCACTATCACAGTTTGGGCAGAAGAAGCGTCTCCGCATGCGAACGGCTATAAAGCTTGCTTCTATCTAAAAAACAAGTCATGCTGGTATTACTTTCGTAGTTTAATTGATTCCATTGTATTGTACTCATGTTTTCGAATATCTGGTTAAACAAATGAATATACATAAAATAGTTCGCTTTAATATATTGACTCCTGTTATAAAACCTGGTTTGCATGCACATGGAAAATATCGCTTGCACGTCTCGCAGTACGAGAAAAAATTTTGATAAATTGTCAAAATATATTACTCAGAAGCCCTATTGATGGAAACACATTTACCTCGAATGTACCCCCGCATGCGCAAGGGCATCTGCACCCCTCGATGTGCCCCTGCGTAAATGAGCAAGAGCATGTTGTCTGTATCCCTCGCTGTGCCCCCACGTCGCAGAGTGCCCAAACAAAATTCGTTAACATTTCTGTAGCTACTCGCTACTACCGACCACTTATTTGGAGTTTCTGAAGCGTACGTTTTATATGATTCTTCCGATTCTCTCTACTTTCTAAGTTTCCAACCGTGTGATAGCGTTTTGTTATTATTTTTCCTGACTTTTCTACCGAACTGACGACTTTTCTTAGAGACTCCTAACTATCTAAATGGGGCACCCTGTCTGGGTGCAGCAGGTTTTATAACCTCGCAGCTCTCGGTCGTAGTCCCCCTGTAAGCCCGACATCAATAAGAAAACCCTAAATGCACTTACATTTTAGCAAACTGCTCTAGTCCCTGGACCAAGTATAAACAAAATGAGTATACGAGTACTACGTTGTTAAATCTATCACTCTGACTCTTTGGGAAGGAAATTCGAGTACGTTTTCGCATGCTATGAAAGCTTATAGCCATAAAGGACGAAAAAGAAGCAAAAAGTAGCGTTTTTTTTTTTAACTTAACACCCTATATAAATAAAATAGTTCGACATAATTATATTAGCACATTTTATTAAAACTGGTTCACACTCACATGGAAAATACCCCTTGTATATCCGTGGAGGTCGTAGTTACTAACGATGAGCGACTGCCAATAAATTATCAAAATATGAAAATGAAAAATTGCCGTAAGACAATAAATAATCACTTTATTTTCCTCTATCCTTGTCCTTATGGAGCATTTTGGCAAAAGAAAAATGAATTTTTCCGAATATTTCAGAAACCACTATTTAGCGACAATCTTAGAGAAAGCTATATTTTTATTGTTTAACGGTATAAATCATAAAGACAGGTAGTTCCATAAGGAAAAAACTTTTGGGTTTTTGTAGCATAGTTTTATTTACATACGAGGGATGTATTTTAAGTTTTGCATATAGAAATAAAACAACACGGTAGGTATTTTTAAATGACTTTATTGTTTTTCGAAGTATTCTCCACGAAGATTAATACACATCTGGCTGCTTTCTGCTCTTCAGTCAACAGGTGGGGTATCCAACGAGAAACTAATTTTCTTACTCCTAATTCTTCATGTAAAATTTTTTGAATTGAGGTCTTTGAGATCTTCAAGGACGCCTCAATCTCGCCATATGTCACATGTCTATCTTCAATGATGAGTTTGCGCACAGCATCGACGTTTTCCTGGGTGACTGCCGTTTTTGGTGCACCCACCCTGGGATCGTCGCTAAGACTCACCCGTCCACGTTTGAATTCTCTAAACCAACGGGAAATTGTCGACTAATGTGGCGCTTCGTTGCCGAAAACAGACAGTAACTCAGTAAGGCATTCTTGTTGCGAAATTGTCTCTGAAAGTTGTAATAAATGATGGCGCGAAAATGTTCTCGGTCGAGTTCCATTTTTCTAATGACTTGTAGTGAGAACACTGCACGTATTGTTGTGAAAGTTTACTATAGAGTGAGGTTAAGATTCAGTACTTACGTTCGATCCGCGCGGCCTACTATGTTTCTATATGCAAAACTTAAAAGACATCCCTCGTACTCTCTTTTACTACTGTTTATTAATCATCCTAATATCGCATAAGGTCTACTAAGGCAGATCTTCCGTGAGAGAACCGTTACAATCGTGTGACAACACAAATATAGGCTGTCCCAGAAATAACACACCAGAGTGGCATGGAAGGTAGATTGGCTTCAGATCAATCAGGTAAAATCAACATGACCTTAGTGAAAGTTTTCTAGTTTTCGAAATATTGACACTGTTTTTTCATCACTATCTTTTGCTCCTTTTTTGCCTTTTATGGCTATAAAGAAATTCTAACTCACAATTTATTCCTGCGCTACCATTAATAGTAGTTTGAGATAACCAAGTATTCATTTCATTGAAAACTAGGACGGTATATATTCTAAAAAAATAAATGGTTACATTTTGTTTCAATGTGTAATGCTCTTTTAAAAATAGTATAACATTTGTAGGTTCTTTCTACTAACAATTGAATAACCCCTAGTTTTATCACTGAATTCGTAATACTTGCGAAATATGCAAATAAAAGATAAGTGCAGCCGTCTTTTTTTACCAAATCACTAGGGAATGAAACGACCTAAACATATCATTGTAATTTAGAACAGCTACTTGTGTTTAGTGCTACGCACGTGTAATAAGAAAGACTTGAAAGTGGGAATATCTTTAAAAATAGAAAACGTTTATATCATCTTGATTTTATCTGATTGATCTTAAGCCAATCTAGCACCCATGTCACTCTGACGTGTTATTTCTGGGACACCCTGTATAATACGATTGAAGTGTTTATCGGCCTACACTTGCGACACGTTACGTTTTCAAAATTCTTATTCACCCTGTACATTCGAAACTAAAACGAAAGGGCATAGAATTAGTTCTTGATCTTTTAATGAACATACGTCAAAAAAGAAAGTTCCACTTAGAGAATTAAAGAGTGAAGTACATATAATATTGCCAGAATATTTGAAAATAAAGATCTGGGATTTTGGGCTTACTGCCAATGATAAACAAAGTCCTATAGGACTTTGACAAAGAACTCTCTTTCTTTAGTTCGCACTTTTGCTACTACGTAGTAGATGCAAGCCCAGATACAACATGAATATAGTGCAATGGATGGCAAATCTTCTAAATTCCTCCTCTTAAAAATATCGGTTGTATAGAGGTATTTATTTCTTACAAAAAATTGTAAACAACTTTATATACGAGAGATAGAATATGAACACGTAATACAATCGGTATTTATGTGCATTAATCTCTTTTTCTTGCAAGTTTTTGTACATGATAGTGTGCTACTTATTATGTATTTACAGTTACTATAGACGAGGCGAAAAAATTCGTATGATAAATTTTCCATCTCGATTTTTGAATGAATCATGAGGTTGCCCGGAGTAACTCGCTGCAAAGTGTAAACAATTGCAAACTACAAAAAAAACATCTTTATGGCCCGTAAAAAGTGATTTTAGATGCTTTGGATCATTGTGAATAAAAATAGTTTCACTCTAAAAGGGTCGTTTTCGATTATGATCGATTGAATATCTAAAAAACCCTAAAAATGTTTTCTCATGTTACTCAATTAAACTTCAAACCTTCTCCGACTTGGCGTATTTTTGAAATGCTGTTATTTCATTGTTAATAATAATAACGTGCATTGGAATACGCATTAGCACCTCGCGTTGCTAACAATTAAGTAATAATACTTTAAGATATACTAATCTTGAAATACTCCTCGGAGTTTTGAAGGAAAAGGTGCGAGTGAAATGAGTGGAACAGATACCACAATTTTGCGGTGATAACTATGACATATAACAGCTGATTCGTGACGTCACGGATCTTATAACCAAACTGATAACTACACTCGCTTGAACGGATTGGTAAATACCAACCCAAAATGGTAAATACCATTTCCATTTGGTTATCCGCTTGAATTTGATTATAAAACATAACCTCAACCGGTAGTATTTTGATGGGAAAACTTTGAATACTGATGCTAAAAAGAATAATAATTGATGTTCGTAGTCATCTTTCGACAGAATTATCGTTTTATAGCATGTCTTCTAAAGGAAAAAGTAAATCCAAATCCATAAAAAAGGATGAAAGTGCGCCAAAACCAAAGGTGTGCGTGTGTTTATAATAGATATACGTGATATGACGGGTAAAAATTTATTTATATTACTAATTATACTGTTCTAGGAAGAAAACAATGTCATATCGTTAGACAAGTCAAATAATATTATTGTTCAAATATTAGCCAAGCCTGGTGCAAAGCAAAATGGAATCACTGGTGAGTATTTAATCTTCAATTTGACAAGGATTGGTTGCAAATAGTTTGAGTCAGTAGCTGATTTTCTTTGTTTGAGCAAGGGTAAGGCTGTAATATCCATTGTTGGGTAGAAAAGCTTGACAATATTGACCTGTCAGCCTTTCCTGCCCCTGAGTCATTTTGGTAATCGTAATGCTTGCAACATTTCTTTGTGGTGGGTAGAATTGCCTTAAGTTTTCATACTAATGGTGTGAGTAATTCATTCGGCGTCATACATATATATTTGTTCCTCTGTATATTGTATATGTACAGTCGAGAAAGTTGAAACCTACTATTGGTTCTTTAGACCTGTTTTTGTAAACCCATACCTTGTTAAGTATCATTTTCCTCAGTATCGGTTAAACATCAATCAATTTGCCATTGCTTACGTTTGTCAAACTTTTTGTAAACTCTTTCATACTCTCTTTAAGTAGCTGCCAAAACAAGCATATTCTGTGAGGAAATGTGCAAGATAGTAATCTGTCCACACCACTTTCTTGTTAATTCCAATATATTTATATCTAGATTCCAGAATCAGGTTTCCAATCCATGCACCATAACCAGTTGCATCCCATCTCTCCTGCCACCTAACAAAAAGTACCCCTCTTTCAAAGTCTCTAGCTTCAACAGCCTTTTTAATTTAGTATGAGATTGCAATTTATTTTTATAACTTATCGATATTGGGTGGTTACATTCACTAACTCTCAGCAGGTGAAACAATGATGACAATGATGTATGAAGTAGGCATGTTACAAATGTTAATTTTTAAACAATTTCCTTCTCTATACACCACATGAGAACATAGTTGAATGAGATAAGACTGCAAAGCTTTTACTTTTGAGTTTGATATTACTCTGGTTCAGCTTCATTATTGAACTGCTGTTTGAAAAAATAATAAAGAAGCAAATAACTACCGAGTTTGTAAAAATTTCTTTTCCACAAGTTTAAGGAAATAATTGTCTCAATTTGTATTTTTTTGTACATTTATAATCAAAGGCTGATAAAAGTGAAATTCAAAGCAGTTACTCCATAATTACAGCTGCATTCAATTTACACACATTCTCACTTTAGTTTGATAGGTTTATTACAGGGTCCTTTCATCAAGACTCAGTTGGACTTACCTCAGCCAAGTGAAATTTGTCCTCACTTGCAACTTTTGTTTTCGTGCAAAATCCACCAAAATGAAATTGTGAGATGATTTTCCACTTTGCTTATAATTATATTTCTGCAGTAATCTATGTCAGCAGGCTGCCAAAATGCTTTAGTCTGGAGTGTAGTTCCATGATAAAAAAATTCATTTTTTAATAATAATAATAGCATTTATTAAACCTGGCAGGTGTCAGCTAACAGCTGCTTTTTTACCAACCAGGGCCAAACAAAATTATAATACAAAGTTCATGCATTTGGGAAAAATATAAACAATGATGATGATATAAACCTATTAAGAATAACTTACAACTAACATCAAGTGGTTAAAAATTATGTGTGGAGAATGAGAACAAATATTCAGTTGGGTTAAAAAAAAGGAAGCGGAATAAAAAGGGGGAAAATGTTAATTTTGACCGAAACATAAGATATAGTTACAGTTAACAGAGATACCATTATACAAGTTAAAAACTAGACATTATAAAGAATTATGACAGGTTTTTAAAAACATAGTTTTTTACTTTCTACGTAAAATGTGGCACTGATAAAACTTCAAAGCTGGCGGGGAGCTTATTTTCTGATTAGGATTAGCTCAGCTGTTCTTTTTGAACTCTGAGGGCTCGAGCAGACAGAAGGCGGTCAGGCGTTCAGAGTTCTGCGTTCTTTGTAATATGTACTTCCTTAAGTAACAACACGCACTACCGTAGTCAGACCGCAGCGGTCATTTAAAGGATAGATACTTATTACAAAGAACGCAGAACTGAACACCTGGCCGTTTTTGTCTGCGTGGCCTCTGAAGTGAGCCAGACATTCACTGATTTGACAGCATCATTGCTGTTTAGGATGTCCCACTTCACTAACAAAACAAACGAAACGCACGTTTTCTAATGAGAAATAACAAGACAAAACAATTATGTGAAGAATTATTTGTTGTATGTTACATGATTTTCTGTCAAAAAAATTAAAATATTTTCTGTTTTATTCAAGTACGTAATATCCTTATCACATTCTCTTTTTATGAGATTTATATTCGCATGAATTTCGCGAATGCGGATATAAAGATCTATGCGAATGTGAGTGTTTGTTCAATCACTGGCATGAAGTATGCTTCAGTTTGGGTGGTATCAAACATATCTTGCTAAATGGTGCTCGGAATAGAGCTTTGCTTCAGCATAGTCCCATTGCTGATAGTGAAATATACATATCGAAGCACCCCACTGCATCGCAAAGGTACCATCTTTCTTGATTTCACTTTATCGATTACATGGTGGATATGTCATCCTCAGAAAAAGAGACAGCTTTTAATCATTGTTTAACGTTTTCTATCTGAAGATAGCCAACCTAATACTATTGTAACGCCCTCATAACTAGGACCTTGAGTATGGTGTATTTTTTAATTCACCGGTTGAGCAACCGGTGCCACCGGTGGACCAGACATCCGTCCTTTTAATTCAACCGGTTGCTGCCGTCACCATACAAAGCTGTCAACAGTGTCAACCATAAGCACCGCATCCATCAGTGGTGGAATCAACCGGCGAATTAAAGAATTCACCTATTATGATGAGACCAACTCACAGTATCGATGCTTAGGCAACCAGAATTACGCCGTCGCGTGACCCAAAAGAGCGCTATAGCTTGCAGCCAGAATACGCGGGTGTTCACGACGGCAGCGTTCGATATCCATCTGGAAGCATCTACCGCCATCGAGAAGCATCGATTGACATCTAGAGAACTTGGATAAAGCCCGGGATTACTCTAAAATTCATTGACGGAAGTTAAAAACCAGCCCAGATCGCGGAAGCGTTCGGTCACAGTCGGACCGACAACGTGGGATGAATCAGTAATGGTTCGATAGTCCAGTCGACGTGGTTGTAAATTTGTATTAAATAATTTGCAAGTGTTGTTATAAATTGGTGTAAGAGTAATAAATTAGACTTTAAACAGAGGAAACAATGTTTTCGTTACACTATATTCGCGCAACCAAGAAATTGTCTGAGATACCGTAGCATCATCTATTAGAATATATCACATTTCTCCTCAAATTAGAAATCTACGTTGAAAAAGAAAGTCAATGGATAGTTCTCCACAGCACTATCTATGAGCCTCCCTAGGCGCCCATGTTTGCCTTTTTTTCAAGAAAATGGTATATGTATATTGCAGTATCTTAGTATAAAATTACCTTGCTAGACCTGAATCGTGAGACGTGCTTTTTATTTTGTTACAAGGGAATTTGCTGTGAGATGCACTGCTTAAATGTTAAGCATACGCAGCCGTTACCCCCTCTCCAAAATTCAATCCCCCCGTCATTTTCCTAAACATGTTGCGACCATCATGCTAGGCAGATTCCTAAATCCGCCCTTGACTTATATCCCAGATAGCCGCAGTATGATCATCTGAGAAGTATAAAATCTGATTTGTCATAGGAATAACAGATGAAGGAGTAGGTGTACAGATTAATGCCCCACCATCTGAAGGGGAAGCAAATACGGAGCTTGTGAAGTATTTTGCATCGGTTTTAGGACTTAGAAAAAGTGATGTAATTTTTGACAAGGTAATCTATTCTATACATGATAGGAAGCTGTAATTACGCCATGTTCTAAACCCTATTTCACGAGTGTCCAGCACGTGTTGACGTTTACTAAGGTGAACAGCTGATCAACAAGTGACGTCTTTGTATGTCTGTAACGTTGGCTTGCATCGTTTTTTTGTTGTATGCAAATGAACTTTTTTAAATAAAATAGTTGTTAGCAAGTACAAGATGAATCTGTAGTGTACAAAAAACAAAACAATATACGGCTCTGTCTACTTGGCCTTGACGGTTTTGAAATATTACTTTGCAGGGTGTTAGGGAAATAATATTTGTAACTTTAAGAGGTGATTCCTTGCATTATTCTAACCAAAAAAGTTCATTATAACTTATGTCCGAAAATCAATCGTTTTCGAGGAAAGTGAGTCGTAAATAATTAAATTTTCTCCAACATTTGGCAACGCTGCAACGCAACCCCGATACGAGCGCACGACCACCACAACTTATTCAACGAATTGTTGACGTTTGTATATTTTTGTTGAAAATATGCCTTGATTTATTGAATACTTTTACGCAATTTTTTGTGGCTAATATTTTTTATTTAATAACGCTTTCAGTACAGTACTCGTACATTTACTTAAAAAAAAATGACACAACTTACCGGTACGTGGCGATACACACCACCAATTCCCACGATTATCAGTCACTTATTTGAAACGATGCGATGCACGAAAAAAAAGAACATCCGTAAATCACATAAAGTTACAGTTAAATGTTTTAGTAATCATAACACGCGATGATACTTGCAGTGCAGGCGGTGTACGTCGTTACCAGTTGTGTGAGGGATTTTGTTTGTCTGTTTTTTTTCGGAAAATTGTATTTAATAATCAAGAAAATTATTTTGTTAGAGTCAGTTAATTAATAAATAGATGTATTGATACATTTTACGCTATTAGGCATATTAATTTTAATTATTAAGGTGCAAAATTAATTTAGTCCATGATTAAAAAGAAATAAGTTCACCATTTTTTTGCTCCGAAACGGTTGATTTTCGGGCATAGGTTATAATGAACTTTTTTGCTTACAATAATGCAAGGAATCACCTCTTGAAGTTACGAATATTATTTTCCTAACACACCGTATAATCAGCTGTTATTCTAACGTAATGGATGCTCTTGAAAAATAATGGACTTATTCTCAATCTTTTTTTAGGGATTCAAATCAAGAAATAAGACACTCAGAATAACTGGAAGTATAACGATTGAACAGGTTAAAAACAAAATAGAAAAAGAAATTGGGAGTTGACGGCATTTCAGTATTTTTGAGGAAACACTTATAATTTGTTATTTTGTATATAGATAATAAAACGTTGATACACATGCGTTTCATGTTATAGCTATCAGTGAGCAATGCTTTCGTTTAAGTATTGCTTCAAAATGCATTGCCTTCGGTCAAACTCACGTAGCTTTGTTGTCAGCTTTCCAGCTGCTCAATTAAGAAAGTCAAACCTCATAGGTACCAATACAAAAATATGTATAGTTGTAGTGACCGTTCTGGGCGGGTCAAAGTAAGACAACCAGTATCCCTTTATACATCTCCATCTCCCTCATACATACACATGCAACCTACACCTATGTGTGAACGTTTGTTCGGTAAGCTGATAGACTTACGTTTTTTAGTTGTGTCTCCGTTTCGAAAACTTTGTCGTTACGTATGAGTCCCATTCAATCATATTTGTCAGAGTGACAACTTACTTGACATCGGCGTGTAATTGAAGTTGTCCTGTTATCAATCTTCAATATAAAATTGTGGAATGCCCGGAAATACGATCAATGGAGAAGGCCGACAGCTCGTGCTAAATTTATTGAGAGTATTTCCAGGAAGAGAATGGAAATAGCGGTCCGCTATTACTCACTTCGTGCGGAGAGAGTAGCAGATGCGCCCATGGTACGGAGACCCGATCTGTTTACTTATTTCATATGGTGTTGATGACGTAACCGCCAAGAACGGTGACTACAACTATAGCAATACGTCCCATATTTATGTTCATTTGTCATGTTTATCACGTGACACGAATATGCGAGCCTTTAGATTTTGATAGATCATAAAAGTAAAATCGTACCTACCAAAAATACAGTTTTCAAACCTACTTCCCCCGCCCTATTTATTGTTTAAGGTGTAAAGTTGGCAAGCTGAAAATTAAGGAGACAAAATAGATTGATGCATATGCTCATATACAGGGTACCCCACGTAGAACTGCAGCGATTGATTACACGAAAAGTTGACGTTAGACAATTGTTAAAATTTGAGGTTATAAATCTGTCGTTATGGTATAGACCCTATTTCACGAGTATCCATCACGCTTTGACGTCTATTGAGGTGATAAGCTGATCAGCAAGTGACATTTTTGTGATAGTCTGCAACGTTGGCAATAATGAATCTGGTATAAATCTATTAAAACTTGTTTGTGACGTATTGTTTTTTGTATGCAAATGACCTATTCTAAATAAAAGAGCTGTTAGCAGGAACAAAATGAATCTGTAGCGTACAAAAAACCAAAACAAAATATATATATATATATATATATATAGGGTATAACTGACTTGAGGAATAAAATATTTTCAAAATGGTGACACATTAGGTTGTACCGGAAGTAGGTACTAACTTGTTTCTTCTAAATGGAAGCATATAAAACGAGTATTTGCAAATACATATGTCCTAAATATAATAATAAAAGCCTATAAAAAACTATCCTTATTTTTATTGCTGAATAGGAGATTAAAAAAACAGGGGAGTCCCTTTGAAAAAATTGACTTTTGAAATAGTTTAAAATTTAATCTTCATCCAATTTTCTTGACCCTGTATTATTAATTAGCAAAATATCAAATGAACAGTTAAAGTTTAGTATAGGATGAAATGTGTTTACCATGAGGAGAGTTCAGAAATTGAGTATAGTATATGACTGTTCGATTCAAAATTAGCAAGTTTGTATTTACTCCCGGTACAACTGGAAGCGTCACCATTTTGAAAATATTTTACCCGAATTCCTCACATCAGTCATACCGCAACGCCAGGTTTTCAGAATTGCTAAGTCTAGTTATGGTTATTGTAAAAATGTGCCCAAAAAATGTGTCACACAAGATATGACATAATAATATATACAATATTTTTTAATGAATGCATATTTTCGTATTTTCTTATTGAACAATGAAAATAAGACATTGCAAGTGTACCTACAAGCAAACCCGTTATATACAGTGAGGTTAAAATTTGACTGCCGTCGTAGAGTGAGAGAGAGAGAGAGAGAGAGAGAAGCGTCCGGTATGTAAGTTAGAAAGAATGCTCCGATGGCGTCCGTGGCCTCGTCACTCGGGTTCTAGGCAACCAGATGCTTCTATCTCTTTCTAACACACGTATTGCACACTTCTCTCTCGTATACATTTCGAAATCAGTGGTATTTGGTTTTTAGTGTAGATAAAAATACAGTTAAGCCAAAGAATAGTTATATCAAGAGAAGACACTCCGTGGAATGTTTTTACAATCCGCCGATCGCTCCAATGCCGTAGGGAAGCCGATTGCAAATGCTTTATTGCATCATCGCGTACTGATGTGATACGATAAAAACTAGTCACGGTTTACGCATTTTGATGCTAAACAGCAAACTCGGCAACTCGCATCAAAGGGAATCGCCGAGTCATATTGATACTTTCCGTTCGACCAACTACCACGGACGCTCGTGTCGATGCTTGCACGATGATCGTACCTATTATGAACAATCAAAGATCATCGCCTAAAGTGAAGTGCAGGCATTATACTGAGCTGAATGAAGTTCTTTTCCTTTGGTGGTTACGTCAAAAAGTCATACGAAATACGTATAAACATAACATTTCTCATAACACGGCCCATCAAAGCCGGTGTCCCTCAGGGTTTGGTTCTTGGACCAGACCTTTATTCACTTTTTATTCATGACGTCCCTTGCCCCAGCAAATGTGAAATCTGTCTCTATGCTATAACACTGCCCTGGTGGCCCAGTCGTGCTCTGTGGATCTAGTTCACGACAGGCTGCAAAGTGCAGTGGACGAGGTATTGGAATGGGCGAATCGGTGGCTGATCAAAATTAATCATTCGAAAACGCAGGCAATCTATTGTACTAAAAAACGTAGCGGCGCCCCGTCTGAGGTTTCAGTGAATGGAGCTCTGCTAAGTATCTCGGTGTCACTCTTGACAAGGGAATGACCGGCACACTGAAGCGTTAAAAACTAAATTCTGGCAACTCTATCCTATGCTATGTAGAACATCAAAATTAAGTTTGATCAACAAAATTTGGCTATACAAGATGGATATTAGACCAGCGATCACTTACGCAAGGGCGGCTTGGTGTTTTCTCGCCAAAACGCATTTGCGTAGCCTGCAGGTTTTGCAGAACAGAACCTTGCGTACAATCACTAAAGCTCCGTGGTATGTTTCCAACGAGCCCTTCACATCCCTTACCTAAGGGACTACGTCAAACAACAAGCGCAGCTACGTTATAGTCAAGCGGAATCGCATAACAACCCTTTGTTGCGCGAGTCATTAGACTATAAAGTCGAGTAAGTTCGCAAGCACACAAGGCCGCGACTCGCACTGTGAACAAAATTAAATAGTGCGACTTTAGGTCCAACCAAAATTATAATTTTTCTTTAAGAACCAATCCCAAAATTAATTTTAGGATCAATTTACGCACTTCTTTTTTCTTTGCTCTCCCTCCTTCCTTCCTGTCTTCTTCCCTTCTTTCTCCCTGACTTTGGTATCTGGGCAACCAGACCTGACAGACTTACTGACTTACAAGACTTCAACCAAGAGCAAAGGTCCTACGGACCGCTCTGACCGACAATGACGAATAGAGAACATATCGCCTCAAACTGTCTAGATAACTGGAATTCATGTCAAGTAGACCGACGATTGGACCAATATACAAGTTAGAGGTTAGAAAACTTGTATATTGAAGCCGACGTTCAACTTTTGTTACTAAATTAAATCGTGTAATATTTCTGGTAAGGTCCCAAGAGCTAATACTCGTAGTTATGTGATAACTTCCCGCAGGTTTTGAGAATAACTTCTTTCGCGAAAAATGTGATTTATAACTTTATTGAATGGAAATTTATTTTGTGGGATGCAAAAAGGATTATCTATCTGGCAGCACCGTATTTATCTGCGACTAAAAAACTGCACGTGGTTAGGCGTCATCAACAGGTTTTGTGGAAGTCATGTTCTTGGAGTCATCTTTTATCTCTAATTTTATTCGCCTTGCCTGTCTTTTTATATAACTACTCTTTGGCCAAATTTTGTTACAGTTAGCAAAACATTGAAAGTTGGTGAAATTTCAGTCTTCTCCCCTCTTCTAATGCATACACATTTTTGTCAAAAACTAGAAGTATTGGATTAAATCATTAACTTTGTCAGATTCAAAAGGGTTTAGTTAAAATATGATGCATTTCTTTTAGCATGAAGTATAATGAATGAATTTGCAGAAACGCCTAATTGAGGTATTACAAAAAATAATGGCTTTTTACACTGACACAGCAAAACTTATATAATACTTACTAAAAACTATACAAACTTTATTCATTTTTGTAACAAAATATGCATACACCTTGAAAATTATATCTACAATCTTATTTATACAGTATCGTAGAACTATTTGGATCAATATGTTGTAAAATATCCAATAAGATTTCAGTATCTTCAAGGTCATTCAAAAATCCTGGAGATCCTAGTAAAACTGCAGGCTTATTGTTGATAACTGTTCTGTATGCATCATTATCTGCATGAAAGCTGACAGATCGCTCCAATGCTAGCTTGTTTGTGAAAATAACAGTGGTAATTTTCCCTTTCTTCACCATAACTTTAATTTTCCAAGTAGGAGATGGCAATTTCACATCCTTCACTTGTTTGACTAATTCAGTAAATTTGAAACTGTATATATCTCGTTGTGAATCTGATTCATGATAATTGTTGTTCATTTGGAGGCAATATCTGGGTTTATTCATTGTCCTATATGGGGAGGTTTTATTTTTGGGATTTAGTTTTTTCACTGAAGTTTTGCTTTTCAGCTTGGAACTCTGCTTCAATTTACTTTTTTTCATCGACTTATCCACTTTCTTATTGTGAATTTTCCCATTTTTCACATGGGTTTGTGCATTTTTAACTTTGGGAAGTGGCTTCACCTGCTTAGGCGTTTTTGACGTCAAAGGTTTAAAAGGTATTTTAACCCTAATATTTCTCTTGACTGCATTGTTTCTGGCAGATCTGTCAAGTTTAAGTTGATTCGTCCTTTGTCTTGCAGTCAACTTATCAGCAGTCAGCTTATTTGCAGTTTTTGGTGGCCTTCCTCTTTGTCTTGAAAGGGTAGATTCTTTTGACTTACCTTGCCCTTGTGAATTACTTACAGTTCTACTCTTGTTTCCCACAGATGCTTGTCGTTTCAGCCAATGTTCATATTTTGCTTTAAAATCTGCAAATAAAAAATGCATTTTCCATAATGAATAAAAAAAAGGATTGCACACTTGTTTCATTCAAGTGATTCCACTATGTCCAATACAATGTAAAAAAAATTGTTTGGTACAAAAAGTCTGAGGTATCTATACTGTGTACTATGAATCACTAAATATATGAATTAAAATGTTCCAGAATAAAGTACCTAGATAAACTTCAAGAGGTATTCTTAGATGAATTTATGGATTCAGTATAGGTCTGATAATGCTTTGTTTTAAGAAACGGGTTGTCAATTCTTTATTTACTGATTCTTTACAATTGACAATAATACTCATGACATTTCAAACAGTGATATTACTATGTATTTTTGATACAGTTATGGATTGTTTTCTTTATATGGAGCCCTAGACATGTGTACAAAGTTGAGTATAAGGCAAGGCGCAAATTGAGACAAGTATAGCACGTGTGAGGTGGCGCAGCACAGCAAGTGTTTTTGTTAACCAATAGAAACTCTTGGAACAGCATTGGCTAGAGACGTGACGAGCGCGCCACTCCACACGTGTGACGTTGTGGATGAGACACAGTTTTCGAGTGTCTTGCTTCGCACGTGCTAAACCTCTACAGACTTTTTCGTGCATTAGTTAAAAGGATGACAGAAGAGAAGATAATTGAGACAGTAAGGGAACACAAAGAGTTTTACGACACAAAGCATCTTAACAACATGAGGTTGCTTTGCTCCTGTATCAGACATTTTCAAATGTGACGCGAGATCCTGTCAAACTGCGTCTAAATATGCGGATCGTAACGCAACACGTGTGGCACGTACGGATCGTGTCTCTCATCTCACGTCACTTCACACGTGCAAAACGCGTCTCAATTTGCGCCTTGCCTAAAAGTTAAATTCCTTTACATGGACGCTTGCATGCCCTCCCCCCATTGGGAATCTGGTTGGATCTTAAAACTTGCATATTTCGCATGGTTTTGTGTACAATTTTGAGGTTTTTCAGGAATAACAGCCACTAGACCCGTCCTCCCCCTCATTTGAGAAAATTTGCTATCCCCGCGTTCTTCAAAAAGCTACACTCTGACAAAAAAAGTTTTTTGGGCAAAAGGTTGTCTTGCCGATGATCTGCCCCTGTGAGAAAAATTCCTATGGGTGCCCTTGTTGCTCTACTTACTTAGAATTTCACTAACTCTGATGTAATTAATGATCAGTAAATACTGATGGTACAAACCACAGTAAATGTTGTGACAATAAGTGTCAAAAGTTGTTGGGGGTTGCTGCTACAAAATGTAAATGAAATGCACAATGAAAATAATAAGTAATTAAGGTTAGGTTTCAGGGCGCCCTATTTCACGAGTATCCATCACGCTTTGACGTCTGCTGAGGTGTACAGCTGATCAGCAAATGGCATTTTTGTGTTACTTTGCAACATTGGCAATAATGGATCGGGTATAAATCTAGTAAAACTTGTTTCTAGCATTTTGTTTTTTGTATGCAAATGAACTTTTCTAAATAAAAGAGCTGTTAGCAAGTACAAAATGAATCTGTAATGTACAAAAAACCAAAACAAAATTCGGCTCGGCAGCGTTGCCACTAAACGATCAACGATTGCACGCATACGGAAAACATAGTAGTCAACATAATTATTTTATGCTCAGATTGGTACTTGTTACTTCAGGTATCTATGAGTAACGAATAATTACTTTTCCAACACCTCTAGTGACATGGGCTTCGCAACTAGCTATTAGGTGATCATGTAGATACCAATAACTTTGTATTTGGGGTTATTGCATGTTTAACATGAACATGACATTCTAATATATAATTCTGTTAAAAAATATTGGATCAAGTGCTTGTATATGGAAATTTGTTTCTCCAAAACACCATTTTCCAGCAATACCTTGATATGAAATAACAGCCCAGAACAAGTAAAATTTAAAAAGCGACCATAGGAGACTGCAACTGCTATAGTTTATTTGTCTATTTTTTATATTCGCTGAATCATATTTTCATTTAATTTTTTTTTATTCCTACTTAGAAAATTCAGCTTTTCTCTATTATATCATTTGTTTATCTATTGTTTCTTATGTTGTTCCAGAGAATACCGTTTAGTTTATTTAACTGCCCATTTTTTGTCAATTATTATATTTTAGTCTATCTATTTGTTGTTTTTCTTATATTATTTCTCCAGTTATCGTTTGCCAAAAAACTATTTTTACTTATTTTTTTCATCACTAGCACAAGCATCTATTGTTTTGTGCTTTTATTTCCGATCAAGGTATTGCTGAAAAATGGTAATTATGGAAAAACAAATTTCCATATAAAAAGTGCTCTGTCCAAGATTTTTTTGTTCACAATTACATATTAGACTGTCCTTTACACATTAAACATGCAATACCCCCAAATATGAAGTTATGGTATGACCTCTGTGTAATCGAAAACCAGTCTATGTATGATTAGGTATAAATAAAATTATTGTTTAGTTTTGCTTAGGTGACTAAGAAAAGCAATGAACAATCAAGTTTTCAGTAGGAGTATCCCTAACCTATATGAACCCATAGAACAATAATTCACAAATACTGAATGTACTTAGTATCTTTACAAACAAGTAATGGTGATGGTACACTTAACGTAACCATGTATTAAAGGGTTTTTGCAGGTTTAGCATATTCACACCAGTGTAATTTGGAATTTTGCCCAAAAAATCTTGGACGGAGCACTTTAAATATGGGAATTTGTTTTTACTTAATACCATTTTCCATCAACACCTTGATATCAAATACAAAACTAGTCACATTGGAGAACACACAAAGGAGTTATGATAATGAGAATAAAATAATTAAAAAGGTATATTGGTTAAAAATGAGTGAATAAATAATCTTAAACAGTATCTTGTAGAAATAATAGGGAAAAAACTACAAAATGAATAAACTAACATATAATTGTGTAAAAGCAACAAACATAGGCTAATAAATAAACTAAAACAAAATTTTCTGAAATAACATAATCAAAGACAACAAATAAAACCAGAACTTAAACAGTCTTTCTTCTAAAACAACAATGAAGATCAAATGAAGTAAAAATAGAATACAGTGATGTAGAAATTTGCATCCATCCTGAGATCGCAATTTGATAGCCTGGGGTTTATCCTTCAGCATCACTTGTTATGTGTTGCTCTTTACGTCAGGGTATTGTTGGAAAGTGCTGTTTAAAACAAATTTCGATATAAAAAGTGCTTCATCCAAGATTTTATTTGCGCAAAATGACATACTGCACTGTTGTGTACATGTTAAACCTGCAAAAAAACCTAAATATATGGTTAAGGGTACCATCACCCAAGTAAGATGGTAAGCAACTATTCTAGCTTACCATTCAAATTGTGTCTGTACAATGGTATTCTAACAACTTGGTCATCCACGGCAGCCTCAACTACTGTCGTGCGATCGGCTGTGAAGCTTCCTTGTTTACATAAAACCAAACCAGAGCCATTCGTACCTTTGTAAACTGGTCTTGTCCATTCTATTAATGAGTTCTTAGTGGGGCAATTTCTAGCACTCCAGTCATTACGCAGTTTTCGTTTCACGCCAGTCTGCAAAAAGTTTTATTAATATGTTTAGTTATTTGGGACCCGCGCAAAGTTTGTGTTGATCATAGTACTAACCATTACGAAGTTGGTCACATTTATTTTGTTTTTAGAAATTGTTTGATCCTCTACGACTTGTAGGAAACTGGGATAAGCTCATAATTATACCTTGGTTATCCTAATTTACGAAAAACTTTGAGCAAACCGACTTTCATATAACGCCAAGCAGCATCAATCATGCAAACAGAGTTAGAAGATGGCCAACATGTCAACCCAAAATTTCCCCAAATTTGAATTGTTTTTATAAAACGGATTCATGATCATTCTATTACATAAGAAATAGTCATTTCCAAGTTCAGCATTTTAATGCATGTATATTTTTCCTTAGTACTTTTCTTAGTAGTCCAAAATTAAAACTTCATACTCTATACACTCTAGATAAAGTTACTAAACTTGACACTGAAAAAATATGTTGGCAATTTGAATTGAAGCTTGACACTGACAGCAGCAAAGTGTCATATGTTGATTGGTGACGAGGTGCTGGGTTCAGAAATATTGAAATCACTGTAAAATAGTGTAAAATTGATTTTATAAATATCATTCACATGTACCTATATTCGAAAATATTGATACTAACCTATGACATATGTTCCTTGTGGCGGCATAAAATCAAAAAGAAATGCATATAGCTGAAGCTTCTGGGCACTGTGATTCACAGCTCCCTTTGTTACCGAATTCCACTTCTCCAAGCTTTGGTGTTCGAATCAATTTCTTTCACAGAGTGCTTTCTGAACGCAGCCATATTTGGTGTCATTTCTGTTATGTTCTATCAAACAGTCAAACACTTCAAGTGTAATATGTTTTGTACTTCAAACAGTCAAACTGACTTTTATAATAGGTTAGGTTGCTTGTTAAAAATTACAAAATTTCCCAAAATTTTTTCCAATGACTGAGGATACACTTTTCGAGCTCCTTCACTCTGAAGTGGTACATTATGCATTGCAAAACGATGAACGATCTAACCAGGTTAAATGTCCACCATTATCTATATTAATTTCACTAAAGTATTTATGTCCTTAGGATGAAGACCTCTCCATTATAGAATACATAGGATTTTCAGTTGGTTATAGAATAATTGAAAGGTAGTTAGATACAGAATTGGTTCTAATTTTCATTCATCAACATACATTTTGCAGACTAACAAAGGACATGTCTCGCTTCAAGGATGAACTAGATACAATGAAATTTATCTGTACAGACTTCTGGTCAGCTGTTTATAAGAAACAAATCGATAATCTGAGGACAAATCATCAAGGTGTATATGTGTTGCAGGATAACAGTTTTAGATTTTTAACTAAAATCTCAAATGGAAAACAGTATTTAGAAGCTGCCTCCAAATATGTTGCATTCACATGTGGTGTTATAAGAGGCAGTCTGTCCAATTTGAACATAAGCTGTTTAGTTACAGCTGAGGTACAGAATATGCCATCATGTAAATTCCATATACAGGTTCAGAGAACCTAACTTGTTTGTTAGATGTGTATTTTAAGTTTATTGTTTTTGTATTTCTTAATAGGTGAAAAGTAAATATATATATATATATACATTTTAACACATTTTCACCCTTTACCAGTTGATTGAACTTGTCCTAATATAACCCACATCATAAATGGTTGCAAAGAAAAATAGCAATATATACCTTACCTAAGGAAGGAAAGTATGCAAAGAACTATGTATGATGTAAAAATGTAGTGTACTTTTTAGTTCTCAATTTTTTTAAATTTAATATTCTTGTATACAATTATTTGCTGGCAGATTTCATGAAACTTTACAAAAACTTTTTATTTTGTGGGATTAGTTCAGAGATACAGTTGGTGTTCATTTCTTTTAATTTATGTACTTGGTTCACATTACACCTAATTTAATGTAATTTGAGGATCAATTGTTCCTCAATCAGTGTCCTCAAAATGTTACAGCAGGTCCATTCATTTTTGAACCCCATAAGTTTGGGCTCACACATTTTGTACTTTTTTGATATCAGAGCATACTCTTCCACGTGTTACAGAAGAGTCTGGCATAGGAAGTATAAGCTATAGCTGCTCAGGTTTTGATGGAATTTTGACATCATTCAGGTTACTAGTATAACAAAGATAAAAAAAGTTGACGCTTCCTGTGATTACTAAAATGAGCATTCAATTTTATTTCCTATGCCACTAGCAAGATGTAATAGTGAAAAAAAAAATGAAATTGAGATATATTTTTTGGATGCTACATGACATGTAGATCACGTAAAACCATGTTACGCATTTCTGTCATCTTGTTTGTATGTGCGCTAAGCCTTGACCCCTCTATAACTTGGATTTTGATGAAATTTCCACACAAGGTTACTACTATGCCAAGGACAAAAACGTTTTTAGTTTTTGAAAATCGGTTCGGCACTAAAAAGATAATAAAAAACGCTCATACTTCGTTTCTTTTTGACGTTTCAGAAGCTCCTGATCATTTTCAGATTTTTTTGTAGTGGTTAAAATGGGGGGTTGCAAGAGGTGGGGGGAGGGTAAATCCCTTTTTTTATATCAGTATAACTTTATTTTCCCAACACCAATTCTACGCACCTATTAGACCTATAGACTTTTCGGTACATTTCCCTTTATAACATAGAATGATAGGGAAAAGTTTTCGATACACGATATGGGAACGGGCAACGTTGCCAGATGGAGGGTACTACCAGTAGGGGAAAGGGTCTGGACTAATTTTATGGGCTTGTTTGACCGCGTAGGAAGCGCAGAGTCAACCTACTTGACGCCAATTTTTTAATGAGATTACTTTCAAAACCAGTATTATTTTCAACAGGTAGTAGCTTTTTATTGGAAATCAAAGGAACAAAATACCGAAGGTATACATTTAATTTCACATACTCATATGTTCTGAGCTCCTGCAGTGCCTGGACAACAATGGGGTCTTTCCACCTGAACAAAATAGCATTTTTAATAATAATAATAATTACATTGTTTACTATCCTTTTTCAAGTATGATGCAGGTTATCCTCATTTTTTGCTCGTATGTTGCAGAAAAAAGATATATAAAATCCGTGCATTGAACAAGAACTCATTTTACATTACATACCCAGGTTGAGAAGTGGGTATTATCATTAATCTAGCGCAAAGCTGTGAAGGATATAATCTGAGTGATCAATATGGCCTTCTCAAGCGAGATATACGTAGAACATTTTCCACTACTAACACTATATCACCTTCACCAAAGAACAGGTCCAGTAGGCGATCAGTGTGCTGATAGATGAGGGGGCCCTCCTAGGTACATTAACTGCCAGCTCTCTCTCTCGAGGGGCAGCCATCTTTGTCTGCGAGGACGAATCCTCTAGGGCATGGTTAGAGGCCCACATGGGGGATCTGCGGCCGTGGAAAGGTGCAAGGCTCATTACGATGAGCTTTGGCGACCTTCCTGTCTACCACCGCGTGATGACCTGGTTCCCGCGTTCCAACCAGGGAAATGAGGTCATCATAAGGACACTCAGTAGGCACAATCCTGGGACTTTTCCCAGCGTGTGGAGGCTACTGGAGAGGAAGGAGGAAAACCCAAAGGGGTCCGACTTGTTCTCTCAGTGGATTCCATAAGCTGGAAGACTATTGAGGGCAACAGGTATATACTGTTTAAGACTGATGGAGAGATTCCAGATAAATATGCTCGGAATGCTAGGCATACTAATTGGGGGTCCTCTAGGGCAGACCTTGACAGAAAGCTTGGAGGGGTCCCATACAGACTTTGTAGGGGCTCTGATATAGAAGCAGCCGTAGAGTCTCTGAGCAGCGGCTTCGTATGAGGAAAACTACCCGTTACGCAAAGTTCAAGGTAAGGGAAAGGCAACTTTCTGGTCCAAGGAGTTAGAGGATAGAAAACGAGCGGTGCACAAACTTCTGAACAGAGTTATGTACATGACAAGTTCTGCCCAATGGGAAGACTACAAGAAGGCGTTGCAGGAATACAAAAAGGGAGGTTAGAAAGGCCTCCTAAAAATCCTGGAGGAACTTCTGTCAGTCCATAAATGACATTCCTGCTTCTGCTAGAATACACAGGGTCGTATCCAAAGTCACTAAAGCAAGATTGAGATCTCTGTATGATCCCTCGGGAGGGAATACTACTTCCGAGGGAAGTACTCTGAAGCTTCTGAAGGGTACGCACTTTCCCGGTTCCACAGTAGCGCGATCAATCATAGAGTGCATGCAGTTGCGCAGAAGAGGAGTGGCGCACGGCAAGGGAGATTGACACCTTCGGAAGGATGGTATGGGCGATAGATTCGTTTGCTACAAAAGTCCAGGTCTGGACGGCATATTTCCGGCCATGTTACAGCATAGACGGAGTCCAGTTGTTTCTCACCTGTTGAAGGTGTTTCGAGCATGTTAACTAAATGCTGGCGGCAGGCTAAAGTGGTATTTATTCCTAAACCGTTCAGAGCTAAAACATGTACTGGCCCGAAGGATATCCTTTTATCTTTTGTGTTTAAGACATTGGAAAGGATAGTTGATAGAATCTTGAGAGATGGCCCGCTGGAAAAGCATGTCATTCATTCCAATCAATTTGCACACCAAGCTGGGAAATCGACTGATCTGGCCTTACACAACCGACTCTATCAGACATGCCTTGGTTGGGCCCGGGGTTGGATCAATCCTAGTAGATTATGTCCTATCTACCCTGGAGGGTCGGGTAGCAACAGCTATGCTGAATGACGTAAGCTGCAGCGTCAACGTAGCTGGAGGCTATCCTCAGCGCGGAGTTCTGTCATCCCTACTGTAGTGCCTCGTCGTGAACGAACTCCTCGTTAGGCTCAGCAGTGCGCGTTTTTGTAGAACAGTCTCTAAAATTGTACAGGGCGCTCTGTGCTCTGTGGAATCGTGGTGTAGGGAAGTCTCAACCTTTCTGTCAATACTAGAAAGACCGACTTGATCCTATTCACTAGGAGAAGGTTTGACGGGTTTGTCTTTCCGACCTTCTTTGGTACTAGATTAGTTCTATGAAAATCAGTAAGATATCTAGGAATCATCCTGGACTGTAAACTGAACTGGAGAGAGTATGTTGACTACAAGGATAACAAGGCTTGCAATTTAATGTGAGCCTGTAGACGTGTTGTCGGGGTAAGGCGGGGGCCAAAGTGGTACCTGGCTCTATACGACGATAGTATGTCTATCTTTCTTGTACGGCTGCCTGGTCTGGTGGCCTTGCATTGAAACTGAGACAACTAAGGCCAAACTCAATAAAATTCAGCGTTTGGCCTGTATTAGCATTACAAGCGTAGTGCGAACCACGCCATTGAGTGCAATGGAAGCTCTGCTGGATCTCCCAGAGTAGTCGCTCATCGACTGTGGAGTCAGGGCAGCTGGGCCTTCTACAATCATGTCAAGGGGCATATTGTCATCTTAGTCGAACTGCAAAGTCCTAAGCATAAATATCGCTTCAACCGCAACTTTAATGTGGAGTATCCAACGAGGGACGAGTGAGATGCCGGTAGCCCTAGACTCTCCGGAGTGAGTGGTTAAGTCTGGTACACGGACGGCTCGGTCACCGAAGAGGGCTCTGGCGCTGGGGTCCCTGGGCCTAGAACTAGGCTATCTCTGCCTCTTGGTGGATACAGCACTATTTTCCAGGCGGAAATCTTTGCGATTCTGGCTTGTGTATCTCGCATTCTGGAAGAGGGTGGGTCTAGGAGAAGGATAACAATCTTATCCGACAGCCAGGCTGCCATGAAGGCCTGTAAGATTACTTCGAGCCTTGTATTGCAGGGAGGCTCTGGATTGTCTCGCAGCGAGGCATCCGTTATCGTTAATGTGGGAACCGGGGCACGCTGCGATAAGGGGCAATGAGGCGGCGGACGCTCTGGCGAAGACAGGATCAGCCAGCAAGCTAGTTGGTTCTGAGCCAGCTTTAGGGGTGCCCGCGCAACGGGTTGAGAGGAAAATGGAGACGTGGATTGCAAGACAACACTCTCAGAAATGGAGAAGTGTCTCCAGACATCTCCGTCAGGCACGGGAACTCATTGTAGGGCCCAGCGCTGAGTATGGACGTTTCTGCTTATCTCTGGATAGAGCCAACCTAAGGGTGCTGGTGGGACTGTTGTCTGGCCGTAACACGTAAGGCGCCACCTGCACGTGATAGGCGAGGCTGAGGATCCCTTGTGTGAGCGCTGCGGGTTAGAGGAAGAGACCTCGGCGCACGTTCTGTGTCGCTGTTACTATAGGCAGACTATACTGGGGTCCTTTAGTTTGATTTTACTAGAACAAGTAGCAATTCTGAGATTTTTGTGCTTGTTCTGAGGAAATTCTGTCCGACTGAAATAATTTAACTCAACATTCTTACTTATATCGTGTACATCCTTGGTGTAAATAGTCGGATATCTTTTGGAAATGGTTATTGTTATTTGTGAGAACTGTTGCAAAGCCTCGCTTTGTGCGGTGATCCATTGTTTATCGAGGGGTAACAATAACATGTTCATAGCTTGGAATTACCTACTGTTATTCTCCAAAATGCTGATGAAAAACAATCTTTTATCCAAAGACCAACAAGATTTATGGATTAAGTCATTAAAGTATAACCAAAATATGCAAGATTTTGTTCCAGGTGTTTTAGAAAAGCTAAGATCTTGAGTTTGATTTATAACTATGAAAACACAAGCTTTTCGTCAAACCTATAAGTTGGCACCTACCTGGTTTTACGGTCATACGGAGGAAATTTAACGCTTTAGTTTAGTATGAAACAGTGGTACCAGCACTAATCAGTCTGAAACTTTCATAACTTCGGATACCCTACGGATGCGTGCTCAAGTTTTTGGGTCGTTTTTTTCATTCCGCCAGTTATCCTGGTAAATAGCCCCCATGATGCCAAATTTTGACACGAAATTTCACGTCAGAAATCTTGGAATACCCCATTAACCCTGAGTCGTAACTATGGTGAGATAAAAAGTAAACAAAGAACCTCACTAAATTTGTGTATATTTGTATATTGCTCCATAAAGTCGATAAAACGGGTGATTGGCTAAATAAGATAAAAACAAAATGATATTACAATATAAAATATGGCGATAGGTACAAATGATTCAATATCCAGACGATCACTTGTCACGTACCCTCGTTTAAGTTTTGTGTAGGTACACCTAGGTTATTGAAGTGAAGGAGCGCTTTCCTAGCCAAATCAGGTCTTACATTGTAGAGTGGATGTGTTTCAATCTGAAATCATAAATAAATTGTCAAGTAACGTCAAAATAAAGCGGAGCGCTACTGAAACTTTTACTGGTTCTGATGAAGTCGACCAGTGATACATCATATTCGCGATGGGTATGTGCTCAACGAGAACTTTTAGAAAAGCAATAACAAAATAATGCAAAGAAAAATAATATCCATTTCACACTCATCACTGTTTGTCCAAAAATGTTTTTGTGTGAAAGTAATGGTTACTGTGAACAAATAAATAAATGGCAATGGGGCTTAGAAGAGGATCATGAAGATTTGTTGAGGTAAAATTTATATACAATAAATGCGAATGTCTGACCAGTCTGTTAGCATCACGTCTAAAACACAAAAAAGACGAAAAATTGGTACACGTACTAATAGAAACCCGAGGAAAATTGTAGGTGTGGTTTAACCCGTGAAAATATGCAAAATATATCGAAAAACGTTTCCTAGAGAAAAATGTAGAACAAAATTGTTTGATCTGATAGGACTCATCCATTGGTGATCTTGAACATGACTTTAACTTTTATCTTCAAGGTCATTTGATTTTTAAATTAAACCCCTATTTTTGACATCAGAAATGTAAAGAGCAGGAAAATTTACGTTAAACTATATATTTGACCATGATTTTTATGGATATTTGAGGCTGTCCAAAAAAGTATGGAAAGGAATGTCTCGACAAATACGTTTCATAAAGAAAAATGGTGTGCAGTTGTAAGATTCGAAAAGATTCATCCAAGATCTAATCCCATTTGAGGTTGATATTCCTTAAATTTAAACTCCTATTTTTTCACTGGAAATACAAAGAGCAAGAAACTTTATTTTCCAGGATATCCATGAACATTAAGGTCATTTGAACCACAAATGAATTTTTAGCGGGAAATATCTATTGTTAGTTCCTGAAATGTAAATTGGCGGACAATTTCCAGTTCAAGCATATCCTCGCCAATGAATCTTCTCACCATGACATTCCATGTCATTGTAAGATCAGATAAATTTTCAAGTAAACTCATTTTTTGTCGAGGATATGAAAAAAGCGAAACATTGAAACTATTTCCTTGTTGCATTAGAATGTTGGATGAAAGAGGTTCTTGCCAAAGTAACTAGGTATTGCATTACTTTGAATATCTGCATTTCTTTACCCAAAGCCAATCTCTTTCACACTAATGCTATATCTATACTTTACACCACATCCACGGAAGCGGTAGGGGTATTGCGTAACTTGAAAAGTGACATTAAGTCGTTTCTTACATTATGTAGGTTTTTTATGACATTATGTAGGTTTTCCTACTTGTAACGGACGCAGAATAAACTATTTGCACACTACCACCTAACTAGTCAATAAGATGACATTTTATCGGATTTTTAACATTATAGAGGTAATAACCCTGCCGAGCCGCGGGTTTGGTCTAGTATGTGTATAATATAAAGCGTGTCAAATGTTGGGATAACAGTGATAGTGTAATATCTGAAACTTATCCTGTGGTTTACATGTCGATAATCCCCCATGCTTGTTTAGCTAATAAAATCACATCTACTGACAGATCTTTACTCTATTAAACGTTTCAATCACAAATGTGATCTTCTTCAGTCCAAATCATATATTTGATTCATCTGTATTCGAGATGACAGTTAGTTTGTTTTTTCTTTTAATTATCACACCCACACAGTGTTTTACTACAATAGTCTGAAAATCCCTTATCATGCTGAGATAGTCATCATCCCGAATTTTAAGATGGCACCAAGCTAAACCACCTGTCACGTGCCAAAATCACGTAACCTTTTTTTCTATTTGTCACTTATCAGTAATTTGAATTTCTCCTCATTGATAATAGAGTGGCCATTCCTAGGCCAAACCCCTTTTCAATGATTTTCTTTTTGCAAATTTAATAACCTATTGATTGTGTAATTTCACTCGTATTATATCTTTCTTTCTCAGCGATTCAGTATGGTGTTGACGATCAGCAAAAAACTCTGCAGTTTTTCTCCGTTAGTTGGCTTCCTATAAAACATATCTTCTTCAAGGCCACTCAAGATTCCTTCCTCTAGAACGTTACGTATTCTGCGATTCGCTTTTCAGCTTCCGTTGAGGTCATGGCGCAGGGGTATTTTTGTCGTTTTCCAGACTCTGAGATATTAGGCCCCAAGCACCCATTCATGGACTAGCCTCCTTTTCTTTTTGTTGCGTAACTTAAGTTTAGTTATTTTGGGTGCTACGTCTTCTATTTTTTTTATGGGATTTTGACCCTCAGCGGTAAGTTCTTTTTTTATATACCTTCGGACCGCGTACCTTAATGCGGTGTCCTGATGACGTTCATTCAATATCTGCTTTCTTTTTGTCAATAGAAACAGAAGAAAATCCTCGTCTATTCTCCCCCAGTCAGTTGCATTGTTGCAGTTTTGCAAATTGGAAGCCATCCCCTTGAAAAAACCCTGATGTGAACAGGTAAAATATTCTAATTAACAATTTCATAGATCTTTATACATTTATTATTGCTTATTGAAATTCTTAGAGACTTCTTGATTTTATTAGACATTCTACGTAGTCAAATATGGGGCCAATGCCTACATGGCACCTTCTATTACATTGATCATGATTTTGATTTTTGAGCTGTCATAACTTTTTAGAACAAGGGTACATATTTTTTTTTTTGCCTTTACTTTACTTTTCTTATACGAAAATATGTTCATGGTGTTTTGCTTCAAGTGCGATTGTTTTAAATGAGGAGTTTTATCTCAGACAGACGGCGGTATGTTGGTTATGGATTTCTTCTTGTTCGCCATCTCCCATATCAACAGCAAAATCTTCATCATTAAGGTGCTTAGCCACATTATGCAAGATAAAACAACTCATGACAAGGGAGGGCACTTTTTCTGTTTCGACGCGTATTTTGTTATGTAGAATGGGAAAACGCTGTTTTAGTTGAACGAAACATCTCTCTATTATAACTCGCTCTCTCGTAAACAGCCGATTGTATGATCTTTGTTCTGCTGTTTCTGCAATCCTAAAAGGAGTGATGAGCCAAGGAGCTATCATACCCAGAGTCTCCCAACAAAACAGCACTAGCCCTATTCCATTTCATAACGTTGTATATATCAGAATTCTCCCATATCCGAGAGTCGTGTACAGATCCTGGCCAAGAAACATCCAAACTTGTGAACTCTTCGTTTGAATTGCATGTTGCTTGTACATTTATACTAGCAAAGTTCATTCTGTTCACATATTCGTCTGCATGAATAAACGGCTTCAGAATAGGTATATGGGTGCAGTCGATAGCAACAAAAGCTGAAGGAAAATCGAACTTTTCTTGCCACTTATTCTTAGCATTGTGTAGATCTTCACATGATTTTGGGAATCTAATCCAAATATTCGACTTCTGCACAATGCGTGTTATAACGTTGGTAACGGTTCGGGATACCGTAGATTGATGCACACCAATATCTTCTCCTATGCCAATTTGAAGTCCTTGATCACCCACATATCGTAAAAAAAACCCTCATTTTTTCTATATTGCTCAAAGTACAGCCCCTATATTCTTCTGTATCTCCAAGAAAATGGTTACTTATTTAACTTACTTATTTTAACTTTACTAAACCGATATAAGGCCCGATAGTCTACTTCCCTTGATTCCCTACGATCTTTAAACACCTTCGTAGGCTGATAAATAGGCATAAATTCGTCCATTTCGTGAAGACATCCACTTCTTATAAAGCTGAGTCTACTACTAAGGTATCTCGCATTTCTTTAAGTATGTACTCAGCGGTCGGAGTGGACGCTCGCTTTTATGCATATAAAAATTAAAGTCGGCACTCAAGGAGCGAGTACAGCCTCACGGAAAGAGTAGAAACTTATGAGTGTGAGCATCTACTTACATTTTTATGCATATCAACTGGAGTGGCTACTTTAAAAATGCGAGTCAAAAGTAGCCACTCGACTTTATGCATATCACCCAGAGAGTAGAGTAGATTTTTAAACAGTCTTTCTCTCTCTAGGGTTTTTTTCCTGCGCCTAGCCGTAACTGGGAGGAGACATCCGCCCAGATAAGTGTAGTTTAGGCGTAAAACATATATGTAAAGCGTATACCATGGTAAACGCCAACTAATTTTATTTTGCGACAGTTTTTTTTTGTAATATCCTTTCTCGCACTCCAGTGGTGGAGCACATGTGCGTTTTGTTCTTTTTAATCAATATATTGTGATCCATTTGATATCTTGTGTGTACTGTTACTTAAATTTCGTCATCTCTGTTAGATTCTCCTTTTGTGTGGTAGTCAAGCAAAACAAGTTCCGACTAACATCTCGGGGAGTTGTGGCTTAATCCGTCCTAAGTCACTGGCGCTCTTAACCCTAACCTACTCTCCGCTTTATTGAGCTAGTGCCTAAATTTGCACGCCACTAGACAACTGTTTTGCTTGGACCAACCGTTAAATAGCATTTATCATTGTGTTTTATTAATTAACCGAAAAAAAGGTGTGACACCATAGCCCAGGACTGCCTGGGGTAGGTATTCCCGTTCCCCGAAAAAAAGTCGCCCGGTAATTAAAAAAGACAAGCGAGTATGATTTTATCTGTCGTTTTTTTTAATCTACCAGATACGTACTGGAAACTCGTAAACCACATGGAATATCTGTATAATGTTTTTTTCCAATTATCGCACGACATAATAATATTGTACTATTGCAGGTGACTTACTAGTTCATTTCTATAAGATCCAAGCACTCGCTTTTTATTCAGAAACCTTTGAGCTACAGACAATCCGCTCAATGTGTAACAGGTATGAAAAACATCTTTGTGCTTTCCAGGTTTATCTATGAGACCTCCAGTTGGATTCTGACAGCATATAAGGAGATATTCTTGTAATGCTCTTTCATCAAAAAGATGGTCGTTGGGGGAATTGCCAGCTGAAAATAATTTTTACCTTGGCATTAATAATTCACAGAACCGTTGAAAGTCCGATTAAGTAACATGTCATGCGGATGCTGAAAACATAGCGTTGAAAATACGCTATTGGTGGTTCCTATAGATATGACATTTAAATAATTAATAAAATAACGCTAACCGCATTAAGCTCCCCATTCAGGTTCGCCCTATCGTACCAAAGACATAACCAAATACCAAGATTGTAAGAACCCGGTATGTTCGGATCAACAGAAATAGAACTTTTTAAAAATGAAGTGACAAGACGTCAAACTGTTTGTAATGACAGTGAATGTCGGCGCTTTCTATTCTTCGCTGCTTCTCAAGGCTGTCCAGAGGACCTTAGCCTTTAGCTCGTGGTCTGTATCTGTCGTGAGCACTTCAGGTCTGGTGGCCCAGAAATCAGAAGTAGTAGGGGAAAGGGGATAAGAAGAAAGAAGGGAAGGAAGCAGAGGCGAGAAGAGAACTGTTTTTTATAAATATATGTGGTGAGATGCGTCTAGGAATTGTTACATTGTACTATATGAATTTTAAAAACTATATTTTTTAAGGTCTAAACAAGAATTTAACCTTCTTCACAGTGAGAATCGCTGTCTGGAATGTTTGCGTGTCTCGTCGATTGTATATTCTAATGATTCACGCAACCGATTCCGCTTACTGGTAGCGCCGTATGAGGTTATACCTAAGTTAGGGGATGTTAAGATCCCTATGGATGCTATCGTTTGATACATATCATGGGGTATTAGTTATTATTCTGAAAGTTCTACTTTGCAGAACATGAAGTTTATGCAGGTCTGACTTGGCTAAAAAAGCACGTAGGCAGGTCTAATGATGGTTTTAAACATCCGAATCTTATAAACCAAACATAATTTCGAAGTCCTACATAAAACAGGATCTGAAATGTAATTTAGAATTTAGTTTTCAGTTGTAGAAAATACATTGGCAATTTTGATTCTAAACTTCTTCATTCTGGAAAAATTTGTGTAGTTGCAAAAGCCAAACAGGGAAATACTTTGGAATAAGTTTATAAAGAACGCCTGCATGCCACACCGTGTCAAAGATTTTCGCGGCAACCAGAAAAATGAATCCCGTGCGCCTGTCATGGGTCAATCTTCTGGTTATGCGCTCCACCAGCCTGACTGACTGAAGCTCCGTACTATGCTCGAACCCAAAACTGAATTGTACGTTAGAAAGAACATGGTGATCTGACGAAAAATTCTGGAAGTGACCACAAATCACCTTTAGAAGGAGCTGACAGAAGGCCAATGGGGCGATAATCCTGCGGAAATATTTGAAGGTATTGAATTCTGAGCATTGCGTTGCAGCTTCAGTGCCCTGTTGTTGATCTGATCCTCCCTTGGTACGAGATGTTTATCGCGGTGATAACTTGGCGAGAACTGTTTTTTTATTACATGAGCAAAAACTTTCACTTTATCCTAAGTCCTGAAGATTATGCCTTAAGGGTCTTAGATGTGCAGGAAGAGTTGTTCCAGTTGTTCCCGTGTGCATTTTTTGAGCGATTCCGCCACTTGCCAAAGGAGAGTAAAGGTGCTGAGCATTCCTCCAAGAAAGTCGTTCCATTGCTCGTTACGTGAAGTTTCTTACTTCGTGAAGAGGATTCGTAGTTCTTCGGATGCCATCAGGATGGCAAGACCTTTTTGCCAGTTTATTGCAGCTCTTTTGGCAATTTTTTTTTGACTTGTTCGCAGGGAGGAAAGGTCTGCCGGTCGGATGCACAGGAACTATAGCTGCCCGCTGTAGTGCTTGTTGGGCGGATCTTGTCCACTCTGCTTGAGCGGTATCAATATCATTCTCATCAACTATAGTCGGGATATTACGAAACAATCTGTACAGTTCCCAAACGACTCGATTCTTAGGCCAGGCTACAGTTTCTGGATATCGCGAAGTCTATAACACCTGGCGCCTGCAGATAGTTAAACGGGTGGTATGTCAGATCCTCAGTGCTGTAAAACAGGCACGAATTTCGCATCACATACATAGTTGTACAAGCGAACACTGCAAGTAATCTTGAGCCTGCAACGACTTCATTTTGGTTGTAATTGAAATCTCCTGCTATAATCAGATCCAAGAAGATTTCCACTTGCACACGTCCTGCCTTGGTTGAGAGCACAAATGTGTTAGATGGTCCCGTGCACATTTTACACATTTTGGTGACGCTGTGTTTTTACACTGGCCAAGGAGTTTATTATTCTTTTGGACCTCAGCCTTAATTGAGCGCCCCCACTGCGTTTTAGTCTAACCAGATGGAGAGGGGTATATCCTTTCTAGTCCAGGTTGAAACCGAAAGTTGGGAAACATACCGATATAATCCAGCATGGTCCAGCCATTTCTATACCTCTTCCTCGTTGCATGATGCGGGGATACCGCGTAGGACAACATATATGTTTATATATTCAGTTCCAATGGCAGAGGAAAGGTATAATGCGAGATATTTTGCTCTTTAAAATGCCGAGTTATATTTATGTAATCGTTTTCGGTTTTGGGGACGATTCTAATATCCGCGTCAATCGAAACCGCGCGATCTACCCTAATCTCTAGACTAATATCCAATTCAAACTAGGTAGTAGGATCTAGTCAAGGATTTGTTGAATCTCCTAATTCTCGTAGTTTCTAGTGAGGATCAAAGTGCACTTTTTGACAGTTCTGTCATTGAATGCGTATTTTTGGTGTTATTTTTTAAAAGTGTTAGTGTTTGCAGATAATTATCGTGTTTATAGTGTTAGACGATTCCAGGACATGACACATCTTGCATAACTGGCAAAGAGCGCGACACAAGCCTAATGAACGTACATGTTTCTACTGATATTATTATGTTGATACAACACTTTGGCAGGTAATGATAGACAAATGAATCGAACAGTTTACACTAATACTAAGTAATTTTGGAGAAACACAATGCAATGTAAACTTATAGGCTTGACTTCCTAATCTATTTGAATTCGTTGGGTGGACCTGCTTTTCAATGATAGTTGTCAGCCTCTAGATGCTGTCATCTGCCATTGCTGGGTTTTCATCCGGCTTCTCAATTTTAGTTGCAGTTCAGTACAGTCTGCACTGCTGGTGGAGAACCGACCATCCTCCGACCCGTCCGGGTCCACGTCCATATTTTCTCTCGATTTTTATCGACAAAAATATAAATTTGGCGGGCGTAATTTTTTTACGTTTATCCATTAGAACGCCTTCATAACGCTCACAACACTCGACCAACACGGAAAGCGATGCTCAAAGCGCGACGTTCTCAGCCTTCGTATCACATGTTAATTAGAAACAAAAGTTACAAATTTTAATTCATAGCTAAATATGACATGACTCACCTTTATCAAGCAGTGAATATATCAATGGAAAAGTACCTCCTTGCCAAAACGAATAACAACCATCTACCAGCTTATTCGTTCGGCCTTGGAATCCTCCTTCTAACTTCATTTGCCTCTGAACTATCCATCTCTGCAAGGAACTTTTATGTGACTAAAAACATATGTCTCTGAGATTAAAAAGCAAGTTTATATCCCTATACATAGCCTGATCCAAGAGATTTAGTAACGCCAGACAAAATGTAAAACTTAAGTATGTGACGAAATGTTCACAATATTCCATTGTAGTGTCACAAGTGACGGCTTTACTCGCGACAGCTCGCCAACTTACCAACAGATAGCCTAAACTAAAACTGATGACGAGTATGCATAATCAGCAATGGTGTATTCTTATCAACCGAAGCGGGGATACTATTGGTTATAAAAACTAGTTGGGCTGTCACGTGAAGGCATTCCCGCTCTGAGAGCAGTCTCCCTCGGTGCGGTCTCTCTTGCCATTCTACCAAAGAGTAGTTATATGAGTGCCTTTTTAATCCGCCGGTCGGCCCCATTGACCTTGGGAGTAACACGCGTACTGATATGTTACGATAAAAACTAGTTTACAAATAAAAACAGCGATCTATGTGTGATCAATGTCTTAGCGATTCGCTCTTAGATGGCTCTGCATGTACCGAGGCGATGTTGCCAAGCTACCATAAAATATTTATAAAACGCTACATTTATACTGATCAGAATGGAGTTCATCAGCTTTTTTCACAGTTTTTGGTGGTTGGGTCATGCCAATAAATAACCACACCGTAAATATGTGACCATTCATTCCATGTTACACAGTCAATGTGAGAGGGTAAAAGTTAGTTTCATCACATCTGACGGATGCCTAACATCCATGGTATGTTATAGCTTTAGAAAATTTACATCTGAACTTTTTAGGGTGAGTTTTGCAGCTTTTCGTTCATAGGAAATGATGAAAACTCACTTTTTTCCGACAAAAAAAAATAGTAACGTCTAGTTTTTTACTTTTCGCATTATTATCTGCCGTTTTTTTATTTGTATCTTTTCTCACACCCGAGTTGAACTACTGTACGATATTATTTCACGCATAAATGGAATATTGAGAATAGGGATTCTTACCAAAAATGCTTGTTCGTCGATGAGATGTCCTTTTTGTAAAATGACTAGTGCTGACATACCACAAAATGAATAACCTCCATGTGCCTCCATGCCTGGAGCTCCAGCAAAGCCACCTTCATATGTTTGACAACTGAAAAGCAAGCAATAACAGTATGGACGGTGTCCCATTCTAATCTTGCCTTTTTAATCAATATATTGTGATCCATTTGATATCTTGTTTATTTGGCTCTCTCTGTGTGTACTGTTACTTAAATTTCGTCATCTCGGTTAGATTCTCCTTTTGTGTGGTGGTCAAGCAAAACAAGTTCCGACTAACATCTCGGGGAGTTGTGGCTTAATCCGTCCTAAGTCACTGGCGCTCTTAACCCGAACCTACTCTCCGCTTTATTGAGCTAGGGCCTAAATTTGCACGCCACTAGACAACTGTTTTGCTCGGAAAAACCGTTTGATAGTATGTATAATTGTGTTTTATTAATTAACCAAAAAAAGGCGTGGAAAATTTTGAAAATCGCGCATTCTTGAAAAAAATTCAAACAAGAGTTTGAGGATGTTGAGAGGGAAAATGACGATGAGCTTGAATGTAGCCTTTATAATCATTTCAAGGCCAATTAAATACTTTTTAACGAAAACGACAGCACAGTTGTGAAATTTATGGGGATCACCAAAAGATGGCCTTGACCATGACCTTGAAGGTCAAGTCAACATTTCCGAAGGAAACCTCTCATTTTTGTACCGGAAATGGAAAAAGCAGAAAATTTTACATCTGAATATGATCTTGATAAATGTCTTGATTTGACCTTGAAATGGCCTCGGAGGCAGTGCTCAAAGAAATAGCCAACGTGATGTTCGGACGTAAAATTTGCTCCTCTTTGCTATTTCGATGTGAAAAAGTATGATGTTGTAAGAGCAAACACAGGTGGCAGGTACAAATACATAATATAGTAGTTGTTGATTATCAATGGTGGTATATTAATTTTGAAATCAAGTTGCAACAAAATTACAATGTACAATGTCCCCAAGCTGTAATACATATTAGCCGATTTTTTTACTTTTTTGAGAGGGTATGTGAAAAACAGTATTATCGAAATTGCTCCACTGTGTTTATGGAAAAAAGTTGATGGCTACACAAGGATTACAAACTTTTCACGAACTAAATTAGATGTAATAATAACCAATAAACAGAATTTGTGAATGTGGAAATATGTTTAATGAGAGGGAATCAAGAAAAATCACAATTACTGACTTTGATACATTACTCTTACAAGGCAATATCACTGAAATTTTTAGTGATGCTGACACTTACTTCTCCAAAATCATGGATTGTATGGAAAACTGCATGAGAGAAGCACAAATTCGTAATCGTATATCAAAGAAAAAAGTCAACACTAGTTTTCACAAATATTACGCGACAAGTGATAATGACTATAAGAAGTTCATGATCACTCTTGCTGAGGAAGATTAGACACAATATAAGAAATCAAGAAACAAGTGTTATAGAAAAAGTATTATGAAAACAAAATCGATAGCAATAAAAACACCAGTAAACTTATGAGGAAGACAATAAAAAATATTGTAACTCCCAGTAAAATGAATAAATTTTCGAGAATGTGCTTCAAAGATGGTATAGTAATCAAAAAATATTCATTGCAAAACGTATGAACGCTTATTTTATAGAAAGTATAAATGAGATAGTGGAGTCAATCGAAGATGGGGATCCAAACTTATGTCACATGTAGGTTATTTATATTTCTCTTATGAGTCAATTCCAAACAATAAACATCAGCCATCTTTCAAGAGCTATTTCAAGATTAAAATCAAATGGAAATCCTAGTGAATATTTTGGTTTTAAACGAAAGTTCTAACATTATTGGAGAGAACTTATTATTGTTAGTGAATCGCTGTTTAGTGTATGGCGGATTTCCTTCGACATTAAAATATTCTAAAATTGCTCCTGTAGCAAAAGTGCAAAATTCTGAGTTATATATAAGAAGCTCTTAGGAGGAGTCATATGTGAACAAATCATTGAGGATATTGAAGGAAACAAGATATGGACAAGCAGGATTCAGAAAAATATATTCTACTGAAACAGCAATTCAAATAGTAGTAGAAGAATGGAGGCGAAATATGATTGAACAAAGGTTCACAGTAACACTATTCTTGGATTTTAAGAGGGCATTTGACGAAATTGCATTACTATGGATTTAAAGGTACATTATTCAACATATTACAAAATTATATATATATCAACAGAAGTCAAAGAATTAAAATTGGCAATAAACTATCAAACATTAAAAACATTTCAGTAGCAGGGTAGCAAATTAGGTCCATTACTATTAATTTTATATATTAACGATATTCCTGATGTTTTACAACACTACAAAATTCAAATATTTGCCGATGATACGTTAATATTTATGATCAAATAAAGACATTGAAACTGCAATAGTGCTATTAAATAATGATATGAAAAACATAATTAATTGATTGAATGTGAGAAAATTCAAATTAAATACAAACAAAACAAAATGTATGCGTTTAGGAAAATCTTTAGATGAAAATACGATAAAACTTATGATTAACCTTGAGTCAACCGAATCATTTAAATATTTGGGCACATATAAGATAAATTACTTTTATACGTAGAAGCATCTTAGAGCCGTTTTACACACAAGAGAATTACTCCGAAAATTATGGTTATAATTATGCCGAAAATGTTTGATGTCGTATTACACCTAAAAGAATTCTTGTGAAAATTTTCATGGTAAAAATATAAAACCCGTTCTATAGAATATGCGCGAGAATCGGCGCAGAGGATTATTTCCGTGCATGTCATTATCAAACAGTCAACGTCAACAACATAACCTCACTTAACATTTGTGGGTGTGGTCCTGTCCGAGTCGTACGAAGAAGCGTTTATTCGTTTATTGTTATTGTTTATTCATAATGTCGTGGAATCAGGAAGAAGTTACACTGTTGTTGGAGGAGTACCAAAAATGGCCAAACCTGTACAAGGTGAAGTCACCCAATTACAAAAACAGAAATTTGCGGCGTCAGGTGCTGGATGCGATAGTCCAAGCATTGAGAAATTTTATAGAGATCTCGATTTCAAAAATAAATTTAAATCAACGACGTCTGTTGTCTTTCCGATTATATTGGACGTCATACCCGTTAAGGTTATGTCCATTTAATAATAATAATAAAGTGTTCACACAAGTCAAAATATACTAATAGAATGCTTAGAAAAATGTACATCAAACATGAATAAAACAAGTTAAAAACAATGCAATGCTGCGTAACGCATAATTACCAAAAGCAAATTGAAAAAAAAAAAACAATACAAAAATGTCGTCATGAGATAAAAGAAGATCGCTTAGAAAAATATATGTACAATACAATTAACTATACACATACAGACAAACAAAACAATAACAACTGTACATAAGTTGGAGAGAGAAATAAATAAATAAACATTTAAGGTATATCAGTAAAGTCATTTGCCAAATATTCGTCCGTGCTAAAGAATGCGTTTTTTATTAAATAATACTTGAGTTTCCTATGAAAAACATCAATATCCAATGTTTTTATATTGTTGGACAGCAGATTAAAAAATGTAATGCCATAAAAGTTTGTTCCAGTTCTTGATTTTTCTAGACGGTAGTTATTATGACAAACGTTGTTTCTATTTCGTGTTTCATATTTGTGGTTATCACTATGAGTGGGGAAGGTACTAATGTTACTTTTGATATATAGGAGACAACTCAAAATATACGCGCATGGAAGGGTTAGTATGGCCAATTTAATGAATTCAGCCTTGCTATATTTCAAACCAGAGATGTATCGTATACAACGCCTTTGCATGCCAAACACTTTTTGCATATGTGGAGAGTGCCCCCAGACCAAAATTGCATATGTCATTTTAGAGTGGAAATATGCATGATAAGCAGTTAATAAAACTTTATCAGATACTCTATCCTTTAGACTACGTATGAGATATATAACTCTGGACAAACGATCCACCACACAGCGAGTATGCGAGTATTCGAAAATATTACTCTAATGCGCATGCGTATCATATGAATTACTCGAAAATTTTGTTTGCTTGTGTCATACAGGTTGTAGAGAAAATCTTCATATGTTTTCCATGCAAATTTTCGGCATAATTATGACCATAATTTTCGGAGTAATTCTCTTGTGTGTAAAACGGCTCTTAAATAAAAATAAATACACTAGAATACATTTTATGCTTTTTATTTTCATATTCAAGTTAAAAAATCGTCTTCTACCAAATCACTTAGAAAATTTTACTGAATTGAGCAATGAGTTAGCATAGTTATTCTACTAGAGGGAGTATAGACTTTCATTTACAAAATTGTAGTTGCAATATAACAAACAAATCAGTATTGACGGAAGGAAAAAGGATTGGTATGTATTTAGTAAATTAAGTAATGATATCAAGATGTGTGCCAGTTTGAAAATATTTAAAGGGAAATTAAAAAAATATTTCATGGAAAACCAGAATTCATAGTAGTGAAATTTTGTATAAAAATATGTAGTCTTAAAGTCATAACATTTCATGTGATTTACTGATTACATTGAATTTATCATTAATGCTAAATAAAACTACGACAAACAAAATTACCGTCCATCTGGCAACGTTGCCCCTTCCCATATCGTCAGACGCGGCCGCGCCCAGCGACAGCTGCAGTACGAGCAGAACAATCAAGCACATCTGAGCCCAGTAGCATGAGACGCATATCAAAAACATTTCTTTATCATTCAAGTTTTAACAACAAATGGATGTTTGTAATATGACTGCTAATAGGTGCGCAAAATTACCGGGGCTACGAGCGTATAAATATACTAACATCAAAAAACAGATATATCCCCTTCCCTATTTTTTTTCAGGATCCTCTGAAACGTCATAAAGTGAAGTTTGAGCGATTTTACCTATTTCACTTTTTGCCTTTCCCTCCGCCACCACTGAACCGATTTTCAGAAAATCTCCTTCATGATTGGCATAGTAGTAATCTTGTGTAAAAATTTGATCCAAATTCGAGCAGTACCTTACAAGTTATAGAGGGTCCAAGGATTAGCGGACAGACTGACAGACAGGCCCACAGAAATTAGTGATGTGGTTTTTAGTGATGTACGAGTATGTCATATGAAATCCAAAAAAACCTCATTTTCGTAATTACGCGATTACAATACTTCCTCGCCGAGTGGCAAAGGAGGTAAAATAGACATTTACCTGACAATCCATTCTGCAGTGCCTTCAAACAGTTCAGGTGTGAGAATCCCTGTGATGCTAGCGACTGTCGCAGCACAGTAAGCTCCTCTGATGTCAATTTCTCCTCCTATGTGCATTGCAAATGAACCGTCTGGTTGTTTCATACTCCGCATAAACTCTTTCAACTTCTGTCTACAAAGCTAAAAGTCAGTAAAAGTAAATGAATGGAGCTACACTCATATTTTTATCACAAAAAAATGGTAGATATACACCTCATTGGACATTGATGGAGCAGCACAGTCAGGTATCCTTATACCTCGCTCTTGAAAAGGAAGGATGAGCAACTATTTTGAAACGAACTCATCCAGGATGAAAACGACACATCAGAGGACAGCTATCAATGATCATTAAATGTTCCACTTGTAACACGATATCTACAGTTCAGTATTTAAGCAGAATCGTCAATTCATTATAGATTCACCTATTTAAGAAAGTTCATGCCACCACAGATCGCACTGCCTGGCAACAGCGACATGTCTGTAAAAGTGGTTCATGTGTTGTTGCCAAATCGTACTTTGGATGTTTCTCTAGATCAGCAGTGAATCAAGGCTTATGTAATTCAAACATTAGTATTACAGAGGTGGTTCAATTTGTCTCATAGTTGAATAAAAACATTACTTTTGAATATAAAACCTAGTAAATTGTAAACTATTTTTTCATTATTCAGATATGTTATTATCAAAATGTAGCTCCTTTACAAATCGCAGTATACCTGTTGATTATGTTAAGTGATTCTTCTGTTCCCAGAATAGCTAAGGCTAGGATGGCAGCATAGGTTGATGCTAAATGAGGGTACTGCCCTGGACCACCTGCAAATCCCCCATCTGGACTCTGACATCTGAGAAATGATTTTATATCAAATACTTAATACCTTATAATAGAATGTTTCAGAATAGTATAGCAATATCTAGAACATAAAGGATAATGTTACAAATTCTTACAAGTAAACTGTGCTATGGGGAAGGTTATTGTAAATTTAATTTAATATTCAATTTAAAAAATAAGTGTTGACAACACTGTGGATGCCTAAATTCTGAACACTTGACACAGGTGGTGATCGTTAGATTTCCATATGCTTGCACACAACTCTACAGAATATTTCACTACCATGTTTCTCACTTTTCTATATTATTTTTAAAAAAACTTACATGCTGTTCATATTGATGATGGATGTATTTACTGGCATAATGTTTCTTACAATTTCAAGGGATGAGTGGAAGAGCACTAGATAGTGAACTCCCCATTGTGGTTTTCAGACAGTCAACATTTGTTTTATTTTTTCTTTTCCTTTTTTTTTGTTAATACTCATGTTTCTCTTTCTGATATTTTTTGTTTGGAAATTTATTATTATTATCCATTACATTTTGACATCTACTGAGGTGAACAGCTGATCACCAAGTGACATGTCTGTATTAGTCTATACCATTGGTTGTTTATTCAGCCATCCATTGATAACACAATATTTTTTAATTATTACATAAATGAGGAATATTTTTGTTACTTACTTGTTGATAAACTTAGCAATGGAACTCTTTCTACGATCATCTATCCTAACTCCTAATAAAGAAAGTGGGTGTAGTATCCAATAACACAGCCAAGGTCGACTTGAATCCAAACACTAAAAAATGGTCAAAAATTGTACTGTATATTATGATGATAATACCAAAGAAGGAATATAGTGAGACAACACAGTTAAATATTGGTGGGTGCCATGGTGCTATAAATGGGATGCAAGAAGGGGGGAGGGAGGCATCACATGGTCTCCAGTGGGGTAACATTTATTGATGTACACTGCTCACAGGGTTGCTATTCTGTAATAATGATTTTGTTAAAATGATATATTTTGCCTTAGAGATCTTTATGTGGTTTTGTGGTCTATTGCCCCCTCCCCCTGCTCATCAATTACTTCCAACAGAATTTCTGTCAATAACAGCAAACAACACCAGTACCCCCACTCCTCCCCTGCAGTCAAAGGCTCCACCCCATTTCAAGTTCTATATAGGATACTGTGTATGAGAGTGTGGCATCTGTCAACCCTGCATCAACATCTTCTAGTCGTAATTCAAGATCCTCTGTGGTACCTTCAAGCTTGCCAATCTGCAGCCATGTATCACCATTGGATACTCACAAAATTTGAATTCAGTTATTTTGAATATAATCAATTTTCCCAGGAAACCAAAAAACACAAGAATTCAACTAGCATCCTGCTAAAGCCTACTGAAGGTTACTTAAAAATCTGTGTTTATCAGTGGAATTGATTTCAAATGTTTTAGTGGTTATGCCAATTCTTCAACTTTTTCCTTAACTATATCCCATATCTTATTTTATTATACTGTTTTACTGTTTACATATATATATATATATATATAAAATGTTTTCTATAATATTTCTATATATATAAAATGTAGCCGCATATTGAATAAAAAATACCTCATAGACAGATGGCAAGTAAAAAAGTGTTTCACACAAGTACTTCTTGTGTTGCTCCTTTAATAGTTCTGGCAAATGGATGCTCATTTTAAGTTTCCTGTGCAAATCTTCATACTTTCTTAAAACATCTTCCTCTACTTTGATCTGGAACAAAGCAATTCATTATGTTTATTCAAGGGATCATAAAGGTTTACAAACTTGCTCTTCAGACGATTTTGTAGGCCAGTCTTCTTCATTGAACCTGCTGTTTCGTATCATTTCTATACTACGTAAGTTGACACTTTTATTCATTTTTCCGAAAAATCACACTAATTCCAGAAAATACTATTTTAAATCGTGCTTGAATAAAATCAAATCAGCGAAAAGTTATAAGACATAACCTACAAACACAAAACATATACAACCTACCAGGACAGTTGTCAACAAGCCTATTGACAGAACAATGAATGGGTATATTTGGGCGTATTTTTTAATTCACCGGTTGAGCCACCGGTGCAACCAAAATTTCCGTCTGAGCGACCGGTTGTACACCAAACTTGCCTATAAACTATATAGACAAGTTTGGTATACAAGCGGTCGATCAGACGGACATTAAAAGAAGAAAAATTGGTTAATTGCTTGCACCGGTGAATTAAAGAATACGCCATTTATGTATATGTTTAAAACTGCTCCCACACGATGTGGCAAATGCCTTACAATGTTCGACACATAGCCATTCTGCCCACTGAATACCTACTGTTAATGCCTTTACAGCATCGCGGTGTTTTAGTTTAGCAACAAAACTCTCATCGTCCGTGTCTAAAGATTCGTTGTTTTCCGCAAACTTCTTTTTTGCCTAATGTCCATTCAGTTCTGGATCTATAATGCGCAAGAAATCTGTAATGGTTCTCAAATCTTCCTTGTTTAATGGTACAAGGTTCCCGTTGAAGTTCTGTGAGTGAAATGTTTTCTTCATCAGACTCGTCTTCATCTGCATCCCTTCTTTGTTTCGCCCATAATGCTCCCCAACTTTTTTGGATATTTTTTGGGATATGAACTTCCAAGCAATATCTAGATTAAAAACTGCATCTTTTAAATTAAACTGCTTCAAATCTGTCACTAAATTGTCACCCTCATTATCAGCGAAAATATGATTTAAAACCGTTTCCTGTAGGTTACTTTATGTTTTGGATTAAATTTTGATCCATTGGCTGTAAAACCTCTGTGCAGTTGGGCGACAAAAATATAACTCTCAAAGTTAGAATCAAAATTTATTTCTGTTTCAGGCGGAAGGGAAGGAGCGTTATCTATTAGTAACAAAGCTTTATGGGGTCTATTGACCTCGGATAAAATTTTTTGACGTCGGGTATAAAACACATCTTAAACCATTCTAAAAAAATGTTCTTTCTGGTCATCCATCCTTTGCTTTGACCGGTAACGTAGCATTCTTAAAGGCCCTTGGATATTTGAGGCTTTTCCAAGAACCAAAAAGGCTAACTTATGAGTTCCAGCTGCATTGTAACAAGGCATGAATGTTACACGATCTTTAGAAATTTTTCAACCAGGTGCTGATTTTTCTTGACTATGAACCCATGTAGTATCAGACAAAGCTCTCCAAAACGCTGCCGATTCATCAGCATTATAAACTTGTTCAGCATTTAAATTCATTTCATCAACCACAGCCCGAAATTTTTCTTGAAATGGTATTATGGCATTTATATCGCTGGAAAGTTTTTCGCCACACACTTTAAGAAATCGTATTCCGTGCTTTTTTTGAATTTGTCAAGACAGACTGAACTTCCCAAAAAAATATTTTTTTCCGGTTATTCTTTGATAAAACTGCATAGCTTTAATTCGCAGAATCTCTGATGAAACAGGCACATGAGCACTGCGCCGCTGTCGAAAAAAACTTATACAAAGCAACTTCAACTTCGGGATGTTCCCCCTTTCGTACAATCTGCCTATTACCTAAGAACATTAAAAAATGTTTCTTTAACACATCACAACCATCCTGACCCACAGAGTGACTCCGACACGAATCTTCTTATTTTTGCTTTGTTTTTCTTTATATCACTTACGGTGGATTTCGGAACATTTTAGTTTAGTGGTTTAGTAGGTGCCATTTTTCATATATCGATGAACATGATACACGGTTCTTCACGGACTTTTGAACGTAAAGTGATACATGTCGTCGAAGCCGAGGCAAAACATCCGGACACCAGGGATCGCCGGATTACTGGAGGGCCCAAACTAGTGAAGTTGTACTGTATGTATGTTTTGTAATGTTTACATTAAGAAAAATCATGCTGTTGATTTCAAGTAGTGTGGCCTCGTAATATGAGTAATTTGGGGAGCAATGTGCTTTGGAGGCGTAATCAATATCACTGTGTTTTTGGTAAGCTCCAAACGCGATTCAAGAGAAAGAGGAATAAAGCGAGAAGCTAAAACATTTTAAACCACCTCCAAACATTTAGTATTTTTCCGATTGTTGTGTTTATTGTAAAGTATTTCACAAAGACCTATAAACGTTGTCTTCGAACTCTTCTTAACACCCCGATTTCAAAATATTTTAATGTTAAGAAGCTAAACATATTGTCATCCCAACTGCCCGTGCATGTCCGCCCACATGGGGTGTCGTGGCTTCCCGATAGGACTTTAAAATTTGTATATTCAGCATAGTTTGTGAGAAAATTTCCTACACTCCACTCTTCACAAAGTTTTCGTGGCCGATATACTTTCGAAGAAGTACGGAGTCAACTTATTTAACTCGATTATTGAACAATCCTATAACGTCTCATCTGAAGCAATAAGTATAAGGCCCGTTTCGATTTTCAATGCGATGACGTACCTTATCACTGGGTTTCATAAATTATATCATCATCATCATTACCATAATCTCAGTCCTATAATGTGAATAATGCTAAAGGTTAAACGCGTACGCTGCCATTCAAAACAAATGATAAGACTGGGCATGTAGCGATAGTTTACCTCCCTGGTAGTGAAAAATGTTGTCTAAACGGTTATTCAGGAAATACAACAAGTTGGTTCGATTGATACATAATTCGGCAAATGTTATAAAATCTTGTATTGATGTTCAATCGCCTCAGTTCAAGGTAAGTTTTTTTTGCCATAGGTGTTATGTTTCATCTATACATTCTAAGTGGTTAAGACGGATGTTACAAGTCAACGCAATTGAAGAAATGTAAAGACATAACATGTTTTTTTTTTGGTAAAGTTTAAGCTTTTCTAAATAGAGGAAGCTCTGGATACTTTGTAAATCATCATAATTTGAAAATGATTTCTTCCGAAGATAAAATACAGGTTTTTTTGTCGAGTTGAATATTATACCAACCTTGTCCTTATTTGATTTAGTTTCTGTTAATAAATTTTTACAAAATAGTTAAATTGATATTATAATTTGTTTGAACGTTTTACCAAATTTTTGTGAAATACCACGCATCTATTTCGCAAATTATGTTTGTATCATTCAGTATGTTGTGTACGACAAAATTATTTTCAGTTATGTTTTGTAATAATTACGTAGCAATCAAATCACATCACAGCACATGGGCGACCGCAATAATTTTTTTCAGCGGGGGGACGATCATCGGCACGAAAATCTCAAAAATCGCTAAAATTGTACACAAAATCATGATAAATATACAAAATTTAAAGGTACCTACAACCGGGTTCTCAAGAGGGGCACGCCCCTCTCCGTGGCACCCCCCGCAGGCGTACATGTCACAGCAATGTGGGGCTTTTGTGCTAAGAAATCAGATTGGTTTCGTATCAGTATAAAATGTAGTACACAAGGTATAATATACCTTCTGAAACGTATACGGTTGTTGTTTTTCAATTACATCGTTAACCATATTGTCCTTGCCAATAAATCAAATAATGTGTTCATCACGACTTCGGCTAAGAGTAGTTATATAACGATATTATGTTGGGTGCAACATCTTTTCGTCTCTCTGAAACTACATTTTTGTTTTTCCAATATTTCGATACATTAAATTTCAAGTTCTAAAGGCTATTATTAGTTAGACCGACCAACAAAAGGGATTTGTATTGTTTTCTACCTTTACTTTGTAGGAGAATCATGGCCGAATGTCTCAATTGGTCGAAGAACTCCGAAAGAGGACTCAAACGGTACTTGAAGGGGGTGGTGAGAAAGCTATCAAAAGACAGACATCCCAGGGAAAGTTACTAGTCCGAAGCAGGATCGAGCTACTTTTGGATCATTCCTCAGCATTCCTGGAGCTGTCTACCCTAGCTGCCAATGATATGTACGATAAATCCATACATGCTGCTGGTGTTGTGACGGGTATTGGAAACATACACGGGTGAGTAGAAGTTCCAGAAGACTTGAGTTACCTTTCGTCTATTCTATACAGCAATCTTGCAATAAAGTTATTTTCCTGTACAGGTTTGCAAAGAGCAATCTTGACATCTGCTACAGACTAAGTTCCAATCTAAATTACGGCCCATCACCGATTTGTCTTGCATTTTTAATAATTTCGAGAATTCGAGATTAACCCAATAGTATAATCTTAACGTGTAACCTCGTCAAACCAAAATGCATTCTAACATTTTGCACATTTTGAAGAAATGAAGTATTTTAATACTAGTGATTGTTAAAAAATGGCATTGTCTATCGAAACAGCAGAAATAACTAGCAGGCCAGTAAATGCACACTTTTGACCAAACAAAAATTCTAATATAAATGAATGTTTAAAACTTAGATTAATGAAATATTGTGCTTTAGTATACCTAAAAGTTCCGGATCCTGAGGTGATCAGGAACTAAGACATTTTCGAAAAACTTTTTGATTTTTTGTTACGGTCCCTTAAACATATTATTTAGAAAAAAATATTGAGATAATTTGGAGCTCGAGGTATAAGCTACAAAAGTTGTATTTGCGATATTTTCGTATCTACATTCGTTTACGAGATTAAGCCAATCTTCGTGGATGTTCCATTAAGCCATGCGTAAATTCCCGTAAGCGGGATTCTCGAGCCACGTACCATCTGATTGATATATTTTTTGAGCCATCTAAAAAAACCGTTAACAGTAACACAAGATGTAAATAAAAATTGAATGTTAACGTCTGTGTATCTTGTGAAAAAAAGTTTTTAAAAGTGAGCAAATTTATTCTTTGAGGTCAAGTTCTATCTTCAAAATCGTCATAGTAGATATTTATTTTCAATTTGTTGTAGAATAATAATAGTGAAGAGCAAAAGTATCTACTTTTTAGGAAAGAGCACATGCCACAACAAAGATACTTTTTTAAGTCATTATTTACAAGCAAATTATTTAGATATTATTTAACAATATCTTGAAAGGTAGTAAATATAAAGCATTAGTGTAATAACAGCACAATGAACTGAAAATATACTTCCTTCATACATATTTTATTATTTAAATGATATTTATATTTTATACATAAGTACAAGAAATGATAGTGTGTTGATAAAGACCGTAACACTTTTTCACTTTGAACCGTTTCTTGTGATAATTTGAGAATATGCTTGATAATATTCCCGAAAAAGATTACGCCTATTCAAATGGCATGTGTGAAACAGGTGAGAATAGAAATAAATCCGCAAAAAGACAGCACAAGCATGTGGGTCCGAGTCAAAAACGATGCCCTATATAATTCTGCAATGAAAAAGAATCTCAAAAATCCAATTTTTGATCGTTCTACTATGTGGTCTCATTCACATTTTCTAATATCACATTTTAGCACCAATCTCATCGACTCAGTAAGTAACAAAAATTCAATTAATTGTGTGTCCTTGCTATTTGTTTTTAGCTCCTGATGATGACAACATAGACTGTCAAAAGCTTGAGTTGTAAGTTAAAAGAGTACACTTTGCATAATTTCTCGATTTTCCCAAAGAAGACTTCTTCCACTCAGTTGTTATGACAATGACTACGTACCACGTAGATTATATATATACCAAAGTATTTGAAATCGAATACCTTATATGCCATAGAATAGATTTTGCTTGAAAAATAGATGGTTAACTCAAGCAGTTGTATCGCTAAATTCGCAAAGAATTTATTTTTGACTTGTCAAGGAAGTTGCATTAGATAAATCCTGGAACGCTATTGGATTAACTTAGTATATACATTTACTAACTGGATACTTATGTTTTCAAAACTAAATTATTCTGATTTAATTTTTCCATTTAGACAACAATGTATGATAGTCGCAAACGATGCAACGATCAAAGGAGGCAGCTACTTTCCGATGACCGTCAAGAAACATCTGAGGGCCATGGAAATAGCCGAACAGTGCCAGCTGCCATGTATCTACCTGGTAGACAGTGCAGGTGCTAATTTACCTCACCAAGCGCAAGTCTTCCCCGACAGAGATCATTTCGGAAGAATATTTTTTAACCAAGCTAACATGTCTGCCAAAGGAATTCCCCAGGTAAAATACTGATTCAATTTCTGTACGTTGCATGAGACTTATCATATTTTCTCATAAACACTCATATATAAATAAAATAAAAAATACGCTTTAAAGAAGCTTTTGAGAGTATGGTAATGTTCAATAATGAGCGATGCGATCCTTTTTGAAGCATCTGGAATAATGTTATACATCCTGATGCATTTAAATACGTTATTCAGATTGCAGTTGTAATGGGATCGTGTACAGCTGGTGGAGCCTACATACCAGCTATGGCCGATGAATCTGTAATCGTCCGACGGACCGGAACAATCTTTTTGGCTGGACCACCACTGGTGAAGGCATCTACAGGTGAAGAGGTACGCATGTCTGGTCTATACGGTTTTGTTGACAATTGTAACGAAAACGCAGTCCTTACTATGCAAATACTAATTTTTTAATTTCACACTAATTTATAAGTGATTTTGAAAAATTTATATCCATGACTGGTCTATGTTGACGCGTCGATCGCAGCCCGTTGTAGGTCCTTCCGAAGTCGGCGCAGCATCTTTTTTGTTCAAACCCAACCTTCTAGATGACTGCAAGCGCTCACGCACGGTCGCGCAACTGGTTGCCTAAGCGTCGACGTTTCTGGACACCTTTCGTGTCTACTACACAAGGGCTCCTCGCTGATACTCAGAGTTCCAATTATACGAGGGCGCTACAGTATGTTTTTTACCTCTTGATAAAATGAAAATATACAATCTCCTTGTCATAAGCTTCTAAGCATTCTAAAAGACAGGCGGAGTATTTGAGGTAGTCACTTTGAACCATATTTGTAGATGAATCACTTGTTATAACAAGATATTTTCAACAATTGTGTGCCTTCGTTACGAAGCGGTTTTTTGAAAATCCGTGAAGGTAAAATTGAAATCTCTCTTTGAATTTTGCCCCATGTATTTGGAAGCACTATGTTGAAAACTGGTCTCTTATGTTCGTTTTATTTTTGGGGATAGGTTTCAGCTGAAGATCTAGGTGGTGCAGACCTACATTGCTCGACTTCCGGTGTGACAGATCACTATGCCGTAGACGATCGCCATGCCATCTACCTAGCCAGACTAATTGTAAAGAATCTCAACCGAAAATTACCTGTAAGCTTCAACGAAGCTATCGAATCTCCAGTATACGACAGTGAAGAACTGTATGGTAATCTCTCTTATCGTCAAGTACCTAAAATGGAAGGCAGCATTATAATGCATCGTACGCTCTCTACGAGTACAATAAGAGAGCAAAGTCACACTGCGTTAGCAGTGGCGTACGATGAGTTATGCTACTCTCTTCCTTTATGACTATTATCATTCCAACACGATCTGTCAGATGCAAAGCAAAATAATTGTTGGCACTGTTTTACTTTTCGCAAGCTAGTTGATGTGCTAATAATACGTTTCTATTCTGCATTCTGACTGATTATTCACGTAAACGTGAAACCAAATAACATCTGACCATTTAGTGACATTCAAAACAGTCATTATCGTCAAGTGACAGAAGCCTCATATTATTTCGTACTGCCTAGCGACGCTCAGGTTTTTGTGGAGTTGTTTTGAATTAGCATTGTTTGTCGCCAAAATTGCGTAGTTTTACTGCATACTTTTGACACATTTGTCTACCAATGCCTACTAAAGTGCCAGCATTGTATCAACATAATAATTATAGTTACTGATGAAAACATCTACCTTCCTACCACTCGAACTTTTGAAAAAATTGACTTATGTCAAGTGCAGTTTGATTCTCACTAGAGACTATTAGAGACAAACAAATTATTGACTGGCTCCTTATAAATTAAGGTAACATAATTAAACTTGAAGCCGTACCAATAAATTGTGACCCCGCACCTTATTGTTTTAGACAACACGATATAAAAGTATCACCTTATTGGTTCTGCCATAAGTCCTATGATTTTAAAATAAGGTTTGCATGAATTCAGCATAAATCAATAGACGGCAAAAAATAGTTCTGAAACTATATGTCACCAGATTCGCTACTACTAACAGTAGAATACTAATACATGAATTTAAAAGCACGTAAGAATTAGAGTATTGACAACCCTAACATTCGTAATTAAAACCATTAGAAAAGGTTAAACAGACAGTTTAGCTTATTGTAAGGTTAGGAAATTTTAAAACTGGTCTTTTTATAAGCATCGCTACAATCGCTACATGGGATATCATGTGGTTTGTGTAACATCTGCAACTTATGCTGTGGTTAACATGATAATCCCCTATGTTTGTCAATAAAAACCAATAAAAGCACATGCATTGACAGATCTTTACTGTAGTAAACGTTTCAATCTCAAAGCTACCCTGCAGTATAATCAAATATTCTCATTGTACTGAAAATCACCTTTGTGATTGAAATGTTTAGTAAAGTAAATAAGATTCTGTCAATACATGTGGTTTTATTGGCAAGACAAGCATGGGGGATTATTATCATGTAGTTTGGATTGCTTCAGTTGATTCCACTATATTTTGCCTCATTTACTTTTTGGTTTTGCAGGTATTTTGGATTCAAACTTACAGAAACCGTTCGACATACGAGAAATCATAGCACGGATTGTAGACGGTTCCAAATTTGATGAGTTTAAGAAAAAGTATGGTGAGACTTTGGTGTGCGGTTTTGCAAGGTTATATGGCAAACTGGTCGGTATTATAGGAAACAATGGAGTATTATTCTCTGAGTGCGCGATGAAAGGGGCGCATTTCGTGCAGTTATGTTCACAGAGAAATGTTCCTATTATATTTCTTCAGAACATTACAGGTAACTGATAACTTATTGAAGTTCCAAAATGGATAGTAGTGTGATTCATTGTACATCACTGATCTAGCTCCTGTTGCTGCTTCTACACATTTTTTGCGATACTCCAACACATCAAAACGTGATAATTAATAACAGCTGATTATTTAGTAACATTCAAAATTCTACGACTATTTTGTTTTGCATAAAGTAATTGGGGAAAGTTTTGCAATCAGAACGATCCTATCTATAACTTTTAACTACATAGCGGCTAATGATCATGACATTTGATGAGAATGCTTTTAATAAGCTACGTACTGAGTGTAATATTATTTATTACCAGCAACACAAAATTCACAAAAGGGGTTCAAATAGACGTCAGAATAATGTGTTAAAGTAGCATCGAAAATAGTGCATGTACGAGTATGATATCCGCACGAAAGGTGCACAAGTGCACTCCGCGACATCACCTAGAACAATGGGATAGGATGAGTTATACATAGTATTCCAACGAAAATGGAAAATACTTTTCTAACTAAACTGGAACAGATATCAAAAATCTGTTTTCATGGCGCCCTTGATCTGTTACTAGTCTAGTGCATATTTGGATATACACAGCGTATTCCATAACTCCGTGCCATAGCAAATATTTATTTTTGTAAATAGACTATATTTTATTGCATATTTGGATAGAGCTTCTAAAACCATGAAGTCTGATATCATATAACATATGATTTCGATTTTCAATTGCTGAGCCATTTTTGAAGATATTTAGATAAATAGCTTACAAAATATTTGTTATACTATCGATTTTAACCTAATCTGAAGCAAATTCTAAAATATCTTTCTATTTATAAAGGGTATCCCAAAACGCAAAATGTACATTTTCTCATGAATTTCATACACCCTGTATATTTCTACTAAATAGCTTTCTTTGGGAGCCCTTTTTTATATAACGTTAACACTTTTTTCGAACAGTTTTTGAGTTATTGCTATTTATTCCAAGAAAAAATATATTCCACACTTAGACTTAAAATCAGATCTTCCCAGAAACTTTTTTGAACGAGTGAACTTTTTTTTTCGCACAACCAGACTGATCTTAGCCCAAGACAGTCATTCATTATGAAATTGTTGTAATACATTACAAGTAGTTCTGTCGACTCCCAGATGATTGATCTCACGACCAGTATTTTTTCACAACCTCATTGTTTCAGCAACTTGGGTAACACGATTCCCTATTACGTATAACTCGAGGGACCATATATAACTGATGTTCAATAAAACCTAGCGGATCTCAGAACCGTATCTAAGATGAGTACTAGTAACATATCAAGGTTGTCACGAAAACAGATTTTTGATATCTTTTCCAGCTTGCTCATAAAACTATTTTCCTTTCATTGGGGTGGTACCTTCCAATTTGGAACATGACCACAGATTATACAGATGGGACAGCTACTGTCGGCCCCTTTGATCTTTGTATCCCCAACTGTTGCATACCTAACTCCATGGGCGTCCGCAGAAATTATTCTCAAGGGTGATTACGCTTCATTAGCCTGACGTCACGAACTACAGAATCAAGAAACTTATCCATTACCGCTTGCATTTAGGCAAGATAATTTGTGGAGAGCTTTTTGTAATGAATATAACCACCAATAACAGTAGAAGTAAGTAAATCGAATAACCCTAAATGTCACAGTAACAGTTGACAGCAACGGAAATCCTACCAAACGCATAGGACTCAAGTTGGGGTTGATAGAACTTAATTTTTGACAGGCTGCCCCCTCTGGTAGTACTCTGTGACATGACTGAATAACAGCATTATCATGGGCGCAAGCAGGAAGTTTAGCCCAGAGGGGCCGATGAGACATTATGCATATTGTGACAGTGTTATCCACCAATGGTATCAATCCCCGAAAGTTTTTATTTTCTCCGAAAGCCAAGCGGCCAAACCTTCAATATCACAGATATTGTAGGTATACAAAAACATGCTAGATATGTAAATTTTAGAGGACAACCGGCGACTCTTGAGAACGGGAGTCACGCTACCCCCCCCTCCCCAACCCTTTTACCAAGAGTATGTTTTTAGGCATTGAATTTTAGGTTTCATGGTTGGCAGGCAAGCGGAGGCAAGTGGTATAGCAAAACACGGAGCCAAACTGGTTACTGCAGTAGCATGCACTCAAGTTCCTAAAATAACTGTGATAGTAGGTGGATCCTATGGAGCAGGGAATTATGGTAAATCAACTATTTATTTTGTAAATCCTGAATCATTTTTGCATATGCAAAGTTGGATTTAGAAAAAAGAAAAAAAATGTTTATAGCTGAATAAATGCGTAGGCGATTTTGAAAAATCTCGATTTCTGTATGGTTAGCGAGTATTTGACTTAAAACGTTCAGATTTAGACGAAGAAAATTGGCGTCAATTAGATGGACTCTATACTTCCTACGCCTTCGTTGGGCGAAATCGGATCGTGATTCGGAAGGTTCGATGAATCTTAAACCTCTTTATATCAAACTACATGATAATTCTGTTTCCATAGCAGATGTAGAAAAAATATATGCGACTTATTGTCTTAATATGTGCATAGTATCACCGAGATCGGCAGCTTCTGAATAATAGGAGGTATTTCACCGACACCAAATATGCAACAATTTACAACGATATACAGCAAACAGCTTCCAACGTTGTAACACTATGTTCGAGCGATTTTATTTTTGTTCTGGGTAGTTCTACCGCCTCTGAACCAATTCAAAATCTACGTCTACCTAAGCGGTGGAAGCAGTGGCGGCTCGTGGCAAAATAAAACAGGTGTTCTGTAAATCCGAACTTACCTATTTTTTATATGTCAGTTCGATCCTGCGCTCCTTCTTGGCATGAAATTTGTCGATCACCTTCCCGTTGAAATTTTCCATGGTCGAAATAAATTCCTTTTCAATGGACAGCATCGACAACGCTGTAAGGCAATCCTGAGTCATAGTATTTGGAAGAAAGGCCTTGATTCTATTCAATGTTGAGAAATTTCGCTCAGCCTCTAATGTTGACATAGGAGTTGTAACAATAATTTCTAATAGCTTTTTGTTTCTTTTAATGTTTCCTTCAAACTATTTTGTATCAAAAATTTCAAAAGAGACAGAGTTCCATGTAAATCTCGGCAATCATTCCGTGCATAAATAACAGACAACTCTGTCTTTAAACGACTTTTTTCTATTTCGAGATAAGCCAAGCAGGTAGTTTCAAACTTGTTATCAGGAAACTTACCAAAGTGTTCGGGGAAAAAAAGGGATGCGGCTACCAAAAGATCTTTGTCGCATACTTCTAATGCAGCAACTCGGTTATCATGACTGCTATTATTACGTCGCGTCGTCTCCTTTTGTTGCCTTGGGGTTCAGTGCAAATACTTTTGGCTTCATTTATTATGTCATCAATTTTATTTCTCACATCGTCAATACATTTTTCAAAATTATCGATAGCCGTTTTAACTTGCGCTGGCTCGGTTTTTCTCTTCTGCAACTGGTTGAAAAAGATGTCGACGTGAGGCATGACATGATGAAAAAATGTCAACCAAAACGCGAAAACAGAATCGTTTAACATACGGCGAATACCGCAAGCTGCCTTGCAAACGGTTTCATTAGTGACATTTTCTTCTATTTCTTCCATGCAGTCAATGAGTGATTCTCTGTTCTCAAACACTACATTTATTGTTCGAATATTAAAATTCCAACGAGTTGTTGCTCCTTGGGGATTTTTTCCCCACAATTCTGTTTAGTATCTCTACGCGTTGAGGGAATTATTAAAAAAATCCCGGAATATCTTTCAAATCCACAAAGAACACCCGAACTTGAGCATTTGCGGAAGCAGCTTGGGACATAATCAGGTTTAACTGATGCGCATAGCAATGCACATAGTGAGCAGGGATATCTTTGTTTAATTTTTGCCTGTATTCCAGCATTATGTCCGCTCATTACCGCGGCTTCATCATAGCTTTGTGAAATCAGTTTGTTAGGGAAATTTCCTATTAATGGATCTACGACGCTCAAAATATGTCTTGTGAGAGGATCAGCGTCACATTTTTCGGGATTCATATAATTCCAAAAACGTTCTACTGGTTCGCCGTTAAATACGTATCTGAAAATTGTTACCAGTTGGGATTTCCCCGAAATGTCCGTTGTTTCATCTGCTATTATCGCCAAATACGAGGCTCTGTTAATCTGTTTTATTATTTCTTCAAAACAAACTTCAAGAATACAATCCAGTAGATCGTTTTGTATTTCTTTCGAAGTTCCTTTAAATATTGAAGCATTTTTTATGTGTTCGTTTAAGGTTGTATCAAGCTCACCAGAAAAATTAAGTTATTTTATGCATATTTACCCTTTCGAACTAGAGACTCGGCAGGTTTTTTTTACAATGCAAAATTTGGTTATGCGTTACTTTTTAAATTTTGGTTATTTTAACAATGTTAAGCATACGACGTAGCAGGTAACAACTATTAAGTAGGTTTATATATTATACATAAATCATTTATACAATAGTTAACCAATTGTAGGTATGTGCGGTAGAGCATATTCCCCAAGATTTTTGTATATGTGGCCAAACTCAAAGATATCTGTGATGGGCGGACCCCAAGCAGCTGGAGTGTTATCTCAGATAGCCAGCAGAGGAAAAGAACTGACAAAAGAGCAGAAAAGCAAGATAGAAAGACCTATTATTGAACAGTTTGAGAGGGAAGCCTCAGCATATTACAGTACTGCGAGGTAAAAACATTTGTCAAGTTAAATATTACGAGAGCTCAATTGTTTTTTTATTATAATAAAGGAGAGTGGTCAATGTTAAAATGTTGAAATTAGTTGTGACTGAGGGATTCACTGGCTTAAGAAAATAGGGTTGCAGGACGGACAAATTTCTATAGACCCCCAACTGGAAGACGCTCCCGGCTTGAGAGGGCCGGAAACTAAAAAACTGGAAGGCCCTAGCATTTATTACAATAGTTTGTACATCATCCACCAATTTTGTTTTTGAAAGATTAAGGATCGATAATGCCGTTGGGCTAAAATCCTCAACTTTTTGTGGGTGTCAAATCGTCATCCATGGACCTTTGAATTAAAAAAGGTTTAGGTTAATATTAATATAATTTTTATCATTAACCAAATTAAATTCTACTTTTTATGGGTGATTTATTATATTTTCCATGCAATCTGCAACTTTTTAAAGAAGTTGTGATAAAATCTATCACTTATTTTCAGATTATGGGATGATGGTGTTATTGACCCAAAAGACACAAGAAAAGTGTTGGGTTTAAGCCTTGCTGCAGCAACAAACAACCCTGGCGGACCAACTTCCTTTGGAGTATTCAGGATGTAATAATGAAAATTATTAATAAAAGATATTAAAAGATTCGAAACTGATTTGGCGTCACCAGACACAATGGATATAGAAAAATACTGAATTAAAAAATGGAAAAATAACCTTATATTGAGGCAGGGCTAGGGTGACAATCTTAGATAAATATTCCGTAAATCATCCTATACATTGCACTAATGTTTTAACACTTCTCAAGTTCAATATGCTGTGTTTTTAAGATATTTCTATATCAGCGTGTTATAATAAAATGAAATACTATGAGCATGAATGGTGGAAACTATGAATTCATATGAGCATGACTGCCCATATAGCAAAATCCGGGGTGGGGCATGTTTGGTTTACAGGTTGTGCAGGATCAAAAATGCTGAGAACTAGCCAACCTGTTGATGACAATTTGACAATTAAAAATGTATATCTGCTATGTTGGGATGTTCCACTGCTTACCCAAAAATTGGGTATCTTATTAAGAATTTAAGAATACTTCACTTTCGAAGCAGAAATAATGTGAGAAATATTCACGTCTCTCTTAAAAGCCAATGTGAACGTTTCTTGAACTAAAAAAATTCTCCCCTAAATTATCAAATATACAAGTCAAATGATATAAAAGGAAGATTTTCTACAACTCCAGACCAATATTAAAAAAATGAAAAAAGCACAAGAGATAAAAATGGTGTCAAGTAGGTTGACTCTGCACTTCCTATACAACCCTGTCATCACTTCATAAAGGGTTATGTTTTGCACAAATTAGTCCCTCTGAGAAAAAGGTCAGCTAGAAACATGTATAACTGATTTTTATGGATATGGATCAAGTCAGCTAAAACAGGCCCATACAATAAGTGCTTTAGATAATGCTAGAAATTTCCACCAGCAGTCAGAGCTATGTTATGCACTGATGGTGAGCAGTCATATGCAGACAGGACTTGTGCACAGGGGTTGGCGAGCAACCGCAACGCGAAAATATTTCTCCAAGATTCAAGGGCAAATGTATGAGGAAATTTATAATGTGCAGAATATTTACTAATGGGTGTGTAGAATTGTTGGGGTTGGACGCATAAAAATAAACTAATGCTGCAGAAGATTTCTCCTAAAGGTCGAATTAGTTCATAGGCTTATTGTACTTATTACTGTAGCTCTACTTTGCTAAGTAGTCTTTTTCCAAAATAAAAACATTGAATCTTTAAAAACATATAATAATTTAGCCCTGCTAGCCCTCAGCTAGGTCTGTGTTTGTGTATTATGGGAGCAGGATTAGACAAGTTTTCAGCATGCCTCAAATACCTAACCCAAAACTGTGTATCCTGCAACTATCACAAATCATTACTCAATATACAAACAACCTCCCACTTTTCTATGTCTTCGCTGATATTGATAAACTGATGTACCTTTGAGTTATTTCAAATACTATTGAATTTTAAAGACAGTAAAATCCATTGTTCCACTTTATTAAACATCATTATTTCAGAAACTTAACAGAATTATCAACTTACTTTGCTACAACAGTGGTATCTCTTTTCTCAATCATTCGAAGTTGTTTCTTTTTCATTTTTTTCAGTTTCTTTGTGTTGGTGATCACTTGCACAATCTCAGATTTTTTTTGATTCTCCTGCTGCCTCTTCAAATTCTCTCTTCGTCTTTGCTTTTTCATTTCTTTCTCAGCTTGCTTTGTAGCCTTAATAGAATCTGATAGTTCCTTAACATGTTTCAATTTGGCCTTTAATTCCTGTTTCTGATTAAAAGATCTACGTATTCCTTTAGTTTTGATAATGGATGAAAATTTCTTCTTTTCACTTTTCCAAATTTTGCCAGATTTCGGTTTACCCCTTGGAGTAACATCAAGATGCTTAGATATACTCTCACTGAAAAATATATTTACTGATATTATAAGGATTTTAATAAACCAAAAAACATACGTATTTTTGGATATCTTGTCAATATTTTTAGTTTTCTGTACTTCCAAAATATCTTCCATTTTCTGAACACCAGCTGGGTCAACCATGTTTTCCAAAGGACCTTATTCCGTTGCAATAATACTATCTTTAAAAAGTTCACATTAAATAATATTTACTGATCTTAGCCAGAGGGCGTGAACGTAAAAAAAATACTTTGATCTGTTAAAAACGCAAAACGTTTTGTCTTTTGTGCACGTTTTGTGGTTATGTTTTTGGAGGATTAAAAGTTCTGTTCAGTGTTGCCAAGCCGCAAAAGACGAAATCGGTAGGAAGTATTGTTGAAATTACTATAGTCAGAATCCGAAAGATGACTATTACGTAATACCATAAATTGTACTGAAGTAATCAATGGACGTACGTCGATGATAAAATCACGATGTCAGGAAAATAATGACACATTTATATTATGATTTTGCGAAGTTAGGTTATTTCACTGATTATTTTTATTTTCATTTTATTTCATGGTTTTGAGTAACACCTTAATAATAATTTTAGTGGGGAGTTTTTGTTATGAAAAAAAACAGTTATGAGTAGAATACCTTGACAGGAGCACCAAATAAAAAAGTATTATTCGAAAACAACCTAACCTGCTTTAACATAACCTAACTATTCATCTTCCAAATATGATCGATCATGTAACATGAAAATATCTATCTTTATCGGATACATGTAAATTAGCAATACAGCTTGTTTAGACAATAAAATTCTGTTTGTCTCTGTCTAACGTATCTGAAACTTCATTAAAAATATTCACAAATCGCTGACGTTTGTGTTTACTACAGACTAAAATGATGACGTAATCGTCATCTTTCGTGATTTCGACTATACGTGGATTCAACGATAAAATCGGTATGAGGAAAACATCAGGGCCATCTCAAGATCAGCAGCAGATCAAGAACCTTTGCGTTAAGCAGCGCAATCTTGGAAAGTAGTATATTTATTTAATTTCTTTTTACATCTTGTACAATGAGCATTCTGATCGCAATTCAATCTCCTTCGCAACCATCCTGGTAACTCCTTTACCTATTCTTGTTTATAAGAATGCGAATAGTTTATGTTCGAGCTTGAAGCCTTATCACCTGTCATTTTAATTTAATATTCAATTAAAAACAGGCGAGCTCCGTTTTTGTATTGTTTGTCTGGTGACACAGTAATGGCAGGGATCCACCAATCTGTACTTATTGTAATTGTACGTGAAAGTTAATACAGGAAAAGCATAGTGAGGGAGTGAATTGAATTGGGCGATAAAACTACATAGACTATATATTATAATTTTTCTTAGCTTTATTTTTGGTAGCAGCTCTTTTTCGGTAAAATATCGGGAAATAGTCCAATTTGATAGCAATACCGTAAAAGCAGTAGGTTCGGCAATACTGGTTCTGTCACAGGAAACATCTGTTCTGTCTTTTTTTAGAAAGAGACATACTTATCACGCTTATGTAACAAAGATAAAGATAATAGATTGTGGACTTCTCACAGCGCGGCGCTGCCACTTCTTAAAATATTTATCAGAAATGCTGCTTACGCAATCGGCACTGTAGGACTCGCACAGCAAATAGCTTTTGGTTATTTTCAAAAAATATGCTGAGAGGTCGATCTCAACACGTAGAATAAAAGTATCCCTCAGCCTAAAATAATTACAAGGGTATTTTTATAGTTTTTTATACAAGTATCCTAAGTTGAACTTTCCTAACCCATACTGCATTATGCTGCAATATTGGAGCATTGGAAATATTGGGGGGCGGTAGTGCACATCATGATGTGTTTATTTTGGCTGATCAATTGTACGTTGGAGTTACTCATAACCATTTTGTTTATGTCAAACCCATCAGTACTTGCGTCAATTAAAATATGTCACCCCAATGTTCTTGATTCGATTTTACTTCCTACGGCACCGGGCGAGTAAGTAATAGCGAAAAATAGCGGAAATGAGATGTTATTCTGTTTGGATGTTATCTGAAATGTACATCACGAAGAACAGTCTCACTCATTTCCGTCGGTCTGTCTGTCCACTAATCCTTAGCCCGTCTATAATTTCGAAAGTACTGCTCGGATTTGGATGAAATTTTTACACAAGGTTACTACTACGCCAATGACGAAAAAGCTTTGTAATTTTTGAAAATCGTCCAGTGGCGGCGAAGAAAAAGAAAAAACAGAAATTAAAGATCGCTCAAACTCATAGGTTTCTCCATACATTTGTCGTTAAAGCTTAGAATGATAGGGACATATTTTCGATATGCGTCTGCTTCTGCTATCTAGGCTCAGCGCCCGGCGTAATCATCTGCTTGATTGTTCTGCTCGTACCGCAGCGATCGCGATATTTCGTTATTGGACGCTGCCACGCCAAATGGACGGTAACTATCAGTAGATCAGGAAAAATGTATACACTAATTGTACGGGTCTGTTTGACTGACTTGATCGGTTTAAATTTTATATTATACAAGTTCGCAATTAATTTTTTTCTCAAAGAGTTTAACTTATGGCGAACTTAATCCTTGATGAACCGATGTCGACGTTGCGTAGCAAGTACAGAGTCACGCCATTTTTTAAAATGCCCATATACCTATACACTCGGTATAACTGTATCGATCTGTATTTACTCCACGTCAAAACTAACATGAGCACTTGATCATAGCTTAATTTCGCTTGTCGCTGCCTGCCCAGGCATTTATGGTACACTGGCAATAGGAGCGCGAATTTAAACGTCACGCGCTGGTGTTTGTTTTGACTTCGCGTAAATGAGATTTGAATACACTACACAAATCAGATAGTTCCAGTTACGAGCTCGGCTCACCTCTCACAGCCGTGAACTTTGAGTATGTATGTTCATCTGGACATCTCAAGGAATAGTTGTACGAACTTTCAAAAATTTACGCATTATTTGGTCCGATTTCCTTAACTCTATCAGGCTATGTATATTGTGAGACCAGGTGAAACCAACTTTTCTGTTGGGCCATATCCCAGAAATTACAAATCTTGTACAGAAACACAAGGTAAATGCAAATTTCAGATGTCGACTGAATTCCGAGGGGGTCCCGTATGCCGTATTTTCAAATGATTGACTTGGCGACACCGCCTCACTGCTTTTGCCATCTGGTATTCTCTTTTTTTAGTATTATGTTACTGGATTTGGTAGTGGAAGGACGTTCGTTGCCTTTCAACTTTTAGTCCGACGTTATCGCAATGGTATCAATAGAAGATACAAACGAATAAGTGCCTTTTCTGCCGACAATTTGTTGTTAGTGTACTGTGAAAGCCGTGAATATGATCGCCAACGGACACATAGTAGGCGACGGTTCGTGGGATTTGCGAGTTTTTGTCACCGATTTGCAAACCGAAAGACTGATCCGTGTCAAAGGAGATGTTCATATCGGAGGAGTCATGTTACGGTTGGTTGAGGACCTTGGTGAGTACTAAGACTACAAAGTACCCCTACTTGATGGGTACTATAAATAAGCGTGATCAGCTAGGCTGTCTAACCACATATCTTAACTAGTTGTGTGTTGGTTGTGGTCAGTTATGGTCCTAAACATCATCCCAATGAAAGACCTTGAATGTGAGAGCAAAATTCTTTCCAAAAAGCCAAAGAAAATGTTACCGTTCCACCTAACCTCAAATGGACATGTAAAAGGATCGCAGTAGGCGTACACCGCACGCAATTAGCATGACGTATCGCACATGGTCATAATTATTGCATCCCAACAACAAATATTTTGATACAGGAGTTATCCCCGGATAGCCAGGCCTCTGACCCAACTGTAGTGGCCGCTAAAACGTTGAATACGCTTGTTTATCAATTGTTTTTGTGGCTTTATTTATATTCAAGTGCACCCACGTACAATTACCCTACTTTCACATGACATGACGTCATACTGTAATTTGTTTTTCACCTGTTTTTTGACACACCGGAATCCCCTGTTTTAATGTCAATGTGCGGCTTAGCTGCTCTCTATAGGATTTTCTGAGTTACAATAATAATTGAAATAACGGAATGAATCTAAGAAATTGTGAAAAAGCGTTGATAGAACTTGATAGAAATGATATGAGGCAAGTGTAATAATTAGGTACATATCGTCGGTCTCCGCACGTACCGGCGTAACTAACATTTTACAAATTTTACAGGAGAGCTAGAAAACGAAAATCAGCAATAAATGAGATTGAAAATTAAATACTGATTTTTTAGTCTGTACGTTGCGGTTTTTTTTGTTAGACTAAAATGATGTAGAACCTTTTTTAATGCAGAGGCGTAAATCTATTTAAGCCGGTACGTGAAAATTGTTTTCGGAATTTTATAACTTGGCAATTTTCTGAAAATTTTAATTCTTAGCAGTGAACTGATATACGGCTACGTCACTTCGTGAAGTAAGAGACTACAAAAAAATCTGTGAAATTATGGCGTAACTCGATTTTAGATTATTTGTCATTTACGCCTGTACGTGCGGAGACCGACGATATACTATTCCCTCCCTTTATAATAATGTAGAGGTAGGGATTCAATTGTTTAATTATATCTGACAGTCCAACTGATCAGTGCTTCCACTAGCATTTTGGCGAATTATAATTGATTTTATTTAATTTGATTAACAAGTTTTTAAAGGCTCCTTTGAGCATGTATCAAGGGGAGAGTTATCACCTTCATTAGAATGAAGACCACTCTACAAAATCTACATACAATCATTTCTTTGAGTTAGTTATTACTACTACAGTAGCAGCACTGTCAGTTGAGATTCATTAAGATATGCGATTATAAGCACATAATGTTTAATTTAGTTTACTTTTGATGATTGTTTTCTGCATTTTTTTATCGATTCATTATTAAACGCTGTAATTAGGGACATGCTATTGGATAATATTTAGTTAATTTGAAGTGCTTAGAAAGCTATTCCACAACTGCTGCTAATCCGCATAAAAGCATAAAAATGCTGGACTGCTTTACGTTGGCTGAATGCTCCCAATGTTATCAAGCTGGCTGTTGAAAAAAATCCTATTTCCAGATTTCAATCAGCCATCAACTATTTCATCATAGCTATTTTTGAGGGTATTCTGGTCCGTAAGGTATGTTGGGATAGAGGTTGATATTATTATAAATAGAGTCAAGCACTAATTTTCAGCTAAGTTTAGATTCTCATTAAAATATCTTATTTAAATGTCAACCAGTCAGTAGCTATAGTTAACTGTTTTTACTGTTTTGATTGTGATTTCTAATTATGTCACAACCAGTCTGCCAGAAGATGTTCATGTTAAAGATGAATCTATCTATTGTTATAGTTATTATAGTTTGAGCAAAGAGCAGTTATACCAAGAGAGGATACCGTGTGGAATATCTTTGAAATCCGCTTGTCGGCTTCATTGACCTCTTTATTTTTTTACAGAAAAACATAGGGATCCATAAACGTACCGCCCTAGGTTTAGCGGTTTTCTCATCTGCGAAGGATCCGCCCTTGATCTGTTTATTCGCTCTTAGATGGTTCGGCATCTACGGAGATAGTGTTGCCAAACTGGCAAAAATGTTTTGAAACTGATACATTTATAGTGATCTGAATGAAGTAGGGTTCTCTTAACGGTTTTTGGTAGTTACGTCACAATGTCATACAAAATAAGTGAACATACTGAGATGAGTTGTGCGTAGCTTTTCTCATCCTCGTTGCAAATCTTCCATTTGCGATCGATCCTTGGACAACAAACGTTACCTGTGACTGCCAAGCAATAAAGCGTACTTTTTCAGTGGGTTGTAGGTGAAAATAATCTGTATCAAACAGTTATCCTGTACCATTTTGAAAGTTCCTCTCCCAAATATATCCATGAGGGTTATCATTTTGTTTAGGGGAGCCTAATAATCTTTTCGACCATCTGATGCTCCTCATTTTTTTTCAGCAGGTTGTAAAAAATTTAAAAAACTACAACTGGGATGACAAATAAGATATAGTCAAACTAAATAAAATAGTAACCCAAAAAAAAACAAACGAGTAAGGTTTGTATAAAAATCAGAAACATATGTTTTTACCATTGGAAAATAATATTCATTGATATAAAAATTAGATGATTTCTCAGGGCTACATATACAGGGTGTTTCAGAAAAACGAGGCAATTCTTTTAGGTTAGATAGTAGATTAAGACATAACAGTATTGGTTCTTTTTATTGAGATCAGGGAGTTGAAATTTCAATTTTGAAATCGGAAGAAAAAGATACACCCTCGGAATGTTTTTTTTTTTTTTTGGTAATAAATTTACAACACCCCGTATCTCAGTAATGAGATATTTTAGGACCTTTCTTTATATGAACGTTTTTGTTATGTTTGGAGGTACTTTCTACTATAGAAATTAGAATTGCCGCGCTTTCCTAAAATACCCTGTTTACTTCTCACAGTAAAATACAACTCTGTATCTGTTATAATTTTTGCGTTACTGATGATTCTTTATAATAAATGAATCATGCGTAGTGCAAGTGCACTTAATGCAAATGAAGCTACTTATTAGCTCACTAACGAGAATCCATTCGTGGAATACCATCGGTGGTCTAAGATTGTTTCTTTAGAAATCAATTCACTTTCACACATCATGGGTCATGAATGCCACTACCATTAAGCGCGATTGACGTTTAATTATTATAAATCAGCTATTTTGTTTAAGTTTATGTACACTTCCTGGGACTACAGAAGCTGACTGAATATTAAAGTGTGATATCAATAAATGCATTGTTCCAACTCTTCTGTTTTATATTCGTAATTCAGTACACACTTTTGTTGGTTTCCTTCGCATGGGTAACCACCTACGGTCTGAGAAAATAAGAGGCAGTTTTGGAAAATAAAATTCGTCTAACGTGATTTGACCTAATATACCTTAATTTGGATTAATCATAATTTGGATAACTTTGTATGTAGTTTGTATGAGCCTGTTTGACTCACTTGATTCATTTCTTTTTTGCTATACTCGTATCTAACTTTGTTCTCAGAGGGCCCAACTTTTGCCGAACATGAACTGATGACAGCTTGCATAGGAAGAGCAGTCAGCCTACTTTACTCTTTTTTTTTTGTGATCTACGTGTTCGTAGTTAAGTTTTCTCTCATAATAATTCTAATAATTCTTTATGGACTGCCAACAGCATTCCGTGGGAAGTGCAGAGTCAACCTACTTGACGTGATTTTTTTGGTCAGTATAAAGCAAACTTGAATTTTGGTGACTTGTCATCTTGTCAAGTCTATCTACTTTTCGCATGGGCGATACGTTGGTTTTTATTTTAACAACGCCTTATGGAAAAGATCAGTGAAAATATTTATCAGAATATTTTTCTGACATTTCCTCATATGGAGCTGCCAAATGTGCCTTATCTACAAAGCACTTTGGATGCTCGAAGTTTGACAGTAGGTCCTTCCATCCAGATGCATCCAGTACTGGTGCACCAAGCTCTAGTGCTGATATAAAACATGCCTCGTTCGTTTTTGAAATGGTTATTTTTAATTCTAAGTACATACAAGAATGCGTCGTGTTGATAAGAATGTTATCGCCACATTTACCTCAAGCTTCCTGTTTTATACATTTTGTAGGATCTTGCTTCCATGTAGGTATTTTTATCGCATACCCTCTTGTTTACTTAGAAAAAAACGTGTTTCTTAGAGTGGTGTATATCGTGTTGCAGCCGGGGTTTCAGTGCTTACTTTAGGCCAGGAAATAGGCCATTTTTTCCTACAAATTCTTCATTAGATAATGGCTTCCTAATGATAAGTCTAAATTGGCGTCATGATAAGGTTGGAGCATTGCCGCCATTTTGAAAAATACGAAAATCTCTAAAAGCCTCGATTAAAAAAAGTAAAAAAGTGATAGCAACAATTTTGTAGGAAATTAAATTACTTATAATTTTGCTTCTATGAAAATTGGCCCTATAGAATATACGCAAAGTTCAAGGGTAAAGGTATATGTAATATGATCGCTTATAAACTTAAACTAACAATCTAAGCGAATAAGGATTACTATCCTTTTTTGTAGATAATAGAATTTCCTACAAAATGTCGTTTTTGTTTTTAAGTATAAGGAACGCAAGTCAAAAATTGGTACCTAACTGACGCCCGGCATACTCCGCACTTTACGTACGTTGTCTACGTATCAACATGTACAGCGTTTTTACGTGGGGGTTACTCCATAACTCATTATCTATGGTCAAGAATACGATTTTAAGTAAGTTTGCAAAATGTTATATTTTTGGATATTTTATGACCATTATCATTAAAATGCAAGTGACTCACTTTCTGTCTGTTTGGTGGCCATTTTGTCACCGCGCAGCATCAGCAACCGTTGCAAAGATTTTAATGGAATAATCCCATCTAGCATTAAAATCGCTGCAGCGGTTACTGGAATTACGCAGTGCTTCAATCTTTTTCGAAAAGTATAAACTATTTGGATATTCTGAATCCATGTCCACCCACTTTTCCTCTTACGCTTCTTCGGAACTGTGCATATTTCTCTACACAGTCATATCAAGAAACATCATCTGACCTTATAGAAGTAAACAAGAATCTCTCGGATTTTTCCTGTGCTAGTCATTGTTCCATTAATAGCTATTGGATAGGGTTCATTGGAGCTGAGACTTTATATTCTATTCATCCAAGTAGAAATGGCTGATATCCATCTTCAACATCAAAACACTCTTGTGGACGCTACAGCTTTTGGTCTCATTTTCTCAGAATTTAATGTAGGTGAATTTAAAGGTGGTAAAATATGATCAAATATTTGCGAAGTATGTGATTTAAAGTTCGGGCGACAAATCTGAATGTTTTATAACATAGCACCTGCAGGGTGAGTTTTCACTGAGTGCTCGGTCGAAAACTCAGCATGTTACTTAAAAAAGTTGATTACAAAAATTATATCCAACAGCATGCTCCTTACTTGGAAAATCATTATATTTCATAGCCACGTGGCGGTTTTTTTAAATGGAAAGCCGTACATTTTATTGCAGATTTGGATAGACCCTTTCGAGCGAAACAATTTGATATAAATTTGTTTTCAAATTGTTGAGATATTAGACAATCTATCGAAAAAAAAAACACCCAACTTTGACAACTCGCACCTCCTCAACTGTTATAGTTAGAGTATTAAATTTTTCGTTAGACAAATTTCACGATCCCATATTTTCTCCCTATTACTTACTACAGTTTTTTATAGGTTATACAGGTTGGTCAAAAACGCAAGATGAACGACTTCCCAAAATTTTCATATTGACCCACTCTATACCTTTTAAACCTATTTTTAGAGTAATGGTTTGCACATGTATGACTTATTCAGGACTGTCGAAGATCGGTATGTGTCAGTTTCTCATGAAAATTGCAGTACTTGTTCACCTTAGGGTTAAGAATTTGTATTGGAAAAATAAGATGGAAACATTCCAGCTGTTGATCCGTGACTGTTCAAAGTAAATACATAGTTTGATCGATCTAGTTGTTTGTACTAATTTATTATTAATAGACATTATTCTTAAAAGCAGGGCTCGGTAACCCTGTAGTAAACATTTCTACCGACGTGAAAATACTAGTGTGTACCACTTTATTGTAAACATTGTATCTGGCACGTGCTGCTGCTGTATTTTAAACACCAGCCAACGCGCGTTTTAATAAAAACATCGGTAGCCGATAAACTGTATTATTTCATTCCACATCTGCTTTTTTGTTCCGATAAAGATAGTTATAGTTAAAACGACTTAATGAACGAATCTTCCAAGAATATGCTTTAGAAAACTGGAACTGATGAGGTGTACGAGTATGTGTAGGTATATTTAGATATGCAGATGTGAATAAATCGTTGCTTTCACAAAATGCTTGTCATTTAAGCTGTTACTGTCACTCAAGAATTTGTTAAGATCTCGATTAAGCTAGATTGCTGGTAGGGTTTCACTACTTACTTAATTTTCAAGCTACTTGACTTGAAATCAACTCAAGCAAATCAACTCAAGCACAAGTCAAGTAGTAGATATTAGCAATCTGATATCAAATAGTTTTTACATGTCTTTCTGTCAAGTACTTGAAAATTCAAGTAGTCTTTGTGTTATACTCGTAAATATGAGTAGATGTTGAATTCACAATGGAAAGACTTTATTTGTTACAAGTTTCAAAGAAAATAATACATAGTAAGCGAAATAATGTATTCATCCTATAATAAATAATAGAAAGATAAAACTGTAAACCTAAGTAGAAAAATGTTTCATCATCAGCTGATACAAAAACATAAACTCTAGCTTTTCATTCGCTAACCGCGAATTAAGACCCAAGAGAGCCCTAACGGATTTATAATGGTGGTAAAATTATATTACATATATCATAATAATTATTTTTAATCTCTGTTATACAACATGTATAGTAGATTATGATGTAACCCATATACGTTATATTTTGTTCTTGAGACACATGTAAAATTAGTTGTTGAGTTGTTTTTTCTGCAGAAGCTTAATTTTAATTTGTTTTTATATTCATAGAAAACCTGTGTATCTTGTTGTCCGCCTGCGCTATAGCAAAATATACTTTTCATAGCCCTTGATCGGCCGCTGATCTAATCCGGCGTTGATTTTTTCTTTTTACCTATTTTGTCCTAGAATCTTCCGAAATTCAACGACACTGCCTACAGATTTCCTGTTTTATGTTGTGGCAACGCTATTTGCATGCATCATATGAGATAACAGTGACAATTTCAGATTTTCTACGTCAATAAAATACAAAATGCGGCTCATCGGTAAATATCGCTGAAGGTCTTTAGTTGAACAAAAATATAATTCACCATCAAGTAGTTTGAAAGTGCTTGACCTCGTGTAGAGCAATAAAAAAATTAAGTCAAGCATTCACGTTTCAAGTAATTTTATTGTCTAGTAGTTTATGAAAATATCGAGCTACTTGACTTGATGAATCCCAATTGCACTATCCGAAAAAGTTCTAATAATAATGATGCAAACCGCAATTTTGTATTTTGTCAAAAATATTAACTTGAATGAATCTAGGTATAAACAATCCAAGCGATGGCGGTTTTGACATAATTTTGGGAAACACAGGGACAGTGCCGTATTATTTGATCCTATAACCGTGTCTTTTTTTAATTCAAGTACAAGATTGGGGACAGTAAATCCTTAAACATAAATAGATCCTATGAATACATCGTTCAGAATAGGTGCGAGTTAACCTGGCAGGTATTATGTGGGGGAGCCCATACTGGAATCACATTGTTTTGTAGCTAGCTTGCTAGAGGCATGTCATCTAACAATTTTGATAGATTTAAATAAGTTTCCCCATGCAATATTCCTGTTATTTAAAATAGTCTAGGATTTATTAATCATTAGTCTAGCCCAATTGGTTCTCTCCAGGTCGGTGTGGAGAGCGGCCTTGCCTCATAATGTGTAGATTCTCTAGAGCCCAGTGGTGTAAATTGTAAATGCCGGCTCTTCGTCCACCTATCACTTTTTTTTTTGTAAAAATTGAACTACCGTTTGGTAGTCTTTTGAAGGAATTGCCGGCACATGTTGAATATGGAACGGGTGCAGCAGGTCTCCACGTAGAACCCAATGTACTGTCGACTTATATACACAAACATTCTGTGAAATACGTACTAGAAGGCTTATCGTGAATTAGCTGTAGTACTCCATCTTCAGCATCTACGTCGATTCTCGGCATTCCTATTATTTCTAATCTCCTAGGCACTTTTCTGTACCATAGTCTGAAAACGTTGCTCTACTCTATGGGTTTCTGTACGCTTCAGCTGAAAATCGGCCATTGCACAATCTACAAATGGAGAAGGTTTTTGCATATTATTCTGACGAATACGACATCTTGAATTGAAATCACAAAAAAGTATCACACAAGTGGAAGCTTTATCTCTGCGCCCCTTTTATAGTATGGACGTTAGTTTATTATCTCATACATGACTTTTGGGACATCCTGTACATTTAAGGATGGAACATATTATACATTAACATAAAATTTCATGCACTCCCAAAACGCTTTAGAAATCCTGGCAGACGTCTGCTTCACAGCAGCCAAATCTTATGAAAAACTTTTGTAGCCGGTTACGTCTTTCTTCAAGTTAAATTTTATGTTGTAGTTTCCGCTGTAAAATTTTATGGTTGTCGATAGAAATAGTCGCCTTAATGAAACATTTATGCAAAGGAACATTGTTAGAGCGCTTGCCGATTTCGGTTGTTAATAGTTAGAACATATGTACTTTTATAGATTAAAAATGGCGTCAAGTAGTGGGATTCTGTACTTTCTAACCAACGCCGTTATCAGTTCGGGAAGGATTAAGTACAGCACGTTAACCCTTCGGAGAAGAGTTGCGAACAGGTACAATGGAGAAATTGAATGGATCCAGTCACTCAAACAGGCCCATACAATTAGTCGATAGACATTCTTTCCCTGCACTACTGGTAGTTACCGTCCACATGGCAACGTTGCCCCTTCACATATCGTCAGACGTGGCACCCAAGCAGTACGCGCAGAACAATCACGCTGACCGTTACGCCCAGTGCTGAGACCAGATATCAGAAGGAGACGCGTAACGAACATTTCTCTATTATTCTAAGTTTCAAAGTCAAATGTACTGGTAAACTTATGATGTGTGAAATATGGCTAATAGGTGCTTAAAATTATCGGGCTTGGGAGCGTACGAATATACTAACATAAAAAATGAGTGACGTCGGAAGGCGGAAGTATAAAAGATGAATAATGGATATTTAAAAACGAAATGGCCATTGACCGAAGTCTTTCAGGTATTCAGTATATGATATCAATAAATATAGTGGATAAGTGTCAATCTGCAGATAATAATTATTATAATATATACCGGGTGACAATGAAAATTGGAAACACGCTGTATTTTTTTTGGCAAATATAGACATCGCACCAAGATTGGGACATGTTTAGTTAGTCATTTCTGGAAAGTTGAATGGGTTATCTCTTCCTTTCGGTTTAACCGGAAGTGACCGTGACTTTCGTTTTGCAAATGGAAACCTGTATATTTTTTTCCATAATCGTACTTTATGCAAAATTCCCTTTCCAACGATGTGTCACAAGTGACATTTTCGTTATAAAGTGGCGGCTCTATAAAGGAATTTGTGAATAACCTAAAATCCGCCATATTGTCTGCAAGACAAAAAATATTTTAAACTGTCAAGGTGGCGATGTGATCAAAATAAAAAATATATGATTTCAGGTAAAGTAATAATAATAATAAGTATATATAGTATATAGTATAATTTTCATACCAACATACGCCGATTCTCGATAAATCCTCCCTTTCCACGAATACCGTGGCATTTATTATGAATTGTAATTTCTAGAAAACTGGAAAGAAATATCAGGAACTAGTGAAAAGTAGATCAAAAAAATGTAAAATCTAATCTGAAATGTTTGAGGAAAAGTAAATTTTGCGTATGCTACTTATGGCATCTGATGCTGGTTTTGCGAAAAGTTTGCCATTCTCAAATTTGTAAAACTCTTTATACTATATAAAACTTTAAAATCCCCCAAAATATTTTCTAGATCCGTCCCTGCCTGGTAAATAAGGTACGCATGGAGTCTTTTGCCCTAAAATGATTTTACTCTAAACTTTCCTGGCCTGCCTAGCCATAAGAAAATATAATCTAGAACACTAAACCAACGCTGTCCCCAGAGAGCAGGCCTATTATATTTTTAGGTCACCGAAACTGAAAAGATGATATGACTCAATCGATACGGACGATCGTCTTTGCACTTTATGATATTGTCCTTGGGCTTATTTTCAGCTGTTCGGACCTGGTTTTTAAATACAGACATAATACGATATGGTACAGTCAAATTGATTTCAAGTAATTGTAAACAAACTTTTGGAGGAACTCAGACGAAACGTCGCTGTTAGTTTTAAACTATTTTACAAATTTTGATTATACATTCAAAGGATAATGGTGTGATTCAAGGAAAAGAGAGAGATAAAGAAATAAAGTCCATTCAAAAAAATGGTGTCAATTAGGTTGACTGCACTTCCTAAGCAACGCCGTCATCAGTGCATAAAGGACAACTTAGAGTGAAAATGTACCTAAAAGAAGCTAGGAATTTTCTCATTATTTTGTTTCTCAATGTCGACGATGCAGACGTATTCAATTTAACATTTTATTTTCTCCTTCAGTTGACGAAAATTGGCATTGTAAATGCTAATAATATTTTCCACAACTGTTTACGACAATAACGTGACTGTACCAATGATTCTAAAATTGTCTCTGTTTCACATCACTTGTTTAAAAACAGATCTTTGGCGCCAGTTACGCCAGTTTTACCTAGACGCGTGCTGTTTAATTGTGTTTTGGAGGTTTTCTGAACTGAATTGAATAATAAAATCATAATAATACTAGTAGTCACATGTAAAATATGATTTACTCAGTGCTTCCCTTTTACTGTGAGTTACCAAACCCATACCATTGATCAACGTATTCTACCTGAAACTATCGATATTGTCCGTTCGTTGTATTTTCAGGTACAAAAGCAGCGCCACCTTCAACTAGTTGAAGGTGGCGCTGACAAAAGGTAAACTAAAAATGGTACGCACATGTCAGGTGGATTGTCACATTGTCAGTGACATACATACTTCAAAACTGAAACATCGATATCGGAAACACTTTATGAACGGTATATCGACGTTTTTTCCATGTTTTAAAACCATTAAACACAGAACAAATAAAACATTAAAATAGACTATTTCACATATTTTATTTTCATTCATAAAAGACGACATGATATGGTATATTGTCATTCTTCATAATGCACGGTGCTTCGTGGTAAGTGCCCACGAGGCGGCGCGATGCAACTAGAAAGCGATTGGAGATACCTTACCAACATGGTTTGTTTTATTTGAACGCCGCCAGATGGAGCATCAAGCAGCTTGAAAGATTAAGGAAACTGTGGCGTGGGAAGGATTGAATTTGCCTCTAATAGTCGATCCTGAAAGTTGATCGGTATTTGGTACTGTAGACTAATTGGTTAGGTCGGCTCAACGGAATGGAGGAGATGCGGGTTCGAATCCCGCCCATATTGCCTTTCTCTCAAGTTGTTCAAGTTGTTCTTTACTTATCATGTGTCTTACCACGTTACATCATGCGTCTGTACAACATCAAGGTCGACTCCTCTCTCGTGTTAATGCGTTTGATCCCTGGATTCCAGGTCAGTTTGGAGTCTAGTATTACCCCCAGGCACTTAACTTCCTCAGGGTCAGGGTTACAAGCACAGTTCGGACAACGCCATTGAGTGCAATGGAAGCTCTGCTGGATCTCCTACCGTTGGATCTAGTGCAGAGCAGCTGTGTCTTTTTTAATCTCTTGAATCATAGGTACTGCTATCTTAGTCGAATTGCAAAGGGAGGATCCCGTCCTTCTGAGCAGTGGTGATCTGATTACCCCTGAATATAGCTTCAATCGCATGTTTAATGTGGAGTATCCGACGAGGCGGAGTGGGACTCCGGAAGCCGGAAGAACTCCGAAGGAAGAAGGCAGGTCTGGTACACGGATGGAGGCCTCTGGCGCCGGAGTCCTTTGGCCTAGAACTAGGTTCCTTCTGCCTCTCGATATATATCCAGGCAGAAATCTATGCAATTCTGGCTTGCGCATCCCGCATTTTGTGTGGGGAAGGGCCTAGGAGAAGAATAACAATATTCTCCGGCAGCCAGGCTGCGATTAAGGCACTAAGTGCCTGCAAGATTATTTCAAGCCTTGTATTGGAATGCAGAGAGGCTCATCCGGTATCGTTAGTGTGGGTCCTGAGCCAGCCTTAGGGGTGCCAGCGCAAAGAGTCAGGAGTAAAATGGCGAAGTCCATTGCTAGACAATACTCTCAGAAATGGAGAAGCATCTCTAGACATTTTCAGACACGGAAGCTCATAGCAGGGCGCAGTGTTTAGGATGGACGCTTTTGCTTATCTTTGGATAGAGCGAACCTCAGGTTGTTGGTGGGACTGTTGCTTGGCCATAACACAATGAGGCGTAACGTGCATGTGATGCGGGTGCAGACAATCCCATGTGTAAGTGCTGCGGGGTAGAGGAAGAGTCCTCGGCACATATCTGTGTTGCTATGAGGCACTGAGCAACTACGGGCAGACTATACTGGGGTCCAACACTTTGGATTCCCACAATGTTAAGGAGCTGGGACTCTGAGCTATACTCAACTTTGCCAGAAAGGCGGAGCTTGAAGTTCGTTTATGCGTCTTATGCGCCGGCTCCTCATGGCCGTTATGCTTCGTATTCCGTTATTCATTGATGTAACTGTTTTCCCAGAAGGCATAGAGGTCCTAGCCCCTCTAATTTCTTCCTTCTAGTGGAAGCAACTATGGATGTCTTTGAGGGATATTTGAACCTTTGTTTGACGTCCGTGTTGTGACCAGATTTAGAGCCTTTTGCATTTTGTCTCTGACTGGGGTGTTGAATTTGCCTTGCGAGAATATAACAATATTATCCGCATATCTTTGCACTCTGTGTCCGTCTTGGTCTGGTTCCCTTATTAGTTAATTCAGTCAGGTTCCATGATAGTGTATACCAAACTCCCTCTTATCATACACTATAAACTTGGATCTTGTTCCATCGAAGCCGGCAGGGGTATTATGTAAAAAAACATAAAAAACGATGAAATGTAGCTTGCAGACTATATTTGTCGTTTTTAGTGTGCAAATAGTTCATTCCACGTTTGCTCGCTATGATCGTTGTTCGCTGACGTAAAGCTACACAACGAGCTTATTACAACATGTCACAAAAAACCTACGAAATGTCAAAAAAAGAACCGAAAAAATGTCACTTTTCAAGATTCGTAATACCCATGCAGTTTTCTCGTTGCTCTGGAGATTGAATTTAGGGACGTGTTGTCAAAAGCACCCTGTATCCTGTATGTCTGGGAAAGATCAGACTAGCACTTCTTGACTTCTAACGCATATTCTGCCTGCTATATAGGCATACTGGTCTTCATGCAGAGGGCTTTCTGCCCGAGCATTATCCCGTATTATATCATGTGATGATTAAAGTCAACCAACCAATAATCTCATTAGTAAAATTCGGAGGGTACTTCTCATCAGGTCATCGAACCTCGGTTGACGGATGATTTATGGTTATTGGCATTTATGAAAGTCCAAAGCGTTTCCTGAACGTTGAACGCCGATCGCTCGGCAAATGTTGTAAGCGGGAACGGGAAGCAGCTCTTGAATCTGGAGCGGAGTTACGCAACTCAACTCCCAATTGAATGGAGCACTAGAACATCGACCGCCGTTCCGTTGCGACTCGTGTCGTTACTTTAAACTGAGAAATCTCTTAATGTGTCTGCTCGAGAGGTATACAGTCTGTCTGAAATAGATCTAGGATGTTATGTGGGTTGGAATAATATACATACGAGAAAACTGAAATACCTGATTACTTTTTAGAGATTTGCGATATGTTTACTTTAACAGGCATTTCAATGGAAAAGTCCACATTCCGTCGAAAAAATCTTTGGTCTTTTTTCTAGTGTTTGATCGAAACTAGTATTTCAGCCGAAACCGAAACTTTCAAGTGAGGGGTATGATATGAAATATGGGAGGTTGATACCTCCCAACGGGAGGCAAGATAGTAGTGTATCTCCAAGAAAAAAACAAACTTAGTTTTTATCAGTTATTATTAGTAATATTAATAGCAGTTTAATATTATTATTAAAGAAAAAACAAACTCTATATAATACAGTAGAACCCCGATTATCCGAAATAATGTGGAAACAAGTGCTTTCGGATAAAACGGAAATAAATATTTAGACTCATAATGCTTAAATGCGTGTGTTGAGTATATACCTATATAAAGATACGTAAAATATAAACATATGGAAACAAACATACATACTTACGGATATTTAGTACCAAAGGAAGTAATTTTTAACTGTACACGTTTTGCATTGTACCTATTTTTGGCAGCAATATCCCTCCAACGTTTGATAAGTAGCACATCAGCTGCTGTCGCATTTTCTTGTTGTTCGACGTAAGTCAACGCCTTTTGTAGAGCATCTAATCACTCAGAATGTCATATTTTGGCAGATATTTCTGTCTCATTGTCACTAGCATCACTTAAAACTGTCTCATCGCCATTGTTCAAACAGTTTTGTATCAGTTAATTCTTCCACCAATTCATCACCATTAATCCACTCACCAGCATCTGATTGGGTAAGATTTTCAGGCCCTGCTATTTTTACGACGAGCTCATGTAAATTTTCGTTGTTATTCTCATAGTCTGCACAAGGTTTAATTTCTTTCTTAATTATTGTTGACCACGATTTTTGTAGAATTTTTTACTTGGCTCCATGCTTCTGCTATCCAATATGTCACATTCTTGAGGTTAATCTCTTTTAAACAATCAACGAGGTTACAACCATTATCAACTTGATCTAAAATTTGCTCTAATAACAAACGTCTGTAATTGCGTTTTAAATTTTCTGAAGCTCCTTGATCCATTGGCTGAATCAGTGACGTTACATTAGGAGGCAAAAACATCCCTCGTATTTCTCCACTTTTAAGTTGCTCCTCACTTGGGTGGCTCGGAGCATTGCCTAATAGCAAAATACATTTTCATTCAAATATCGTTCTGTCTTGGGAACAAAATGATTGTAAAACCAGTCCTTTAATAGAGCGGCATCCATCAAGGCATTTTTTTGATTTTTATACCTCACTGGAAGAGCGTTTTGACGGACGTGTTTAAATGCTCTTGGTTTAGCTGATTTTGGGATTAACAACAAAGGAAGTTTGTGTGTACCGGAAACATTGCTACAAACAAGGATAGTCACACGTTCTTCACTGCGTTTGTATCCAGGAGCTCCATATTCTTGTTTTGAAGCTAAACTTTTAGCCGGTAACATTTTATAGTTTAGGCCCGTTTCGTCGCAGTTGTAAGTTTGTTCCGGATTTAAGCCATACTGCTTCATTAATTTTTTAAAATGTTCTCCAAATTTTAATGTAGCGGATTTTTTTAATTCTCGTATACCGTGTCGTATTTTTTCATGTATGTAGCCAATTATTACTGACTGTAAAGTTATCATGCGCTTCAATAACTGGCAATTCTTCACTTAAATTGACTGCCTTTTGCTTTAGAATTGGTCCGGAAATTGGTAATCCACGTTCTCGATTTTGTGTAAACCACAGATATAAAGCATCATCCAATTTTTGATATTCCCCCTTTTTAATAGTTTTCCGTGACGGCTGCGTTGATGTCAGAACACTAGACACTTGCCACGTTTTTAAGCAAATCACCTCTATCTAAACCTCTGATTGCCTCAAGTTTCTGTTCTATATATATAAAAACGCGTTTACGTTTATTTCTATGCTGCTCCATCTTAGCGATTATGAACCTGACTGAAACAAACATACACGCACACATACCAGTGAGGTCCGCAAGCGCGCTTGGGGAATCACCGGCAGCGAATCTAATGACGCAAACGCCGAAAGGGGAACTACCGGCGGCTATTTCGGATCATGCGCCGATTTCCCGAACAACTTCGGTTAAAACGGAGAAATTATTGTATGCGATCTGTTTCGGATAAAGCGGATTTCGGATAATCGCTATTCGGATAATGTGGGGTTCTACTGTATGTAATAATCAATATGATTACGACTTCGTTAAAGAAAACTAAAGCATTACTATATTTTTATCTTAAAACACAAAATAGATAATGTCATTTCTAGCCAACATTTTGTAAAAAAAACAAACAATAGACTAAAAAATGACAACCTATTGAGGTTAGTTTAGATCAGAGTTCCCCAAACTTTTTTGTGTCGTAGACCCCTTGCCATGTTTTTCCGTGTTGGGTAGTAGACCCCCTACTTACCTGATATTGATTTCCTGTAAATTTCTAACTGTAGTGAAGTTTAGTGTTAAAAACTTAAAGTAAAAACACATGTTAATTTATACATTTATTAATTGAATTTAAATTAAAACTACTCAAAATAAAATTTTGTATCTGTTATGTAAAATATACGTAACATTAAATAAACAGGTGTCTGACCAATAAGTGCCCGCATTGGGAATAAGTGCCCGCATTGAAAAAAATAAGAGGGATAAAATAAAAAAAAGTGAAAAATAATAAAAAAAAAGTTTTTTACTTAAAATAGTACAATAAGCGAGTTCGTTTGTTAATTATAACATAAATGTTCTACAATAATTTCACTGTTAGTTTGATTAAATCCCGCTTCTTATACGTTTAAGTTATCTGAAAATAGGCAAAAAATTAACGAATTTTAGTATGTACCTATCTTTGAATTTTCAGAATAATTTAAAAAAAATATTTTCTATAAAGGGGGGTTCTTTAAAAAAATCAATGCGGGCACTTATTCCCAATGCGGGCATTTATTGGTCAGACACCAATAAACATAAAATAAACTATAAATAAAATAACATAAGCAATAAGTTAATATTTTTAGTGAGAAGGATGAACCTGATGCTTTAATAATAAATTATCAACATTTGGCGTCAATTTTGTAAGGGTTAATCTTAAATCTCCTCTGCTAATGATGTCAAGTCTGTTTATTTTTTTCGTTAGGAGAGTGGTAACAGCGCTGAACCCGCTTTCCACTAGGTATGACGATGGAAAGGAAATTAAAAATTTCCTCGCTATATTCCATAATACGGGATAAGTAACGGGTATGTTGTTTTGCAGCCAGAATTGCCGATATCCGTTTTTAAACTGAACCTTAAGTTCTTCGTTTGTACTTAGTTCAGTCAGTTCCTCTTGTATTATGACATTCGTTTCTTCTATGCCACCATATGGATTAATTATCCACGGTGGTATTACCATAGTCAAAATATCCTCAAACATAGATTCAAAATCTGAATAGAGGGCATTTAAATGTTGAACGTAAGTTGAAACGTCGTCTTCCTGGCAGCTTGTCTGTGACAAATTGGGGAACTGAGAAAATTCGCGTCCAATATTTTGCTTCATTAGTTTAACTCTGGCAAGAAACGCTAATAAGATGGACTTTGTTTTAATCAAATTTAATCGCCTTGTAATTGCAAATTAATCATATTAAATTTTGTAAACAAATCTGTTAAATAGGCGATGTCTGTTTTCCTCTTCATTAAATTTTCTTTTAAAATTTTATCTTTAGTATCCAGAAATTCTAAAATAGTCTCAAAAAGTGCAAAAAATCATATTGCTAACACCCCTGACACATTTTGTTTTAAATAGGTTATAAATCCACGATAACGTCCAACCATGGCAGGTGCACCATCTGTAGCTACTGATATTATATTTGATAAAGGAATTGCTTTTTCAATGAAGTAATCCTTCAAAACATGAAATATTGATTCACCTTTAGTGTCGGTTTTCAAAGTTCTTGCGAAGAGACTTTGTTTTAATCAAATTTAAACTGTCGCCTTGTAATTGGAAATTAACCATATTAAATTTTGTAAACAAATCTGTTAAATAGTCTGTTTTCCTCTTCATTAAATTTTCTTTTAAAATTTTATCTTTAGTATCCAGAAATTCTAAAAAAGTGCAAAAAATCTAGTCAAACATGAGCCTTTCGACAGCCAGCGTACTTCAGTGTGAAGGAGTAATTGATGAAAGTGTTCGTCATTGTCTTCACACAACTGCGCAAATAACCGCGTATTCAACGCGTTGCTTCTGATTCGGTTTACTGCATCAATGACTAAATGAAGTGATTCATGCAATCTAACACTCAAATTTTTAGCAACTAAATGTTGTCGATGGATGACGCAATGTATTGCTAACACCCCTGACACATTTTTAAATAGCTTATAAATCCACGATAACGTCCAACCATGGCAGGTGCTCCATCTGTAGCTACTGATATTATATTTGATAAAGGAATTGCTTTTTCAATGAAGTAATCCTTCAAAACATGAAATATTGATTCACCTTTAGTGTCGGTTATCAAAGTTCTTGCGAAGAGCAGTTCTTCGTAGATTTCTTGATTCATAATAAAACGAACATATGCCAATAATAATGCTGCAATATCAGGTAAAGTTGACTCGTCCAGTTGTATAGAGAAATGGGTCGTTTGCAAATAATTACATAAGAAGCTTTCAATATCAGAACTCATTTCATCAATACGTCTTTCAACAGTATTGTTGCTTAAGGGAATTCTTTTAATGATATCAGATGCAGGTTTCTGTAAAAAAGTTTTTAAAATCTCTTCAACGGCTGGCAAAATTAACTTCTCTCCGATAGTATAAGGTTTTCCGGATTTTGCTATAAGTAACGAGATATTGTAAACCATCATCATTTCTTTGTGACGTCGAAGCGAACATTCTGTCCAGTGTAGGTCTCTTCTGAAATTTATCTTTGAGTGTTTGAAAGTATTTCAAATTTTTCTCTGCTTTATCAGGGTGGCATCTTCTCAGATGATCTTGCAGTTTAGATGGTTTCATAGCGTCATTGCCCAAAACTTTGTTGCGTAAAAGGCACATAGGCGATTGTTTGTCCGGCAATGATGGAATGAAGCCAAATTTCAAATAATCAACACTGTACTGTCTACATTTCTTTTTAGATTCGGACATGATATCAGTCATCTGTGGGCAAAATTAAATTATTTAAATAAGACAGAAAATCCAGCAGCTGTATATAAAAAATATTTTTTGATTTTTCCGAAAACATTCCATAATTCGAACATCTTCTTGCAACAATTAGCTCGAATTACGGAGATTGCACTGTAATTATATTACCGATTGCTGAAACTTTCAAAAAGAAACTATTGAGAAGTACTCGTGTAATTTTGCATGATTGAATAACTAAACTAATAACTTAAGTTAGTCATGATTGGCGTAATTTATCTATCTCTGCTAACTACGAGTACAAAACTAAAATTTACTAAAAAATAATGTACTTACTTTTCTCCAGCACTCTCAAACAAAATAACACTGACTCACCAGAATTTGTGTGATATACTATCTGTTTATATTTTTTTAAATATTTTCTTAGCACTTTCCTTTTCAAGATTCAGGAAACGAATAAACGTATTTGTCCCACATTCGTATTTATAGAGTGACGAATTGAACAAGTCAGTGCAAGGTAGCGAAGCTCTGAGACTGCGACTCACAAGTTCAAAATATATTGCGACCACAAAGCGAATACCAACATCCTACAACTTACACAATTTTATAAACATATATAATAAATTTTTTACTTCATAGGTACTTTTATAAATCATGTATATGTTTTGATATTATAAGTTAGTATGATGTAAGTAAATAGGTACTATCGGTGTATGTGTTGAGATCGACTATCGTGGACCCCCATATTCATTTCATGGACCCCAATTTTTTTTTCGCTGACGTAGACCCCTTGCACGTTGTCATAGACCCCTAGGGGTCGATATAGACCACTTTGGGAATCAATGGTTTAGATGGAAACTTAATTAAAACTTGAAAATCTTTTAGTCTTCAACAATGGATTTTATTGGCCATGATGGTATTTTAACCCATGATTTCGGTATCCTTGTACTAATAAAAAGTGGTTTTCTAGAAGAATTATTCAAAGACCAAAAACAAAAACTCTTTCCATATTTTAGGAAATTTATTTTGTACAAACTATTTTGAACATTCTGCTTGAAATTGAGCCTGAACTGGAATTCATCAGTGAACGAACATAAGAACGTTGTTTTGATTTCGGTTGCAGTTTCGGCGGATTTTCAGTTTACGGAAATCAAAAGTTCGCAAATCTTGGCCTAAAAAACAAGGTTGAAATCGCTTTGAAAGAAACTAATTTCAAAGTACTCATCAAGGTCTTGTAGAGCAAGGTTTCAACTTTATTTTAGATACTTGACGAAACATTCGGAAAACATAAAAATGCCTGTAAATTCAGAAACGCCGTAAAATATTTCATGATGATATTTTCGCATAACAAAAGCTTGTAAATCGAAGTATTCCGTGTTACACATGCTTGGCAAACCTTGTTTTCAGATGTGATATTTATAGTCCAAGATTAAACTTTTCAAAATAATGATATTAAGTCGAAGTGTCATTTTTGCGTTCGTTTTTGCTCTGTAGGTCGAGCCGTTTTTGAGATATAGTCATGAAAAGCGGATGTTTATGAGGATGAGCGAATCCTTAATGGGGAGTATGTTTAGCAAACAACTTGAGAGAAAGTAAAAATGGGCGCCGGCGGGATTCAAACCCGCATCTCCTCCATTCCGTAGAGACGACCGAACCAATTAGTCTGCGGCTGTATGCTTCAGCTCATTTGCTTCCGCAAATGCCCTTGTGACAATTGAAGAGCGGGGGATGGGATTCAGTTAGTAATTTTTACACCACGACACTGCAATATACGAGTATCTATACTATTTATAGACTTGTATGTATGGGGGGCGCAAATCACTTGCCTCTTCCCGCACTACATATTGAGTTATTTAGTAGACCTATATCATACTGATAATGACTAGAAAGCACGAAACAACCTTATATATATACAGGGTGACTTCGAAGTTGAGTCATTTATTTTAACAGTGTGTAGATCTGATCAAAAGAAATGTTTTTTTCCTTTACCATTTTTCTGGTAAAATTAAAGTAACAAAGTTATAGCCCTTTGGAAGTTTGAGTACCGCCCTGTCTCAATAATATCATGTGTTCGTGTTTAGCAACAACGGTTCATCGCATCGGAAACAAAAAAGCGAAAGAATTTGGAACGATGTTTTTACGATTACAATTCAGTTCAGTTATACATACAGTCAGTTTCAGTCGCGTGTGAATAGTGTCTGTTGCGTGGCTCAAACGAAATAAAAAATGGCACATGTTTATGCGGATCGGTTTCCCAATCGAGTGCAACCAACCCCTCGTGCCTTTGTTAATGTAGTACAACGGGCTCGTGAATCAGGTGACTTAAGACCTCACAGGGGACCTCACGATCAAATACAGGTCCGCACTGAAATACTTGTCGGGAGGATACTTTATAAAACAAGGTAAAATTTTTTTTTAATTTTTTTTTTATTTTTACACACATATTTTGGTTTATCTTCCTTCTACAATCATTATCTGAAAATTAATGACTCAACTTCAAAGTCACCCTGTATATATATATATATGGCTGGTGCAACATGAGCACGAAGCTGCACTGTCTGTGGTTGGTCCTGGTTTTAGAGAAGGAAAGCAAACATGCCAATTACAATTGAAAGAATTGCTACATTTGAAGTATCTCAGGTAATGTCAAGAAATATACAACAACAATAACATCAGGAGTTCCTCAATGTTCCGTTTTAGAACCGTTGTTATTCATTATATACACAGATGATATCTTAAAATCCGTACAATACTCACACATTCAATCTTATGCGGATGACGCACAGTTTCTGTTTGATTTTGAACCGTCTCTCGTGGAATAGGCAAATGATTTATTCAACACAAACTTATGAACTATATTTAATAATTGTAAAGAACACAATTTGAAACTAAATCGTGAGACAACGAAACTTGTGCTTTTCTGTTCTGATCGCAAGCGAGAAAACTTGAGCAGTGGTCTGACGCTCTTCTTGAATGAACAACAACTTGATTTTTCAAATAGCTGTAAGATACTTGGTTTGATTTTAGATGATAAGTTACGTTGCCAACAACACATTAAAACATTATCTTAGAGATGTTATTTGAAACTGCGAGTATTGTATGCCAATAAGTGCTTTATTAACTTCAAGACGAGGAAAAAGTTTAGTTCTATCAATATTATCAGTTATGGTTTGATAGTTTTTTCCATGCCTGGATTATTCGACTCAAATTGCGCCTACATAGAATGCAGAATAACTGTTGCCGTTTTGTTTGTGACTTGCGTAAATTTGACCACAAATCTAATAGTATCAGGCTTTTATAATGACTTAATATCAATTCTCTGTTCAAATATTTTTACTTAACAGCATTGAATCATGTACTATATTCTAAGAATCCTGTATATTCAAAAGCTCGTCCTTAGGTCAAGTATACCTAATGTCAATATAAGATATCAAAACCATTCTACAATGCCTATGTATGTAACATCACTCTTTTATATGTCTTTCACGTATAATGCAGTGTCTCTCTTTAACATCTACAGCAGGAATATTGATATATCAAATATTAATAACATCCGTTTCAAACTGCATTTCAGACTACATCTGCTAGGAATTCAGCATAGGATCAATGAATAAGTGCCCTGTGATCAATTACCATTATTATTTTTTTTAGTTAGATTCATAGACATACAATCGTTTACTGAATATGGAAAATATCATAGTTGTATGTCACAAAAGTATTAAGCTTTAGTTTTTAGAAAGGTTGAGTGTAACAATAGCTTTGCTAAACTCCGCCAATAAAGCCGTTTATTATTATTAGTATTATTAAATAGTGAACCCCGCAGTCATTATTGAGCATTAATAATTGTTTGCTGATTTTATTTTAAACTAATAAGAAATTGACTGTTGATAATTAGTATAGTAGTAAAATATAGTTGTATTATTAGTAATTAGGTTTTAGGCCCGTATCGTCAGTCGTCCCTACAATTGTAGGGCAAGTTTATGGCCTCCGTGATTGTCATACTCCTTTCTCTCCTTCAAACATTTCTAGATTACACTTGTCCCGTGTCAGCGTCAGCGCTCTCCTATTGTAAAGATATGCTTTCTTTTTAAATTGCAGGAAATTTCAGGCTTCTAAACACATGATACAACTCAAAAGCTAGCACAATTTGATGCAAATAGATGTTTGTGACATAACCTCAAAATAGAGCGCTGACACGGAGAAGTAGAAATCTATGACAATCAAGGAGGCCATAAAGGTGCCCTACAATTGTAGGGACGACTGACGATACGGGCCTTAATTAATAAGTGCAGAACAAATGGATTGGACGAACCTTCAATCTCATAAGTATATTCTAGTTATTAATTGCGATATAAGTTCATATCAAAGGTGTTTCACACAAGTTTTTAAAATATCAGAATCTGGATTCTGAATGGAACTAATAAAATCTGACCGTGTGAGGTAACTATGCAACAACAAATAGGATTACTCTATAAGTTTTTAATATATTTTTAGAATGTGATTTACGTTTATAGCGAGTTACATAAATGAGTGCAATTATAAAATCAGTCATTATGATTCATACATAGATAAGAATGCGTGGAATTTATGGACATGAACTCAGCCTTCACGACTCATAATTATCAAGGATGATGAAGAGTATGCACGCATTGCAAAAGCTGACTCCTAGTTAAAAAAAGACAAAACTTCGTGTTTTTTATTTTTACTTCCTACGCTTACTGATGAGAAAGTATCATAATCGCGAAAAATTCCGAAAATGAGATATTGTTTTTTGGATGTTGTGTAATAAAAAACCATGTCACTCATTTCCGTCGGTCTGACCGTACATCCTTGGCATGTCTATAACTTGTAAAGACTTGGATGAAATTTTCATACAAGGTTACTACTCGTACTATGCCAAGGGTGAAACGATTTTGTAGTTTTTGAAAATGGGTCGGTTCAGTGGCGGCGGAGAAATCTGACAAGAAAAAAAATTAAAACCGCTCTAAATTCGTTTTTTGAAGACTCAGTGGATCCTGATCATTTTCGAAAAAAATGTTGTAAGGGTTAAACTTGGCGGTTTGGGGGTTTCAGTGGGTGGGGTTGAGTATATCTAAATTTTTTGATGTTGGTATATTTATAAGCCTCCAACCCCAATAATTCTACGCACCTATCAGAAATATTTCACTAATATGTACAACATAGATACATTTACCCTCCACAGTCTCCAACAGTCGCGTGTCGATACGTGCATTGTGGTCCGGCTGGTGGTCGTGCGTCTAAGTCGGGAGTCGCTTGTGGGCTGTATGGTGTAAAAGTCAATATCGTCATCCACGCGGGATTAGTAATAGCAACGATCATAATTATGCGCCCACAGGAATTTCTCTTAGGTTGAGGGGGAGAGCCATTTAATTTTTTTGTTATACATGTTTGCAGTAACCTTTTTCCTCAGAAGAGCTTACTTGTGCCGGATATAATACTTTACGAACAGATGACAGCGTTCCGTGGGAAGATTTTTTTTTTAATTACATAACACTATCAAAAATATGAAAAGGATTTTATTTGGACGTTTTGCGGCCATTTCCGTCACTTTATGTGGCCACAACAATGCAGTCAGTTTTAAGCGAAAATATTTAACCTGCTTTTAGGAGGGCGTTTCGTGATTGAAGGACATCATAAATTGGTCCCCACCCTGCTTTTATCTATTTCTTTCTTTTAAGAAAGTGACAAGCGAATTTTTTTATAGTTGGTTGTCCTGCTTTGAAAGGAATCGATGTAATCCTATTAGATCAGTACGTATAGCTGGAAAAGACATTCCTTACATTCAATCGGACCAAATGGTGCAACTACAGTTCAAGATTACTTTTATCAATATATCTAAAATAAAAATGTATTTTCCACGAGCAAAAATGATAAATGACGTTAATGGCCGGGCTTTGATGTAAATTCCCGTTAATATTCTGACTTCAAGGTCTTTGCCCTGCATTGACAATAATGCCCAAGAAGTCTAGGCAATGTTGATATAAGGATACACGGGTGAAAAACATTGATGATATTCGTATTAACAAAAAAAAAACAATAATGAGGCTAAATTGGATCTGTCTGCTCCCCTGTGATCATGACCAACTATAGACATAGCTGTACTGACTGTAAAATAACGCAGCTCATTTCCTCTGTACCATAACCGTCACTATTTCGTTGAAGGCCGTATTTTTATGATTTACCATTCTAATTGAATATCTTGAATTTTGCATTTCCTGTACCCGATTTGATGTGCATAGTCAATTTGCGCACTGATTAGGTGGTATTCGTGATTTGATCATTTTTTCATTTTAGAATGAGGACCGTAGTATGCATCCCTTATTCTGGTTGTTAGGATATTGTTGTTGTTTGTAGCCTTGTCATAAGACTACATCTACTTCTCATTTTGCCGCTATTGGTTGGTGTTTGAAAAATTATTGTCAAAATATTGTTTTATTTATTTGAATGTTTTAATATTTAACTCCTACAACTTCAAGTAAGCAATAATGGAATTGGTGCAAGGGCCAATAGAAGAAAAAATGCCGTCACCAGTTCATAAATGATTAAATTTAAGCCGTTAGTTACGAACATTACAAGAGAGAAAATAAAAAGATCATGTAATTCTATCAGGGCCATACAATTAATCCATAGTCATACTTTCCATGTCCTTGGTGGTTTCCGTTCATCTGACACATCGTCATATGCGGCAGCTCCCACCAAAGCACCGCCACAAAACGAGTAGAACAATCAAGCAGGCCGTTACGCCGGGCGCTGAACCTAGACAGCAGAAGAAGACGCATATCGAAAACATTTCTCTATAAACGACTTAAAGTCAATTGGACTGGGAAGCCTGGATGTGTGAAATATGGCTAATAGGTACGCAGAATTACCGGGGTGCATAAAAAATTGAGATATATCATCCACCGACAGACAGGCAGACCGACGGAATGAGTGACTCGCTTTTCGTGATGTATCTACATGCCATTAACAGCAAATAATAAAGTTAATCAAGATCTTGCCCAAATTGAAAAGTTTAGTAGTAGTCATAATCTTCGTTTGAACCCTTTAAAGACAAATATGTTGGTATAGCAAATAAAACAAAAAATAATGCTTTAAAAAAGGACATAGACATACCTTTAAAAGGTAATAAATTAGTTCCTGTGGATCATTCGAAGGACCTAGGCATTATAATGGATGATGAATTGAAATTTGTTGTCACGTAAACTATTTAATTTCTCAGTGCTACGCTATTCTCAGAGTTTTATTTGCAAATAAGGCTATATTACATAAATCTGCTGGAAAGCAATTGTGTGATTCATTCTTAATTTCAAATATATCGTATTGCTTAGTGGTTTACTATCCCTATTTAGATATTACTCGTATAAGAAATCGTATTCAAAGTATTATGAATACATGTTGCAGATTTGTAAATGGTCTCAGAAAGTATGATCATATATCGAATGCCATTAATGAACTCAAATGGATGAAAATTGATAAAATGTATAAGTACCAGCTCATAAATCTGACTCAGAAGGTTTTTTATTCAAAAACACCGTCATATTTAGTAAACAAATTTATACGTAGAGGGAATATGCATGACATTAATATTAGATATATAGAGACTTTTTCAATGCCATATATTTACAATGCCATTAAATCATATAATTCTTTAGACCGTAGTTTAAAAGAAACCAATCCATTACCCAAATTCAAGAAAAAAGAGAAAGAAGTTCTACTTGATCAGCAGCGAAATCTGTTGTAACCCATATTTTCCTTATGCCTTTACTTAGATTATACTTTATTCTGTCGTTATTGTATACAGGTATTAATTTTCATCAAATTCCCAATTTTTTTTATTACATCTCGTATTATTAAGGGGGTTAGATGGTAGAATAGATATATTATCTAAATCACATACAGGCGCGAGACAACCACGTGATTAGTTTTTGGAATTATAAAAATGCATTTATGCTTAAATATAGATAATAAGTTTATTTAATAATAATAATAAAATGTCTTTATTAGGCACAGTATAATAACTACAATATAATGTGACCTCTACGTAGGCGAACTTTAGCTCTTGGCTACTCTACTTAACCTACCCAAATAATAAATTGAAACATCATTTAATCAAACGAAAATTTGTCAAGCAGCTGAGGACCCCTCAAAACAAACGAACTTGATAGCTGGCTGACATACATACATATATATATATATATATATATATAAAGAGAATATGATCATGCGGAGAAAAGTATATAACAACAAGTAGGAAAATAATGGGCAAAATCCGCAAAAAGGAGGAAAGTGGATTCTATCAGAAAATAGGATAGGTAACCCGAGCGATACGTATTTCTGCTGGTTGGCTTCATCAGGCCCTGGAATGAATGCACATATGAAACTACAAAAGTAGATACACATCCCCACACATCCGGATACGGGTGTAACCTGAGGAAACGAAGTTGGAGGGGAAAAAACGACACACGAAGTCCACAAGAGCCAACCTACACATGTAGTATAAAATGTCTATACGACCTCGAATTTTCAAGGAGACATCTAACCACCACCACGCGGCCGGTTATAGCCACTTGCTGTGGTACTTCAAGCCCAAAGGATCTACAAAGAGTATATGATCATGCGGAGAAAAGTATATAACAACAAGTAGGAAAATAATGGGCAAAATCCGCAAAAAGGAGGAAAGTGGATTCGAGCAGAAAATAGGATAGGTAACCTGAGCGATACGTATTTCTGCTGGTTGGCTTCATCAGGCCCGAAATGAATGCACATATGAAACTACAAAAGTAGATACACATGCTCACACATCCGGATACGGGTGTAACCTAAGGAAACGAAGTTGGAGGGAAAAAAAAACGACACACGAAGTCCACAACAAGAGCCAACCTACACATTGTAGTATAAAATGGATACACGACCTCGAATTTTCAAGGAGACGTCTAACCACCACCACGCGTTTCCTCAGGTTACACCCGTATCCGGATGTGTGGGCGTGTGTATCTACTTTTGTAGTTTCATATGTGCATTCATTTCGGGCCTGATGAAGCCAACCAGCAGAAATACGTTTCGCTCGGGTTACCTATCCTATTTTCTGCTCGAATCCACTTTCCTCCTTTTTGCGGATTTTGCCCATTATTTTCCTACTTGTTGTTATATACTTTTCTCCGCATGATCATATTTTCTTTGTAGATCCTTTGGGCTTGAAGTACCACAGCAAGTGGCTATAACCGGCCGCGTGGTGGTCGTTAGACGTCTCGTTGAAAATTCGAGGTCGTATAGAAATTTTATACTACAATGTGTAGGTTGGCTCTTGTTGTGGACTTCGTGTGTCGTTTTTTTCCCCTCCAACTTCGTTTCCTCAGGTTACACCCGTATCCGGATGTGTGGGCGTGTGTATCTACTTTTGTAGTTTCATATGTGCATTCATTTCGGGCCTGATGAAGCCAACCAGCAGAAATACGTATCGCTCGGGTTACCTATCCTATTTTCTGCTCGAATCCACTTTCCTCCTTTTTGCAGATTTTGCCCATTATTTTCCTACTTGTTGTTATATATATATATATATATACAGGGTGACTTTGAAGTTGAGTCATTAATTTTCAGATAATGATTGTAGAAGGAAGATAAACCAAAATATGTGTGTAAAAATAAAAAATTAAAAAAAATTTTTTACCTTGTTTTATAAAGTATCCTCCCGACAAGTATTTCAGTGCGGACCTGTATTTGATCGTGAGGTCTTGGAGCACCGGCATGCAGTCCCCTGTGTGGTCTTAAGTCACCTGACTCACGACCCCGTTGTACTTCATTAACAAAGGCACGAGGGGTTGGTTGCACTCGATTGGGAAACCGATCCGCATAAACATGTGCTATTTTTTATTTCGTTTGAGCCACGCAACAGACACCACTATTCAAACGCGTTACCGACTGACACTGACTGTATACAACTGACTAAAATAATTGTAAAAACATCGTTCCAAATTCTTTCGCTTTTTTGTTTCCGATGCGATGAACCAAACACGAGCACATAATATTATTAGTGAGACAGGGCGGTACTCAAACTTCCAAAGGGCTATAACTTTGTTACTTTAATTTTACCAGAAAAATGGTCAAGGAAAAAAACATTTCTTTTGATCAGATCTACTCACTGTTAAAATAAATGACTCAACTTCGAAGTCACCATATATATATATATATAGGGTGACTTTGAAGTTGAGTCATTAATTTTCAGATAATGATTGTAGAAGGAAGATAAACCAGAACATGTGTGTAAAAATAAAAAAAAATTAAAAAAAAATTTTTACCTTGTTTTATAAAGTATCCTCCCGACAAGTATTTCAGTGCGGACCTGTATTTGATCGTGAGGTCCCCTGTGAGGTCTTAAGTCACCTGATTCACGAGCCCGTTGTACTACATTAACAAAGGCACGAGGGGTTGGTTGCACTCGATTGGGAAACCGATCCGCATAAACATGTGCCATTTTTTATTTCGTTTGAGCCACGCAACAGACACTATTCACACGCTAACCGACAGACACTGACTGTATGTATAACTGAACTGAATAAAATACTTAAACATCGTTCCAAATTCTTTCGCTTTTTTGTTTCCGATGCGATGAACCGGTAAGGCGGATTATATCCGTTGTTGCCAAACACGAGTACATGATATTATTATTGAGACAGGGCGGTACTCAAACTTCCAAAGGGCTATAACTTTGTTACTTTAATTTTACCAGAAAAATGGTAAAGGAAAAAAACATTTCTTTTGATCAGATCTACTCACTGTTAAAATAAATGACTCAACTTCGAAGTCACCCTGTATATAACAACAAGTAGGAAATATAAATATATTCTCTCTCTCTCTCTCTCTCTATATATATATATTACGTATATGAAAAATAAAATATAAGATTTGATGGTAATTGAAAAGTAACTTTTTCACAATTACTATAATGACAAATAAAACTGTTTCACATGCTTACGAAATCTGTTTACTGGCCAATCCTTTATATTGTCATCTAAATCGTTATGAATCATGATAGCATTGAAGTGTATGAACTACGAAATAAAGTTGTTTTATACATCATAGGGATCTCTAGTCTTTTTTTGTGTCTAAAATCAATGTCTGAATTACTTCATCTGATAACAAATTTCTCATAAAGATACAAGGGGAGCGAGAAGATATGATCTTATGTGTCACTGCCATACGGTACTAAATGCATTTTCTATGCACATCCAACCAAGCTGAAATCTCTTTAAGGAAACATGATCGTACTACTTGAGATTAAATACAAATCGACAACAAGTATTTTGGAGTCTTGTTTTTGTGATAGAATCAAAGCAATGATAGAACATAGTGCTACGGTAAAATAAGCTAGGAAATATACTAGCCTCACATAACTTTTTTCTAACTTTAAAATTCAAAATAGACCCATTGACATAAAAACACTTCAAAGTTTCATAACATTTTTTTAAGATAGACGAAACATGCTTCTTAAACCGTAAAGTATAATCAGTAATCAACCCTAAATTTTTTTAAGTGTTACGTTTGACAGCAGGACAAAAAAGCATCACTGAGCACTTATCCTTATTGAGCTTAAGATTGTTACCATTTGAGTATTCTACTATTGCTTCTAAATGATCATTAAGCTCATTGATTGAAGTATGTAAAGTGTTACCATTGAAGCTCTTATATATCTATTTGCGTTTCATCGGCATAGCACATCATAGAAGAGTTTTTCGCAGAGCTACCCAAATCTATAGTATGAATCAAGTACAACAGAGGCCCTAAAACTGAACCCTGAGGGGACCTGAGGTTATGCCAATCGGACTGGATGTAGTATTGTCTAACTCTACTACTTGTTTACGATTTGAAATATATGTTCTAAAAAACACTAGAGGTATGTCTGAAAAACCAAAAAACCTCAATTTAGCACATAAAAGCTCATGATCTATTTTATCGAACGCCTTAGAATAATCTAATGATACAAGTGCTGAAGCATCTCCCTTATCAAGCGAAGCAATGATGTCATCTAAAACTTTTGCTAAAGCTGTAGTTGTACTAAAACCACTGCGGAAACCAGATTGACATTTGGGAAAGAAATCATTATTAGAGAAATAATGATAAACCTGATGTTCAATCAATTTCTCCAATATCTTAGATATAAACAGGAATCAAAGTTATAGGTCCTAAGTCTGAGAGACGTTTTGAATTTTTACATTTAGGCAAGGGCTTCACGAGAGATAGTTTCCAAGCATCAGGAAAATACCCAGCCTCCAGGCAACAGTTCAATAAATCATCATCATTTTTTAATTTCTGGTAATATTCGAGACTAGCTGGACTTTTGAAAATCTGATACTTTCTAAAGGCTTTAACTCTCTCTCAGAGATCAAAAATTGTATGCCACCTGTAAGCCATGGAACATAAGGTTTAGTAATACGTGTTGAAACAATAGGAGCATGGACATCAAACAAATCCAAAATATGATTAGAAAAAACCTAGCCTTATCCTCTAAGTTACTGATGTAATATATACAGGGTGACTTTGAAGTTGAGTCATTAATTTTCAGATAATGATTGTAGAAGGAAGATAAACCAAAATATGTGTGTAAAAATAAAAAAAAAATAAAAAAAAAATTTTACCTTGTTTTATAAACTATCCTCCCGACAAGTATTTCAGTGCGGACCTGTATTTGATCGTGAGGTCCCCTGTGAGGTCTTAAGTCACCTGATTCACGAGCCTGTTGTACTACATTAACAAAAAGTATCCTCCCGACAAGTATTTCAGTGCGGACCTGTATTTGATCGTGAGGTCCCCTGTGAGGTCTTAAGTCACCTGATTCACGAGCCCGTTGTACTACATTAACAAAGGCACGAGGGGTTGGTTGCACTCGATTGGGAAACCGATCCGCATAAACATGTGCCATTTTTTATTTCGTTTGAGCCACGCAACAGATATCACTATTCACTGACACTGACTGTATACAAATGAATGAAATAATTGTAAAAACATCGTTCCAAATTCTTTCGCTTTTTTGTTTCCGATGCGATGAACCGATACGGCGGATTATATCCGTTGTCGCCAAACACGAGCACATGATATTATTATTGAGACAGGGCGGTACTCAAACTTCCAAAGGGCTATAACTTTGTTACTTTAATTTTACCAGAAAAATGGTAAAGGAAAAAAACATATCTTTTGATCAGATCTACTCACTGTTAAAATAAATGACTCATGACTTGATCCCATGGGATTTTATGCAAATCCACCAAAAACTGATCTTTACAACAATGTTTAAAGTCTCTATATTTGACAATTTTTTGAAACTTCTTAGGTCGTGTGATGTTGAAGTCACAGTATGATCTGACAGATTCGGAACAGGCGCAGAGCTAGTTGAAACTAATGATTCAGCCAAGCTATTTGTTGTACAAATGACATCTATGGAGGTTGCCGTGGATAAAGGTATCCTAGTTGGTTGGGAGATGTGACATACCATATCGTAACACGTAATGCAGTCTAGAAAAAAATGATCAGTAAGTTGATCAACGTTTGTATCACCCAGTAAGCATATATTATCGTACTGAGGAGACACAAATGAGAGAAAGTTGTCTATATGATCAATAAAACTTGATAATTTGCTCGAAGGAGCTCTATAGATAACACAAACCAAAATTTGTAGATTATTCAACACTATTTCAGCACAAACCTGCTCCATACCATCTGGACATAAAAAATCTTGCAATACCAGCTTGCCTCTCAGTGAATCCCTTAAATAAACACCAACTCCTCCTCCACGTTCCACTCGATCATTATGGAAAAAGTGTACTCAGGAGTATTTACTATATCTGCTGTAAAATCATTATTAATCCATGTTTCGGAGATCCCATAATATCATAGTTATCCGTAGTCAACAAATCTACAAAGGGATCAAAGCCAGCAAACAGAGAACTTACATTCAGGTGTGCAACAACAAAATGGTTATAAGTATAAGCAATCTGCATTTTCAAATATCGATCTTCATTTTGTAATAACTGCAAGAGGTATCACTTGCAACATGCTTTGTACACCAGTTAAGTTTTATATCTATCATTATGAAACTTACAGTTAGGACAATAAGAATCCTCAGCTTTACAATCTCTAAATTCTTGAAAACCTGAGCAGTTAGAACAGACAACATTCTTAATTCGACAATCTTTCTTACCATGACCAAATTTACAACATTTGTAACAACGTAGCAAATATAAATTTTCCCTCCCAGTACATCTCACCCAGCTAATAAAAAAATAAACCCCTTGCTACTAAGTAAATTGAACACAAGAGGAACCACCTCGATAACGACATTTTTTATATTTTTTTAACCTTATAGCAACTAATTATTTTTATATCATCTGAATTAACACCTATATTAAAAATATGTCGTCAACAAAACTATCAACAAATTCAAGATGATCTGGACCAGGATTTTTTAAACAGTCGTTAGGTACACCCTGTATCAACATTCTAGGAAAGATTTTGGTAGGCTCACAAACATCGAATTTATTTCCTAAATCAGATTTTATAGAATCTTTCAAAGTCTCCACACCTTTTCTACTATTACAGCTGATCATCAGACCATTTTTGGTAAGTTTATTGATATTGACATTGAGAGCACCAGGCGAATAACGAGATTTAAAATCATTTTCGACAGTTTTGTACGAAGTAGAACGATCTGCAGGCTTAATTAACAAATATGAATGGTCCTCTTTTTTCATAGCACTGTACGAAACACAATCTTTGTTTTTGCTGCTGTTACCGACTTCGAAATTTATCTTCAAGGTCACTTATGAGTTTTTTCTGAATTTCTACAATATATCCTCTCTCGTTTTCGATTTTATCGATCAAATTTTTTCTCTTACCAGGCACTCAATCTCTTTTTCCAATACAGCTAAATCACCTTCGGGCACACTAGCACTGTTCCTTGACGCCCGTGAACCAGACACCGTTCTAACTTCTGACTTTTCAGGGATTCGATTAAAAACTGTTTCCCCAACATCTGCCATTTTCAGCTTGCCATTTATAATTGGAAGACAATCGCTGCAGAACCATTTAATTCCCGCACAATCACGCTTAGCTTTAGCTAATTTGTCGTCGACCTCAGCACAATGACGATGAAACAACTTTTTGCAAAAATCGCAAGAAATATTCTTGGTATTCACAATGAAATTATCTGAGCATGGAGCATACGTCTGTATGCCCGATGCCATATCTACGGTCTACGTTATTTACTTTTATATTTTCATTTCCCTATCAATGAACTTCATTAAGTGAAATATGTACATGTTGCGATAATATTGAAAATGTTTCAGCATGATGATATTATAAATGAATTCAAATTATAAGTATGTACGTAGAAACGGTTACTTATGAAAACTGTCATAAGTATGGTGAAGATAGCAACATAACTAACTACCTGTTGCTTATAGCATTTTGCCTTTGTGTCGAGTATTTGTTGCATCTCATCACGAGTAATCCGAATTTCTCATTACACAACGAATAAAATTTCAATTTTATGCATCAGTGCACGTGGAGTATTAAAGAAAAACAAAATCGATGGCGAAATATCGAGTCAACGATCTCATTATCCAGCTTCACGTCGCGTCGACCATGTTTGAGGCAATTTTCGGTGACGAACCGTGATAAATCGCGGTTGTTCCTTGTTTATGCATTTGGTTATTAGTTATTATGCCATTCGCCCTTCTGACACAAAACAGAGAGCTGATAGCAGGATTGGTTCACGCAACTGTTTTGTGGTACAACGTCAACGAATATAAATATAATACTTTACAACGCACCTAATTCTACATATGTGCCCCTATTATTGACTTTAGTAGAAAATCACACTCTTTTTCTACTCCCCCTGTTTTCTATCCATTTGCAAATACTGTATTCTTCGAAGGACTCGATAGAAAGGAGAAAGGAAATCAAGACACACGGTTGCCAAGTTTGGGTAAACGTGTTAAACCAATCAAAATGGAGATAATTTTGACAGTCAAAAACTAACCAAAGATTTTGGTCAAGATTTCCTCCATATAATTTTATCTATAGAGCCGAAACCTTAAAAAATTATTACAAATGAAAATTCAATCATAGGTTAAAGGATACTGTTTTAGAATCAAAACTTAATATCTCTTCTTGTCTTGTCTTGTCTTTGTTGTGATCGAAAGTGCCGAAACTCGTGGGGGTGGTTGTATGAATGGAGTTAATATCTCCAGCAATTCATACACCAAATCTTTGGTCAAGTTAAACATCTGTACAAATTTTCGATCCGAAATTATGAAAGGATCTCGGTGCCCAAGAATATCTCTCCCAATCTCTCATTCCTCAACTGCATCCTCTACATGCTCGTTAATAATATCGTTCCAATACATCAATTGATTGAAATTAACCATTTTTTCGCAGTATGTTTAGCAGGAACGACAATAACAATACCAAACACGTCAATTTTTAGATTATATAGCGCTCTTTTCTACTAATTTTTCCAGTTTCTCTTGGTCGATACCAAGAGAAATCGCGACTCCCTAAAGTGAATTCATTTCTATCACTTTTCGGAAGAATACTGCATTTCTTGGCCACACCCACTTTTTGCCACTTTTTCTCACAATTTCCCTCAAACTCAAGAATAGAGGTCCTGATGTCTTTTTTTCGCTGATGACTTTTTACGGAAAATTATGTCACGGACGACACAGAACAAACACAAAAGAATAGTGAAGTGCTATATTATATTCATGGGTTGACATTTGACATTCAGAACCGCGGAGAACTACCACCTGTGCAAGATTGTTATTGGTTTTAATAGTGACGTCACAAAGAGTCATTTCGTGACGTCATCATGTGATAGTTGTTACAAACAGCGTCGCTTAAAATAAAAAAGTTAAAACCAGACACAACTGGTTATGATTGGTAGATCGTTTAAAATTGCTTCTGGTCTGTTATTTGTTCTTCGAGCGTCATCAGACACAAAATACCACGTGGTAGCCTTCTACGGTCCTCAGCGGAAACACTGACACTTGCATCAACAACGATTATATCTTTTAACCAAAAAGATGAACAAATATCCGGTGTGTATCCGATTACCCATTTATGCATGTACGGAAATGCGTTAAAACTGACTAAGTGCTAACAAACATTGTATGGTCGCTATTTTGGTGTATTTTTAACCACTGACTTCAATAAGTGATATGATGGTTTTACTGTGTACTAACCAGAAGGTCAGTCAAACTAAATGTCTAAAAATTATATTCACCTGCGGTGAAATACCGTACACAGTAATGAAGTGTAGATTGACATATGAAATTTTACTCTGGAAAACTGGAAACTTTATTTTTAGAACGCCTAAATTATTACAGAGTCATATAATGGCACTTGCCGACTAATTTCTAACCACCTTTTGTGCGACCATTGTATTCATTTAAGATACCCTATTGATACGAGGTAGCCTCATCGCGTTTAAAATATATTCTGCCAATTTTGAGCAGTTTTTGATAACTAAATAAAATAAACAAACAATGAACCATGAGAAGACAAATCACAGAACTCTTATTCCCAAGGTTTTAAGCACGGGTAAAAGTGCACTCTTGACGTTCCAGAGCATTCTTTCCGAACGCATCTAACAGGTGCGTCAAAAAATTACGAACGCTAAAATTATTACAGAGTAGTACAAAGTACGCTGTGTTAACAACAAATTTACGAACGAAGCCCTGATACATCAATTCGGATAGAAACGTTGAAACACATAACTGCATAGTACTGACTTCCAAACAAGTTATTTATGTATATAGGCCGTAAAGAGGACGTTCGTGGCCTGCTGCGTAAATAAGGGCCCAATGCACCTAGGACTTAGATGCTTATTAGGTCCAAGATACATACAAAATTGTATCCACGATCGACTAAATTCGAAAGTGATTTCGGCATTGGGGTTAGCTCAAATTTCAAGTTGATCACATTTATCTCTATCTATTTTTGCGCTCAAATGTTTAAGAACACATGTATTTTGAAGTTTTGTGAAAGTGTTGTGTCATTGCATTCACAATAAAAGCAAAAGCTGAAATAAATGAATACACAATTGTAATCAGAATTTGTTTTTATTGTAAGCGCAGTGTAGTCACACCTTCAATTTTGTCTCTCAGTGTATTTTATTATAGATTTGAAGTAGGAAGCGTTAGGATCAGAAAAGTAAATAAATAAACCACCTGCGTAAAGATTTGACTAACAGAAAATTAATTTTTTCACTACTGTAGCATCATCACCTAATAATACATTATTTTTCTCGATCGTAGGTCTTTAATCAACAAAAAGACTTCTTAGGCACTTCTTTTCAATCGCAGGGTAACTTTCTGGTTAGTTAACTATAACCAAGAAGTTAAGTTGTAGTTATCTGTAAATGCGTTTTTCAAGTATTTTGACAGCGCCAGTTAACTTACCAGAATTTCATAAAATATTTATGTTGCAACCCTGCATCGGTTCTCAGATATCGTTTTTTGCGCTCTGCATCTGTGTCTTGTGTCATACGACAGCTCGTCTTTTTTTAATGAAATTTTGCAAAAAAATAGTCGAAATTTTGAATGAAACCTTCGTTAAGCAAGGAGAGTTTTATCAAGCTTTTTGCTTGTACAAATGTTTAGTAGTGGACCCTATAGACGAGAGTATAGACATGGTGTTAAACACAGGTGGCAAACACAACGTCTAATCAACCTTACATAGATAAAAAATTACGCTAAAAATACAATTAAGTTTGTAAATATCTGTTAAATATCGTGATTGCTACCTTTTTAGCATAACTTTTATAATGCACAACCCAAAAATTAAGGTCTTTAGCAGCGGAGAAAAAAATACGGCTATTCATGTTGCTAAATTTTACCAAAACATGTCTAGCATAGAGAGTTTCTCAAAAGATCAGGAAATGATGCTAGGTATCATTCATCAAAGTAATTCGGCCGATTGCGGATTATTTTTTCCCTTCTTGCTCTTGCTGACGCATTCACTTTGTAGCCCATAAACATGTTTGATTTATATTTATCCATAAATTGATCTGAATTTGTGAATTTTGTGTTAACAAACGTCAGGTATTGCAATTTAACTACAGCCTTTCTAGTTAACTCATAGATGGACTTCTGGTTAAAGTTAAATACCGTTTTACTATAAATATGAGATTGTAAAACGCTGTTCATAGATAACATTAAGTACAGATCAAAGCCTTAGGCCCGTATCGTCAGTCGTCCCTACAATTGTAGGGCGCGTTTACGGCCTCCTTGATTGTCATAGTTTTCTACTTCTCCGTGTCAGAGCTCTATTTTGAGGTTATGTCACAAACATCTATTTGCATCAAATTGTGCTTGCTTTTGAGTTGTATCATGTTTTATCAGCCTGACATTTCCTACAATTTAAAAGAAAAACATATCTTAACAATAGGAGCGCTGACGCTGACACGGGACTAGTGTAATCTAGAAATTTTTGAAGGAGAGAAAAGAGTATGAAAATCAAGGAGGCCATAAACGCACCCTACAATTGTAGGGACGACTGACGATACGGGCCTTAGTTAACCTGCAACTGAAAAACCGGGCCCTAGCGTTTATTTTGATATACCATGTATACTTATGAATGAGTTGCTCTTGGCTGTTTTAAACTGGACCAAAGTAGATCAAGCCATAACTGGCAGTGGAGTGAATGGCAATCGAATTTACATATCCATCAATAAAACGCCCACTTTTGCGAAAACTTAAACTCTCGAACATACAGGTAATTGATGATAAACCGGAACTAAATACAACTACATGCAGGCCTGTATGTATTCATTAACTGGCAGAGAACTAAAAATCGCCGAAGTGCCATAAATTATAATTGAGCCTCATTAATAAGTGAAATTCACTTCTTGACCTGTGGCCTGTGGGCGTTTTATGATTCGATATATCGTAACAGGTGGCGTTTTTACATATGATGTTAATATGGTATAGCCATAGGGGAACCGATATTGTTTATAGAGAGGTTTTATAGAGAGCCAGCGACACAAGACCCTGCACGGCAAAACACCTCCTTAGAATTTCCATCGGTTATTCGTTTTTATTCAAGGTAAATAGAAGTACATGTCCGCCTAGACAAACCCTGATCAGTTATCTGCGATTAGGTTAATTAGTACATGAAATTAATTAATTTCGAAAACTCATGCTGAGGGACCATTCAAGCATTACTTATACGTACTTTGCTTATTTTTGATGACCTGGGGGATGGGGGGTTGGTTGCTGGTGATTACGTCAGCAATATTTATTTTTTTACTATTTCGGATTTTTTACAAAATTTGTTCGATTTTCATTTGGACACATATGGCAACCCAGCTCGACTACGCATCTTCAGGGATCCCCCAAATATGGATATGCTTACTAGCTAACAACCTGCGCTGGTTCCTCTTGATTAGGAACTGGCTTGTTTGATAGTGCCTCATGACTATTTTTGGTCTCGTTTGGATGAACGTGGCGTTACTTTTATCGAATATTTAGATAGATCCAATTTCTAGTTTGCCAGAAATGTCTTAGCAGAGGCATGGAGTTCATTGGAAATCGATGGTTACTTATCATGTTTCTGCATGTTGGGTGGGGCGGGCCAGACCTTTCTGGTTTTCCAGGCAATAAATGCTATTCAGATCATCGTGAATTCTTGCTCCAAATTGTAAAATGTACCAAAATGTTTACGTAATCATGTGAGGAGATTGGGGGGAGGGGGTGGGGCTAAGAGATTTGCTTACTTTACAGATAATGGGAGTGCGGTTGAGATTAAAACAGGTAATATATACCATGCTTTTGGATTGGATAGAAAATATGTTTAATGTCAATGTCGAAAAGCACAACTCAAAATCATGCATACAAAATAGATCATACAATTATCATTGCAATGAAAAAAAAAACATGTTCACTTATTAATTAATATCTATACAGATAAAAGATAATCAGAACGTTTAAAATCGGCAATTCTGTAGTCTTCTGAAGTTTTAAAATATTTCTTAGTAAAACCGAAATTTATTTATGGTTTGGTGCAGTGATGGAAAGCAATAGGGAAGATGCAAAAATATCATTAATGGAAATTAGCCGAATGAAATGTCAAAGAGTCGTAAAAGAAGTTTCGCAGCTGACTCATATTTTAGTTATTACGGTTTTTATTAAAGCCTAAACATTTCAACCAATAAACAGAAATTTAAAAGTTACATATCGAAGTATGTTTTGAGGTCGATCTTCCACATGTTTCCCTGACTGGAGACTTCTGAACCACGTGATATCCATAATCATCATTTCTAACCAACCTTTTTGCAACGTTTCGTCTGTAAAAGTGTGAAAACACCGACATCGTTTTTACTGCTTGAAGCCTAATTTATTACTGGTACACTACTTTATTGTAAATATATAACTATGTCACGTCGGCAACAATTCTTCGGCGACTCTCTTTTGCCTATGCCCTCTGTGTGTGTATTTATTTGGTGCATCTACGATTCCCGATGCACTTCCCCATTTTCTAGATAGAGCTTGATTCTTTTTCGAAGCTGGCAGAAGGCGGTCGATTCCTCTCTTGAAGCGTGGCGAACTTTCGCGATTGGCGCTCCGAAGGCTCCCGATATTCTAGTCGCGTAATTGGTTGCCTAAGCGTCGATGTTACCAAAGTGTGTCATTTTGTCACTTACGAGGGCGTTACAATATTTCTTGAACAATGCAATCTGATATCAATCAAAAAAGCTCTGTGACAGCTGATTGATGGCAGTAATGATAGATAGCAGGAGCGATGTCATTACTGTGTGTCAGTTTTCATGAAATAGTATAAATTGTTTCTTCCCTATTCGTTGATTGTTTCCTGTATGATTTTCTCGTGGACGCACATGCAGTCAGCTATAACCAAGTGGGTCGTTTTAATCTAGACGGTTAACTACATTGGCGGTGATGTACGGTGGGCGATAATACATGCATATTTTCCACTAGCGTGTATGGATTGAAAAACATTATTTCACGCCTGCAGATTCTTATTGTTGACGGATTAAATTTTCCGATTACTTATTCGGAAACTTCCGCAAACACCTAGTTGAAAATTTCACTCCAGCAATTCAGCTGATAATCTCTGTATAGGTTGTGAAATCCTAAGAATGAACATTCTTGCCTTAATAAATACGACAATAACAGTATGAGTATATTAATGTAGGACGAATATCTAGCATAATTAAATATATAGGTGAAATTGTTGAAATTTAGGAATTTAATATTGACACCTTTAACAAATAAAGACCTACAGAACTGGCTTCCATGTTTTGGCTACTTATTTTGTGGTGGGGCACCGCGATGCTTCCTGGTTTTATATATAACCAGGTTTTGCTTCCGATAAAAAGAAATGGCCTTTTCATGATATCTGGGAACCATAGAGACTTTTTCTCGTTTTATTACAATTTATTTGAAAGGTGCAGTCACATGACCAACTTTACACGGAGATTTGCCTAACAGGCATTTCTCACACGTGTCCGGAATTTCTCTATTTCTAAAGCGAAAAGTTTATATATAGAGAGATAAACATTTTTGTTTCGAGATATAATCACAATCATGAAAGATGACTATTACGTCATACCATAAATTGTGCTGAAGTAATAAATGGACGTACGTCGGTGGTAAAGTCACGATGTCAGGAACATAATGACAACAAATGTATATTATGATTTTGCGAAGTTAGGTTATTTCACTGATTATTTTTATTTTCATTTTATTTCATGGTTTTGAGTGATGCCTTAATAATAATTTTAGTGGGGAGTTTTTGTTTTGAAAAAAAAAACAGTTATGAGTAGAAAACCTTAAGACAGGAACACCAAAGACCAAAGTATTATTCGAAAACAACCTAACCTGCTTTAACATAACATCTGTCAAATATGATCGATCATGCAACATGAAAATATCGTCTATCTTTGTTAGATACATGCAAATTAGCATTACAGTTTGTTTAGACAATACAATCCTGTTTGTCTCTGTCTAACATATCTGAAACTTTACATTAAAAATAGTCACAAATCGCTGTCGTTTATCTTTACTACAGACTGAAATGATGACGTAATCGTCATCTTTCGTGATTTTGACTATATGTGTTAAACTTGGCCATGACTCCATTTCTGGTTTGATAAAGAGATTTTCGTAACTGATTTTTGTTCATTTTCAAAGCCAAACTGTTCTTTTCATAATTTCCCAAAGAATCAACCCATGAAGGTTGAATGATAATTTGTTTATATAAAGAGTAATAATGATGATAATAATAAATATCTTTATTAATACACATTGGTGAGGCGAACTTTAGAAAAAAGGCTACTTTTACACTAAATGTTCTTTTCTCAACATATGAATGTAATTTAGATACTATTTTGTTCATTGTGATGATTTTAATTATCATTCAGTTCACTTTTTCTGCACCATGCGCAGAAAATAGGGTTTCTAATAAAATTGAGAAACTAAATCGATTTTTCCACTTGTGAAATCCAAACAAGAAATATTTTATATGCTTGCTACCATGCCCAAATTAGAAACATGCTCTTTCAACCCACATAAATTCCTAACAGACGTTCATTCACAAGTATGTGGTTTTAACGGATGATGTCTGTTATGTTTCTTTCATGAACTATGTTTGAGATCTAACCCGAATGTCGAACGTCGCAGTATCAATATAGCGTACTTTCTTTTTGGCATTATAATACTTCACGTGGGAAGATAAACACGACATATGAACGATGATGATTTTCCAATGTACAAACATTCAAAATTTATTGACTGAATGTAGAAAATAGAGAAAATAGGCGTGTTCAGTAGAAAGTCTGCGGAATCTCCATGAACATGAGATCAGACATATGCTTATTGAGAAGTGAATATGCAAATTGTTTTACGTTTCTTCTTATATTCAGTACTTAGTATCTATTGAGCATTGTTTCGTCATGAAGTCGTTTATGTTTAGGAGTGATGCATTTATGAATATACATGGTGATAATAAAGTGCAAACTTGAATAGGTGGAAGCTCATATAAAAAATTACGTCAAGTAGGTTGACTCTGCACTACCTACGCAAGTTTTTAGCAAAGTTCAGCAAAAGTTGAACCCTGTAAAAAAGAATTAGTTACGATCATGTACAATAGAGAATTTCAGTCAAACAGGCTCATAAAATTAGTCCATAGACATTCTTTTCCTGCCCTACCGGTAGTGACCAGGGAAACCTATGATGAGTGAAATATGTCTAATAGGTGCGTGGAATTACCAGGGTTGGGAGCGTATAAATATCCTAACATAAAAAAATGGATTTCATTTTCGGTTTGAGCTTCTTCCTTCGCCGCCACTGGACCGATTTTCAAAAACTGCAAAGCGTTTTCTTTTTTGGCATAGCAGCATACTTATGTGAAATTGTCATCAAAATCCGAGCAGTAATTTTCTCAAGTTATAGACGGGTCAAGGATTAGCTAATAGACAGACAGACCGAGGGAAATGAGATCAAATGGATCAAATGGAAGCTCCTAAACACTCCAAATTTCGAGTGAATTGCAAAAAATTGCCAGTAATCGCCAGAAATCACTAAAAATCGCAAAAATTGCGCTTATGCAACATTTTTTTTTCGAACTAGCATCTTGCTTCTGGATGTCTCAAAGGCATTTGACAAGGTGTGGCACAAGGACCTTGTCTACAAATTGATCCATAAAGGCTTCCCCTTCTGGCTCCTAAAACTTTTGAAATCCTTCCTCGAGGGTAGGAAATTTCGGATCAAAATTAAGAACGTTCTGTCGACAGCACGGCCCATCAAAGCCGGTGTCCCTCAGGGTTCGGTTCCTTTATTCACTTTTTATTCATGACGTCCCTTGCCCCAGCAACTGTGAAACCTCTCTCTATGCTGATGACACTGCCCTGGTAGCCCACTCGTGCTCTGGGGATCTAGTTCACGACAGGCTGCAAAGTGTGCACGGTCCTAGGAGCTTAGTCTGTAGGACAGAGGAAACGGTCGAGGTTTTCGCTGATACTATGGAAAGTCAGTTCTCTCCCAACTATGACCTTGATAATGACCTCGACGAGGAGCATTCTATTGTAAGATCCGTCAGGAGATATTTTAGGGCCAACGGCGTCAGTGGCAGTAGTGCCTCCCTTAGTGATTTTTCCTCAGAGGAATCTTCAGAAGGTTCCTCAATTGAAGAGCTGCACGGCACATCAGCGGAATCTCCTGAGACTCCGCAATGCACACCAGCAGAGCTCCAAGGTCATATTAAAGACCTCAAGGTGCGTAAAGCACCTGGAGAGGATCGAATCACTAATAAGGCGCTGAAGCTACTTTCGCGGAAGTCCTTAACTTATCTCGTGGCAATAATCAATGCCATGCTAAGCACCCAGCACTTCCCAACGGCGTGGAAGACCGCTGATGTCATAATGATTCCAAAGAAGGTGGGTTCGATATTCCCCCAGGATTACCGCCCAATTAGTCTACTGTCAGCTCCTTCTAAACTCGCTGAAAAGGTGATTCTACGTCACCTTGAACATTTCTCGGCAGACCACAATGTGATTCCTGACGTGCAATTTGGCTTTCGGTCTGAGCATAGTACGGAGCTACAGGCCATAAGGCTTGTTTAACGAGTAACCAGAGGGTTCACCCGTAACGAAAGTACTGGCATCTTGCTACTGGATGTCTCAAACGCATTTGACAAGGTGTGGCACAAGAGCCTTCTCTACAAAATGATCCATAAGGGCTTCCCCTTCTGGCTCCTAAAACTTTTGAAATCCTTTCTCGAGGGTAGGAAATTTCGGATCAAAATTAATAACGTTCTGTCGGCAACACGGCCCATCAAAGCCGGTGTCCCTCAGGGTTCGGTTCTTGGACCAGTCCTTTATTCACTTTTTATTCATGACATCCCTTGCCCCAGCAGCTGTGAAACCTATCTCTATGCTGATGACACTGCCCTGGTGGCCCAGTCGTGCTCTGAGGATCTAGTTCACGACAGGCTGCAAAGTGCAGTGGACGAGGTATTGGAATAGGCGAATCGGTGGCTGATCAAAATTAATCATTCGAAAACGCAGGCAATCTATTGTACTAAAAAACGTAGCGGCGCCCCGTCTGAGGTTTCAGTGAATGGAGCTTGGGTACCTTGGGAAAGCTCTGCTAAGTATCTCGCTGTCATTCTTGACAAGGGGATGACCTGGCAGAAGCACACTGGTGCGTTAAAAACTAAATTTCAAATATCGTTTCGGCAAATCTACCCTATGCTATGTAGAGCATCCAAATTAAGTTTGATCAACAAAGATGGTTATTAGACCAGCAATTACTTACGCAAGTGCGGCTTGGTGTTTTCTCGCCAAAACGCATTTGCGTAGCCTGCAGGTTTTGCAGAACAGAACCTTGCGTACAATCACTAACGCTCCATGGTATGTTTCCAACGAGACCCATCACAGAGACCTTGACATCCCTTACCTAAGGGACTACATCAAACAACAAGCGCAGCTACGTTATAGTCAAGCGGAATCGCATAATAACCCTTTGTTGCGCGAGTCAGTAGATTACACAGTCGAGCAAGTTCGCAAGCACACAAGGCCGCGACTCGCACTGTGAACAAAATTAAATCGTGCGACTTTAGGTCCAACCAAAATTATAATTTTTCTTCAACAATCAATCCCAAAATTAATTTTAGGATCAATTTAAAATTGCCGATTACTAACTAGCAGTGCCAAGGCACCCCTCAAATTGATGCACTTCTTTTTTCTTTGCTCTCCCTCCTTCTTTCCTTCCTTTCTTCTTCCCTTCTTTCTCCCTGACTTTGTTTGGTATCTGGGCAACCAGACCTGACAGACCTACTGACTTACAAGAATTCAACCAAGAGCAAAGGTCCTACGGACCGCTCTGACGGACAATGACGAATAGACCGATTCAATCGCTAAAAAATTGTCAATCATGTTGACGTTTCACCTTCCTTGTTCTTCATTGTACTCTCCAAGATTTGCAGGAAGTCGAGAATAAGGAAGAGATCGTTGAGAGATCTATCGCTTGTTCCTGTAACCAGGGTACCTCCACGTGAAAACAAATTGAGTTTTCAAGAAAAGCAAAGATTTTTTGAAGAGAGAACGTGATAAGAAAAATGTAATCACTCACCCAATTCATTCATAAAAGTGGAATATTTACATACAATGTTAAGAGTTGTACTATTATTTGTTAACAAGTGACGATTGAAGAAAAAAGAAAGTGATACCATTATTTTTCAGTCATCTCTATACACACCATAAAACAAATCAGACGAAAAGTATATAATACTCCTCTAGCTAGACGGGCTGTTGAAAAAAAGGGTCACACCCACCGATCACACCGCTAAGTGCCCTGAAGCAAACATTGTTCATATTGCTCCACGTCTAAAACACAAATGTGTACCTCCCAACTGACATTATTATCTCCATACAACGATAATATACTCACCTCGGGTGTAATAAGAAAGTCTGCTCGAAAAAATACATACGATGTTTGGCTAGCACATCAGTCAAGTTTATCTACCGGGACCCATTACAGAAATGTTTACTACCTCAAAAGGTTGTATATTTATTTTTAAATAGGTAGTTGTTGATATTCGCTTCAGGCTTTATATTTCATTCTGTTCTATTACGCAAGCATTCTTTATGGCCGATTATTTAATGGATCTGTTTGTTTTAACACATCAGGAATGTTTGCTATGCATATCAATCAAGCATGTGTAAATAACGCAATTTAGGCGTCTTAAAATAATTGCTAAAATGAATAGAACCATGAAGTCTAGCCTGCGATGTTGATAAATAATATCATTGCGCATATGACGGATTATAAGGTCATGTGACCTCAGGAGTGCTTTGTTACTTATGGGAAATAGTAACTTACAGTTTAATTAGGTATTTGGATGATTTAATTCGACCAACGAATATGGACATTCCAGAAAAACTATAAAAGATATGCGAAATCCAGCACGATTGATATTTGCGCCCGAATCGTTAAATTACTACATACTTCGAAGAAGGCCATTTAGCCCTGGCCTCCCTGTGTTTTCTCAGATTTTTATTTCCTTTAGGAAGACAAAAAATGGCGTCAAGTAACTCTATACTTCCCACGCCTTCGAAACAACTTATAGTAGTTCCATGTAGTGCAATGTCATCAAAAAGACAAGGGTTTCGTCAGAACCATCAGTGCACTATTTGGACTCCTCGGATTGCAGCAATGAGCGTGACGTACACATTACCTCGTTATTGATATTTGGATTTCTCTGTAGATAATATAGCGCCCTCGTCGGGTACCTCGTATGTGCATATCGCGGCACCGCAACCCCATGGCGCATGGAAGGTGCGACCAATAGGAATGCTGAACATTTTTATCCAAGATTTAAGGCCAAATGTATGATGTGTGAAATACGTTTTGCGATACACCCTTTCCCGCCCCTCTACAACCCCCCTCCACCAATATTGTACCGCTAACATTTTTTCAAGTTATACAGGGGTCACGGATTAGCGTACAAACAGACCGACAGTAATGAGTAACATGGTTTTTCGTGATGTAAAAAACATAACATATAATTTTCGTGATTACAATAGTAAAGTAAAAATGACTAATAAAAAAATGTTTTAATATGGGAGGAAAGCTTGTTTTCAAGGTAATTCGGATGCGGTGATTCCGAATTTGATGTCAATTTAGTGCAAGTTTTTCATCCATAATTCCGCACTGTGACCTTTTAAGGCCGTTTTATGATAACCTAAAGTTGCAAATGTTGCAATTTTTCACTAAATCATGCATTGTACATGATAAATTGTATCAGATACCTGTGAAGCGGTAGAGGGGTATTATGTTACAAAAAGTGCCAAAAATGGGTCTATCGGGAACGTCAGCCCAACCAAGCCTATTTTTTTTGTTTTTATATCGAAGCAGCCGCGCAGGCGGAAGCCTAAATGCCGCAACACCGCAGCTGCTATGATGATCCCAAAGAAATTTTGTTAATACGATTTTTGAACTGCCTAAGGTTAGTAGAACTGGGAAAAGCTTCCTCTTGTAGATAGTTTCACAATCTCGACACCCTCGGGACAAAGGAGCCGTCGTATCGGTCAGTTCTGGATGTACGAAGTTCGACACGGTTAGGATGGGACGCCAAAGTCAGGCGGGTCTGTCTGGCAGGCACATCGCGCGCGGGCATTATGGAAGAGAGCTCTGAGGAGCAAAGCCCGTTGCTGTAGCGATAGAAAAGAGCTAGATCGCCGACGGCGCGCCGGTGCGAAAGAGTCCCGAGACTGTCTGTTAGAGAAGAGTCATCGATCATTCGACCGCCCTCCTCTGGACAGCATCGAGCATGGATAATGTACTCGAGGCTAGGCCTTATCTGGGCCTTGTATAGAGTGAGAAGGTCATGCGGAGAAAAGTACTAAATAGCCTAGCTTTTTCCCAGCAGCTGCAGCTATTGACTAGATGTGTTCGTGCCAGATCAGGTCCTCGGTGATCTGGACTCCGACCAGCCGAAATAAATGGCTTTTTGGCAGAACTCGGCCGTCCATCGAAACTGGATGAGCGCTAGGACGCTTTTTGTTCGTCAAAGTACAGTACTGTGTTTTGGAAGCATTGAACTGTACAAGATTGTTGCGTCCCCAAGCAGTGATAGCCTCCAGGCCTCTTGTCAGAGAGGAAGTCGTCGCTAGTCTTCTTTTTTCCAGCTCAGCGGCAGAGATCGGCTTGTCACTCTGAATTCCTGTATGTAGAGTGCTGTCATCAGCGAAGCTGTGGATTGGGTTGATCGTGCAGGAAAGGAGGTCGTTAATATGTAAGCGGAACAGTGTCGAAGCCATGACCGATCGCTAGGGAACACCCGCGTTGACGTTATCGGATTAAGAAGAGAACCCGTCAATTACGACGGATATCTTGCGGCCAGAGATAAAGTCAGCCACCCATCTGCAAAACTTTTCTGGGAGGCCATAGGATGGAAGTTTGCTTAAGAGGGCAGCGTGCCACAGCTGATCGAACGCTTTCGTGATATCAAGAGCAATGATATGAACCTCACCATAAGACTGGATGAGTTTACTCCACAATTAAAACCATACTGCCTGTCGCTAATCAAGCTGTGACGTTCGAGGTAGTCCAGAAGCTCGCGATTTATGCACCTCTCCATCACCTTAATTATAACAGAAAGCAGAGCTATAGGCCTGTAGTTTTTTGGGATGGGTTGGACATGAGCAAATATCCAGTTTTCTGAGAAGGTGCCGGATTCATAAGATATCTGGAAGAGACGCGAAAGAACTGGAGCAAGCTCCACTGCACATCTCTTCAGTACAATGGCAGGAATCAAGTCCGGACCAGAAGCTTTGTTGATGTCGAGCGACAAGAGCACTCGTCTGACGGTCTTATGCCTGAATGTTACCTCCCGCATAGTGTGGGAAACCCTTTGACGGCACTTGGGCGTTGGTGGGGACGTCCATGGTGGAGTTGGCAGCAAAGATCTTGGCTAGCACTTCCACCTTGGCCTTTGAGTCGAATACAATAGTTCCATCCGGACACGTAAGTGATGGAAGGCTACTGAGTGAGTAGTTTTTTTCAATCTGCTTGGCCAGCCTCCAGAAAGACCGACTGCCATTGCGCTGCGACATTACCCTGTGCCTAACTTTTATATCGTGTTGGTTTTTGGCATTGCGAACCGCTTCGTTATATTTGTTTCTGGACTTCGGCTTGTCTGTTCTCTACAACGGTGCTTTGTAAGAAGGTTCTGTGTGCCTTGATCTTCTGCTGGCGAGCAGTGTCACGCGATTTGATAAACCAGCCGTTGGATCCTGGTTTAGGTACTTTCACTGTGTGCGGGATGTATTCCTACGTGGATAATTTCGGTTCTCAAAGAACAGACAGCCGACGCATCCGCGTCAGTGAAACAGACATCTCTCCAAGGAAATCTAAAGAAGAAGTCTCTGACTCCTCCCTGTCGGCATGTCCTTAATGTCAAGTTTTGCAGCCTGTACGAGTTTCTGCTGCCACAGCGGGTTTTGACCGAAACCTAACCTCCACAACACCGTGGTCTGAGTTACCCATGGAGGACAAGACAGCAGTGCTGTAAGCGACATGATGCGTGGTCAGAAAGAGATCCAGCAGGCTACTGGCGTGTGATGAGACGCGGAATAAAAAAGTAGGGCTCGTCACCAGCTGGATCAGTCCTTGAGTAAGAGCGAACGCTTCGATTGCACGACCTGCTGCACTGGTCTTGTTTGAGCTCAACCAAAGCTCATTATGGGCATTGAAATCACCGAGCAGAACTACCTCTGAAGCGGGGTGATTGATATTGAGACAGTCGATCTGGACGCCGAGGTATTCGAGTAGGTCATCCCAGTTATGGTCCGAGGGAGAGCGATAAAGGCAGCAAATAAATGTGGGTGATGTTTTGGAGTTGAGGCGAAGCCACAGAATGTCCTTCCGGTCTGATTCCAAAGAAACATCTCTGGAGCAGGAAAGACTGCTGCGGACGAAAGCCACAACTCCCCTGTTCTTTCTCAGATTGGAGTGCATCTCGTAGTTTGGGATTATCATTAATTTCTTTGTTTTGGAAGATAACCGATTGCATAGCTTAGGTGTGGAAACATGCGGACATTTATAAGACACCCTGGGAAAAGCTAGCGGATGGTACCGCCTCAGTCGACTGGTCCTTGTCTACCACCTTCTGATCTATAATACGGTGGGGTCGCTAAAGCCGAATCTGGGACCCATTTGGTGGGAAAATTCCCCTTTTTCGAGATACTGGCAAGAATTCTACTTCAAACAAATTGTCTTGTAGAAGAAACATAAGCTGATTCTGTTCCAATCTGACCGTATTTATTTTTTTCAGAAATTTCTATGGATTGGTCCGACCATGCCCTTTGGTGGCCAGAGAAGAACATGTGGTTGACTAGGACACGGTCAACTTTGGACCAATGCGGTGTTCATGCTGATGCACTATTGCACTTCACGCCGATGCACAAAATACTCAGGGTACAGCTCCCAGATCTCAGGTAAGTCATTATCTAGCTAAACTATGGTTACCTACAAGTTCGAAAAATATATTTTTTGATGTCACAATCGGTGTTATCAACTGCAGCATGTAGCTCTCCTGTTCGCCAAGTGTCAAGTCTATAGTCGGGAAAACTAAATCAATCGCCGGTTTATGTAGGATATTTTCTGTATTTTTTTGGTAAGAAAAATAAAATTTGAAGTCATAAAAAATGTAATGTGCTACACCGGAACTAAACAATTCAAATGAAATTTCGGTCATTTTTATTTTCGATTTTTTTTTTGTCCAAAATAGTGTATTTGGCATACACTGGAAGTTTTAAAATGGGATGTGCATTAATTTAAGAGATGGGTATTTTTATGTTCATACACGTCGCACTGGCTATAACGTTAGGCGCTTCTTTAGCTCTACTAGTTTCCAATAATAAGCTACGATATGAGTATTTTTTAGCTCCAGGGATGATTTTAAATTTATTTTGTCAGAAAATCATAGTTTATTTTTATTCGATTTCCTTAAATATTGAAATTCAAAAAAGATACTGTGAAAAACCGTTTCAAACCATAATTTGGACAACTTCTATCATTTTTATTATCTTTTTTACTCCAAAATATAGCCTAAAAGTGTGTTTAAAATAAACTAAGAGTGTTTTAAAATGCCCATTAATTCATGAATAGGTATTTTTAACTTATATTAACTTGAAACTTTGCACACGTATCAAGGACAGATGACAATGCAATAATTTGAGAACAGTTTTCCATTATCCTCATTCATAAAATTTTGTAAAAAGCAGATATGTTAATAAAAAGCCGCGAATGTCAAATGCCGCGTTACGAATAGCTAAGCTATAAGCCTATGTAGCTCAGTGGCAGGGGTCGTGAGTTCAATCCTCAACAATTTTGGAATACATTTTGCTGCAACGTGTTTTATACTCAAAATATTCGAAAAAATTTCGTTTCGTGAGCCAATCAGCGACTTTTTCCACGTTTTCATCGGATATTGATGAGCTGGCGCGTTCGGAGCGTTTGATATCTTCAACGCCTTCACGGCCGTCTTATATAATATACCACTCGTAGACTGTTACTTTACTTATGGCAGACTCGTTTTAGTCCTTTTTTAATAGTTCGCACACTTTGTTACACAAATCATTTGATCCAATTCTTTTAACAAACCATAAAAACACGTATAACCTTAGCGGCTGCCACAGATAACGTAAACAATGAATACAGCTTAAAATTTTATCATGCTTCAGGGACATGTATACCAACATAATAAAAAAATGGATAATCGAACGTTATTTTCTGAACACATCTCGTAAATAAAATGGATACTCACTTTTTGGCTCCAGAAGGTCCAGTTGTCTCCACGGAGAGAAATTCACCTAGAGTGACCCCAGCGCAGGAATCCCCCTCGTGTTAGCCCATTTAGTTTTTATAAACCGATAGAAACCCGCACATCGGTGGCGAGTAATACACTTTTGCATAAACAGGGCGTGGCAAAAGTACTGAAACGGCTCGATAACTCTTTGGGAATACATTTTAGGGGGAAATGCTTCAAATGAAAGTTGTAGGATTTTCCCTCAACTATCGTCGGTGGCCTTGGGTTATTGACCTTGGAGGTTATTTGAAAGTCAACTTTAAAATCTTAAACGTAAACCCCTACTTTAGATTCCGGTAATGAAGCGAGTGGAAAATTTTACGTTCAAACATGACCTAGAATTACCCCAATATTTGACCATGAGTAGTCCCTCAAAATATTAAATGTAAACTCCTATTTTTGACCCGGGAATGAAACGAGCAAACAGTTTTACGTTCAGATATGACCTAGAATGATCTTCATATTTGACCTTGAATGACCCCCGGGTAACTAAGGCAAGGTTAAATGCCCGGCCATATAGGGGTAGTATGACCTTGACCAAAACTGCCACTATATGGTGATATGGTCAAATACGAGGGCCATTCAAGGTCATATCTGAACGTAAAATGTTTCACTCGTTTCCTGCTTGTGTCAAAAATGGGGTATACATTAAAAAAAATTAAGTTGACCTTCTTATGACCGTCAAGGCAAGGTCAAGATCGAATCCAAGGTCACCTTCTGATAGCTGAGGGAAAATTGAATTGAATATTTGAAGCACTTCCCTCTAAAATGCATTCCGAAAGACTTATCCAGTATTACTGGTAGTTTGGTCTTGAGTTACCACTGAAGGTAAAGTATGAGGGTCATTCAAGGTCATGTTTGAACGTAAAATTTTCCACTCGCTTCATTACCGGAATGTAGGGATTTACGGTTAAGATTTTAAAGTTGACTTTCAAATAACCACCAAGGTCTCCGCTCGTTACATTACTGGAATCAAAAGTAGCGGCTTGCATTTAAAATTTAAAAGTTGACCTTCAAGGTCAAATCCAAGGTCACCGACCCATAGTTGAGGTAAAATCCTACAACTTTTATTTATTTCCACACCCTGTATGCATTATTTGCCGACGGTGTGCACTTTTATCGGAGGATATGGCTTAGGGTATCTATCAACCTATATGCGAAGGTGGCGCGTTTATGGTGGTACTCGTGGCAACATTATGATTAGATTACTTGAATCACATTGCAGAAAAAAATGCCTAACTTGTACGATATTTCGAACTCTTGTCTTTCTCATTGAAGGATTTTGCGCCCTTAGGAAACTAACGGCCGAGGCGACTGCCCCGGTTTGCCCTCCTTAGATCCGGGGCTGAGTATGCGGTAAACCATCACACACACACCATCATAATATTGTGACACCCTCGTATAACTGGAGCTCTGGGCATCAGCGAGAAACTCTCGTACATCGACCAGAAGATTCGACAGGTGTCCAGAAACGACGACGTTTAGGCAGCCAGGGTTACGCGGGTGTGCGTGGGGATTGCGGCCTCATTGAGGATTCAACACGTTCGAGGGCGTTCCGCCGACTTCGGGAGAGTTCGAGAAGTATCGATTGGCATCGTCTAGAACTTCGACAAAGGCGTTCGAAAGTTTCTCGATTGCTCCATTTCCAAATACAAAGGCGCGACTGTGGAAGAAATTAGTTGCAAGTGTCATAAATTAGTGTAAGAGTAGTAAATTAGATGTTGGACAGTAAAAACTGTGTATTCGTTACAATGTCTTCAGAAGCTTTCAAAATCATTTTCGTTTCAGGTACCTAGACATGCGTGTAGACTTCTCCATCAAAACCTTCTCAGCAGTAGCACAAGTATGCAAAGAGCTGGGCATCCGACACCCGGAGGAACTGTCGTTCAGCAAGCCTTTGGAGCCACATCACCTGAAATACAACTACCTGGATACGCCGAAGAAAAGGCTGTGTGAACCGTCTGCCCCTCAACCTCACCCTGCGAGGAATGGCCATGTTCCTGCCGACACGAACACTTTCATCGCCAGCGGAAGTCCCGCGGGAAGCACGGGAAGTCTGGATAAATCGCCTTTCGTGTGCGTCACTCCTGGCCGGTGTGCCCCGATTGCGTCTACGCCTGTCAATAGCCCTTCGGGAAATGTAAGTATTCAGTTAGGCTTTGAAATATTAAAACTATCGTCTACTTTTTCTTCACCTTTTACGCCTCTTTATCGCATTTTGTTTCGGAAACATTCTGCAGTTCCAGTCCTATTCATGCAGATCCCTTTCTGCCATATGTAGGTTTATCCAATAAGTGCTGACCTTCCTCTTTGGCGCTCCGGATACCATGATGTGATTCTTTTTGGCCACTGGTACTCTGGCATTGTTTAACATGTCCATGCGACTGGAGTGCTCAACGACCTATACCTTGTGTTTCAAATTCGAGCCTCACCATTGGGATCTTGGAAACGGTAAGAGATACGAAGTCGCTTAAATGGGGGCAAAGTTATGTATTTAGGAAACTAACAAAATCCAGTAGAAAGAAATTCAAAGTACTTCCAAAAATTTTTCTATAATCGTTTTAATTTTTTTTCGTGATCTTACTTGTAGTGGGATTTCAAAATAAATCGCACAATAACCTTGCCACTTTTCCTCTTCTACAATATGACATAATGTCAATATGACGTTTCGTGTCTTGCCCTCTAGCATCAAATTTATTTTTTCTTATGGATTTTTGCATAGGTGAATAGAGTTTTTCTGATTCCAAAAATGTATATGTGATACATTGACATTGTCAAACCGTAGTTATTTGAAAAAACGAATTTCTTAGGTAGGCCTTGAAATTGTCAGTCATTTGTTTCATATCAGATTTGTCGAAAAATCATTTTTATTTTTTCCTGACGTTATTTGAGATGGGATTTCAAAATAAATTGCATATTTTATTTGCAATTTTCAATTCAAGGTTTCTTCTTCCGACTTCCATCACCAACATTGTTTTTTATATACATATATACAATGTGTTTGGTCACGACATACCGATATTTAAGGGGGATATTTTACAGCTATTTTTATCGACGAATCAACCCCCTACAATGTCCTACCTCACCCCCCTAGAAATGGATCCATACCGCTGCGAACGAAATTAGGGCTGATACGGATATGGTCTGCCGCTCAACATGACACATTGTTTTATGAACAGCAATGTGTATAACCAATAATGGAGGACATTTTGAACAGTTTCTGTAACATTAAACATGTCCAAACTCTCTATAAGAAACATTGATTTGTCATTTTTATGAATATAAAGTTTGAAAACAATTTGCATTTTATTACACCCACTTTGACCCATGTTAGATGGCATCTATTGTTCAACGTAGAATACTTAGGATAACAAAAGGCTGTAGAATTAGCAGAAAAAAAAAGTACAACTTCACAGACTAGTTTTTGAATTGTGTGCGGAAATGCACAAAATAATCAATTTTCTTCCATATTTTTTTCTGTTTCTGTCTGTTTTTAAGTATGTTTGACGGTTAGTATCAAAACAAGTTTTTCAATAATCGCTAGGACAACATGTCATCGTTCAAATGACACCAAATTTATCATTCTGTGACACTTACGTACTGTTATTACAATTTTCATACATGCACTACCGTAATCGTAACGTAAAAATAAAAATGGCTGCCATTTCAAGGGGGGTGAGGTAGGACATTGTAGGGGGGTAGATTTTAAAAATAGCTGAAAAATACCCCTCTTAAATATCGGTATGTCGTGACCAAACACATTGTATATATAATCAAAATCCCATTTACCCTAAAGGGTGTAGAGTCGTTTCCTTTTTCATATGGATACTATATTAGAATTTTTTTCATTTAATTGGACCTTTCAGTTCTAAATTCAGCAATGTATTTCCTTATTTAGCCATGAATTTGTTGTTGGAACTAAAATTATAAGTAAATAAAAAGGTATGGTGAAACCTGATTACAAAATGAAAATTTTATTGATGGTAATAACAATAATCATAGCAGATATTTTAAACGTCTGTTATTTTGTAGGCAAAGTTTGACTCTTCTCTGTGCTTTCTTCATTGCTCCTTTTATTCCCCGTTTTCTGTTCAATTTGAAATCCCATCTCAAATAAAGTCAGGCAAAGATAAAAATCATTTTCAGAGAAATCTGATATATAAACAAATTACTATCTAATAATTTCAAGGCGTACCTAGGAAATCCAGTTTGTTTTTAAATAATTAGGGTTTAGCAATGTCAGTGTATGACGGAACATTTTTGGAATTAGAATTAAAAACTCTATTGGCGACCATACGGAAAAATAAAGTTGATGCTGGAGGACAAGAAACGAAACGTCATATTGGAATTTTAATTATTCCATCTTGTAGAGGAGACAAAGTGGCAATGTTAATGTGCAATTTATTTTCAAATCCCATTACAAACAAAGTCAAGAAAAAACTAAAACGATTTTGGAAAAATACGTTTATTTCGGTCTTCCTCCGGAACTACTTTGATTTTCAAAAGTTTCTAGGCGGCATTTTGTTAGTTATCTAAATACGCAAATTTGCCCCCAGCTAAGAGATGTCGTATCTCTTACCGTTTCCAAGTCCCAATGGTGAGGGTCGAACTTGAAATACCGGGTATACTATATATGTATACTTCTCATTCTACTTTGCCTATAGTTTAAATGGTATGTGACCATCACCAAATGTTTCCAGATGACGACGTTGAAACGCAACGGGCTCGGTTCGAATGGACACTTGGGGTATTCTCCGAATATGACGAGTAGTTCAAGTACAGAGTATCTGAATGGAGCAGGATTGGATAGTACGTTGGCCCAGAGTCCACCTGCACCTTCACCGGAAGCTCGTAGACACCTCATCAGACCCAAGTCTCTGGTCGAAAAAGCCAGAATGAACGTAGCGTGAGTATTTTCTTATAAAAAGCGACTTTTCTAATGAAAATTGATCAAACAATAAAAAAAAATGTTTAGCTAAGATTGATAATATGTGCACATATACAAAGTGACATATAAAAGCAACAACCAGAATTATTTATTGAATTTTGATAAAAACTTGAAAACATATTTGCTATCGTGGGAGTATACTCTGATAAAATGTTTAACGTCCAATATTCAATCGATCGGCATATCCATCGCTCCTTTCAGAGAATCGTAATCATTAAAGTAAATTAGCGGTAAAAAAATTGCTTGATGGAGGTCCAGTAATTCTATGCAAAAATTAGATTATTACAGAGTTGAAGCACGATTAACTAAATGAACTTTTAAATTGTTGCAGGTGGTTGGATTCCTCTTTATCCATAATGGAACAAGGCATCCGGGAGCACGACACACTCTGCCTCAGGTTCAAGTTCTACGTGTTCTATGATCTGAACCCGAAATATGACGCTATTCGGATCAACCAGATTTATGAACAGTCTAAATGGCAGCTGCTCAACGAGGAAATCGATTGCACTGAAGAAGAAATGCTGATGTTTGCCGCCCTACAGGTATGTTGTATTTGATGTAATTGTAAGGTATGGTACCTTTCAAATAGGGCTAAAACTATCAAGTTATCAGAATCACGAAATCGTTTAATTAAAGGAAATACCATGACATTACGTATTTTATAACTTATTTGTGAGAATAACGAACATATATACAAAACCTAGTAAGAGTTTTGAAAATTGTGTCTTTCGACACATACAATACAGATTACGATTACGCATTCTAATGCGTTTATTGTAACATCTGAAACTTATCATGTGGTTTTCATATCGATAATACCCCATGTTTATCTAGCCAATCAAAGCACGTATATAAAATTCTTTTTTACGAGGGCGGTTCAATAAGTACCCGTGTTAGAAATGAAGACTCCATTTTTTCCAAAATATTTCTTTTTGTTTTTCAACATAATCCCCGTTTGAATGAATCTAAAAAAAAAAAAATTTTAGAGGCATCCCGGCCACCATAAGGAGCCAGTGCATAGGCCGCTTAAGCGGGCCCTTATGCACCTCTACACAAATCACAAGCCTCGCCCTTTTAGCGAAGTTGAGAATCGCCTTGAGTCCAAGCTCCTTTACGTCCTCACAGCGACACAAAACGTGCGCCGAGGTCTCTTCCTCTACTCCGCAGCGTTCGCACAAGGGATCCTCAGCCACCCCCATCACGTGCAGGTGGCGCCTTAACGTGTTATGGCCAGACAACAGTCCCACCAGCAACCTTAGGTTGGCTCTACCCAGAGATAGGCAGAAGCGTCCATCCTTAGCACTGGGCCCTTCAATGAGCTCTCGTGCCTGGCGGAGATGTCTAGAGATACTTCTCCATTTCTGAGAGTGTTGTCTTGCAACCCACGTCTCCATTTTCCTCCTAGCTTTATGCGCGGTTACTCCTAGAGCTGGCTCAGGACCAACGAGCTTGCTGGCTGATCCTGTTTTCGCCAGAGTGTCCGCCGTCTCATTGCCCCTTATCCCAGCGTGCCCCGGTACCCATATTAACGATACCGGATGCCTCGCTGCGAGGCAATCCAGAGCCTCCCTGCATTGCAATACAAGACTCGAAGTAATCTTACAGGCACTTAGTGCTTTCATTACAGCCTGGCTGTCGGATAAGATTGTTATTCTTCTCCTAGGCCCACCCTCCTCCAGAATGTGAGATACACAAGCCAGAATCGCAAAGATTTCCGCCTGGAAAATGGTGGTGTATTCACCTAAAGGCAGAGATAGCCTAGTTCTAGGCCCAGAGACCCCAGCACCTGAGCCCTCTTCGGTGACCGAGCCGTCCGTGTAGAATGACCTGCCCGCTCACTTCGGAGAGTCCTCGGCTACTGGCGTCCCACTCCTCCCTCGTTGGATTCTCCACAATAAACTTGCGGTTGAAGCGATATTTAGGGGTAATACGATCACCCCTGCTTAGAAGGACGGGGTCCTCCCTTTCTAATTCGACTAAGATGGCAGTATGCCCCTTGACCGGATTCAAGAAAGCCCAGCTGCCCTGACTCCACAGTCGATGAGCGACTACTCTCGCTTCACCGCGGATCACCAGATCCAACGGTGGGAGATCCAACAGAGCTTCCATTGCACTCAATGGCGTTGTTCGCACTGCGCTTGTAATGCTAATACAGGCCAAACGCTGAATTTTATTGAGTTTGGCCTTAGTTGACTCAGTTCTAATGCAAGGCCACCAGACCAGGGAGCCGTACAAGAGAGATGGACGTACTATCGTCGTGTAGAGCCAGTATACCACTTTGGGTTTAAGCCCCCACCTTACACCGACAACACGTCTACAAGCCCACATCGAATTGCGAGCCTTGCTAACCTTGTGTTCCACATGCTCTCTCCAGTTCAGTTTGCAGTCCAGGATAATTCCCAGATATTTCACTGACTGGGACAAAACTAATCTAGTCCCAAAGAAGGTCGGCATGACCAGTCCGTCAAGCCTTCTTCTCCTAGTGAATAGGATCAGCTCGGTCTTTTCAGCATTAACAGAAAGATCGACTTCCCTACACCACGATTCCACGGAGCGCAGAGGCGCCCTGCATAATTTCCGAGACTGTTCTACAGAAACGCCCCCTAACCACTATGCTTACGTCATCAGCATAGGCTTGCGCATAGACACCCGTACTGCTGAGCCTAACGAGGAGTTCGTTTACCACGATACACCACAGTAGGGGTGACAGAACTCCGCCCTGAGGGCAGCCTCTAGCTACGTTCACGCTGCAGCTTACGTTATTCAGCATAGCTGTTGTTACCCGACCCTCCAGAGTAGAGAGGACCCAATCTATTAGGATTGATCCAACCCCGTGTCTAACCAAGGCCTGTCTGATAGAGTCGGTTGTGGTGCAATTAAATGCACCTTCAATGTCCAAGAAGGCCACGAGTGCCACTTCTCGCTGATCTAGAGTCTTCTCCAGCCTCTCGACCAGATTGTGTAAGGCCAGATCAGTTGATTTTCCAGCTTGGTATGCAAACTGATTTGCATGAATGACACACCTTTCCAGCGGGCCATCCCTTAGGTATCTATCAACTATCCTTTCCAGGGTCTTAAGCACAAAAGATGAAAGAGTAATCGGTCGAAAATCCTTCGGGCCAGTATATCTATCTCTGCCCGGTTTAGGAATGAATACCACTTTAGCCTGCCGCCAGCTTCTAGGTGTGAAGCCCGTGGCCACACATGCTCGAAACACATTCAACAGGTAAGGAACAACCGAAACCCGTCCCTGCTGTAACATGGCCGGAAATACGCCGTCCAGACCTGGACTTTTGTATGGGGCAAACGAATCTACTGCCCATACCGTCCTTTCGAAGGTGACAATCTCCCTAGCCGTGCGCCAGTCCTCCCTTGAGGGCCTGCGCAACTGCATGCACTCTGTGATTGATCGCGCTACTGTGGAACCGGGAAAGTGCGTATCCATCAGAAGCCTCAGAGTATCTTCCTCAGAAGTAGTATTCCCCCCCCCGAGGGATCATGCAGAGATCCCAATCTTGCTTTAATGTCTTTGCATAGGACTCTGTGTATTCTTGCAGTAGCAGGAATGTCATTTATGGACTGACAGAAGTGCCTCCAGGATTCTCTGGAGGCCCTTCTAATCTCCTTTTTGTACTCCTGCAATGCCTTTTTGTATTCTTCCCATAGAGGAGAACCTCTCCTGTGCTTAACTCTGCTAAGAAGTTTGTGCACCGCTCGTTTTCTATCCTCTAAATCTTTGGTCCAGAAGGTTGCCTTGCCCTTACGTTGGACTTTGCGTAACGGGCAGTTTTCCTCATATGCAGCCGTCAAGTCCCTGCTCAGAGACTCGACAGCTGCTTCTATGTCAGAGCCCCTGCCAAGCCTGTATGGGACCGCTCCAAGCTTACTGTCAATGTCTGCCCTAAAGGATCCCCATCTAGTATGCCTGGGATTCCGAGCATATTTATCCGGAATCTCTCCATCAGTCTTGAACAGTATATACCTGTGATCTGATAGAGAGGGTGTTAGAGACACTTTCCAGTCCCTGATGTAGTGAGCTAAGTTAAGCGTGCTCAGTGTTACGTCGATAACCTCTTCTCTTACACTATTGCTGAAAGTGGGCATGTTACCGACATTCAGAAGCTCAAGGTTCGTTGCCCCTAGAAACTCGATCAGGTCTTCGCCCCGTCTGTTGGTGTTCGAGCTGCCCCACGTAACGTGATGGGCATTACTGTCGCATCCAATCACGAGGTCGAGTCCAGAATCCCTACAGAATGCGACAAGATCCCCCATTTCCTTAGACGGAGGAGGGTCTCTTGAATCGTAAGGAAGGTAAGCCGAACATACAACCAAGTCCCTGTCACTGCATTCCTTCTTATATCTACTTCTGACTGCAACTAAGTCTCTGAATGTAAATTCTTTAAGTTGCCATGAGTTGACGGAAGTCATTACGCAAGCTCTGGGCTTAGTGTCCGGAGTATCGCTAAAGAGCGTATAGCCCGGTATACTAAGTCCGTTTACTGAACCGTTTCTCAGCCAGGGTTCCTGGATGAGAGCCACGTCATGTCGGCCTCGAGTGATCTCCTGAGTAAGGGCCCTCGAAGCCGCTATGCAGTGTTGTAAGTTAATTTGGATGAAATTAAGACTTACCATGGGTGTTGAGAGGCCCTTCCTACACCTTCCCGAATGACGGTATGTAACCCCTATTCGGGCGTACCGCCGTCGCCGCTGCAGTCTTCGCTGTCACAGCCGCCTTCATCTCCGCTTCCACGGAGGAGTTCTCGGACTCGGTTCAGGATTCCATCCTCGTTCGAGTCGCTACCATTTCCCTCTGGGACCAGATCCATCGCAGGGTCCGCCACGATGTTTTCTGCGGATATCCCGCTTGGACCCGCCGCCTCCACGTCCGTAACCTCCGGTGGTTCCAGCGAGAGCTGACCCGGCCGACCCATCCGCTGTGAAGGAGCCTGGTCTACCGCCACAGCTCCCGTCGGTCTGGGCCGGTCCGACTCCTGGTTTGGAGCCAGGCCAGTTCCAGCAGGTGTCGCCCCACTGCTCTTCTTCTTGCTCAGGAGAGTAAACACCCCCGAATTTCCACCGCAACGCAGCCTGTTACCGTTACCTACAATGACCTTCCAGCTTATGGAATCAACTGAGAGGACAAGTCGAACACCTTTCTGCTCTTCCTTCCTCTCAAGTAGCCTCCACGCGCTGGGAAAAGTCCCAGGATTGTGCCTCCTGAGTCTCCTCGTGATGACCTCGTTGTCCAGGTTGGGACCTGGAAACCAGGCCATCACGCGGTGGTATATGGGAAGGTCTCCAAAGCTCATCGTAATGAGCCTTGCGCCTTCCCACGGCCGCAGATCCCCCACGTGGGCCTCCAACCATGCCCTAGAGGATTCGTCCTCGCAGACAAAGATGGCTGCCCCTCGAGAGAGGTAGCAGTCAATGTACCTGGGAAGGGCCACCTCATCTGGGATCCCATCTATCAGCACACTGACCGCCTCCTGGACCTGCTGCACCTGTACGTTAGTAAGTTGAGTCCCAGGATAACCGTCGGACACGACAGCCACCCTGAGACCCGCTTGGGACGCTCGCGCATAGCTAATTTGCGCATGCGTCGCAGTGCGAGGCTTCTTCCGCGAGGATGCGCCCTCCGGTGTCCCACCGGCAGACCTCTGCCGCTTCCCGTCACCAGGCCGCTTTAGGGCCTCCGCTGACACACCGGATTGCGCACCGTCTAGCCCAGATGGCGGTTGGGTCCGTCCAGCCGGGGTCCCAGAAGTGGTGCCCCGACCTTCCGAGCCCTCCGTCATCTGCGCCTCTCTCCGCTTCCGAGCGCTTTTCCTTTCGGAACCTGGCCGAGACTTCTTCTTAATTTTTAGAGAGCCCACCCTTTCCGCTAGCTCTCTCGCCAAGCTTCTGACAGATTCCTCTGTCAGAGTACGATCAGGGTCCCCTGGTGAGGGGCCGCCTGGATGTTCGGGGTCCCCTGTAGTGGGGGCCTCGGGTTTTTTATTATTTTCGTTTTCGTTTGGTTCCATATTGTTCCCACGAGTATAGGGCAAGTGGTGATCGACGTCCGCGGTGCCCCTACACGGACGCAAGGCTGGATACTCTGGGAGGTCGCCCGGTGTCCCAGAGGCTCCGTTTAAGACGGTGCATCCCCACCGCCACGCACCCCTCGGCACGGAATCGCTTAACACCTTAGGTTGGGTAACGTACCATTGCCCATGATGACCGTTGAGCTGCAGGCGTCCCAGATATACATCCGAGACACCTGTGGCTCAACGAATCATTCGATTGGCCGGGCTACCGGCTTTCCGGCGGGTCTCCTCAAAAACTAATCGAGGCGGTCCACCGCAAGACCGGCACCCCGTTGTCCCCCCTACACGGTCGCACACGGTTCAGCGCCCAAGGCCGCCCCGCAGAACGAACTCGAGGACGTACGGGTTGGATTTTGTAGGGGTGATCCCCGTTTTGAAAGATACACTTTTCCCAACGTTCCTGCCATTTTTTTTAACCCCCCAAAAAATAGGATTTGTCGAACTCTCCAAAATACGCCCCTGTCTCGGCGATGACTTCCTTTTCTGAGCTAAATTTTTCCCCGCGAGCCATTTCTTCATGTCAGGGAACAAGAAGCACTTTATAACGCAATTCATGCAGTTTGGCGGCGACAACTCCGGATGAATGTGCTGGTGCGTTATCGTGGTGAAACAGCACCTTTTTCATCAAATGTGGCCTTGTCTCCTTCAGTTTCTTGTCGAAGCGGTCCAATAACTCACTATAGTATTCTCCAGTGATCGTTTTTCCTTTTTCTAAAAAATCCACGAGGATGACGCCGTTCGCATCCCAAAGAATCGTCGCCATGACCTTTCCGGCCGATGGGAGCGCCTTCTTTGGAGCAGTTTCACCGGGAGAAATCCATTGTTTTGATTGTTGCTTGGTTTCTGGTGTGTAATAATGAATCTAGGTTTCATCGACGGTGACAACTCGACGTAAAAACTCCTTCGGATTTCTCTTAAATTGTTCCAAACACTGCTTCGAAGTTAACAGCCGCATCTGTTTGTGTTCCACTGTGAGCAATCGCGGCACTCATGGCCGACAATTTTTTCATATCCAACTTATCATGTAAAATATTGATATCTGTTCCGGTCGACAAACCTACGGCCTCTGCTACTTAGCGCACTTTCGTTCGTCGATCAGCTAGAATCATGTCGTGGACTTTTTGAATGATTTCCCCGGTAACCACGTCTGCCGGGCGTCCTGGTCTATCCTCATCAAAAACGGATGTTCGCCCACGTTTAAATTCGTTGAACAATATCTTACTGTGGTCATATATGGCGAAGTGCCCCCATAACCAGCATCCAACTTTGCTTTTATCTCCTCGCATTTTTTCCTATCCAAAAACAAAAAGCGAATTACCGAATGATACTGCTCTTTTTCCATGTTAGCGAAAATCACGAAAGACGCGTTACAGGAATGGCTGCCAAATCCAAACTAACCTATCAATATCAATCAGTCTGAAATTTGTTGTGCCGTCGTTTAATAGATGACAGCACAGGATGATAACATTAACTTCTGTCAGGAACGCCCTCTGTCGTCAAACACGGGTACTTATTGGACGGTCTCGTATTGTATACGTTTTGGTCGCAATGTTGAAAAAAGTGTCTTCTACTGAAAAAGGTCACCATTGGGACCAATACGTATACAATAAAGATGTATTTTAAATACATGTGGTTTGATTGGCCTGACAGTACTAGAAGGCTTATCGTCAATGAAGTGTAGTACTCAGTCTTCAGGCATCTACGTCAATTCTCGGCATTCCTATTATTTCTAATCTCCCAGGCACCGTACCAGTCTGAAAAATTTGCTCTACTTTAGATGTAGATTTCGGTACTTTTCAACTGAAAATCGAACATTGCCATTGCACAATCCACAAATGGAGAATATTTTTGCATATTATTCTGTCGAATACAACATTTCGCATTGGAATCGAAAAATAGAATCACACAAATTGTTTAAGTACAGCGTTATCTCTACGCCCGTTTATAGTAAGGACTTCAGTTATTATTTCATAAACATTTTATTATCCTATTTGATCGCGTTAGGTAATAAGGCACAGCGTCCGTAACTATTTTTATCACCTAAAATAACGTCAAGGTAACCACCCCTTACATTGATTAGACGACCTAGATTGATTTGAATTTGAGGATTTATTGTGCCTTATAGGATAAGTTCATAAAATAGGAATTTTCAAGATTAATGGTACCTACACAATATCTTGCACAGAAACTATTTAGGATATCTGATTACTTAAAAGGTATTTTGGAAGGCCATAATATCCGGAAGTTTTTCATAGCTATGGACACCTTATCTGCCCACTATTTTTTGAATAGGCGTTGTTGATTATGTAGTAATATTTTAAACAGATAAAATTGCGGTTTAGCCGATTGCTGTATATTACACAAAATTCAAGTTGTTAAATGATATATTAGAAACAAATGAAACAAACAACATATACTTACAATCAGAAGAAGCGCCTTCAAAATTTTTACTAAACATCAGCATGCTGTTCCATCTAAAAAGTACAACTTTATTTGGCAGCACTTTTATGTGACACCCTATATACAACAACGAGATTGCATGAACATATTATTGTTTAACAATTGACGACAATGTGGATGATCGGATCTTGTGTATCGGACTTTCATTATCTATAATGTTTTTTGATTCACGTTTTGATTGATGTGATCATCAGTTGCCACCAAGTGAACAACGGGAGTCCGAAAAATATCTCAGTGGAAATATTACTTTCTCTCTCTCTCTCTCTCTAACGTTTGAACAACACTTTTTCCTCTAAATGATTATAAAATTCGCTAGAAGGGGTATATTTTATAACAGGACACCCTGTACAAGTTCTTGTTATCGTAGAAGGCATAAGTTGCCTTTCTTTTGTGCCACTTGTATAATGTTATAATGCACGTATGTAGTAAAAATTACAACTGAATATGGTGCTACTGCACATTTAAATGTCTTGAATTTATAATAATATACGTACGAAGGAGTCGTCTTTGTACTTGGATATGGAAGCCATAGGTTAGGTAAACTGTTTTATCTGCGTATTCGCATTGCGATTGGCTACTGGTAATTTAGTGCGGTTCTGGAATGGTTGTCTGTAAAAGGCAGGAATAAACTATTGTGTAAAAAAATAATAATCTGTACCACTTTTGAAAACAGAATTGTTTTTTTCTCGTTACCTATTTTTTAGTAATGTAATTGATGCACTTTGATACAACTTATGAGCGTAAATAAAGTGTTATGGAATGTGGAGCTAAAATAATCTGTTTTATCATAAGTAATCGTGAAATTAAAATCGATATTTTTTTCGTGTATTCTTTTATACAGGATGTTTCAAATTCTATCCTCACCATTGTGACTTCGCAAACTGTAAGAGATACGAAGTCGCTTAAATGGGGGCAAAGTTGCGTAATTAGGTATTTACAGAATGCCCTTTAGAAAGTTCGAGTTCCGGAGAGAGGCGGCAAACACAGAATGTTAAAAAAACATTTTAATTTTTTCCTGACTTTATTTGTAATGGGATTTCGAAATAAATTGCACATTAACACTGCCACCTTTTCTTATCTACCAGATGGCACAATTAGAATTTTAATATGACGTTTCTTCGCTTGTCCTCCAGCATCAACTTAATTTTTTCTTATGGACGCCATATTAGATATTTGCACAAATGGAGAGAGTTTTTAACCTTGATTCCAAAAATGTATAATGCATACATTGACATTGCCAAACCTTAAGGGCCGTATCGTCAGGCGTTCCTACAATTGTAGGTCGCCTTTATGGCCTACTTAATTTTCATGGTCTTTTCTATCCTATTTCTAGAGTTCTACTATTCCGTGTCAGCGTCATCACTCTCCTATTGTGAGGCTATATTTTCTTTTTGAATCGAAGGAAATTTCAGGCTATTTAACAGATGATATAAATCAAAAGCTTGAACAATTTGACCGAATGGATATTTGTAACATAACCTCAAAATAGAGCCCTGACACGGAACAAGAGAAAACTATAAAAATCAAGGAGGCCATCCTTAGTTACGTCAAAAATATCAGATTATCCTAGGTAGGCCTTGCAATTACCAGATTTATCACAAAATTACTTTTTTCCTGGCGTTTTTTTGAGATGAGATTTCAAAACAATTTCATGTTGTTATTCTTACCTATTCTCCTCTACAAGATGGCGTAGTTAAATTTTCAATTTGACATTTCTTCTTTCAACTTCCATCACCAACTTTGTTTTTTGATATGGACGCTATATTGGACTGGGGTACATTTTCACTCATAAATTAGTGATGCATTTCCTTAGTTGACCATGAATTTGTTGTTGAGTAAAAGTTATAAGAGAATAAAAATGTATGGAGATTTTATTGATGGTAATAATAATAATCATGAATAAGAAGAACATGATAGCAGATGTCTAAAATGTTGTCCGTAATTTTGTAGGCAAAGCCTGACTTTGCTCTGTACATTGTTCACTATTTGATTTATGTTCCTTCTTCTCAGCCTTCCAAACTCTGTTGCTATGGTCCATTTTAGGTCTGGTCTGGTATATGAAACAAATGACTATGATAATTCCAAGGCCTACCTAGGAATATTTTTCTGAAATAACTGAGGTTTGGCAATGTCAATATTTGACATATACATTTTTTGTATCAGAATTAAAAACTCTATTAATTTGCGTAAAAATCCTATATGGCGTCTATAAGGAAACAAGTTGGTATCAGAATTAAAAACTCTATTAATTTGCGTAAAAATCCTATATGGCGTCTATAAGGAAACAAGTTGATACTAGGGGACAAGATAAGAAACGTCATAACCAAATTCTAATTATACCGTCTTATACAGGAGAAAAAGTGTCAATGTTGATGTGCAGTTCATTTCAACATTCCACTACAAATGAAGTCAGGAAAAATTATAAAATAATAAAAAAAAATTGATAAATAGAATGTAATTGTTAATTATAGCTACGTAAAAGATACAAGTATTTATTGACTAACAGAAATACCTATATAAATATATTTACATTATATTTAACTATAAATTATATACATATACATTATATTTAACTATAAGAACAGATATTAGTAGTACATGTTTCCTGTAATAAAATCATATACCTAACTAAAAAAATTAATCTAGACGCGGCACATATGGAAAATTTAACTTTTCATACTTATAAAAATCCAGTTAATTTAAATTGAACGCCGCCATTTTGAATCCAATCGGGCGGATGCTACACAATGACGTTTTATCATTTCCACTATAACCCCTATGGTATGGGTATCCCATGAAGGGATTGATGAGAAAAATATAATAAGCAGTGACGCCATTGTGAATCGAATATGGCGATCGCCAAATAGAACAAAAATACGGTGATAAAAATGCATTAAGTTGCGACATTTTATTTCTTGCGGTTTTTCTGTAAATGTTGATTAAAGATGGACAAAAAGATTTTCACTATTCTTTGCTTTAACGTCGCATGTCTTTTCCTTGATTGTTTCATGTGGTGTATAGAGAAGACCAAAGAACAATCTTATCAGTTTATTTTTTGTCAAAACATGCATCTTTTTGTGCATTTTTTCTTGAATCGTAACTTGCTAACAAATAATAGTACAGCTTTAAAATTGTATGTGAAAATTCCACTTTTATGGAAGAATGAGGGAGGTGATTAATTGTTTCTCTATCACTTTCTCTCTTCAAAAAACTTTATTTTTTGAAAACTCAATCATAATCAAATATTTTTAGAATTGAAAAAGTGATAAGCATAAAACTAATCACTTGCTTCATTCTTTCATAAAAGTGGAATATTCACATACAATTTCAGAGCTGTACTAATATTTGTTAACAAAAACAACCAATACATTTTTTGACAATACAATTATAACATTGTTTTTTTAGTCATCTCTATACATGAAATAATAAGATAATGATTTAGAATACTCATCCAAACAGGCTGTTTAAAAAATGACTTCCGGCCTTTTATTATGGACCTGCTGAGTACGATCGCACAAGTGCCATCTATTACCAAAATCGATCACTGCGGGAGCGAGTGGCAGTCTTCTATTGGAACTGTAAAATATCTTAGTCCAAATTGGATCATTGAGTTAGCAGTGAGCCCGACATCAAAACATTTCATATCTTTAACCAACATTATTAGAAAAACAGCAAGAAATGAATTAATGCATTCAATAAGTCATCGGTTTCGCGTTGGATCGAACCCTCTGTAATGTATCACATAACTTGGATAAAATTCATTATCTTCAAACTTAACAAACACCTGATTATTATGATTGGTTGCAGTGTCATAGCATTCTAGAGGAATAACCATTTTTGAATTACCAATACACGTACCGCTAACAAGTACCTGAGCCAATATCATCACTTTTTTCGGACGTTTCAAATCACCATAATGTGTTGCGTAGTTTGATATGTTCGTAAAAGAGACACCTTGTCCAAATTTATGACCTAGTGCAGTTCCCCTCAGTCTCCAATCAAAATTGTTTTGACATATTCCTATAATGTTACAAGCCCTTGTTCCATGAAAAAGATTTGCGGTGATCGGATATTGTAATCTACTGGCTTTTGCCTTTTCTTTTAATCTGAATTGCAAGTACAAGTAAACATTATACACCTTCTCTATGTAATCAATTTTAAAGCACTTCTTGTTGGTGCTTTTGAACTGCGTAGCTACTTCTTGATACTCCAATGTTCCATTTTCAATGGGTTCAGTACAGTATGTGTTATTATCAGTTTTACTATACCAATCAGTAACATCAATACTGTTGGACAAATCCTTAATAAGGGTTCGGTTTAGTTTAACGCTAATAATGTATGATGCCCAAATTATATGTGGACTATAATCGATGATAGTTTGTTTTGTGATTTGGGGAACTGATTTTTTGTCATTCGAATCACTTTTCGGGATTTGAGAAATGGATTGTTTGCCATTATGTGAATCCACTTCTTTACAGTCTTTGTTGTTAATTGTACTTTCTGAGACTTGCGGAACTGATTTCTTGCAATCATATGGTTCCACTTCACATTGAACCTGTGGATTTTCAATCATACCACCCCTCATGCCAGGAACTAATTTGTTGCAATTAGATAAATCCATTCCTTTTTCCTCTCTAGTGTTAGTCGTATTCTCTGTGATTTGGGGAACAGAATTCTTGAAGCTGTAGGGATCCAAGCCATCATTCCACTCTTCTTGAGTGTCACTCTGCGGTTCCAGATTACTGTCTCCTACTTCTTTACCATGAGCCGTACATTGTGTTCTTTTTGGTACATCATAGTTTGAGTCTGTGAGGTAACTTGTTGTTGATACAGGACTGAAAACATAAAAGTTTCACTGACTAAAGTTACGAATAATGGCGTTTATGAATCGGCAAATACTTTCTATGCGAAGCTTGTTGAATTATGGTATACGTACATAAATATATAGGAATAGTTTGTACTTCCTACGCCTACTGGCAAAAAAGTATGTCATGCATTGACATTGCCAAACCTTAGTTATTCCAGAAAAACGGAATTTGCTAGGAAATTATTAGATAGTCATTTGTTGTCATATACCAGATTTATCCCAAAATCATTTTTATTTTTCCTGACTTCATTTGATATTGGATTTCAAAATAAATTGCATGTTGTCATAGCCACTTCTTCTTCTCTAGTCCTAGTCAAAGTTTCAATAACAGAATTTTGTACATTTGAATGAATTTATCACTCCTAAATTCAGCTATGAATTTTCCTAGTTGGCAGTGAATTTGTTGTTGAAATCTAAACACAAAATGAAAATTTTATTGCTGGTGATAGTAATCATAAACAAGCAGAGGTAAATCATAGCAGATTTTCAAAACTTTACCCATTATTTTCTAGGCAAAGCCTGACTCTTCGCTGTTCCCTATTCACTGTTCAGTTTTTCCCCTTCTTCTCAGTCTTCCAAACTCTGTTACTATGTTCAATTGAAATTGTCAAAACTATGCTCCCTGTACATATATATTCGCCATACCTTTTTTATTTCCTTATAATTCATGATCGACTAAGAAAATGTATTACTGAGTTTAGGACTGGAAACGCCATTTAAATGTACGTACAAAATTCCAATATATAGCATCCATATGATGGAAGCCAAAAGAAGATACCTCGAATTGAAAATTTTACTACGCCATCTTATAGAGGAGAAAATGTGGCAATAACAAAATGCAATTTATTTTAAAATCCTATCTCAACCAAATGACTATCTGATAAGTTCAAGGAATACATAGGAAATTCTGTTTTTTTTTAATAACTAAGGTTTGGCAATTTCAATGTATGACATACGTTTTTGAAATCAGAGTGAAAAACTTTATTGAGCTGTACACAAATCCGTTCTTAATTAAAAATAAAATTGATGCGACATGTCATATTGAAATTTTGATAATACCATCTTGTAAAGAAGAAAAGGTGGCAATGTTAATGTCCGATTTATTTCTAAATAAAGTCAGGAAACATTAAAACGATTTTGGGAAAATTAGGTTTTCTCCGTCTCGCTCCGGAAGTACTTTGAGTTTCTAAACTGTCTAAGCAGCATTTTGTTAGCTAATTAACTACGCAACTTTGCTCTCAGTCAAGCGACTCCGTTTCTGAGATCCCAATGGTGAAGGTCGAATTTGAAACATCCGGCATACGCTAAAATTCATTAAAATCGGTTCAGCCGTTTTGGCGTTAAAACGGAACATACATACACAATGTCACATTTTGTGTAATATATTAAAGTATAGTAGGGAAACTATACTAACCTGTATAGGCAATTGTCATTAGCTGATTGTTTTTTAACACAACCTAATAATCCACCCATAATGGAGTTACTTCACAGACGCATATATAACACACTAAACTGTATAGTAATATGGATGAAGTTGATTATGACTTTTGCCGATTGGTTGGTTATGCTGTTGTTTTTCCCTGCGTCGGTTGGTCGGCGTACGTAGTGGTGTTGAAAACGTAACTACGGTACTCGAGTACACGTTACTCATAAATCAAATTCAAGCGGATAACCAAATGGAAATGGTATTTACCATTTTGGGTTGGTATTTACCGATCCGTTCAAGCGAGTGTAGTTAGGTTCAGTTCAGTTTGGTTATAAGATCCGTGTCGTCACGAATCAGCTGTTATATGTCGTGGTTATCACCGCAAAATTGTGGTATTTACCCAACTCAAGAGTAGTTTTATATTTCTGGTTATTATTTGAAATGTGACAAGTTAGAATTTTGCCGGGTATTGGATATTGTTATTGTACTTCAGCTTCATTTTTGAGAAAATTGATACAGGCTGACTTCAGTTTTACCATAAAGTGGAGCACCTTATTAGTTATACTTATTACGGTTGTTGGGGACACTTTAAATGTAGTTCCTAAGCTTAGCAAAATATCCTGTGTAGCCATATACCACAAGGATATTAAAATATGGCTACATAAACTCACTAGATGATGTCCACCTGTATACGGAATTGCTAATTTCTTTTTTCATCATTTCTGCTGAATCAATAAATGTTTTCTTTGACATGCGGAAAACTTTAGAGAATTGAAAGTTATCATAGCTACAAAGCCATGGTTCCATCATTAAAAAAAAATTTCTGAAAAAAAACATTTCTCCCATGAATATTAATTTAAACTTTCCAGACACAGTTGTAGACGAAGAAGCACCGATTATTAAGTGATAATAAAAATAATCAGAGATTATATACGCGCTTTTCTAAAATAAACAACCTGCAACAAAACCGCGGTTAAAACCAACGCGTTCAAGCGATTCGTGTAACTGACGTCATCAACCCATGTGTCATCTTGAACCATATTATAACCGCGGCACATAACACAGAAATTTTGGTTATTCGCTTGGATTTGATTATACATACCCGAAGTAACGAGTACCAATCAGAACACGAAATGATTACTTTGATTACTGTATTTTCCGTATCCGTACCCGGTACCCGTACAATCGTTGAGTGGCTGGTTTGACGGTAGCACTGCCGCTCATGCATCAGGGTTGCCAGACATCACACATTCGGGTGGAAACCTGGAAATTCAACTTCTTTGGTTGGCGGACATATAATTTGGTAATTGTTTTTGAATCTGAAGTTTACCTATTTACACCGTGACTCAAATTCGCTTTTATTGTTGTGATCTTGGGAACCTGAACAGGAATAAGGAGTCGATTGGATTGGAGGAGCAAAGATCGGCAATATTATGAGGCAGAAAAGCGACAACAAGGTAACACCACTGTCAGGAAAACTACAATAATAAAAATTATGTTAATTTGACACGTGCTTACTTGTACTGTTTTGCTAAAAAAATTATAATTCAGTATGAGTACCAATAGTATCTGTAGACTAAGCTCCACGTAGAATGTATGCTTAATTGAAATGTTTGGTAAAGTTACGAATTTCCTTAAGCCCATATACAGATCATCTGACTAAAAGACGTGTTTAAGCATTTCTAGCAAATACAAACTATTTTCAGTTTGTAGGCTCATATGAGTCATATGACACTCTATCCTATAATAACCTATCTCGATAAGCATAAAGTTTGAAGATACGATGTTTGCATTAAACACGACATTTGAATATACTATGCTTATAACATTTTGCAAATTTTAAGCTTGCCTATTTTCTTACAAGATTCGGTTCCGTTGAACTTGCACAAATTCGACATTAATTACAGGACGCACGTTGCCAAATCGTTATACTCATACTACTCATAGTAGTCAAAGTAACGAATACAATAAATGATTACTTTGTAGAAGAGTAACGATTAGTAACGAGTACTCGAAAGTAGCGAGAATCAACACACCACTACCGGCGTAGTATTATGGTTTTGAGCGCATGGCCTGAGCCAGAGCGTGATCGATAGAAGGGGCAGTGTTGCCAGTGGTAGCGGCGTAGGGGCGGATAATTTTTTGTTAAAAGTAGCGGAATTTAGCAATTTAGGTACGCATGATGGATATTTTTACAAGAAAAAAAAAAGAGTGCAGTTAGTAACTAAATCTAAATACAGATATCTTTCCAATCGACTGTGGTAACCACCGGTCGGTAATTCTTATTCAATGGAGACACGTATACATGGTAGTAGGTTGTAAGAACACAACCTGTGAAGTGTATTTCCAAAGTATGTCTAATAATTTTAACATTTACCACATGGTAATGCAGGTGTCGAGTGGACATTCTCATATATGGAGATAATCAAAACAAAGAAAAGGAATCGTATTTTACCTTCTACTTTGCTCGCGATACTTATCAAACTGGATACAATACATAAAAATGTTGCTGCTTAGACTTCGAATTTGGTGAAAAACATTTTATAAAATACAAAAATAATTTATATAGTATAGAGAGGACATAAATGCAACAAGAAGAATCTGATACAGACAGTGACTGAGTTTAAGTAACTCAAAAACTTATTTTTTTTATGCAAAACAGAAATGGCCTTTAGTCATATGCTTTTTATTATTTTGTTTCCTGTTATATTTTTTTAATATGACTGCGTGATAAATGTTCTGTTGTTTGACAGTTATTTGTAATATTGTATTGGTTTTTATAGTTAAATGTTTTTTTTATTACAGTTTCTTATGTTATATTTTATCACGCTGTTTGGTTGGTTTTAGTTTTTCTTTTTTGACACAACTTGTGTACTAAATGCCCCCTGTTTTATGATGCGCATCCCCCCCCCCCTATTAGTAGCGGAATTTTCAATGTGGGCTCTGGCAACACTGAGAGGGGGTAATACCGGTACCACCGAGAGAACAAGGCCTGACAACAGACGCGTGACATGACTACGAGTAGGCCGGCCGGCCGACAGCACGGCTCGGCGTGCCGTACAACAGCGCTAGTGAATGATTATTGCAGCATATTTAACACACTCTACTTGATGTAAAATACGGAAAATTCGGAAATGTGTTTTTTTAATATGAAGTCAACTTGGTGGAAAATATTAGTTATTAACTATTTTCACCCTGATTTTCACTGTTATTTCATTCAACATTATGTGCACATTTAAGTAATAAGTTGATGTTATAAAAGCCTGTAATATTTTGCTAGAAATAATAAATTCTTCAATGACATACATAACCCAATGTTAGACACAACCGATAAACAAAATTTGACATTAATATTTGGACAATACTATGATGATAGGCATCAAAAATGTAGTACTTGTTGAACAGTTGTGTCCAGCAAGGAGTGCTGTATGTTTTTCCCAAACCTTGATACTGTATCTATTAATAATGGATTGAATATCTTGAAAGCTGAATGGACGTCTTGTATTTCAAGGCTTTTAGTTTCAAATCATTACTATGTTTCAATATTTTATGACTTTCCATTTGGTACAATGTTTTAAGAGAAAACGAATAAATGTTTTCTTTGACATGCGGAAAATTTTAGAGAATTGAAAGTTATCATAGATCCAAAGCCATGGTTCGATCATTAAAAAAAAATCTGAAAAAAAACATTTCCCCCATGAATATTATGAAAGGTTTCTTATTTAAACTTTCCATACACAGTTGTAGACGAAAAAGCACCGATTATTAAGTGATAATAAAAATAATCAGAGATTATATACGCGCTTTTCTAAAATAAACAACTTGCAACAAAACCGCGGTTAAAACCAACGGGTTCAAGCGATTCGTGTAACTGACGTCATCAACCCGTGTGTCATCTTGAACCATATTATAACCGCGGCACATAACACAGAAATTTTGATTATTCGCTTGGATTTGATTATAAATATTCATACATGATAACAGCCTCAGAATTTGAGGTTAGCTGCTACGTTGCCACATATTCCATTTTTGCAGACATGTTAGACTTCACACGTGCCATATTGAACGTAATATCGACACTGTATTCTTGACATACTGAGACAGATCGGAAAGAATAATCAGATCATCATTGAAGCTGCGCAAGGCCCGAGTATATCTTGCAAATTCGCCCAGAGAGAGGTATTAACTAATTAGAAGAGATTTCGATACTGCTATATCAGACCTAGATATGTCAATACCGCTCTTACTAGCCAGCATGGAGAAACGCCATAAAGCGGCATTTACATTTACGAGTACTCGGATCCGAGTTTCGCTTCTCGGACTAAATTTCGGAAATGTATTTTGAGTTACATTTACATAAGGACGGAGGTTTTTGGGATGGGTAGTACTCTCCGCCTCCGTCTACGAGAGAGGTGGGGAGGGTGCCGTTTGACTCGTGAGATCCTAGCTTTATTTTACCAGTTGTCGTTATGGAGCCTTGTACGGTGGAGCACCGCGTTTTCGCCTATGATTGTTTCGCAGGCGTGGTGAACTGATCAACAGAAGACAAAGAGGAGCGCCGCGAACAATTCGAACTCCTGAAAATGTTTAACGCGTTCGACAGGTCTTTCTTCGCAGTCCGACTCGATCTACCCGGAACCCGGAAACAAGCTGCTGCACTTCGCCTTAGTGATCGTTCGGTAAGGCGAATTTTGCATATGGATCTCCGCTTTCACCACTACAAATTGGCCATTGTGCAACAGTTACAGCCCGGAGATTATGCACAACGAATGAACTTCGCACGTGAGATGGAAGCACTGATCGATCAAAATGAGAACCTCATTTTGTTTATCAGTGACGAAACGAAGCCCACTTTCACCTAAACAGCATGGTTAACCAGCATAATTGTCGTTATTGGGCTAATGAAAATCCGCAACAGTTACACGAAAGACCGCTGCACAGCCCAAAAGTAACGGTTTGGTGCGCTGTATCGCAAACTTGCATCATTGGCCCTTACTTCTTCGAAGACGGTAGTGGTCGTGATATTACCGTGAACTCAGAGCGCTATGATCACCAACTTCTTTCTCCCTGAATTACGACGGCGACGTGTTCCAATCCGACGTGTGTGGTTCCAGCAGGATGGGGCGACCGCCCACACAGCCCGAGCATCCATGACCGTTATTCGCCCTCTCTTCCCTGGTCGCCTTATTTCCAGGTTTGGCGATGTTCATTGGTCTCCTCGGTCCCCAGATTTATCCATATGCGATTTTTTCTTATGGGGACACCTCAAGGCTAGAGTATACGCGAACAAGCCCCGAACTCTGGTCGAAGTCGCCCAAGTTGAGATAGCGATGTTGGAGAGAGTCTACGCGAACTTCCAAGAACGCCTAAAGCACTGCATCAACGATTTCGGCCACCACATGCCTGATGTGATTTTCCACACTTGACTGTCTCAAATGCTATTTCCTTGTGAACCTGATTCCATCAATAAATTTGTTTTCGAGTAAAAATTAACTATTTTATTTTTTTTTTAAACCCGTCCATCCTCTCTGCCGCACCCTGTATAAACAAAATATATGTCTTTATACTTGAACAATACCAAGTTGGTGGCAAAAACGAGTAATTAAAAAGTAATTCAAACATTCGTGGTTTGATTTAGCGGCCAGACAATGGAGTCATATTATATGCTTTGTGGAATCTTATTTTGTTAATGTGAATTATGTATAAATAAGCAACTAAGTCACGATAGGTGTATCTAGTTGAAATATATGCATAATTGGATCCAAATGAAGGCTGGAATTTTCATCATATTTATTGATATTGGTATGAGTAATATACTACACAAGTTACATTTAATATATTTATGGGATACATTGATAGAGTAATGGATTTTTGCTATAATAACAGGAACGGAAAATACATATAAAACCAGACTATTCAACTATAACTAAATGATATTTTATGATAGTGCGCGATAATTCACTGTATCAGAAATTACACTTCATGTTGACATAATACACAAATCGTGATTAGGTACTAGGCAGCCACTTGTCATAAATAGTATCTCGGAAACGGTAACGATACGAGGTCGGTGTAATTCCGGTAAAGTCACACATCCGTATAATCTACAATACATATTTACCTTTTTTTATTGAGACGCATTGCAATTTTTAGGACTTCTTCCTCCCCTTAGGATGAGTGAATGCTGGGCCGCATTTGTTGCTCAAAAAGGGGTTTCGAGAAAGCTCTCCGATATTTATGAATATTGTAATGGTGCAACTAAAAATTCATTTCGAAAGAACTAGGCGCCTATAGTCCATTTCACTCTTTTTGTCGGTTGTCACAATGGCGTACGAAATGAGTAAACGTATTGACTAACGGTACTATGCGCGTACTTTAACTTCCCTAAGAGAAATTTCGCATTGCCCAAGCGGATCCATAACGCAGCTGTTACGCGCTCTTGCATACTTCCATGAATAGGGAATATGCATGTCAGTGAAGTATCGGTTATTTATTTCCTTTTCCGTCTATATTGCCACCACAACCTTATTTTATAGTTATGCGCTATAAAATTTCTAGTATTAATAAAAAAAGGTATTAAGTAACATATTTAAACATAATTTTGCTGAATAATCTGATATCCTAAATACATCTGAACAAGGGTTTAGAGCCGAAAGATATGTTGAAACTGTTAGTTGTCACTTACTAGAACAAATTTGATAATTTCGTATATGTAATGTCTTTGCTTTTCGATCTGTCTGACGCTTTTAACAATCTAGATGAAAATATATGGAGGTAAAAATTTATATTGTGGGTGTAAGAGGTTTCTTTTTGAATCGGCTGTGCTCCTAAATGGTGGACAGAAAACTAAGTGAACTTCGGAAGTACAGTATCGCATATGTATCCTGTTAGTGTCCCTTAGGGATATGTATTGGGACCACTGCTATCCAACTCATATGAAAGTGATTTTGTCCAGTCATATGTCTAAAGGGCATATAATTATGTTTGTATGGCATAATTAATATAAAACTGGATATATATAACCTTACTTTATCTGACTCTTGTAAGTTATACGGCACATATTTTGATAGCAGACTAAATTTTCAGGAACATATTAATCATGTTTGTAAAAATTTAAGTAAAGCGCATTCTGCTATACTCTAGGGACAATATTTTCTAAACGAAAAAGTCCTAGTGTACATGTGTTATGCACTGGCCTGTAGCCACATGTCTTACAACATTATGGTATGGGTAAATCGTGTGAAATTGAGAGATTATTTGTCGCCCAAAAAAGAATCATCAGAATAATTTTTGGAATGAAGCCACTTGCAGAGAAACTACTGCTGCAAAGAAATTTTTAACTCAAGGGAAATTATTAATGTGTTTTGCACTTACATTTTGAAATGCGCAAAGAATTATAATAGTTCATTTTCAAATAGCAATGTTTATCACGAGTACCACACAGGAAATCAAAATTTGAAAATAGTTGAGAAACATACTATCACTTATTTCAAATATCATCCAAATTACAACTGCGTCATATTATTCAACAAATTACCAGTTAACATTTAACAAAGTAGTAATTATATTTCATTTAAAAAAGAAGTTAAGAAATTATTGTTAAAAAATTCAATAGGAGTATTGGAACGTACGAACTTGCTCTTGAGTACATAAAGATGGAATTCATAGTTATTCATTCACTCATTCATATGTATTGTTAGGTTTTTATTGATCGTTATTGTTTCGTATTACATTTTTTCACCTTACATATACAAATATGTATCAAGAGGATATGAATAGTATATTCATTCTGTAGAAATCTATACCGATTAGACTGACTGTATATCTTACATGCAATAGCTTTGTTCGATGTTTTTGTAATCATATTTCATATGAGATTGAGTTGTTTGAGGATAATAATAATAAAGCATTTATTGCCCAACAGTACTGGTACCATTTCGAGAGCAATACATAGTACAGTGGTTTAATTTACAGTCTGTGGTACCATAAAGTGAAAAAAAAACACAAAAAGAGAAGTAGAGAGAAAAGAAACTATGAATATGATTAATAGATATTAGGAAACCAGAATATACTCGTATATACATACATATCCACACACACAGTTATATATATATCCATATCACGTAATGTTTACACATAAATATACAACAAACGAAAACGTCTAGGGAAAGGATAAACCGAACATAATCTAATGGATGACAGAATTACGTGGGGAGTACAGAGTTAATCTGATTGACGCCATTTTTTTACCGTTTCCAAGATCCCATTAAGTGACAATCATATCAGCTCTTATCAACACACTGGAAGTAATTCTACAACTACAATTTTTCATTTTCAGTCTTCTTATTACAATATAATAATAGTCCAATTATATAAACCTTAAAAAAGGGTCAACCTCCGAATGAGAGGTAATAAGATGTAAAGCTGTAGAAACCTTTATTTTGATATTCTAAAAGTTGTCGCGGAAGTCTCATAAAATCTCTCTCTCGTGTAGAGAATGTTATTATTCTCTACAACGTCAAACATTTTTCCATGGAATTAACCGTTTTTGAGAAAGAGGGCGAAGAGCGCGCAGCGATTAGCTATTTACAGCATAATGCAAGGTCAAGCGTTATTCAGGCGACTACAGTGTGATTCTGTGCCTAAAAGGGTTGACTACCCAAAATCGAAAAACATTCCCAGAATTCAAACGAAGAGTTATGTCACCAACAAAGTCATATATGTTGTAGAGACACCATAGAAGTACATATTTATATGGGGTATAGCTCTTCAAAAAAATCAGAGGATTATGTGGTAGATATGTAATACTACTGGACCTCTACAGGATATAACTTTTTTGTTCAAACAATTTGTTTGGGTTCTACAATTTTTTTCAGTTTTGAGAAGATACAGAATCCCCCAGTAGTCCCTCGATTTTTTGCAAAGCTATACCGTAAATATGTACCACTATGGGGTCTGTATAACATATGAGTTTGTTGGTGGCACAATTCTTCATTTGGGTTCTGCGAATTTTTATAATAGATTTTATACAGGGTGTCCTGCAATAGGATCTTGCCTTTTCAGAAACAACTACACTTGAAATAACAGAGCTAATGTGTGGTGGAATATTAGCTACAAAGTAAAAAAAAAAATAAATGAAAAAGTATTCACCGTTCATTTGCGGATAAATTTTAAGCACGGCTCTGTTACTTATAAGTACTTTTCGAAGTTGCTGCCGTTGGTAAAATGTTACGTAGAAAGTCTAGGTATCGTAAACCGTCCAGCCGATTTGGGAAAATAGCATTTGAAGACGCTCACCATAAATTAAAATACGTCGACAAGTTCTATAATGTTGTAAGGGTGTTTCATTTTGTTTTTTCGAACCTATTGGTAAATAAATGTTTTGTTTACCTACGCTGCCGGCGTCTGAGTTGAGTCCTAACGAACGTGGCTTCTCTCTTTTTATCTGATCATGATACATAATCGGATTAAGTTTGCTTTGAGTTTGATTGATTTTGCGGAGCCTAATATCTCGATTATCTTTAGACTGGTGTACATATATGTATTATACATCTTATTTGTGCAAAATCTATATGTCGTATATAAATGTAATACAGTAATTGACAAAAAAATGCTAATTATGCATAACTATCTATTTTTTAACGACTAACGGTTGATCTTGCATTGTTCTGAAAATAAATAAATAAATCTTATTCTCCACCATATTCTTAATAAATGCAAATAAGATTAAACCCATAAGAAGCTAGAACTTCTGCCTTCTAAGATCTTTCAAACCACTTTTATAATGACAAAATAAAAGTTTCTATGAGTTTACAGCTTATTATCTCTCATTCCGAGGTGAACCCCCAATATGACTGGATTATAAAGTACTTATTGAATTTACAAACTAGTGTAATAAGGTAGTTATCGTTTCCGTATCATATCAAATCCACTGTAATACAGGGTGGTCCATAAGTCCTTTGAAATTTCAAATTTGAATAAAATTTTACGGGTGAGCGTGAGCGGCGCGGGCGAGGTGTGGGCAGTATCTTCAGTGTCTGGGAATTCAGTCGCCATGGAGTGTTTCACTGGAGCTGATCGTGCTTTTTGTGTGCGCGCATTTTATCAAAATAATGATTCGGCAACCATTGCGCGGCGTAAATATCGAGAATACCACAATTTACACAATTTTACAAAGTGTCCAACAGCTCAAACGATTAAGAACTGGGTTGCTAAGTTCGAAGAGACTGGTTCGACGTTAGATAAACAGCGGTGGGGTCGACCAAGGACAACTCGTATTGAAGAAAACATCAACATTGTGGCACAGTCTGTTCGTCAAAATCCTACCCAGTCTACTCGTAAGCGTTCCAGTGCACTAAACGTACCCAGAACATCTTTACAGCGGATTTTAAGGAAAGATTTACGTCTGCACGCTTACAAAATTCAGTTAGTGCAGGAATTAAAAGATAATGACGCTATTCAGAGACTAAACTTTGCGAATCAAATGTTGAATCGATTTTCTTCGCTGTTCTCGGACGAGGCTCACTTCCATTTAAACGGGCATGTAAATAAACAAAATTGCCGTTATTGGAGCCCCGAAAATCCAAGGCGTAAGCATCAGAAGCCCTTACACAGCCCTAAAGTTACAGTTTGGGCTGCTATGTCAGCGCATGGCATCGTAGGCCCTTATTTTTTTGAGGACGACAGAGGTCGCGCATTAACTGTTACTTCGGAGCGGTATGTAGCAATGATAGAAGAGTTTTTGACACCAGCGTTGCAGAATTTTCCAGGCTATAATACGCAGACCTGGTTTCAACAGGACGGAGCAACTGCCCACACCTCCAACACCTCTATGCCCGTGTCTGTCAACTTTTTCCCAGCAAAGTAATTTCTCGAAGAGGAGACATTTCCTGGCCACCACGTAGTCCAGATTTGACCCCAATGGACTTCTTTTTATGGGGCTACCTCAAGAGTAAAGTGTACGACACCACTCCGCGATCAGTTGATGTCCTGAAAGAAAATATCCGAAGAGAAATGGCAAGCATTACAGTGTTGACTTGCCGCGCAGTCATCGAGAATTTTAGACGTCGTTTATATAAGTGCCGTGATCGTAATGGATTGCATTTAGATGATGTGATTTTTAAAACATAATTCCCATTCAATAAAGATGATAATAAAATATAATAATTCTTCATAATGTAACTAGTTTGGTTTTATTCCTTTTTTTCCAGCTCAAAGGACTTATGGGCCACCCTGTATATCACGTAGCTTGGATAAAATTCGTTATCTTCAAACTTAACGAATACCTGTCCTTTGTCATTGGTTGCAGTGTCAAAGGGTTCATCGGGAATCACCATTCCTCCGTAACCAATACATGTATGCCTAACAAGGACCTGGGCCAATATCATCGCTTTTCTCGGATGTTTCAAATCACCATAATGCGTTGCATAGTTTGATATGTTCGTAAAGGAGACACCTTGTCCGAATCTATGACCCAGAGCAGTCCCTCTCAGTCTCCAGTTGAAGTTGTTTTCGCATATTCCCCTAATGTTACACATTTTTGTTCCATGAAAAAAAATTCTCGTCATTCGATATCGTGATCTTTTAGCATTTGCTCTTTCTTTTAATTTGAATTGCAAGTACAAGTACACATTATATACTTTTTCTATATAATCAACTTGAAAGCATTTTTTGTTGGTGCTCGTGAATAGCGTAGCTACTTCTTGATATTCCCATACATGATTTTGAAGGCGTTCAGTACAATACGCGCTATTACTACTTGTTTTAACGTACCAGTCAGTTATGCCAACATTATCACTTAAGCTTTTGATAAAGGCTTCGTTTAATTGTACTTTTTTAATATATGATGGGCGAATTGAAAAACTATTGAATTCATTGCACAATGTTTCATATGTTATTTGAGGAATTGGCTTTTCGTAAGTATATGAAATTGTGCTAGGTCTTATTACTGATGCTGATTCATATCTTCGGCCTGTGTCATTGCTGCTTGCAGATATTTCAGTGTGAATTGATTGAAACACCGACCTGAAAATATAAAACTGACTACAGATATGGAGTGAAGATTATCCTGTTTCGTTGATAGGATCACACAATACATCACAAATAGGAACTCAGAAGTTATCTCCCCCGAGTCCCTAAAGTTATGGAAAATATGTACGAGGGACACTAGAAAATAAATCTACCTAGCCATGAAAAAAACAATTGAAATGCATAAGCATAAATGTCAAATAGTAGCATGTGTTTTAATATTACTTGCCTAATTTAAGTTAATTTTGATAAGCAGTTTCGAATTTATAAAATGAACTGTGAAGAAAAATGAATAAATTAAAATTACAGCATCGCAGTTCCATCAAATTTCTGACAAAAGAGAGCCATCAGCCAAAGACGATTCTTGAGAGAATGTTGTTTATGGTGATGATTCACCAATAAACTTTTGGTCGAAACAGGTTTCGATGGGGGCGTGAATCCATAGAAGAAAGTGGAGTGGAACACCCAAAACAGTAACAAATGATGAAATGTCCCAAACATTTGAAGCCCTGTTTATCGAAGATCATCGTGTGAAGGTCTCTACCATTAGTATGGTATTGAATCGAAATATCGAAACTCAGCTTAATAATAGTCTTTCACAATTTCAACATGAGTAAGGTGTCAACCAGGTGGGTTCCACGACTGTTGACAACTGAACAAAAGTTGCGCAAGTTGGAAATTTCAGGAAGTAATTTCAACGATTCTGACTTTTTGGCACATACGGAGACGGCCGACGAGCCTTGGGTGCATCATTGTAATTCTGAGACGGAAACAGAGTCCAGGCAGTGGGTTCATAAAGAGTCTCCACCATCCAAAAAGGCACGGAAGCAACCCTCTGCTGGAAAATTGACGGAAACAGTTTTTCATTGAATATAATGCCAAAACTGACAACTATAAATACGGACGTCTATGCGAACACGCTAAAAAGGTACGTTAAGCACTCAACTAGAAAAGACCAGATTTTTCCAATCGAGAAGTGTTTCTACTGCATTACAATGCGACCGTGCATAAGGCTGACAAAATTAGACTAATTCTGTACGAATGCAGCTTCGTTGAGATAGACCATCCACGCTATAGTCCACTCTTGGCTCGGTCTGACTTTTATCTCTTTAGATTACTATAGAAAAATCTTCGAGGACGCCGTTTTGACTCAGATGGTGACCTAAAGCAGCCGACTTTTTGAGAATCAAGAGGAAACATTTTTTATAAGGGTTTAAGTTCACTGGAGGAGAAATGACGCAAGTGCATTGATGTAGGGAGATTATATCGAAAAATAAAATAATTAAACAAAATCGTACGTATTTGTTTCATGATCAAGTAGATTTCATTTCTAGTGTTCCTGGTATTTGGTATTTTATATTTATATTTCAGATACATGTATTTTATTAACTTTTTTTCTATGAACGAGAAGACAAAACTTGCCCTACAAGGTTCAAGCGCAAAATTGTGATGTAATAAGTTAAAACAAGACGGAATGAGTTTTTCCTGTCCTTAGAATGTTCTCCTGCTTCAAATATGGAAACTGTGGCAGATCTAGGATCCCTAGGGCCAGACGCACAAAATTCGTAGGGGCCCCCGGTGGTGACAGTTGAAGAAAGCGGTTCATGATTTTGGAAAGATGGATTTTGTCTGCTCTGAGGCCGTTATAAACCGCTTGCGGGTCTCTCTTGCGTCCCCGAGTACGACGTACAGTGTGTCGTGCGCGTTATGATTAAATCGACAGATAATGAGGAAAATATCCTTTGTTATCTGCCTTGCAAGTTTAACATGGAATATACGAGGTGTTTTAAATTCGACACTCACCATTAGGATCTCGATAACGGTAATATTACGAGGGGCACGCTGTATATTTTGACTCGTTAAAACCGGCAACAGTGCACTATTAGAAAGAGCCGCATTCAGTTCATTTGCAAGCGTCTTACAATGCACGTGGTGTAAACAAATTTAAGACGAAACATGGAGTTGTCTCGAGAGCTCTATGATTTACTATGACTTAAAAGTCGGTTTAACTGAACATCAGTGGATCGAAGGGTTACAACAGGCATTTGGTAATGAAGCTCCGTCCCGGCAAGTGTGTTTCGCTGGTATGCCGAATTTAAAAAAGGGCATGTTTGATTGGCTGATGAAGAACCTAGTGGTAGGCCATGTTCTAGTGTGACTCCAGAAAACATTGGTAAAGTTCAGCGGCTAGTTGAAGAAGATTCTCGCTGCACATATGCGATTATAGAGGCAACTCTTGGGGTAGGATCCGCAACAGTACACACCATTTTGTATGATCATCTTCCTTCAAAAAAAATTGTTGCAGAGGTGCAATCCTGCATCACGACAATGCCTCTAGCCTAGCCACACTGCAGACTTTTTACGCCACACCAAAATGCTAGAACATCCGCCTTGTTCGCCAGATTTGGCAATGTGTGACCTCTGGCTCTTCAAGAATTTGTACATTTAAATGGAGTTTTCTGTCCTAAATTCAGTGATGTATTTTCTTAGCTGGTCATGAGTTTGTTGTTCGAACGAAAATTATAAGGAAATAAAAATATATGATCGATCAATTTATGCATATGGCAGTCACAAAGACCTCAATTGAACATGTAGCAGAGTTTGGAAGACCAAGAAGGGAAATAAAAGTATTAGTGAACAATGTACAGAGAAGAGTCAGGCTTTGTCTACAAAATAACGGACAACATCTGCTATGATTTACCTCTTCTGACTTATGATTATTGTTATTACTATCAATTAAATTTTCATTTTGTGTTCAGGTTTCACCAAACCTTTTAATTTTCGTTCCAACAACAAATTCATGGCCAACTAAGGAAATACAGTACTGAAGTTAGGACTAAACAATCAATTCAAATGTACAAAATTCCAATATATCATCCATATGAAACAAAGTTGGTGACACAAGTCGAAAGAAGAAACCTCGAATTGAAAATTAAACTACGCCATCTTGTAGAGGAGAAAAAGTGTCAAGAACAACATGCAATTTATTTTAAAATTCCATCTTAAATAAATTCAGGATAAAATAAAAATGATTTTACCATAAATCTGGTATATGAAACAAATGACTGACAATTTCAAGACATGCCTAAGAAATTCAGTTTTTTTTTAATTACTAAGGTTTGGCAATGTTAGTGTATGACAAATTATACATTTTTGGAATCAGAATTAAAAACTGTGCAAAAATCGAAACGTCATATTGAAATTATAATTTTGCCATCTTGAGGAGGAAAAGTGGCAATATTAATGTGCAATTTATTTTGAAATCCCACTACAAATAGTAGAGAAAAAATTAAAAAAAAAAAAGGTTTTTTCCGCCTCTTTTCAGAAGTACTTTGAATTTTGAAACTTTCTGAGCGACATTTTGTTAGCTACCTAAATACGCAACTTTGCCCCTATTCAAGCGTCGGACTTTATATATTTTCCAGTGGTGAGAGTCGAATTGAAACACCCGGTATAGTCATGGTCTATCGCTATTCAGAATATGACCAGTCCTATTGATTGATTCCTTCCTCACAACTGTATTGAAATTTCAAATCCAGTTTCACCCAACACATAAACAAAAAGACGAATACAAACTACGCCATCCTTAAAAAATTGATATTATAAACAATCAATTTCTGCTATTAAAAACATAATTTTGTCTAAGTAGATAATTTCCATTTGACATAAATATGCTTTGCAGTACTTACCTTGCATTATTATCAACATGAGGCTGTTTTGCATCAGAACTGAATAATCCACCCATAATCACAGATTTTCTGACAGTACAAGTTTGTATAATCACCGATAACACACAAAGCTAAAAGCAATTCACAGTGAAAGCGCGAAGTGCGGCTGCAAAATAAATTCTAAGCGTAGTCGGTGCTGCGCAAGGTCAAATAACTCAATCTATTTATAATCTGACTCTGTACTTCCCCAAGATATTGTGGTGTTCCTATTGCCAGGTCATTTGAGCATTAATTATTTTACGAGAGCAATGCGATATTTACGACAGATCGTTAAGAGAGTTAATTAACTCAAAAGTATACAGTGTTAAAAAGACAATTGAAATATTATTCGTTATCTCTATTATCGATTATCGAAAATACCACACAGGTCAACTAAATAAATATTCCGTAGAAGCGTCATCTTCAAATTCAATACCCTCGGGTGAGTGTAGCAGTCACTAACTTATAAATAGAAGATAGAGGATTGCGATACAGAAACTTTTTCTCCACCTTTCCTTGGCGGTATGTTTGTTTCGCTGACTCGGATGTGTCGGCTGTCTGTTCGTCAATTACCGAAATTATCCACGTGGGGATGTAGGAATACATCCCTCCTACAGTGAAAGTACCTAAATCAGGATCTAATGGTTAGTTGAGCACACAGAACCTTTTTGCAAAGCTTGCTCCAGTTCCTTTGGCGTCTCTTCCAGCTATCTTCTACCGCTAAGCCAACGGGCTTTGCTCCACTGAACACTCCCCCTTGATGCGCAATGTGGAGACAGACCCGCCTGGCTTTGGCTTCGCATCCTAATTGTGTCGAACTTCGTACATCCATAACTGGCCGATACGACCGCTCCTTTGTCCCTATGGTATCGAGATTGTGGAACAATCTACCTAAGGAGGCTTTTCCTAGTTCTACTAAGCTTAGACAGTTCAAAAATCGGATTAACCATGTTTCTTTAAGATCCTCACACGAAGCCGCGGTGCCCTGCTATTTAGGCTTCTGCCTGCGCCCCTGCTTCGTTATATAAAAAAAGTAAAATACCTCATATGTGTCCTAAACGCCTTAAATTTGGAGATACAGAGCAGTTAAGTTTTCAAAAATATAATTTTCATCATAAATCTGATACTCTAGATATTTCAAGGAAATAAAATGGGTTTTTGAGATTTTCCATAAGTAAAGAATAATTGATATTATGACTTTATTCTATTTGGATTAATATTTATTTCGTAAAATGATTGAAAACAATATCAATAGACAATAAATTAGTTCTAGGTATTGGCCTAGAGTGACTCTATTACAATACAATAATATATTACAATAATTTTGAAATTTGTGTATCGAGGCAATTTACTTGAGGTCCTTGGTTGCAGTTACAAGTGAAGCTACAGGCCAACCAACCTCAGCCACAGAACGAGACGAATGGCGGGTCTCCATCACCTATCGAAGACGATATTGACGCTGCCTTAAATAATCTGCAGACCACCTTAGAAGGCTCCAGTATCAACTCTTACTCAAACGACATCACGCAGGTGCCGGAGCTTAGAGATCAATTGAGGTTTTTGAAGTAAGTTGATTTTAATGTTTTCATTTCTAGTCGAGCCATTTGAAAACTAAGGTCTATGAAGGACTTGCATTAAGACTATCCAGCCGCCCCATTAACGTCTCATGCCCCTTTTTTTAACAGTCTGTCTGGAGGTGTATTTTTAATACTTTTCGACTGATTGAAAAAGTGATAGAAATAAAAGTAATCTCGCCCAATTCTACTGTAACAGGGAAACCTAGGTATATAATTTCAGAGCAGTACTGTTTGTTAAAAAGTTATGATTAAAGAAAAAATGCACTAAAAATGCATTATTTGACAAAAAATGATAACATTGTTTTTTAGAATCCTCTATATAATAAAATAATAAGATGAACAGGATTTCGAATACTACTCCAGTTAAAAAATGGGTCATTCGACTTTAATAACGGAAATTGTTTCTGGAGCGTTGATCTTCTAAATCCAAAATTAGGAAACTTCACTGTATCGTATAATCATCGTCTTTGAAAGTTTTGGGGTGGAACATCCTGTGCTGATGAATACCTGCGATGTTCTAGGCCAAAGAGATTCACTTTGAAAGCTTACAAGAAATACTGGTTCACCTGCCGAGATCTGCATCTGTACATGTACAAAACCAAGGAAGATATGATGGCTGGAGAGAATCCTGTCTTCAATATAAACCTGAAAGGCTGCGAGGTTACGCCTGACGTCAACATCACACAGAACAAATACGTGATCAAATTGGAAGTACCCAGTCCCGAGGGCATGTCTGAGATGTACATTAGATGTGAAGATGTGAGTTATTTTTTATCCTCTTTTTTGAAGAATACAAATATTCTTGCCTATTTACTTTGTTGTAATCTACCGGAATTTACATGGTTGAGTGTGAGTTTGTAACATTACTTATGTATTTGTTACGATAAAGTCGGTTGAATTGGATTTATACTAATATTATTTGTTACTCCTTTGTTATAGTACAGTATAAACAATTTTGGATGTGAGGATAATTACCCACTCTATATTAGATAGGGTAGAACTTCATATCTTTCCGGCCAAATGAAACCACATTTTTAGGAATTGCGTTTTTCAAAGTACAAATTTCAACCTGTATTTTGATAGGCCACCGGTCGATAACTCACTAACTGTTATTGCGCACAATATCGAAAAAGTTAATTCTATACGTATTTTCATTAAAATTGACGGGTGGTCAAATCCCTTACGTTTTATGCCTGGTACTTTATTTGACTCGTTTTTTGATTTCAGGAAACACAATACGCGAGATGGATGGCATGTTGTCGGTTAGCTGCAAAAGGCAGATCATTGGCAGATAGTTCATACGAAACAGAAAAGCAGACCATACTCGATTTTTTAAATCTCCAACGACCAGCGGAACAACCTGTTATCAATCCAAGCAGTTTGGACATTCAAGTGGAAGATTTTATTGCGCCGAAATATCTCAAAAAGTCTAAAGGGAAGGTAAGTTCTGACGTTGGTCAAATACCTGAAATTAGGATTTTGTGTGAATTGAGTCCATCTAATTTAGAGCTGTTGAATATTTGGTTAAACACTTTGCTAAGCCCGCAGGTCCCCTCGCCTGGAAGTATTTTATAGTATAGGTTACATTCGTTTTGCATTAGTGTAAAGGATATTGGTTTCGGAGAAAGAAATGGAATATTTTAAGTAATCTAAGTAATAGTTACTTTGGCAATGAATATTTTTTTATTCGTCATTCAAATGCAACAATAAATTAGTTTCAGTGATTCGCTTCTCGATATCCTTGTCAAAAAGTAAGTAGCTCGCTTGAAAATTTAACTGATCTTGATCATGGTCATGTTCATTGGCAAAGATATATTTGAACTTAAAATACACAAAGATTTCTCAACTATTGCATATTTTGATAAATTTCATCCATTTGCTAACTGTGTTAAAAGGGCGCGCGAAAAGTTTCTTCTTATATTCCTGCCCGAGTGTTTGAATTTTCAATCAACTACCTTGAACACAGAACAAATGAGGCTCAATTTCCAATAATGCACTAACGGAAATACAGTGCTACCAACCCAAAAAACGCAGATCACTGTTTTAATTATATTTGCATCAAGCTGAATGTATAGGCAACCAGACTTGCGCAACCCGTTTATTTCCACGGCATCATCGATGCGCTGACAAATTGATCAGGGTTGCCAGGTGTGGTGATTTTTCACCAAATCTGGTAATTTTCCACTTGCTTGTATCCATTACATACATATTTGCAAAAAGTCTAAAATGTATTAAATTCATCAAAGAGGTTCGAGGGTCATAAATATTAGTGGTCTAACTAGATTCCCCCATGACCCCCCCCCCCCCTCTGGATCTGCGCTTGTATTTCAGACATTCCACGCAGTGTCCTCTCTTGTTATAAAGGTAACTATACTCTTTGCTGTTAGCTTAAAACAGCATTTTCTTCAAAAGACGTTTTCCTCAGTTTTTTATATTCTCTTCTAAAATTAAAATTGAAGCATAATATTTAAATTTTACATAATTTATTTTCAGCTGACGCAACGCATCCTAGAGGCGCATACAAATGTGAAAGACCTTGGTCTAATAGAGGCTAAAATGAACTATATTAAGGCCTGGCAGTTGCTGCCTGAATACGGAATTGCCTTGTTCGTGGTGAAGTTCATGAACTCGAGGAAGGAAGAGCTGCTGGGCGTAGGCTACAATCGCATCATGAAGATGGACATCAACTCTGGGGACCATCAGAAGACATGGCGCTTCAACACGATGAAAGCGTGGAACGTGAACTGGGAAAATAAGCATATGATGGTGCGTACATACTTCATGTTCATATTATGAGATACTTACATTTTAGCCGTATGGACCTGCAATTAAAATACTATTGACATAGTACAGGGTGTGGCAGTTTAATTTCCTTTTTTCAAAACTTTTTATTTGTTTTTTATATAACATAGATGCATGCCTAAAGTTTTGTTTTACACCTACATAGTTTTCAAGATTAAATCAGATAGGTGACGTCTTCTATTATCCATACACTGAGTAAACCCATTTCTGGCATTTGTCATGACACTTGCCACCATAGCCGGCAATATGTTGCAAATTCTTCCTAATTATTGGATATCAAATCTTGTAGGTACCTTGGACGGTTCACTTAAACACAGGATTTCAAAAAACCCCCATAGAAAAAATCATAAGGGGCCAAATCAGGAGAGCAGGGCGACCACTGCAAATCGCTCTAATTGGGATGAGGCGCTCTGGGAGGTGTTCCCTCCAGACTGTGGCACTGTCTTGTTGGAACCAAATGTCCTCTATGTTCAACTCACCTAGCCGTGAACAAATTTCGGTAACATGTTTACGTACCAGTCTGAATTCACTGTTACTGCGACTTCATTTTCCTTCAAGAACCAGGGACCAATAATTCCCGCTGAGGAAATTGCACACCACACAGTGACTTTAGGTGAATGCAAAGAAGGCCTTTGATGCAATTCTTGAGGATTGGTGTTACCCTAGTAGCGCATGTTTTGTTTGTTGACGGCTCCACTTAAATAAAAATGGGCTTCATCACCGAAACAAAAAAATAAAGATAAAAATAATTGCGTTCTCAGGAACGAATTCGAGAAGACGCTCACACGCGTTCATTCGAGAATTGAAGTCACGCTCAGAACGTTCCTGCGCCATTGCCAACTTATAAGAATGGAAATGAAGATCAACATGAATTCTTCTCACAGAATGATCAAATTCCAAGAGCAGGCGCATGTTTGCGCACAGAATGCGGTGGTAATCACAACATTGAAGCTCTAACTACCTCAATGTTTTCAGGTGATCTAATAAGCTGAGGGATTCCAGTTCTTCGTCTTGTTGCGCTTGCATTTTGTCTGAACGTAACGATTCATTTTGGGTCCGGGACAGTGGCCAATGGGGCTAAATTAGAGCGATGCCGAAAGGCGCGCTGGGTAGCAATCACAGAACATCTCGAAAAGTAGACCTCATTGGCACCCTCCAACTCATGATGGCGACTGAACTGTGTCGGGTCAAATTTATATCTATAATTTATTGCTCCGACATGTCATCTTAGACGCTAATACAATTCGGTATTTTTGGAGGTCAGGTTTACGTAACTTCAATAGCTCATTGTTGTACATTCCAAGAAAGTGAATATGCCTTTTAATGTTTACTGAGATAAGTGGTTGTTGACACTGAAATAACTTTGGAAATGATACTTATGATCAAGTTTATCGTTAAAATCATCAGCTGCAGCTATTTTACCTCATACGCCATTGGGCGAGGAAGTATTGTAAAAAAATTCGAATATAATGATTTTTGGATGTTATTACATGTACTTCACGGGAACAAAACAGTGTCACAATTTTTACACAGAGTTACCACCACAAATTATTACTACATTACAGATAACACTCTCTCCTATGATCTCTGGTACTACCGTTAACAGCGCCATCTGACGATTACGCCGAACACAAACATATAAATGAAACTAAGACGATTGCTCACTGAATTTCTATTAGTGACACTTGCCTCTCTGTTATGCATTACATTTATAAATAAATGTATGGGTGTTGCTATTATGTTAACTTAAAAAAATATGTATTCCTCATAGGAATTAGTCATTAAAACATACAGTTCCCACGTTTTCATCCACTTTTATTCTGCAAAATAAGATACAACCTATAATAAGCATGTAAGTAAATACATAAAATTAAAAACAAATGTTTCAAGTCTATTGATAGGAACCTATATTCTGTTACTTTGTTCGCCTTATCAAAAATTTTGAGTCCAATTCAATTTAACAGTTTGCAATATTTCCAAATGCATCACAAAATACATATATTAACACAAAATAGTCATTATCAAATCAACCAAAAGCAAGACAAACTATACCTACTTGCTTATTAACACTAATCACACACTTTGGCGCTGTATTATATAAGATATAGTCTCGTTTGATCCATACCATTCTTGGCACACTATTTTATATGCCATGGGCAATCAAAATAATGTTTAATGAGTTATGAGCAATGTTGATGTAAGAACGATCGGATAAAAAATATTACCGACAGACTCGGAGTGGGGCTGCGGGGATGGATCCACTTCCATTCAGAGGGCTCGACAAACATCTCTTACCTCCGAAGCGGACGCAGACGACGGCATAGCCTATGACCTCTTATCCTTCCGAGTATACAGTTTTGTCTCGTTCTTGGGGTTGCGCAATCCTTCAACAGGCTCGAAGGCTCTCCTTTCAGGTCCCTGCAGACAACTTCTAGGGTGTTTTACGATTTTGATCTCTCCCTTATGTCATTTGCGTAACCTATGCCTCCAGCTGACTCCGACACCGTGGCCGTATCGGTATCTCTCGACGGGCACACTCTCGCTCTGTTCTGTTAATTTCTTCTGTTAATTACCTGGGTACTATTTTAAATTTAAATCAAATTACTTCTAGCTGACAGTGCGTCTTTGACAATTCTCTTTACAAGTATTTGACAAAATAAGTTAAACTACGCCATCTGGGATGATCAGTATCAACTTTAGACATTAGTCTAGTGCATATGGTTTACACCCCACTGGTAGTACTGTGCCAAGAACGAAAAGGCTTTGTAGAGAAAAAGGCCAAAAATAGAAAAATCGATCAAACCTCGTTTTCTGACGTTTCAGAGGATTCTGATTTTCGAAAAAAAATTGTAGGGGTTGAACATTTGGGTTTGGGGGTTGTTACGTCTTTAATATCACTCAAAGACGTTTTATCATTAAGAAACTTCTGATCCTGGTAACAATGGGAAAATTAAATGATAAAAGTTCCATGTATAAAATATGCTCGGCAGACTGTAGCAAGAGCAAGAGCAATAGGTTACTAACTCGAACTCGGACACACCGTTACAGGGAAATATTTATATATTTTAGGAATATTTGGGTATTTGGAGCACGTACCACTTTAGCGTTATACAATGCTTTTGTAAATGATAACTTTCACGTATCTTTTTCTGAATTTTATGCTCCATAAATGTACCCACCTATTTCGCTTAACCTTTAATTCGTGTTACTCAGTATGTAATGGTTCTCTCTGGAATATTTCGTTAATTGGCTCAGTACTTATTAAGTTATTACGCAGTTGATATACCTATGTAGAACAGACACGTACAGGCAAGCGGACATAAATCTGCGAAGCAGATATCTTCAAGTAACAAAAGTCTTGCGAACTGAAGTGCAAACGTTATCGCGAGTTCAATACATCCATCATTTAGGTTTAGGTAGTCTTAGTTTTGAAAATTGAATCAATGGAACTACGGGCAAAAAAATAAAAATCGCTGGAACATAGTATTTCAACGTTTCAGAGATTAGAACTTATTTTCAGACATTATTTGGAGGGGTTGAATATTGTAGGTCGAAAGCTGTATGCGGTAAATGGTTGTAAATTGTTGCATGTTTAGTATTAGTCAATACTTTCTATTATTAAGGTGCTCTGATCTCGTTAATATCATGCATCTGTTAGATATAATGAGGCACACATGTTTTCCATGCATCTGTCATAGGAACCGAACTATGATAGATTCATTTTGTATACCTTGATATGCAGAGGTCGAAGATTCATCGTACCCAAGTGAACCTATCTAATCACGATTCGATTCCGCCTTTTAAAACGACTTGACTCGACCCTTTTCTTTGAAACCTCCAACGAAGGCGCACATATAGAGTCAATCTACTTGACGCCATTTTTTTCTTTCTATCTTATTGAAATATATCTTTGTTTAAGATATTGTAAGCAAGCGGACAGGAAAGCTACATTCATAGCATGCTTACCATAATATTACCACTGAAACTAATTTCTATGATTTGTTTTAGGTGCAATTTGAAGAAGAGAATATAGTCTTCAGTTGCCTGTCTGCTGATTGTAAAGTAATACACGAATTTATCGGCGGATACATTTTCCTCTCTACCAGGTCGAAAGATGCAAGTCAGACGTTGAATGAAGAACTTTTCCATAAATTGACAGGTGGATGGTCGTAGTTATTAAGCTTTTCAGGAGTGCCTTAGCAGTCTACTTAAAAATGGATGTATAACAGATTAGTCAAAATGTAAGAACGGTAGCCTGAGCCTGAATGGATTTTTCTACGCATTATATATGGCTAAATGATGGTAATGGGAATCGAGAAATCAAATTAAAGCTTAATTTAAAATCAAATATTTATTGATACCGTCGACTGTGTAAAACTTTGACTAACATACGTAACAAAACACATTCATGGCTTGTATTATGGATTGAAAATCTGACATTACATTATAAAAATGTAAATACCTTTTAGACAGAATCCTCTGTGGGATATTTTGAAAAAAACTGAATGGTAAAGCAAAACGTGCTTGTATCTCTCAAAACATTGAACTTTTAAAAATTGTTTGTATTAAAAATGTACATATTAAAAGCCTGCAATTCAGCAGTTTTGCTTCCCATTGCAGTTGACTTAAACTGACATAAAAAAGAACACCAAGTAGTAATAAATTTATTATAATAATTTTTGTAAACGTCTTCTGGAGTTAGGTAAATAATTGATCAAAATTTCAGAAAAACTCAACTGTTGTAAAAAGAATGTAAAAAATTAAAAATTTGTTGGATCTCCACGATGACTTGACACTAAGGTACACGCCTTGACATTCTTCTAATCAGATGATCGATTTCCTCTAGAGGTATCTCATCCTAGGCTACTTGTACCTCATGCCATTAGAGTCTGTAGAAAATAGAGTAAACAGACTAATATTCTTCTCACAATGTCTCAGACGTCTTCAATGGGTGATAAATCCGGAGGTTTAGTGGCCAAGGCAACAAGTCGACTTGATTGGCTTTAAAATGGACCAACGTGATTGTGGCTATATATGTTGTCGCGTATTATCTTGTTGGAAAAGTTGTTTGGTGAGTGTCCGCATATAATGCAAAACATATTGTTCCCTTATCTCCTGGATGTAACTCACGACAGTTATGTCGTCTCTGATGAACACCAAATGTGACCTGCTTCTATAAAAAATAGCTCCCGATATCACAATTCCAACAGTGTGGTGCACATGTGTTTCCATAGGAGGTCGTTCGCCTTGTCGCCTTCTTATCTTTGCATGGCCATTATACATCCTCAAACAGAATATGGGTTCCTCACTAAAGACGATAGTATTTCATTCGAGGTCTTAAATCAGCCGTTCTCTGCACCAAGCTAGTCGATCACTTCGGTGCCTAGGAGTGAGAGGTAGGTCAGAGGATGGTATGAAGTAAGTCCAGCGATAAATAATTCTCATTTTAATAGGGTTTCTTCTCCAAACCAATGGTCTGCAATTGAACTTGTGGACGAGAAACGGTCTCGTACAGCCAAAAGCCTAAGTCGGCGATCTTAGTGTGGGGTCCTTCTTCTGACACGCTTTATACCTCTAGCTTTTCTGCAACACAATTTCTTATCTAGATGTAGCAAACAATTTTTTTAAAAGCCGTTTTCCATAAAGCCAATGTTATATCCGCCAAACAATTTATATAAAGAAACGGGGATACTTGATAGTAGGCAACTTTATTTCTTAGAGTTGTTCATCAATCCGCCTTCATCCACGCTCCTTCAGCCTCGTGTTCTGTGTATCCCTGATTCTCTTCATCATAAAAGTTGACCTCAATTTTTGCAGTCTTGTTCATAGTCCATAGGTTTGTGTTTGCTGGATTTAATCATAATTACTACCAAGCTCATCACAAATAACGTTAGACGTCTCCATTCTTGTTATCCAAAAAAGTTAATCAATAAAATAGACACAAAAAATATAGCTGGGGCTCAGACTAAATCACAAAAGACTGAATTTGTGAATACCACTGAATTTTGTGGCTAGTGATGAATAAACAACGGAATGAACAGAACAGCCATATGAAGTAGATACGTTGAACGCGCGTCAAAAAATGATGGACTTGTGTAATGCGCTTGTCAGTCTCCACAGTCCTTGCTCTGGATTAAGTAGCGAAATGACCATACAGAAACCGTTCTACGATTAATCACGAATCTGTATCACTTGGTGGATCGTCTCATAACAGCCTCAAAATCCTTTTGGAGCAATTGAAATGTACTGCTACAATGTTGGAACAATCTTCGGTTTGAACGAACCCATAGAAAACTGAAAATCTCGTACCTATTTCACTTAGTCCACTTCACATCCTCGCACGGTCATTATGCATCCCTAAACACAATTTGGACCAACCACTAAAGGTAATGGTATTAGATTCGAGGTGCCCATTCAGTCATTCTCTGCACCAAGCCAGTCAGTCACTTCGGTGCCTAGGAGTGAGAGATAGGTCAAACTGAGTATAGCATGAACCAAGTCCAAAATTGTTGATTCGGTGATAAACAATTCGCAATATAAGAGGCTTTTCATGCCCTCCAAACTATTGGTCCGCAATTTACCTTGTTGACGAAACACAGTGCCGAAGAACCAAAAGCAGAGGCGATCTTGGTGTAGGGACGTTTTTCTGATTACGCCCTGTAACTCTTCGTGTACGGCACCATTGCATTTATACTTCTGTGCACCCTGGTGGCTATTTCTCTGAATGACCAACTAGTCTATCTCACCTTATCGAACTCTCTAAGCTGTTGAAAACTTTCTCGTGTTCTCACTCTAGGCATAGTGAACAGATTAATGGAGCTCTTTTACAAAACATCATAAAAAAACGAAGAAAACCTAGCGTTCCATCAACACATATTTTATCGTTGACTTTAACACCTAGTTCAAGTGAGATGTAAATTTACTACAAAGTTAGACCTTAACTCAGAGGTAATTATGACGGAGCAAAGAGGGTTTCGAAATTACTTCTAACCCGAACCGGTGCCACTGTGAATGGATAAAATGGATTGCCAAAAATCCATTTTTATGTTTACATCTTGTTAATAGTGTTGAAGATATCTGGAGATGTTGACAAATATTTTTAACGTTAAACTTTTATATGTCGAAGTTATACAATTTAAGCTGCACTCCTTTAGCTAGACAACTAAAACAGAACAAAACATATATTTAAACATATTTAGAAATAACAAAGATAATAAACATGTATGTACTTACCCACAGATAAACGAGCAGATGCCAAAATTAGTTATATTGTTGAATATTTTGCAGGGCATGGATTTTAGTAACTTGAAATAACAATGCTTATACTTCCGTGACTATACATTGTTTTGCATTTTGTTTAATATGAGCAAATCATTGAAAATTAAAGGTGCGATAGATTGATAATTCTATTTGTTGTTCTTGAATAGTATATATTGGTTATGTCAGTATTCCACTAGGAGATTTGTATTTATTAATTTTGTTTCATAAGTTGCTTTTTATCTGATTGTATTGTTGCCTTAAATGTTATATGTAATGATGTTACTAAAGTTGTATAGACGATATATATTTTTACCATGTTTACATTTAAAAAACTTTTAATGCGGTCGTATATATGAAGTCTTATTTTATATACGTTTATTTTATTGTACAAAAACTAAATAAATAATATTAATATTTTAACCTCCGTTCGCATTTTTTCAATGCATCCTCAAATATCTGAAACCTATCCTGTGGCTTTCTTGCCGACAATTCCACGTTCTTTTCAACACGTTTTGGTTGTCCAGGGTAATAAATGGGGGATTAATGGCATTGTTTTATCTGCAAGACAATTGCATCACTTGCAGTTGTAAAACGTCCCTGTCTCCGCGATTCAAACGAGCAAGCTTAGCCAACCTAAACGAATGAAATATTCCTTGACACATTCGTAACCTATAATTTTACTGCTGGTGTTTTACCCTTCATAATCACAACACAAATGGTTTTAATATCCGTAAACTTGCTTCAATCACCATCCAATATCAAAACACTATCAAACGTAGATCAGTAAACAAATATAACCGTCATATTGTCTTTTCACGACTATCCATTACGGTTGAATTACAGCTGATTTAGTAATATAATATTCCAAAATTCCCCATATCGACAAATGACGCTGAATTGACGGATCCGTCAACGCCAAGTAGACAGAGCCGTATTTTGTTTTGTTTTTTGTACGCTACAGATCTATTTTGTAATTTCTAACAACTCTTTTATTGAGAAAAGTTCATATGCATACAAAAAAAGACGGTACAAGTAAGTTTTACTAGATTTTATACCCGATTCACTATTGCCAACGTTCCAGACTAATACAACTACTATTTGCTAATCAGCTCTTCACCTCAGTAGACGTCAAAACGTGATATATACTCGGGAAAAAGGAATTAAACGCATTTATTTGCATACATTGGTAACTTGTAAGTTACTAAATATTCCTCCAGAATTGTAGACAAACTGTTACATAGCTGTTTTTTTAGTGCGCATGCGTCTGATCAATATATTAAGATAGATAAGATCTAGCCTCGAGTACTTCTTTCATGTGTTGGGGTGCTGGCGCATCGCCTACAGTATCCACGGTCAATATTGTTCAGAGGAGGGCTGTCCGACTGACCGATGACTCTTCTCTTACGGACAGTTTCGAGACCCTTTCTCACCGACGGACTCTGTTGGGAGACTATTTTTGGTTGCTTTTCAACTTGGCCCCCAAAATTTCCAGTGCCTTGTGTTTCAGCAAGTTTTGTGAACTATTAGTGCCGTTAACATATTAGACATTATAACTAGAGCTCAACCTTCTTGCTGCTGACTTAAATAACTCAAATGAGCTAACTCATTAACGAATTCACCAAGTACCGAGTTCAGCTAAATGAAATTCAGTTGTGTTGCACAAAACTAGAGGTCGGCTCGTCCCAGCAGATTATTACTAAACAAACTTACGCGTCTATTCTCCATCAGTGCACTTTGATTTGGGAACAAAAACCGACACTCGATCCGCATATTATGCAAAACACGTATAAAACGTCAAAAGAAAAAAATAAAATAGTTCATTCCACGTTTGCTCGCTGTGATCGCTGTGAGCGTCCATCTATGGAGGAATGACTCAATTACACACATTGTTGGTTGCGGAAAACAAGTATAATTATGTTTTGTGAAGCCGAGTAGTCTGTAGTTTTTATCTTTGAAAATATGTGAAAGAAAGTTGGTTAAAAAGCAAGATCGCTTCGGGATGATTATGTGTAATGGTCTGCATGTATGTATATAAAACCAGTGATATTTGCTGTGTGAGACAACTATTACTGAATATGCTGCCAATGATCTATTAGCTGTGAGCGACGGGTTATTTATATGTTGTCCTTCTTGAAGACAGGTTATGTTCAAAGCTATAAATTACGATTTTTCCCGTTTTTTGTGTTTACAAAAACTTTGAGGCGCATCACACATCAAATATTTTCGTCTTGCTTCACATCTGGGCGCTGATTTGTATTTTCTGTTGACATCGCAAAATAAATTTCTATAAAATTTAAATGACTGGAAATATAAAGTAATGTAATAACCTTCTCACTTCCATAAATATTCCTGTCTGTAGCATATTTTCTCATCTGTTCCTTCACCAACTAGGGATATTTTTTTCTTATCTCTCTCATTTTTTAAATTCAGCAAATGTGCATATGCAACTAATTTCTAGCTTTGAATCTCATGCAGTGCCGCTTCCTTCTAGCTATAGTATACAACTTACAGCTTAGACCTCCAGTAATGCCATCTCTGAAGCAGATTTTACATCCCAAACATTGATAACTTAAGCATCATGTCGTTTAGGCAACATGTACAACAAAATAAGTTTACAAGTGCCCATCAACTAGTGCTGAGTTAACATCTCGTAGAAAAATCTACATAATGTCACAAAAAACATTACAATGTCAAAAAAATCGACATAAGGTCACTTTTCAAAATATATGTAATACCCGTGCCGTACCTCCAATCGCTTTTTCATACACCACAAAGTACGGTTCAGCACTATTTATAATTTTTCTCGCAGTAATAAAAATTCGACAAATCAGGGCTACGAAAGGCTTTTGGGAATTTTTTAACATCAATTTATAAAAGTGCAATATAACTGTTGTTCTACAGTACACGGTAAATTACAAAGTAAATGGCACAGGCTTTCAAAACATACTTTTAGTTACTTTTCATAAAAGTCTGATTATTGGTCTTTTAGAGTTTTTCGTTCAGAACCACCGTTGGTATAGTTGTTTTCACCGTTCTTGGCGGGTCAAAGTAAGACTACCAGCATCCTTTTATACAGGGTGGCGCATCGAAAACGAAACAGACGCATTTACTGGCAGCTCAGTTTTTTTTTGAAAAACGCTCAGACCCGTCGATTTTGTTTTCGAGGGGGACACAAGTTTGGCAAAAAATCACCCCCCCTCAGCGGAGGTGACACCACCCCCAAAATCTTAAATGGAAAGGGGGGTCGAGTGATACCTTATTTTAAAGGTCTATCAATTCCCTTTATAGTGATATAAAATTAATGTACTTCAGTTCAGTAGTTTTGAAGATTTATTGATTTAAAGCTTAAATAAAACTAATACATCATCATTAGTGGAGATCAATACATTTGGCAGCAAAGTAATTTAAAAATGAAGAATGAACTGACCCGTTAGGCAAGTAAATGTTGAAAATGGCCACCATGACTCCATGCAATAATAAAGATTTTGCTCAAAACGTTGCCGCACATTTTGCAATATTTGAGGAGTAATTTGGAGGCACTCATTCACAATTCGCAGGTATTCTAATGATGTTGGCTGAGTAGTATAGATGTTGCTTTTTAAATGACCCCACATAAAGAGATCCAAAGGTGATAAATCTGGCGATCTTGGGCGCCATTCAGTGGTACCTCTTCTACCAATCCATCGATCTGGAAACGTCTGACCTAAATATTGTCGAACACGTAATGCGTAATGTGGTGGGACACCATCCTGTTGGAACATCAACTATCAACTATTCGCAATGTACCGGCGATCATTCTGATTTTCAATTATGGCTGTTAATACAGGATCTATGGCGTCTTCCAGTAATTTCAAATAGATTTCACCCGTCAAATTTCCAGGTAAGAAAAAAGGACCAACTAAATGATCGCCAAAAATACCAGCCCAAACGTTTAATTTTTGTGGCTGCTGTGTATGAACCTCATGATAAATTCTGGGATTAGAATCGGACCAATATCGGCAGTAATGACGATTTACTACGCCATTTAAGAAAAAGGATCATTCGTCGGAAAAGCAAGTGTTGAATAGAAAGTGTTCATTGTTTATAATTCGTTCACTCATATCTTCACAAAATTGTAATCGCCGATCAAAATCGTTTTCATTAAGTTCTTGTACCAGGTGAATTTTATACGGATGAAAACTATGGGCCTTTAGAATCCGTTGGACAGTACGTCCACTAACATCACACACAGTCTCCAATTTGCGGGTACTTAACGTAGGATCTACATAAACTTGCTCTAAAACCCCCACTTCTATTGTTTCGTTCCTTATGGGATTTTCAATGTTGCGTCAATTAATATTATGAAAGGTTTCTTTTTAAAACTTTCCATACACCATTGTAGACGAAAAAGCATCGATTATTGAGTGATAATAAAAATAATCAGAAATCATATACACGCTTTTCTAAAATAAACAACTTGCATCAAAACCGCGGTTAAAACCAACGCGTTCAAGCGATTCGAGTAACTGACGTCATCAACCCGTGTGTCATCTTGAACCATATTATAACCGCTGTGCATAACATAGAAATTTTGGTTATTCTCTTGGATTTGATTAATATACACTGAGCCCAGTTGAATTCGTAGTGTGTATGGCTAGCTTAATAGTGTTGTAGGGACTTTTCGTTTTTTTAGTTCATACGGTTGGCGATGCTGTGCATTATCTTTAATCCCCGCTCGGCGACAGCCATGAGATGTGCTGAAAATTTCATTGTGTTGAAAGCAACGAGATCGAACGTTTGGTGTGACATATCTTTCGTTTTCTCTTAATTATGATTATTAGTGTCTCTGAGGCAGTTAATTCTGAATCAAGTACGGACGGTAATATATTTAGTAGTGACGAAGCCATGCCAGCTATAATGAGTAGTAATTCGTGAGTATTTTGTAATGCATTAGATCAACATCGAATTTTCCATTACTCCTGTAATTTTAACATCGTTGCGGACACGTTGTAAGCAGCTGATATGCCCTCGCAGATCCTCGTCGTATCAAATACGATTGACGCAGCAATTTGGATATATATGTCTACAGTATTTACGCATTTGGACTATGTAATTGTTATCATCTAAAAATAGGATGTTTTTATAGCGCCTAATTGACTTATTCTAACCTGAGGAACACGTTAAAATATGTAATCTTATTCATAGACGTTTTGATGATAGTGTATGAAAGTGACTGGTAATTTTCCAGTGTTTCTTATAAGATTGCGTGCCCTGTCTATTGATAGGTTTTATAAACTGCATGAATTAACAGAATTGGTCAAAGATATCTTCTTAAATAAACAAAAATATAAATAAACAACAGCTTGTGATGCTCTTAGCGACCTTGATTTTGCCTACTGATTTACAATACACATCTACACAAGATGTTTATTTTTGTCTAAAATATATGCCATTTTGCCAAAAATAAGACATTGAAGAAGTACTTTGTTAGACCAGGTGACCAGGTAAACAACTAACAGGTGGCAGGATTATATAGAAAAGCACAACAGCAAGAAATTAGGATGTAAATAATTAAAATGGGTTCATTCAGGAAAGTACTGCAGTTTGGCACTTAGGTCAGTGTGAATTTGACATTACATTTATTTTGCCAGTGATAGCAGCTCAGAATCTCTTTTGGGTTACTCCAACAGGTTAATCAGATTAACTCAGTAGTGCCCAGCACGTTTTAACACTGTTCCACTGTGCTAGAGTGCATAAACGTGAAATAGGCAGTTTTGGAATTGTCATGTATGTTGACTCTGCATTTCCTAAGCAATGCCATAATTGTTTCATAGAGGATTAAGTTCTGCACAAGTTGAAACCTCTGAGAAAAAAATAGTTATGAACATGTAGAATAGAGAAATCAAATTGATCAGGATAGTTAAACAGGGCCATACAATTAATCTGAGAAAAAATTTGTTATGAAGATGTACAAAGAGGAATTAAACAGAACAAGTCAGTCAGACAGGCCCATGAATGGATATATATTTATTGATCACATTTTGTAAATTAATACAAGTGACAAGTCAAAGGAGGAAAAAATAATAATAAGTCATATTACAAATTACAATTGAACAAAGTAAGACCTACACATGACAATGACAATTTAAGATTACAACTGGTCTGAGGAAAAAATAGTTAGGAACATGTACAATAGAGAAATTAAATGGATCAAGTTAATCAAACAGGCCAATGCAGTTAGTTCATTGCACAAGCTTTGCAGCAGTTTTCACTGGGCTGTCAGATTTGATAGTTTGTTGAACAAGTGCTCTGACTGGTGTTTTTTGAGTGTGTCAATCACGATCTCCCACTGTGGCTCATTGGTCTATTAAAATTCACACCTATTTATATTCCCTTCAGTAGATCAGAGCTTTCAACAAATTTTAGTTGCCTTATTTGGAGAAATATACTTCAGTTCCACTGCTTGGACCACTCTGACAGTTGAGGGACTTTTGCACAAAAGGTGAATAACTGTTGTGTCCTGTTGAATAACTATTCCTACTTTGTGACTTCTGCTATGCCCAACCTGCTCATGTGATGATGCAATCTGCAGTTGCCAGTGTATAATCCTCACAAAATCTGTTTTTATTTAGCTGCAGCAGTGAGTCTGTTACCTTTAGTTTAGTATCAATAGAAAATTGTCAGTTTGCAATTCAAATTTTTGTTAAACTCAAATGTCTTCTCCATCCTGTAGTTCTTAATTTTCCTGAATACACCCCCTTTTAAAACCTCAAAACTTAATGAATACTAGAGAAACATTGGAACACCTAGGTATAACTTCACAGCACTGCTCTGGCATAATTTTCAGCAGCATGGGATTTTTTTTTTGAATTCATATTGGAAAGTGGAAAAGGTACTGAAGTCTCATACCCATTTCCAGTCTGAGAGGAATGTAAAAACAAAGAGAGTAGTACCTTTTTTAGAATAAAAACCTTGCTTAATCGTCTTATTTGTGGCCAGTAAATTTGAGTGAATCTTTCAGATATAAGGTCAAATTAAGGTCTACTTGATTTTTTTGAATGAGACTTTCGCCTCAGAATCGGATAGAGCGGGAAATTTCACGTTCAGATTTGACTTAAGGTGTAAATTCTTTTCACTTTGAATGTGCTGGTCAATGTCATCATAAAAAGGTTCAGGATTTTTCACTATACATTCACCGGTTGCAGTGAAACTCACCTTGATCATGAGCTTGAGGTCCATCTATGTATTATAGCTCAACTCCAGCTCCAGCTCAACTTTTAGAGACTGAGGTAAATTAGTATTAAAACTACTCAAGTGCACTTGCCAAAAAAGCATTCATATCATTTAGATACTACGTTAGAAAGGACTGCCTATTATAGGTAAATGTGAATATTGAATATTACTGAATACCAAATTGTCTTTTTTGTAAATACATTTTTTTTAAATTCCTGTTTGTAAAGATTCTAAAAATAGTATAGCCCATGTTTCCTTTGATAGAGGTCATAAAAAAATTTATTTGTTCACTTAGGTGATATGAAAATCTAAATATAATTGGCTCATTTGTTGATATTAAGTATATTGGTTGTCTTTTATCTTTATATGTATTGACCTTATGACTAAGTATGAATATAGTCATCTGAATTGACATTGCTGTTAATTTTCTGTTTCCATAATAGACAGTTCTTCAAGTTTGTGATTATTGTCACATTGAAGTTTCATATTTTCTAATATAGAGTGCTCCATATTAAAGGTAAATACCTTTTATAACAGGAATATTTCTCCATTACCTCATTGGACAAAGCTAGCCTAGTTATGAATGCTCTTTATTTCTTTATATGAAATGTTCTTGGTCGTCAAATTTGAATTTAATGATACTATATTAAATTTATATTACATATTTTTCCCTTAAAACATATTAGTTTTCAAATTTACATCATATCATCAATGATTTCAAAGTCAAGGCAAAACACAGTTGCTTCTGCTGCAAATTCATCTGAAACATAGGTAATTTAATTTAATTAAATTCTGGGTTACAAACAGCATCATATTTGAGAAATTACGTTTCAAACAATATGTTATCACTTGTGTTATCTTAATTGTACATGAGTATTTGCCTCTATTCAAATAATATTTTATCAAAAACTATATTGCATCATACCATACATGAGCCTTGCCTGTTTGGGTTTCAACATTATCTTCCATTACATTTTTTCGTTTCATAGTAGTATTGATGTCTGGATATTAAAATTGCTGGCTCTGATCAAGGATTAATTAATTGTTCTCGAATTGTGATAAATTAGCCCTTGACACTGGCACTCCATCAATCTATCATATGTTCTCTATGAGATATTAAAAAAAAATTGTGGCATTTTATTAAAAAGTCCATAAAGTTGCGCAGGTTTTAAACCCTTATTAATAATTTTAATATTGCTGTAGGTACAGATCAAACCCTTCGCGTAATTTTATACGTTATTTATAGTCCAGTTGAACACAAAGACTAGATACACGTTATACAATAATTTCATTGAACCACATTTTAGATGTTTGGCACCATGCTGGGAAAATACTAATATTATTTCATTTCCAAAAATTAAAAAGTCTCCAACATAAAGCTATATAGACCATTTTTTCTATCAACCTGTATACCTCAACAGAAACCATTTACAAAAGAACAAATTTGCTAACCATAAATAAAGTCCTGCAAATTGAATTACTACACAAAATTCACAATAAAACCCTGAAGATAAATTTAGAACTTAAACAGAATCACAAAATCCATAACTATAATACAAGAACGAATAAACATTTTAGAAATAATTCAGTCAAAACTACAAAAACACAAAATTTTCTTATAAATAGAAATATACCAATGGTTATTTCAATTTTGAGGAACTTACTCTAAACCAATTTATTATTGCGGAAGACTGGAGGAATGTTGCAATTCGAAATACATAATTGTAAAAAGAAACTAAAATATGGAAAGTACTGAGCTCATGTTGTCACCAGTTTTTATAGATTTTGACGTTATCATGTATAAGTAGTAATTAAGTGATATCAGTTGTATAAATTGGATAATAGAAACAAAGACGATACCGATACATTTTCTGTATGTTTCTGGATGCAAACTTTCCATATAATCTACTCAAGACATAAATAAGGCCTACTGATAGTGTTGGAATGTATGCAGCGTGGATTGTAAACATTTGGAAATGAATGCAGTAAGAATAAGTTGTTTGAACAGTATTTGGATATGAGACAATAGGCTCGTTCACACGTTTTTTAAGTAGACCTTAAGTTGTTGATATTTGCTCTATTAACCCAAAAAAATTGATACTATATTTTTTCAGACCTGATAGGCTATAAAATTTTAAAAATATATTATTCTTAGACAGGCGAAAAGGCTATTTGCCATGTTTGGATAGTTATTAATGTGTGCTGACGTCATACCCTTTTTTAATCAGCAGCTGACAGCAGCATAACCTCTCAGACGCAAGACTGTGAATTGCTCGGTCTTATGGTCGGGACATATTTTACATTTTTACAATCCATCAATGTGTCAATTTTCGGGAAAACAATAACTTTATACGATGATTACAAGTTTTTTTAGAAATACTCAAAGAAGACAATTCTGGTCCACGAGTGACATATGCCGTTTGTTTGTTTATAACTTGTATGACGTCACATCATAGCCTATAGTGTTTCCACCTTTTCGTATTAAATGATAAATATGCTTTTTTAAATTGCACATATATATGTGGATATATAGCCATCTTGCGCATTTGAAAATTGAAATCGATATTTTTCGTTTTATTAAGGGAAATACTGGAAGAAATACTCATTTATTTTAGCCTATTAGTTTAGGGCTTATACTTGCACGTGATTTATGTCAGGCGACAGTGTCACTCGGCAGTGGTCGACACTCGTATCTCGACGTAACTCAATTTGTTAGTGATATTTGTGATTTTCTAACGGGTAAACCTTTAATCATCAGACTAATATCACACGATCTGTATATACTGTTTATTTATCATGGAATGTGGTATTTATAGTGTAGCCATGACGTCAGTAATTAAGGTTAGGCAGAAATACACTGGCACTGGCGGAGTGAACATAAATATTGTCAATAATGGTACTCAAATTAGCATAAAATATGTAAGTATAGGCTACATGTAGACTAAATTTTGTACTTAGCTTTATACCATACTCAAACAAGAACATACTTACATACGATAGTTAAATGACAAATTGGAAGAAAGCAACTTAACTCGTCATCAACAACTTCATAGTTATCGGATACATGGCCCTCTCGTTGAAGTTAACTACCGCTTTAGGATTTATGATGGCAGATATTTCACGAACTATGATTTAGTAACTGATATTTCTAAATCACGAATCACCACAGTTACAAGTGAAAAGCGTGACGTGCTCACGATTTGGGAGAACTAGGCGCTTTACGGCAACGGCCCTAATGTTGAAGTTGTGCGGGATGCGAATGCAGCTTGTTGGAAAATCGTAAGCCATCGTAGGATTACCACATGGCCTGAAAACGATATCTTGCCTTACGGATTTTATCGCGGTATTTTGCTCAGAATATATAGTAAATGATTATAGACTACTATGAGCTTGTAACAATTGAAGACACAAGTGGATAAAGGTGTCATGTAACAAAGTCATTGTATGGAGAAAACTGGCTTTAAACATTTTTTATTGGAACTATTTATTGAAATTTTAAATATTTAGTTTAATTAGTTTGTTGTTATCTTATTTTTGCAGAAGAATAATCACAAAATGAAAGAATCACTCATTAAGGTTAGTTTAATGCAAAAAAGCAATTGAATCGGTCAGTGAAAGAACAATACAAGTGCCAAAAATTGCAATTTTAACTGAGAGCCAAATTGTGTGAAACTCAAAGACTCCTCATATAGTGAAAGAATGTTACAGCGACGAGCTTGGTATGTTCGGTGTCAGTCTGCTTAATTTACGCCTGAATGAAAGAACAGTACACGTGCGGCGCATGTACCGTTCTTCCACTCAACCGCCAGATTGTGCCGTAGACTCCTTCAAGTGAATAACAGAAATTACCGAATTCCACTTATTTTGCGACGAGTGTCCTGAGCAAAATCGCAACCACACAATGGTACAATTTTAATAACACTCACAGCAGTAAGGAAATAGTTCATGGTCCGTGGCCATTCTTTTTTGTCCAGTGATAGGGATTCCGGAACTGTTAAAAGGGTGATAAGAACTGATCACATATATATATATATACACCTTTATCCACTTGTGTCTTCAATTCTGTTAGCTGCCGAAATTACATCAATTATGCAAGTTTCGCTAAAAATACCATTCTATGCTCGTCACCACACACGATAATATAACACACAATCACTGATATCAAAACCTAACGGTATCAGATAGCACGGGTGTTGAAAAATAACGTTATCCGCCATCTCGTTGTAGGACAAACTTGACATTAAAAAACGTTTTTTGCGAGTTAACTTGTGGTTAGAGTTGCAGTTGATTGCGATTTAAAAACCGTGCTTAAGGGTTTCCATAATTAAAATGGTATATGCAACATCTGAAACTTAATCCCTCGAGTTTGTCTGGCCAATCAAACCACCTATAAATATTTAAAATTCTGCAACATTTTAGTCGAAGTTGCATAACTATTAACCGGTGTGTTGCGACTGCAGTTCTTGGTGGGTGGTCGCATTTTTTGGAGGGCTTTTGGTGTTTCCAGGACGATGGACGAGGGTGACGTATCTGGTACATTCAAAAAACGACCTCATACTCGCTTGTCGTTTTGGAGGGCTGCACGTCCTTTTTTGGGAACGGGAATGGCTACTCCTGGCTGTTCTGGGCGATGGTGGTTTTGCGTGGGGCCGTCTTAAAATTCGGAATGATGACTTCGCGCAATCTCAGCATGTTACGGAACTTTCAGACTATTGTAGTAACGCAGTGTTTATGGATGTGATAATGAAAAGAAAAAAACTTACTGTCACCTGGAAGACAAATAATCAGTAAAGAAGATCTGTCAATACATTGGTTTTCTTGGATAGTCAAGCATGGGGGATTAACATAGTATATGTTTATAATTTCAGCAGCAACCTGTTGAGTAGTAAGCGTGGAGCTATGAGTGCGTCCGACGCCGAGGCCTCCCTGCGTAAGGCGTCTATGGGCAGCGGGCCTCTGTGGTGGTCCTGATGTATCCGGCGGAACTAATGGAGATGGAGGGGGAGGTAAATTATCCAACTACATCTTGTGTGCGAATTAAATCCCATCTACACATTATTTCGTTAACTCTGTATTTCCTAGCTTACATTGTAGAGCTGGACTTCGAAACCGATTCCTTCGATTAGTTGACGATTCAGATTCCTTTGGATTCCTATTCCTTTCGATTCTGATTCATTTCGACTCCGATTCCTTTCGATTCCTATTCCTTTCAATTCTGATGCATTTCGACTCCGATTCCTTTCGATTCCGATTCTTCTCCATTCCAACTCATTTTACTCCAGGTTCCTTTCGATTCCGATCCCTTTCGATTTCGATTCCTGCGGATTTCGATTAACGCAAGTCCAAAACATCAGTTGCGTATATAGCGGGTGTCGGCCGCGATGTTGGAAGTTGTGTGAACATTGATGTGGACTGAATGCTCGATGGTATGCTTTCCGTACAATCGGGAATCGAGCCTACCATGATTTATAAAAAAGTGTCTTTAGTTGTTTAGGATTTATGTAGTTGTGGTATATAACGTACGTACATGAAATATTCAAACTTAGTTTTATTGGAACTCATTTGGTTTTGACGTTTTTTTTTATCCAGAGAAGAATTTAAGAAATACGGAATTTACAGAGCTAAGGCAAGAAATATATTTTTGAATTGAAAAGTAATGGGAAAATATTTAATATTCTGTAAAAATGTTGTCAAAAAATTGTAATGACATGAATGGAGATTTTTATTTTATATAGAAATAGACAACATTACTGGGGAGTCTTAAATATAGATATTATATGGGCGAAAAAGGTCCTCCTATGAATAGTTTCGATAATCGCGGTACTACCGATGCTCCCGTACGGCATCAAAGAACTAGCAAAAGAAAATCAACCACAGGCGTCCCATTGTTGCATTATAAATAATTTATTTCAGGTTCGTCAAAGGATGAAGTAACTAAACACAGGCTGAATAAGTTCTGTTTGCTTTCCGTCTCTGCGACCACAACCAACTGAATACAACATTGTTTTATGCGTTTTAGCATCCATCACTACAGTCTAAGTCTAGGCATTTGGTGACATAGGACAAGAAAGCAAACAAGAGAAAATTGCACATCACAGTATTGAGTTTTTCATCAGACCTATTTTCTCTTCTTTGCTTTCCGTCACCCAGGGTTGATATATTGGGGGATTTTTAAGCCTTTGGGGGATATTTAGGTTCTGGGGGATTTTTTGGGGGAAAATATATTCGTTGTGCATTTTCGGGGTATTTTATTCTATTTTTAGTCGTCCGAAAGTGTCCACTGCAGAATAACAATGTAATATCTCTTAAGTTTTTTGTTTCCTCGTGGTCGCACCGATCCCCACAAAACCCTAAAATGACTGGTCTCTACACTTTTGGTTAATTACTGTGGGTTGGTAGGCTTGTATCTACAGGGTGTCCCAATATTTCGTGGACCTAGAAGTACAATGTATTGTTTTAGGCGGTGGTGTTAATATGACGGCCATTTTTGTTTCTGCACATAACCTACTGCGAAAAAAATTTAAACACTTGATGTAATAAGAACATTTTTGAGAAACCAGCTCCGAAAAACATATTTTTTCGCTCAAACATTGCGAGATGGCCTATTTTTATGAGACATAAAATGAAGTAAATAAAAGGATCTTTCAAATAAAAAAAAAATGAGAGTGGTTGAGAGAGTTGCGAAAATAATCTGCTATAATTTATATAGAGGTGGTGGTAGTGTTCACCCTTCTCGGTTTTTTATTTTGTAAAAGTCAAATATTAGGACGTCTAGCAGAGCTCATGTTAAAATCGGACTATCGATTCCAATATCTGAAAAAATGTGTTATGAAACGGAAACTTCGACGACCTCTAACGGACAAATGAAGCACTTTTGCATATAGGTAAATCATGTCCATTCGGCTTATTTTGAGGCTAAAAATACGTGGTCTTTCTATGTCCACGGAATATTGGGACACCCCGTATAGCCAAAGGACATACGGAATGCGTTCATCGTTTTGCGTTCATGCGCTTATCGTTTTACGGCTGAGCTCACAGGTTATTCGTATTAGGAAAATATTGAATTTTAAACTGATTATTTTTTTATACTAAAGCGTGTAAATTTCCATCGTACGGCTTTAAAAGCTAATCACCTAGATGGTATCACTTACAGGTTTTACGAATAACTTCCCCCACATTAATGAAGTATGATTTATGGAAGTTTTTGAAAAATTTGCAGTTCTGGGTGATATTGGTTTTTGTTCTGGGGGAATTTTGGATCACCCTTCTGGTAACGCTCTCGTAAGCTGACTCCAACTGATTATACTACTAATACTGTTACAGACTAAAAAATATGCGAATAATTCAAGTTATTGGAGATACCTAGAATAAATAGACGCGGACTTTATCTACGATGTATTCCGCCTTAGGGGGCGACACAGAATGTCTTGCCTCTTTAAGCGACGACTTTTCACCCTTCTGTATCTGTAGCCACTTGACATAATATAAACAAAGCAGATGCCTTGGATAGTTTATCAAAAGTAAACTGATCACTTATCATGATCTTTATCGTTGATATTTTATACCTCATCATAGGCGGAGGTGTCGATAACACAACGTTGTATACGGTTGGTTATGGTCGCAGAGATGGAAAGCAAACGTATCCTATTCAGGCTGCATAATATTTTATATCTTGTGACAAATTATCCCAGTAAGTGCTCATAGATTATGATCTAATAGGGGGCGAAGGCGGCGCCCCAAACGGGGCCCCATTGCGGCTTAGCTTTCGCACCGACGGCAGACAAGTACCGTGGGACGCGGCGTTGGTTGGAGGTACCACTTTGTATGTCGCCATGCCTGAAAAGGTACCACCTGAGGGCAGCAGGGAGGCATTCGTTGCACTGTTGGACGCGGCTGAAGAGAAGCTGCGATGCAAACATGTTATCGTGGTGAGTATATAGAAGTTTTGTGTACTGTATTCATTGTTGACTTCGGTACATCACCCAAAAGTAACTACGTTGGATTGTTAGGCGTCAGACATCTGGAGAAACCAATATTTTTCACGTCAGTGCATGCTGGAATTCGGTTTGGTTTGATTTAGATTTACAACATTTTAACAAGTTAATGAAGTTTGGCGTTGAACATAGTAGTTTTGACCTTATCAGTCAAAATTTATTTTTCTTACATACTTAACATTACAGAGTTATTTTATTTATCAAAACATTCGGCACGAGGCTGTCCGCTTGATGGCCATCTGCTAATTCGTCTAAATCAGTTTTAATTGGGTTATACGAAGGAGAGTTTACTGGCATCTGCCTATTCAGATTTGAATTTGAATAAGTAATGATAATGTCCTCAGGTCTATATGCGATCATTTGTAGTCAGTAGTTAGTGTAGTTTTTTCCCAAAGCTACGTTGAAGAAGCAAATTTGACAAATAATGATAGCTTTATTTGTCTATAAACCTATTAACATTTCTTGGGTAACATAAACTTGATTAATTCGATAATTTGTAGTATCAGCATTTTCACATGATTCTTTTATGAAGCACACGGAGTGCATTCATCTAACATGAAGCGGTCCAGTATTGCTGCGTTTTTATATTACATATAACGCAGTAGCCGTAAAATAGGCAGTTGGCAGCGGTTTTCACTTGGCTGTCAGATTTGGTAGTTTGTTGATTAAATGTTGCGAACTGCCAACGTTACTTCCATCTATACATACTAACTCTATATATCAGGCATTCGATACAATCAATCACTCTCAATCATTATGGTTGCGATGATTCCTCACCGAGTTTAATGCACAGCTTTCTGATAAATAGATCCCAAAAGGTCGTCGTTGATTCATAATTTTCTACAGATCGGCTGCTTTCCTCAGGAGTGCCTCAAGGATCAGTTCTTGGACCACTCCTCTTTAATTTATATATAGCAGATATAAACAGGGCTGTAAAATTTATAGTATTCAGTTTTTTGCAGACGACTCACAATTATCATATCATTCATGAAAACTTAGAAATTTCAGAAGCACAAATAATAGAGAATCTAAACAATTCTATTGAAAATTATCCAACAGGACATTGTCACTGACACTTTAACTATGCCTCTTCATAAAACTTCTTTATTTCATAAATGCTTTACCTCTAATACGATCAATCTATATTAATGCATTACCATCGACTGCTAAATAGCAAATTGAATAAATTATCTTTGATCCTCAAATCTGAATTAACTTCAGTATATAGATCATCCATATTTCTTCATATTTATGCATGTTACATAAATCTTTCATAGTTTTTTTTGTACATACACGTGTACGCGGTATTTAATTTGTAATTTTCGTTTAAATTTTGGAATAATATTATGTTGAAATTGATATCAATATTCTAGTGCTAGTTTTTTCAACGGTTAAGTGGTGCGATAGCTTGTAGCCAAACTTCGCCTCAAATAAAAGTTGTTTATTATTATTAATGGGAATGTCAGCATCACGTCCGAACCACAATACGGAGAGATATAAAAATTTGTACAGTTACTAATTGAAACCCGAAGAAGGTTATAGGCATTGTTGTTCATAAAGTATGGATAGATAAAAATATCTTGAAAAATAGGTTTCTTAAAAAAAACCAACAAAGTTGTACGGTTTGGATGAATCCAAGCGTGACTTTGACCTTCAAGGTCTTTTGAAGATCAAGGCACTTTTCTTAAATGAAGCCTCTATTTTTGACACTGGAAATGTAAAGGGTGGAATTTTTTTACGAGAAAGTATTATTTTGCTTATGACCGTGACCATGCGTAATTGAGGGTGTCCTGGATGAAGGAAAAAGGAAAAATATCTCGAAAAATATGTTTCATAAGGAAAATGTTGTGCATTAAAGTTGTGACCTTGACTATGACCTTCAAGCTTATTTGAAGGTCATGTTTTTTCTGAAATTCAAATTGCGGACAATTTCAAGTTCAGGTATATCTTTGCCAATGAACCTGACCAGTGACCTTCAAGGTCACTTTAAGATATCAGTTACCAAAGTAGCTACTGTATTACTTTGAATATTGCATTTCTTTCTCCCGCAACCAATCTCCTTCACACTAATGCGAAACGAATGACCTATACTTTACGCTACTTCCACGCTGCGGGTTTAGTTTAGTTTAGACAGAAAGATCGCTGATTCGGTTCGTTAATCTTGCAGGTGTTCTCCAAGGACCGTCCAGACAGAGCAGTGGTGGTGCGTACATTCATGTTCCTCGGTTTCACGGTGCTATCACCAAACTCGCCATTGGTACCACCTCAACTGGCCAAAGGCAACATCTGCATGCTCTATAACATCGAGTAAACAGCCATTCAAACAACGTCTCAACATCAGTTCACGGCCCAAACAATTCGACACTTTGGTTTGAGGAGATTGCAATCTCCGAGTACAAAATTGTTAGACTTAATATAAAACACTTTACAAGCATCATAACCTATATTTAATCGTCATCAATCTAAAAAAATACTGTTTGTTAGACGAATTTTAACTGAAAATTTTAATCTCTTGTTTTACAACATCAAGCATAGAATCAACAGTTTGTAAATATTTGTACTCGAGATACAGTCCCCTTGATAGTGCACCTTTTGAAATATTCTTGCAATATACACAAAAATTGTGATGAAATGTCTTTCACATCACTTGCTATACTTCCAATCATATTACTACACCACAGACTGAGACATATGCTAGAGAAATACTGTAACACACTGTATTCATATTCTACCGATGCCATTGTGCGTTTTACATCTGCTAATATCATCCTCACATTGACACATTTTCACATTTTTTACTGTTTTTAAGTTCTACCTATCACATCAGATAATTACTATTCCTAGCGCAGAAATGGACACTCGACAAATATACAAAGGGTAGAGTTTTTATTCCCCTAATTGTATTATACCATTCGTTTGTTGCAGTATATCTCTCTACATTCTGATGTATCAAAAAGTGCACCTTTCAAACGTACGTCGATAATTTTGTAGCGCTTCTAACAGCTTTACAGTGTATCGTAAATGCTTGAACATTTTAGTTGTTACGGCGCTCGATTCTACACATTCAATTTTATAAACACAATCTTCTATTAGTTTCTAGAGATACGATTCAGTTTGGATTGTTCAAGGTTGTGTTTCTGAAATGTGTTTCTGTAGGTAGTGTATTGGTTTAGTGTACGATGTATTGATAGCAGTTGGAATAGCATAACACTTTAATTAATAGACACTTGTCATTTTTATGACGTTACCCGCGTGTTTCTGAATACTGACAAAAACATAGTAATGTTCTTGAAGAATACATAAAAGTGACGTTGGCACTGATTTGAAGCAAATGGATCAAGGAAATACCTATATGGCCAAAACGTGATGTTATAATTTCCTTTTTGTATAATTTTGTTAGGATGCGCGGATTCATGAACATCATTATTTTATTGACTGACGCTTTCGGTAGTTGGAAAATTGACAACTTTTCAACCGTCAATTTTCCACCTGTTTGAGAAGTAGACGTTTCTCAGGTTTTGTAAAGCGTTTTACGAGCATCCTACCAAAAACTTCTTTGGTTCATAAAGGCCAAGAAAACATTAGAATTTATGAGTTACCTGGAAACTCGATGCCGAGCACTCGGTTTGAGGTAATGCTACAGATTGGAATTTCGTCTGGCATTGCTAAGGAAAAGTGAATCATTGGGAGACCCACCACAGTATTACACTTCAAATATTCAAGTATAATGCTGAAGCTTTTGTAATCAATCTTGATTATGATCAGACTTATAGTTATCTTGACTAGGAAGGGCAGAAATGAGAAGAGGAAGAAAAAAATAACTTGTGGTTAATCCAGTTACTCAACTTTCTGAAACAGCAACATTTTGGGTTTCAATGGTTCATGTTGTTAAACATTCAATTTGTGTGGTCTTATGGATTTGTCTCTATTTTAACTTGAATCTGTACGTAATCTGGCTTCACTAATACAATATGGTATGAAGCTTGCATTATTTTCAGATGAAGATGGGGTGACTCAGTGTCAAAATGCCACATCAGTTTTACTTTTCGAACCGTAATCTATATGTAGTGGATTCCAACTTCGTTATTCGATATGTTTGGTATGTTTGAAGTAGTGTTAATCTAGGATATTAGTTCGTATATATATTCAATATTTAGATGTTTACATAGGGCTGTGAACTAACCTGGACGTGAAGATGTAGTCAGTGTGAAAGCATAAGCTGCTATATATATATACCTATATTATACTATAATCTATAATAAAAACAAAAATAAAAATGGCAAAAAACAAAAACATGAATTAATGTTCCAATTTCTTGTGTTTGAAATACTTATAATTGGCTTAGGTTAACGGACAGTATCTAAAAGATTTTTCATTTTTCTGTTTGTAGTGTTTTGGAATGAGAAGATATATTTGGTCTTTGTCGAAGCACTCGTTTGTCATTTATTGAATACCCAGTTTTCAAAATTAATTTTGTGCTGAATGTTTTTTTTTATTTTAATCTGGCGGTTTTTGTATAGTTTGCCTTTTATTTTTACTAGCATTTACATTATTATTGCCTATTATCCATATTAAATAAACTTTCATTAGTTATTTTATATGTTGTTTTTTATTTCGCCCAAAACATTAGATCAGTTAGATTTTTGTTGAAGTACACCAGACGATTGAATCCTTTAAAAATATGTATTGTAGTTTTAGTACACTTTTCGCCTTAAACTGTTTATACATAGGAATTCAGCAACGTTCGTCCGCAACATTGACGGTATACTTACGAAGTTTTAACCCTGCGGTTGCTGTTCCCGATTTAACCAATGAAAGGGAGCGTTTGTTACCACAGATCAGCTGGTTATTTCGTGCGCTTTTCGCTGTTTGACATGAAATCTGTTTTGTAGTCTAATCGTATTAGCGAATTTCCCCGAAATAATTGTAAAGTCTGGTTTTATTGGTGCAAGTTGTTCAAGGGGGTATTTAAAACTGGACGCATAAAATGGGTTCACCAATTTTTTTTGGGAAAACTATTCGACAACAAAGAATGAGAAAACGTGTTTTTTGGGATTCAATCGAAAGTGAACGAAAACACTTTTCAAACAAGATTTTTAGGTATTTATGAGACCTACAAAATGAGACCACACGCAAAAAGATCAGACTAATAGCAAAAAATGTTATGGCCGAAAAACGAGGCAAAATGCACTTGGTAATGTGACGATAATTTTACGCAGCTACTTGAAATTTTTCAAATCGGTAGGATTCATACTTCTAAATAACAAAATTGGAGTAGTTTTTGAGAATTTCAAATTGTTTATCCCAAAACACCTGTTTTTCGGTCATCACTAATAGTTTATTGAGCAGTATACAGGGTTCGTTCAAAGAGTATTCAATAACAAAATACACGTGTTTAGCTTGCCGATATGGATCACAAACCATTCCGAAAGATAAATGTTATTTTTATACGAAAAACAAAGGTTACGTCTTTTCGTTCTAAACAAATTCAAACATTTCGTATTTGTGAGTAATTGAACAAATGCGGTACGATATTCGTACTATACACATTTTAAAACAAAGCGGATGTGTATATCACCTTTTGTTACGAATTATTCACAAATACGAAATATTTGAATTTGTTTAGAAAAAAAAACGTAACCCATTCTTTTTTGCATAAAAATAACATTTATCTTCCGGAATGCTTTGCGATTCATATCGGCAAGGCAAACTAGTGTATTTTGCTATGGCTTTTGAACTAACCCTGTATATTGCTCAATAAACTAGAAGTTATGGCTAGAGTACAGGTGTTTTGGGATAAACAATTAGAAATTCTCAATAACTACTTGACCAATCTACTAAAATTTGGTTGTGGTTATTTAGAAGTATGAAACATACGAATTTGAAGAATTTCAAGTATCTGCGGTTTTCGGCCATAACTTTTTTAGTAGGATCTGTTTAAGTGTGGGCTCATTTTTTAGGTCTCATAAATACCTAAAAATATTATATGCAGTTTTTTTTTGTTCCTGCCAACAATTCCGATTGAATCCCAAAAATCACGTTTTCTCATCCTTTGTTGTCGAATAAAAAGTTTCCCCACAAAAATTAGTGTACCCATTTATCCGTCCATGTTTTAAATAACCCCTTGAACAACTTCCAGCTATAAAACCAAACTTTACAAGTATTTCGCAAACCAGGGGTACTTTCGTCTAATATGATTAGAGTATTGCTTTACTCTTGGAATCGGCGTTGCTTCCTTTAAGAATAATATTAATTATCGGATGTGTGTTACAAGTGATGAAGACCGTAACGGCACGCTGGAGCTACGGCAATGTCGGCGTTTATAAATCGACCTTCACGATTGTGATTCCATCAGTCCTAAAGCGCCCCTTAATACGCTCTTGCTTACGTGATCCCATAGTACCCATCTTGGGACCTTATGAACGATGAAATATGGAAAATACTAGTCAAAGTCTTAAAACAAAGACAATTAGTTTTTGTTCACAGTGTATTACTACTAAGAAGTTATAAGCTGGCATTATAAGAATACCACGGATCGGGTTTATTAAGTACTTTGAGGATGAATAAACCTTAAGGTTGTAATAATCTTGCCTACAGCATAAAAGGTTCCACGCTGATAGCTGTCAATAAAACAAAAAATAAAAATCTCTATTATTCTTTCTTTATTCATATCCACTTGATACAGATTTGCATATGTGGTAAAAAAATGTAATATAAAACAAAGAAGATCAATAAAAATGTAACAATACATAATATGAATGAATAACTATTGAGACCATTACTCAAGTAACGTTAAATGGAAATGGTGCTGTACAATTATATAATCATTTATTATTACATAAAAGAAGCTTAAGGTTAATAGTATGCCAACAAATTCTTCTATGTATAATGAATCAGTATGTATTTGTAGCTATAAAGTAATACAAAGGAGTATAAACTATTTCGAAGTGTCAAGATATAAAAATACAACTTTACCGATAAATGTTAACAAAAAAGATGTTTAACATTCAAGCGCCTCGAAAGTTCTAATAAATAATTGAAAAAACTTAAAAAATGAAAAACATCAATTTGAAAAAAATCTTGTTATCTACAATTTTAAAAGTTTCAATGTTAAATTGGAATTATGCCTTTAAGTTAGTGATTTATTATTTTTATGGACATGAAAGAAATAATAAATATTCTTAATCCTTACACGTTAACCAAATTCATTAAGAGGGTTCAGCTTTAATATAGCCTACTAATTGCATATGAGAAAGCAGTTTCAAAGAAAACTAAAGAAATAAGTTTAAGGCATATTATTTAGTGACGCAATGATGGTAAGGTTAAGTAGATTTAAAAACGGGTTTTATTACTTTTATTAGGATAATCTTTAAAACTGCGTAAAAACCACAGCGTCACAAACTAGAACGTAAACAACCCGCAAGTTCACAAAACTCCTAAAGTTAATTGTGACTAAAACAATTTAAAACCACAATAAAAAAATAAACTTTTAAGATTCTATTTGTTAATGTTATTATATTCTCCTTTAATAACAACCTCAAATAAACCTAACATTTTTTTGTGGTGCTGCTTTGGCTATGCTACTACGTTGCAGATGTTGCGCTTTACCATCAAGTAAAATTTGAATACAATTCAAATCCTTTTATGTAGCTCAGACATGCCTTGAGTAAAAATTCGTATTGCTCCTGAAATGGAAAAGTACTTGCCGAATCAAAAGTGATACCGTTTATTCATAATAAATATTTGTCAGTTAGATAATACCTGAACGGCATGTATTGACATGAGAACAACTGATATAAGGAACTGCTCCAAACTAATTATTCATCTGTGATGATTGTCAATGTAGAATATTCACAGAAGTTTAATATCAAGCAATGAATACCTGTTTTGAAATGAATTGCCTCCGAATGTGTCTTATATTCCTAACAGCCTGGCAAACATCACATTCGTGTTCTAATTTCATCTTCTCTATCAAGAATGATAAGGCGATGTACAATCCGCTTGCGTTCACACCGTCACTGAGAATTAAAAAAAACTTGTAAATACACGAGGGTCTAAAAAATATGATTATTCATAATCCAATACGATAAGAAACGTTTTTTGCGATTTTTTTTTCATACCGAAGCAGCCGCGCAGGCAGAAGCCTAAATGTCAGGATACGCCGGCTGCTAGGAAGAGCTTAAAGAAACTTTGTTAATCCGATTTTTGAACTGGCTAAGGTTAGTAGAACTGGGAAAAGCTTCATCAGGTATGTTAGCCTGCAACGTCGGCAATAATGAATCGGGTATAAATCTAGTAACACTTTTTGTGGCGTTTTGTTTTTTGTATGCAAATAAAATTTTCTAAATAAAAGAGCTGTTAGCAAGTATAAAATGAATGTCTGGCATACAAAAAACCAAAACAAAATACGGTTCTGTCTACCTGGCTTTGACCAATCTGTCAGAATTCTGTGTTCTCTGTCGATATCGGGAATTTTTAAGTATTACTAGATAACCAGCTGTCGTTCTACCGTGATGAATACTCGTGAAATAGGGTAAGAATGTTGTCGATACCCTGGATCTACGAAGTTCGACACGGTTAAGATGGACGTAGAAATCAAGCAGGTCTGTCTGGCAGGCACATCGCGCGATGGCATCATGGAGGAGAGCTCTGAGGAGCAAAGCCCGTTGGAGTAGCGGCAGAACATAGCTAGATCGTCGACGGCCCGGCGGAGCAAAAGGATCCCGAGACTCACAGAAGAGTCATCGGTCAGACGAACAACCTTCCTCTGATCAGCTTCGAGCGTGGATAGAGCTTTTTCCTAGCTGCTGCAGCTACTGATGAGACGTGTTCGTGCCAGATCGAGCCCTCGGTGATCTTGACGCGACCAGCCGAAGTGAATGGCTCTTTGGTAGAACTCGACCATCAATCGAAACCGGATGAGCACTAGGACGCTTCTTGTTAGTTAACGTACAGTACTTTGTTTTGGAGGTATTAAACTGTACAAGATTGTTGCATCCCCAAGCAGTGATAACCTCTAGGTTTCTCGACAGAAAGGAAGCCGTCTCTACTCTCCTTTTCTCCACCTCACCGGCAGAGATCGGCTGTGAACCAGATTGATCGTACAGGAAAGCAGGCCGTCGATAGTTAAGAACAATGTCGGACCCAAGACCGATCCTGGCGAACACCCGCGTTGACGTTGTGGGATGAAGAGGACAACTCCTCAGTTACGACGGATATCAGCGGCCCATCTGTAAAGCTTCTTTGGGAGGCCATAGGATGGAAGTTTGCATCATAGGGCAGCACAAATGATCGAATGCAACGACATAAGCCTCACCATATGACTGAATGAGTTTACTCCACAGTTGCCTGACGTAATCACCTAAACTTATAACAGAAAGCAGTGCTATATCCCTGTAGTTGTAAGGGTGGGTCTTTGATCCTTTTTTAGGGATGGGTTGGACATCAGCAAGTTTCCTCTTATGCCGAAAGTGCTGGATTCGTAAGATGTATGGAAGAAACGCGAAAGAACGACAGTAAGCTCCGTTGCACATCTCTTCAGTACAACGGCAGGAATCAAGTCAAGTCCAGACGTTTTACGGTCTTGTTATGCCTGATGGTTACTTCATTTGAATAATGGACGGTACTCGGGCGCTGTGGGGGGACGTGCATGGAGGAGTTGGCAGTCAAAGATTTTGGCAAACACTTCTATCCTAGCCTCTGAGTCCGTTACAAAAATAATAATAATAATAGCGTTTATTGGAGTTAAAAAAAATCGTTCCATTCTGACAGGTAAGCGGTGGAAGGCTACTCTTTGAGAAGCACGCTTGGCCAGCGTTCAGATAGACTGGATGCCATTACGCTGCGAACCGCTCCGTTACATTTGTTTCTGGATTCGACGCCGACTTGTCCCTTCTCTATAATGGGGTTTTGAAGGAAAGTTCTGTGTACCTTGATCTTTTGCCGATGAGCAGGGTCGCACGATCTGTTTCACTGAGTTAGCGAAACAAACAGCTGACCAAGGAAAGGTGGAGAAAAAGTGTGGTGCCATTTAAAGATCTATTTTTACCATACATACTCGTAATATACAGCTTTCTTTGTTATTTGTATTCTTTTTCATTTAAGCGGTAAGTTACACCATCAACCATCTACCATACTTACTAGCAAGTGACGATAACATTCTGCATATTTCTAGAGAGATTTTCCGCTGCTAGTAAAAATGAAAGAAGATCTTCCACGTTCGCAGGCACGGCGTTTTGATTTTTCCATTCGTTAAACACCAGCATATTCACATTGAACTCGATCTGAAAATTCATGCAATACAAATTATTCAACATGTATGCACATAGTCTAGCAAATGCTAATATTTTTCACCCATAAAAGTAAATAACCAGTCTTTATTGTTTATAGTCTGTTCTCTACTAAACTTACCTTTCTCGAACTGTCATGAATTTTCATCTTTATTTGTTCAGATTTTTCTGAAGACGTTCTTGCTATGCAGGTTATATGGATGAAGTCGACTGGACTTATTTTTGAATTTTGTGATGGCCAGAACTGACAGATGGTCTATAAAAAATCAATCTATATCTATATACACGGGGTCCCATTTCAATCTCCCCACCTAAATATTTCGGAAACTACGCATTCTAGAGAAAATAGTTCGAAACAAAAGTTCTAGAGTGTCGAAAAGGCAAAATAGTGGTTACCACCTTTAAGGTCCTTTCAAATAAAATTTTACGTCCGAGCATCACCATAGCTATGACCTTGACCATTGCTTTCAAAGCTATTTCAAGGTGAAGTCAAGACATTGAGAACAATTTGTTCTAGCAAAATTGCGACAGCACAGTTGTGACGTTTGTGGGGATCACACAAGGGTGACTTTGACCATGACCGTCAAGGTCAAGCCAAAACTTCTCTTTCTTTACTGGAAATGCAGGAAATTCAAGAATCCTGCAACTGTCGTTTCTTTTTTCTAGAATGCACAGTTTTCGAAATATTTAGGTGGGGACATAAAAATCGAGCATAGTGTCCTGAAAGTTGGGACTTTCCTTTTCAGAGTCAACTACGTTTGCGGCAAAACAACACCGACAATGTAAAAAAGAAATTGAAGGAAAGTATTCACTTTTGCTTGTAAACACTGCTTGAAGTTGTTGCTGTTCGATTCAAAAATACGTGTTTGATTTCATCTTTCTAAACTTGCAACAGTGTTCAAGCAGACGGCTTTTGCATGATATGAAAAACAATATAAACAGCCTTGATGGAAAGAAACATCGGAGGAAGACGGCAACGTTCTGAGTGTGTGTGTCTGTGAGGAGAGGCAGGCACAAAATTCATTGGCCTTAATTTTAACAAACACAAAATATACTAAGCGACATATAAATCCGAACACCCAGCTTAAATGGTTTTATTTTAATAAATGTTGGTGAATGTATTTATCTTACTGTAAATAACAAGTGAAAAAATTTTCAGCCTTATCAGTTGGACATTCCGGTTTTTATACTGCTTTTTTTTAATTCACTAACGCTCTAAAAATGAATATTTCAGCCGCAGTAAAGAATCAACGTTGGCGGATTTTGGTTCTTGACATCCTTTACGATCGGTTACGATGCCTAGAGTACGGAGACCTGTACGATTTCGTCAACTTAGTGAGTTTGATAGGGGCCGTATAGTGGGACTTCGGGAAGCTGGACTTTCTTTTCGGGCAATTGCAGTTAGAGTGCAAAGAAGTGTAGACACTGTGGTTAGGTGTTGTCAGGCATGGCTTCGAGAAGGCCGTACGCAAAGAGTAAGGAGCACTGGACTCCGCCGTAGAACAACAGGCCGTGAAGATCGCCGCCTAAGATTATTGGCCTTAAGGGACCGTTTCTCCACTACCAGGTCCATTGCAAATGAATGGTTTGCAGAACACGGAAGACCTATTGGCATGCGAAGTGTTTACCGACGAATGAGAAGTTTTGGCTTGTTTTCATACCGGCCACACTGGGTTCTCCCTTTAACTCGAGAACACCGACGTAATCGCCTTGAGTGGTGCAGACAACGGTCACTCTGGGATCAGGAATGGAACAGTATTGTCTTTAGTGACGAGTCTCGATTTTGTTTAGGCATGCACGATGGTCGTGCCAGGGTTATAAGGCGACCTGGTGAAAGGAGGAATCCACAGTTTTTTGTTGAAAGACATGTTCATCACACTGTTGGAGTTATGGTTTGGGGTGCTATAGCTTATGGTTTCAGGTCACCTTTAATCTTCATCAGAGGTAACATGAACGCGCAGCGTTATATACACGAAGTTCTAGAACCCCATCTTTTACCCTATCTTGACACCCTGGCAGATCCAACTTTCCAACAAGATAATGCCCGACTACATGTTGCAAGAGTCACAATAGACTTCTTTCAACATAATGATGTCACATTGTTATCATGGCCACCAAGATCTCCCGACTTATCCCCAATTGAGCACGTGTGGGATATGATGGGTAGGAGATTGCTCAATTTGCAACGTCCTCCTCAGACTCTAGAAGCACTTCGAGAGGAGTTGGTGGTTGCCTGGAATGAGATACCACAGGAGGACATTGACCACCTGATCAGAAGCATGCTTAGGCGCGTTGGAGAATGCGTAGCACATCAGGGTGCATCCACACATTATTAAAGGTCAAAGTGCTTTAAAGCAGTGCAATCATTTTGAAATTTTTATCATTTACTTATTATGCTTCATTAAGTACTTATACAAAATTTTATTAAAATAAAACCATTTAAACTGGGTGTTCGGATTTATATGTCACTTAGTATAATATCAAGTTGCCTTTGGAACAAAACTTTACTGTCGGTTCACTCATTTTGAAGTTTTCGCTTTAAGATGTATAAATTAGAAATAAGAAAAAGTATCTACAAGTTGCTTGGGCGGGTACCCAAAGCTGAAATCTTTCGAATAATCCAGAATGAAAATATTTCACGCAGAACCATTTATCGAACAATAGCCGACTGCGAGCAGGGAATACATGTCTGAATCTCCCAAAAAGTGGAAGATCACTTACATTTACTGCACAGAGGTCAGAGAGATTGGTGAGAAGAGCAAAAAATCCGGTTGGAATGTCTACAAGGAGACTAGCTTGTCAATACAGATCTTTTAAGAGTAAGATATCGTTGGATTTGGGGAGGAATGGAAAAATATCGAAAGAGACCTAAGTGCTAGACCAAAATGCTGTCGTCAACTGAGACGGATACACTTTGCCAATGGAAAAATCATTATTTTAGATGAGAGTCATTCCGAAACGAAGGGAGGCAACACATTTTATACGGACAACATAGAGGAATGCCCCGACAATGTTAGATACAAGCATAAAGCGAAATTTGCAGATAAAATCCTTGTCTGGTGCGAAATTTCTAACAGGGGTGTATCTCAACCTTTTATGGGAAGAGTGTGGGGTGAAGCTTTGAATAGTCAGAGCTATATTGATAACTGCCTTTCCAAATTGCTTCAGTTTGTCCATGAACATCATACTAATGACCATATCATGTTTTGGCTAGACCTAGCATCATGCCACTACTCAAAAGACACCCAAAACTGGCTTCGACAACACAACATACCTTTTGTTCCCAAAAATGATGATCCTCCAATCGTCGCCCAATAGAGGATTTTTGGACTTTACTGTCTAGGAAGGTTTATCCTGGAGGCTGGGAAGCCCAACATGAAGAACAATTAAGAATGCGATTTTATAAAAAATAGAGTAATTGATCTGAATTCCGTCCAGGACCTCATGAGAGACATTCGAAGAAAGTGTCTGGTAGAGTAGAATGCGCCACTCCACATAGTTCGATAGTATAGTTTAGTTAGGTATCAAGTTGTAATTTATGATAACTAGTTAGTGTTTAAATAAATTTGTTCATTAAAAAAATTCCGATATTTTGTGCCATAGCTTTTAGGACATACGTTAATTGCTCATTTATTGCTTTTGGGAAACCTAATGTCTCGGTTATCCTAAAGCTTTGGTATATTATATGTTATGTTACTAAAAAAAACATGCCTAATATTACCTGACCAATACGCTCTGTAAAGGAAAGTCCCAACTTTGAGGACACCCTGTATAAATGTGAATGTCTGTCCAGTCTGTCAGCATTACGGCTGAACCACATTACGGAGGGACGTAAACTTTGTACAAATACCCCAGGAAAGTTATTGGCATGGTTTTATCCGCGAATTTATCATGGATTTTGCTCTTATGTATATTATAGCGAACACCCCGAAATACCACGATTTTTTTTTGAAAAACAACAGTCCTGAAAAAGTTTCAGGATATATGCAATTTGTCGATGACCTCAAATACGACCTAGACAATGACTTCAGATATAATTTGGAGGATATATTTTTGTGGTCATCGATAAATTACTTTTTAGTTGTCTTAAAAATTTCTTAAAACCTCCGAAACAATGCGTGGTTGATAATTTTTCGGGTTGTTCGTGTTCGTGATGTACTTAGAATCTCGAGCTTGACATTAATCTGCTGTCATAAAAATGGTGGTTGCCGTTCGAATTTACAAATTTGACCAAATGGCCTTTAATGTCATTGCCTAGGTCATATTTTCGTCATTGATATCTTGAAACTTTTTTTAGAATCTTTTTTCCAACAAAATGCGTGGCTATTATCTTTCGACTATTTAATCTATATGAGGTGTATACCTTGTATATGTAGGCAAAATCGAGGATGAGCTCGCGGATAAAGATCGATTTATAAACTTTGACATTGCCAGCCATCGTCGTGATGTTGCCCCAGTTAAAATCGGTTTATAAACGTACTAAGGCGCGTGACGCATAACCTAACCCAAAATTTCACATATCTGAAGACCAAACTTGTTTGCAGATCATATACTGTGTCTTCATCACTTGTAACACATATGTCTCCTAATAATTAATATTATTATTTAAATAAACTAAACAATCTCGAAGGAAAAAATCAGCTAATCTTTCGAAACAAACACGTGATTCATAGCATCAGCGTTGTGGACGAATGTTGCGGAATTTCTGTTCATAAACAGTAATGTTTCAAGTTCTGGTTAAGGGAACGGTACGGCAGTGGGTGAAACGTCAGAGTACCAACATATCTTTTGTTAATTCACATTATTCAAATGAAATATAGCAAAAAATCTCAAAGGAAGTCATACGTAAAACCACATGAGCTGTAGCTTATATTCAATACGCTACGAATTAGCCAAAAACAAGCGGCGACAACGTCCGAGACGATGGTGGCAAAAGCAGTTATACCTATACCAATAGATCAGCACACGGTTGCAACAATTTGATAGCGGAATTGAAATTTTAAGAAGTAAGTGGACAGTACAACAAGGATATCTCCGACAGACTTTGAATATCTTCTCACGTTGATTGGACCAAAAATACGACGACAAGATACAAAATGGAGAGCAATCATCACAGTACAAGAAATACTTGCAGTAACGGTGCGATTTTTAGCGACCGGTGACTTATACAGTAGTTTGCAATACATGTTTCGAATTTCGATCAGCTACATCATTCCAAAAATTTGTGGGGCATTGATGAAAGTTTTAAATGAAAATATACAAGTGAGAAAAATAATTATTTTACATTACAAAATAATACACTGGTGCTCGCCGCACCGGTATGTGTGTCCAAACATGTGCAACTTCGTCGCGAGCCATTCCTCCATGTTGCGCTGAAAAACCGACAGAGTATGGATCGGGCCGAACGGCAAGCTGTAACGCTAATTAGGTTCGCGACGGCGTTCTTTTCACCGTCTACACTAGTGCGGCGCGGTTCGTCGCGTGGTTTGTTCGCGGTGTTGTTACATATCTGTACATGGCTTAAGTACAGCAAGATTTCCATCTTCGGGGACTGCCTCAGGAAAAGGTTTTCCAGGCGTGGGTATATGATCAAAAAAATCTATTTTACGGGATATAGCGCAACGACTTGATGGATTTTAACATATTATGAGGAGAGTGACACGGGCTATAATAAAGTTTGACAAAATCAAATTGGCGGATTTTAATCCAAAATTTCAACGTTGAAGTTGAACGGATAGATGGATTTTGACATATCAGGTGTCTCTAGATTTTTTTTGATGAATCACGACTTCTGACTAAATTTGCTTTGCTTTTGGCTGCATCCCAGAGAACTAATACTTGGCAACTTAGCTAGCCAGTCAAGTACTCTGCATCTAGATTTATCCGGACACAAATTTTGTGAAATCTAAATGGCGGATGTTTATCGAAAATTTTACCTTTGAAGTTCCTGTTCTACGGTCTACAGCTTAAGAGGCTTGATGGATTTTGACATATGATGTGTCTCTGGGTATACTAAAATTTTATAAAATAGAAACGAAGGATTTTAAAAGCAAATTTTAACTTTCTATTTCATGGGCCCAACAAGCTTGAGAGACCTTAACATTTTTGGTGCCCATGATACACACGATTGATTCCTTATTCTTTTCAGTTACTGCAGTCGGATCCTGCGTCTGGAGGGGGGGGGGGGGGGATCTCCACAAAAAAAAAAAAGAAAAGATGCACCACTCGTTGTTCAAGAAACGGGTACCCTATTAGGTATATTTCACTTTTCAAGATGAAGTCAGGGGGCACTTGCCACTCCCTAATGGGCGCCCATGAATGTAACAAACTAATTTGGAATTAAAATCATGTAAGGTTGAGGAATGTCACATATTTAAGTGATACCTTATCACTGGGATCAACTGTCCCAATCATGATTATGACTCTAGTTTCCCTCTCACAAACCAGTCTCCAGAAGTCCTTTACAGTATTAGGCAACGGCAGTTGTGTTACCAAAAACCTTCCTGGGCTTCTGAAACCATCTACTTGAACTGCGTTTATGTATGAAGACTTTTGATCAGATGGAGGATGGCATGTTAGATAGACACGGTTGTTCACTGAAAAGAAAATCGTAAGTTACTCCTTATTGGTGAGCGGACGGGAATCGCAGGAATTTTTCTCAGGGTAAGGGGAGGGGAGGCGGCGGTCAGACATCATCGAGAGGTAGGTTCTTACAGTACTTTTTAGGACGTATACTAAATAAAAGAGTTTTTAGCAAGTGCAAAATGAATACGTAGCGTACAATTAATCTCAACAAAATACGGCGGCTCTGTATACCTGGCGTTGAGGGATCCGTCAGAATTGTGTGACACTTGTCAATATGGGGAATTTTGAAATATCACTAGATAATCAGCTCTTATTCTCCCGTAACGGAGACTCGTGAAAATGACTTCGGGTTGATGAATTCAATATGGTGGCTGGGCGCCATCTTGTGGCACTTCTTTAAATGGAATGGGGCGTTATGTGATACCTTGTGTGAAGAATGGATAACATAATAACAAACCTGGTACAATATCTGGAAACCTATTCTTCTCATCGCATACGGGAGTATTCATCTCTTCCGAATTATTTTCCATGGCCCTGTCTTGCCACTCCACTTCGTCTATGTAGCGCATCTGCCTTTCAACCCCGTCACTCTCTAATAATTCCTTGATGACCTTGTCCATATCCGCATCACACGGTATACTGGTACGCATACCAAATATGCACTCCATTACCACTAGATGTGCTATAACAAGTATAAGTTAAGGATTTTATGAATCCCTGATCCTCTGCTGGAATATTAGCGCCTGAGAAAAAGTTTAAGGCGGAGCTCGCTGGGAATTTGAATTTTAAACCGACCGTTCCCTTTTGATGCTGAATGACAATATTTTATGGATTTGATAAGCATTTTACTCGAAAATGTCTACCGGGGTGGCCGAAATGTCATTAAAAATTTTTGTGGGAAAACTTTTTATTCGACAACAAAGAATGAGAAAACGTGTTTTTTGGATTTCAATCGAGTGTTGGCAGGAACGAAAAAACTCTTCGTATAAGATTTTTCCTGTCAACACTCGATTGAATCCCAAACAACACGATTTCTCATTCTTTGTTGTCCAAAATTGCTGTCCCCATTTTATGCGTCCATGTTTTAAATACCCCTTTGAACAACTTGCACCAATAAAACCAGACCTCACAATTATTTCCGGCAAATTTGCTAATATGATTAGACTATATGAACTTGAAAAGCGCAGGTGTTACATTATTGTTACGAAGTGTAGTATTTTGAGACTTTAATACCTGTTATAATAATGGTGCAAATAAACTTTACTTCTCCTGAAGCAAATTTTTACAGTTTCTATAGTTGATTGCAGCTTACCTAATTTATATTGTTCATCATTGTCCACTAGGTTGGGCCTCTGGTTTCGTAATTGCTCTAGGTGTGACAAAAAGTCTATAGCTCCTTCAGATGCTGCCATTCTAAGGCAAATATCGCTCAAGATTATTGTACCTGTACGCCCTACTCCTGCACTGAATAAAATACTCAGATATACTGGTATTCTTTAATAAATAGTGTTGGAATTGGTTTGTTCGTACAGTAGTCGGTAACTTGTCGGTGACTGTCAAAATCAGAATCAGAGAGATGTTACCTGTTCGTACAGTTTCTGACTGTTTGCCGACAGCTAATCCGCTGTTCGTACCGAACCTTCTGACAGATCAGAGGACACCAGTCAAACAGTGACAGTGACGTATCAGAATGTGTCGGAACTATATTGAGGACTAAAATTGCTTCGCAAGAGGCATTTAATGAACTTTTCTCTAATGGTCGGTCTGATGACACCTTCGTACCAACGGGCCGTTGGCGATCCAGCTACGCCAACGGGCTTTGCTCCTCAGAGCTCTCTTCCATGGTGTCGCTTCGCGATGTGCCCATCGTAAGCGTGTCGAACTTCGTACATCCAGAACTGGCCGATAAGACCGCTCCTTTGTCCCGAGGGTGTCGAGATCGTGTAACAATCTACATGAGATTTTCCTAGTTCTACTAACTTTAGGCAGTTCAAAAATGGGAATAACAAAGTTTCTTTAAGCTCCTGAATGCAGCCGCGGTGCCTTGACATGTAGGGTTCACCTGCGCTGCTGCTTCGGCGTAAAAAAAATGAGACCCAAAAATCTTAATTTTGCAGAGAAAACAGAGCCACAATTCAACAGAAACAAGTTTTTGTAACATTTTCAGGTCAGCAAGTGGTAGAAGAAATTTTAATGAAATTCCATTTTAAATATCAGCCAGCGCCAAAGTGCTCAATATTTTGTTTATTGACCCAGTAATGGCATAATGAAGATTATGAAGAGAGTTGACATAACTTTCAAGAACCATAATTAATATGATTTTTGTGATCACTAATCTTTTTAAAATTTTTGTTACAATTGCAAAATGCGTAATTATTACACGAGTTTTCCCAAAATTGTTCTGGTTTTTTCCTGACTTTATTTATATTGGGATTTTAAAATAAATTGCACATTAACAGTGCCACGTTTTCTCCTCTACAAGAAGGCACAATCAGAATTTCTATATGACGGTTCGTCTCTTGTCCTCCAGCATCAACTTTATTATTTCTTAAGTACGCTATATTGCATTTTTGTACAGATGAATAGAGTTTTTAATTCTGATTCAAAAAATGTATAATACGTCATACATTGACCTTGTCAAACCTTGATGACTTTAAGCACAACATAATTTCTTAGGTAGGCCTTGAAGTTATCAGATGTTTATTTCGCTCACCAGATTTATCCCAATACCGCTCTATTTTTTCCCGATTCCATTCGAGATGGGATTTCAAAATAAATTGCATATTGTCATTGTTACTTATTCACGCCTGCAATATGGCGTAGTCAAATTTTCAATTCGACATTTCTTCTCTCGACTTCGATCATCAAATTTGTTTCTTCATACGGACACTATATTGGAATTTGGTACATTTAAATGGACTTTTTAAGCCCTAAATTCAGTGATTGTTAGTTGACCATAAATTTGTTGTTGGATGAAAATTAAAAGGAAATAAAAAGACATGGTGAAACCTGAATACGAAATGAAAATTTTGTTGATGGTAATGACAATAATAACCATAAGCAGAGGTATTCACAGTCTTCCAAACTCTGATGTTGCTATGCAAACAAATGGAATCTAAAAATTTAAAAGTGTACCTAGGAAATTCTGGAAGAACTAATGTTTTGCAATGTCAATGTATATGACATACATTTTTTAAATCAATAAAAATTCTATTCATGTATCTTAGAATCCAATATGGCGTCTATAAGAAGGGAATTAGGTTGATGCTGGAGGACAAGAGACGAAACGTCATATTGAAACTCTAATTGTGCCGTTTTGTAGAGGAGAAAACGTGGCAGAGTTCATGTGCAATTTATTTTGAAATCCCACCAGAAATGAAGTCAAGAGAAAATTAAAACCATTTTGGGAAATTTCGTTTTTTACGTCTCTTTCCGGAAGTACTTTCAATTTCAAAACTTTCTAAGCGACATTTTGGTAATTATCTGAATACACAACTTTGCCTCTATTTAAATGACTTCGTATCCCTTGAAGTTTCCGAGATCCCAATGGTGAGAGTCGAATTTAAAATACCCTGTATAGGGAAAATATTATTTTCACCCCAGCACAAACAGTCACTCCCTCTACGTGGGCACCCGTGAGAAAAAGCTGTATCACAAAATCTCCAGAATTCGTTATTTTCTTTATTTTTTCATCAGCTTTGGGTTGGACTTAAATAGCTAGAATATACACCTATAAATACTGTATGTGCATGCACTTCGAGGCTGGGCGACAAGGGGACATGGAACAAAAACCCTACTATCCGAGTTTTATTAAACGTCATTCACAATACTTTGTACATTTATTTCTCATACATAATCACTGCAGACGTTTATTCAGAGATCTTACTATGTATTTACTTCTTCAACTTGTCATTCGATGTGTGGAATCATATTTCTTCCAATTTATGTTTATACTTTATATATGAGAATTGAATGGTAATCTACTTGACATTTTTGGGTGCAGTTATTTTTTCTAGAAAGTGTCCATGTTTTCCTCTCTAAAGGAAAATTCGGGCACATTTGGACAGTTGGACGAAAAATCCTAGATCATTCTGGTTTACAGCAAATGAACCCCCAACTTTTTCAAAATTGTCTACTTCATTCTGAAAAATTTTACATTCGAATAATTATTGTACTTGATTTCGAGCTCTGACAATCTACTGGAAAATTATCGGCTGACTGATTTGACAGTCATCAAACAGTCAGAAGTTTCTCCACGAATAGCGGATTAGTAACTAACAACTGTTGTCGGTAATCGGTCTGACCTCCCTCAACCAACTCGTAACGTTCTCCTGTACGCAATTAATACAGTCAGCAACGTGTCAGTGACAGCTAACTGCGTAAACTAGATCATGACTTGTCGCCGACTATCAGTACGATCAAGCCATATATGTAGTGTGGCAGGTCATAGTTTGAGTTCTGTCATGTGTTGGCAAACTAAGTTAGGGATGTTGTCAGTTCGTTGTCAAGTAGTGGTTAGGTATTTTATCAGTTAATTGTCAGATAGTTATCAGTTTTGTTTAGGTCTAGTCTAGATCATTCGATATGATTCGCGAAAGTAGCATTCTTGAGCTTTTTAGAAAGTAAGTTTTATGACTTTTTGAGTAAAAAAACGTGGAAAGACGAGAATAATTTAATTTTAATTGCAACAAAAAGAGGTCATTCGTGATAATATATTTTCTCAGTATGTCGTATCATACTATACATGATCGGCAGAGAATCATTGATGTCTCGTATTTAATGTGTATGAGAGGTATATAGACAAAAACACGCGAACGAACCATGCCCGTCACCAAAGTCAACGAATCTGTGACGGAGACTTCTTTTTTATTACGCATCTCGCTCTAGCATACATGTTTCTATTCCCATCTTATGCACGTTAAATTCGTGGGACCTCAGTGATTCATTGTCGATCATGCATAGTGCCAGTTTTAAAATGTTTGTATATAAATATGTGGACTTGAAGACATAAAATATTATGTGGTAAATGTATAACATTGATATTGTAGCAATAATGCTAAATAAATCTAAAACAAACAAATGATACGTAACAGTAGATCAATCGCGTTCTTTTACGCCCCTTTCACACGATAGAAACGTGATGTTTTCACACGAGGTCGCTTTCGTCCGGCGCTTCCGTATTTTGATTGAAATGATCACAGCGCGAAAGAACAAAGTGCCTGTCAAGGGGGGCTTGCTTCCGGCAATATCAGCTGCAAAACAGCTACAAAACATAGCTGGAGGAGTGTGTGGTGGTTCTCCGCAATGCCTTCCCACACTGAAGATTATAATCCCATAAGAAAATGGACGAGGTAGCAACCAAACCAAAACAACTAAACGTAAGGTACAATATGAAAGGGTACTACTCCACAAAGTGGTGTTCGGCACCTAACATCCCAGAATCTGGAGGTTAACCAAATGGCGCTCACACCACAATCTCAGGAGGAAAGTGACTGATGCGAAACACCTAACTTCATAAAGGAAGGTTCAATGAGTGGCCTTGAAGAAGATATGTTCGATAGGAAGCGAAATAACGGAGAAAAACAACAGAGCTTTTTTTTCAATACAATACTGGATCACTGAGAAAGAAAGATATAATACGTGTGAAACTATTCAATCAATAAACTATGATATTTACCAAAAAAAAATCATTGAAAAGGGTTTGGTCTAGGAATGGGCACTCTACCATTAATAAAGAGAAACTCAAATTGCTAGTAAGTGATCAAAATTGTAAAAAGGAGCAGGAGGGTATCTACAGAGTAGATAACCGACGATAATAAATAATGCTAAACTACCAATAACCTATAAAGCCAAGAATCAAGCAGACTATACTTAATCCAAGTGAATATCCAAACTCACAAAAAATTGCCACCCAAAAAATAGTCTGAACCTAAGTAAACGAAACAACACTAAAGGTCAGTATCGGTTTGAAAGGTCAAAATTGGTAACAAAAAGATCAAGATCAGTAAATGAGCTATGACACATCCAAAATCATGGAATCAACAAAAGCAAGACAATATAACGTAAAGGCAAGATAAGGTGAACGAACTAATAAAGTTAGACAATACGTAATGACGAAGATAAAAGATAGGGGCCCGTTCAAGTATTACGTAAGCAGATTTATTACAATTATTTACAACCCCATCCCCCTTGTCAGCAAAAGTAAGCAAAGCTCTTACCCCCTTCCCCCCATGCTTACGTAAACATTAGCCAATTAATGTATTTTTTTTAATATTATAATTATAACGTTACAATTATAATTTGAAAAATAAGGAAATAGCTTTAGGATAGAGATTATATTTTACTGATACGGTATTCAACATAGAGTAAAAGACAAAAATACCATATCTTACTAACATAACAAACATATTTTAAATTTTTGGTACATATATTACATTCAAATTAACAGTCTTCAGTTCATGAAACCCGAATCCATGATTCTAAGTTTTCGATGACATTGGATTGATTCGATTGCTGCTCAGTGTTGTGAGTTTGATCGCTTTGAATAATGCACATCAGTTCATTAGCACGACGAGCAGCGACTCTTACAGGTCTAACTTTCCTATCAGTGTGCGTGTTTACTTTTTTATGGATATTTTCGATGTGACGATTTAGTGACTTGACGGAAGGAAGCATGATAAAGACCACACGTTTTGCATGTTCGACTTGATAGTCTCAATTTTACCGTCGGACAAAAATAATCGTAGGGCATTTGCAGGAAATCTTTGAGTGAAGCACTTAGCGTAGAGCTAAATTGACTGGAAGATTAAGAAATTGCCCTCCTTCATCCAAAACCAAGTCATCAACTGTTTGTTTTACTTTTACAGGTGGTGGAAGAAACCTATTGTCTAGTAATCTAAATAGGCCATTTCTTGGACGACAGCATTCTGTATTTCTACATTTTACAATTTGAAGCAAGTATTGGCTCTCACGCACATATTCTGAATACCATTTAATGTCTGGAAAATCAGGAAGACCTTGTTCACCTGCCCCAACATATTTTGCATTAACATTATAGCCATAAATTGCCATTGAACTCCATACTTCAGCTAATACATTTCCTCCAAATTCGAAATTAGATCTTTCTAAATGTTCATGAATTGTAACGCCACGTCCATCCAAATGAGACCCAAAATGGTCATGAGGCAATATTAAACCAGCAGGTTCCCGACTAAGAGGAGCCATTCTGCGCTCTACTCTGTTATACGCACTTCTTCCAGGAGCATTGGTAGCTAAAAACAATGCATCGAGATCATGTCGCTTAAAGTGTTGTATAGCAAACCCTATGACTTTTTGATAACGTGGATTTTCATCTGGCCCTCCATCAACCATCATGATTACCACTGGTTTTACTAGCCCATGGTCAGTTTTAGCTAATGGTCGAAACTCTTCAAGTTCGAGAAGCGTCTCGAAATCCTGAGCATGAGTACTAGCAGTAGATGAACTATGCTTTCCACTTCGAATCGCGATGTATGTTGGTCCAGAATATCCAACGGCTTGCGGTTGTCCTGGCATATTGGAAGTGATTTTGATACCAGCATAAACAGATGGTATTAATTTATGACGCTCAGCGATTACCCAATCGTGATCAGGCAATTGGATTCTATATTCCATGTGCATTAGAAGAGGTGCTTGCTTATTTGCCGCAGTTACGAAAATAGGGACTCGAGCTTTATCATCTTGAGATATGAAAAATACTTGATCTGGTCCAGATGCTATGTTCTCTAAATAATGGATTGATGTTTCAGCGAACTTGCTATCTAAGTGGCTCTTGTGGTGATCAGTTTGAGCCCGAATGAGCTTAACAAAGACTGTCGATACATGTCTTCGTCCCTCTGCAGAATTAGATTTTCTGGGGATCAACCGAAGATATGTCCCACTGCGACTAATGTCAAATCCTATTTTACGTAATTCTTGTGTGAGTTCATCAAGAGTTTTTACGCTGCGAATTGATTCCGTTCGTCTTCTATCATCTGCTGCACTCCCAAATAAAGTTATATCCGCGATTGTTTTCAATAGTGAATGTTGATTGCTTTCAAGACGTCCCACTGAATCCCTCAGAGATAGTATTTTTTTTATTTCTGGATTTTCATGACAAATATCGTCTAACTTTCTTTTCATACCATCCATGTGTTTCTTCTGGGCAACTGCGTTTTGAACCTTCCTGTTTAAAGACTGTGTTGCTGTTTTTATTTCCTCGCGCAACTTAATGATCTGTTTATCAACTTCAGCACGGCTTGGAATAGTATCTCTGGCAGAATCAAAGCATTCAGATTTTTTTCGAGTAGAGCAGTCTTATTTTTCATAGCTTCCTGAGAAGGTTTTGCTCTCTGTTTATCTGTATTTTCATAAATTTCGCACTGCTGTTGTGATTCATTACCGGGTTTTATTTTATCTTCTTCCTCTTTTTTAATATTTGAAGCTGACTGTATAATTTGTGTTTTTTCTGCAGGTTTACAGGTTGCCTAAAAATAAAACCTTTCTATGGCTTCTGCTAAAGATTCTCTTATTAAGCTACATAAATACAAAGTATGGCAATATATATGGTAAATACAAAACCCTATGGCTTTGAATCTAATATGTTTAAACGAGCAATTCGTTCCGGTCACAAAATACAGGTTGTTAGTTTTCTGAATATATGTATAAAACTAACATCCTGTACTTTGTGACCAATTGACGGAATCAATCATAAGAAATAAATCTATAATATAATGAATATTACCTCTAAACTTTGAGATAGGCCATAATATTTTCTAATATTTCTAGTATTCATAGGTACCTAATATGATTTCGTCACTCACCTTAGAAACACAATTTAGTAGATTGGATTTATTCTTAGTCGCCGCTTGCAATTCTTCTTCGATTCTCTTAGATACAATAATATCTAGTTCCTTGTCGAATTTTGCTTGTAATTTGTAATTTCGCGACACTTCGTTAACTAACTTTTGTACATTTTGTACTTTCGTACTTGTATGAGATTTTTTAAAACTTTCAAACAATTTTTGGTATAACTTGGATTTGTCTATGTGAAACTACATCTTATTCAAACATTAAACTTTGGCTAATGGGATCAATGGTAACACAAATGTTAACTTGCTTTACTATACTTACAATACGTCCACTCGCTATAGTATCCAAACGAAACAATACACTGATAGAGGAAATTTAGACAAGTGAACACCGCGCGGTAATTCCCCTACTCGGTTCTAAAGCGAGTAGGGGAATTACCGCGCGCTGTTCACTAAACGAATACATTATTTGCGGGAATGCCCGAAAATGCGTTTCGTTTTCAAGCAAAGACAATGTGCCATTCGTGTAAAAAAGTAAATAACGACCGATGACGTAATCATCATCTAGACTCCCCTACCCCCCCCCATCCATCATCCAAAATAAGCAAAGATGTCGATTTACATTTTTCTTATCACCCCTACGACATGAGTATCAAATGAAAGGGCTGGATGAGAGGAACGCAATAAGTAAAGTTATTCTAAATACAATATAGCGACCGTCACAAGATGGCGTTTATAATTATCATAGATATGGGTGTCAAATGAAATAGTTCAATGAGAGAAATAGTCATTCTAAATTCATTATTATACAATTTCTCCTATCGTAATTATATATTATTGAAGTATATATATAGTATATTATTTATAACTTGAATATTTCCGAAATTGTTGCCTTTATTTAAAAACAAAATCCGGAAGTACGTCCTGGGATATGATTTACTTTACCTGCAGTGTACAACAATTGGTGATCTGGGATTATTCGAAATTTTCAATACTGTTTCCAAAAATGGTACTAATGATTGTGGATATAAAGGGATTCCATGGTCGGGCCATGATATAAAATGCAGTTGAGTTATCTGTAACACATAAAAAGTAGCACAATTTATCCAATGTCTATCGACCAATGTTCTGAACGAAACACAATTAACAGAAGCCGAACCTATATTACAAAGACGTTATGTGACTTTACAATTGACTTCTTCTTTATGTAATACATGTCAGATGAATCGAATAATGTAGAAGGCTTTGTATTTATATTTGATATTCTCAAAGATTACACTTCCCGAAGTCACTAATAAATGATAGTATATCTTACCGCTCGTTTCTCATCTTTCAACATAATATTGAACTCTCTTTTTTCATAATTTGCAAATGTTTTGTTTGATATAAACTCTACCGAGATTTCACCATACACAGTAGTCTTGTTTATATCAGGCCAATATTTTTCCACTTTTTTCTGAAACAATGTTTTTGAAAATGGCTATCAGTTGAGTAAGCATACAACAATACTTATTCTATTTTATTTACAAGCTTTCATTTAACTTGACCTTGACCTGTTCGTTAGTATGTTAGTATGTGTGAGACAAATCTTGGAACTGAATTTTGTACACACGTTTTGTTTGAGTGATAATACGTATTAACCACCGTAATTTTGAATCCAATATAGCGAATACTACAAAATGGCGATTCATCTTTTCCATAGTAACCCCTATGATATGGATATCAAATGAAAAGGTTTGATGGGAGGGACACAATAAGCAGAGTAACGTCATTCTAAATCCAATATGGTAGCTGCAGCAAAATGGCGATTTACATATTTCATCGGTACCTCTACGGCATGGGTATCAATTTAAAGGGTTTGATGAGACAAACACAACAAGCTGAGTGACGTTATTACAGATCCAGTACATATTTCATTGTCACACCCACGATAAGGGTATCAAAACACAATAAGCAAGGTATCACATTCCAAACCGAATATGACGGCTGCCCAAGATGGCGTTTCCCCGAAGGCACAAAATATTCATTAAATATTTATTCAATATTTAATAATATTTTTATCTTACTTAAATACTTGTAATATAAAATTTTTATTAAAATTTATTCAATAAATATTTTAAATACAATATTTCTTCTATAATATTCATTAAATATTTGCTTTTCAATCAATGGAAAATATTAAATCTCCAATAAATTTAGAAAATATTCATTAAATAATTTCGGCTACGGCGCATGTACGTGTGACCCGAAGCGATCAATGGCATAATAGAAAGCCGGCCTACGCCGACCTTTGCGCGTTTGCCGGCATCCATTTTACCTGTGACTTTCACTATGATAGCGTCCTTCCTGTGTACCTCCAAGTCGTACATTATTTGAGTGTTTTTTGAGTAATTACATAACCTAATTTATCTGACTAGTAAACATTATTGTCCCAGTTGGGTATATTCCCAAGACCATAAATAACTAGCCTTGAAGTGTAACAGTTATTTGGTATTGGTGGAAATTGATCGAGATACATCAAAAATGCTTTTTTATAATTGTCTCAAAATTTTAACAGTCGAAAATACTATATTTTTGTCCCTTGAATTTTAATATAAAATCACGAAATAGTTATGGCTAAATTAGCCCCCTTACTAAAAAAAGTCACATTTCAACAAAATCAATAAGTGGTCTATTGGCAAAAACCTATTCTTTAAAAGTTAGTCTAAGGATCAAGTTGTGCCCATGGACATTTTTCATCGAGATATCTAAAATAACATACCAAATTTTCTTAAAAATTAACCAAATTTCCAGCTATCATAGGTACATTATAGAGCTGCTTTTAAGCGATCCAATTGAGCTACTCGGAGTAACTCAGCAGTGCTCATCACCAATATTGTTCCACTGCATTTCATATTCCCATATATACACTGGAAAACAGCTTATGTATTCAATAATACTTCATAATTAGTAAGTTTTTTCTCAGAGTAGTGAACTTACAAGATGCAGAAGAGGCTTAGAATGATTTTGTAATAATATTTTTCTAGCAGATTAAACCATTCTATCTAGAATGAATTTTATTTATAAACACAATTTCATATAAGTATTCCTACAGATTTTACTAAAATAACCAATGAAGAATATTTTACATATACTGAAAATATGTATCAGATTAATGCTTGAAAATCCATACATATTTACGGAAAATATTAGATATTTCATGAAAATATAAAATTGACATTTAAAGATCTTTCCTCATATCTTTTCTAAATATTTGGTAAAAATATCGCAAAAATATATGAATTATATACTAAGTGACATATAAATCCGAACACCCAGTTTAAATGGTTTTATTTTAATAAAATTTTGTATAAGTACTTAATGAAGCATAATAAGTAAATGATAAAAATTTCAAAAGGCGACGTGGTGAAAGGAGGAATCCACAGTTTTTTGTTGAAAGACATGTTCATCACACTGTTGGAGTTATGGTTTGGGGTGCTATAGCTTATGGTTCCAGGTCACCTTTAATCTTCATCAGAGGTAACATGAACGCGCAGCGTTATATGCACGAAGTTCTAGAACCCCATCTTTTACCCTATCTTGACACCCTGGCAGATCCAACTCTCCAACAAGATAATGCCCGACCACATGTTGCAAGAGTCACAATAGACTTCTTTCAACATAATGATGTCACATTGTTACCATGGCCACCAAGATCTCCCGACTTATCCCCAATTGAGCACGTGTGGGATATGATGGGTAGGAGATTGCTCAATTTGCAACGTCCTCCTCAGACTCTAGAAGCACTTCGAGAGGAGTTGGTGGTTGCCTGGAATGAGATACCACAGGAGGACATTGACCACCTGATCAGAAGCATGCCTAGGCGCGTTGGAGAATGCGTAGCACATCAGGGTGCATCCACACATTATTAAAGGTCAAAGGACTTTAAAGCAGTGCAATCATTTTGAAATTTTTATCATTTACTTATTATGCTTCATTAAGTACTTATACAAAATTTTATTAAAATAAAACCATTTAAACTGGGTGTTCGGATTTATATGTCACTTAGTATATATACTACCTATAATGAATATTTTATAAATATATAACAAATATATTTATTAAATAATAAAAAACCTGTCGCGACATATATTTAACAAACATTTTTTAAAAATATTTAATAAATATCTAATGCTATCGGGGTTATAATTGTCTTAGTCGCCGCTACGATATAGGTGCCAAATTAAAGGGCTTTATGAGAAAAACAAGCAGCGCGATGTCATTTTAAATCCAATTACGTTTTGAGAGTAGGATGGAAAAAGGGTGTAACTCGTTTTTATTCGGAAACTTGAGTATCTTCATTATCGTTTATATATTTCTGATCGGAAAAATATTCTTAATTTTTTTTAAACAGCTAAATAAAAGCTTGTTTCAAAAAATGCATTTTTTTATATATTCAAATAGATATGTAAGGATTAATATTCCCTATTTCTGATAATAATGAAATCAACCGATAATGCTCATTGTATACATTGTGTACCTTTCCATCTTCATTCAAATTCGCCAGCATTATGATATATTTAACAGTTTCTTGCCATATCATTCGCCAGAAGTCATTTAAAGTGCATGCTTTCGGTCCTTGTGTTGCAATATATACTCTGGGCATTTTATATCCCTGAAATAGTACTGATATAGAATATGTATATATATATATATATACATATACAGGGTGTCCGCAAAGTTGGGGTTTTCTTTTTCAGAAACAACTACCCTTGAAATAACAAAGGTAATGTGTAGTGAAACGAGGGCGACCAAGTAAAAAAAAATAAAGGAAAAAGTACCCACTCTCCAGTTGACGAGAAGGGCTAAGTACGTCTCTGCCTGAAATCGAAAGTTATTCACCCCATTACGCGTGAACGTAGATTCGTCTGTCACCAATATGCACTTCAAAAAGTCCGGATTATTGTCATGTTGATGCAACAACCACTCACAAAACCGCACTCTTGCTGGAAAATCGTCAGGTTGAAGGGCTTGTACACGTTGGACGTTTGCCACACTTTAGTTTTTGATACTTGCACTTCTCTAGCCACGTCTCTAGTGCTTGTTGAGGGATTCTCGTCTACGCGATTCAGTAGTTCTTCCTCAACTTGCACCATTCGTGGTTGTCTAGGCCTCCCACTGTGCCCACCACGAAATTCCTCCAAATGGCCCGTATCCCTGACTCTCTGATACACAAATCTGCGGGACCTTGGATGATGTCGTCTAGGGAAACGATCTGCATACACTCGCGACGATTCTGTATCATTTTGAAGACATTCGCCATAAATTAACAACATATCAACGATTTCATTATTGGTGTATGAGTGTGCCATTATTATTATTTTTTTTTGAAATGCAATCGATTATACGGGTTCGTTACCTCTATACGCGTGACCCTTTACCGTCGGTTGTAGGTTGCAGACTGACCTGACACACTGACCCCGACCCCCGACCCAGTTCTGTCGTCGGGTTCAGCTAGTAGCCGGTACCAGTCTGAGATATCGCGGGTCGCGGCTACAGGACGGTATTAAGATATTTTTGATGTTGCAGAGCCCTTTATCTCAGTTCCCTTAAGACATTGGTGTATATGGTACTAAGAAAAATTGCTTATGTTTTCAAGATCTACACGTCGTGTAAAGGAAAACCCCAACTTTGCGGACACCCTGTATATATATATATATATATATATATATATATATATATATTGTATTTACAAAAATTAACGTTTTTTTGATGATTGTCTTACCACCACCTCATAGATTTTCAGAAACCATAAAGAATTTTTTTAGTGGGATATTTTAAATAATATCTAAATAACTTACGTAAAGCCACATTTTTGGTACTTACATGGATATAATTTGCATTTATGTAATCAGAGTATTCGTCGTCCTCTAGTTTCTTCAACTTCACTCTAGTGTGATCATCTACAAAATTTACATTAAGGCAATAACGAATTTTATGGGCTTTGCTAATAGTTTATCATAATATAAAAGTTCATATTTTGCACCAAACATTTTAAAATTCTAATCGATATTGTGTAACATTTATCGGTTCGGTTCAGACTGATATTCCATTGAACATACCCTATCCTACTCAGTCCTGATTTAAATAACAGTACAGAGCAAAATAAAACATCTGAACCTTAAGAAATTATTTACTTCACGGCGTCTTTTGATAATTTTTTGACTACTACTACTGATTGTTAGCTACTTACATGCTATAACATTTTTGTACCGGTTTTTGCTCTTATTTGGAGCTGCTAACCCATAGCCATGTGGTTTTAAGAGTCCTTTAGGAAACAGCTAAAATGTCATTCAAATAATGAGAATCCCTGTCACATATCCTTAATACCCGTTTTAGAGCAAGTGCAAGAGAAATTTTGATCAGACGCGTAGCATGATGCAATATTTTCAACACAAGCGTATTCGTCTCTGGCCGCCGTGCAGGGAAGCCAGATTCTTCGTGAGAAAATCATACAAGTGGTTTGAAATTATTGTACACAGTGGCGCTAACTAATCCATTTAGAAAGAGCGCAGCGTACGTAAACGAAAGGATATACTTCCTTCACATGCAGATTAGATTGATGTAGTAGTACTAGTATTTAATTCAACCAAAAATTCAATCACATGGGTCAAATAGCAAGTCACTAAAAATAATGAAGTTAAAAAATGTGTTATCCGAAGTTACATGCATAAAATATGCAATGTTCGTAACTAACTTTGTTCTCAGAGGGGATACTTTCTGCCTTACTTAATCCTTTATGAAGTGATATAAAAAAAATCGCGCAAACTTCATTTTTTGAAGTTTCAGAGGATCCTGATAATCTTTAACAAACATTCTAGTGGTGAAAAAAACTTGGAGGTGGGTGTTGTAGGAGGTGGCGAGTGTTTGTCTCATTTTTTTGATATTAGTACATTTCTAGACATATTTCAATCATCACAGATTTTTCTGTACTATAGCCCTTAAAATTTTCTCAGCAGACGGATCCCGTACCTACTGGCCGCGGCTGCTGTTCCCAGTGGCGTGCCTCCGGCCTGTGTTCTGTTGGTCTGGTACGGTCTTACATGTATTTCGGTCGCACCACAGCATAGTGTATCCTGTGGTCTGACTGCGCTGCCACGTCTATCAGGGTTAAGTATCGGGGAGAGGCGACGTAGATGCACTACTGGTAGGGCAGGGAAATAATGTCTATAGACTAATTGTATGGACCTGTTTGACTGAGTTTTTTTCTCAGATGGGCTAGTTTATGCTGATGACAGCGTTACGTGGGAAGAGAAGGCCCCACCCTCTTATGTATATGGTTTTTACTAAGCCTTAAAACGGAGCATGTCTTCCTTATAAAACTAAAATACGTACGCGGACGAATGTCATTGTAAACTCACTTCAATTTGTTTTTCTAGGGTTCCATCAGCAATAGCACTGCGCACGTACTGTTGGAATTCCTCCAACCTAACTCTTTTAGAATGATCAGCAGTTGTATTTGATACTTGCTTCTGGAAAGTAATATCATATTGCTTAATACGCATATATACAAAGACAAGTAGTTTAAACATTTATGATTTCCAGTCAATTTGACCGAACTATTAATATCTAAAAGTTTTTGACTTCCTGAATATGAACAGTTCTCTTGGAACCGACGATGCGATGGCGGTTTCTTGGACCCGATTTTGCTATTAACTGGGGGAATAAAATTTTGCGCCTTGGGCGCAATTTGGATTGATGAGAAGGCGTCTTTGAAGTAATGGATCTAATGAATTTGGTCGATTTCCTGTAAAATGTTTCTCAAACTGGAGAACAATTTTCTGTGAGATGGACTTGTAATTCTGATATTAAATCAAGAATTATGGTTCTCAGAACAAGGATTTGGTAAATCAGTAAACTGCCATCACGGCCGACTGGATTGAAAATCTGTTGAAAAAACACTCAACTTCAACGACTCGTTCCTCCGGAAGTGTTATAGCTAGACTACTAAATTTTTCATCTAAAAATTCCTATGGTCCCGTATCTTATCTTTATGCACTTACTTTTTCACTTTCCTTGGATAGATTATACAGAGTGATCCATGAAACAAAATGAACTATTTTTCTAAATTTTCAAATGGAACCCCCATATATGTTCACATTTTTTGAGTCTCCCTTTCACAAGCTTCTTTACGATGTAAGACTTGATACACCTTCTTGACTTTTCGACGTTATTGGATGATGTTGGGTGAATTAGATTAATTTTTAATATTAATAATTTGAAATGAGAATACATAAATTCTCAACTATTGGCTATTTATTTTCAAAGGTATTGTAAAATTTTTTACAAAAAGGTTAGCTGTAACTCAAAAGCCATAAACCTTATATCGAATAAAAATCTTGTAGAAAGGATAATTAAGGTATGTAAAAGTAGGCATACCGTACCATTAATTTTTTTTTAAATTGTCCATTTTGCTGTCTTGACCACATTGTATAAATCGTCCAGAAAACTGAAAAAATAAGTAGATAGGTACTAAATATATTTTAATTACGAAAAAGTCTGTACTTTAGCTATAACAGTTAGGGATTAACTACTTGGCTTGATTTTCAAGCTGCTTGACTTGAAGTCAAGTCAAGCTCAAGCAAGTATTAAATATTAGCAATGTAAATCAAGTCAAATAATTTTTACGTCAAGGACTTGAATATTCAACTTGACTTGAGATTACTTGATAATTTTTGTAATGCACAACGGAAAGACTTTGAAACAAGTTAAAGAGAAAACAATACATATTGAACAAAATATTTTGCTGATCGTGTAACAAAGAAAATAACGATAAAACTCTGAACGCAAATAAAAAAAAAACATTTTTCCATCAGCTTATGTAACGGACTTAACACTTAATCTGTATTGGGGGGGTAGTCAGTGCAGCATTGGAAAATTTTTAAATGGACGCTGATGTTGCAGGTGTCGTAAAAAAATCTCTTGTCATTGAAGCTAGAGTTACGGAGGTGCGAGTTCTCAAAGTTAAGTATTTTTTTTGAATCCTTGTCAATATCTGAACAATTTGAAAATAAAACCTTAAAATATATTATATGAAATTGCTTCATTTCAAAGGACCTATCCAAACCTGTAATAAAATGAATGCCTTTCAACTTAGAAAAACGGTTATTGAGGTCACCACGTAGTTATGTATCACTCAGTAGAAATAAAAAGATTTTCGAAGTAAGGGGCATACTGTTGGCGACGCTTTTTGTATTGAACTTTTTTAGATAGTATGTGTAATATAGGAGTTATCGACCGAGCCCACACTAAAAACTCACCCTGTATTTCCCAATTTTAGACTTACCTTGCTGGTACGAATAATTGTGGTGATGTCTTTTTCTATCACTGCAGTAGGTTTCAGTGGCAACTGTTCTGTTGTACTCATCGAGCTATCTGAAAATTAAGTGAACCCTATATGAATAAGTATGAAAATTTTGTTTGAATATGGAATACTTGCAACAGCAGAACACTTATTGCAATTATTGGTTCGCCTTAAAACCACAATGCAGTAATTGCTGCTGAAAACAAAAATAACTGCAATGCCTCTGTTTGTAGAATTGGAATGATTTTTGTGTGTTTATGGACAGGGGCGACCAATAGGCAAGCTCATTTTTAAAAAAATGTAAACAATTTGTCTGCAGTAACTGAAAAGAGTGAAGATTTAGTAGTGGTATCAAGATGAATCTAAGAACACCTGCAATGTCAAAATCTATCAAGCCGTTTTCGCTGTAGTTAGTGAAACAGAAATTTCGAAGTTGAAGTTTGGATTTAAAACCCGCAATTTTGGTTTTATAAAATTTTAGTATATCCATTATAACTCGCAGTGTCAAGACGAATCTAGAGACATCTCGTATGTCAAAATCCATCAACCCGTTTAGGCTGTAACCTGTGAAATAAAAATCTAAGGATCGATTTTATTTATTATAATCCGCCATTTTGATTTTATAAAATTTTTACATAGCCATGAACCAAAAAAAGAAGTACGATTTTTTGATAATTTTATTTTCCAATATGATCCCCCTTACATTAATGCACTTGCGTCATTTCTCCTCCAGTGAGCTTATACCCTTATAAATAAAGGTTTTCCCTTGACTCTCAAAAAAGTCGTCAAAATGGTATCCTCGAAGATATTTATTTAGTAATGTAAACAGATAACGGTTAGACGGAGCCAAGTTCGGACTATAGGGAGGTTGGTATATCTCAACGAAGTTGCATTCCCGCGTGACTAATTTTGGAAGCCTTATGAACGGTCGCATTGTCATGCAGCAGAAACACTTTATGAACCCACAGCTTGGAATCGTTTTTGTCTCTGGGTCCCAATAATGCACCCAACTTTTGTCACCTGTCACAATTTGTGCCAAAGATTCAAAATCATTTGTTGCTGTTTAGGGTCTGCCACTTCTGGGATCGTCTTTTATCGAAATTGTTCCGACCAAAATTTTATTGTGTTATATTATGGTGCGTCATCTAGATAATATGGAAACCATTCTCTCAAGAATTATTTTCGGCTGGTGACACTGCGTCACTTTAATTTCAAGTTACTCATTTTTTCTTTTAATTCACTTTATAAATTGGAAAGTAATTATTAAAATTGACACATAGAACACATGCCACCATTTGACTTATTATGCTTGTGAGTTTCAACTGTTTTTGTCTGGTGTCCCTGGTACATACATACCCACGCGCAAAAGACATAACCCTCCTCTAGGGTAGGCGGGTAGTAAAGTGAAAATTATCCTGTGATATTTATGAAGAAACAAATGTTCCTCTTGTGATTTACTCACCTCTCGACTTCCATACTGTTGATAGCTTAGGATGCAGTTTTTTCAAATACCTGGAAATACAAAGATATGTATAGATATTCGGAGAATCATTTTGTTATGGTAACAGACTAATTGTATGAGCCTGTTTGACATTTAATTCCTTTGTTATACATGTTCACAGCCAACTTTTTTTAAGGCGAACTAAGTTGTGCCAAATATAACCTTTTATGGATTGAGGACAGCGTTGCTTAGGAAGCACAGAGTCAACCTACTTGACGCTATTTTTTCACTTTTCGTATATCAGTTTTGTTATTTTAAGGCCAGTTATACCTGAAAAATTATAGTCCCAGCTTTTGGAATACCTCGTATATCTATTTTCAATTATCGGCCAGCTAAAACTTGATCGATTGAAGAGAAATACTTACACGTACGCCACAACAGGGACCAAAAGAAGAAGTAAGAACGCCCATAATCCAGAAGCTGACGAACTTTGAGTCAAAACATGTTTACTCAGACGCTTAACGGTCACCATATCGTTACACTTCGACACCAAAAAGAATATAACCAGATAATCTTGATTTGGTCGCACTCTTAGTACATGGTTTGATCTAATTTTTGATGTTTTGGAAATGTTTTCTAACTGGATGACCAACTCGGGATCAGCAAGCTTTTTGTCACCTAATCTTAACTTTCTTTCGAAAATGTCAAGATCTGAAACAATCAAGGTGTTCCGTACTTAAATGGACATAGTGAAATTGTAGGCAGTATGGACATCAACCTTTTCATATCTGAAAATAAAGAAAGTTCTAAGTTCAGCTTTTACGGATACAAGGGTGACTTATCAAAACATACCAAATCTTTAATATCGCATATCTCAGGTACTAGCGAATAGAAATTTTATACGACAACGAAGTTGCCTAGGAGTTAAGTAAAACTAGAAGAACGGTTAAAAATCTAGGGCAGGATTCAATTTTTTACTTCTATCAAAATTCATACCTTTTAGCTCAATATTGAAATATTTGACTATGTACAAAAAGGTAATGAATAATGCTTATTATTTACAAAATAATGCTTAAAATTGAACTCAAGATGTTTCGATAACTTAAAATTCCAGGGTGGGATGCAGTTTTCTTTTCATTCCCTTGTAATTTATTAAGTTCAACGCCCTATAACTTATATTCTGAGTGTATTATTATTTCGCAAACAAAGGGCATAAATAAAAGGGCAAATTAGTGTTACGCAGCCTATTTACCTTTTTCGGAGATTCTTTTAATCATTTTATTCTACCAATTGATATTCTACAACACGAGTGCTGCTTGAAATGGATACTGTATTTAATACACAATTCCACTAAATTTGACCTTAAACATACACAAAAATATAGTATGCAGGTCCGGAATTAACATTTAGTTGTGGCATATACCATGTGTGCATTACGTAACTAAATATATCGTAGGATTGTGGTGAGAGCACATAAACGTAACTAACTATGCTGGAATGCTGAATACGGACCTGTCCATTAGGTTTTTCTACATTTCCATAATAATCTAGAATTAATATGGAGACTCTAATTCGGTGCATCCGTATACTAAAGGTATTTCCCTTCAAACCAACATCACTTGACTGAAGTAAACCATAAAAAATTACCGAAAAAACTTAGTAGGGAGCATAACATCAATCTTCCGTTTTATTTATATCATAAAGTGCCCTTTTTCTGAAAAATAATGATGAACTAAAATTATGACTTGCAGGGCGTTGCACTTAATAAAATACAAGGAAATAAAAAGAAACTGAATCCTTACTTGAATTTCCAAAACATCTTAAGCTCAATTTCAAGCATTATTCTGTAAAATATTGACGGAATTAAGTTGATAATCCTTCAAATTTTGAGTGACATGAACCGTTTAAAACAAATTGTAAAATGTTTAAAAAAGAAGATGTGCAATCAATCTAATTTATTGATTAATTAGCACCATTCAATGGCTTTTTACATAGTCAAAAATTTCATAATTCAGCCTAAAACGTGTTGATTGTGATAATAAACAAAAAAGTGAACAAAAAGGGTCAAGCCATAGATTTCTTAGCCGTCCGTATAGGTAACAATGTAGTCGTGCAAAATTTCACCAAATTCGGTACATAGTGACTGCGATGTGTCATATTACAGATTTATGTTTAGATAAGTCATTCTGTATAGCTGTGAAAGAGAATATAAAACTTTTTTATTTTTATACATATGTGTCCATTTAAGTACAGAATACTTCCTTTATAGAAACAATTAGGAAATGAAAAATTGTAGCATTAATATTTAAATCTTCTATGCACCTTTTTCAACACCAGGATTACTAAGTAAACCATATAAGGAGTTCCAGTCCCGTGTAGTCTTTAAAAGGCGTATATTGATAGTATCATTTGTTTTAAGAACTTCTATGTCATCCTCTGACATCGATGACGGTGGTGGAGGTGTTTTGAATTCCAGAGTTTCGGATCTACTGTAGTACCTTCTGTTGTGGCTTCTAATGTTGAACGTAAAGGTGTTACACGGTTCCAGCTTTAAAAGCGGCACCTGAAAGTATCCATCTCTGATTCTTAACTCCTCAAAGCCAACTGTCAGCTTTTTGTGCGGCCTTGGGGATCATTCAAGTATTACGTAAGCACTAAGGGGGGCGGGGGACTTCCATTAGAGGTTTGCTTACTTTTACTGTCAAGGGAGGGGCAGGGGGGTGGTTGACAATAGTAAAAAATCTGCTCAGATAATGCTTGAACGGCCCCTACAACTATTGGGTTTCCTAGGAACAGTACCTATATTTTACCTAAATCGAAAATAAATCAATAAATTATTTATCAAGTACCGTAGTGAATAACTCATATCCTAAATGTTTTGGCACAAAGTATTTATCGAATTTTATTTAATGAAGAAATTTATCTGAACACTAACCAGTTATCATAAATTACAACTCAATACTTAAATAAACTATACTATCGAATTATGTGGACTGGCCCATTCTGCTCTACCAGACGCAATTTTCTTCGAATGTGTCTGTCCATGAGGTCCTGGACGGAATTCGGATCAATTTCTCTCAGTTTTCCGTCTTAATCATTCTTCATCTTGGGCTTCCCAGCCTTCATGATAATACCTTCCTAGAGAGTAAAGCACAAAAATCCTCTATTGGGAGGTCCTGCGGCAAGTTTGGAGGATTATCGTTTTTGGGAACAATAGGTGTGTTGTGTTGTCGACGACAGGTTTGGGTATCTCCTGAGTAATGTCATGATGCTAGGTCTGGCCAAAACATGATATGGTCACTGGCATTATGTTCGTGAACAAACTGAAGCATTTTGGAAATGCACTTATCAATATAGGTCTGACTATTCAAAGCTTCACCCCTCACTCTTGCCACAAAAGGTTGGGATACACCCTTGTTAGAAATTGCGCTCCAGACAAGGATTTTATCTGCAAATTTCGGTTTATGTTTGTATCTGTAAGCATACACAATATTTCAGATACTTTTCTGCATGTGAGTCACCCTGTAAAAGTATTGCTTGACACTTGGAATGCTAAGAAAGGCACTGCTGGCATACACATTTCAACAACCACTTACGATCCTGCGTATTCGTGAAACCCAGGGCACGCTGAGGCACAGGCCCTCTTAGTTCATTGTAATATTGTTCTAACAGTTGAAAGGTGGAAGTGTCTGTGTGTTGTGATTTTGTGAATAGTGTCCATATCAAGTTCAGGTCAATCAATCAAACGGTGAGGGTTTTCACTGAGTATCTTTTATTGTTTTACTGTACTGCATGTTATGTGTATTTTCTAACCATGGTACCCTTATAATCATGATAATAATTGTAATAAGTCAAAGCTAGTCAGATGAGATATGTTTATCAACAGTTAAGATAAAGTTAAAGGTAACTTAGCGTCAAACATCTACAGAGGTATGACGCCTCCATATCCTGGAGGCTGTTATGAGACCTACAGAGCCGGGTTGCCATCGGGGGAATTACTGCTCGGTTTCTTTTGTCAGAGGAAATGTCGGAGCGTATTGGGTATTGACACAACGGCCATTGGCCGGCGTGGTATCGTGGGTCTGTGTGACCGCCTAGGTTCTTCTCGAGGCAATCGCAGGAGTCTGAAAGTATCTCATGGCAAGATGTGTATAGGGATTGTTACTTAAAGTTGTCCGGTGCTCGGTTATCTCTCAATCAGAGGTAACGTCGGAGCTTTTGGGTATTGACACGGCAACGTGATATCCTGATTTCTGGGCTGCTTTTCGTAACAATCAAGTACTTGGCATATCTGTCTAAGCACCGATTATAAAGGTATCCATATCGGGCGTGACTTCAGTGCGGTAGGAAGCTACCGTTCCCCCGAGTATGGACACGGGCGTGACTTCCATGCGGTAGGAAGCTACCGTTTCCCTGGCTATGGATGTGGGTGTGACTTCGATGCGGTAGGATGCTACCGTTCTCCCATGCAATGTATTGTAATTTATAATAATATAATTGAGAAATATCATGGCCATTATTATATTGTTTTGTGATCAGTATTGAGACAGCTAATTAACATAATGAATAGACAGTAGAGTTGTGCATGTCATGAGTCGGTAGAATATGGAAGGTACTCAAAAGGTTTTTCTTAAAAATAGGCCTCGACAACCCAGTTCAAGCGACCGTATCTCTCGCAAGGAAGAACAACTCCCCTGTCATTTACGTCACCAAGTAAGTGGCTTTAAAATTATCCTGACATTGAAGCCCTTGTTAAGTTGTGTATGTACTACTCTCGTAATAAAAGTGAAAAGGTACAGGGTAGAACTTCGAACGCTTGTAAGGTGGAATTGTTGTTTTTACGCTTATCGTTATATTTCTATTACCATCTCTTCATATCATCTCTTACATATCTAACATTGTCACAGCAAACAAAGGTAACCTGATATAATTTTGAGTTTGTTAAGATTAAAGCCAATGAATTTTGTGCCAAAACTTTTAGAACATACGTTATTTATATAATAAGACAAAATAAAGATAATGATAGTTTATTTATCTGAGAACTTGCGTTTTGCAGTGAGTTCGTTTTATAAGTTCAATGTTAGCGACCGAAGTCAATAAAGTGATGGACCGCCTTGACAAAACAACGACGGAAGTGATTCGCCGCCTCGTCTATGCTCTTATTTTCGATGGGTTAGTTAGTGTGAGTAGAAGAAATTTGTCATCGCTTGGCAATAACTACGACATTTAAGAATCGCCCTTACAAAGAACATTGTCTTCCATGGTCCACTCACTTTTCTTTAAGCTTATTGAAAACGGTTTACTTCATAATGCGTTACACATTGTTGAGCTCCCCTAAATAATTTTTGACTCTCATGAATCATTTGCTCTCATCTCCAAAGGGAGTGGTGTTTGAAAGTATGCGACATGGTTAAAATGTTATCCTAACATTGAAAACATGCTCAGTACGACCTGTGGACGAAGCGACACATTCGTAGTTCCGGAAATTATATCAGCACAAATTCTCAAAGCCCTAATTATGTCTGCTGCTAAATTTGATACGTACTTTGTAAGAATAACTCATACTGTAGTTCTTCCAATCAACAATTTTTTCTGAAGCGATCTGTTGTCCTTTCATTCCGCTTATGATGATGTCGAATTTTGTTAGGTTTCCATTCATTATTATTGGATGATGCCAAGAAATGTACATTTCATTTTTGTCTCTTATTGTTGTATATGACAGGTTACCGGGCGGATCAGGCACTGAAAATGAAAAGCGTAAACGCTATGACATTTCATGCACGACCTACCACAAGTTAGTGCCTGGATTATAGTTATTGCCCGTAAACATGTACGTATGTTCCGACAACAGGATTCATAAAACTGCATTATTTTCAACTTTATCAGATTTCTTTTTTTGAGCTTAAATAAGTCGGGTATTTTTTTGTAAATCGGATGTACCAGAACAATATATCAATCTACTTGGCACACAAAAATTTTGTTTTAGCCGCATTAGTAACAAAACGAACAAAATGTTTAAAAATACATTATGCGATACTTTCTGTACTTTGATGCTTGGGGAAAATCTGTTTAAGTTGTTAAGCATGGTTAAATCTAATTTTGAGTGTCTTGTAGTACCTAGCAACACTTTTGTCTTGTTTGGCTTGCTTGTCTCTTCTTAATTCAATCATTTTTGCAGAACAATAGTACTTACCGCTTAACTTTGTTTCCACATCCAGTTCATAGAGCGTAACGAATTCGGGTGGATCTTGGTTTTTACCATGGATCTGAGAATTAAGCGAAGTTTATTAAATTATTTTATTAAAGAAATCGCGAAATATGCTATCTTCGACCCCGAAAAACAATATGAAAAAACGAAAACTTTAATGTAGGTGATGTTCCTAAACGTTTCTCGAACATCGATGAACAAAATACCAGTTCATTTCAGGACGTATTATTATTGTGAACTTTTGTTTTTTTTATTGTACTTAATACCGTAGACATGTGCCGAGTCCGGCACGGGTATTACGTATCTTGAAAAGTGACATTAGGTCGTTTTTTTTACATAACGTCGGTTTTACTACAATATGTTAACTTAGCACTAGCTGATAGACACTTGTTGTGAACTCGTTTTGTAGCTGTACGGGTTGCGGAAACGTCATGATGCTTCAGTTGTCAATGGAATTATTAGAGGTCTAAGCTGTAAGTTGTCTACCGTAGTTGGAAGGAAGCAGCAGTGCTTAGTGATCATTTGTGTGCTAATAATATGTGTTGATGGTAATTGCATTGGTTTCTTGTCTCAAATACACTTACTTGAGATTCAAAGCTAGAAATTAGTTGCGTTTCCATTTTCTCTTATTTATTCTGGAAATTACATATGCAAATTTGCTGAATTTCAAAAATGAGAGAAATAAGAAAAAAATCCCTGGTTGGTGAAGTAACAGGTGAGAAAATATGCTACAGCTACATACATGAATATTTATGAAAGTGAAAAGGTTATTACATTACTTTTTATTTCCAGTCATCTATATTTTATAGAAATTTATTTTGCGATGTCAATAGAAAAAACAAATCAGCGCCTAGATGTGAGGCACTGCGAAAATGCTTGAAGTGTGATGCGCCATTCCTAATTTTTCTATAATGTGGCTTAATTGCACACAACGCGGGCGCGGTGGCGTTTTCCCGTAATACTCGTTAGAGTTTTTGAAAACAAAAAAAAAAAACGGGAAAAATCGTAATTTATAACTTTGAACATAACCTGTCTTCAGAACGGACCACACATAAATAGCCCGTCGGGCACAGCTAATAGATATACATACTTCATTGGCAGCATATTCAGTGATAATTTTCACACATAGCAAATATCACTGACCAATACACATAACCATCCAGATGCGATTTTGCTACTCAACCAACGTTCTTTCTTTCACATCTTCAGAGATAAGCACTATAGGCTACTCGCTTCACAAAACATATACTTGCTTTCTGCAACCAACAATAGTTGGATGCTCACAGCGATCATAGCCATCAAACGCGCAATGAACTATTTGCACCCTGAAAAAGACGTAGTCTGCCGGTTTCGGTTGGGTTGTGATTGTCAGTTTGATCTATGGTGAAACGCGATGGGTGGCGGGAGGTAGGCGACAGGCAACGTCGCTGGTATCAATCCGCCTTGCATTGTCTTCACAGTAGGGGAGACCCGGGCAAGAAAAGTTGAAATTTCATTGCTTTGCAGAGTGGAGAAGTTTCGTGATGTTCAGAATCGCATAAGTAATGACACATCAGCAAAATATAGATGAATTATAATCAACCAGTGAAAAAATTATTGAAATCGGACATAAAAATTAATACTTAAATTTGCCGCATTATAGCGCGAAATCACTGCTGCCGTAAGCTCGCGTCTGACGTCACACTTTGCTAATGCCGAGCGTGCCGACAGAGTCTGTGCGTTTAGTAATTAGTGTACACTCTAAGGGCATAAGACACATCTGTGCGCTCGGCCACGTGGTTTCTAGTTGATAACTATTGAGTACTGCGTAAGTTCAAAGGGCGGATTCAGGATTTCGTCTAGAGGGGGGGGGGGGGCGCAAGCGATATTTGGGGCTGGTCATTTTTTAACTTCAGTGGAACTTCTAAAATTCATCCTATTATTGCTCCTTAAACCCATTGTGTTCTATCTGGTCAAGGCCAGCTTGAAAAAAAACATGGAAATTGCTCAGAAATCCTCAGAAAGCCAATATTTTATTACATGAAAACAAAATAAGTACGTGGCATTTATAATTAACTAGTGTAATAATATTAAAGATTCAAACATAAAAAATTGCATTGCTCTGTTAACCGAATAAAAATAAATAAAACATTCTGGAGGACCCCGAGACATATCCCAGACCATTCCACTTAAAACAATGCCTTTGATTGCGAAAACGAACATGAGAATAAAAAATTCACATTATCGTATGCATGCTAGACATGCAAAGAAGGATGTCTGTAGACCATCTGTAGATCGTGTCTCGAAACCGTCTCCAGACTGTCTATAGAAAAATTGCGCAATGGGGTCTACTAGTATGTAATAAGCTTAAGGATTAAAACTCTGAACTGCCCATTAAACAAATCAAGTAAATGGTGCAAATACTGACACAAGCAAGCACTTCTATTATATCAGCAGTATGAGGCATATATTCCTCCATTCCGAAGTGGATAATTTCGGTTATCCAAGAACAGGCAGCCGACGCATCCGCGTCAGTGAAACAGATTTCTCCAAGGAAAGGTAAAGAAGAAGTCCCTTCCCAGTCAGCATGTCCGTAATGCCAAATTTTGCGGTCTGCGCGAGTTTCTGCTGAAACAGCGGTTTCTGACCGAAACCTAACATCCACAACACAGTTGTCTGAGTTACCCAGGGGAGACAGGACAGCAGAGCTGTAAGGGACAGGATGCGTGATCTGAAAGAGATCCAGCAGGATACTAGCATGTGACGAGACGCGGGGCAAAAAAAGTAGGGCCCGTCACCAGCTGGGTCAGACCTTGAGTAAGAGTGAACGCTTTAACTGCACGACCTGCTGCATCGGTCTTGTTTGAGCACAACCAAAGCAAATTATGGTCATTGAAATCAGCGAGGAAGATTGATGTTCAGGAAAGTCCATCTTGACGGCGAGGTATTCAAGAAGGTCATCCCAGTTATGGTCCGAGGGGAGCGATAAAGGCAGCAAATAAATTTGGGGGATGTTTTGGAGTTGAGGCGAATCCACAGAATGTCCTTCCGGTCTGATTCCAGAGAAACATCTCTGCAGCAGGAAATATTACTGCGGACAAAGGCCACAACTCTCCCGTTCTTTCTCAGATTGGAGTGCACCTCGTAATTTGGTAAGCTAAGATGGTCAATCGGTTCGGACTCTGAGATTTTTGTCTCGGCCAAGAAAAGCATGGCGGGACGATTGGATTGCAAGTAGTGATGAACAGCATCAGTGTTGCTGTTAATCCCGCAGATGTTCGTGAAACAAATTTTATCTTCGATGCTGTTCCCTCGAGTCCACCCTCCACCCGGACATTCTGAGAGTGGAGTGAGCTTACATCCGGAATTCTTAGTACTCGTGGGATCCATCATCATTAATCTCTTTGTTTTGGAAGATAACCGACTGAATATCTTAGGTGTGGAAACATGCAGACATTTATAAGACACCCTGGGAAAAGCTATAGGGTGGTACCGCCCCGGTCGACTGGTCCTAGTCTACGACCTTCTTTTTGCGTGTTAATGATATTAAATAGACCTAAAGTGGTCCGTTGGCGGACTTGTACCGCCACCCGGCAATCGATACTGAGGTATTCCTTAACGCGTGTACAATCATTTGTACGGGAAGAAGTTGTATGCTGGATACAATAACTTCCGGAACAAGCATTTGCCACGGCAACGCTCAGTAGGGTTTTGGAGTTTTTCAAATTCAATATAGATTTTACAGTTATTTTTTAGACTATCGTTGTCGAACTTAGATTTACGGCATAGTTGTTCTCTCAGTTTTCGAACCGGTGTTGATCGCATGTTGGAAATCCTTAAAAAAAACTATATCTGTTAGATCGTAAATATTTTGATAATGTGTGTTTGTATTGAACAAGTACAGGAAAACAGGGCTGTACATATTCACGTATAGTGCAGCAGCTCTGTGATTTAAACGAATTCAATATAGCAACATAAATAGACACATACGCGAGAAGAAATGCGGAATGTGTGGTATTGATTTTGAGCATCGATGGACGCAGTTTCTAGACAGGCCACAGGCACACCGCTAAACAAATATCATAACTGTCTATCTCCAATTTAGGCATTCATCTAACAAAGTGCTTCGCTGCAACACCAACCCTGAACAAAATCAGTCAAGCTTTACACACTTTTCAAATTACTATTGAGCAACAAACAGAACATAAATCAATTTTTAAGTGCAATCTGTATAGGCAATATATTACCCAGACTTAGATTTGTCAAAAATCACAATACTCGTATATACGTATAAATCGTAAGAGTTGTGCTGTAAACAAGTGATATCAAAGAGGGACAGCATTTGGAATACCAAAGGATATTAAAAAATCATAATGCTCAGTTCCTATAGCTATAACTTATAGTTAGTATGCCTCCGTCGCCATGATGTGCCAGAAAGTAACACAATGGTGCTGCCCCCCGCGCCCTCCTTTAAATCCGCCAGTGGTAAGTTCGTACCATTATGGAAGCCGGATTTGTAAAAGGGTTAAGTGAAAATCTGCCCAAAATTGACAATTATGCAGTGGTGGAATTTATTCATTCAAATCCATCATATACAAGCGCGGAAGTAAAATGTGCTAAACTTTGGAAGAAAGGATTTATGCCTATTGTTATACTATCACAGCTACCTGTAAAATGTGAGATACCCTAATGAGGTTTTAAACAAATTGGTGTTGATGCCTAATTTGAGTACAGATTTGAGAATATTACACAATATTTTCCAGGGCAGGCAGAGATTCGTATCGTGAAGATGCTATTGGTTATGTTCGGTTGAAACGTGAAGGTACAAAATGCATTGTAAAATGCACAGTTAAACCTGAACATAAAGTGAAAGCTACGCCTTACCACTGCAGATTGGTCTGTGACGAAAGTGAGGAAAAAATTGGAACTGTTCTGGGTCATTTATTGTGCTTGCTAAGCTTGGTGGATGTAAACATACAATAAAGTTTTTGATCCGGCTTTTGAAAAGAAGCGAGGAACTTGCAAGTACTTCGGTAGAATGTTACTGGATGAATCCGGCGCTATCTAAAGTTGGCAGTAGTATTCAGTTTATTAAAGTTCTCCAAATTTAGACGTAGTAGAGGATCCTAACCTAAAAGGCATTCAAAGTCGAAATTTGAAGTAACCGAATTTGATGGTGTTACTTTTCTAAAATCCCCTTAAATATATATGAACGTAGTAACATTGCACATGATGCAGTACAGAGTCAACCTACTTGACGTCTTTTTAGGGGGGTAAGTGACACTATATATATATATATATATATATATATATTAGCTCACAGGTATTCTCGCCGAGTTAAGGTAAGTGATCTGTACCCAAATCCCAAATCCCCAAATCCGCGTGTACAGTGAAATGAGCTTTGAAATATTTTTAGGGCGAGACCCGACTTCTAACACGCTATTTTTAATACAGAAAATTCCCTTGAAATGCAAAAGCCGACATGTCCACGCATCGTTTCAATTCAAATACCGACATGTCCATGTCGACCAATGAAATTCGTGTTTGGTCAATCACGTGTTGCAATCGAGGTTTGTCGCCCTGACTTGCATGCACATGTTTATTTTGCGTTGAGTCTCGAATGATTAAGGTTGTGCGATCTAGTTTGATGGTATTTTAGCCTAAAATATGAGTGAATTGCATTGCGAAAAATATAATATACTACCATCGGAAGGTAATAGATCTCGAAAGAAAGTTAAAACGCCGTCTAAGCGGGAAAATGCAAAACGCAACAGGTAAGCTAATAAAGGGTGTTCAGATAGGGACGCTCGATGTTTGAACGGCGCGCGCGCCCAAACCGGTGGGGATACAGCTGTCAAATTTTGTGAGGTTATTAAGTTAGTCTTGACATTTAATCATGGAGCAGTACACGATTCAACAACGCGTGGAAATTGTGAAAATTTATCATCAAAACAGATGTTCGGTTCGTGAAACGTTCCGCGCATTGCGTCCAATTTATGGTGCGCATGGCCGTCCTGCTGAGTCCACTATTCGACGTCTGCTCAATAAATTTGAGAGAACTGGCTCAGTGGCAGACCAAACAACACCCGTACGGCACGAACAGTAAGAACAATCGAGAATATTGCTGCTGTGCGAGAGAGCGTGCGTCAAGACCCGAATCAGTCATTGCGGCGACGTGCACAAGAACTTGCCCTTCCAAAGACCTCAACATGGACAATTATGCGTCGAGACTTGAAATTGCACGCATACAAAATTCAATTGACGCAAGAATTGAAACCGCAAGACCATGGACAGCGCCGTACATTTGCCGCATGGGCTCTAGAGCAGTTGCAAGTCGACCCTGCATTTGCACGAAAAATCATCTTCAGCGACGAGGCGCATCTCTGGATGAATGGGTATGTCAATAAACAGAATTGCCGTATATGGGCTGACCAAAATCCTGAAGTGACTTGCTCAATTGCTATGCATCCTGCTAAAGTGACTGTATGGTGCGGTTTCTGGGCTGGCGGCGTAATCGGTCCATATTTTTTTGAGGACGCTATGGGCAACGCGCTTACGGTCGATGGAGATCGGTATCGCGCCATGATTAATGATTTCCTGTGGCCTCAACTGGACGATATGGATCTAACAGACATCTGGTTCCAGCAGGACGGCGCTACGTGCCACACCGCACGCGCAACGCTGGATTTACTGCATGAAAAGTTCAACGGTTTCATTATTTCGCGCGGCGGCGATGTGCACTGGCCACCAAGATCGTGCGATATAACGCCTTTAGACTTTTTCCTGTGGGGCTACGTGAAGTCTCAAGTGTATGCGGATAAGCCACAAACAATTGCAGCATTAAGGGCCAACATCATTCGCGTCCTCGGACAGGTAGACGCTGAAATGTGCGGAAAAGTGCTCGAAAATTGGACCATGCGAATGCACGCTGTACAGCGCAGTCGCGGTGGCCATTTAAACGATATAATCTTCCATACATAATGTCGTCGAATGCTATTTACGATCAATATAGACTTTTAGTGCTGACTTAATTTTTTTTCCTTTTTTTTCCATTTTAACTTTCGAGCGTCCTTATCTGAACACCCTTTAGATACTTGTTACACGGTAGCAATAGTAATTTATTTGTATGTATTTTTTTAGATATTCTGCAAAATTATTGCCAAAATTTCCAAAATGTGGGCATGTAGGTAAGCCGTACCAGCCCTTTCAATGTATATCACTGCTGACCATGAGAGATATAAAAATTTTTTATGACTCATTTTACAAAACATCAGAGAAAATCACCCAGGACAATTTTATATTGAAGCACTGCAGCGTTACTGATCCCAAAAGATCAAGAAAACGAGAACAAGAAAAAAATAAGCCGAAATCTATGTCAGTGAAATACTATGTGAAAAGAAGACATGGGATAATGGTTAATGTCTGCAGACAGAGTTTCATGAACATTCTGGGAGTGAAGAAAGACAGGATTTTGAATGTAGTAAAACGGTACAAGGAAAGCAATGAAATGCCCAAAGAACGACGTGGAGGTGATCGGACAAAAGGTAAAAATAACACAAAGCGAGCGGCTATAAAATCACTGAAGTGCATAGAGTCTCATTATTGCCGATCTAAGACATTCAGTAGAGTTTATTTGCCTGCAGAACTAAATATCAGGAAACTTTGGAGAATGTTTAACAATACCGTGGACAAAGATCTTCAGGTTAAGGAGTCATTTTTCAGATACTTTTTCACCAGAAAATACAATGTTGGCTTTGGTACTCCTACAACTGACATGTGTTCAACATGCCTGCAGTTTCAAGACCAAATAAAAAAGTCATTAGATATCAACACAAAGAATCGATTAATGGCTCAACAGCGAGCTCACAAAATTCGAGCAAAGTGCTTCTATGAGCTTTTGCAAGAAGTCCATGCTGACAATGAGGTTGTTACATTCAGCTTTGATTGTCAAAAAAACCTGGCTCTGCCAAAAATCGCAGATCAAGCAGCCTACTTCAGTATGCAGCTAAACTTTTATCACTTTGCAATTGTACAGGGGACTTCTAAAGGAAAAATAAGTCCAACTTCAGTCAATTCCTATGTATGGACTGAACTAGATCATCAAAGGGGATCCAATGAAATAGCATCAGCATTATATCATACTCTCAGCACATTTAAATTTAGCGAATCTACTAAAGTCGTTCGCCTTTTTTGTGATGGTTGCGGTGCGCAAAATAAGAACTCCATCGTCATTGGGATGTTATCCCATTGGTTATTAAAGTGCAATACCCCCAACATAGACAAAATTGAAATATTTTTTCCGGTTGTGGGGTATTCCTATATTCCACCAGATAGGCTATTTGGACAAATTGAGAAGGTTATTAAAAAGTCACCTGAAATTACAAGTCCAGAACAATACATGAAAGTAATAGAGAAGTGGGGAAGCATCTACAAGTTGGGAGTTGATGTTCCTGTACAGGACTGGAAGTCAAAAGTTCAGATAGTTATGAAACCAACATCACAGTGGCATTTCAAGTTGTAAGTGTCCAAACGCATCATAATTTCAAAAACTCAAACCGGTTATGCAGTAAGAGGTGAAAGTTTCTATAAGAATGACATGGGCACCAACCAGTCGCTGCTGAGGAGAGGAAGAAAGTTGGACATCAAACCAAGCACTGTAGACATTGGACTGCCATTGAAATCGGATAAGAAGAAGAGTATCAGTAATTTGATTGCAAAACATTACGGAAGTAATTGGCGAAATGATGAAGCCTTATCATTTTTCAAAAGTGCCTTCGATGAACTTCCTCTCCCATCCACTTCAACCTCACGAGATGGTAATGAGGCCAATACAGAGTTGTTTTGTTTAGAAGAAACTTTAGATTTTGATATTTAAAAAACACAAATTTTATGTTGTTTGGAATGTGCATTTTCTTAATACTACTTTGTAATAAAATAATCCAAAAGTTTGTTCGTGTTTTGCCGATTCGCCTTGTTTTAGCCAAAGTTAATAACCAAAACCCGACAAGTCCAAACTTTAATCTTAATTTAAGTAATTATTAATTATAACATATGTTTGTGAACCAATTTTTCGTTACACACTTTTTTTGATAAAATTTTGTTTCAATTTGCTGGTTTCTGTTAAGACAAATAGACGTTATAAACGTTGTTTGCGATTTCCGTTAAATGGACTTGTCGGGTTTTGCATTTAGACGACTGTATGTAGGCAACTAATTACATGTGTGACCACGGCCGTCGTAACTGGATAGCGAAGTGTGACGTCACGCGTCGCGTTCAGGTTGAATAAAAATATTCTCGCGGATCGCAACTTTGATATGCTGTAACTTCATTGTTTTTAGAGATAAATTAATAATTTTTTCACCATCTTGTTTTATTTTTCCTAAAACTTCATTTGAGCTTATAACAAAAAAAAATGGTAAACTTGTCCATTGCAGTTATGAAAGCTCTTGTAGCGCAAGGTAGATCGAACAAGACACAGAATAATTCATCTCTTTAGTTTATGCATCGACTAAAAACAAACAACAAGGCTTCTTTTCAGTGGGTCCTATGCCCGATCGTAACTATTGGTCTTCACTTTAACATCGAAGCGAGTATGGTATACTGCACTGCTGTCCAACATACGGCCCGCCCGGCCGCATGCGGCCCGCGAACTCCTTTCTTGCGGCCCGCTTCACGGGTCATGTATACATCACATGTATAAATTACTCTCAAATACCGAATATGCACAATTCTTACATTAACGATAAAATACAATAACATGTGACGCCACTGGCGACCGATAGCAGGCCGCAGCGAATTTACTGGAAATTGGACCGATCTCTTGATCATCCCCGAATATTCGAGAAGCCACGGGCGCGTATATAAGAAGGTTGAATCAAGCGGGACAGGCAGTTTTGTTCTAGTGCTATACTACAACTATTTAAAACTGTAATGACTCATACGCGTGATCAACACGTGATCAGATCTCGATCCCGGCTTCCTTCCAGTACAGCCGTATAGCGTACGACATATGTAGTTTCTGTGGCTTTGCGGTGGTCAACAGCACAGACAGAGATGGAAATAATGGCTGATTATTCTCCGCCGGTAGAACCAATGAAATCAAAGACGCGCCTCGACCGGCAGACTCATAGGCGACGGCAACGCATTGGAACGTGTTTCGTTGAGCGATCGCATATTGTGTGTTTTTATAAGAATTGTTGTGTGATTGTTATTGTTGTGGTTTCTGTGGTTACTGTTTTGGTTATACTCAACCATGGAGAGTACAAATGGCACGAGTGGAAGTACTGAAAGCCAGGGAACAAGTAGACGGCTTCGTAAAGCACTGAAGAGGGACGCGAAAGAAATCGTGCTCAACGTTTTCAATTATCTGAACAGAACTATGTCGCAGGGAGATGCACTCGCGCGTTGTGAAAGTATGACAGGCGTTCCAGAGTGGACCATTCGCAGGGTGGTGCATGAAAAGAAGAAAACTGGAGCTACTACTGATCCAAAGTTTAATTTGAAGGGACGAAAGGCCGTTAAATTGGATGACGATAGCAAAATGGCGTTAAGGCGAACTGTACATTCATTCTTCTTTAGGAGTGAGATACCAACCCTCAAGGCTGTACATGCAGCGATCAAGGAAAATGAAATTATACCCCAAATGAGCGTCGAGGTAATGAGGAAATCCCTGCACGAAATTAATTTTCGTTACGAAACGCGTAATCGGAAGTCAGTATTGATAGAGAGACCTGAAATAGTCGCCTGGCGTCGAAAATACCTACGCGAAATGATTGAATATAGGCGACAAAGCAGAAAAATCTATTATTTGGACCAGACATGGGTAAATGCAGGTCACACAGTTAAAAAAACCTGGATAGACAAAAACGTAGTGAGTAACCGACAAGCAAGCATTGAAGGTTTGTCAACAGGTCTTCGTGGACCGTCAGGGAAAGGTCAAAGATTGATCGTAACTCATATTGGTAGCGATAGTGGCTTTTTAGAAGAGTGTGACTTGATATTCGTCTCTAAGAAAGGAGGTGATTACCATGACGAAATGAATGCCAGCTGCTTCGAGAGCTGGTTTCAAGGGGTGCTTCAGCGAGTTGAGCCCACCTCTGTGATCGTCATGGATAATGCTTCCTACCATAGTCGTCGAGCCGAACGTGTACCGACTATGGGATCTCGAAAAAGTGACATGCAGCAATGGTTGCGCGAAAAAGGAATCCCGTTTGACGATTCATGTGTGAAAGCGGAATTGTATGAAAAAATTAAACAGCACAAACCTGCAAACATTAGTTACGTGACTGATGAGATGGCCCGTCAAAGTGGTGTCACTGTGCTGCGGTTACCGCCCTACCACTGTGAACTGAACCCAATAGAGCTCATCTGGGCTCAAGTGAAGGGTTATATTGCGCACCATAACACAACCTTCAAATTACCAGACGTTAAGGTTTTACTTGAGACTTCCATACAGCTAGTAACGTCCGAAGCTTGGCAGAACGCTATCCGTCATGTTGTGAAGGAAGAAACAAAAATGTGGCAGCTTGACCACCACATGGACACCATCGTAGAGCCAGTTATAGTCAATTTCAACGAGGAAAGCGATAGCGACAGTTTATTACTGTCAGATGTAAGTGGAAGCGACGATGAATAAAGGTAATTCCCAAATTTTTGACTTACAATATGTTTCAAACCACTCTTTATTAAGCATGTGACAAATCTAGTTCACCCATGTTAAACATTCATACCCCGCCTATGAACAGCCGACTACTGGTAGTTAAGTGATGTTCACGTGAACATCGATGAGTCATTACAGTTTTAGATAGTTATAGTATAGTGCGTTTCAGTACACAGCAACTCTAAAGTGAAATACTCTGTGAAATATGTCTTCACAGAAACGAAAAATAACGAAAGAACATCAAGTTTATAATGACCGTTGGGAATCAGAATATTTAATCTCAAACAATAATAAACTTCAGTGCATTGTTTGTATGCAAGTACTATCGGTTCCTAAAGAATATAATATGAAACGACATTACACTACGTTACACGAGAAAACGTTTCGCCAGTATTCAGGGGACTCGAGGCAGGCTATCATAACGGATTACAAGAAAAAACTAAAACAACAAACAAGTTTTTTCAAAAAATCGGACTCTGATAACAAGTGCAGTATTGCCCTCTCTTACAAAATAGCGCTGGAAATTGCCAAAACAAAAAACCTTTTAGTGATGGAGTGCTTATCAAAAAGTGTGCAATAGAAATGGCGAAACAATTCAATAAATTAAAAGTTGCCGAAAAATTTGAAACAGTCTCAGTATCGCATCAAACAATTGCAAGACGGGTGGACCATATCAATGAACGTGTATCCAAAAAATTGCGTGACGTGGTTGAAAAATGTAAATATTTTTCGCTATGCCTGGATGAAAGCACTGATCTGTCTGACATTAGCCAGCTTGTCATTTTTATCCGAACTATTCAAGACGACTTCAGTGTAGCAGCGGAGATGCTTGACCTTATTCCTCTCCATGGTACAACCAAGGGTACAGATATTTTTGAAGCTGTGAATAAGTTGGTGTCAGACTACGGAGTATTTGATAAATGTTCCTGTATTGTCACTGATGGCGCCAGAGCTATGACAGGGACTGAAATTGGATTTGCACTACTATTGAAACAAAACAGCATCAACTGTCCTATGATACATTGTATTGTTCACCAAGAAAGCTTATGTGGAAAATCTTTACGTCAAATAAATGTCTTCAAAGTGGTTGTTAAAATAACTAATATTGTTAGAGGAGGCAATCGTGCTTTGACTCACAGAAAGTTTCGTGATTTTTTGGCCGAAGTGAGGACTTGTTACTTCACACCGATGTTCGTTGGTTAAGCGCCGGAAAGTGTTTGCAACGATTTTTCGCTCTACGCAAGGAAATTCCTATTTCCCTTAAAAATGAAGTGAAGTCTGACACTACGGAACTGGAAAATCAAATGACAGATGCACAAATTTTAGCAGACCTTGCATTTTTAACAGACATGACATCTCACCTTAACGAATTGAATTTGAAGCTACAAGGAAAACAGCAGAATATTGCCAACTTATTTGGACACATAAGTGGGTTTAAGAATAAAATTCAGCTTTTCAAGTCTTCATTACAAAAAAAAGATTTTTCATTTTTTCCAAGTTGTAAAGAACATTTCGAAGAAATGAAGGATTTTGAGGAAGTTTCATATTTACCTCATATAAAATACATTGACGCAATTGCAGAAGAATTCAAAAACCGATTTAGTGACTTTAAAAAAATCGAAAGCGACATTTCAGTTTTTACTCAGCCACTAACAATTTCTGTTGAGAACGTAAGCAGAGCAGACCTTCAACTGGAATTGTGTGATTTGCAATCAGATCCTCTTTACCAAGGAAGAACTGAAACTGGCTTGGACTTTTTTAAGTTACTGCCAGGAGAACGATACCCCAACTTGCGAAACTTAGGACTTACAATGGGATCAATGATGGGAAGCACGTATCTTTGCGAAAGCAGCTTTTCCAACATGAAATTTATCAAGTCAAAGTATAGATGTTCCCTCTCTGATAAGTCACTTACTCAGTTACTTCGTTTATCAACAACAAATATTAATGTTGATATTGATGCATTAGTATTAGAAAACCAACATCCTCAAATGTCCCACTGATTTTTTGTAATTTCATATTTTTTGAATAAATAAAAATAATTGAAAAACTATTTTTGTATACCATATATATAGTATATACCTATTAAAACTCAGTAATAATGTTGTATAGAAAGATTTTATGATGCGGCCCTCCAAACTGCATTTTTTTTGAAGTGACCGTTGGGCCACATTAAGTTGGACAGCCCTGGTATACTGAATTCTAACTGAAGCAACGAAATATTCGTTTTCATTGTTTCACGTGATTAGCACAGTCACCGACGCGATACGGTTACTCTGCTGATCAACTTATTGGTATAGGTCATACGTTTTTGTCGCTACCGGTGTTTTTCGCTGCTACAATTCGCTTCATAGCTGCTTTACAGAAATAGATTATCAGACTGTAATAAAACGTAAAAATATTCATACTTAACGTTGGTACAATTCAGACAGAATCACCAGAGGATTTGCCTAGTAAGCACATCTCGATATACATTATATCATCTTGTTGATGTATTCGGACTCATGCATTGTACAAATTACTCAACTCTCACTCGTAGTGAGTAGATCGTTTTACTAAATTACTCGCTTATTTCCAACAAGCAAGTTCTGAATATGAGAAACTATCGAATAGTCATCCATACCAATTAATGATATGATCTTGCCTTGCTAAGAGTAGCTCTGGTTTGGTCTAATATAAATGATTCTTCGGGGCCTATTGGAAATTCCTTATTGGAAACAACTGACGCTGTAAGCAGCGGTGCTTTGAGCCTCGATAGCCGATCGCTTGTCTGGCGGTGTCTGAAAATTGCCTGAGTGGGGCTTCTGGTTTACTTATTCTGTGGTTTGTTTGTAATCGGGGATATTTCCTTTGCCCAGCTCTCCCCTACTCGTTTGTAGTCGACATAGGTGGCGGGACACGAGGCGGCGGTGACGCGGCATTGCCACCTGCATCTGCAAAATGCGGCAAATGCGGGCGACGCCACCCGACGACTCGGCAATATTCGCAGTAGGAATTTGTATCCTTCAGTGTGAGTACCTACGTGTAAATGGCTGGTACAATATCCAGAAAAGATCGCGAGGTCTTGATAAGTGAAATCCAGTCAAGACCTGCAATATGGAATGATGCCGATCCAAATTATAAAAGCAGTGTTTATGTAGACAAGAAGTGGCGTGAGATAGCACAAATTATGAGAAGACAAGGTAAATGATTGAGATAATCTCAGTATTTATGAATCAATCCGGTCTTTCTACAAACTTTTATTTAACTTCACCTGTTCTTTTTTTGTTAGTATGTAGGTGTGGGACAAATCTTATAACTTAATTTTGAAGATAACCTTAACTAATCTAGCCGAAATTTGGTACACACGTTTGGTTTGCGAGGCACCACAAAACGAATTGCTGCAGCCATTTTTAATCCAATATGGCGGATGCTACAAAATGGCGATTGATAGTTTCCACAGTAACCCCTATGATATGGGTATCAAATGAAAGGGCTTGATGAGAAAAATGCAATAAGCACAGTGAGTTCAGTCTAAATCCAATATGGTGACCGCCTAAGATGGCGTTAACAATTATCATAATGACTCTCATGATATACGTACCAAATTGAAGGGCCTTATGAGAGAAACGTAACAAGAATTGCGATGTCATTATAAATCCAATATGGCGGCCACCGTAAAGTGGCAAGATTTAAATAATACAAAAAAATTCATTGAATGTGGCGTTGACCTATATACCTAATCTAGTCTAGCCAGATAATCGGCTGTCTCGTTATCCGGCACTCCCTCAGGGTTGCTTGACTTCCTGAGCACATAAATATGCCCCACTCGGTGCACTGTTGCAGCACCTCTAAGTGTGGCACCATTAAGTCGGTAAACACCTCTGCCTGGAAGACTTGTGTAGGTTTCAAGCGCGAAGCTTCCTCAACGCTTTTGCCTTCCAGGTATACATATTCCCGCCCTACTGTTTCATTAGAAAAGAATCCGTCTATGAAAAATTCGAAACTATGAGGCAAAATTATTATCTATTTGTTTCTTCCTTCATAGCTATGATGAGCGGGTATTCTAAATATGATCTCATGATGTTATTGGCCCTCTGCACTTTTACCGAAAATACTGAAAGATTGTTTGCGGTAACATCTCCTGGAAGGAGCCGTCTCTCGCTTTATAAAGGGTGTCCCAAAATTAACGAAAGTTTAGAATCAAATAGAAAACACAGCTTTAAGTCTTTAGACTGTTATTTTTCATGGAACCATAAAGTACTTATTATGGAATATCACAAATGGCAAATGGTGTCCACGACTTTGCTGGCACATACGCACTTTTTGTCGGAATTTTTCATGACCTTTCTGCATAATGGTGGCTGAATTTCGTTGACGAATCATTTAATTTCCCCTTGTAATGCACGGGTGGTTGTGGGGTTGTTGACATATATAATGTTAAGACCTGTCTATTCTTGTTTATTATATGCGAGCTGTATGTTTAGAGAGCATATTCCGCTTATTAGTAGACTAATAGCAACCGAGTCAGTTACGTTTTCTGTGTTGAAGAGTACTGAGATGTTCTGAGTACTGTTAATTTTTGTTAAAGCGGTGTGTTGTTTTTACTTTATTGTGATCGAGACTATGGACAATGACTAGAAATTGTGTAAATAGTGCGAACAGTTTTTGTTGTGTGCGGAGAGCTAACTTGTAAATCCCAAAACCGTACTTTTACCCCCCTTGGGTTGAAATCATACGAACTTTATTTTGGAATTAATGTTGGCGTCGAAGATAAACTATGGGCCCCCATATATGTTGTAAGACTTGTGTAACGTTGTTGACAGGTTGGTTAAGAGGCGACAATCGTAAAATGCTCGGTACCAATGGTTTTGAGAGAACCGAGAAACCATACTACTGATTGCTATTTTTACCTCACAAATATTAAAGGCATTGGACCAAAATCGAAACATACTGTTAAGTATCTTAATTTACCATCAGCTCTGCGTCCCTTTAAGCATAGTGATGAACTTTCTGTCCCAGTTCCACCAGAATCTTGGTCTTTGGATGAAAAAGTCGAATCCACCGATTCTGAAAGTGATGGTACAGAAAGCGTAAAAATTTCCGATCCTTCGTTTGACTTGCCAGGATGTTCAACAGCGCCGCATTTGATCACACAGGGCGAACTTAATGACTTAGTTCGAGAATTAAATCTGTCAAAATCCCAGTCAGAACCTTTAGCGTCAAGATTAGAAGGATGGAATCTTCTCCACGGTGATGTTAACACAAGTAGTGTTACTTTTTACCGAAAACGGCAACAAAACCTCACACACTGTTTCCGTCAAGGAAGGGAGTTGATATATTGCTCCAATGTCAACAATTTGCTTGATGCGCTAGGACAGAAACATGATCCAAATGATTGGCGCCTGCTATTGATTCCTCTAAGCTTAGTTTAAAAACGGTATTGGTACACAACGGTAATGAATATCCATGTGTACCTATAGCGCACGCAGTTCGTATGAAGGAGTCATATGAAAATATGCGAGTTCTGTTAGAGGATATCCGTTATAATGAATATGGATGGGCCATATGTGCAGATTTAAAGGTAATATCCCTTCTTCTTGGAATGCAACTGGGATATACCAAATATTGTTGTTTTCTTTCTGAATGGGACAGTCGTGTGCGAGATCGTCATTACGAACAGGAGAGGCCACTACGTCAGGTATCAAGTCCGGGCCTCAAAAATGTTGCTCATGTACCACTAGTTGATCAGAAACACGTGTTGCTTTCACCTTTGCATATTAAGTTGGAACTGATGAAAAATTTTGTGAAAGCTATGGATCGAAATGGAAGAGGGTTCCTGTATTTAAAACAAACATTTTCGAGACCTAGTGAGGCAAAAATTAAAGAGGGCATATTTGTGTGTCCACAAATACGGAAAATCACGAAGGATGTTGAATTTGACAATGCTCTAAATGAAACTGAATTACGAGCTTGGAATGCTTTCAAATCAGTTACTCCAAATTTTTTAGGCAATGTGAAGGCGGACAATTATAAAGATATTGTCAGTGAACTAATTAATACTTATAAAGGAATGGGATGTAACATGTCTCTAAAAATTCACTTTTTGGATTCTCATCTCGATTTTTTTCCGGAAAATTTAGGTGCGGTAAGTGATGAACATGGTGAACGGTTCCATCAAGACATTTCTGCTATGGAAAAACGGTATCAAGGCAAATGGAGTGCTTGCTGATTATTGCTGGACATTTTTAAGAGATACTCCAGGAGCAACATATCGCCGTAAAACATCGAAAACAACATTATGAGATTAATGTTTATTTGAGTGTTTATTAGTACCCTTACACACATATCCTTATATTTAACGAGTATAAGCAGCAAATAAAATGCCTTATTGCCAGAAAACCGTGGGTGATAGAAAAAATCGAATGCTATTTCCGGTTTTTTGTGTACGTTTTACATAATAACCACCTTGTTTTGTCCATGTCACAAAACATTATTTTAATTTTGTTCACCAGGGTTATTTATGGGACAACCTTTACATGCTCTTATAGGCGGCAGTTTCAGTAACGTAAAGGGCTGCTGAAGGACTTTTTCTCACCATTTATTCTTATTGGAAATTTATTGATAATTTGGATGGTTGAGCTGTTGTTTCTCGGGCTTTCATTGTCTATGAGGGTTTTTTGATTCACGACGTTTCGATTGATGTGATATTTAACCGTCATAAGGTGAACTGGCGAACATGCCCCTTGTTTGACTATTTGTACCGTTTGCTGTCGTGACCGGTGGTTGGTTGTGTTGTGTCCCTCGTTTTGGTTGATTGAGTTGCAATTGTTTGATGTTGCTTACAATCGGTTGTCAGACTGGTTCAATTTCCACAATTGCATTACCGTAAACATTTTCATTCGTCATTATGACGACCGCTTCCTTGAATGTTCTCCGGTGACAGTATGTTGTTTTGTCTAAGAGGTATAATCGGGTGCTTTGTCCAAGTGTGATCTGCCATCCCAGATGTATTTGTTTCTCCCCGTTCCGTGTTGGATATATGCTTTTTTGTTTTTTCGTAGAGTGGTCATTATGTTTGTATTGTCTACATCTGTCCGCATTGACATGACACCTGATAAACACATTTCTTGGTATCCATGATGTGGGATTCCGCTTATCTGCTGGCAGTATTGTTATAGAGATGTCTTGTTTCAGTGTCTTGAGAGCACGTTGTTCCTGTTTGATTTCATTTTTTTTATTGAATTTCTCCCCTACAAAACCGATCTCACTTTCCATCTGGATTCTTCTGTCTGTGTCGTTCGTTTTTGTAGATGCTGTTTCCACTGCACATATTATGTCTAATTTGGGTGTTTCCACTGGGGTAATCAAGACCTTTTGCAAGGAGTATTGACTGTGTCGTTAAGTTTTTTCGATGAAAGATTGACTATGGCCGTTGGTTTACTTGTTGCTGATGCTTCCTCTGTGTCCACTGCTTCCTTACCAGAGCGTTCCGCTTATTTTCGTGTAATAGTTGGTGCTTCTTCATGGCTGCGATCATCCAATAATTGACTTTTTTGCACTTCATTGTTATATTGACAATTTTAAAATTTCAAATGTATTTTTTCACATTATTTGTAGACCGAGGAAGGAGTAAAATAAACGCCGATACTTTGGCAAAATTGCCAATAAAATCATTAAAAACAATTTTTAACACCTGTTGGTTTATCTCAAAGCACATAACAGTCACAGGGATAAGAAGTTCTTACATTTATATTATTTTGTCACTTTACATTTGATTGCTCGACGCTGCCGCAGAAGGCTTAGTAATATTTTTTGTTGTTTTCAGTTGCTGAGATAAAAAGCAAGTGGAAAAATTTACGATCCAAAATGCGTAAGGAAGTCCTAAAAATGCCTAAGACGAGTTCTGGAGACCCTGTTAAAGGTTGGAAGTCATCCTGGGAGTATTTCGACATGATGTATTTCTTAAAAAATGTTATATTAGCTGCCCATGCGGCAAGCAGCCTCACAACGTGTCAGAATTCTGAAGATGAAAGCGATGGTGATACAACCATGCATATAGAAGAAAAACCATGTGAACTTCACTCGTCTCTATTTGATGCACCCGTCCTTTCTCCAGACTCTGAACATTCTCATCATTCTCCAGTGCCTTCAAATCGACAGAATAGCCCATCAAAACGCAAATGTAGCAAACGCCAGTACGACCAAGTTGATATGGAGAGGTTGGAACTGGAAAATAAAAAGATACAGATTCTACAACAGATTTCAGAAGCTGATAAACAATTTATGCAAAACGCTACTAGTACCGACTATCACTTTTTAATGAGTTTGCTACCATTCATGGAACATTTGACATTGTCAGAAAAGCTTGATCTAAGAGAGAAGTTACAGAAACATGTCAGTGATGCCTATAAGAAACACGAACAAATGCAAAGTACTTCTACGTCCTACAATCATGAATTTTCCATCGGAACTCAATAATACAGATAGACTATTTAGATGCAAAAAGCAACCGATACTATCTGTATCGGTAGGATATTATTCTATAATATTCAATATTCGTTTCCAAACGTATGTTCATCTTTTCCTAATAAAGCTATTTTCATATGTTTATGTTTGGTTTTAAAACGAATAAGTTACCTACCCTGTGGTCACATGGCCTCTGGAGTAACTTGCTTCCAGATAATTTTCGGGATGGTTCCTGAGATCAGTGTATAGATGGCAGAATTCGCCATACTTCAGATGGATTGGGTGAGTGAATACTGACAACTTTCTTCTTTTATAAAAGTCTTCATCGTCTTAGTGATATAAAACTAAATTCGCGATGGATATTTTTCCAATTTGTGCTCTCTCATAGCCATCCAACTGCCTCGGAGTAGGTACCATCGTGGCCTAAGGCACTGTTCTCACCAAAGGCAACCCGACAGCAACTCAACCTCAACCCAGTTTCAACTTCAGTTGCTTTGCATTTTGAGGTTGTGGAAAAAGTCACTGAGTGCAAAGTTCTTATCACGGCTTTTGTCGGTAACATCTTAATATCAAACGAAATATGTAAATAGCTGCTACTCGCTCTCGCACACACACAGACATGAATTGGGTATTGCTGTTTCCACTCAGAAGATACTTTTAATATAGACTACTAATTGTAGTTGTATCATCAGGTACTACGTTTTATATCGAAGGTCAAATACAAATCTCATGCCCATGACAAGCTTTGAGGAAAAATCACTAATGGAGGCACCTCTACCACTGTTGCCGTTGGCTCTACAATATCACCCTGTATAGTCTATCAAAAAAACTGAAACACTGAGTAGATTGGAAGAAAATTTGGGATCACAGAATTCAGCTGAGAAAAAATTCAGTAGTTACGGAGGTCAAAGTTGTATGTTTTTTTCGGTAGATTGTACAATATACTAACAATCTCGAAATAAAACCCTATAGTAAGCTGTGTCAAATTGTTAATTTAAAAGTGGCTATCCGAATCTGTAATAAAGTGTGGGTCTTTCCATTTATAAAGTGTATATTTGGGTCACCACGTAGTTATGTATCACCCTCTAGAAATGAAATAATTTCCAAATTACGGGCTTACTGTTTGCTACAATTTTTGTAATAATCTTTTTTAGATACCGTGCGAAATAACGGTCAAGCCCACATTAAAAACTGACCCTTTATATAGAATGTTGAGACTCTGGGGTCAAATGTGGTTCTGTGGTTCTGTATCTATATGACTACCCTACAGTATAGTGTGGACGCAACGTTTCATTATATTTTATAAATAAAACCTGGACAAGTTTTTGGTCTTCAACGAAAGAAGCATGTATCGACAAGTTCATGCGACCCATAATAATTATATCTATTACCTGGATCCTATGGTAACCTATTTTTTCTGGAAGGTTTATTAACGTAATACAGTCATATTTCTTCCATAAATGACATGGTGTAACTTTCGATTCCTCATAATTCCTCCATGTGTCTACACCGTAAATTATGTTGTTCAGTCGTATCTTATATCCTTCAAATATTCCTGTAGGTGGATAGGGAGGCTTCCATCGCAGAGTGATATAAGTTTCATCTGTTGAAACTATATCCAGGGATGTAATTTTTTTTGGTACTAAAACACGGGAATAACAGATTTTATGGAACCTGTCACGTAGAAAAAAAATAGTGTCAAGTAGATTGACTCTATACTTCCTACGATTCGTTGCAGATTTCAAAGAAAATGGATGAGTCAACTCGTTTCAAAAGCCGGAATCAAATCGTGACTAGGTAGGTTCGTTACATCTTCGACCTCTACATATCAAAATATATAAAATAAATCTATTAAATTTCTGTTTCCATGGCAAATGTAGGAAAAACATGTGTGAGTTATTATGTCTAACAGGTCTGAATGAGCGGGAAACGTTGTAACATTATGTTCCAGCGATTTTTATTTATAATATTCGCAACTCTTCATGTCATGTCATTTTCATTTTGCGCGATTCCAATACATCCTCGTCTTGTGGCGTAAGTAGTAAAATGAAAGCCGCTGTTATTACAAGTACTATAGATTATAATGAATTAAAATATATGTTTGCCCTGCCTACCTGTTGCAGGTGTTTGAATTTTCTTCAAATCAGCGTCTTCAAATACTTTTCCATTACGAGTTGCTTTGATAGCAAACGTATACTCGGAAAACGGATGTAACTCTGACAAATTCGCCTGCTGATTATTCAAAATATCCATCGATGTATTGTCTACTTTTGTACACCACTTGTTAGTGCAGCTTGCTGACATAAACATTATGATGGGCCCTTTGACGTCCTTACATGGAATTTGTTCAAACTGTATAGTCACTATACCATTTTCTGGCACTATTTTGGTAATTTTGGGCATCTCTTTTGGGGTCAATTTCTCTAAAAGTATAGAAAATTTAATCATGCTTGAGATAATAACGCTAATACGCGGTAAAACAGGAGCGAAAAGGAAAAAGAAATTAAAGTACTCACAATAATTTAGACCAAGAAACAGGAATATTCTATATAAGGAAATCCTACAACCTAGGCTACAGTGTTTTTTCTGATGGTGTGGTTAGATTATTGTTTCCTAATGATGAGTTCACTATTATTTTTTTGCACATAGAAAAATATTCCATTGTCTAGCTTAAAACGTGTTGATTTTGATTTAAAGCCCTGGTTTTCAAAACCGCCTGTTTAGTTTTACATTACTCCGATGTAGTTATGTTATCGTGCAACATTTCAACAAGATCGGCTCAATAGTGCCTAAGATATGTAATGTTAAAGATTTATCGTAATTAGATAAATCATCCTGTATACGTCCGTAAAAACTGATTTTAGAACTTTTTTATTTACCGATACCAGCTACCATTTCACTATATCCATTTAAGTACAAACACCCGGAATTATATTAGCCATCTTAGGAAGAAAATATAGATTTTTATATAAATTTTGTTGAAACTGCCACAGTCTCGCGGTCTATTTTTGAGTGTAACAAGGTCTCATTGTCATCATGGCAACGGTGATGGTTATACGGATACCACTTTTTCACCGATTTCAAAAATACGGGGACCTGGACGGGGTCTGGAAATTAAAAATGTTCTGGAGGTGACCCCGTTCTTATTTTTGAGGTCACCTTGACATAACTTTTTTTCCTACACGGTAGCTATATGGCGACACCGTTATCATTATCATGGAGCCTATATACCAGGATAACCCCAAAACTTGATGCCTAACTCAGGGAGCACTGGTCGGCTACTGAGCATGCGCAGAGTATTGAGGTTAGAAGACAACAAACAAACACAAACTGACAACTTGTGCTGATACCACAGTTTGATACTAAAGCAAATCATGAAATTTTCCGCGCAGTACCCTAAAAAAAATTTCATAGTTTATACTTAATTAGCTATGATAATTGATCCTTTTAAATTTACGAATTTTCGTAGGTTTGTCATATTATAACGATCTCTCACCTACTCATTATAGTCTAATCATATTAGCAAATTTCCCCGAAATAATTGTAAAGTCTGGTTTAATTGGTGCAAGTTGTTCAAGAAGTTATTTAAAACATGGACGCATAAAATGGGTACAATTTTTGTGGGAAAACTTTTTATTTGACAACAAAGAATGAGAAAACGTGGTTTTTGGGATTCAATCGAAATTGTTGACGGAAACGAAAAAACTTTTTATTAAGATTTTTAGGTATTTATGAGACCTACAAAATCAGATCACACTTAAAAAGATTAGACGAATAGCAAAAATGTTATGACCGACAAACGAGGCATAATGCAGGTTTTGACACTTGTTGGTAATGCGACGATAATTTCACGCAAAATTGGAGTATATTGGTCAAGTAGATTTTTGAGAATTTCTAATTGTTTATCCCAAAACACCTGCTTTCCGGCAATATCTACTAGTTTATTGAACAATATACAGGGTTTCTTTCAAAGAGCATTTAATAGCAAAATACACGTGTTTACCTTGCCGATATGACTCACAAACTATTCTGAAAGATAAATGTTATTTTTATGCGAAAAAAAGGTTACGTTTTTTCCTTCTAAACAAATTCAAACATTTCGTATTTGTGGGTAATTGAACAAATGCGCTACGATATTAGAAAAACATACGTTACTATACACATTTTAAAACAAAGCGGATGTCTATCATCTTTTGTTGTTAATTACTCACAAAAACGAGATGGTCGAATTTGTTTAGAAGAAAAAACGTAACCCATCCTTCTTGCATAAAAATAACATTCATCTTCCGGAAGGGTTTGCGGTAAACTAATGTAATTTGCTATAAAATGCGCTCTGAACTAACCCTGTATATTGCTCATTAAATTAGTAGTGATGGCCGAAAAACAGGTGGTTTGGGATAAACAATTAGAAATTCTCAAAAACTTCTTGACCAATCTACTCCAATTTTGTTGTTGTTATTTAGAAGTACGAATCCTATGAATTTGAAGAATTTCAAGTATCTGCGTGAAACCATCGTCGCATTACCAACAAGTGCCAAAAACTGCAGTTTAAGAATTTTTTCGACCCTGCCAACACTTTCGATTGAATCTCAAAAAACACGTTTTCTCATTCTTTGTTGACGAATAAAAAATTTCCCACAAAATTGGTGTACCCATTTTATGCGTCCACGTTTTGCCTTGAACAACTTGCGCCAATAGAAACAGACTTTACAATTATTTCGCAAACCAGGGGTATTTTTCTCTAATATGATTAAGATGATTAGTAGTATTTACTCAACAATTTTACATACATATATTTTTTGTAATCTCATGTTACGCACTAGCCCCCTTTGTCACATTATTTTTGCTAATAATGCGTTGTGTTTTACGCGGGGCAAAGTGCAGAATTCCAGTTTCGTTTGTATCAAACTCGTCCAAATCACTTTTACTTGGCTCGTCAATTTCAGTAATTCCTTCTTCACTTGAATCGCTTTGCCAAGAATTACTAAAATCGCCAAGACTGCTTTCAGATACCTTTTAGTTTTATTTTCTGATTTACTCATTTTTGTTGTATTATTGCTTAAAATTCTGTCAATATCGGTTCGTATTATTACCTCTGCTCCTAAGCACATACATTTTCTTTTCTTCGAACCCGAGTTGTTTTCATGTTTGGTTGATCTCAAAAACTCATTCAACGACACATCCGGAATCTTCTGTTGTTCTTGGGAAGTCATGGAAATATTTTCTTGCGCGCTTGAGCTTGGGCTTTGTCTCGACGGTGATTGCTACTTTATTAATGTCTGCTGATGTACTAGGCAGATTTAAGTCATGGTCAGGTTCATCTACTCTAGCCATATTATGTTTTTTGCCAACGTTGGAAAACCACTGGATCAACTGACTCTTGTCGAACTATTTAACGGAACTATCTCCGCTTTAGTAAGACCACGTACTAATATTTCGGGACTAGTTTCCATCCATATCTCTCCTATCATCTTGGAAAACACTTTTCGTTGCGGTAACCTCTACATTTGTCTTTCCCATTCAACAAATTTGGAAGTGGAGTGATTTAAATACGCACAAATATAATGGTTGGAGTATGTGGCTGGTATGAGGTGGAAGTACTATATGGTAATATGGTTTTCAATAGCCATATTTATAACGTGTCTGTCATAAATGACTAACACAGGTCGTTCTGAACCAATATTCTTTAGCAAACTGCTTTGAAAATAGTCTTTAAATACAGTTGTCTCTATCAACCCTTTAGATGTGGCAGCATAGGTAGTATTTGGAAACTTTGTACCTGGTGGCGCGCTCCACTGTTCCCAAACATATTTGCCTTTAAAGATAAAGCGGAGGAGCTTTGGTTCGAAGAATAGGGGGATGCTTTCTATCTCTGAACCCTGTGATATCCCCGAGGATATTATATCCCCAAAAGATTCCCCAAGTAAAAGTCCCCCAGATTTGGGAGAAAATTCCCTAACATGGCAACCCTGTGAAAGCACCACTGACACTCCAGGCGTCAAGTTTCTGGGTAGTTTTTGCAACACGATCGTGCTTCCCGTCGCTTCTCCTGCTATTAGACTCCCTGATCACTATCATTTATTTTTTGTATATGTCAAGGTTTGACTAAAACATATTTGATGGGTTGACTGGTAGCTTTGCTTGACAGATATTTCTTGACTGCAACATTACATACCTAATTGAACTGTATCAAATTGGAAGTCCTGCACAGGCCCAGATCCAGCTTTTGTCGTTGCCCAAACGTATCCTGTATAGTGGGAATATGGTTTCAAGTTTCTTAGTTTGAATTCTGTCGATTGTGTCGTTGCATTTGTATACTCTCCGTAGTAACCGCACTGTCTTCTTTCCATCTAACGAATATAAAATGTGTATATTTAGTTCATCTACATATAGAAGAACTACTGAAATGTCAGATAGCTATGTTATCTGAAAATATTTTTCACATCTCGTACACCAAATCAGATCCCCTTTATCCAAAATACTTACTCTATATGACACCATGTATTCTACAGCTCCGTACTTCTTCTCTGGTTTAGCCCAAATTAGGCTTCTAGTGTATTCTGATGATCCTTCATATATCTTCAAATCGGTAACGCGAGAAGGCACTATAAATGAAAAGAAATATTAGCTGTTGGAAATTAAATAATAGTAGAAAATGCATTTTTAAAGACAAACTTTTATTTAGCCGTTAATAAAACGAATTAAAAATTAAAAAAAAAATTCCCTGATAGAAAATATACCGCTTTATACTTCTACCTTAACGAATACTTCGTTTCAAGTTTTCGAATAAAATCTTGCCCTACCAAACAAGCTACCCTTTTGCGTTGGACCTAGAGTGTAGATTGGATTGTGAAGCCAAGATAGACTATTCGAAAATTCAATTGACTTTTTTAATCACCATATTAATTACCGTCTCTGCAACTATTCTCTCGCTTACTTCCTGCTCTATAAAGTAGGCCAGGAAATTGGTAACTTTTTTCTCAAGTTTTTATGACAGTAGATTTTGCATGGTTAGGTTATATTGCTTCTTATGGATTGGCGTCAAGATAGGACTGCCGCATTTGCCGCTATTTTGATAAGCGCCTTTGGTCGAAAATTTCGAGAACCATCGATTCCATGTAAAAAATAGCGTCAAGTAGGTTAACTCTACACGCAATGCCGTCATCAGTTCATAAAGGATTATGTTCAGCAGAAGTCAAACCCTATCGAATTAAGACAGCGCCGTAAACCTTATATCCTGGATAGATAAAGACCAAGCCAAGACGATGTTGATGAGTTGCTAAAAAAGCACGAAACAGGTGTCTGTGGTTGGCAAAATATACAACATTCGATAGCACTTCTCTGAGATATACGGAACGAAAAACTACATAAGATCCTATAACTTTCAGATACAACTATTTCTTCTAGAAAGTCAAATAAAAGTTAGAGTGGGGGTCAATTTATAGTCGTAGTGTAGGCGTAACATGCGGACTATGCCAGTGGCGAAGCGTCCATGTAACCATTGTTACCATTGGTAACAGTTAAAAATCTTAAAAATAAACATTTTATGACTAAGTACTGTGAAATAATTTCATTTATTTGTTTACCAACAGCGATGTGTAATAGTAATTCAGTAAATAGCAAATTAGCCCCACGAAAATGATGCGCCCTACAGTGTCTAGGTTTTGCGAACACGATGAAGCTGACTCGCCTCGACTTGGTTGTGCGTTGTTACCATTTTCATTTATGGATACACCTGGTAGTCCGTCGGTGACCGTCGGTACCGGCTCGTGTCTGATCGCGGTCGCCCGAGTGCGTGGGGCGCTGCGACTATTATGTGGGCTTGTAACCCTTTTTTGATTTGGTTACTCACTTCTCACTCGTTAGTAGCCGTTTTGGTTACCGGCTGCAGTGTGCGTGAAATTAAACATGGATGAGTGTCACTGCGTAATCGATCAACTACTTGAAAAGTCATTCTCCTTGTATAATTTTTAAGAAAAAAAGGATATCATTGAAAATGGAAGATCAACACCTATTTTAGATAATTTTAAAAAGGAATAAAAAAACGTAGTTTAATATTTTAAATTAAGTTGGTATATGGAAACTCTTGGTTATGTGGTTGCCAAAAAACAGATTGTATTGTTGGCGACGTCTTCTGTTTTATACAGAAAAAAATGGGTGGACCAGCAGCGGAGTCAACGATTTAAATAGTTTTAGGGCTCTAAAGAGGAGACATAAAATTTATCCGTTACATATGAGATGTTTAGCCAATTTAATTCAGTTTGGCAAAACAAGAATCGAAAGATGTCTTAACCAAGTTTTTAGGCAGCACACTTCTACACACTTTTTAGCAAAACAGGAATTACCGTTCATTTTGAAGTAGATGACTCTGACAAAAGAAGAAATTACAGGGAATTGTTAACGTTCATTGCCAAAAAAGATCAAAAATTTTCCGAACATCTAGAAACGTCGACTGTTTGACTGTTTTTTCGGACGGCTTGGATTAGTCATAGCATAAGACGAAGAGGTATATCAAGTGCCCCAGACGCTCAGTCCAGGAATGTTTACCTTAATTTAAAAATAGTTTAAATAAAATACCTAAAATAAGCAAAAACTTATATTTGGGAGGTTCACAATAAACTGTTTTTAATAAGATTTTTCACATTTGGTTTTGGTAACAGTTTAGGAAAAGTCACGCGTCGCCGCTGGACTATGACGGGCGACTGTTTTGATACGAATTTTTAAGTTTCGCTCCTTATACTTCAAGAATCATCAAGGTAGTGTCGGAAAGACCTTTTTTGTAAAAAAATTGTATTCTCTACAAGGAATAGTGCCTCATACTATTAAATTCTTAGTTTAGCCATTATAACTAAAAATATCATGTACCTTCCCCTTAAATTTCTCGCAAGCTGTTGATTATACGACAAATTTTTATAGAAGCAAAATGATAAAGAGTTATATTCTCCACAAAATTGTATGCATTATTTCTTACATAGCATCGATGACTTTCGAGATTTTCGAACGATCGTGTTTATAAAAATAGCCGCAAATGGTCCAACCCTATCATGGCGCAAATTTCAACTTAACATCAGGAAACAATAACCTAATAACGACACCAAAAAAAATGTACTGTTGAAAAAATCTTAGGATTCCTTTGTAGAAAATCTCCCTACTTCTTGGCCTATACTGTTCACTTTCCCAACCGTCAACAAAGTCAATAAAATATCAATACCTCCTTCTTTCGTGCGGAAATGTATAGATGCAATATCTTTATCTTCACTGATAAAAATAATTTTGTAATCGGTATATGGCTCACATGCCAGATCAAATTGGGTTCCAGGAACCCAGTTCCTTTGATTATTAAATAAATATGAATATCTGCCTATGTTGCATCCATTTGTACCAACCTGAAAATGACAGAAAATGTAGTACACATCTGATGGGAAAAGTATTCTGAAGATTTTTTGCATAATCTCATTCAAAAAGGGCGGCTTTCAACGAATTTATAGCCAGACCCAAATTTGCGTCGAAACTTTTTTGAACATTTTTTATAAATAAGAAATGTTTTTTTCGTTCCGGTAAAAGTGTTTTTAGACCTGAACAAAAAAGGTAGTTCAGAACTTTTCTCAAAGGTTGATAGTTTTCGGAATATAAGCAATACAATATTTGAAAAAGTGCGAAATACACAATCGTCGACCCCGAAAATCAATTTGGTAAAACGAAAATTTCAATATTACCGATAATCTTAAATATTCTTCAAACATCCATTAACAAAATCCCAAAGCATCTGAGGAGGTATTGCAATTGTAAGCCTTTGTTTTTGGCAACTATAAAATTTTGGTTTTTTAATATTGTTTTTCGGGCTCGAAGATGGCAGATTGAGTACTTTTTCAAATATTGTATCATTTCTATCTTGAAAACTGTCAACTTTAGAGATCATCCTTTTTGTTCAGAATGTTAAAAAGAAACTTTGACCAGAGCGAAAAAAACAATTTTGGGAATTGGTTAAAAACATTATTTGCAAAGGATTTTGACTCAAATTTGGTCATTCAGATTCATTGAAAAGGATCCCTTTTTAAAGATTATGACTTCTTATCTTATTTTTTCAAAAGTCTCCACAAGGTATCCAAATCTGGATTGATCCAAACTAAGGCAAATTGGGTCAAATCACCTTAGCTGAGTCTTTACATCGATAGGCTACCCTAGGGGCCTCCAACCTCAAAAACGTGTTTTTTCGAAAATAATTTTTTACAGGCTTTATTCTGCCCAACAATTTTCAAAAAATTCCCAATCCTACATTCTTATTTCCTACGTAACCGTGATTTTTGATAGATTTTTGGAATATACGATATGTTCGAGAAAAGAATTTTTAAAGCTTTTTCCAATTCTGGGTAAATAAACATAACAAACGTAAAGATCCACTGTATATTAGTGGTTTCTTACGCTCTTCTCAGATCCACAAATAAAATCAGGAATTTTTGCCCGAAAAATGGCAAAAAATTGAAAAAACCACGTTTTCACCGATTTTTTCCAATTTTCGCCATTTCAAATGTAGGACATCATAAGTTCGTTAACAATACTCGAAAAGCAAACGTATTTTTGCAGGTTATTTCAAGCAAAAAGCTTTGATTTGTCTCCCGGCAAATTGCGAAAATAAGAATAACGGCATATTCGCTGATTTTAAAATTTTGACGTTTCTGATCAGGAAAGAAAAGCTTCGGTCAACATGTGATGAGTTTTTATGTTAGCACAGTGTTTTCGATTCTGTTAGTGGATCTGAAAAGAACGCAAGAAAGCACTGATTTAGAATCTATTTTCATTGCCCAACCTAAAATTCGAAATAGAACTTCAAAAGATTTTGTTCTTGAACCTACACATTCCACAAATCTTTTGTACAAAACTGCGCCTATTAAAAATGTGTTTAAACAGAGACACGTTTTTGAGCCTAGGGGTCCTTGGCTAGGGTGATTTGACCGAATTTGGAATGTTCCAGATTTGGCTACTTTTGGGGGCAATTTGTATATGTAGTTTTTTTTCTACTTTCAATTTGCTTGGACGTTATCACTGATAAGCACTTACCTCGAGCTTTACAGAAGCTGTGGTGTTTCCAGGATCAATCTTTATCTTATCGGGTGTGAGCACTGTGAAACAAATCGCATATTATTTATATTTTTTAATTTTCCAGTTTAGTTTTGTACTTATGTCATAATCAATTTCTTACTAGAACATCAGTGTTCTAGAAGGATTAGTACAAGTGAAATCATTGTTTTTCGTTTGTCATCCTCAGATAACTGATATGTATTGTATACCTATAAAATCTAGTTAATTGTAAATAGATAAATAAGTTATCACGTGGGCAGCGAGTTGCGTGAGATGTATACACTGGAAGATTATTGAAACAATCAGATCAAGAAGATTAATTGCGCACTGTCCTAGTGTCGTTATCGTCCACCTTACAACTTCGTCCCTTTGAATATCGTCAGACCAGTCAACTCGTTACGCCGGGTGCTGAGCCCAGATTACAGAAGGAGACGCGCATCGAGAACATTTCTGTAATATTAAGTTTTATAGACAAATGTACGGGGAAACCTATGATGTGTTAAATATGGCTAATAGGTACGTAGGACTACCAGGATTGGTATAAGCATACAAACATGAAAAAAAATGAGATGTGAACTCCTCTACGACCCCCACCCCCTAATTTGTAACCCCTAAAATAATTTTTATCAAACTTAATCAGGATCCTCTGCGACATCAGAAAACGAGGTTTGGGCATTTTTATTTGTTCAGTTTTTGATCTTTTTGTCAAAAATACACAAACAGTTACATAGATTGCGGAATTGAAATGTTGAGTAAGAACTGTTCATTTCCAAAGTAACTATTGCATTACTCTGATTATTGCATTTCTTTCTCCGAAACTAATCTCCTTCACATTGATGCAAAACACATGACCTATACTTTACATCATTTCCACGCGAGTTCAGGCTAGTTGTCTATATTCATTAGATCGATCACTTCAAAAACGCCTTATGAGGGGTCAAATTTGCTCATTGGAACAAATTATGATCACCGAATAGTAAAAGTGGACCTTCAGTAAACAACAACTCGAGATAAAAGAATAATGGTCGCCGGCGGGATTTGTACTCGCATCTTTTCCATTTCGTTGAGCCAACATAATCAATTAGTCTACACCACCGGTTGCCAACCAAATTTCCAAATTCAGGATCCACTGTTCAAATTCAAATTTAATCATATCCATGCGACTGTACTTTTGCTCTTTTAAGCTGCGTTGGTGCCCCATCTGGCGGCATCCAAGTGAAACAACTGGATTGGTAAGGTAGCTCCAATCGCTTTCTAGTTGCGCCACGTCGCCTCGTGGACACACACACCATGGCACCGTCCGTGCGAGGTAAGTAGCCCGTATACTATTTTTTTGAATGAGCGCGACCTAGCCAATTAGTATAGAGCACCAACTACCAACCAACTCTCAGAATAGACTGTAAGAACCAAATTGAATTTTACCCCCGTCACCGTTCTTTTGCTGTTTGAAGATGCTTGATGCCCCATCTGGCGGCATCCAAGTGGAACTAACCAGATTGGTAACGTATCTCTAGCCGCTTTCTAGTTGCATCACGCCGACACGTCGGCACTTACCACGGTACCACCTAGCTAGCTAGATTGCCAGTCACGTTTTCGTCTGTATAAAAGTAGCACACCGGATATTGTTCTGCAGAGTCAATAATATTATAGTTTTGGGATTTTTTGACAGCAAGTATACTCTGCAGCGACCGTGTGAGCGTATGAATATACTTACAATTACACTTGGTTTTACATGTGACTTTCGGTATCATTTTCTCTAAGCTCTGATCAATTAACGTGTCCGCTTGCGTTGATTGACCGACAATCAAAACTCTGATTGAATATTCTGTGTCTGACTTTAATCCTGCTATGGTGAAACGACTATAGCTTGATTTATATCTTTCAGACATCCAAGTAGTCGAAATGCCGTTTTCCTGAAATGCGGAATAAACTTAGTGGCATTATAGGGAATATAATATACGAATTATATATAAATGGACTTTATGCATTATTCAAGGTAACTACAGAAAAAAGGAGAATTAATGCAATGACAAAATGATGAAAGGCGTAGTTCAGCCTAATCTGATTTTCAACTAAACCCATAAAAATAACAATCATACAAAATATACAGGGTGAGTACTTTAGGTCGCTGCCTTAATTATGGGGAGGTGGGAGGGCTTTAGCTTCAGAACTCCACGGCCTCATACGTTTTTCTTTACATAATCCCATGTGACTATAAGTGATCCGCCTCAGTCAAAGGCTGGATCTGCTCTCAAGCCTCCCAGAAACCTTTTTTTGTATACGACAGTGTTTTCAGTTCAACAAATTACTTTTGATATCAGAGTTCTTCATAAAACTCATCATTTCTGTCTGTTAGTTTGTAGATAGGCACCTGGGAAAGTAATCTTATCCCAGGAAATTCTGTTTAATAGATTCGTCATATTTGGAACAGTGAAACCAACTTTGTCGCTCCTGCGCGGAAAGTATAGCTCCATTGTTACCTCCTTAACCATTTCTTTGGGAACACACTACTTTTTCTAAAATCAAATATAATGGCATACCCAATAGTAACCATCTAGCACCTCTTACTGTATTAACTTGGAGTAGCAGAAGTGAATTGAATTTTCTTGAAATGTTTCTTGGACTTCGATTTTGATGTGATCTTCAATCGCCGTTAGGTGAAATCCTCATCGACCAGGCAAATAGCTTCTACAACACGCAAACAAATCTCCAGGAAGAAATCGGTCGCATCAAAGTAGATTTAATAAGACTGCCCAAGACGGCTGATAAATGCTCTGAACGAAAATAACACCAACAACAGTAGAAACACGAATGAACCCCAGCGTACATTAGATTTTCAAAAAACACCATACTTTGCAGCATCCTCACAAATGCAAAATCTATGAACATGCGGAGAGATATACTAGTAGAAACAAAAATACCTCTCTCAGTAAGAATAAAAGAACATAAATCTAACACGCAAGGGGAGAAACGAATAAAACTGGCATAGCAGATCACGCTTAGACAAAACCACAGAATACTTTAGGATCATGCATCTTACACAAAGAAACACATTGGCATGGAAGAAAATTGATGGAACGGCCTTCATAATAATGAGTGAAAATGTTTACAGTAATCCAAGTGTGGAAATGAAACCACTATGGCAACCAAAATCAACAAGCAACCGGAACTAAGGAGACATCACAACCAACCACCGGCCACGTCATCAAACGGCATACGAGGGCGGTCCGATAAGTACTTAGCCTCACCGCCTGATGGCGCCGCTATCGAAAGAGAAATTTACTATCGTGAAGTACATTCTTGTAGACGACTACTGTTAAAATTTCAGCTGAATCATTCTGTTTTGCTTTGACCGCGTGTGGAAGCGGGGGTGTCCGCGGATCTTAGAAAAATGGAAAAAGAGCGATATCGGTCGGTGATACGATTCTGGTTTTGGAAGGGAAATCGCACATAAAAGGGCACTTGGCTGCTGGGTACGGTGACTCTTCTCCTTCGATGACGACCGTTAAAAATTGGCTTAACGAGTTACAACGTGACCGAACGTCGGTTTTTGCTGAGTTACGCCTAGGTGCCCCGAAGACGGCTATCACAGAGAATAACGTGACAAACATCCATGCTCTCGTATTGGCAGACCGCCGATTGAAGGTGTGCGATATAGCTGAGAGAGTAGGCATCTCAAAAGACCACGTGGGTAATATTCTGCATGAAATATCTGGGTTTGCTGACTCCGGAGAAGCGCAACCGTGACACCACTTCAGAGCAGTGTTTGACACTGTTTAAGCGCAACCCGAAGGAGTTTTTGCATGGTTTCGTGACCGTCGACGAAACATGGATCCACTGGTATACACCAGACATCAAGAAGCAGTCGGAAGTGGACTTTACCCGGCGAACGTGCCCATAAGAAAGCGAAGACTGTCCTAATAGCCGGAAAGGTGATGGACACCGTTTTCTAGCAAGCTGTGATCTACACGGACTATCCGGAGAAGGGCAAAACAGTCACAGGGCTCTACTATGCCGAATTATTGGATATATTTGATGCCGAATTGCTGCCCCACCCACCGTATTCTCCAGATTTGGCCACGTGTAACTCCTTTTTGTTTACAAACTTGGAAAAGTTACTCGCTCGACAGAAATTTGAGTTGAATGAGGAGGTTATCGCTGCCGAGGAGTCACTAGATCAGCTGTATCGAGTTAAAACGAGACTATGTTGAGAAATCGCCACTTTTCAAAAATTTTCGTTTTTCTTTTGTAGGCTAAATACTTATCGGACCACCCTCGTGAATAGTCAAGAAAGGAGCATGTTCGCAAGTTCACCTGGTGATAATTGAAGATCACATCAACTAAAACGTCGTGAATCAAAAAACCTTATAGACAAAGTAAGCCCAACAAACAACATCTCAATGGATCATAAGTATATTTGATAAAATCTTATTAGAGGTTATGCTATTATGCTGTGTACCATGGATATATTTTCATCGCTTCCAGACTTTTACAAAATCCTATACAGGGTTATCCAAATTAAGTGTCCACCATTAGTAACTTTGTTATTAGTGAAAATATAAAGTTGTTTGAATTAGCAAACTAGTAGCATTTTTAACGCTGGTAAAAATGAGAAATAAAAAAAAAACAATTGAGAGTCGTTATTTTGATTTTTTTCAGTAAAATAACATTTTTTTAAATGGAAACCCCTGTATATTATATTTTTTTCTGTTAAAGCATCAAATTTTAAACAAAAAAGCTTACAATAACTTTTCTCCTAGGTTACAAATTGTTGAAGTTATGGCCTCCAATCTGAAACAATTAAATTGTATCGACAAACTTTATTTTCAACATCAACTTATAATCTTACAAAATACAATAACATTTTTTTTAAAGAAGATGCTCGAAAACACCACCTTGTTCTTCAATACATTTTTGGGCACGTTTTTCAACTGCTCGAACTGTCTTAAGTATGGTCCTACCATCTATCTGGGTTATCTTTTCCCTAACTGCAGTCTTTAACGCGTCAAGGTTATCGTACCTTCGCTTGTAAATTTGGTTCTTTAAGTAACCCCACAAGAAGTAATCAAGTGGGTTTAGATCTGGTGATCTGGGAGGCCACTGTATTGGGCCATTTGTTCCTATCCACTGATCATTAAAAGTAGTACTTAGAAAATGATAAGTACCTCTGGAGTTGTGGGCAGGTGCGCCATCTTGCTGAAAATGCAGATGATGTCTACTTATAAGATCCAATTCGTCTAAGAAATTAGTCAGAATTTCTGACATAAATTCCACATATCTTTCACCAGTTAGGGTTCCCTCATAAAAGAACGGGCCAACAATTTTTGAACCAATTATACCGCACCAAACGTTGAAACTGAAACGGACTTGTGTGGGCCTCTTGGATGTACTAACAAAAGATTTTCTCTTGACCAATAATGGTGGTTTTTTCTATTAAACATTCCAGAATTTGAAAAATTTGATTCATCTGTCCATAAAAGGTAACGAAAGTTATTTACATTTTGGCGACAGAAGCTAAGATACCAATGGCAAAAAACAAGTCTTCTCTCTGGATCCCCTGCCAAAAGCGTTTGAACTGGTCGGTACTTATACGGAATAAATTTGTATTTTTTTAAAATCCTTTGAACAGTACCATAACTGAAATTAGAGTCCTTGAGAATATCTGCTATTGAATTCTCATGATAAGCTTCAAAATATCCAATAACTGCAATTTCCGTGGCCTCGCTTATTATGAATTCTTTTTTTGCCCTTGTTTTAGCAAAAACATTTTCGTTGCCCCTAAATTTTCGATAAAGTCTCAGAAAATATCGTTCATACGGTTGAATGCGAGCGGGATATAATTCACTGTATTCATTCTCTTGCTCTCAAGGAGGATTTTCTGCACACTAAATAGCATTCTAACATATCACACTTTTCTTCATGGGAGAACATTTTTCTTTAAATTAATGACACAATAAAGCTTATAAAGAAGTATTTACACTAATGTTTGACATTATTTGATTTTATCATTGTTTTCCAAAGCCTTCTAGTTGCGAGTATGTCCAGTTTAACAATTTGTCGCTTATCTTAATGCTGTCAAATCGCGAACGCCATGTTGTTTTCATAGCCGTCTTAATATTATAATACTGCAAATAATTAAAAATATTTATCGTTATTTTGACTTTATTTTTGACTTTAGCGGAAAAGTCATTATGAACTTTTTTGTTTAAAATTTGATGCTTTAACAGAAAAAAATATAATATACAGGAGTTTCCATTTAAAAAAATGTTATTTTACTGAAAAAAATCAAAATAACGACTCTCAATTGTTTTTTTTTATTTCTCATTTTTACCAGCGTTAAAAATGCTACTAGTTTGCTAATTCAAACAACTTTGTATTTTCACTAATAACAAAGTTACTAATGGTGGACACTTAATTTGGATAACCCTGTATACAATTCCTTTTTATACATGCAGACTATAATTCTTGTTCAATACATACCCGGTACTGAAGTAGATAATCTGAATTACTTATATTGCCACCGACAATTTCATCGTTTTCTATAGAGAAGGAACATGAGTCTACCGTCACCTCTATCGATCTAGGAGGATACCTCAAAAAGGGCTGTGGCACTGTAATGTGAACAACTGGTTCAAAAAACACTCAAAAGAAATGGGAACAATAACACTAAAATATAACAAATGTATTCTCCTCTCAATGGTCGATTTTTAAGTTTTAGTGGGTACTTGATATGATAACCTTATACAGGTAGATAGTTAGGACCTTGTTCAAAATGCAACAAAAGACACAAATGTATATGTAATGTAATATATAACCATATTGAGCAAACATTGAGCTCGGACTGTCACGATGTCGGAAGAATATTTATTTCATTAGAAATAGGATAACCCTAATATACACAATCAATAAAAATACACAGCAATAAAACAGTAAACATGTTGCAAAAACGTTAGGTACCTTAAGGTTAGCACATTTTAAAAGAAAATGACATCAATCAGCAAAACGCACACTATACACAAACAAATCAAGTATTAATGAATATAAGTAGTTCTTTCTTGAATCTATGAGGAGTTGAACATTTTCTGATGTAGATAGTCGATTTGTTGAATAGGTTGACACCTTCACAGTGCTCATTCGAGCAAGCTTAGAAAACATCACAAGCAAAGTTAATCTGACCAATCAAGTACGAGTAAATCATTGTGAGACAGATAAAAAATCTAATGTTTCCAGCATTGTGTTAACATAAGTCATTATATCTCAATATAACTCGCATTTCACGATTTTGTAATTTTTGCAGTTCAGCTAATTGAGATGTATTGAATAAGTAATTAAGTGTTGGACAATAGCCTAAATGTGGCTGAATCATGACTTTCTGATTGTTACATTTGTTTGACGTGAAAGGGTAGTACTTGTTGTCGAAAAAAATGTATAGTTCTTTTGTACCTTTTTACAGATATATTCAAAATGTTTATCGTAAGCTGTACAGTTGTCCAGCTCAACTCCCAAATACTTGACTACGGTGACAGTTCCCACTTTTTCATTGTTCATGTGAATAGTAACATCAGATATGTTAATGAGACTATATTTATATTTAGTTGTTACGCTCATAGCCTTTAAACAAGATAGATGGCGCTTTGCGCTATCTCATGTTCACAGCCTTTGTTCTAGACAAAATTCAAGCTAATTAAGTTTCATATAGTTATCGATCTTATCCAAAACAATAATCATTTTATTAATAGCTGTATCCTGATTACTGCCAAAGCATGCAAGTACCGTACCATCAGCAAAATGATTAATACATCCACATTCAACAGAGAGGCAGGCACACTGCCCTGATGTACTCCGATTTTATTTTCATTTATGCTAGACATATTCTGTCCAACTCTCACCCTTTGTTCCCTGTCAGTTAAGTAATTAGAAAACCAATCAAATTCTTTACCAGAAAATCCATACACTGCAAGTTTTACTTATTTATATGGTCTCAAGTGCTTTTTTCAAGTCAAGAAACACCGCAATAACATACCTACTTGTTATTGTTAATTTGATTTTTTAATTTATATATATATATACATGTATAACTTGAGACGTGGTCATTGTCGTCTAGACCAGTTAGGTGAAAAATTAAAGCTTCCGCTTTTTGTTGGGTACTTCGACAAAAATTTAAGCAAAGAGGACTCTTTATACTTTTTTAATCTCACTAGCTTTCAATGGTCTTTGCCATCATCATTAGGAGAGTAGTATGTGAGGATGTTGCTAAATGATATTTACGGTAAGGATGAGGGAAACACCCAGTAACATGGTGAAAGCTGGATACATGGTAGGTACAATAGTCAAAATTATACAAACTACACACAGCTGTATGACAAGAACAAATTAAAAACAGATTAAAAATATTTAAAACGAAAGTTAAACATTACATCGTGCAATCATCAAGTGGTTTCACAAGAGCCAACCTACACATTGTAGTATGTTGTTGTTTATATATGTAGTGTAGGTTGGCTCTTGTTGTGGAATTCGTGTGTCGTTTTCTTCCCCCTCCAACTTCGTTTCCTCAGGTTACACCCGTATCCGGATGTGTTTGCATGTGTATCTACTTTTGTAGTTTCATATGGGCATTCATTTCGGGCCTGATGAAGCCAACCAGCAGAAATACGTATCGCTCGGGTTACCTATCCTATTTTCTGCTCGAATCCACTTTCCTCCTTTTTGCGGATTTTGCCCATTATTTTCATACTTGTTGTTATATACTTTTCTCCGCATGATCATATTCTCTTTGTAGATCCTTTGGGCTTGAAGTACCACAGCAAGTGGTTATAACCGGCCGCGTGGTGGTGGTTAGACGTCTCCTTGAAAATTCGAGGTCGTATAGCCATTTTATACTACAATGTGTAGGTTGGCTCTTGTTGTGGACTTCGTGTGTCGTTTTCTTCCCTCTCCAACTTCGTTTCCTCAGGTTACACCAGTATCCGGATGTGTGGGCATGTGTATCTACTTTTGTAGTTTCATATGGGCATTTATTTCGGGCCTGATGAAGCCAACCAGCAGAAATACGTATCGCTCGGGTTACCTATCCTATTTTCTGCTCGAATCCACTCCTCCTTTTTGCGGATTTTGCCCATTATTTTCCTACTTGTTGTTATATATATATATACAGGGTGTTCCATAATTATTGCGACAAAATGATAGGGGTTGTAGAGGGCATAAAAATATGCAATTTTGCCTTATAAACCCCTGTTCGTAAATATGCCGTTTGAGCACTACAGTTAATTTTACCTTAAGAGCTCATAGGAGAAACAAAAAATTCACCAGCTGCAAAATGTTCGTCTAGCACATTTCATGGTCTCGCCGGTTTGTAGAAAAAGCCTGCTGTGTTTACATTTTTGTTATCGTACACCCGTACCACCTTTTAAAAGTCCAAGCCATGGGTCCAGCAGACTATCTGCCGCGTCGACGTTTTTGTCGTTGGTGGCTGCAGCAGGAGTTGAGGCAACCAAACTTTGGTCGCTACGTTTTGTTCACTGACGAGTCCTGTTTTACAAAGGACGGTTATTTTAATAGCCGTAACAGTCACATTTGGGATGAAGAAAACCCTCATGCCATAGCCATCCATAGAGACCAACATCAGTTTTCAATTAACATCTGGTGCGGCATTGTGGACGAGCATATCATCGGGCCATATCTGCTTCCACCACGTTTGGATGGGCATGCTTATGGTCGATCCTTACAGCATGTGCTACCGGAACTATTAGAAAATGTGCCACTGAATATAAGAGCCAACATGTGGTTTCAACACCATGGCGGTCCAGCCCACTTTTCTTTACAAGTGCGGCAGTATTTGGACGACAAATTTCCAAATAGGTGGATAGGCCGAGGTGGCCCTGTGCCTTGGCCTGCGCGGTCACTTGACCTGACTCCACTGGATTATTTTATCTGGAGCTATCTGAAAGCTTTAGTGTACGAAACTCCTGTTCCCAACCAACAAGAGCTACTGGGAAGAGTGATGGCCGCGTCCGCACATGTTCAGGACATACCGGGGGTATGCCACAGAGTTCGCCGATCATTGAACAATCGTGCACAGGTGTGTATTGAGCAAGGTGGAGGACACTTTGAGCAATTACTGTAGGTAAGCTGTTTCAAGAAACTGATCTTTTTTTTGCTGCAGCCCAAACGGCATGTTTCCGAACAGGGGTTTATAAGGAAAAATTGTTCATTTTGATGCCCTCTACAACCCCTATCATTTTGTCGCAATAATTATGGAACACCCTGTATATATATATATTGAAGCAGTTTTAGTAAACTGGAACAAGAAATATTGCCATATGAGAATACCAGTGGGAGAAGATGTCCTATATACCCTTTTATTCGCTGACGACCAGGTTTTGATAGCAGGTGATAGCGATGACTCATGTTACATGTTTAGGAAACTAGAAGAAGAGTACGTGAAATGGGGATTGAAAATTGATGCAAAAAAAAACGAGTATATGATTGTAGGTGACAGCGATAGAGATGATTTGGATGTTGGAAACCATAGCATACAGAACACAACATCATTCAAATATCTGGGTCTAACGTTTAGGGTGAATGGCAAGAGCAATCAAGACATTTCAAATAAAATAGCACAGGGTAAAAGAGGATTAGACAAATAAATTCTATTCTATGGAGTACTAGAGTGACAAACAAAACAAAGAAATTGATATTCAAAGCTATAGCAGAAAGTATCTGTACCTATGGCTCAGAAATATGGGAGATGACGAAAAGAATTAAAGAGAAGTTCATGTCCCTGGAAATGGATTACTGGAGAAGTTGCAGAATTTCCAGGCTAGAACATGTTAGGAACGAAAGAGTTAGACAAATTATGGGAGTAGACCACAACATTTTAGAAACAAAAAAAACAAAAAGATTACTTTGGTATGGTCACCTTCAACGTATGGATAACACAAGGTGGCCAAAAAAAGTCTATGAGTAGGTACCACGAGAGCGTCGCAAACGTGGTAGACCTCCAAGAAGTTGGATGCAAGATGTTGAAGAGTCCATGATGTCCAGAGGACTCCAAGAGGGAGACTGGATGGACCGAAAGATGTGGCATTTGAGAAGCGAGAAACGACAGTAGTCGTAAAAAATCCAAATATATATATATATAAGAAAATAATGGGTAAAATCCGTAAAAAGGAGGAAAGTGGATTCAAGCAGATAGGATAGGATAGGTAACCCGAGCGATACGTATTTCTGCTGGTTGGCTTCATCAGGCCCGAAATGAATGCACATATGCAACTACAAAAGTAGATACACATGCTCATACATCCGGATTCGGGTGTAACCTGAGGAAACAAAGATGGAGAGGGAGAAAAAAATCACACACGAAGTCCACAACAAGAGCCAACCTACACATTGTAGTATAAAATGGTTAGAAGACCTAGAATTTTCAAGGCGACATCTAACCACAACCACGCGGCCGGTTATAGCCACTTGCTGTGGTACTTCAAGTCCAAAGGATCTACAAAGAGAAAATGATCATGCGGAGAAAGGTATATAACAAAAAGTAGGAAAATAATGGGCAAAATCCGCAAAAAGGAGGAAAATGGATTCAAGCAGAAAGTAGGATAGGTAACCCGAGCGATACGTATTTCTGCTGGTTGGCTTCATCAGGCCCGAAATGAATTCACATATGCAACTACGAAAGTAGATACACATGCTCATACATCCGGATACGGGTGTAACCTGAGGAAACAAAGCAAGTGGCTACAACCGGCCGCGTGGTTGTGGTTAGATATCGCCTTGAACATTCTAGGTCTTCTAACCATTTTATACTACAATTTGTAGGTTGGCTCTTGTTGTGGACTTCGTGTGTGATTTTTTTCTACCTCTCCATCTTTGTTTCCTCAGGTTACACCCGTATCCGGATGTATGAGCATGTGTATCTACTTTTGTAGTTGCATATGTGCATTCATTTCGGGCCTGATGAAGCCAACCAGCAGAAATACGTATCGCTCGGGTTACCTATCCTATTTTCTGCTTGAATCCACTTTCCTTTTTGCGGATTTTGCCCATTATTTTCCTACTTTTTGTTATATACCTTTCCCCGCATGATCATTTTTTCTCTCTCTATATAATATATGTAGTTAAATGTTTCATATTTGCCTCAATAAATAAAAAGGTCAAAACTTACATTCATTACATCTTGCTCCTTGAAACGGATGTTTGCACAGGCACTGTCCAGAAATACTATCGCAGGTGGAACTACAGCCCTCGCTACAACGATTTCTGCATTTATGTCCGTAGTATTCCACTGGACAATCTAGAAAATTGGGAGTTTGGTTAGCCAATTCCATCTTAGCTTCAAGAAATGACGGAAATACATATTGGCATATCCTAAAACCCTACAAATGGTAAAAAACCGACAACAGAAATTGATTAAAAAATAGCGTCGACTAAACCATAAAACTCTGGAACCAAAGTACTTGTCAAGACGAATCAAACAAAGCCCATCTCTATGGGTTTATATCGTTCTATTACAAAATTCCTACGGATACTTTCAGGTTCCCTCGTCGGATCAATGCTGTGCCATTTTTCGTCTGCCACCATATTGAATTTAGAATGACGTCTCAAGGTGTTGAAAATTGGGGACTGGAGTTTGTAAAGGGTAGTGGGTAGTCTTTAGTATCAGTCAAAGCTTCTGGTCCCGGTAACAATAGGAACATTAAATGATAAGAGTATAATGTGCATATTTGATTCAAAATGGCGGCATTTAATATATTCTATATATATTGTAATGAGAACTAAACATGTATATAAAATTTCGGCTCGATTGGTGTTTTTTATTCTTTTTGTGTGTTTTTTTTCGGGCAATATACCCCATAGTTCCAGAAGTGAAGAACCACACCGTTTATTAAACTTCTTTCTTTGAAAAATTTTTATAGAATAAACCAATACCTACAGATGATTTCATTGAGAAATACATGTTTGCGTTTTAACGTAGTTACGAATCATCATGTAGAGAACGGTATATTTTCCAAGTCAGGCTACAAGTTTTTAAATAACTTTTATAATAACGGATATGTGGATTGATTGCAAACTGAAATCTCACCCCAAGGAAAACTACATAATAATTACTTACGTGTACATATTTCATCTGTTGTTTTTTGATGATATCCAGCTGAACAATGACACTCATGTACATTCGAAACATATTCACAATACTTCATTTCAGGGCAGTATTCTTGATCATAGAAAATATGACATGGTAAACACATACGTCCAAAGGTGTCCTCAGGACAGTGTATATCAGCTAAAATGTAAATCACGAAGGCATGATTTGTTAATGTCATAGATGCAATATAAAAGTGATGCTAAGAAGCTACAGTCTCTGATATAGTAATACAGCTTTCATTCATCCGACCACAGAGAGCCAACCATGTACTGCTGTTTCGTGCTATTTGGCAACTAGTCAGCATTGTCTATCGAAATATTATAGCATATATAGCAAGTGCCATCTGTTACCAGAATCCGCAATAGCGGAAACAGCAAGCTGTCTGTTGAAACTGTATCCCAGTTCTAATTGTTAGCCGGATCAACACTGTAACCACTAGATGCCGCCGATCCTGGTGCTATAGTAGATACCGTCTACTCGCCATTAAATAAGCTAGTCATATGGCTTTCGTTTCGACCACCGACGGCCAACCAATGACAAGTAGACCGCATCTACTATAGCACCAGAATCGGCGGCATCTAGCGGCCACAGTAGTGATCCGGTTGACAATGCGAACTGGGATACAGTTCCAACCAACGAGTTCAAACTAAGGAGAAGGAGGCAGTCAAGGATTTGTTGGTCCCCTAATTCTGATAGTCTGTAGTGACATAAGTAAATTTTCTTCCAGTTCTATTATTAAATCCGTATATTTGGTGTTATTTTTTAAAAGCACCAGTGTTTGTAAATAATTGTGTTAGATGATTTTAAGACATGGTACTTTTTACATAATTTGTTATATAATTTGCAAAGACCGGTACAAGCCTAATGAAGATAGATGTTTCCATCGGTATTATTATAATGTTGATACAACTTTGGTATGCATTGGTAATCAAATTAGTCAAAAGTATGCACTAAAACTACGCAACTTTGGCGACAAACAGGGCAATGTAAAGATATATAGGTTACGTCTAACATCTAACTTAAACGAGAAGATAAAATCTGTATAGTAAAATAAAAAATAAGTATAACATACTTTTATGCGCCAAACAATATACAGTGTTGCGTATATTTATTACTCTGAGGTTCTCTATTCCACAGCTTTCTTGAGGTATTTATCGATGTGTTTTTATATTCTTGGGCAATTAAAAAATGATAATAGCTATATTTTTTTATGTAAAGTAGTAGAAATCATGCTTATATATTTAAAAGTTTGACAGGTTATGCTGCTGTGAGCTGCTGTTTACAAATGGTACGACGTCATAGCCCATTTATTTATGAGCCAAACATGGCGGACAGCGTTTACGCCTGTCTAAGGAGAATATTTTTGTAAGTGAAGGTTTGACGATCTTTTAGGTCTGAAAAAATATTGTATTAACTGTTTTGGTAGAATATCACGTATTTGAGACCTTCTTAAAATTTTCAATTAGCCTATTGGGTTGTGTAACGGTGGTAGTAACATACATATTTGATAACTGTATACTGTGCCATATAAACTTACCCGTAGAGATAGTATTGTTGACTCTCAATATCCTTCCATTTCCTATACTTAATTCTTCACAAGGATTTTGTGAATGTTCCATATACCGGTATTCTGCGGTTATTATAAAAATTATTTTAGTAATAGTATTTGTATGTATGTATTTGTATTTGTGAAGGTTTAATATGTTGGTACTGAGCAAGACCTTATTGTTGCCCTATTAGCACAGCTTGTGCAATATTATAGAAGTAAAAAGTAAGTAAAGTATAAAATTCACTCAAGATGACAGCTTGATTCGCCAGGGCACGGAAAAGTCGTGGTTGCTTAGTTGCTTCACAAGGTCATGTAAACATAGCTTTTAGGGTATTGTAATTTATTCATTTTTAATTGGACTGTGTTTTGTTCTGGTCTGCTTCCGTCATATCGAATGGTTTGGGTCAACATTTTCAAAAGATTACGCTTACATTTGCTATTATCCCTTGAGGACTTTTGTTCCTGAAGGCGAGAAATATATACTGAATTTTTAGACGAATCGACTGGAGGCCATTTTCCATATGTTTTATGTGGAGTCATTGTTAGCTATGCATAACGCGGTTCATTTGCTTCTTTTCTGTATTCAGGGTCATGATTCGATAACTATGTATGTATGTACCACTTACCCGGTTCTTGGCATACCCTTATGTCGTCAATTGCCCAGAACTTTGCAGTTGGTTCATAGTTAATGCTTGATGCTTTGATAACCATTTGCAAAAATGAGCTAGGAATATAATTTTGGACCATTCTTATTTCGTGCCAGGTTTCAACCTGAAATATATTTTCATAGATTTACTAGTCAGCGTATACAGATGGAGACACTGGATACCAGAGGGCAGCAGACAGCCTGCGCCATCAAGTGTACTCGCTCCGCTACGCGCTGCCAGGGTACATCCGCTCACCTTTGGCCAGCCGCGATACAACCGCTAACTTACAGCTTGTCTGATAGCATAACTTCTTTTTTTAAAATGTGCGCCATTCAGTCGGTTGCTGTCGTAGCGCAGCGCTAGTGGCCTCGTTCAAGAGGCTGAACTACAAAGTTTTGTCCCGACAAAGTTTAGTCACCATCACGCATTGGAATAGTGATGAGCGTGCTTTTGCCGTTGAGGCTTCCTTTTTGAGCGGATGTTCTGTGATCGCAACCCAGCGAGCTCTTCGGAATCGCTTTAATTTAGCTCCGTTGGCTCCTGTCCCAGACCAGAAATCAATTGTTACGTGGGTCACTTCGTTCAGACAAAATACAAATGCGACAAGACGGAGAGCTGGAGTCTCTCGGCACATTATATCACATCACCACGACGCTCTGCGCTCAAACATGCATCTGCAATTGGGCTTCTCGGTCGTTCTTTGGGGGGAATTCTTTGTGACGATTTTCATTTACACCTTTACAAGATGGCAATTGTGTAGGAACTTTCTGGACGTGATTCAAGTCTTGGATGTACTCGTACGTATGTGAGCGTCTTCTCGAAGTCATTCCTGAGGACGCAATTGTTTTTTAATGATGAAGCCTATTTTCATTTATGTGGATCCTTCAACAAACAAATGCACTACTGGACTGACACCAAACCTCGAGAATTACATCAAAGGCGTTTGCACCCATATTAAGTCACAGAGCGGTGTGTAATTTCCTCAGCTGGAATTATTGAGTAAAATGAAGTCGCAGTGACAGTGAGTTTGGACCGGTATGTAAACTAAGCATGCTTCAGGAATTTTTTCCACGGCTAGATGAGGTATATTTGGTTACAACTAGATGATGCAATGGTACACACATCCAAGAGCATCGATGGCTGTTTTGGGGATGCACTTCCTAGAGCGCCTCACCTCAGTTCAGCCCGCTCTCCCGATTTGGCTCCTTGTGATTTTTTTCTATGGAGTTTTTTGAAATCCTGTCTTTTTGTGAATCGTCCAAGGACCCTACAAGATTTGAAGTCCAACATCCGAATAGGGGACCGTAACATGACTGATTTGATCTTCAAAACTACGTAAAACAAAACTGCAGGCATGCGCATACATTAAAAAACAAATAAAAATGATCTGTAATAATATTCTGCAGGAAGTTTACTTACTTGGAATGTAAGCTCTCGATTGTAAACCATCATACCGTATTCATTTTGAAACGAAATATCTAGCCTACATGATCTACACATTGCCACAAACATATCGACGCACAGTTGCCCATTTTGAACATTTATGGAATGCCTGGTCGTACCTTCGTTAAATGTAGATAAGTAGTGATCTGAAACATCAACAGTTTATTTATGTCGCTACGTCATTACTGGTTAATTAAACAGACAATATATAGTATATCATAATTCGTCAGTACTCTGTAACGGGCTACTCTATGGGTTATTTCCACCGAATACTAAAGAGTAGACCCATCTATTTACTTTCGGATTTTTCTAGACATCTCCTCAGAAATTTGCCATGCTGCATGGACCTCAAAGGAGGCTAGTAAGTCTTCGAACATGCTTTCTATCTATAGTTGGCATTGAGTATCTATTAATAAGTTAACAGTGGGCAAAGGTATTCACATGTAGTAAAATATCTTTCACGCTGTGATGAGAGAGCATTTGTTATTAGGACATTTTTCTCTCCCGAAACGAAAAACAAGACGGGATTCAAAGTAACGTGATTCCGTTTTACTGGATCAAATAAAACAAATTAGCCTGACAAATGCTTGATTTATATGATGTACCGAAAAAGTGAGCACCATTAAAAATCATCCACCCAGCCTCAGAAGTAGTTATCTTCGGTGACTTCAATGCCCATAATGAACTCTGGTTGGAATCAAACAAGTCTGATGCAGCGGGCAGTGTCGTTGAAGCATTCGCCATTAGCCAAGAATTAAGCCAGCTGGTGACGAACCCTACTTTCTTACCTCGTGTTTCACCAGACGAAAGTTGTCTCGCATTCTGTCTCTTACAGCACTGCTGTCCTGTCTCCATAGGGTAATTCAGACCACGGCGTCGTATAGGTCAGGTTTCAGTCAGAACCGTATGTGGCAGTAAAAACTCACCCAGGCCGCAGAAGTTGGTATTACAAACATACTCGGATCGTCGGCGATCTGTTCGTCAATAACCGAAGTTGTCCACATTGGGATGGAGGAATACACCCCTCATATAGTGGAAGTGTCTATGCCAGGATCCAACGGCTGGTAAAACAAATCATGCGACACAGCTTTTTGGCAGAACATCAAGGCACACAGAACCTTCTTGCAAGACCCCACCGCACAGAACAGGCAAGCCAGAAACAAATGTAACAAATGGGTTTGTAATTCCAAAGACCACCACGTCGTAAACATTGGACACAGGGTAATGTTGCAGCGAAATGGCGGTAATGACGCAATGATTGTAACCGCCTAAAAAACTAAGGCAGGAGTTCTTGTCAAGATGTTTGCCTCCATCTCCACCACGAAATTTCCCCCTCTTCAACGCTTGATTACCGTCGATTCAAAAGATTTCCCACACTATGCGAGGACTAACCTTCAAGAATAATATCGTGAGACAGGTGTTCTTGCCGCTTGGCATGAACAAAGCTTCTGCCGGGGTATTGAAAAGGTGTGCAGCGGAGCTTGCTCCAGTTCTTTCGCGTCTCTTCCAGATACCGTTGCTCATGTCCAACCCATCCCAGAAAAAAAATCTAAGACCGACTCTTACAACTACAGGCCTATAGTTCTGCTTTCTGTTTGATGGAGAGGTGCATAAATCGCGAGATTCTGGAGTACCTCGAACGTCGCAGCTTGATTAGCGACAGGCAGTATGGTTTCCGATATGAGCTACCCACAGGGGACCTCCAGGCTCACATCACGCAACTGTGGAGTAAACTCATCCAGTCATATGGTGAGGCTTATGTCGTTGCTCTTGACATCACGAAAGCGTTCGATCAGCTGTGGGATGCTGCCCTCTTATGCAAACTTCCATCCTATGGGCTTCCAGAGAAGCCTTGCAGATGGGTCGCTGAGTTCTTCTCGGGCCGAAAGATATCCATTATAATTGACTGTTTCTCCCCTTCATCCCACAATGTCAACGCGGGTGCTCCCCAGGGATCGGGTTTGGCTCCGACATTGTTCCTCTTACAATGTAAGGTATGGTATGTCATATCAACGGCCTCTTTTCCTGTACGACCAATCCGATTCACAGCTTTACTAATGGTAGCACCACTTGAGGCATTCAGACTCTCAAGCCGATCTCTGCCAGAGAGCTTCAGAAAAGAAGACTAGCAGCAATTGCCTCTCAGACGAGAAACCTAGGGACGCAACAATCTGGAACAGCTAAGTGCTTCCAAAGCTCAGTACTGCAGCTTTATTAAGAAGAATCGACCGATTTAGATGGATGGCCCAGTTCTACCCATCGTAGATCATTTGGACTTGTCGGAGTCCTGATCACCGAGGACACATCTCGTCTTTAGCGGTAGCTTAGGGCTAAGAACTATGTTTCTCTATATAATCTCCTCTCTCAGTACAAGGCCCAGATAAGACCTAGCCTCGAGTACTGCCCACATGTGTAGGGTGCTGCCGGCCGGACTTACCCATGCTCGTCGCTGTTCAGTCTCGTAACCTTTCGGCGATCTAGCTCTCTTCTACCGCTACGTCAACGAGCTTTGCCCCTCAGATCTCTCCTCCATGATGCCGCCGCACGATGTGCCTACCACACAGACCCGCCAGATTTCGCCTTCCCATCCCAACCGTGCCGTACTTCCAGAACTAGCCGATACGACCGCTCCCTTGTCGCTAGGGTGGAACAATCTACCTGAGAAGGCTTTTTCCAGTTCTACTAACCTTAGGCAGTTCAAAAATCGGACTAACAAACTTTTTTAAGTTCCTCATAGCAGCTGCGGTGCCCTGGTATTTGAGCTTCTGCCTATGCGGCTGCTTCGTTATAAAAAAATTAAAGTTGCTACTTGGTTGTACTTTACTGATATTCCAAACCCCTTAACAAACTTACATTGATGAATTTTCCATAGTCCTTGTTGGTTATAGCTGTTGATGAACATGTGCCTTGGTTTGAATTCTCCATCTTTTAATTCCAGATATGGTTTTTGTGACTCACTTTTATATACCTGCAGGGTGTCTTGACTTCTTTCAATTGAGAAGTGTTTCCAAGTTAATTCACTAACATCGCCTAAATGAAAACTGCTCTGCAAAAACAATTTAAATCTATATTGAATCTTTATGCAGAGTCATCAAATGAAGAGTGGCAGGACAAAAAGTAGTCCTAAAAATAACACCAAAAGTTTATGTAGTTCTGGGTTCTAAAATGCGTCCTAATTGAGATACAGAATATTAAAGATATAATTTCAAAATCGAAAAAACCTTTAGAGAGAATTAAGGCATTTACTTTTGAATTTTATTTATGTAGTAGTACTAATTCATATAAAAAACTCGTGGCTCAGGCTACTTCCGTCTCGTTATGGCGTTACCTGAACTACATTTATTCATGTCTTGCCCTTATTCAGTTTCAACAGTGGGGCAGAAGCGTACACCACTTTAGATCTCTCTAATGGGACATTTTATTACCTTTTTATAGGAGCTCTTTGTGAGTTTTATATGCACTATCTAAATTTTGCTGTTGTTTTCAATCACCTTCCACTTATACGGTAAACGAAATGGGAATTAAGAGCTCATAGCTTTCACACATTGCTCAATCTATGCCATTTATTGTTTTTAGGTTACTGTCTCTAGATCTCAAATTATATATACTAAAGAATTTTTTGCCATTATACCGTTAGCATACTAGGATCATACGAGGACCGACACATTTGTCAGCAGTGAGCCTCTCGCCTAGCGTGAATTCCGGCTGTCTCTGGTAATCAAACCCTCTACCACATTAGATGATTATGGAGTATCCTTCTCTTCATTGTAATATACACAATTCCCGTGCTCTCTGTTTCCTATGCCCTTCAGGAAGCTGTCAAAACAACCATGCCCTGTGGAGGACCGCATAGGGGCGACGTCGTTTCATCGAATCTCGCAAAAAAATTGTCGCATTGGCAATGGTAGGCAAATGAGCCAGAGATAGGTACTAACAATACAATTTTGGCGACAAATAATGATATTTGAGCAAAGGTCAACTCCGACAGAACATATCGTGAGCTCCCAAAACTTTTTAAAGAGTCTGTGGAGGCAATTTTTAAATATCCCACCAAAAGTTTTATAACTTTAAAAGAAGTTCTTTCTCATACTCATATTATTTACATGTTATATTAAATAACACAAAATGATTCCTAATGCGACACACTTTTTCCAGTTAATGCTAGAATGTGTCTCAGTGACAGTAACGGAAATCCTACATCCTACCAAACTCTGGTGGTACCTAATCTGAGGTATAATGGACACTGCAAATATTCCTGGTTACATCTCAATATGATACGATATAATGGGCATATACACTTACGGTGCAAGGTCGAATGGAAACTTAAGGTTTCTTATGTGTTTGTTTATGTAAAATGATATCGCACAAGTCGGTTTTTCTTATGGCATCGACATTTTTCTTCCGTACAACTACTATGAAGGTCTTGTCGATCTTGACTTACATTTTTCAGCGAATGCGTTATTTTACATGGTGCACCGGGGTACTTATCCATCCTTACACTGATTTGTCCTACGGAACATTTTCTGATTCCAGCACGTTTTCCATAGTTAGAGCCGATCATGATCCAGTAACAATTTGCTTCCTTAGGTACTCGAGGTTGATCACCATCGCACAAAAATATTTGCGCATCTTGCTTTATTCGAACAGAAAACGGTATTTGGAAATTTTGTGGGGTAATGGGTAAGACATTGAAATACATCTTATTACCATAATATGCCTCCGAGGATTTGAACAACGGAAAATCTGAAATAATTGTGACAGTAAGTAAATATGTATGTGGAAAGAATGGCGTGGTCCATATAACGAAAAACCGAATTCTTAAGATCTTGCAGAAAATTTAGCCATTCTCTTTAAAAAGTTGTATATGTTTGGCCACAGTATATATCGGGTGTTTCAAATTTGACCCTCACCATTGGGATCTCGAAAACTGTAAGAGATACGAAGTTGCTTAAATGGAGTAAAATTTAGGTAGCTAACAAAATGCCAATACAAGTTTATAAATTCAATGTGCTTCTGGAGAGAGACGGCAAAAATTGTTTTAATGTTTTCCTGACTTTATTTGTAGTGGGATTCCAAAATAAATTGCACATTAACATTGCCTCTTTTTCTCCTTTACAAGATGGCATAATTAAGATTTCATTATGATGTTTCATCTCTCTCCCTTTAGCATCAACTCTATTTTTTGTTATGGATGCCATATTGAATTTTCACACTGGTGACAAGAGTCTTTGATTCTGATTCCAAACACATATAATATGTAATACAATGACATTTAAAAAAACGAAATTTCCTAGGTAGTAGTAAATTATCAGATTTGTACGGCAGATTTATCGCAAAATCATTTTTTTGCCTGACTTTACTTGAGATGGAATTTCGAAGCTCATTGTTGATTTTTCTCCTCTACAATATGGCGTGGAAGGAATTTATTTCAAAATCTCACTACAAATAGAATCAGGAAAACATTTTGAGAAAATTCGTTTTTTTTGTCTCTCTCCGGACTAAAGTCTCAATATGGTGTGCAATTTCCTCAGCTGGAATTATTGGTCCCTGGTTCTTTGAGGAGAATGAAGTCAATTCGGAGCGATATGTAAACATATTAGAGGAATTTTTTTCATGGCTAGGTGAGTTTGACTCCAACAAGACGGCTCACACTTCAGGACCATCGATGGTTGTTTTGAAAGCACACTTCCCAAAGCGCCTCATCTCAATTAGGAGCGACTTGGCCCATTCCCCTGATTTTGCCTTGTGATGCTTTCTAGTTTTTTTTGAAAGCCCGTGTTTATGTGAGCCGTCCATGAACCCTACAATATTTGTAGACTAACATCCAGGGATGCCTTTATAACGCCTGCTATGCTGACAAGAGTCATGACAAACGCGAGAAATCAGTTTACGCAGTGTATGGAGTATGGGGGGCGTCACCTACCTGATTTGGTATTCAAAACTATGGAAAACCAAACTTTAGGCATGCGTCTACATAATTAAACTCAAATAAAAATGTTCTGATTGATACAATGGGTTAAGTTTTGTTGTATTCATAACAGAATCTATTTACTGCCCATCTATGTAGGAGAGGACGCTTGTTCAGCACTCTGCATCACAAATAGAGATTCTCCCAAGAGTGGGTCATGGTTGAGAGAGCCTATATTCAAAACTATTTAATTTAGATTTACACTGGTATGATATTCACGTACCTTCCCATCTTCTGTCAGTAATGATGCTTTGTAGAACTGGCCCATTTATGGAATTTTTTATATTCCATCCATCTTTGATAAGTTTTGTACAAGTGTTTTCTGAATTTGGTTCAAAGTTGCAATTACTGTCAGTAGGTAATGACGGCTTGTAGGTAGATTTTGCTAAAATTGAAACAAGTTTGTCGAGAAATTCTGACCAGGTCCATCTTATTTTATAACTCAAAAAACTGAACTTTCGGACTATGCTCACTCTGAGCCTCCGAGAATGTAGTTAATTGCACACCATGCTTTTTTAATATAATTAATTTTTTTGTTGATATCTTAATTTTTATTTTGAAATTATTTGTAAAATACAATTAGTCTGAAAGAAAAAACAGATAAACATAGTGTACCCGTAAAAGTTTTTTTTTTTTAGTTTTTCAAGCCATAATTCGTTTTTTAAACTTTTAGTCTCAAAACGACAACAAAAGTTATAATCAAGAGCTTCTGTTTTTGGTAAATCTTATATTTGACAATAAATCTATGAATACTCCCAATTTTTTTATAATTTCGAAATTTCCCAAATTTTATTTTACAATTATTGTTGACTCCAGTTTTTTTTTAAATTCAAATTATTAAAAAAATTCCAAATTCATATTTTCTTCAAGATTCATTGAATTGTCATCGGCCCTTGGCCCCTATGCAAACCTTCAAGTTATTCAGACTTCTTGAGATTGGTGAAAATTAGGTTGAAGGATTTGATTACATACTGGTCAAAAAAATCGTGTTAAAAATAGGTGGATGTATTCTTAGACCCCGTGGACAACCATAACTACTCCAGTTTTATAAAAATTACATAAACTTCTTCTATGTAGTTTCTAGTTTCTATCTAATCTGTTGACCCTCCATAGATATGAATTTACTTATAAAAAATTATTATAACTTACTGCTGTAACGTGCATCGACATAATCAATTTGTCTGTTTACAGCAATTGCAGACGATCCATTTGTGATGCAGAATTGCTTAGCATATATGAATACTTCATTCTGATTCGCCACTACGGTAGATGTTATGATTACCATCCAAATGCAGAAGATGCTGAAATTAGAAAAAGTGAGGAGTGAGTACTGATATACAGCAACATCAACCACTGAATCTTCGAGCCTAATGTCTCAATGGGGTCGTTCCTGGAATGTTCCAATCATGGGCGCCCGCATAGGAGGGCTAGGGGAGGGTGTAGCCACGCCTGTGAATTCGATTGGACCTTAAAATTTATAATGATTTTGTGTACACATTTGAGAGGTTTTAGAATTTGCCCCCACTCTCCTGGGGAAATTTACTACCCTCCGCTCTTCAAGGAGTAGGTATACTTTCATAAACGAGTATCCATCACGTTAACTGAGATGAACACCTGATCAGCAAGTGACATTAGTCTGTAACGTTGGCAATAATGAATAGGGTGTAAATCTAGTAAAACTTGCTTCTAACGTTTTTTTTTGTATGCAAATGAAGTTTTCTAAATAAAAGAGTTGTTAGCAAGTACAAAATGAATCTGTAGCCTATTAAAAATCTGAAACAAAATACGGTTCTGTCTACCTAGTGTTGACGAATCCGTCAGAATTATGTGTCATTTATCGATATGGGGAATTTTGAAATACTACTAGGTAAGGTCGGCAGCACCCCACATATGTGATCAGTGCTCGAGGCTAGATCTTATCTGGGCCTTGTACAGAGTGAGGAGGTTATGTGGAGAAACGTAATTCTTAGCTCTAAACAAATAGCATAGCATTTTTCCCAGCATCTGCCGCTATTGACGGGAAGTGTGTCAGATCAAGTACTCGATTACTACTATAATCTAGGAGAACTGGGAAAAGCTTCATCAGGTAGATTGTTCCACAATCTCGACGACCTAAGGTCAAAGGAACAGTCATACCCTTCAGTTCTAGATGTACGAAGTTCATACGGTTAAGATGGGACGCCGAAGTCAGGCGGGTTTGTATGGCAGGCTTATCGCGCAGCGGCATTATAGAGGAGAGCTCTTCAAACATGTGAGCAGTACTCGAGGCTAGGTCTTATCTGGGCTTTGTATAGAGTGAGGATGTTATGTGGAGAAAAGTACTTTTAGCCCCAAGCAAATAGCCTTTTTTTCCAGCAGCTGCGACAATTGACGAAATGTGCTCGAATCAGATCAAGTTCTCAGTGACTTGGACTCCAACCAGTCGAAATGAAAATTGCAGGTAAAACAGTAGTAAATATTTCAACATGCTGTTCGACTAATGGAAATGTTTTAGATTAGAAAAAAAAACATTTTGATGATTTTTTGGGAGATTTGTTGTATATTTACTTGATTCATTTCAGGTTCTTGTAACTTCCTCTATACGATAATGTGTCATTATCCACCTAAATAAATCACGTATTGTAGTTTTCTGAAAAAGCTAAACATTAGGGAAAGATATCGAAGTAAAAGGAAAGTCTCTTTTGCCCAATGCGTGGAATATATTCCATTATTGGCAGGACAGAACATTGTTTTGGACCATTCTTTGTGAAGAGATGACATCGATTATAGTTTATTTGTTGCCGATCTAACGGTTATGGTAAAAAAAGGGAATGCATGAAGGACTTACATCATTATCAATTCCATAATGCGCACAGACTGAATAAAAAATAATTAAAACACTGCTGCATGATTATCACGATCTTCTCTAAGCAAGTCGAAAATATGTCACATTTCCTGTGTGATAATTCTATAGATAATTTGACTGTGGTTTGTAAGACTGAATCACAGCTTTCGTGATTAAGTTCGCACTTGTATGCTCCATATTATAATAATTATAAAACATTCGCACCCTTCCCGCGCACTTTTTTCTATCATAGTTGATGTTAATCAAACAAGATCCAAAATTATACGAAAATAAAATATTTTTTAACATGCCGGTGGTGATCAAAAATATTTATGAACAACATGTCTAAAAGTTCATCTGTTGGTACGTACAGACCGAAAATCTAAAAGTTTAACTTTGGTAAAGCATCAGTTTATGGTTCTGATTATATTATTGGCCAGAATAATGAATTAGAATCTGCTGTTGATAAAGTGCCTCTCAAACCTCAAGTGGTGATTCCTTAGGTGATTCGAAAAAGAAAATTGACCGAAAGATACACATAGTTGTCATTACAATTTGGAATCATTGAAAAAAGTGACGTCAAGTAGATAAACTTTGCACTCTTTACTATTTAGGATTCGGTTCCCTGAGAAAATATGCTACCTATCGCTCTTCAAAAAGTTTTGGAGGCTGGTACGCTTTCACATAAAGTTATGTCCTTCCGATGAACGGCCATCCCCTTTCCATGAAAAAAAATCCTGCACGCGCACATGATCGAAAGTATGTGTACCTACATAGCATACACTGATTGAACCACATCTAAGCTATGGTATATTAGCATGGGTGGGCTGCATGTTGAATCCATACATATAATTTAGATTTTTTTTCAATATTTCAAAGTATATTCAATATACCCAGACTTTATCCTACTAATGTACTGTATTCAGACGTGCAGGTATATGCCATCAGGCAACTTTATTTCTTACAAACTAACACCCAGCATCATAAATTCAGCAATACCAATAAAAAAATTAGCCATAATCGTTTTAGAAGATATAAAGTGCGTGGAACCCTAATTCCAAAACCACATACATCTATCATGCAGCGGTTGTATCTTTATTAGCACCAAAATTTTATGAAATTTTACCGAGCATTATGAAAGATTTATGCATCGGAAATTATTTTTAGAAAAGATTAAAAAAATGGCTATATTCTATGACAGAAATTGACATTCATAAATTAGTGACAATCATTTTAAATTAAATTTAAAACCGAAATCTATATTTTTCTACACATTTATGGTTTCTATTATGCAGTTGCAACATAAAATTACTGGTTCAGGCACAGATAATGCCTTTCTTGGATCCGTTGCTTTACATTTATTTACTCATTGTTTTATTTATAGCTTGGGTAAATAACAATAATAATAATTATTATATTCTGGCGTGGAAGACGATCCACGGTTCACAACCAGGCGACCAGCGGAGGCCGACTGCTACACACATGCGTCGACAAGACCGCGAAGCGTACGATCCACACGCGATGGTCGGAAATACTCGTATTTCTCGATCATTCTGTTAAGAATAAGTGTATGGGGTAATCTATGATGATTGAAATATGTTCAATAGGTGCGTAGACTTACCGGGGTTGGAAGTACATTAATATTATAATATCAAATTATAATAATAAGGTTTTTTGGTAGTTATGTATAGGGGTATTAGGTTAAAAAAGGCCATTCGATGTCAATTTAGTGCTAGGATTGGCGAGAAACTGATTTTATGCAATTTTTTATCCCTAAATCGGCACCATGACACACTAAGATTTTTTTTCACAATGATATTCAAATTTAGGGTCCCAAATTAGCTGTACGCACAAAGCATCCTTAGCATCCAGAAAATTAATTTTTAGCACTCTAATAAAATATCTCCAAAAATTTTTGCGCGTCTAAAATCTAGATGGGCTTGTTTTCTAGGTACATCGGGTACGTAGATGTCAAATTCGATCTCAGTTTAATGCTTGGATTCGGAACCGGTTTTTCGCCAATTTTTCACCTCGAACTCGGCACCATGACAATATTTTTTTCACAAATTACGTTAATGTACAGTATCGCCTGTAGCTATCGATAAAAATTTTTAGCACCCTAGACGTCGCAAATCACCTAGATTTCAAATTGAAAGTTCGTGCTAGGGTAACTGGCTTCTTACCATTTTTTCATCCCAAATTATGAATGCACAAAAGCATCAAGGTGAAGATCAAGGTCAAATCCAAGATTGCTCGTTAAAATTGACTACAGATCTGACCATGATAATTATTTTCCTCACGAATTCTGTGAGATTTATAGAGGCTTTCCTAGCATCCATTTGACCTTTAGTAGTCATCCTGATATTGGACTTTAATTGTGTTTGAACGTAAAATTTTCTGTTGTTTTGATTGCTTCAAAAATAATCGTTCCTATTTGAAAAAATCAAGTTGACCATAGATTAGTTAATGGTGGTCAAATTGAAGGTCACCGTTGAATTCCTTGCTGAAAGTTACTGAATACCTGACCTTGATCTTTTCCAAAAATACTTTACCCGAGAAAATACAGGGACTTCTGTCACGCTGTATGTAAGCACCTACTTATATTCAGAGGACCATAATATAAGGAGTAACACAAATTAAAGGTTAGGCAAAGTGAGCATATTTAAGGATCATCAAATTCATAAAAAAGATATGTGTACGTTAGATATAAAAACAGTCAAGTACAAAAGCATCGACATAGACCGTGGGCGCCCGCAGGGAAGTCCGAGCCCCCCACTGTGAATCCGATTTCACGTTAGAATTTGTATACTTAGCATGCTTTTGTGAACTATTTTGGAGATTTGGTAGGAATCAAATAAAATAAGGCGGCTGAATTAAAAACAAAATAAAGACATGACGAATTTATTACAATTATTCCTCTAACGTAAGAAAATTCTAGCAACAGTAATATTTTTTTCTTGAAGTTATAATTGTTAATTTAAATGAATTACGATGTAAAATTATTTATGTTTTGTTTTGTAATACTTACATTAAAAAGAACCGCGAGATTGATTTTGGATAACTTTGTGGCCGCGAGCAATTTTGTTAAAATTTGGGGAGCAATGTGCTTTGGAGCGATAGTGAAGATCAGTGGATTTTTGGAAAGGACCCAATACAATTTGAGAGGATGAGAAATAAAGTACTTTTTCGAGTATCTTTATTTTTTGTACTCTTCTTAACTTTCGGAATTCAAAATATTTTTGTTAGGATGTTAAAAATATTGCCACGCGTAAGCAAGGAAAGTATTGTGATCGCAAAGAAACAAAAAATAATAAACTGGCTTTGGAACACCCAACTTAAATTTGAAAATCAAAATGCCGTCAAAGACAAGCCCACCCGCAGTGGCGTGCCAGGGAGCCGCGGCCGCTCACACCCTGAGTTTCCGGTTGTACCATGAAATCTGCGTACTTAGCATGATTTTCTGAATCTTTTTTGGGATTATTAAAATTTGGTTATCCTGGAGAAAATTTGCTACCACCGGCTCACAAAGTTCTTCATTCAGTTTTGGGGCAGACACTATTTCTCAGAAGATTATCTCCTCCCTATGATCGCCCCCCCCTGAGAAACATTCCTTCGGGCGTCCATGAGTACTACTACTTGGTTAGGCACTGCATTCTATCTTTGAATGAAACAAGCCTATAACTTAATAATTTTATTAAAAAAAAACATACTAACAAGAATACAAAATTTTTGGATTCAACGTTCAAAGTAGGTATATAAATATCCTTTTTCTGTTACATACTTTCATAATAATATAGTCTAAAATTTAATAATATTACGATCACGATTTTGTTCTATTAGCGAACAACACACTATAACTGTAGTCCTCGCGTCACTTTAAAGCATTCCACATCCAGTCTAGTATAACTTAAATTAATATGTACAGAGATTACATATGTGTATATAAAAATATATCGCGTTATACTGAAATATAAAGTGAACCTTCTGAGCTTGCAAAACGTCTATAAAAGTATAATTTATTAATTATAGTTGATTCAAATATTCGAATGTTCCGTAGATTTGGTTAATTGAGTAATAGGAAGGCTATAGGGTCTTTATGGATTAGTTATCAAAGCTCAAAAATAATGTCTAACCATTATTAGCAAACTGGACACTGTATATTCTACCGGCAGATGCGAAATAAAAATCTCGATTTCGATTAGAACTGTCAAGTGACACTTGCAACTGCCTATAAGCAAATAAGGGAACAAAAACAAAACAAATGTTTAAGGGTTTATAAAATCGTCCAAAAAAGGATGTAAGTATTTGACATGAAAAAAATGTTCGACAAACATTGAACTAAAAGAATTTTGACCGTTTAGTCAAAACGTTGTAGCAATTGGAACATCTTGGAATAAAAGGTAACGTACCATTTATATTTCAGTATAATCTCAAATCGTGTTGCATGCATAGCATCTTGACAGCATTTTCATAAAATTATGACGATTTTTTGAGTCCGTTTAATGGATGAAAGGAATTTTACATCGTTAGTATTTAAAAAAAACAATGATTTTTTATTAAATTTGCACTAAGAAATTTAACGATTAAATTTAATACCAACCCAAAGTATAAAGTCTATAGAATATGCAAATGTTAGGATGTCTATTTTTTTCCTGGCTCAACTATGGGGTTGGTAGGTATAAACAAATATGTTGATACCAGTTATTTGAGCGGATTTGATTAATTTTCATGTTCTATAGGCTTCATTCTTTCGGTTGGTATTAAAATTATTTGTTAAACTTTTAGTGCATCTTTTAATTAGAAGTGATTTTTCAATTTTTAATTAATCACAGTCTCGGGAGGAATTTTTTAGCCAACCCACTCGCACCATATTTTCTTACATACTAACTTTGATATAAAATACTTTTCATCCATTAAACAGATGGGTGAAGGTCGGTCCTAATTAGGATCTTAGAGAATAACAATAACCTAGTTGGCTGTGTCAAAAATCTTTTAAACGCCTAGACTTTTTGATTATTCATATGTCTAAGGACACGATGCATGCAGATTGAGATAAAGTGTTATATTTTAATACACATTAAAAGATCACACATTCACTGGAGTATGAGATTCAGTACTATCTTGCTTCCTTACTTCTGTCTTCTCTGACCCACTTTGCCAACCAGAGTCCATTGTACCATCGCTGTGGCATCCTTGTCCTTGTACCTGCAAAGATATGTGGACATAAATATAAAATTCTTTAGTTCAAAACGATAGTTTCTCCAGATCTCCCCGCAAGCAGAAGGCGCCACCGTCTGTCAATTGTCAACGATGTTGTCATCGTTCAACGTTCGTCAGTCTTCTGTTGGTTAACGAAACAGGTGGACGACGGATTCTGCGGTCATTCACGATTGTAGGGCCAGTTCATGCCGATTACGCGATTTAATTAAGCAGTTCAACTGTTTTTATTAAAATGTGTAATTGCTCTCGATGCTTCTTTCCTATATAAACTAAATTACGTAAACTAATTAGACATCTTCAAGGAAACTAGTTCAATAGGATATTACATACATTTAACCTAGTTTCAGAAAGTTTGATTAAACCGAATAATTTAATTACATAGAATAATTGAAAGATTCATTACGTGTAATACAAATTCTCCAGAAAAACTGTTCAATTGTCCACGTTTTCTCAATGTGGTAGGAAAATCAAGAGGTGTATATTAAGGTTATTAGAACTATCGTGCCTCATCTTCAATATTGGCATCCCCATATAATAGTCCAGCAGCATTTCCTCCCAGGTTCTGTATCAGCGTCGATATGTTGGAACCAATGTTTCGTTGCCGAGCAGGCGTGGTCTGCTGAACCAGATTGAGCGTCTTGGGTGGCGTGTTCTTGGGCCCGCTTGATGAAGGGCAGTATCCAAAATTGCTGGCCTTCGACTGATTGTAGTAGTTCTGATCGTAGTTCATGCCAGATATCGTGTTGGTTAGGTTGCTGGTTGGTTGGTGATGGCGGTAGTGCTCTTGTTCAGGTATGACCTGTAAATAATTATGATATGTTATGACCTGTTTTCACGATCATGTAAACTTGCGCAAGTCTATTTGTGAATGCCAATTTCCTCAAATAGACACACACATGAGTGCTGCCGATTGAAAGCTATACGGGAGGTAACCTTCAGGTATAAGGACTTGAATCCTGCCGTTGTACTGAAGAGATGTGAATCCGAGCTTGACCGACTTTTTCAACTACAGGCACATAGCTCTGCTTTCTGTTATAAGTAAGGTGATGAAGGGAATCAGGAGCTGCAGTATGGTTTCCGCCACCAGAGATCCACAGGGGACCTCCTAGCTTTCGTCACGCAACCGTGGAGTAAACTCATCCAGTCATATGATGAGAATCTTATGCAAACTTCCATCCTACGGCCTTCAAGAAAAGCTTTGCAGATGGGTGGCTGAATTCCTCTCTGGCAGCAAGATACCCGTCGTAGTTGACGGGTTCTCCCCTTCATCTCACAATGTCAACGCGGGTGTTCCCCTTAGCTCTGACGTTGTTCCTTGTACATGTAAGATAGCTTACTTCGTATTGCGCGTCGGGCGCTAAATAATGCTCCAACGCTCCAGCAAAAGTCCTTGGCTTCGGTTGAGGTGGTTGCGGTTGGTCCGCTGGAGTGTCTTGGAAGTATCCGCAGCAATCGTCAGGTGAGGCTGCATCATCAGTAGTTTCTGTGAGAGGAGTCTGGACGCTGCTGCACAGACTGTTCTGCGAGACGTCCTTGGGCAAAAGCTGCGCAGTCGCATCCTCTTGTTGAGCAGGGAAGGGAAGTCGAGATCTTGTGGACATCTGTCTGGATCCAAGCCGAACAGCGAGGTAATCTTCATCTTCCGTCACCGTAGACGAGGAAATGTTCTCCTGAAACAATGACATCAACATATATATATACATATATTATTGCTGGAACACGTACTGTAAACAAGTAGTAATATAATAATAAGTAGGGTAAATTGACATAGTAATTTCCTTCTTTCCCTACCCTTCCGGTCGTTACTGTGCATCTGGCAACGTTCTCCCTTTCCACATCTGCGCAGCATCGCTGCAACGAGCTATCGTTCATTTCCTAAGTGGTACGCGGATCGAACACGTTTTTCTATCACTCTGAGTTTTAAAGGCGAATGTATAATGTGTGAAATATGGTTAATAGGTGCATAGCATTACCGGGGTTGGAAAAGTATAAATACCTATACTAAGATAAAAAAAAATCATATATTCTCCTCCACTGCCTTCAATCCCCGACTCCCGGATTTTAACCCCTACTATTTTTTTTCTGAAAATGATCAGAACCATTTGAAAAAAGAAGTTTGTTCGATTTTTTTTTTTTCGTTTTGGGCTATGTTCTCCGTCGTCACTGGACCAATTTTCAAATAGTAGCTTTTTCGTCCTTGGCATAGAAACAACCTTGCGTGAAAATTTTATTAATATCCGAGCATTACACTTCTCAAGTTATAGACGGGCCAAGGAGTAGCGGACAGACAGACCGACAGACAGACGGAAATGAGCAACATATTATATCTCATTTTCGAAATTTTTCGCGATTACAATACTGCAAAAATGTTCAAGGTTTGTTGTAGGATGTAGTTTTTACAAAACGAATTTTAGAGTAGAGGATTCGGTAAATCTTGCTGCATAAAAAATGCGTGCGCTTACAATACATCATTTGAATTTGCAGAAATCAATAATTAAGGAACTTCTCGTCACTGATATTCGTTACATCGCTAATCAGACTTCACCAAACGTACTCTTATTTCTTACATAAGAGTATTTTTTAGGGGTTGAGCTACACCATGCACTCTTTCAGTAACTATCTCACCTGGAAGTTTTGTAGCAATTTTGTAGCATTAACTTCTTTCACATCAGTCTTTTGCAAGGACATAAGCCTGGGTTTTTGTTGTGTATCCATTACAGCTTCATCGTATAGAGATGAATCCTGCCCATCATTTCTGACAGATATGTTACAACAGCTACTCACATCTGCGAAATATACTTCGGATTCTGTAGCTTCGGGTTTCTGAGGACTGGTTTCTTGTTTTTGGAAGGCTGCATTTTCCACACCCTGCAGGCGGGGAAGAAATCTGCACAATAAAAGAGAGAACTAACTTATATGTTGTATTTCAGATTTTCTATTCCGCTGTACCTATACCAACGATATAAATATACTATTAAGGCATAACGTAAATGAGTTTCACTGTGTATAATATTCCCAGATAGCACAGAAGGTCTTAAAGACGTCCATTTTATGCACTAATAATTCGTTTTTAATATAACTTTAGTGCTACCATTTACGGAAATGCCGACACGCCATAAAACAAACATCTTTAACACGTTTTCTTATGTCATCTAGAAGAGATTTTCAGAATTCAGCTTTTTTAATAGTTAAAAATATTAGTGAACATATGACACGTACCTGCATTTCTGTCCATCTCCACTTGGTCCTTTTCCCTCTGATGTCGTAACATCAGGTTCGTGATAGTCGTGGTCCGATTCACCCGTGTTTGTCTTGTTACCTCCCTCTTCTCCCTGGAAACCACCTCCCACCCTATTTGTCGCCCCTTCCTGAGTGCCCTGGCTTCTTTTCTTCGCCTTGCGGGCGGGTAACGTGTGCACTCCTCTATCAGCGCAACTCGAGGTGTCCGAACTATGTTCGTTAGATTGGTGGACCTAAACATTATTTTATTGCACTTGACTATATTTTTGTTTGTAACAATTAAACTTTTATAATTGAAGATCTTAGAAATATTTAGATTTGTCCTTTATAGTTGGAGCTCCTTCAAGTCAAATTATTATATGGTATTTTAGTTGTGCATCGTCCAATACCGTTTCACGATATAATACGTGAGGTCACCTAACCTAGCTGCTAAATACAAAGAGGAACGTAGACAACATCAAGTCCATATACCAGGAGAAACGACGGCAATGCTGTTCGTGCCGTAAAAAAGACTCGGAAACTTGTCGGCTGGAATACCAGTGGTGCTTTGACAGGGTTGCTATGTTTGGGAGATTTTTATTTGAGTAATTTTTTGAGGATACATTTTCTGGGAGATATTACACGTTTCGCGAATAAAAATCATTTTCCCGCTCTTTGAACCAAATCTTCCCCTTTCTATTAATTAACTGTGATTTGACGGATTTTTTTTGGAAAAGTAGCAATTTGTGCTTGTGCTGAGAAAATTCTGTCCGATCCATCTGGCAACGTTGTCCTTTGATAGGTCTGCTAAAGGAACACCAACAAACGGATTGCTATTCAGTTCATTGTAAACTAAGTCTACTATGTTTGCTTATTTCTTGTAAATTCTTAGTCTAAGGAGTCAGAAATCTGCCTGAACTTGTTATTATTATTTAGCTACTTGTGAAGAACTGCTGAAAACTCTCCCTTGGTGCGGTGATGAGTAACGAGGGGGAACAGTAGCATGTTTATTGTTTGTGATTCCTGCTATTCTCCAAAATGCTGTTGAAACTCAATCTTTTGTCTAAAGTGTAGTGAGATTTGCCTCGACAAAGAATCCAGCATCGTAAACAAATTGTGCCTACCTCTGGTTCCGTTGTATTTTCGTAATTGTCTTTTGGTGGAGGCCGAAGTCTACGAGAATTCCGGAACTGTTGCTGCTGCTGCTGTTGATTAGCATCGTTCATCTGGCAGTGAGATTCGTGTCCATGGCTGTGGTGGTGGATATGATGGTACCTGTGAACAGGGATTACCAGACGTCATACAAAAGAACTGAAAGTTGAGCCATTTCGAATGCAAGCTTAGAAACTACACTCTTCCGTCTAAAATTGCAACACCTACGATGATTCAATGAAAAGTACACAAAGTTTCGCTTACATTCGCAACAATAGTAATAAAAATTTTCCTTTTGAATTAGATTTTTTGTTTAAATTTAGGATACACCGTATGAGTACACGGTTGAGGCCACTGCAACCCCCTTCCGTTCTTTAAGTTTCAATCGCCCCTCTACCGAGACTATTATCTTCCTGAACATGAATCCTGTCACCCCTCCCTGAGACAAATACTGGATCCACCCTTGTTTGTATGTCCATCAACCTGCCCAGAATGCGGCCTATGATAGAGTTCTCTTTCTTGTAACGTCAGCTGAGGTTTTTAATGCTGCTTCCTTTATGAATAAAAGTACTATGCCCACTTACCTTCCTGGAGAATGCAGGATCCTCCTTGCCGGCGAATTGGGGTTTGAATATGGCGGAGGCGGTCCCCAGACATAAACTCCGCCCACAACTGGTGGTCCAGGTGGAGGAGGCCTGTTATCTAGCACGCTGTACGAACCCGATGATGCTCCGCCTCCAGCATTGTCTGAGCGATGAAGACCACCTCCTTCACCGCCCCCAGGACCGTTTGTTCCGCCCCCTCCACGACTGCTAAAGCCGTATTGGCTGTCCGCACTGCTGCTTGTCATGCCGCTGGCATATGTCAGCGAATTATCCCTGCAACAAACATAACTGCCAGTAAGTTGAGAAGTATCAGGATATCTAGAGATAAAAAATTGTAATAAGTTGTTTTATAACGGAATTATATTCTTGAGGGATTTATTAAACGACGCTGTTCAAACAGTTATGAATTATTGGCGTCAGTGGTTGAAAAACACCTGTTGAGGATGAAAATCCAATTGCAAGTTTTCCCACTGCAATGGGACAAAAAATTTTCAATCATCTACCGGGTTGTATAAAAGTAAACACCAATAAGAAATCTCTTAAGAAAGAGCTCAAAAGTTATCTGTTGGAGAACTGTTTTTATAGTCTGTCAGAGTTTTTGTAGTTTTTTCAGGAAACTTCATTAATCACATTTATTTTTTAGTGTTAGGATTTATTGCATTGACAATCGTCTGTCTATGGAAAATGAATTAAGTAGAATATAAGATAAATCGCTTGAATCCAAAACGCGTAATCTTGATCCACTCTTCAATTTTTGAAATCATTCACTTGTTTACATAGCGTAGTGTGTTCGTCTTTGAAGTGTCGGGCTGGTAACATCAAGTTGCTGTACAAAAAATATAAAACAACAGTGTATATACCTTTGGTTATCATTTTGTGCTACACTTGTTCTACTCCACGGCAGTCTTCTCCAGCTCCATCCGCTTAAACGGGCTCTGTTGTGACCTTCTGGATTGGGAGGCGGTCCATCTTCGGGATTGGGCGAATAAAAGTTGCCTATCCGCCCTGGAGCCCAGAATCTGTTAATACGATAAAGACAATAAAGTTATTTCTATGTTGACTTTTTTCTATAGAAATCGAAAATGTAGACTAATCGAACAAAATAGGCTTTTCCAAATTATTTTTTGTCAGCTCAAAACTCGTAGCATCAAGGTATCTTCAACATCTTTACATAATTCAAAATGATTCGACATTTCAGCTGTTTTTGCAAATATAGCTAATAAGTACCGACCGATAGAGGTCTTAGCAATGAGAAGAGGAAAATACTGGAAATGTGCATACTCTGAAAAATTGTATGACAGTGGTAGGGACGGAGATCCTATGGGAAAGCGCTCACAGAGAGCCATGGGCTAAGCGCGGATGGGAAAAGTTAAACATCTTGAAAATATGGGAAATATCTTCATTGCGTAAACATGACTCTTCCTCCAGACCTGTGTGTTCTGGTATCCATATCAGAAGGATCTGATTTACAGGTTTTATGCAATAATTCCAGACCGATGTTGATGTATAATTCTATTGAACTAGTAAAGCTTATAAGAATCGATCAAAGTTGTGAATGCTCTTTTACTACAAGACGTCTGTTAAAATTTTCCAGTCACCTGTCAGTAGCATGATGTGTATCCCAAGGATAAACTTGCGGTCCTATAGGAACGGGAGGATATCTGCATTCTTCGCAGCAACTGCAGTATGCAGCAGGTGGTATGGGAGGACCCCTGACTGATCCATGTTGACTTGAATTACTAGACTGCTGCTGTTGCTGTTGATAGAAGGAACGGCACCGGAGCTCCAGCTGTTCCCAGTACATCTTTTTCTTCTCATGACTGAAAGCATAGATACAGTGCTTTTGAAAAAGGTATTTCTTGAACGCGTCAAGTTAGTGAGCTGAACTTTGGAGTAATGGAATTGATGCATATTTTGACGCAAAAGTTGCAGTTGAAAATCTCAAGATGGCGGCTGATCGCCATCTTGTAACATTTTGTTAAATAGAATAGTACGTCGTACAATAGCTCATTTATAGGCCCTAAAACAGTATTTTACAAGCTTTTATTCAACTTGACCTGCTTGTATCTATGTCGTGTGGGACAAATCTGAGAACTGAATTTTAAACCAGTTAACCTTAGCCAATAGAGCTGAAATTTGGTACACACGTTTGTTTTGCGTTATTCTAAATCTAATATGGCGGCAGTCGCAAGATGGCGATTTACATTTTTCACTGCCACCTCTATGATGTTGGTAGCAACTAAAAGAGTTTGAAGAGAGAAACATAATAAGCAAAGTGGCCTCATTCTGAATCCAATATGGCGACCGCCCTAAAATGGATTTTATAATAACCATAGCCACCCCTATACTATGAGTATCAAATGAAAAGGCTTGATAAGGGATAATATAAATCCAAATGACGATTTATAATTTCCATGGTCACCGCTTTGATATGGGTATCAAATGAAGGAGCTTAATGAGAGAAATACAAAATTAATGAATCTTAAAAAACCCCCAAAATTATTCACAAAATCATGCTAAACATGCAGACTTGTAAGGTTAATCTGAATTTCCAGGGTGGGCCGCCACTCCCCCCCCCTGCAGGCGCTCATTAATTTTAGCACCCCCAATTTCACCTGTTCAAAAATAAGTACAGTGGTCTTTTTGTATGGCAGGTTAAAGGTAAAGTCTACGGGATATAATAAAGACCATAATGTTATTTTAAATAATTCTTCTTCAGCAAGGATGTTGGCAAATAGAATTGCGCCTTTGTAGTATTGAATATTTAACATAATATGTTTGTAAAGCTATTTTTTTTCTGGTCACTCAGTCTGAGAGCTCCTTGGAGTTAAATACAGATTACATAGAATTGTGAAATCATTATATGTGGGAATGACTCAAAAAGCTTTAGATACCTGATCATTTCTGGAAGGGTTAATATTGGAGGTATCATCAAAAACATGTTGAGAGTTCAAGAAATGCCTACTAAATTATCATGTACCTACTTGTTACACTTATGGTAGATTCATGCAAACATTCCTGGAACGTAATGTGAGAGTACATTAAGATAGAACCAATATGGTCTGTGGACTTTTAAAACACAATAGAAATCTATTGTTTTGCCGTAAATTTAAACTAAGTTGTCATGAATTTACCATTATTAGCATTGCCGTTAGTTAACTAAGCTTGCTCTTTTCTTCAACACTTATTATAGTGAGATGAAAAACTTACCTTAACAATTGGTAGACTAGCATACAGGAAAATATACAGACTAGTATACCGCTCACAGACAATCCAAACATGGCTCTTAGGCAAGAATACAGCGCACCATGAATCACTTCACAATCTGGCGTTGAATCAAATACGAACCGCATTGCTGAAAAAATGGTCATTGCAAGATATAGATATAAATGAAAATATTTGTAAACTCGAGGCAGAATAAGGAGAAGATACAAAAATTACACAGATCCACAAAAAAGGTGGCAATGATGTACCCAAGTCTCGTCGCCCGTCATAATTTGTGCCAAAGTGTCAGAATCGTTGGTGAATGTTTCCAAATGACTTTTTCAAATTTCCAGTCTGCGCAATTTTTGATCAGGTGTCAACAGCCTAACATCTTACTCATGTTTTCAAATTGTCGTGCACTACGTTTACTACGCATTGTTTCGATACATTCAATGTCATACTAATGGTAGAGACCCCTACACGACTATCTTCAACCAAAATTTTATTGTGTAATCATCTCCAAACGGCAACCATTCTCAAGAATTGTTTTCGGCTGATGGCTCTCTTTTGTCAGAAATTTTATGACGCTGCAATATTCTAATTTTTTCCTCACTTTTCCTTAAAATCCACTTTATTAATTGGAAACTAATCATCAAAACTGACTCAAAATTAGCAGATAAGGTTAGAACGCGTGCCGCTATTTGATATATAATTGTTATATCTAGGTAGACTTCTTTTCTAGTGCCACTCGTACATTTGAGCCATACCTGATGAATGTACGCTCGATTATTTATTTCAAAACTGTTTGATCATCGGTTCTTCCCAAGGTGATCCAAATTTTTCAGGAGACCTTTCGTCAAAGGGTAGGTACTCACCATCGTCTGTGGTAGCATGAGCCTCTAGTAACACAGAGTAACAGGTACACGTCCTTGTTTTTTGAGTATAGACGCATTCACGTAACGTTTGCAATCGGTTCATGTGGATCACCGTCGTTGTAATGGTCACTAGAACACATGTTAAGGCACACACTAGGCAACATATACCGCACACCTTTATCTGAAACAGATAATTAAATTCAATTTAAAATCCGCCCTCCGCAAAGTATTATATACTGTACTATTTCATTGGTTTGACCTAGATCCTAACGGAGGTTGGAACTCTCACAAGTAATTTTATGTAATTTCACCTCAATAATTCCAGCGTCAGTTAAACAGTATTTGCAAATGTAAATAGAGCCCTAGCTGGGGTGCCAACTCCTTCATTAACGAATTTTATAAGATGTCTAACACTATGATGGATTTGGACATTCCCATATTACTTCATTTTTCGAAAGATCACCCCTCAACTTTTCCCTTTATTATTCACAATATTTCGTATATTCAGAATTTTTCAACGACAGGAAAAGCAATCCTGAAGACCGTATTGACACATACAGTGGAATTCATTTATCTATTTGGGCGACGTGTTCAATGTGTACAAGAGAGAGAAAAAGAGAGACACTTATGATTGAAAAAGTGCGGCCCTATAGGCAACTTGCTGCGTTGCCAAACGTTGCACCGTTTTCTCATGAATAGATATAAAAATAATCACACTACGTCAACAAAGTGTCGGTCAAGCAACAAGTTCAAACCCAAAATGATGAATAGAAAAATGATTAAGATAATGACGAATTAAGCATATTAGTAAAAATGTAGATCAAATAATGTATAAAGACCAAAAGAGATCCATGAAATTGAATCCGATATAGTAAAAGAAGCTTTATGATATTCATAAGTTTGTGCTAGAGTAAAGTGGAATCCTAGTAAAACTGCTAAAATTAAACCTTGCAAAGCGTATCTATAATTATATTCTATTAATTCATGATGGACCCCAAGTTACACTTAACCTTGAAAGGATTAATGTATTTAATAAAGGAATTTATACTAGATTAAAGGTTTGAATTTTAGGATGCTAATTTATACCTAATTTAATCCTAGAGGATAAAGAATGAAAAAATCTTGTAAAAATGAAATAAAAAATACTTCAGAAGTAATAAATCAAATCATACCTCAACATGGCCATATAGTAACTTCATGAGTGATAACCTAGATAAGTGCCTTCGTGTACAATATCTCGTCATCATTGATATATAACTAATATTGTAATTTTTGTACCAAACACTGTGTCGAATAAGTTTAGGATCCATTTCGGATCAGTCTTAGCGGATCTCCAATCTTAGGTGGAACTGAACCTTTAGGATCGCTACAAATTCTCCAACATTGAGTCATTGGCTTGGCAACAACGCATCTCAGTACACTTCAACGCACCTCCATAGAATCATGATAGACCAGTTCTATTAGCGTTTTTTTTTAACTTAAATATACCTGTAATTATTTGAACACCTGTATATAAATTACTCTCGTTAACTACATTACAACAAAAGCTCTATTTAATTTTTTCATTCATGCCTGCCTAAGTAGAGGGTTTTCCAATAAGGCTGCGTTAATGTTGAAATGTAATCAAACAAGTTGTGTATGAGGTATTAACCAGTTTCCTTTTTATTTAAAATTCTATTGTATGGGAATTTGTATGGAAAAGGCCAAGAGAACCTTGGGTTCGCACGGTGGCACGGATTCAAATTCAAATTTTAGTAACACGCACAGCTACTACAAGTGAACATGAAGTAAATTACAGCTAGTTCCAAATTGAAATTTTTTTGGAAATCGTACGTAATTTCAAAGAAAAACCTACATAACGTCATAAACATTCATATAATGTCATTTTTTAAGTTGCATAATAAGGGTACGGTGTTCAACTGATTACTTGTTAAAAAACCCTAATAGCGCTGGACTATCAGGAATCTATGGAGGTGGAAATCTTGCGTTGGAATGTACCGAGATGTGGTGTTGACAAACCAATGACCCGATGTTGCAGAGTTTGTGGCAATCCTAAAGTTTCAGTTCCACTTAAGGTCAGATGAACCCCGTTAAGACCGATCCGGAATCGCTTCTAAGCCATTCGCGATTCAGAATTGTATACGTTCAAAATAAAATCATTCTTTGGGCGGAGAAAACAAACTAAAGCTTATTTCTGACATGCGTCATAAGTCAAGAAAATGTCGAACGTCTTTCAATTTACAGACGATCCCTCCGCTCTTAAATTTTCAATCATGATTACCCTCTCCCCGAGACGGGCATCTTCTAGAACATGGATTTGCTCCATTCCAACAGTTTTTTGAGCGAGTTATTTAAAAATCATGATTCATAATATGAACCCCCCAAAAATATTTTTTAGATTCGCCCCTTCACGGCTTTCATTTGGATTGGGTATCTTCTGTTGAAATATGTCGTAAAATGTTTACTACTCACGTCTATGAATTATTGCAGGCGTAAACTGGACATTATCTGAGTATACACAAATAATGACCTTGAAGACTTAAATAATTATCATATTAGTATTGGAGGCCTTCCTTCGAATTTAATTATTTCTAAGCCCATTAAAATATCAGGTCAGCCTAATTTATCACCAAACGTTTTCTATGTAGCTGTCAGGATGTGTAAGGATTTATTTTCTCTTTATACAACAATATCTTAAAAGGCAATTTGAAATACTTACCAAATAACTGTATCTGTTCTTTCTTCTCGCTAAGCTCATTACACAAATTCCAGTTAAGATTAGCTAAAAAAGGAAGGTAGATTAGTATTCAATTATGCTCTCTTTGGGTGTATGATTGCAGGCATAAACAGCGTTGGACAAATGATACAAAAGTGTTACTTTAGAGTTCTTTAACTTAGTATTAGGAGATGACGACATTTTTCATATCATCAAGTAAATATAAAAAAACTGGGCTTTATACTACACTACTGAAAAAATTAAGTGAGCAAGAAAAAACATTTCTGTAATCTTTGTCAAGCTGTAGTTTGGTGAAACATGATCGTATCTAGATTTAAAAAAACATTTTCAAGCTTCAAGATTTTAGTTCTCAGGTTTTTCAGCCGAAAGATTTTAGGAGCAAAGGTTCTGATAGCGCAAGGGAAATTTTTTGCAGAACTTTGCCTTCTTCTTTTTAGTCCACGGGCTTGAAAACATTTTTTTCTGTTAGAGCAGATAGGTCTTCAAATTAAGTATTTGACTTTAAATGAAAAATGATTCTTTTCTCAACGACCACTACCTACTCAACGACCAATCTCGGTAGCCGCACAGACAATGTAAGGATATTTCCGAAAACTGTAATAAATCTCCTAGAGTTGATCTTCGAGGAAAATACTTTTTTGTTTCCTTAGTGATGGTTTGCAGAAAATCAGAAAAGTAACTCTTTCTTTTTTTTTTGAAAAATCGACTGATTTTTTTGGGACTGCTAATGAGAAATCTAATGGTTTCATGTGTTTTTATACTTCAATGTATCCCTAATATCCCTGCCTGACGGCAGCTCGATCCATTGTACGGTTTCTCTGGTCCGACAAATTCCTAAATTCGCCTTTGAGACCTCCCCCCTCAAAATATATTTCCTAGATCTTGTCAGTTTTTGTTTTTTTGAATCTTCAATGAATAAAAGCATAATAATTTCCCAATTGCTTTTTTAAAATTGAAGGTGTTTCAGCTATCCTATAGTGACAACAAAAGAAAAAAAAATGATTTTTCCATTTTCAACCAAATTACAGAATGTTTTGACACAATAACTCTGCTCCTTTGATTTCTTTCAAATTTTGACCAGAAACCGTACAATGAATCGACTTGCCGTCATGCAGGATGCAGAGTTATTAGGGATACATTGAGGTATAAGAAAACCTAAAAACATTAGCCTTCTCATGAGCAGTCCCAAAAATGCCGTCGATTTTTCAATACAAGAATTTTTTGACTTTTTTAAAATTAACACTAAGGAAACAAAAAAATCTTCGATAACTGCAAATGATCGTATCGGGATTGAAAACGGATATTCAAGGGCTATACGATCCTAACAGAAAAAAAATTCAGGCTGTGGACTGAAAAGGAGAAGTCCAGATACCATTTCCACCGAAATGCAGCTTCTCAAAGATCACCGAAACATTAAGATTTTTTGCTTTGTCCCCTTTGTCCTTTTTTGAGTAGTGTACTTAATATGCCTTTACAACTTGGTAACCAGTAACCAAATTTCATAGTCACTGACCGTTCTTACCTGCGCTGGGGACATGCACAGATAAACTTTCAGGATTTATAAAACAACGAAGGTCTGGCCGAAGCGGGCTCTTGCTCAATAATATTTATTGGCCGTGAACCCAGTACGTCAGGAATTATTCATGTATGAGGTTTTGTAAAAATACACTGACATTGACTTAATGATCGGTAGATATTAATTATATGGACTACAGTGACAATTCACATATTATGTAGGAAATAACTATTTTACTTACCATTGTGGCAGGCACAAATGTAGGGATCGTTTCAAAGTAACCTAAAGTGGATGTGTAGGACCTAAGTAGAAAATATACGGCTAAGAATAAGGCTCCTAAGACTGTCGACAGTCCACCACACACACAACACCAGAACACGTATTTCCTTATTCCTCCACTGTTTGCGTTGGCTGAAACAACAGAGAAATAGTGTTAATGTAACATGTGAAACTTATCCTGTGGTTTACAATTAGATAATCCCGAAGAATGCATAACAATTAACGGTGAGTTGCGACATCAGTTCTCGATGGGTTTTCTCGTTTTTTTGGAGGGCTCTTAGTGTTTTCGGGACGATGGACGAGGGTGACGTATCTGGTACATTAAAAAACGAAAGACAGCCTCATACTCGTTTTTCGTTTTGGTGGGGTGCACGCCCTGTTTTTGGGAACAAGAGTGCCTACCCCAGGTGGTCCTGGACTAAGCTGTTTTGTGTGGTGCCGTATTAAAATTTGGCATGATGACTCTGCGCAATCTCAGCATGTTAAAGGGACTATTGCAGTAACGCACTGTATAGCAATGTCATAAAACAAAAAATAAACGAACTGTCACTTGGAAGGCAGATAAATCAAATATAATGTCATTGTAATGAAGATCAACTTTGTCATTGAAACGTTTACAGTAAAGAAGATGTGTCATAATATGTGGTTTTATTGGTCAGACAAGCATGCAGGATTATACAAATATGATTATCCAATGGATGTCGAATACCGAAGATATCAAAAATATGTTTTGAATTAGAATAGGGATATCTCTATTTTATGGTGATATGCATGAAAATGCGTTAATACATATACTCGTATTCTGGCACATTCTAGTATTAGATACCAGGGATGCCGGCAGTAAAAAACCTAAAAAATGTCAAAAAAATCGACCAAATCTCGTCTTGAAGTCTAGGTAGTTTTTAGTGTGTAAATGTCAAAAAAGCCGACGAAATGTCACTTTTCAAGATACGTAATACCCGTGCCGATATTACTTATCATTTGTAGGACAAACCTTGGGTCATTCAGTAGCGTTTATATGTACTTTCAACGCCTGTATATCTGTTAAGCTCGGTAATGGTCCGAATTACATGGACCAGGTGAAACAAGTGATTAAAAATAAAAATAGTTGTAGTCACCGTTCTTGGCGGGTCAAAGTAAGACTACGAGTATCCCTCTATATATCTGCATCTCCCTCATACATACACATGCAACCTATCCCTGTGTGTGAACGTTTGTTCGGTAAGCTGATAGACATATGTTTTTAAGTTGTGTGTCTCCGTTTCGAAAACTTTGTCGTTACGTATGAGTCCCATTCAATCATATTTGTCAGAGTGACAACTTACTTGACATCGTCGTGCAATTTTACTTGTCCTGTTAACAATCTTCAATATAAGTCTGCGCCCATTGTACGAAGACTCGATGTGTTTACTTATTTCACATGGCGTTGATGACGCAATCGACTACAACTATAGCTGATTTTTAGATATACTTTGTAAAGTAATATTCTGCACTGCCAGATACCTCCCGGGATCTATGAGTTCAGCCTGATACCTTGAAGTACCCGAAAAAGTAATTGAAGATACATTTTCAAGGTTGAACTTTTATATCAAAATCTGCCATGCTGTTTTTGTAAAATTTTAATATAGCCAGCGTCACTCTCACTACTAAGACAAATTTAACAACACCTCATAGGTATGTCAAAATCCATCAAGCCGTCTCAACTGTAACCTGTGAAAAAATGGCGTCAAGTAGGTTGACTCTGCACTCCCACGCGGATTACGTACAGCACAAGTTATAACTTATGACAAAAAAGTAAGTTACAAACATGCATAACAGAGAAATTGAACGGATCAAACAGGTCCATACAATTAGGCCATAGAAATTTTCCCTGCCCTAGCAACCTGGCCTTTTCCCGATACCTAGACTGGTCAGACATGGCAGTGTGGCACTAATACCAGAATACCCATGAAGACACGTAGAAGAGCAGAAGCAGAAACATGTCTTTAAATGAAATAGCGTTTGAACAAGATCTCAAGAGTTTTCCATGGTGGCATATTATATCGATAGATGCCATTGAAGATAAAATTAACTTTTTAACAGATAGTATTTTATGTTTATTTAATGTTCACTGTCCAAAAAAGGTAGTGCGTGTAAACAAAGCTCCAGTTCCTTGGTTGGATGATAATATTAAACTTGTATTCAAGCAGAGGGCTGAAGCTTTGTCAAAGTTCAAACGTCATCGTACAGCCGCCTCTTGGCAACAGTATACATATTTCAGAAATCGTGCATTAACGCTCGTGCGAAGAGGAAAAAGAGATTATTTACAAGCTGTTCAAAATCAGGATATAAAAAAGTTTTATAAGACCCTAAAGACTTTCAAAGTACAATCTCAGAAAGATTCTACAATTCCCGTGAGCTTGTCAGATCCGTATAAAATAAATGAGGCATTCATTTCAATTTTCGAGAATAGTGATTTGGCTTGTGCTGATAAAATTGCATAGTACCGAGCTAATAAAAATAACTCAAAATTCAAGTTTCAATTTAATAAAGTGACTATTGACACCGTTGTTAAAATTATACATAAAATAAAATCAAATTCTAGTGGTACAGATGAAATAACTTTGCATATGATACTACTATGTATTCCTGAAATTGATGTGTACTTAACGCATATTATAAATTGCTGTTTAGAGAGGGGATATTCCCCCAATCAGTGGAAACGCGCTGTAGTTATTCCGCTACCTAAGTGTTCTGACCCTACTAACTATGGTCAACTGAGACCGATCAGTCTACTGCCAATTTTTTCTAAAGTATTGGAACGCATTGTTTACGAGCAGCTCTGCGCCTACTTATATTGTAACAAAATTATTCCATCTAAACAATCTGGATTTCGACAAGGTCATAATACAGCTTCGGCACTCTGTGATTCAACAGACAATATAACAATGGCACTTGATAACCAAAAAGCAGTAGCTTTCATACTTCTTGACTTTACTAAAGCATTTGACACCATTAATCACTCACTTCTTGTATCTAAATGCAGTTACTATGGATTTTCTGAAAAACCTCTTTCGTTTATTCAAACCTACCTTGAAAATCGGTATCAAAAAGTTCGTCTAAATCAACAGTACTCTACGGAACAAAAAATTTGTTCTGGTGTGTCACAGGGATCAGTCTTAGGACCGCTATTATTTTCATTATATATCTCAGATTTAGAAACAGAGGTAAAATCATGCAGCATACAATTTTTTGCAGATGATACTCAAATTTTCTATTCATTTAGGAGTAATGACTTGGAAACGGCAAATAATAAATTTAATCAAGATCTTGTCCAAATTGAAAAGTTCAGTAGTAGTCATAATCTTCGTTTGAACCCTTTGAAGACAAATATGTTAGTATAATAGAACAAAAAATAATACCTTAAAAAAGGACATAGACATACATTTAAAGGGTAATAAATTAATTCCTGTGGATCATTCGAAAAATCTAGGTATTATAATGGATGATGACTTAAAATTTGTTGTACAGGTGAACTATCTAATTACTCAGTGCTACGCTATTCTCAGAGTTTTATTTGCAAATAAGGCTATATTACATAAATCTGCGAGAAAGCAATTGTGTGAATATTTCGTATTTTCAAAGATATCGTATTGCTTAGTGGTTTACTATCCCTATTTAGATATTATAACAAGAAATCGTATTCAAAGTATTATGAATACATGTTGCAGGCTTGTAAATGATCTCAGAAAATATGATCATATATCGAATGCCATTAATGAACTCAAATGGATGAAAATTGATAAAATGTATAAGTACCAGCTCCTAAATCTGACTCACAAGGTTCTTTATTCAAAAACACCGTCATATTTAGTAAACAAATTCATACGTAGAGGGAATATGCATCGTATTAATATTAGATATAGGGAGACTTTTTCAATTCCACGCCACAGCACGTCTCAATTTCAGAATTCATACATTTACAATGCGATCAAATCGTATAATTCTTTAGACCGCAGTTTAAAAGAAACCAATCCATTATCCAAATTCAAGAAAAAAGTGAAAGAAGTTCTTCTTGATCAGCAGCGAAATCGGTTGTAACCCATAAGTGTATGTTCCTTATGTATTTACTTGGATTATTCGTTATTGTATACAGGTGCCTATTAATTTTCAACAAATTCTTTTTTTTTTCTTTTTTACATCTAGTATTGTTAAGGGGGTTAGATGGTAGAATAGATATATAATCTAAATCTCGCCTCCTGTAAGAATATTACAAATAAAAGACGTTAATTATTATTATTATTATTATTATTATTATTCTGTTTTAAGGGCAAATGTACGAGGAAATCTATAATGTGTGAAATATGTCTAACAGCTACGTAGAATCACTGATGTTGGGTGCGCGTAAATGTACTAACATCAATAAATTCAGATATACCCTCCTCCACCCCCAATTTTTTGACCCCTAAATTATTTTTCAAAAATGATCAGGATCCTCTGAAACGGCAAAAAATGAAGTTTGAGCGATTTTAGTTTTTTCGTTTTTGGCCTTTTTCTCCGCAGCCACTGGACCGATTTTCAAAAACTTTTTTGCCATTGGCATAGTAGTAACCTTGCGTAAAATTTTCATCCAAATCCAAGCAGAACTTTCCAAGTAACAGAGAGCCAAGGATTAGCGGATAGACCGACAGACATTACAAGCCTTGAGATTTATAATATTTATTTAAGTTTATAAGTCAGAAGTAATCATCACCGAGTCCCATTAATACTATTAGAATCGATTTTCGAAATAATCAACTTATCAATGTTAAAAAATGTAGACAAAAAAAACTGCCAACTCTACACATTCCATCACTTCTGTCATTACTATTAAGCATTTAAAGTAATATGGAACTATTTTAATCGAATGGCAAAACTTTCAACAAACCAAGACCAAAACTTCAATAATTTTTTAAGACCAAGACTAAGATAAGCGACTTCTGTTATGTTGTAATAGGTACCAAGACCAAGCAAGTCTTGGTCTTGGGAATCCCTAATTCTGTACAAATCAAAAACACTAGAAACTTGATTGGACTTTTATAACATGTTTCCAGCTTCAATTGAAATTAGTAGCTATTTGAATAATGCAGGGTGAAATCTTAATTAGCTCAGTAAAATGAGATATCTCTGTGCAACCCGAGATAAGTTTGTGCATTTTGGATTCCGCCAAAGAAACCGACAGACCGGTCAAAAATTAAATGCATAGAGAAACGTCTTAGGAGTCAATCCCCTATGTTTGCTGACAGTCTTCAATTGACATTTTGAAGAATGCTACCGTTGGGACAGAAACGTCGTTCAATAAAGAAGAATTTTAAGCATACGTGGTTTTGGCTGGCAAGACAAACATTGGGGATTAACATCAAAGCTACAGGATAAGTCCTAGATGTTATTATCTTAGGAGTCATGGTTTCACCCAATACCTGTATGTGGCGGTAGATGATGTGGAGGGTAAGGTGGAATGCTGGGGGGTATATGGTACTGAACCACTTGCATTACTGGATACCCGTGCATGTTGGCACTTATTCTAGAACCACACAAATCACAAAATGCTAGCACCGAACGCAGTTCTTAGGCTATATCTTATTGTCGTCGGTCATACTGTGAAGATCCAGAAGATCCGAACGGAAGAAATGGAAGAAACGTTTCCATCGGACGCGATTATAACGAATATCGCGAGCTTGTCGTTAAAGCTGTGAACCTCAATTTTGATTTAGGTGGGGATCCAATTTCCGTACAGGGGTGCATTTCTTGAATTTCATCTGTGTGATGCATTTTAGCGAACAGATATAACGGACAGTGTAATGATATATTTCTTATATACAGGTATTCCGTTAGTACAACTTTTTAGAATAAAAGTTCTTGGGCTTCGGTCAACGTAAATTCAATTTATTTCATTCGTACGACGTTTCGGCTATATAGGCCATACTCAGGTACTAAAAGCGTTACAAAAGGTACAGAAGAAATGTCGAATTAAAAATTTGACTACGCCATCTCGTAGAGGAGAATAAGAAACAATGAATCCCATCTGAAATGAAATCTTAAAAAAATAAAAGTGATTTTGGGATAAATCTGGTCTGCGAATCACATAACTATCTGATGACTTCAAGGCCTACCTAGGAAACTCTGCTTTTCTTGAAATAACTAGGGTATGTCAATGTATGACGTTTTATACATTTTTGGAAACAATTAAAAACTCTATTTATCTGCGCAAAAGTCCAATATGGTGTCTTATGAGAATAAATAAATTTGATGCTAGAGGACAAGAGTCGAAGTGTCATATTGAAACTCTATTTATGCCATCTTCTAGAGAAGAAAGGTGGCAATGATAATGAGCAATTTATTTTGAAATTCGTATGAAGAACAAGTTTAAAATTCTTAGTTTACAGAAAAATTACTTTATCATGGGTTTTCATCCCATTTTTCAAATTTTTATGCGTACATGAGTACAAACAGTACCAGCGGTCAGTGAGCAAATGGCATATTCGTGAAGACACGTAAATATGTACAAATATGTAAAAAAATAGTAAACAAGAACAAGTTACAAATATGATTACCGACTAATAGTATTCGCGAAGGAGGAAGACATTCACTATGTTCCTTTGAACATTTTTAGGGTTTTTCTGATATTAAATGGCTTACAGCTCGTAAACTTATAAGAAAGTTACTAAAAACTTTTCTTGTTCAGTATGATACGAGAAATCAGAAAAAATGTCGGAGTGAAGAATACTTTTTTGGATTACTATTCTTTGACCTCTTTTCAGTTGATATCTGCTCATAAAGTGCGGTCCTCACACTTTGCACATTCAATTCCATTCAGCGTCTGGTCGTTGAAAATGTTCAGCACTGGTTTTTCACTATATTTCTCAAGCCCAGTCCTGCTTTGAGTGCGTCTCCATAGCGACGCATTTCCCTCAAGCGAGTCAATATTTCCGTAGGCGCCAGCGCAGGGTGGTTTTCCACCCCTACTTGCACGCGACGGCTTCTCTCCTCGTAACAGGTTATTTTTGCGCCCTATTTGATAATTCAGGTGATCTGACGGGAAGCACTCCAAGTGTCAAGTACCGTCGGCTGCAGGCTGGATTTTGATTGACCTTGCATCCCTGCGCTTGCACGTGGCTGTATTTGTAATGGCTCCGGGCAACCCCGTGGCGCTTGGAATGCGAGGGATTAGCAAAACTGGCGCCAAAGTGGAAAAGCAAAAATTATAAGTAACTACGTTTCTCGTCATTATAGGCAAAGAAATAGGGAGATTTTGAATAAGGAAATCTTACAATTCGGGCGACTGCAAATTTTGTTGGTCGTATCGTTAGAATATTACTTCGTAATGATACGTTCAAATTAGTGTAATGGAATAAATATCTTGAAAACAACCGATTCTATGTGAAGTAGGAATGGGATCAATTTGTTTGGAATTAAATTCTTCATCATTTTGCCTGAATAAGCTGGTTACGAGAAATTTAAGGGTAAATATACGTGTAATGATATTATAGCTTATAATGGCTGAACTATCAACCTAAGCGTATAAAAACTACTACACTTTTTTCAGCATCAACACAGGTAAGCTCAATCACGAGAACTAGCGAGTTGAATGACGTAAAAATAATGTGAAAATGACCTTCTAATGTCACATATCGATGACGTCATGGCAGACATCAATAATACGTCACTTGCTAGACGTAAAGATGTCGTCTGTTATTTATAATGAATAACCAGCTTTAGTTCCTCCAAAAAAAAAATATAATGTGTGTTATAAGTAGATTTGAAAATTGTTAATGTACATACAGAGTAATTTGTTAAAATTAATTAAATGGCATTGAATCGGGGTCGGATTATTTTTTAAATTTTTAGATTGCAAATTCTTCAGTTTTTTTAGATGTACAATTTTATCCATCAAATTTTCATCCCTATGTGTAATAAAGAAACATATAACGTCAAACTTTTAGCGTTCTGAACTTGAATGAAAATTTTGTTAAAAAATGTTTAAAATGCTTTAGGATTTATTTCATGAATCAAAAGTCCAGAATTAGAAGTTTCAAAACTTCTTAAAGTAAGATTTGATTTCCTGGATTTTAAGATGTTTGCCTATGGAATTGGGACTCTGTAGCTCAATAGCCCTTATTAGTGACATATTTTATCAGGTTTAGTCAGGTTACTACATGTTGTTTTGAGAGCATTTCTATCGAAATAAGACAGCGCAAATCAGATATCCATCTTATTGTATCTCATCTCATGATGTCTCCTGAATATGAATAAAACGTTATTTACGTTTACTTCGACCACTGAATTAAAATTAATATGCAAAAATATACTCACGATGCCTCGTCTGCCATCTAAGACTCGCATCACTCCCCAACGTACCGCCCATCCCGTACCTTGGCCTGGGCGGAGGCCTAGGTGGCAACGCAGGCGGTAGTGGCGACACTTCGATCCTCTCATCTGGATGGTCGTTCTTTCTGCAGACTGCGCCTCCGGCGTCATCCCCCGACCCTACTGCTACAGGCTCCTCCTCTGGCGGCCGGTGGGCGTGGCAACAGCCGCTGCAGGCACCGCCCACTTTAGGTTGGTGGTGTAGGTGAATCGGGCAGGAGGAAGCGATGCTAGAAAAATTGTGAGATATCATCAATCGGCATTTGAGTTGCCAAATATAGAAATGCTAACTTTTGAGTTACTGACTACCAATAATCCATCGCTGTCTGAAATATTTTTGATTAAGGAAAATTTTGCTGAATATGCAGTTTTCAAGGTCCAGCCGGGGGAGGGCGCGGTCCCCTCTGGCGCCCCCCTGCGGATGGTCATGTCCTTGGATGCATTTTGATTTTCAAACGTAAGTTGGATGTTCCAAGACCAATTTATTATTTTTGTTCCTTCTATCACAATACTTTCTTTGTTTACATCTGGGCAGTTGGGATGACAATGTTTTTAGATCTTTAACAAGTATTTTGAATTCTGAAAGTTAAGAAGGGTACGAAAACAACGTTTATGTCATTTTGAAATACTTTACGACAAAAAACGGGAACGGAAAAAACACTCAATGTTTAGAGGTGGTTTAAAAGATTATATTTTTTTGCGTTAGGTACCCCTCTTCCTCTTGAATCGCGTTTGTTCCTTTTTAAAAATACAGAGATATTAACTATGGCTCCAAAGTACACTGCTCATCAAATTTTATCAAAATCGATCTATCACCTTCCGTTACTGATATTGCACGGCTACAAAGCTAACCGAAATCAACCTCATGGTCCTTCTTAATTTAATTAGCAATTGTAATTTTGAAAAAATATTACTGCTGCTACAATTTTCTTACTTCTTAGCATAGTGTGTTTGGTGCACATGACGCATGTTGTGGTGAGCATGTCCTTGGTGATCAGCCTTTGGTGTATGAGGCGGGGCTGAACATTCGTGCTGTTGGCATGGACAGGGAGGTAGCAGCCCATGCTCGCTAGTATCGCTCGACAGCAGCTCCCCCTTTTGGGGGTCGGGTGTCGATGGTGTCGACATGTGGAACTACATCGTGCGCTCAGCCTTTAATATCTGGAATAAGAAAAAAATGTTAATATCAAAATTATCACGGTTTTGTCGTCGTTTCTTACTTGGGTTAATACTACACCAAGGACGAAAAATCTTTTGACGTTTCAGATGAACCTGCTCATTTTTGGTGGGCAACGTAGCCAGATGGACAGTAATTACCGGTAGGGCAGGGATATAATGAAAATTGTATGTAAACTTGATCCGTTTAATTTCTCTATTGTACATGTTCGTATTTAATTTTTATCTTAGAGGGTCTAACTTGTGTTGAATTTAATTTTTTGTGAACTGATGCTGGCGTTGTAAAGTGCAGAGTCAACCTGCTTGACGCTATTTTTTTATTACATGCTGCATCGATGTAGAAAAGCGATACAGCTCCCTGTGTTGGGCTTTCATATAAAATTTCGTTTTTTATGGCAATAAGGTCAGTGGTCAGTTGTTCAAACTTTTACTTTCTTCAAAAAAACGTAGGCAGCAGAAATGCTTTCCTTGTTGATATTCATTTAATTTTACGAGCTAAAACAGTCTCTGGCGAGCATATTTACTGCACAATATCGCGTCCGATAACCACTTGCTTGCAATTGTTTATTTGCCTTCTAGCGTATAGTACCGCTTAACGGTTGGAATAAAAATATGTATTCTATGTTTCTCCTTGTATAGTCATTCTGCTTGGCAGTTACATTAAGCTTCTGTATGAAAAGGTATAATGAGGCAAGGCACATTCGGATCGCATTCTCTAGATTCAAACTAACGTTGAAGAGGTTAATCAACAGAAATGCTTCATTTCCATACCTCATCTTGCCCGTCTTTGATCAAATCCGAACTGATTCTCATTATCTCATTGTGTAACACTCTTATCTATTTGATCAAATGTATAGGAAAGTTGTCATTCTGTCGAAGAATCCAAATTTTGTTTTCGAAATTCTGGATAAAATCTGAGTTTTGCTGTACTTTTCCTTGTCATGCCATATCCATTACTGATCAAGTTAGACCTTTCACATATTTTTGAAGTTGCTTTCAAAACTTATTTTCGTACAAGCTTTTATAGACAACATTAGGGGAATAATACCAATTTATATGTACATTTATATTCATCAAAAATTTATCTCAGCTGCAAGCCGCATTATACTGTGTTAGACACAAAGGGCATATGATTATTCACCGGAAAACTTTTTGACCATAAAATACAATAGTTTTCTTACAATTCTTCATTGTTGTTTGACTATCTGTACAAATCAATCAGAGGTTCCAACTTTGGACGCCTTTTTTCGATTTCATGCTAGGTGCTCTTAGCACGACAGATACAAAAGATATTGCAGGTGAAAGAAAAAAACCCGGGATATTTCTGCATCTCTACGGCTACTGTACTCCAAAAAGGCTCTCTTTAAAATACCCCTCAATATGAAAATAATTGCAGATTTCCAGTGGAACAACACTTCTTACCGCATTTTTGTTGGACAAAAGTAGTTGTATAATGGTATTCTTTGTAGATGCATCAGGTATAGAAGGTCTGTGAAACAGTGGCGTACTCAATGAAGTAGAATCAGGTGCTCATGTCAATTTCCTTGTATTAGCTAATAATATTTGCCTAATATCTTCTTGAAAATTATCAGCCTATACTTGACACCGATAAGTTATAAGGCCTAAATGAGACTGTTATGGAATACTCCTCACAAGTTTATGGGAGAGGCGAAAGCTTCAACTAGGCTGTCATTCTCCACAGAAATACTATCTGTCTCATGTGTGGGGCAGATAATTACTACGACAGAAGGTAGGTAATACTGACTTTTACCAATATTTCAACGGATTGTCAGTTCTCCTTCTTGATGCCGCATTCTAACTTGGAGCCACGAAGACTAGAGATAGGAGGTGAAACTGCATAAGGGTTACACCGACTTGCAGGTGCTGCACTCCTACTGGCTTCTGTAGCATTTCTCACCGTTTCTCATATTGCATTCGCTCGCTTGGTAGATAATTCCGTCGAACCATGTGTTCTGTACCTTTATAACTAAACATGCCACTACGCCATTGGACATACATCACTATCCATCCCTCTTACAATAACTCGATCCCACGAACACGCGGAATGTCTTTAGCATCAGTACTATTTTACCTGCCCTTTTTATCACCATCGACCTGGTCATCGGAATTTCACAGGGGTGGTTCTCAGACCTCACACCATACGAAGATACAGGTACTTTTGCGGCATTATATAAAGGATTTTTTCATGGGTGGTGGGATGTTATTTATTTTAAATACATACTGCCTACTTCATTGTACAACTGGAACCAACAATATTGGGAGTGGCTGGAAAAAGTATACATTTATTATTTGGGTCATACAATAGGGTGTCGTTACCGATTAGAGATTTCAAGGGCATGGAAAAAGGCAGTTCGTCAGATATTAAATCACATAAGCTTGTCAAAGATGCATATGTCCTAGAGAATTGGCTAATTAGCTAAGAAACCGGTCACTTAGCTAAGTAGCGCTACTTATAAAATAAAATTATTTCAGACTCGTGCTGCTTCGTGAGATAAACGGAATAGCTGAATGCACACTTATGGCATGTGGTATGTTAGTGTCTGCGAAATCAAAAGTTCGCCCCTTGTTAGCATAAGAATCAAAGTTAAAAATTGGATCTAAATAAACTACACCTAAAATACTGTTCAGTCTTGTAAAAGAAGGCTTGAACTTTAGTTTATTCACTAGGCAATACCAAAAATTATAATATTTGACCGGTTGTCAAGCATTGAGAGATCCCATTTTTAGTTTTTTTACACTGACTCGCTTGTAACTCGAAAACGGTAGAGTTAGTTACTGAGGACCTCTTTATGATCAAAATGATCCGACAGTTCTAAGAAAGTTGGGAAAGTACTAATCCAAAAGATAAGTATTTTGAAAAGCAATATTTTTGAGGTTTCCAAGTGTTCAAATTGGAGATAAAACCTTATAAGACGCAAAATAATACTTTAGACTTAGTAGATCCTAAATAATCCTTGCTAGGAAGGCTAGGACTGCGCTCAATTTCCACAGACTGTACACACAAATATTGACCGGTATTTTATATAAAATATCGAATTGATTTTTTATTATACATTGTTGTTCTCTTATTGACTGAATCTTCCTGGCCTTTTACCAAGTAACTGGTGGTTTCAGTCTTTTAGAACAATATATTGAATTTTCTAAGAAGATGGCCTTACCTCAGCTACATAGAAAATGGGGTTGATAGAACGTCATTAGTCTAAGTAACTGTAGATTTCAACTTTATAGAAAATGGGCGTGCACCTACACAGTAATTAGTCTCAGTAGCGCTACTTAGCTAAGTGATCGGTTTAAAATCTAAAAAGCCAATTTTCTAAAGCTAAAATATATGTATATACCATAGAACTTTGGACCCACATCTAGAGGCGTACCTGTTGGTAACATATCTTGGACATTCCGTGGACATGAGAACATAAACTAGTAAGAGTTCTATAATATCGTTAAACTTGAAAACTGCGGACATACAAAAGAAGTGCGAGGGAATTGTCTTGAGACAAGTACATACATTGATTCAGAGTTCGCACATTATGTTACCTCATGTTAAAGAGGTTCGCGCTTTTGTTAGTGTGCGAATTCATAAGGAAAGCTATTAACATTTGAATCGGTAACTACGGGCAAGATATGCGGTTTGATTTTCATTTCCTGTTGATGGACGAAGGGGAATCGCAGAAAATTACCGTATCATGATTGTCTGCTGTTAAGGTGGCGATGATGTTACGGTTGCATGCCTCGGTGGCTTTACAAGCAGATGTACTTCATCAAATTATTTTTGAAATTGTTCACTTGGAAGGGCTTCAAGTATAATTACAAGAATCTTCCACACCGTACCTAGCCTACACAGCATGTTACCATAATATTACACATCGTAATGGAGTCAAGTACTATTGCACGGATCTTCCACATCGCATCTAGCCTATACAGTATGTTGCGATAGTATTACATAACGTAATGGAGTCAAAATCAATGTAAATGGCAACATGGTCTTGATACTTCTCATCTAACCATATGGTAGAGAGTTACCCAAGAAATTGCCTGTCAGCCACTATTTACAAATAACTGAATAAATATAATCCACAAGTGTGCAATGTGTAAGCTAAGAGACTACAGTTGATCCCCGACGCCTTTAATACGTACCTCCTGTCGCAATATTTGAGATACCCTCCTCTGATATACATATTTGAATAAGTTTCCAAGCGACGCCGATGCCTAAAAGACGAATAAAATGCCATGAGCGAGTTGCATGTCATTGCAGAAATCATGTCAATATCAGAAGCTTTGTTGTGTCAAGCTATTTCAACCTTTAGGAGGACGCCGATTGTGGAATAATAATATTAATAATAAAATGTCTTTATTGATTAAATTATAGTTTAGCGGTCGGAGTTTAGCTAAATAGTGTAACGCCCACGTATGTGAGACCTTTAGTAACGATGAGTCGCCCTCGCAATATCGACGCTTAGGCAACAAGGCGTTAGAGCTTGCGGAAAGGATCGGGAGACATCGGGAGCGTTCGAGGCGTATTGATAGACATCGCATTGAACTTCGATAAAATGCGGGAATGCTCTGGAATTCCCCGATTTCAAAATAAATACCCACGCATCTCCACGAAAGGGTAGTCAACGGACCGCGACCGGTAGGTCAACATGCTATAATAGTCCAGTCGATATGGTTAAAGGTTTGTCATGAATTAGTTGCAAGTGTTGTTATAAATTAGTGTAAGGGTAATAAACTAGGCTTTAAACAACAAAAACGGTGTTTTCGTTACAATAGCTACTCTAACACTTAACCCTATCATTTTTACGTTGATGAACCAATGCGATTAAAGTAAAAACTAGTACTTATTACTACTACGACTTCTTTCTGACAATAAATGCTGCTTGGCTTTGAATGCATCAGTAGATCATTGTACAGTTTGACACTATTATAACTAAAAGTACGAGTAAAGAATGGTGGTCGGTGTCTTGTCGATTACTGTGTCTGACATCCAGCCATGTGATTTCCGTCTAAATACCATAGCAGAATGAATGTAATTTGTGAGGAGGGAACTTGGACACGATCAGTGACAGGTTGGCGACTGCTACACGATCAGAACCTTTATAAAGCTGTATGGTGTTGTGGCATCTCCAATAATTTGTCGTATCTGAGCATGTGCTTCCTAACAGGCTGTCTGAAAACAATTATTTTCGGTATTCGGAAGTACCCGTGATATTTAAATTATAAATTAATTTCAACATGAAATATGAGAGCCACTAATAGCCCTCAAATGCCATTCCTCATTACGAGACGGAGTAGCAGTTGCAGGACTTCACAATAGGGTTACAAGCACCTGTCTCGCTGTTTTATGTTACATAACGGACCCTACTTTCAGCAAATTATCATGCCGAAATAAGTGGCGGAGTATATTGCTGTTTCGATTACGTTACAAAGAAAAATTACTTACAGGCCGAACTGTATCAGAGTCGAGTAACTACTATACATCTGCAAGCCTCAAGAGTTTGATCCAAAATGCCTGAACATATAGGAATATAGAGGGGGGGATATTTTTCTACTGCATGAAATACCTCAACGCTCAAACCACTTTGCATACAGTATAAATATGAGTTATCTTAATGCTAACACAAATTACGTATGTAGATTAACCGACCAAACTAAAATGTTGAATTCGAACATCAGTGTATTTATGTATGAAGTAGTTCTGGTTTATCAAAGTAATCTCGGACAGAATATCGTTCCACGGGTCTCAGTTTAAACCTATGATAGTAGATCATATACGACTGTTATGAGAAATCAAACATACGGGATATTCACGTTATTTACTCTATTTGATTCAATTGCTTATGCAAATGAAATTTAAGATGGACATTTCAGGGACTCGTTTTATTTTATTAATGGACTTGTTACGGTGTTACCACTTGGTAAATACTAATTATATTTTCATGCTAGCATAGAATTTGCACAAACTGTCGTATTTATTTCAACTATTAGATACAGTTGTTAAAGAGTACAGTAAGCAAAATCGAGCAAATGAATAAGTTTTGTACAGTACAATGAACCAGTATTGAAAATATTCCAGGCACTACTTGTTGCTACATTACATTTAGCAGAAATATAATAGCCAAGATACAAAAATATTTATGAAACATACGTAAAACAGGTTAAAAAATCATTCCAGGGCCACTGCAATGTTTCTATTTTATTTAAAAACGATTTTAATCAATAAACGTATACCTTAATCCAAAAATCAATGCCTGTGAAATCACTCCTGTTGTGACGTCTTTGAAAATATCGTCAAATAGGTTGAATCTGCACTCATCAGTTCATAAAGGATTTAGTTCAGTATAACTTCAACCCTGTGCGAAAAAATTAGTTACGAACATGTACAATAGAGAAATTAAACGGATCAAGTCAGTCAAACAGGCGCATATAGTTAGTTCATAGACATTCTTTTTCTGCCCTACCGGTAGTTACCATCCATCTAGTAACGTTGCCCCTTCCAATGTCTGAATCAGTCAATTAGACCGGGACGCCCGACGGTGAGCTAAGATACCAGAAGAAGACTCGTATCGGAAACATTTCTCTATCAGTTTTGGAGGCAAATGTCGGCGGAAAGTAATGATGCGTGAAGTATGGCTAATAAGTGTGTAGAATTACTGGAGTTGGGAACGTATAAATATACTAACATCACAATATTGAGATATTGCAACTCCCATATTTTAACTAATACAAAAACGTTTCTAAAATGATGAGCATCTGAAACGTCAGAAAATGAAGTTTGACGTTATAGTCGGGCCAAGGATTAACGGACAGACAGACAGACCGACGGAACATGATATCTCTATTTCGAGATTTTTCGCGCTATAATTACTCGCAGTGGCGTAGGGAGTAAAAACCGTTCGATTCAGGTAGACGTACGTAGGGTATTCCTACAAGCTAAAAATACATAAAAAGTTAAAGGAAAATATAACAAAAACTTGGCAAAGGTATTACCATACCAAATACCTAATGTGTTAACTTGTGAATGAATTTATACTGTGTATTTGTGGTATATAGGGAAAACCAAATTTGTCTGTCGGCTTAAGTCCATTGTGCACGAGAGAGAAGCTCGAGAAGAGTGTATCAATCTGCCGCGTTGCCAAAATATGTTACACCAAAAAATGTTCTCACAGGCTTCTAAAATAGGTTAAATTACTGTCAAACCCAAGAAGGAGGTCTGTTCGAACATTCAATTTAATATTTTGTTTTCATCTTGATTAGAATTATTTATTTCAATTTTGATGCGACATAGTGTTTTAATTTATTTTAGAATCGTCTTTGATTTCCACTGATGGTGATAAAATCAAAACATCCAGAGCTATTGTTACATTTTCTGACCATTAAGCAATACAAATTATCGCTGCCTGCGTGTACGCAGGTGAAAACCATTTCGAAGCTGAACGACACTCCCCAATAAGCGCTAGATGGGTACTGACCAAAATCGCTCATCTATGACCATGGAGGTGGAGACCTTGCCTTGAAATGTACGAAATGCGGTGTTGCCAAGCAGACCAATGATGCAATTTTGCAGAATTTGTGGCGAACCTAACCTTTAATTTCGACCTAAAGTGGAGCGCCGTTGGGACCGATCGGGAATCGATCCACACAATTCACAATTTAAAAATGTGTACGCTCAAAATAATCATTATCTGGGCTTAGAGAATATAGGTACTAACGCTTACCATGTTCAACAAGCATCTTATTTTAAGGAACCGGTGTAACATATTGGCAACGCGGCAGATTGCTGCTTCAGCGTTGCTGAGCCACGCGGTGATCAGATTTGCTAACCATCTGGCTTCTATCTCATTCTAACATATGTGTTTATACACGCTTCTCTCTCGTACATATTGAATTCAAGCTGTCAAATAAATCTGGTTCTCAGTGTATGGTTGACACCGTTTTGCTGAATATGGTGGTCAGCTGGCGAGTACTAGATCGCAATAGCAACAACAATTCTCAAAAGCAATGAAAAAGAACTAAAAGCATACGGTACAACCATACATCAATCTGTTTTTTATACTTGCATACTTTCACGCAGGTTCGTCGCATATCAGATATAAAGCATTCTTGTCAATCGTAGACGCTTCCATCAAGACTTCTTGAATGTAAGTAAGAAATGTATGAGTGCATTGTATGTATATATTATGAATGTCCACACGTATATTGCGTGTATTAAAGCAGTTCCCACAGTATGCCATGTTACGGTATCGGATACTGCCTACATAGAGTTTGTATAGTATAGATGATCACTTCCAAGTATACAGTGCCACTGGAACAAGTAACATCCAAAACTCACCATCCATCATAGTTTTTCCCTAATAACTTATTGCCAAAGCTAACATCTTCAATTTAAGTCAAAATTTTCCAAGATTCCCAGAATCCAAAACTGCAAAAAAAATGTTCGTCCTGTTAATGCCAGTGCCATTTTTACTTCTCAAAATGTTTTGGGCCTATTACGTACCGATCCTCTCCCTTCCTTGTATGCTTTGCTTTGGAAACTACTTTATTGAATAACATCTACCCTAAAAGTATTCCATTTTCTAACTAATCCGAGTATTACTAATAGCATTCCATAATTTGATCAAAATACAAAAGAATGGAAGCTATCCCATAATTTCTCATAACTATTGTATTTTGTGAATTTTTCCAGTTGAAACTGAAAGTGTGTTACCCCAAAAAAGTTTTCAAAGACGATCAGGATCCTCTCAAAAGTCAAGAAATGAAATAAATCGTTGTGGTCCTTGATATAGTATAGTGACACAAGGTGTGCAATTTTCATCATTTGATCGGTACATACTTTCAAGTTATTAGCGGTCAGATAGACAGACAGACCGACGGAAATGAATAACATGTTTTTTCAAAAAACAAAACCCCATTTTCGAAAATTTTCGCGATTACCATATATCCACGTCAGTGGTCTGGTAAGTAAAACGGATGTATTTGAACTTACACAAAAAAATGTGTATGTTTGAGGGAGATGGACATACGAAAGTGATACTGGCAGTTTTACTGTAACTCGCCAAAAACCATGAATGAAACTATCGTGAGTACTCCAGTAACGTTTTAAAAAATATGAGTTAATATCGATTGAATAGTATATTGATGGGAAAAGGAAAAAAGATAGGATAAGAGTCGTTTGTGTGTGTGCTTTCCATTTTGTCAGTTGCACTTTCCTCCTGATGAAGGCTAGAAGTGAGATATTAGCACTCCAAGCGACCACTGTCAACCATTGTACATGACCAATTTACTCATTCCGTTGACTTGATTCTCATTTTCAAAAAGCTTTTTCTTTTCTGGTCAAGTGCTTAGAATTTCATCAACGCTGAAGCCTCCTAGAAAGAAGATATGCATACCGGCAGACGGAAATGGCAAACGCGACTTTTTGGAAATCTAAAATTTTACGGAATTACAATTTACGATAGTTTATTATTTAATGGCAAATCGTCGGAGACCACAGTGCGTCACGTCGCATTGTATAATTTAATGCCAATTGGTCGAAACTTATTTTCGAGCTTCTGGGAGTGGCTCGTAAACAATTAAGGCGTGAATAATATACGAGCCATATTTACAGATGTGAATTCCTCAGAGGACCCAAAACGGAAATTGATTTGTACGCTGCTTATGCTAATAATATCTAACCTGAGGTCAGTTATATATGGAAAGCAACGGTGTTGCACTGGATGGGTAGATGTTACAAAAAGCTGCAAAAATGGTCCAGTCAGGAACGTGAGCCCAACCATTCTTATAAAATGATTTTTGGGTGGCTGAAACCATATGCCATTCAGTGTGGAAATGGCCCGTTTCCGAAATACTTATCAAAGAACGACTAATAAAGTCTCCAAAAACTGTTACGCATCTGGGGTCTGGATGGAAGCTTGTTTTCTAGTTAAATTAGTTACGTGAATTCCGAATGCCAAGTCAAAATAGTGCTAGGATCCATGGGTCGCCCCGGTTGGCTAGTGCTTTACCAATTTTTCACTCATAATTGGGCACCCTGGCCCTTCAAGGTTTTTTCACGGTGATATTCAAATTGAGTACTCCAAATTATTTGAATACACAGCATCGTTCGCATATAGCCATCAATAGAGAAAATTGAATTTTTAGACTCTAAAGTCGCAAATGTCGCATAGTTTTGCAATTTTAATAACATAATGTACATCATAAACGGGATCAGATAAATTTTAAATTACTTCAGATTGGAACCATACGTATAATACTTTTTTTTTTGGGTCGCTGAAGCCGAGTCCGGGACCCATTCAGTTCAGAAATGCTCCACAATTTTCCAGATACTGGCAAGAGTACTATATATAAAAAACTACTAATTAAACGTTTTTCCGCATCTATTTTAGGATCTGGAGGGAAGCTTGTTTCCTAGGTGAAATGGGTGCATGAATTCCGAATTTGATGTCAATTTAGTGCTACGATCCACGGGTGACCCTGAGTGAATAGATGTTGACCAACTTTCCAACCCTAATTCAAAACGATGGCCCCGTACGGTTTTTATCGAATTTAACTGATCTAAATCGTTACCTGCGTCTTTGCGCATTTTCATTCACGGGGGTACTGTTGCTAAATATTTAAAGATCATAACCTGGAAATAGTAGTACCTAGTAGTCATTTTTGCAGATACCGAACATCAAGTGTATTGATGACGGCAAACAACAAACAATTTCTACTTAATTGCCTTGCCTGTAGTGTGAAGCTGCAGCAAAGGTCCTGAGAAATGCTTTAGCTTTGTTGCTGGAAGTTGTTACATACAATGTAGAACTCAGGTGAACTGAATCCGAAAATGTTATATTTTAAAGTACCTACTTTTTCACAATTATTTTTCGCAAAACAAAAGTGTCTAGCTAGAAAACAGATGTGTTTGAATTGTCTATTTGCTAATCGAGTTACCCAGCATTAGTCCAAAATTACGTAAAGCAATGATTGATTGGAAATAATCGATTACTTTTTTAGGAAGACCCACGATTCTTTGACTTGCGGTTTTGTATATTTTTAGCCAAATAGAAATGGTACAACAGTTGCAACTATGAGATAATATGTAACCACAAGGATATATGACACAATAGAAGTATGTATAACTTTTCGAGAGAAGTAGGTGTTGGTGATATCACCTTTGTCAATCAATGCTCTGTGTATGAGCGCGTCTAGAGAGGATGGATTGCCTATTTTCCCAATGAAAATTCTAAATATAAATAAACGCGATAGTGTTGAAAATTATAACATGGTACCTATACGTACATATATCGTTAAGATACAAGGTTTTACGGCAATATTTGACTTTTTTTATCATATACAGGGTGAGTTTTTACTGTGAACTTGGTCCGTTATTACGCATGGTAACTAAAAACAAAAATTGTAGAAAACAGTATGCTCCTTAATTAGAAAATATTTTTAACTCTGCAAGGTGATTCATAAATACGTGGTGATCCAAATATATATTTTTTAATGGAATGTCCCACGTTTTATTGCAGATTTGGGGATACGTCCTTTTAAATGTAGCAATTCGATATACTATGTCTATGAGTGCATCTAGAGGGGATGGATTGCCTATTTTCTCAATGAAAACTTTAAATATAAAATAAACGAGATAGTGTTGAAAATTTTAACATGGTACCTACATATATCGTTAAGATACAAGGCTTTATGGTAATATTTGACTTTTTAATCATATACAGGGTGAGTTTTTACTGAGAACTTGGTCCATTATTACGCATAGTAACTAAACACGTTGATTACAAAAATTGTAGCCAACAGAATGCTCCTTAATTAGAAAATATTTTTAACTCTGCAAGGTGATTCATAAATACGCGGTGATCCAAATATATATTTTTTAATGGAAAGTCCCACGTTTTATTGCAGATTTGGGGATGCGCCCTTTTAAATGTAGCAATTCGATATACCTACTATAGGGTTTTGATATTTTCAAAATTGAGATATTTGACAATCAGTCGAAAAAACACTCAATATTGACAACTCAGAGCTCCGCAACTGTTATAGATAGAGTACCGAATTTTCATTCAGAAAAATTCCATAATCCCATATTTGCTCGCTATCTATTTATGTATTTATTTTTTTTGGATAGGCTGTACACGGTGGTCAAGAGCGCAAAATGAACTGTTTCTCCAAATTTTCAAATGGAACACCCAGTATATTATCACATTCCTCTTTACACAGCTTTCTTTTGATATAAGGTCTATGAGGGCTTGTACAACTGGTTTTTTCTAACCCTTTTGTAAATCGGATAACAGGATAAATAGACAGTATATTATAGTGAAGAAGATCGTTAGAATTGATGTATTTTCATTATAATTTTTTGAAGTTTGCTACAGACTCTAAATCATGTTTATCGTTGTTGTGATGAATTACCACTTTCTTAAGTTAATATAAATGTTATGGCGTACATTTCTTACCTTGATATGCAATTTACAAAAAGGTTATTAAGAAATCACCATGTAGACAAAAAATAATTCATATTGTCGGCTAACTCACCTTTTTCGGGTATCATGTGTTATAATGGAGTTATAGACCGTTCCTGCACTTAAAACTCAGAGACTCCTTGACCTTTCGACTTTATTGCATAAGGTTCAGTAGATTTGATTTAAAATGAAAATACTTCAATTCTTATGATCTACCGTTACCAACTAAATGATATTTTCTATTCTATTTTCAAGGGTATTGTAGTATTTTTCATTCATTTTGATATCCCATTTACGAATAGGTTAACTGTAACTCGAAATGCAGTGGTATAAACTTACACTTAAATAAACCTTATGTTAAAAATGTGGAAATGGAATCAAATAATATGAAAATATACAGGGTGTTTTTCTCCACCCTGTATAGACTATCCAAGATACTGAGGTCAGCAGATAGGAGAAAAGTATGAGATCTCAAAATTCATGTGACGAAAAATTCAGTACTCTAGCTATAACAGTTGCGGAGGTCAAGTTGAGTCAATTTTGTTCGATAGATTGTTCAACATCTCAACAATATGAAAATAAGACTCTATAACATGCATTGTGTCGTTTGAAAAGACGTATCCAAATATGTAATGAAATGTAGGACATTTCATTTAAAAAAAATGTATGTTTGAGTCACCACGTGGTTATGGATCACCCTGTAAGGGTAAACATATTTTCTTAGTAAGGCTGGCTGCTGGCTGGCTGCAATTATTCTGAGTTAACTTTTTTGAGGATGCGTAATAACGGAGTTATTGACCGAACTCACACTAAAAAGCCAGCCTGTATAAAAGCACAAGTAATGTTATTTTTCTTAGGTATTGCAGGTTTCGACGTATGCAAATCGAAATACTTTTCAAATTTCCTTAAATTGTATTTCAGTTTCTCTGAAAAGAAGAGCAGCACTGGGGATGAGCAAGGCCACTTCAATCTCAAAAAATATGGCGTAACTTTTGGTCATGACTGTAATGCAAAGCTCGAACCAAAAAGCCACTATGTATTGTCATTAGTCAACGTAATTATTTTCGTTCTCTTTACAAAATTCAAGAAACAGGGAAAGCGAACAAATCATGAGCTAATTTCTTAAGTTTGTTTCGTTTTCTTCTATGGTGATTCAATCTGACGTGCTGTTCCTATAAATGCTTAAATGTGTAGTGTTGGATCAGAAGCACTATCCTATCACTAAACCTTTTTTGGTGGGAAATTACCTGCTTTAAAATATATGTCTGCGGGTTATAAATTCAAGAAGGTCATTAAGATAATAATACCCACATACCTGGTCAACGAACATTAGAGCGCCTTTAGTTTTTCTTCTCAATTTAGTGTTCAAAAAGAGAAAGAAGAAGCAAGAAGTAGATTATTGTGATTATAATTAAGGAACCTAATGCTTAATTTTGTATCAGATAGTTCCATTATTCTGTATTAATCAACCACAAAATGACATCAAGGCTCAATTGTGGATTTTCTTAGTTTGCTGTTGTAAGCTTTTGCGTATTGTCTTCCAAAGATTTCATAAAACTCATCCAGAGTCATATCTGCCTTCTTTTTGAACAATTTTTCTTGTTTGAGTATATCAGTAGATAATTCTATACGAGCTAGTGTTTAATGTTAAAATAACCGAGAATAATGTTTGTTATATCCGAATGGGGCCACTTTGTCTGTCAAATTTTTTATAATCCATTGGAAAAAATGCAACGTTTCTGCTTTTTTCGACTCATTTCAAGTTATTCTGGAAAAAGTGGTGCTATACCACATCCAGAGCTATTCTGGTTAGCTGTATTGGAGATAAACTTGTGTCGAAACTAGCATAACGTTTCTCACCTGATTGTATTTTGATGTTACGAATATGGGAATTAGGTTTTTTTATATGTTTACTTTACGTATTGATTAATTAGGAAAGAAAAGCGGAACATTATAGGTTTTAATTGCCGCTTTCCAATCAATTTTTAAGGCTGCTACATAAGTAACGTATACGAAATTATTCTACAAAACGGTACTACCTCTTTCGGCGACTTCAATTGGTTAATCCTAGTTTATTCGTGACTCACTTTCCCTGCGTCTTGACATTTAAGTGGATTGCTTTTGAATCAAAGTTCAGCCCATTTTCTTGATCTAAGCTAGTCAACGGAACAAAATGCTTGATAAAATATGTATAAGATGCACGGGATCATGTTTGATTCTTTATTATTAGTTGTAACAAGAAATTATCAATACAGGAAATACAGCTGTATCTTGAGAAGAATGGTGATGTTCTTAAGAGGCTTCTATAGAAAAAAGCAGAGAACGTATATATGGCGATTAAAAAGCTGTGGCAATATATTTAAGGCAGAAAGTTCGTGCAAAAACTAACATGAAACGTTTTTTCTTTCATCGAAGCAGCCGCGCAGGCGGAAGCTTAAATGCCAGGGCACCGCGGCTCCTATGAAGATCTCAAAGAAACTTTGTTAAAACGATTTTTGAACTGCCTAAGGTTATTAGAACCGGGAAAAGTCTGCTCATGTAGATTGTTCCACAATCCCGATACCCTAGGGATAAAGGAATGGTCGAATCGGCCAGTTCTGGATGTACGAAGTTGGACACTGCTATAGTCAAATACCAGAATTGATGACAGTAGCAGAAGTCATCGTGCGCCACTGCTTTGACGCTGTACCTTTTGATTACATCGACGTTTACCGACATTTCACAACGAAGCGCCGCATTTTCGAAGGCCTCCACGTAATAGCAGTGGCGTACGATTAGTTTCGCTACTGTCATCAATTTTGGTATTTTACTTTAGGATGGGAGGCCAAAAACAGGTCTTTCTAAGCTAGATCGCTGACGGCCCGTGGATGAGTAAGGAACACGAGACTGTCCTTTAGAGAAGAGTCATTGTCAGACAGTCCTCCTCTGAACAGCAACGAGAATGTATAATGTAGTAGGGGCAATAGCACCCCAAACATGTAAACAGTACTCGAGGCTAGGTCTTATCTGAGCCTTGCACAGAGTGAGGAGGTCGTGTGGAGAAAGTATTTATTAGCCCTAAACAAATAGCCTAGCTTAATTCCTAGGTGATCTGGACTCCGGCCAGGCGAATTGAACTGCTCGTTGGTAGAACTCGGTCATCATCCATCGAAACCGGATGAACTCTAGGACGCTTCTTGTTAGTCATCGTTCCCTCAATGCCCCCTTACTGATAAACAGAGTATTGAAATTATGATTTCAAAACAAACAAATGGCGTCAAGTAGATTGACTCTTTATTTATAACGTAACGCTGTCATCAGTTCATAAAGGATATTGTTCGGCACATGTTAGCTCCTCTCCTGTAGCACGAACATGTATAACGAAAATATTAAATGGGTTAAGTCAGCCAAACAGGCTCATACAATTGGACCAGAGTCTTCACCCATTTGATAACGCTAGAAATTTCCCCGCCCTACGCATTTCGATATGAACTCTAAGAAAGTTGACCGTACTTCTATCAAGCTACAAAATTGTTTTCACTTTTCTCTATATACATATAATGTAATCAGAACCGTAAAAAAAATCAAAAGTCTTTCAAATATTTTTCACTTTTTTGTATCTGCCTACCACAAGATCCGGAACTTTTCGTTATGCTAAAGAAGACTATTTCACATGGATGGGGAAGCTCGTCCCATAAATCTGTCAATTTCAAATCAATTGTATCACTTGAAAATGTTTTCCATTATATTTTCAAAAAAGAAAACCGCTTAGGATTCAAGTCCGTTGCTACTGTTTAATGAAGAAAATTTTTCGTAATTTTCATTTTCCAAAATTTCAAATTAAGCCAGAATCGTTCATACGATGTAAATTAATTATTGGTTTTCATTTCATTGTCTTATTCATTCATATTGCCATGCTGTACGTGAGTACTCCCAGAATCATTGGCTACTTGAATATCCTTTCCAGAGAAAATAATTTCGTGGGAGTATTGATTTGTCGCTGTAGTACCTGTAGCTACCTAATTTTTGGGGGAAACGCCGCCACGTAACCATATTGTCTTCTAGATTATTCTAAACTATTCGAATTAATTGGTTCTGGTAAGGAAATGTCGCTATTGTTTATTGAATCGCTCTATACATCATTCACCCACAACCTCGCATTTTACTATTAGTTAAAAAAAGAAACTATATAATTTATTTTTATTTACAGTCTCTCGTGCTACAGAAAGCCCCTTCAACCTTGTTTTATACTTATGTGCTATAAGATCACGATTAATAACTAATAAAACAGGAAACATATCGAAACGCAACGCTATCGGCTATCGGCGTGACGTCACGATATCGTCAAGTGAGCAGCCAATCCTTTGTCGCTGTCATTGATTGTCAACTATCAGCTTAATCGAATCTAAAGACTACTAGTTGACGCGAAATCCGCCTTTTTCAGCATAGACGTCAACACCATTTGTCAGCGGACGTGCTGCCACCAGCAGAAGAATTTCGCCGCCAAGACAATATCGGAAAAACAGCAAAAGAAAAATAGAACCTTCCAAAATTCGAAAGCAAATCATGACAACAAATTAACTGCCTAGAATAAAATGACAAACTATGAGTTGCGACGTCACTGAGAAGCGCGCGTAAAATTCGGCGTTTAAACCAACGTCAATGACATTGCACTTTCAGATATTTAATTAAAAAATACATTTATTATATTAACGTAAATAATTGGCAGAAAATATTAAAAAAAAAACATGCGTATTCCCTATTGTATTATGAGAATAATGCTCATGTTCTCAAGAAGCTGCCAGAAAAAATGTCGGTGAATGTTTAGTAATACTTCCTGCTATGTATGTTGACCTCACATGAGCTCACCAGCAATAAAACAAGCATTTCAGAACATAGTTCAGTATAAACCTGAAACCAAGATTTGGTTTATTTATATCGCTAGATTGTAAGAAATGTCCTTCAACCGCATTGGAAATATTAATCGTTCATTGACAGTGTGGTGAAATATAAGGTACAAGTAAGTCCAAGCTTCAGTCACGTGAACTGGAAATGTGGACGGATTTATTTCGCTACTTTCCCATGTTTCAGAGATACCGTGAAAAATGATTTGTATACCGGATGCGTCAATAATAAAGGACGCCGGCTGTATCTCGGCAACCGCCCAACCTAGGGCTATCAGTTAAAAAAAATATAATAAAAGTGGCCAAGAGACATCGCTGGCAATTATTTTCAGCTTTCTAAAATGGCCGCTAGGTGGCGTCATTCTAATCTCAAAAATGGATATACGATTATTTTGCAAAAATATAATTAACAGCTTTATCTTGTTTATCGCCCAATTTCCGAACTTTTTTGTTTTCGTCATTTTTTCATGTTTAGGGTGTGGGGAAAGGGTTGATTGTTATATCAGAAAAAGTCACATAACTTCTCTTTGGTTGCACTGGTTTTGATGATCTTTGTTTAGTCTTGAAGGGTATATTCACCTGCGCACCTAATAAATGCTCAATCTAGTCAGGTTAGTTCAGTTTCTGGCCTTGATCAACAGAACTGCGGCTCACTGGTTTATTGTGGCTCACTCACACCTATTTATATTTCTCTCTTGAGGAAGTCGATCGATTTGCAGAAATATCCTTTAGGTCTTCTACTTGTACTATATACTTCCATGCCTAGTTTGCACTTTGCATCTACAGCCATGTCCAGCCTGCTCATGTGGTGTCGCAATTTGCAATGACCGGTGTACAGTTCCACTAAAGCTTTAACGGTATTCCTGTTTAGCCGCAGCAGTGAGCCTGTTACCGTTTTTGTTAAGATTAGTATAGTTGCTTTAGCAAGGGTGAATCCTGTTAATCCCTCCCAATGTTGATGTATCTTTCCTTCCACCTCTACAGAGATTATTAGTTTAGCCTTTATTGTAGGCGATCCCGAGTGCTAGATCATAATATTTGAAGAATTTTATGGAGGAAATTCTTGAAAATTTATTGATATAATAATAGTAAATAAAAAAATTAAAGAAGCTAAGGTTTGGGTAATAAAATATTTTATAGCCACCTCTGAGGGGTATAAATTATTTTTTTTGACAATAAAGGAATAATAGATAAAAGATTAATTTATAGTCCTAATCATATTCTAAATCAGGACTAAGAAGATATTGTGATTAGAGTTCCTAATATTAAAGTGTTTATAAATAATATTTTATATAATTTCATAATTAAAAAGAGAAGGGGTAGGACCTTTATAGGGATAAAGGGCGTGCTACCCCTCTTCAACTCCATTATCTTCACGGCCAACGCGGCTTGGCCTACTCCAGTGAAGAAAAAGCCGAAGCATTCGCCGATTCGCTAGAATCCGAATGCAGACTCAATTACCATGAAGACGAGGACGACAACCACGAGGAGGCCGTGGAAGTCGCAGCCGAAATCATGAGGAGTCGACCACCTGGCCAGGAGACGGATCACCCCTCCAGTCCAGAGGAAATCCGTCTGATCATCCGCAGGTTGAAGGCCAGAAAGGCGCCGGGAAGGGACGGCATCAACAACAGGATGCTGAAGAACCTTCCCTCCAAAGGCATTGCTGCGCTCACCAACATCGCCAATGCCACTCTGAGACTTAACCACTTCCCGCGGCGGTGGCGGGAAGCCCAGGTTATAATGCTCACCAAGCCAGGCAAGGACCGGAAGTTGCCCCAGAACTACCGGCCCATCAGCCTGGTTTCCTCGATGGGCAAAGTAGTCGAAAAGGCTATCGCCGTTCGACTAGAGAAGCAGGCAGAAGAACTGCAACTTCTTCCCCCAGAGCAATTCGGCTTCAGATCCTCCCACAACACGGAACTCCAAGCGCTACGACTGACAGAAAACTTCAATCTCCAGGAGGCAACCGGCCTCGTCCTGCTGGACGTGGAACGAGCCTTCGATCGAGTTTGGCACGATGGACTCATCGCCAAAATGGAAACCGCCGGAATCGATGCGAACATGTGCCAACTGATCCAGAGCTATCTAACACAAAGATGGTTCACGGTGAAGATTGGTACATGCCACTCAACAAGACGACAGCTGGAAGCAGGCGTGCCCCAGGGGTCAGCCTTAGCCCCCCTGCTCTACAACATCTATACTCACGATGTACCGAAGACAGCTGACACAATGCTGGCCCTATATGCAGACGACACTGCTATAGCCGCCAAGCATCGACGACCCGAGATCATCCGTAGGAGACTACAGGATGAACTGGACCACATCCAGGACTGGTGCGTGAAATGGAAAATCCGCATCAACGTCCTGAAGACGCAGGCAATCTTCATTCAACGAAGAAGGATTGCAAGACCTCTCGAAGCATCCATCTTCGACGAAGATATCCAGTGGAGTGACAAAGTCAAATATCTGGGGATCGTATTTGACAAGTCCCTCACCTGGAAAGCCCACATAGAAGCTGTCATCGCAAAGACCAGAGCAGCCATGGCCCAACTCTACCCATTACTGGGTAGACACAGCCGGATGCCGCTAGCGACCAAGCTACGGCTGATCAAGGCCATCGCCAGACCTCAGCTCGCTTACGCCGCCGCGGTCTGGGGGTACGCTGCCCCCAGCTACCGCAAGAGACTTGCTGCTCTAGAGATGAAGCTACTCCGGATCGCCACCAGTGCACCATGCTACGTAAGAAACTCAACCTTGCGTAGAGACCTGCATTGGGACACCATTCACGAGTACATGAGGAAAAAAGCGGAGAAGACCTTCCAGAAAGATCAGGACCACCCGAACGAGCAGCTACGATTCCTCATGGACTACGATCCGGACGAGAGGCCTCGCAACCGCAGAACCAGGTACCCTAGACCAAGGTCCCAGTTGGCACCCGCTAACTGGAACCTTGACTAGGAGACTAGGAGAACCCGCGGTTGCTCCCCCCCCCCACGGCGTGGATGCAGAGGACCAGGAACCACCGGGACCAGGACCCTCCGGGACCAGGACCAACCAGGACCAGGACCCGCCACGACCTGGACCCACCAGGACCAGGACCCTTCAGGACCAGGAACAATATATAGGTAAGAGGACTTGAAACTCTTGATTTTTCGAAAACAAGAGTTTCAAGAGAACCTAGCAGACCCTCTATCGATGATCGCTTAACGACATCGATAGAATGTGCGAGGTAAAGGGAACCAACCCGGCGTTCCCAGAGACTGAAACACATGAGGAGGAGACGTTGTAGCAGACCGCAGGTCACGCACAACACATGGCCTACCGAGACGCTGATGAGTCGGGCCACGCGGAGGTTTAGGGTTTAGTGGGTATTAGGTGATCTCCTCAAGACAACCTGGAGTCCCACACACGCCGTAGCTCGGGCTATGGTATGGTGCGTAAACGCATTCCCCCCTCACCAAAAAAAAAAAAACAACTCCATACCAGTTCCAATGTTGAATATGTGTAGTCAAGTGCTTGAAGCGCAGCTTGACTTTCTGAAAAAGTATTAATAGTCATGTGCTTCAGTTGTAGTTCTGCGATCATTTAGGCATACAGTTCTATGGCATATAGCTCTTCCCAGGTTCTTAGGGTGGCTGATTCCTTCTTCAGCTTCGGCTTGAATACACCAGCCCCAGCATCTACTTCATTCTTGGAGCCATCAGTCTGATTTTCCCACTGATCCCTTTGAGAAGCTTTCACTAAGTAGGGTTTAGCATATCTTGTTATTTCTGGTAGTATATCAGAAGGCATTTTCAAACTATGGTGGTTTTGCATGTCCACCAACATGTCCGTTTCCTCCGTAGTGATATTGTCCACATGATGTAGCCTATAGGGAGAAAACCCTCCATAGTCGCAAGTTGGTGTGGTGCAAAAAGATCCAGTAATCAACATGTAAGCTTATCTCTGTAGAGCGCTTATCGACAGTACGTTGTTCTGTCTTGCCCTACGAAGGTACAGATCCATAGGTTATCATATTTCTATGATATAAAGCCAAAACATTGGACACTAAGTACAACATTCTTTGACAATCATCACCACACCATTTTACAAGTCTACAAAATACCATTAATATAACATGATTTTTCATAATGTAACATCGGCATGTAAACCAAAGGATAAGCTTCAAATGCTACACTCTACAGGAATGTGATAATGAAAAGAAAAGGACAAACAAACCGTACCTGGAAGACAGATAAATCAATTATATGTTATTGTACTGAAGAAGAACACCTTGCGATTGAAACGTTTACTTCAGTAAAGAAGATCTGTCTATACACGCGATTTTATTGGCCAGACAAGCATGGGGGATTACGATTCTTCACATACAGGTTTAATCTTTCAGAGGGAAGTGGCTGTCTGAAGAAGGAAAATGGTTTAAAGTATCTATTCTTGTCTTCTCTATGTTTTTTCGTAGCATTGGCGTGTCATCTGAAATAGTCTTAGGACTTTTTGCTCCAGTAACTCATGAGCTGCACGAACAAGAGTCTTTAGCATCTCATTGCATGCGATAATGAACATAACTTGATCAGATTACTTTGAATTCTATAATATCAAATACCTTTAAATTTGATACTGCTTTAAGTGAAATTGAGCAACCGAGTACTGGTACTAAGATACGCTTAGAAATCAACGAGTCAGTTCGTATAATCAATAAGTCTTCAAATTCAAGTTTTATTGTACTTACCACGAGTTATAATGATGAACAACTGATCATACATGAGAGTACCGTCTACATATCTGCTTCATCCGAACTCCGTTTTTTCGCACGATTATTGGGCGGCATGAAGTTCCGGGTCACGACTGGCAGAAAACTGTTCCAGACCACCATTTAATCACCGGTACCATCAATTAAACTCAAGTACCACTCGTTGCATTCCTTCAAATCTGCATTAACCGTTACTTTGTCTCACGTCTTAATCCAACTCGTTATTCATGCTAACAACTGACACTCGCACCCCGCAAAACGCACGTTTCACCCAGTACGACCGTTGAACCGTAGTCTAGGTCGCGGTGGTACCCTAATCCGTCATGAAAGGTACCCGAACCGACGATCGAACTGGACCGAAGAAGTACAAGAACTATTCGTGTCTGTTTCGGAGTGTCAGAAGATAAGCGACTTGAGAGCAAAGTGGAGGAACTTAGTCTTTATGCAGGTAGTACCTACGGTGAAAAACGCCAGTACAGACGCTTGCCGACGCTGGCCTTTAGCAGCGGCGGAACATTCTTTTCCAAAGGTATGCCAAGTAGGTTTTTTATGGCGGTACTTGCATTTGGTCACGATTTAAAGAATTGCTTGAAATCAAAGTGTTCCCAAAAGCCTTGCAAACATTCTGTACAGGATGAGAATCTGGATTTAGGTAACTGAAGTAGGCTTCTTCGGCATAACGGAAATATCCGGATCCTGCGGCAGGCAGGTAGGTACTGAACATTTTTTGAATAACTTTTTGATTTATTTATTACGGTCCTGTAAATATTATATACAGAAAAAGTGTTTAAGACAATTATGTAGCTCAATAAATAACCTCCAAAAGTTGGCCATACGATATTTTCATATCTACTTTCTTAGAGCTGTGCTTAGTCCATACGTAAATGCGCATAGCTGAGTACAAAAAAGCGTTGTGCTTATTACAAAAACTTGGCCGTTTGGTTTATACAAATGTTGTTAAGGTGATTTGAAATAGTTTTGTCAAAAGCTTAACGATTCTAAGCTTTAGGTCTCAACTAGGGGGGGGGGGGTTGGAATAACATTATTTTCAAAGAAATCTCATCTCATGAGAAACGTTATTTATGCCGTGCTAAATCAAGTATGGTATATATTTATGGCTGTATAAATACCGTTTGATCAACGTATATGTATATACATCTCTAAAATATTGGTAACACTACTACAAAACTAGGAAAAATAGAAAAAAATGTCAGGAATTCAACTCTCCGCTTTCAGTCTACAAGGCAGATGTTCTACCACAAGCATGTTTTTTCTACGTTTTTCGGGATTCTTTTATTTTTACCTGTGTCAAACATACAATCTGGGCAGGTACAATATTTTCAGAAACTATCAAGAGTACTCTCAAATCATCACCATAAGCTGTCCACAATGAATAAAGTGTTGCGGTTTTTGCAAAAATATTGTGATTTTCATACTGGTCCATGAAATATAAATAGTGTTTAAATAACACAACGTGTAGAGAAAAACTGTTCATTCCCTTGCATGAAGAATACGTTCAACCCCTCATGCTGTTATTATTGAGGTTTTATATTCTTCTATTTAGATATGGTTAATAATGTCAAAAAAAATTGCATGCAAGAAATGACTTAAGACATCTAAATTTATTCTGCTTTATTTTCTTTTATAGAAAGTAGATATTTTTGCTCTCCAATACAATTATTCTACAAGTGCGAAATAAGAATCTACAACTGTTCTTTGCTATGGTGATTTTGGAAAGGCCTATGGCCTAAAATAGCAATTAACAGCAAAAAAAATGTGGCTCACTTTAAAATATTTTAGTCTACCAGATACATTTTTAGAGCAATCTTGATGTATTTACGTTGAAATTTAGCCTCTTTAAATCTTTTGTAACTTCCATTTATTACGAATTTTAGAAAATCGATGAATAAACTATTTTATCAATTAGATGCTTAAAAAATTCGCCATACAGGCATTTATGCATGGCTTAGTAGGAGTTCTAAAAGAATTGGCCTAATCTCGTCAAGAACATAGGTATAAAAATATCCGAAGGACAACTTTTCCGGCTTAGTTTTTGAGCTACAAAATTGGTTTAACAACTTTTTCCTATATATATTTACAGTGCCGTAATTAAAAATCAAATATCAATGTTCTTCAAATACATCTCAATTCCTGCCTATGGTAGAATCCGAAACTTCAATAACCTGAATCCTAATTTTTTTCAATTATGGGATTCTTATTAGGTCAAAAGTGTTAATTTGGGCCAATATATTTTTGCGAAGTTTGAATAAAACTCTTCGTTGGGGTACCCGCTCGCAATAGTTCCTCCTAGTACCGAATATTCTTGGTCTGCAAAAGTGCATGAAAGCTTTTAGACGTTGCAAACTGACATGTATCATAGGTATCTCTGCTGACCTCGAGTATGAGGTATAATAGGAGTGACGTCATCATAACTTTATGCCCGTTTTTGCAGCACAGTTAAAACTGTTACTTCAAAATATTGTAGCACATTCTCCAAATTGTTTTGTATTAATTTTTATGTAAACTCTGAAGTCCTTTAAAATATCGCGGTAATAACTGTTCGAAATCAATTTTAAATTAACAGGACGATCAAGCCCTACGCGCACGCCTATGGTTTTGTTTAAAAGAGTAGGGACCTTGGCTGTTGGAATGCTACCCCACCTATGCATCATTGACAGCTGCAAGACTGTTCTTTATGTGAACTCAAGAGTACCTGACCGCTAGCTTGCCAAAAATCCGAACAATGCAAACCGTGCGTCAATGTATAGTGCTACTCAATGGTCCATAGTCAATGGAAATGGATATTATTTAATATTTATGGTATTGCTTTTATTCCTTTATTTGCAGTCACGAAGCAAAGTCCAATGCTGATACACCGTGACTTTTGGAATACACAGATATCACGATCGCTTTTACTTCCCACGCCTACTGACGAGGATAGTATTGTAATTGCGAAAAATTACGAAAATGAGATATTATGCTTCTAGGATGTTATATGACAAGTGTATCCCAGAGAACCATGTTAGTTTTTGTCGGTCGGTGTCTGTCTGTCCGCTAATCTTTGGCCCGTCTATGACTTGGAAAGTACCGCTCGAATTTTGAAGAAGTTTTCACACAAGGTTATTACTATGCCAAGGACGAAAAAGCTTTCCATTTTTTTTTAGATCGGTCCAGTGGCAACGGAGACACAGGAATAAATATCGCTCAAGCTTTTTTAAAGGTAGGGATGTCGTCCAGAGATGCGTAATGGCTAGTCTATTTTTTTCTTAAGTATTCGAGATAAATAATAATTGTTATTTGGAATAGTATCCTACTAACCTGATTGTCATTTTGACAACCGAACACTACCAGAGATCAAGGTTTGACAAAAAACAAGAACGTTTGGCTTGGTAGGACTTCCCTCTAATGGTACTGGCGGATTTAGAGGGGGGGGGGGGGCGCTTGGCGCGCGCCCCCTCCTAGACGTCTGACATTTGCTTTTGCAATCTAACACCATTGTGTTACTTTCTGTCACATCATGGTGACAGAGGCATACTAACTGTAAGCTAAAGGAACTGAGCATTATGATTTTTTGGTATCCTTTCCTCCACAACTCTTACGGTTTATACGTATATACCAGTATTGTGACTTATGACAAATCTAAGTCTGGGTAATATATTCGCTATTCAGATTGCACTTAAAAAGTGATTTATATTCTGTTTGTTGCTCAATAGTAATTTGAAAAGTGTGTAAAGCTTGACTGATTTTGTTCGGGGTTGGTGTTGCAGCGAAGCACTACGCTAGATGAACGCCTAAATTGGAAATAGACATTTATGATATTTGTTTATCGGTGCGCCTGTGGCCTGTCTAGAAACTGCGTCGATCGATGCTCAAAATCAATACCACACGTCCCGCATCTCTCTCGCATTATGTGTCTATTTATGTTGCTATATTGAATTCGATTAAATCACAGAGCTGCTGCACTTTACGTCAATATTTACAGCACTGTATTCCTGTACTTGTTTAGTACAAACATACATTATCAAAATAATTACGATCTAACAGATATAGTTTTTTCCAAGGATTTCCAACATTTCTGCATGCGATCAACATCGCTTTGAAAACTGAGAAAACAACTATACCGTAAATCTAAGTTCGACAACGAAAGTCTGAAAAATAACTGTAACATCTATATTGAATTTCAAAAACCCCAACCCCTACCGGAAGTTGTTGTAGCCAGCATACAACTTCTTCCTGTACAAGTGATTGTACACGCTTTAAGGAATACCTCAGTACCGATTGAGGGTGGCGGTACAAGTCCGCCAACGGGCCACTTTCTGTCTGTTTAATATCATTAACACGCAAAAAGAAGGTGGTACACCTAAGCTATGCAGTCGGTTATCTTTCAAAACAAAGAAATTGATGATGATTGATCCCTCGAGTACTAAGATTTCCGAATGTAAGCTCAGTCCACTCTGTTGTGGAGGTTATGTTTCGGTCAGAACTCGCTGTTTCAGCAGAAACTCGCACAGGCCGCAAAATTTGGCATTACGGACATGCCGACTGGGAGTGGCTCAGAGACTTCCTCTCAATCTTTTCTTGGAAAAATGTCTGTTTTACTGACGCGGATGCGTCGGCTGTCTGTTCTTCGATAACCGAAATTATACACGTCGGAATGATGGAATACATGTATCATACTGCTGATATAATAGAAGTGCTTGATTGTGTCAGTATTTGCATCATTTACTTGATTTACTTAATGGGCAGTTCAGAGTCTTAATCCTTAAGCTTATCACATACTAGTAGACCCCGTTGCGCAATTTGTCTATAGGCAGTCTGGAGACTGTCTCAAGACGGTTTCAAGACACGATCTATAGATGGTCTACAGACATCCTTCTTTGTCTTGTCTAGCGTCCATACGATAATGTGAATTTTTTGGTCTCATGTTCGCTTTCGCAATCAAAGACGTTGTTTTGTATGGAATGGACTGGGATATGTCTCGGGGTCCCTCAGACTGTTTTATTTATTGTTGTCGGGTAACAGAGCAATGCAATTTTTTATGTTTGAATCTTTAATATTATTACACTAGTTAATTATGAATGCCACGTACTTATTTTGTTCTCATATAATAAAATATTGGCTTTCTGAGGATTTATGAGCAATTTCCATGCTTCTTTTCAAGCTGGCCTTGACCAGATAGAACACAATAGATTTAAGGAGCAATAATAGGATAAATTCTAGAAGTTCCACTGAGGTTAAGAAATTACCAGCCTCAAATATCGTTTGCGCCCTCCCCTAGACAAAACCCTGGGTCCGCCCTTGTCTGATGGTCACTATGACACACTATCAGTAACCTGAAAAAGTATACTAAACAATAAATATGTGTTGTATCTTTCAGAGATATTATAAGGAATATGATAGGATCATTTAATATAACTACAGAAAATTCAAAATTCTTGCTGCCGGTTAACAAATAATCTTACATCTTACAACCTTTTCAAAAATGTATTTTTGTAATTTGTAAAATTTATTATAACTACCCATTCACCACTGCATTTATGGAACAAACTAACAGTTAGAACAAGCATTCATGATTTAAATTTAAGATACACGAGCACATTATCCATACCAAGACATCGCACCGCCATGTTTCAGTGCTCTTACTCGTATAATGCCGCTAACTATTATAATGCATTAGAAATCAATACTAGGACTACCACAAATCATCATAAACTTATGTCACTATTAAAACAATATATTTTCAACACACGGTAATACAGAAATTTTGGTATATAGCAACACTGAAATTTCAGAAGTACCTTTCGTTGGTATGTTTGTATGGGCCGTTCCGATGAAAAATACTGCGGGCGCCCATGGTAATTGGCATGTTGTTGCATCTGTATGTACAACATTTGTGACTAAACTTTATACTCAGGAATATTCGAAAACAAATGATGGTAAACTAATATTAGGTAGAGCTAGCCATATAGCTTCCCTGCGTTAGTCTTAATGTTTGGAAAAAGATGTTTATGCTGTTAATCTTTAACACCTTTTAGTCCCATAAGAAGGTGAAATGGTCCAGTCCGCATGACAAGTCTGTGAGTATGAAATGCCATGATTGTTGATCTACGTATATGTTGTGGTAAATCACAATGAAAATATTCAAATTTTATAAAATCGAATATAGTCATATATTTCAGAGTTTAGAGTTTAGATATGCCCATATGTACTTTTGGATATGGATCTATGGTAGGTACCAAAGGGGTCAGTCCACTTTTATTAGTATTCACTATCAATAGGCTGGCAAGTACTCCTACCACTAAAAGTTTCAAATGTTTCATAATTAAAAATTTTAAATTTATCGTCTTGTGTCTAGGAAACAAATGATATGTGAATCACTACGGAGACAAGTATTAGACAAAGTTACAAAACAAGCCTACGGGGTGTTCAAAATCGACTCTCGATCTCGGAAACAGTAAGAGATACGTCAGTCATACGTAAGTCAGTTAAATTGGAGCAAAGTTGTGTATTTAGCTAACCATAAAAATTGTACATAGAATAAAATAAAGAATGTATGATTACTATATATTTTTATAATCAGAAATAAAAATTCTATTCACTTGTGCAAAAATCCATTATAGCGTAAGAAAAAATAAAGTTGATAATTGAGGACCTGAGACGAAATTCTAATCATGACTTCTTGTAGAGGAGAAAAAATTACAAATTACAAATAATTTGGGAATTTGGGAAAAACTCTGTTTTTCTTTTCGTTCCGGAAATCGTGTTCAATCTTGCCCCCATTTAATCGATGTATGGTTTACTGTTTCGAGATCCCAATGGTGAGAGTCGAACTTGAAACACACGGTATATTTGTCTATTCCACAACTAGATTATGATGGAGTAAGTGATTAGGTTACAGATATTTGCATATTTGAATAGATGTTTCTGGGTGAAATGAAGTATAGATAAGAAGATTATGATGGAAAATTTTGTCTCAAATGTTATTTACTTGTTTGCCGAGTCTTAATGACTTATCTATGATAACATAATCTGTACCTCCAGTAATGATCTTCGGTATGAATTATTTAGGTATCTTTTAAAATAAACTATTTGATACGTAAATCCAGAATGTGATCAAGAAAAGTTTCTTCCAATATTTACAAAATCTTGAATGCAACCAGCAAATTAGCAAGAATTAGTAAGAATATTGTTACCTATCTATAAAGAGTCTACTATTTCTTTTTGGATGTATAAGTACACATCTGAGTTGATATATTCACTTAAAAATCGAATAAAGAGGTATAAAAATCGGGAGAATTAAACATTAAGTATGTTGCTGTTCAAGCTCTGATGATTTTTCGTCGCCATTATTCTTGATAAGCTTATAAAAACAGTAAAGACTAGTAATATATCAATCCTATTTCCATTTACTGAATTCTAACTACATAGAGTAACAAAAATCGTGTTGTGAAGGACGTGTAAATCAATGGTTTAGTCGCTACGTCAATTCATCACTGTTAGAAAGTATTGATAAATTAATTTTATAATTACAGTTTTATAGAAAGTTCCAATGAGTGAGATCGTTTCGGAATATAGAAGTGTAACAAGTTCACATCCTAAATATTTATGATAAGACATTATCTTTTGAGATTAATTACTCCATATAAACTAATAGTTAAAACCATGCACTATTTTCTAAGGCCTGGTGCATCTGGAGGGCATAAACTAGTACAAGGTTTTTGTTTATGTTTTGCGTCACATTAATGATAGGAATGTATTACAATACGTTGGATAATTTTTCTTTCAACTACATATATCTCAACGAGTGTTGTATCTTGATTCAGATTAATCCTATTCACTTACTCATTTTTGAAAAATTCTCAGATCTTACGTATTGTCTGACACTTCATTACAAGCTTTTATTTGTATGTGTGAGACAAATCTTGGAACTGAATTTTGAACCAGTTAGTCTTAACCAATTGAGCTGAAATTTTGTTCACACGTGGTTTCACCTCAGTATTTCAATGCGGCGTCTAAAACAAGCTGCATGCGTTACCAAATTATTACAAGCTTTATGTATTATGTTTACTAAACATAATATCTTTATTTCTTGTAATATAAGTAAAATTTGACAGTGCCAAGTCGATGATGTCCTTAACATTGACGTTATTACTGTTGTCTTTTTGTAGAAAAAATTGAGTTTGGAAAAGTCATTCTGAGGACATTACCTGAAAGTTGTGTAAACTTTTTCTCCACGTTTAAGCAGCGCTGTCATCTTATGCCTTCCATGGATTTGTTTCCAAAATATTTATAGCTTCCATATTTTTTTCTATTATTTACTGATTAAATTAGTTCTCAACAAGTCCAACACGATTTGAATCCGGTATTGTGTTTTATAATCCAGATCCGAAAGATAAATTTTACGTTAAATCCATCCCTGTATTTAACACCTACAAGGTGAAAAATCCAAGCTCTAAATTTTTACTGAGAGATAGGGTAAAATCAAAAAAGTACATGATTCATCATGTAGCAGACATCACCTTGGACTTTGATGTGCTGTGGTCAATTACACCACTTTTATAATTTATTTATTTGCTATAATTATATCACAATTTCGTTGTTGAATACACAGTAAATATATATGTATTATTATTGTCCGCATTCCCCCAACAAAAATATGTTTTTCCCTGTCTAGCTGAATAATTATAAAAAGTATGGATGCCATTTGAAATTGTATTCTGTCAACGTCATTATGTCAGTTTAACAACTGAACATTAAATGTTCATAAAATATAAATTTCATATTTCGGAATAATTGAAAATTATTGAGAATTACGTAATACTGGAGCATAGCACACGTACCTATTATTCTTGAATATCACAATAATCCCATAATATTGGAAAACGTCTTTCAATGTTAACCGAAGGAAAATACAACCAGCCAACATTTGCAATAATCAAAATTTTGCAAAATATTTGAAAAACAAGTTGGAAACGTTATGATTGTACGATTGTACGATACTTTGTGATAGTACTGGCAGTAAAAAGAATCATATATCTGGTTTGTGGCTGAAAATATGTGAAATTCGTAATGAATTTGCTTCCGTATAAGAATGGTGTGTAGATTAAGTATTAAAAATATTATCTTATGATTGTTTCACAGAATTCCTTAGTTTTGTTTGCTTTGTGCTTGCCGGCGTTAAATGTACGGAAGATATATGGACGAGATTTTTTCGTATTGGGATGTATTTTGAAATATCGAAATTACCTGTCTCATGACCTTGCATAAGTACGCATAATCACCGAAATAATGAATTGACTGACATTTATGACTTCACATCACATGTCGGACTACGTGCAACTCTAAGGAAGGTTACCTATTGCGTACAATTATTTTTGATTCCCTCAACTAAGTGAGTCATTACTTCATAGTAAATCAAATGTCTTCAACAACAGTCTGTGTAAAGCACCGTATCTTTCCACGGATTTAATAAACAAATCAAAGATTACCATGTTTACATAATCTGCATTTTCCAGTTTATCGTAACTGATAATGAGGGGTCAAGTATGGTTAACACAGGCTCCAATAATTGTCTATATAAACTTTTGTATCGACAACTGGACACTCAGTCTTGTCTTGATCGATTCTGAACATACGCTTTTGACTACGGTTTAGCTTTTCATATCAAACACAATGTTCAAGTTTGTTACTGTGTTGGTTGTTGCCATTTTGGTGATCCAGGTATGTGGACATGTACAATTATTCTAATTTCAACCGCGAAAAAATATTTTCGCGACAATTAAATCCAAGTTGTTAAAAGATTAATAAATCACAATTTTGACATAAATTGCAGCTAAACTCAGCGAGATTCAAGCCGTAAGGTTAGTAGTAGTCTAGCATCAATTTTGTGTTCCCCTCGCGTGAAAGGGAAATGAGCATTTCCCAGGTTGTAAGTGGAGATTTATGAAAATGTATGTGCCACCGATAATAAGGAACAAAAATGTTGACTTGTTGGGGGGGGGGGGGGGGGTTTCGCTTACTTTTTACAAAACTGAAAACTGAATCCAAATATTGATAAGCTACTATCCATCCATCAAGTGCATATATCCCATTAACACTCTGACTTATTATACTATTTTAGCACCACACGCGCGTGCGCGACTGGCCTAAAAATTCACATGATCTAATGTGCCGGAAATCTCGCTTTTATTACCTAGCAGAATGTTACTGTTACGTGACAAGACTTCGTATCGGCATATCCTAATAATGCAAATTCTTATCATGTGAGCAAATGTAGAATGTGCTTTAAAAGTATTATTATTATTGGGAAATATTCTTTAAGATCTAAAACGTACATTCCAAGATTGTGAATATACCTTTCCATGTGGGTAGACACACGAACGAATCCACCATAAATTGTACTTTTGGCGATACAGGGCGCTTCCACCATAATTTAAGAGATTTAATGTTTGAGTGTTTTCGTTAAGGCTGCAAATTTTGAAATATTCGCGGTAAAGCTCAATGCGTGGTGTTCAAAACGACCAACGATAGCTATTTGCATAAATAGAATGTTGCATATTAAGCTGTTTTTCATCTTCGCGGTTAATATAATCATTATTTCCAGGGCGCTGTAGATGCCAAACCTAAGGCCAAATCCCAGGAGCACTCGCAACTACAGGAACTGGCTGCTAACGCCCAGACAGTGGTCAAGGATGTAACAGACACCCTCTCAGGCCAATTGCCTGATTCAAAGAAAGTGGTTGACACCTTGAACAGCAATGCTCAAACCCTTGCCAACAGCGTGCAGGACGTCGTCGACAAGCTCAAGTCTGAGGTAACAAAATACTTTTTTTGTACAATTTCACATTCTAAGACTATCTTATAGTAAAGCAGGAATGGACACATCGTAAGTATAAAGTAAGTGCAGCCTTGAGAACAGTAGTCTAAGAGGTATGAAGTGTTATTTGTACTCATTTTGGAATTCTAGATTAATTCAACCTAATAACTTTTTTAAATAGGTTGCTACAAAAAACTTATGCGAGAATCAGATACAACTTAGAGTGCCTGCTTGACCAACTTAATGCGATTTAATGGAATCAAGAATATTCGAATAAGTACACATTATATCACTTACAATAAGCTTTAAAAATACACATGTTTGTGTGTGTGGTTCACTATCAATGGACCACTCTGTATACTGCTAATTCAAGAATTTTGTTAATCTTGCGAGTAATGGTGTATCACTTTACAGGTCGCCAATCATCAAGGAGACATTGAGAGCGTCTTGAAACAAGTATCCGAGAAACTGTCTGAAACTAAAACCAACCTTCAGAAAGCTCTGGGACCTGAGGGACAAAAGAAGGCTAATGAAATCAAAACCGATCTGGACAAAGGACTCAAAGAAGCCGTCGCCCAGGTTGAAAAACTCACCAAAGCCATTGAACCCGAAGCAAATAGTAAGTAAAAATGAAATAGGTATAAAATATGAAACATCGTCGAGCTTCGGTTCTAATACAGATGTATGCAATCTTGCAACATTAAGGAAACATTCCCTTCTCTATGGATCGATGTTTGATTGAGATGTTGTTTCTTGGTCTTCCATTGTCTCTAAGATTTTTTGATTTACGACGTTTCGATTGTCAATTGTCAGCAAGGCGAACATGCTGCTTTCTCGACCATTTATACCGTTGGTTTGTTGTGAGTATTGACGTGTCCTATGTTCCGGTTGGCTGAGTTAGTTTTTTGATGTTTCTTAAAGTCGGTAGTCATACTGGTTTAATTTCCACACTTGAATTACAGTAAACAATTTCATTCATAATTATCAATGCCGCTTATTTGAGTTTTTCCCGATGCCAATTTTCTTTGTGTAAGATCTGAGCTTGATCCCAAAGAATTCTGTGGTGCCTTGTCCAAATATTATCTGCTATCCCAGACTTATCTGTTTCTTCCCGTTTTGTGTATGTTTCACATGGCACATCAATACCTGATGTTCTGGTTTTTGTTCATAGGTTTTGTCTCAGTGAGAGTACTGTGAAGTTTGGTGTTGCTTGAAAACCTACTAATTCGTCTTCTCGTTCTTCTGATCGCCTCACTTATTTCCTCAGCATATAGTAGAATTAGTGTATGCTGGGGTGTTCTCACTGTTGTTGGGATCATGCTAAGGTCTTATGCAGGTGTGGAATTTAAAGTATGACAACCGATTGTGTTGCTTGAAAATCTATTAAATCGTCTTCGGATTCTTTTGACTGCCTCACCTTGTTCGGTCCGCAGTGCCAAAGACCAACATGATATAAATAAGTTAGGCACAGGGTAATTTCTCACCGCAATGACAGTCGGTCTTAATGGACGCTGGTCAAGCAGATTGCAAGGAACTGCTCACAGAGTAGCTTTCCACCACTTACTTGCCACGATAGAACGATTGTAATCGACTCAAATGCTAAGGCGGAAGTGCTTGCAAAGATCCTTGCTGCCAACTCCACCACGGACATCCCTCCCAACACCCGAGTGCCGTCGATTCAAAGGTTTCCCTGCACTATGCGGGAAGTAACATTCAGGCATAAGACCGGACGGACGAGTGCCGTTGTCGCTCGATATCAACAAAGCTTCTGGTCTGGACTTGATTCCTGCCGTTGTATTGAAGAGTGTGCTGAGGAGTTTGCCCCAGTTCTTTGGCATCTCTTCCAGATATTTTACGAATTTGGCGCCTTTCCAAAAAATGATCTAGGACCGACCATTAAAACTGCATGCCTATAGCTCTGCTTTCTATTATAAGTAAAAGGTGATTGAGAGGTGCATAAATCGCGAGCTTCTGGACTACCTCGAACGTCACGGCTTGATTAGCGACAGGCAGTATGGTTTCGGTACCAGTGATCCACAGAGGACCTTATAGCATACGTCAGGCAATTGTGAAGTAAACTCATCCAGCGTTATGTCGCTGCTCTTTTGATATCACGAAAGCGTGCGATCAGCTGTGGCATCCTATAGCCTCCCAGAGAAGCTTTGCAGATGGGCTAACTTTCTCTCTGGCCGCAAGATATCCGTCGTGATTGACGAGTTCTCCTCTTCATCCTACAACGTCAGCGCGGGTGTTTCCCAGGGACTGGTATTGGCGTCGATACTGTTCCTCTTACATATCAACGACCTTCCTTCCTATACGATCAATCCAATCCACAGCTTGGCCGATGACAGCGCGCTAGAGCGATAAGCCGATCTCTGCCAGCGAGCTGGAAAAAAGACGACTAGCAGCGACTTCCTGTCTGACGAGAGGTCTGGAGGTTATCACTGCTTATAGACGCAACAATCTGGTACAGTTTAACTCTTACAAAACTCAATATTATACCTAGACAAACAAAAAGCGTCTCAGTGCTCAGCCGGTTTTGATCGATGGCCGAGTTCTGCCAAGGAGCCGTTCATTTCGGCTGGTCGGAGTTCAAATCACCGAAGACATGATCTGGCACGAACACATCGGCAGCTGCTGGGAAAAGTTAGGTCATTTGTTCAGGGCTAAGAAGTACTTTTCTCCACATGACCTCATCTCCTATAAAAGGTCCAGATGATTTTTTTGATGAATAAAATATCTGTGTGATTTTAAGTATACCAGATAAATAAATTGTGATTGGTTGAAATTTTTGACAATTTAGTCACAAGGGTTGATAGTAGGACTGATGCAAGTTTATGGCAAATAACTTTTTTTATTTCGGCTTTTCTAAAAAATTCTATTGTTGGTATGCTACTGTTCAGACAAACGCTTTTAAAAAGACAGTACATAATTTTGCTAAATAAAACTTTTTTGTTACAGAAGTAAAGGAGGACGTAACGAAGGCAGCCAAGAACTTCTTGGACCAGATCGTTGAAGTAAGCAAAAACTTACAGAAACAACTGGAAACTGCCGGTAAAGCCTAAGAAGATATCGTGTGAATGATTACTGAGCAACCAAAGTATTTTTTATAATTTATTTCTTTTGTAAATTTCTTCGTATCTCCAGAAACTGCAATATTGCAAAATATATGTTAAGAGTACAAAAATGTAGCACTAGTGATCATCAAGAATACATATACTTCAACACGAATGATTGCTGTTTAATTCCTCTCGATGACTGTGTGACATAGCTTTTCATAAAGTAACAAAAGATGCTATTGTTATGGGATCAAATCAGCTAAGATAATTTCAGAATGGTGGCACATCCGGTTGTATGGGGAGTAGATGCCAACATAAAATAGACAGTTAAATAGTCGTATTTAATGGAGTAAATAATTCTCAAAACAGTAAAATACTAACTGATCCAAAGAACAGGCGAAGTCTATCCCAGGTTTACTCTAACTTAGCCTGCTAATCAGATGATATATTAACATTAAATGCAAATTAAGAATGCTTAACACTAACTAGACTACACGGAATGTGAATGTCTTATTTTTACAGTCAATACAAAAACAAAAGAAATAACATACAATAACCTCATGCAACAATCAATCTGGTAATAACTGAAAGATTAGTAGTGCGTCTCATTGTACACTTCATTTTGTTTACGCAAAAGTGTTTTCAGAATGGATCTCTATTAATTAGTTGACTATATATCCGGGACAGAGGCTAATTGCTATGCTTATATCTGTTGTCCCGGAAACCAAACCTACAACATGCTGATGAGTTGCCAAAAAAGAACGAAACATCTGTCTGTGGTTGGCTGTCTTGGATTGGACGGACAAAAGTAGCATGTTTAAGTTAGACCCTCTAAGAAAAAAGTCAGTTACGAACACGTATAAAAGAGAAATTAAGCGAATCAAGTCCGTCAAATAGTTCCATAACATTCTTTCCATTGCCTTCCCGTAGTACCGTCTATCTGGCAACGTCGGGACGCCTCTCCCCAATATTCGAAAATATGATGCGTCACACGCGGCAGTTTGCCCACAGAGAATCAGTCATGCAGGTCACATACGAACACCGGTACGCCGTCCGTGAATTCAGCAGACGCAGGGACGCTCGTCGAAAACATTTTTCTATTATTCTAAGTTTTAAGGACAAATGATGTGTGACACATGTCTAATAGGTGCGTATAATTATTGGGGTTAGAAGCGTATTAACATACTAACAAAAAATTGCGGCTTGTCCTCCTCCGGCTCCTACAGCTTCCACCCTCGACTGTTTACTGATAACAAATTTTGAAAAACGATTATGATCCTGAAACGCCAAAAGACGAGGTTTGACCGATTTTAACTTTTTTCATTTTTGGCCTTCTCCACCGCCACCGAACCGATTTTCTAAAACTGCACTGCTTTGTCGTCCTTGACATATTAATAACCTTGTATGGAAATTTCAACAAAATCCGACCGGTACTTTCCAAGTCATAGGCGGGCCAAGGAATAGCGGACACCAACAGATCGACATGGTTTTTCGTGATGAAAATGTCATATAACATCCAAAAAAATAGATATTTAATTTTCGAAATTTTTCTCTATTCCTCGCCAGTACAGTCCAAGAAATGAATAACATACATCAATAAGAAAATTGGAATCCACTTCTTATATAGCTAGGAGCGCCACCATTTTGAAAATACTTTAGACGAATAGCTTTAATCAGTTAACCTATAAATCCAAATCTTCATAATTAACTCACGTCATCTTCTCGAGTGACCAGTCGCTGCAGTTTTACGTGGAATATCCTGTATAGTAAAAAAAGAATGCATGTGTACAACATAACGAACTTTATTTTATGACAACTAATAAGTTGCTGTTAAAGATGCATACTCGAAGCACATCCCCTAGAACTCACTGGCATTTGCCACGAACACAGAGCTGCTCGTGGGGGTCGTATACCTTACTGGGCGAACAGGACCTCAAATTCAAGCTGTACCACCACCAGATCTTGACGCATTCGTAATATTGGTTGCAGTTTGGCGCAACAAAAACTCCAGGGCCGGTCTCCTCACATGTTGGCGGAAGCACTGGAAGGCATTGAATCCTGTGATAGCCTTCCTGACTTAATCATAGCTCAAGGTCGCATGCCCTTTTTTTGTTAACTGCCGGTTTGGAGCAATATTCTAAATCTTTTCCATCTGATTCTTTCACGGTGTGTATATATATGACTAAAAAACAGCGTTTTCAATTCTTTTGCCAAAATATGCATTTTTTGTGCATTTTATTGAGCATTTTTTACAATCCTAACTTTTTGACAAATGTTAGTAGAGGTCTGCAATTGTCTGTCAGAAGTCCACTTTTATAGTAGAATTGAGCAGGTGATTACTTTTATCCTTATCAGTTTTTCTCTTCGAAAAATCTTCGAGGTACTGTTGCGTCTTGTAGAACGCTTTTCATGAATTTTTTTCCCAAAACATTGTATTTTATTTCCCCCATTATTTCCACCGCCATCTACCATATGACGCTGACGTCTGTGGATATGTCATATATGAGAGGCGCTTGCCTACGGTGTTGCCGAATTGGGCTCCGTAGTTAGGGAAAAATATGAAAAGTGGAAAATTTATATACAGTTATATTAATGAAACACAAAAACAAAAAACTGAAACAAACAACAGTAGTAAAATTAACAGTAATTCTTAGTAGGTATAAAACAAAAAATAACAAAAAGCAGTAAAATAAAAAGTAATTCTAAGCGATTATAAAAAACAAAAAGTGAAAACAGTAGTAAAACAAAAAAAAAACAATTCCATTTAATTATAAAAAAAAATAACAAACAGTAAAATTTGGATGGTATAAAATTGTTCTTCGTTTTACTACTGTTTTTACTTTTTGTTTTGTGATGTCACTTAGAATTGCTTTTTATTCAACATGGAATTGTTTTTTTTTGTTTTACTGTTTTTATTTGTTGTTTTTTATAATCACTTTGAATTGCTTTTTATTTTACTGCTGTTTGTTATTTTTTGTTTTTTTTACAATTACTTATTTATAATTTATCATTATTTAGCTTACTACTGTTATTTTTTGATTTATACCTTTATTTTGCTACTGTTGTTTGTTTCAGTTTTTCGTTTTTGTGATTCATCAATTAATATACATATGTATATAAATTTTCAAATTTTTATGTTATTCCCTAAATGCGGAGCCCAATCCGGCAACACCGCAGACAAGCGCCTCTCATATATGACATATGCACAGACGTCAACGCTAAAAATACAATGTTTTGGGAAAATTTTTTCATGAAAAGCGTGCTTCAACCACACTTTTTTTTGTTTCTAAATAATCTAACAGACTAGCCTCGAAAAGTTTTCAGAGAAAAAACAGTGAAATCGGAAGTTCTACAAGACGCAACAGCACCAGTCTTCGATGTTCTTGATATTTCATTTTGCAGCAAATTGAGTTTTCAAGGCAGATATTTTTTGAAGAGAGAAAGTGATAAGAAAGGAGTAATCACTCACTCGATTACATACAATTTTAGAGTTGTACTATTATTTGTTACTTTTTAAGAAAAAATGGATAAAAGTGCACAAATATTGCCATTTTTGACACACACAGATAACATTGTTTCAGTCATATTTATACACACCACGAAACTATTAGATAACAAAATAAATTGCATAGAATGTACAAGGGGAAATAAAAAACACAGACAACATTTCTAGCACAGCAAGTACACACAAACACAAATACTAGTTGTTTTTAGAATCACCCTGGCTTGGCGTGTCATCCTTTTATTTTCTGAACCAAATTCCAAATAAACGTTTATATAAGCATGTCTCCGAAAAGTCGGGTTTTCAAAATACAGAGTGTCAAAGCTGAAAACAAAACGTTTCTTATCAATACCTAAAACATTTCTTATCAATACCTCAAACATGTTTATGTCGATGTTCTTGAATTTTGGCTGTGATGTCTATCGCAATAAGACGTTAAGTTAGCACTAAGTAGAAGATAATGTAACGGAAACACCCTTTTCACTATTTAAAGTCTAATTTATTACTCTCACACTAATTCATTATCAATTTATAATGTATCGACTGAACTATCCCATCTCGCACTGTAGCTGACTCAGTAGTCGACTTTCCGATTATAACATCGGGGCGCCTATTTATTTCAAGTCTAGAGCCTTTCAGGCAGAACGCAAGCATTCATCGAAGCTTGCTAGATAGCATTCGATGACGGCAGATGCTTCCCGATGGTTGTCGATGTTTCGAAGGTACCTCAACGTTGACACTCTGTATCTTGATCTTGTTTCTGGTTGCACTTAGATCAAGAATGTGCCTCTACGGTCTATTATAAATAAGATCCCGTAGAGTGAAACAGACTCTGCCTTACATTTTTTCATCATGTTGCGTGAAGCACAGGATGTCTCGCTGTAACTTCTTCATATGGCCCTTATTGAAAAGTGTACAAAAGTTAGAGGTTTTAATGTCTGCAGCTCAGAGATAAACAGCCATAAGTGCAGTATGTATTTTGTCTCAGAAAAGGGATATTGAGTTAAGTTCTCTTTTTTAAAATGAAACACTGTATATTTTTAGCTAACGATAGGCGCTTTTTTAGCCACAATAAATACAGGGTGGCCGGAAATTCAGCCAAATGGTGATTTGCAAGAAATTAACCGCCACTAATTGGTGGTAACTGATAACTCGTTTATTAAGTATGTTCATTTTAGGATTTGTGGAATTATTTCTGACATGTCATCTTAAAAGTTTACAAAAAAGTAACTTTTTCGACATTCTTAATATGATAGAAATGAAGTAACTTACGTGAACAGTCACTTTGTCACTTTGCTTATTATGTTTCCCTCATCATTGTCCATTTATTTGATACCCATAGTAAAGGGGAGACTGAAAACGATTGGAATCACCATGCTGCTGCGGCCATATTGGAATGAAGATGACATCACTATGCTCATTGTGTTTCCCTCATCAAGCATTTTTTTGAGACACATGTAACGGTGACTATGAAATATGTAAATCGCCATTTTGTGTCGGCCGACATATTGGAATTGGAACCACGTCACTTTACTTGTTGTGTTTCTCTCATCAAGCCCATTAATTCGATACCCATATCTTGGAGGTTAGTATTGGATTCAAAATGGCGGCAGTTAATTCATTCTGTTTTGTCACGCAAACCAAACGAGTGTATAAAATTTCAATTCAATTGGTACAGGTTATCTGGTTCAAAATCCATTTCCAAAATTTATCACATACATACATACTATCAAACAGGTCAAGTTAAATAAAGGGTTGTTTTAAAAAAAATGACCTATCATTTCTACTAAGAATGTACAGTGTGTTTTTATATCACACCCACAACTTTTGAATCAACCATTTTTTATATGGGTATACAAGATGAATATGTTACCATTTCTTGTTTTAGGAACCTTTCTACAGCTTCCAGTAACACAGCCATTAGCTATGTCGCTATATTTTTGACCAGCTGGGCAAGTATGCAATTCAGCGGTGAACCACCAGAATTGTTTTATGCATATATAATACTGATCGCAGTTTTGTGCCGGGAATACTCCTTCCTTGACTTGGTAACAGTTCGGTTGTCGTACTGAAAATAATAAGACTATATTAAGCCAATCATATTCGGTATCGGTAGCTCATATTCTCTATAGTACTAGCACGACCAATAAAGACAATTATATAATGGAAAATGCTGTACCCAAATAGCACAATTATTATAACGTGACGACGTTTTGAAAACGTCTTTTTGAGAAATCCGAGACGTCTTGTGAATGCTGTACGACATCGTAAAGACCTTGTAAAGGCAATGTGTGTTAGAAAAAACTAAGCGCCTTGAAGACGTATTTATAATACGTTCGTAGTGGAAGACATAATATACAAATTTTCTTGAAATATGAAAGTGTAATTTTTTTATATCTTGCAACTGACGCAAGTTACAACTGTATATACGGTATATCTCAATATCCGTGGTCATAGAAGTACCACATAAGACTCAAAATTAGTTGATTGGAAATGATTTAGTTCTATGCCTCGTTTCACCGTTAAAACACATTTTTTCAGATATTTTTGGAACCTATAGTCCGAATTAAATTAAATTTGGAACACATATGCATTGCTACACTTCCTGATATTTGACTTTTACAAAAAACCCGAAAGGTGTGAAAACTATCCCCACCCCTACATAAATTATACTCGTATCAGAATTTTTTAGTAACTCTTCTAACGGGTCTGAATTTTTTTTATTTGAATTGACCTTTTATTTGCTTCATTTTTTGTCTATAATGAAAACAGGCCACTTCGCATAGTGTTCGAAAAAAAAATTTTTATTCCGAGCTGGTTTCTGAAAAATTTTCTTATTACATCAAGTGTTAAAATCTAGTAGGCTTCTGGGCGGAAATGTGTGATGTTATGTCACTTTATGAAGCTTGTTCTCAAAAATAATATAACACTGACACAACATCCCTCCAACCAGATGCCTACTAGATTTTAACACTTGATGAAATAAAAGAATTTTGTTAGAAACCAGCATCGAAAAACATTTTTTGTCGAAAACTATGCGAGTTAGCCTCTTTTTATAGAAAAAATTGAAGCAAATGAAAGGGCCTTCGAAATAAAAAAAAAACAGAGTCGTTAAGGTAGTTGCGAAAAAATTCTGCAATAATTTATGTAGGGGGTGGGGGCAGTTTTCATTCTTCTTGAACCCTTTTGGGTTTTTGTAAAAAAAGTCAAATATTTGGACATCTAGCAGAACACATGTGTGTTCCAAAATTTCATGTAAATCAAACTATCCGTACCGAAAGTATCTGAAAAGTGTCCAATCGACTTTCTGTGTCTAAAAATACATGGTACTTCTATATCCACGGAATATTCCGACACCCTGTATAAAGTTACGTTTCTCTCCTTGAATGCCTCAAACCCTCAAGTTCTACCTTCAAAACACATAGTTTCCCAAATTGACCCTTAGCTGCATACAATTGCACTGATAAAAAGCTTTAAATTTTGATTCAAGCATAATAATAATTTCGTCAATGACATACTTCTTTTAGGCTTTGCTTTTCTGTTTTCAGAATCATCACTAATTTCCATTATGACGCCCAAACCCTCTAACGATTCATCTTCGGACTCTATAGAAGATGGTAGTGCTCCTAAAAACAATAGGCAATGTGTAGTAAGAATATTAGTACTCATTGTGCGATACGTTCTTTAATATTTGCATTTCGTAATGACACTGCCCTGGTGGCCCAGTCGTGTTCTGGGGGTCTAGTTCACGACAGGCTGCAAAGTGCAGTGGACAAGGTATTGGAATGGGCGAATCGGTGGCTGATCAAAATTAATCATTCGAAAACGCATGCAATCTATTGTACTAAAAAACGTAGCGGCGCCCCGTCTGAGGTTTCAGTGAATGGAGCTCGGGTACCATGGGAAAGCTCTCCTAAGTATCTCGGTGTCACTCTTGACAAAGGGATGACCTGGCAGAAGCACACTGAAGCGTTAAAAACCAAATTCCAGATCTCGTTTCGCAACTCTACCCTATGCTATGTAGAACATCAAAATTAAGTTTGATCAACAAAGTTCGGCTATACAAGATGGTTATTAGACCAGCGGTCACTTACGCAAGTGCAGCTTCGTGTTTTCTCTCCAGAACGCATTTGCGTAGCCTGCAGGTTTTGCAGAACAGAACCTTGCGTACAATCACTAACGCCCCATGGTATGGTTCCAACGAGACCCTTCACAGAGACCTTGAGATGCCTTACCTAAGCGACTACAACAAACAACAAACGCAGCTACGTTACAGTCAAGCGGAATCACATAAGAACCCTTTGATTTTAGGCCCAACAAAAATTATAATTTTTCTTCAACAACCAATCCCAAAATTAATTTAAGGATCAATATAAAATTGTCGAATACTAATTAGCAATGTCAAGGCACCTCTCAAATTGACGCACTTCTTTTTTCTTTGCTCTCCCTCCTTCCGTCCTTTCTTCTTCCCTTCTTTCTCCCTGACTTTGTTTGGTATCTGGGCAAGCAGACCTGACAGACCTACTGACTTTCAAGACTTTAATCAAGAACAAAGGTCATACGGACCGCTCTGACAGACAATGACGAATAGAAATGCAGATCTTATTGATTTGGTTTTGTGGTCAGATGAATCGCTTTTTACGAGGACTGGAACCTTTAATTCTCATAATGAACATATTTGGTCGTTAGAAAATCCCCAATCTGTAAGAATCCACTCCACTTTCAACACATATTTTCTAGAAATGTCTGATGCGGCATTTTCAATGGTATTGCCACAAAGTTTAAATGCATACTTAGCTTTTCTAGAGAATTACATAGAAAATGTGTTAGATTATGTTCCGTTAGCAACGAAAGTACGAATGTGGTATCAGCACGACGGTGCCCCACAGCATGTTCGTCGTGACAAAACTGCATGGTTGAATAATCATTTTAGACAACGATGGATTGGCAGAAACGTACCCTTACATTGGCCGGCGAGGTCTCCTGATTTGAGCCCCCTGGATGTGTGGAGCTTTTGAATAACTAGTGTTTGCTGATCAAATTAGTACTGTTGGTCAGTTACAAGAAAGAATAGTTAATGCATTTAATCAAACTCAAGTCACAACAAATTTTGCAGAAGTACGTTTTTCTTTATTGAAAAGATGCCGCACTCGTATCCGTCAGAATGGTGGTATTTTTGAACATTTTTTGAAATAAAGCTTTGATTATCTAATTTGTTTTTTTTATTTTTACGAAAACAGTTCACTCTAGGGAAAAAACACGGCAGTAATTATTTGTAGCAAATTGAAGGTAAAATTAAAAAAATTGCGCGGTTCGAAAAAACAGTGGCGTACCATTTTTATTTGGAAAATAATGCCATCTCCTGTATCTCCGCCACTGGTGCAAGTTAATTTTACGTAAAGACTTTTGAATGTGAACAATGCTTAGATAAATCCACATACCAAATTTAAGGTCATTCCAATTGACGGTTTTGAAGATGTTAATTTTTTTTTATTCTTAAACTTCAACACCCCGTATCTTTTTAATGAAGCCCACTTTTCGGAAGCATTTTCCAAAATATATAAATATGGAACTTTGCCAGCCTTCAACCAACCCTTATCTCTTACTTTTTGGAGATGACAATGCTGAAGATACTATAAATTTGTTTTTCAAAGCATTCTAGAACAAAGTAGGCACATGTCCTTTTACATATTCTATGCAACCATTTTTGGCTATATGACGAAATTTCAAATAGTTATATAAAAACAACGAATAAATTCCGACAAAGAGAAATTATTTCCGGAATTGGTAAAATATGTAATACTAAACGATGTACGGTGTTCAATTTGAAAAAAAAATCGTTTCATTTGTCATGTCGGTATGTATCACTTTGTAGGGAACGGTATATTCCAAGTAGGAAGCGTTTAGTCCACAATTTTTGTAAATACCATTTTTGATCATGTTTTATAGTAATGGAAATATTGTTGAATTAGATACCAGAAACTCACCATGTATGTCTAATTTGGTGCAGTAGTTACGTCGGATTACGTGGATAGCTTGAGCATTTTATGTAATAACCAATTAACTGTTTGCAATGAACTGGATATATCCATTTTGAAGGCGTTTCCATCCCTTTCTCAAATCTTCTATAGACTTGACTAACCTTGATTTTTATAAAACCCAGAATGCTTTATTTCGAGATGAGGGGCCTTTGCATTCACTCTAATGAATCTATAAAAACTCTTCAGTACAATTTCTTTTACAACAGGGCTTACATTTAGTTGTAGTTACCCTGATCAAATGAATTTTTGACTTTTCTAGAACACATATTATGACAGAAGTTTCAAGATTTTTCATCGCAGATTCCACTCCACATATTTTCCAATTGTACATCTCGTGTTGCGTTTGGAGTTATACAAAAGTGAGTGGGTGATTAGAATTTGAAAAACGAGTTTTGTCGGATATCACAATCTTTAAATCCTACGAATAATCTCGTGACTACGACTTAAAATATATCAACAAAGTTTGACTTCTTTCTGAGTTTTGCCTCCTGTAAGGAAATTTTTGATTGCTTTCAAAATCACCAGAAAGGTAAAGTCATTAAGCAGGCCTTTCAAAATTTATTCAAATTCCAGCAATACTTTTCAGGTTATAGAAGCATCAGTGATTATTTTGTTTTACGATTATTCTATCGCAACAGGACCGATTAACAAAAGCTATAAATATTTTTCTGTCTGTAATAAAGGACCAAGGATTACTTGACGAATGGCACAAAAATGTACCTACTATTTTATATCTTAAAGCTATTCTTCCATTTGAAGTTTCTTCGCCATTACAGAACTTCCCTGACTTTTAACTTGATTGAAAAAATGAGCACCATGTTTGAATTTTGACGAATACGTACGTTCAAAAACAGATATATAAAATTTGCAGTGTAGCAAACATTTGTCATATTGCCTCAAGTGTTGCTTTCAAGCATTGCAAACGACTGAATTATTACTTAAAAAAGCATCTTGCGCAATATTTGCTTGAAAAGTAATAAGTAATCCTAGTAATCCATATGAATTGTCAAATCGTCGTGGAAGAGAGTATATAGGGTGTTCCTTAATGATATACGAATATTTAAGGGTGTGAATCTACATGAAAAATTAATGTTAGTTTGCTATATAAACTATGGTCCAAAAATGCATACAAAAACTCGGATATTTCAACGAGTGCGCAATTCCATGAAGAGGGCGGAAGCATGCATACTAAGTGAAGGGAACCATTTTCAACAATTTTTGTAATCATTTCATTGGTTTTAATGTTATGTTTATGTTGTCAGTTGTTGTTGTTCATTACACCTAATGTGTTTAACTTTTCCAATTAAATTAATAATAATTTTGCAAGTTAGACAATAGAACGGTTTTTATTTTTTTAGTCAAAAATGGCGCATCGAAAGAAAACAATTCAAGAAAGATCATTTGTTTTGAATTTAACGGGTAATTCAAAACTAATTTTTATTTGGCAAAAACTATTGGCGTACTATTTCTTTATTAAAAAATATCGAAGTCAATACCCGTACGCACGCCACTGTTTAAGCTAAAAATTATTTTGCATTGAAAATATGCAACTTTATTAACTTTCACTACGTACTAAATATCTGTGAAATATCTAAAGCCGTTCTGAAAATAATAATTAATTTCCATTTTTTTCATAAAACTTCAACACCCGGTAAGGAAACATTGTTGGATCATAGTTTATAGAGCAAACTAACATTAATTTTTCATGTAGATTCACACCATCACACCCTTAAATATTCGCATATAATTAAGGAACACCCTGTATAAATTAAATGCAAATAGAAATAAAAATATTAAGCATATGAGTAGTTATATAATATGTTGATATGATTTGTGGAACGTCCAGCAAACATTTTTTTGAAGGTGGCCCCTTTTCAATTTGTGCTGGGTACGTCTTTGGTGTGGTTCGTATTAATTTGTTAGTGATAGATTACGTGTAACTGGTAGCCAGCAGTGGCTACCACAGGATCAGTGCTGCCATTTATACAGGGTGTTTCAGAACTGTGGGATCAAACTTGTAGGAGTTATTCAGTGTAACAGTAGAAAATAGTTGAGTATAGAGACCCATATCCGGAGCTTGTGTGATGTTATCTTTAAAAACGATAACAGAGATTGTTCTTTGTAGCTGCATTCCATATCGTCTTAGTCGTGCTATCGCATTTGTGAAGTTTGCAAGAATTTAACAAAAATTAGTTGTTGCTAATGGAAAACTACCAATCAAGAATTGGCAGATATGCATTTGGCATACGGAGCAACAAGCTGCAATGCACGAGCAGCAGCGCGGTTGTATCAAGAACGTTATCCCGAACGACAGTATCCGGGATACAAAAAGTTTATTGCTATTCATCGGGGGCTCTCCTAGATAGGCATGTTTAAAACCAACATGCATGATACTGGTGTTGCTCGAACCGTAAGAACGGTCAAATTTGAAGAAGAGGTCCTTCAGCGAGTTGCCGACGAACCGTCAAGTAGCACACGTCTGGCGGCTGCTACACTACCAACAACTTTATCCTTACCGCTTCCAGAAAATTGAAGGATGGACTGCAGCCGATTATCATCCTATAGTTCAATTTTGTCAATGGCTTGTTCATCAAATCGCTGCACAACCAAATTTTTACGCTATATTTTATGGACCGATGAAGCCTCTTTCACAAGAGACGGTATTTTTAATAGTAGGTATAACCACGTTTGGGTCAAAGAAAATCCCCATGCAATTTTTCCTAGAAAACATCAGCAACGTTGGTCTGTCAACTTAAGGGCAGGCATTGTTGATGATTATTTGATTGGGCCATACCTTCTAGCGGAAAGGTTAACAAGACCTTTTTACCGGCGTTTCTTGGAGGAAGTTCTTCCAGAACTTCTTGAAAATGTTCCATTGACATCGACATCAAATCTGTTTTCAGCATGATGAAGCGCCGACTCACTTTGCTGTACAAGTACGTGAGTATTTGACTCAGTGCTTTGGGCACCGTTGGATCGCCAGAGGTGAAGCAGTTTCTTGGCCTCCTAGGTTACCCGATTTAACGACGCTAGATTTTTTCCGGTGGGGACATGTAAAGTCTTTGGTTTACGAAACTTCAGTGGAAACAGAGCAAGACTTAATTGGACGAATTACATCAGCCTTTGAAATCATTCAAAACGAGTATCAAATTTTTAGTCGAGACATTTTGAACAATTGTTGTGATGAAATCATGTACAAAAGGCAAAAACTAAATGCATTAAATCCTGTTTAGGCAGTTCATCGACTTTCTAAATTTTAACGCGTCTTAGGGCCGTAGTGACACTTTTTCGGATATGGGTCCCTATACTCAAATGTTTTCTACTGTTAAACTGCTTATAAACATGAGTTCCGCAACGTTCGTCAGTAACGCTGATGCAACATAGATAGTACTTCTGCCTTGCTCTACGTGACTACATCTAGTACGAATACCTACCTGAATATTCTTTCCAAAGGAAAAAATGTACACTGAAGTATTTTTTTTTTTATTTTGGTAGGAAATTGTAGGTAAATTAGCCAACTGTTTGCACTAAAACTATACAAATTTGAATTTGTTGGTACCTTCTAATTGTAGCTCTTACATTTACTGCAACAGATCTGGACTCATATACTTACCTACTGCCACAACGATAGTGGCTGCAAATAATAGCACTTTTTGCAACTTCATTCCTCTCACAGCCACCCTATTGAAACAAACTGTATAGTAAATAATTTGCCATGTGGGTACACAACTTACCTAATCGGTTAACATGTCATCAAATATTTATGGGGTATTCAACATTATTTCTATTAACGAACTAATAGCACTGGTTTCTAGAATAATGCACCATTGTTCTGATTGATGATCAGCTCTACCGAAAACGTTATTTAGGGGTACTGTTGAAGAGAACTCCTAGTATATAACTTTATAACCAATTTAACGGCAAAAACTCTGAAGCTACCAATTTTGAAAGCTTGCTAAAAAGTCTAGGAAGGGTAGTGCAGCCACTGAGATCTCGTGTGCACTTACACATGATCTAAATTTGAATGCTGGGAATTCTTATACACTATGAGAGTGTAGGATGTCAAGTAGGTTGACTCTATACTTCCCACACTTTCGAAACAACTTATAATAAAATTTTCCATGTAGTGAAATGTCACAAAAGCATAGGTTTTGTCAAAAACAGTCGTGCACTATTTGGGCAATTCATGAAAAAAGTTTTCTCGGATTGCAGCAATAAGAATGTGTTCTGTACTCGGTATCCTTATTTCTTTGGAGTATGGTGTAATACTCTTTGTTAATAATGCTTAAAGACTGATTATAATAGCTCTTGGTACGTAGTTATACAGGGTTATCCAAATTAAGTGTCCACCATTAGTAACTTTGTTATTAGTGAAAATACAAAGTTGTTTGAATTAGCAAACTAGTAGCATTTTTAACGCTGGTAAAAATGAGAAATAAAAAAAAACAATTGAGAGTCGTTATTTTGATTTTTTTCAGTAAAATAACATTTTTTTAAATGGAAACCCCTGTATATTATATTTTTTTCTGTTAAAGCATCAAATTTTAAACAAAAAAGCTTACAATAACTTTTCTCCTAGGTTACAAATTGTTGAAGTTATGGCCTCCAATCTGAAACAATTAAATTGTATCGACAAACTTTATTTTCAACATCAACTTATAATCTTACAAAATACAATAACAATTTTTTTTAAAGAAGATGCTCGAAAACACCACCTTGTTCTTCAATACATTTTTGGGCACGTTTTTCAACTGCTCGAACTGTCTTAAGTATGGTCCTACCATCTATCTGGGTTATCTTTTCCCTAACTGCAGTCTTTAACGCGTCAAGGTTATCGTACCTTCGCTTGTAAATTTGGTTCTTTAAGTAACCCCACAAGAAGTAATCAAGTGGGTTTAGATCTGGTGATCTGGGAGGCCACTGTATTGGGCCATTTGTTCCTATCCACTGATCATTAAAAGTAGTACTTAGAAAATGATAAGTACCTCTGGAGTTGTGGGTAGGTGCGCCATCTTGCTGAAAATGCAGATGATGTCTACTTATAAGATCCAATTCGTCTAAGAAATTAGTCAGAATTTCTGACATAAATTCCACATATCTTTCACCAGTTAGGGTTCCCTCATAAAAGAACGGGCCAACAATTTTTGAACCAATTATACCGCACCAAACGTTGAAACTGAAACGGACTTGTGGGCCTCTTGGATGTACTAACAAAAGATTTTCTCTTGACCAATAATGGTGGTTTTTTCTATTAAACATTCCAGAATTTGAAAAATTTGATTCATCTGTCCATAAAAGGTAACGAAAGTTATTTACATTTTGGCGACAGAAGCTAAGATACCAATGGCAAAAAACAAGTCTTCTCTCTGGATCCCCTGCCAAAAGCGTTTGAACTGGTCGGTACTTATACGGAATAAATTTATATTTTTTTAAAATCCTTTGAACAGTACCATAACTGAAATTAGAGTCCTTGAGAATATCTGCTATTGAATTCTCACGATAAGCCAATAACTGCAATTTCCGTGGCCTCGCTTATTATGAATTCTTTTTTTGCCCTTGTTTTAACAAAAACATTTTCGTTGCCCCTAAATTTTCGATAAAGTCTCAGAAAATATCGTTCATACGGTTGAATGCGAGCGGGATATAATTCTCTTGCTCTCAAGGAGGATTTTCTGCACACTAAATAGCATTCTAACATATCACACTTTTCTTCATGGGAGAACATTTTTCTTTAAATTAATGACACAATAAAGCTTATAAACAAGTATTTACACTAATGTTTGACATTATTTGATTTTATCATTGTTTTCCAAAGCCTTCTAGTTACGAGTATGTCCAGTTTAACAATTTGTCGCTTATCTTAATGCTGTCAAATCGCGAACGCCATGTTGTTTTCATAGCCGTCTTAATATTATAATACTGCAAATAATTAAAAATATTTATCGTTATTTTGACTTTATTTTTGACTTTAGCGGAAAAGTCATTATGAACTTTTTTGTTTAAAATTTGATGCTTTAACAGAAAAAAATATAATATACAGGGGTTTCCATTTAAAAAAATGTTATTTTACTGAAAAAAATCAAAATAACGACTCTCAATTGTTTTTTTTTATTTCTCATTTTTACCAGCGTTAAAAATGCTGCTAGTTTGCTAATTTAAACAACTTTGTATTTTTACTAATAACAAAGTTACCAATGGTGGACACTTAATTTGGATAACCCTGTATACTAAATACTAGGGGGTACCCAAAAAAGTCAGAATTATTTTTTAAAAGCTATTTATTTTCAACTTTTTCACAAAGGAACCTTATCTCCTTCAAAATGCTGTTCACTACAACTAATACACTTATACCACCGGTGCTTCCACTGTTCGAAACATTTTTTGAAGTATGTATTCCTTAGAAATGACTGACAGCTCCTCCATCGTTTTTTTCTTGACCTCTTCAATGTCGTCAAAGCGGCGTCCTTTAATGCTTCTTTTCATCCGTGGAAATAAGAAAAAGTCGCATGGAGCCAGGTCATGCCATTTTTAGCCCGAAACTAACGAACAGAGAGGGCTGTGTGCGCAGGTGCATTATTGTGGTGGAAGAACCAGTCTCCTGACTGCCACAAATCGCGTCTTTTTTGCCGAACACTGTTTCGCAATCGTCTTAAAACCTCCAAATAAAAGGTTTGATTGATAGTGTGACCTGTAGATACAAACTCGGAATAAACTACGCCTTTGACATCAAAAATAACAAATCAGCATTGTCTTGATGTTTGATTTGACTTGACCTCATTTTTTTGGACGGGGTGACGATGGCGTCTTCCATTGACTTGACTGTTGCTACGTTTCTGGGTCATAACCATAGCACCAAGTCTCATCACCAGTGATGATCTTTGACAGAAAATTTGGATCAGATTCAAGCTGTTGTTTCAAAGCACAAAATGTTTCAACTCGGTGTTCTTTTTGATTGTCAGTCAGAGCCCGAGGAACAAACTTGGCAGCAACCCTTTTCCTTCCCAAGTCTTCTGTTAAAATTCGCTGAACCCAACTCCGGCACAACCCACTACTTACGGATAGTTGATCGATTGTCAGTCGACGGTCTGCAAGCACAAGCTCTCGAATTTTTTCAATATTTTCGTCGATTCGGGCAGATGATGGTCGTCCAGAGCGAGGTAAGTCAACAACCGACATGTCGCCATTTTGAAATCGAGGAAACCACTCGTACAGCTGGTTTTTTCCCATAGCATCACATTAAAACAGTTTCAGCAGCATTTTTACCAATTAGAAAGTAACATTTCAGTTATAGACGGGCCAAGGATTTGTAAACAGACAGACATACAAAAATGAGTGACATGGTTTCATGATAAACATGCCTTATAATAACCAAAAAGCCTATAATCTCATTTTCAAAATTTTTTGCGTTCAGTTGGTCTGAGCCAGTACGGCCAGTCCCGCTATAAATTGACACCCCAACCAACCGTTTTACATGACCTTCTAGAAGACAACGTTGTATTTGAAATCTATAGGGTCTAATATAAGGATTTTCAGGTAATATTTTTGTGTAAACAGCGTATCCCAGAAGAGTGCTATCGAATAAAGTTGTACTTTTTAAATGCATATTTTTAGTGAAAATGATGTCATTTTTTCTGATTCCAAATATATATGGATTGTTAAATTTAATTTTATGTCAAAAACATGAAGTTTGTGTATCATTTAATTATATGATTTCAGACCTATACTAGATTGCATATGCGGCTAGATGCAAATTATAGATGATTCGAACTCTGATAATGCACATGAGTAAGTGACACAAACTTTGAGTTTTTGGCGAAACCAATAAAAATAAATATATGATACACCATATACATTTTGAAAAAAGGACTATCATATTCCCTGAAAATATACAGGATATTTCTTTAAAAAATACTTTATTCGACAGCATTTTTCTGAGACTTCATATAAAACTTTTTATTCTGAAAGATCCTAGAAAAGGATATAGGGGGTTAATTTACAGTGGGTCAGCGCGTACATTTACAGATGTCCAAGCTATTTTAATTTGATAAAGTTTCTAGCAAATCATCGACTTTCTCCTTGATGTAGAACAGTACACCGCAGTCCGGCAAACATGGCGAGGCGCGATATAGACGGAGAACTGATTAACGTGGAAAATGCACATTCCGTTTTGCAGATCTCAGTTGCGGCGCGCCAACTGAACTGATCTCTTACTTTCCTTTTAATTCGATCCTTTATGTGCATATCTGTTGTACACGCATGTAACCGTTGTGAATTAGTCAAGATGGCCAGTGCTCAAGATATCGACACCCTCATGGGGCACTTAGGTAACTCAAACATCCAGTCTTGCCTAACAATATGTGCAATCGCAGATTAGTTCTACAAATCGATACAGGCATCCAATAACATTGTAACAGACATTTTAACAATTTTCGCTGTTAACGCGATTTGGATAGATTGAATTCGATATTTTCTGCCCATTTTTGAAAAGTTACAACTTTTTAGCACAGATATGAAAAAATAATAATGTCACTGTAACTGCGTACATCCGAAAAATGACGGTCATGTCATTTTGAATATCGTTAATGTTGCACTAAATCTTAATCCTAGCAATGTTGTTACGCGTAGATTTCAGTGCGCCAGAAAGCTGGCAAAGGTACGAAACGGGGTACGACGGTTTTAACTGAAACGTCACATGAAGATAGGTTTACTCTTGCCTAGAATTAACTTTTGCTGTCAGGAAAAAGAAATAAACCTATAGAAGAATACCTTATGTTTCTGGCAGACAAGATCCCAGAGATATACAACCCTTTGTATGACTTGTGAATAGAATCGTTATTTTATTTATTTATATTATATATACACATACTTGAGGATCTCATATTTTTGTTACTTTATTGTAGGTATTTATTATATTTTTATCTAAAGATAGATTTGGATTCCTGCAATGTGCAACAGAGATTGCTTCTTTTTTATAAACAAACAGTTTTTAGTTTACAATTTTCTTCCAGGTAAAATGTATTTATAACCGTAATTGTATTTGCACTTACAATGTAGAAAAAGTGCTCATGTACCAAGGAAGAACATTATACCGTCTTACCATGATTCTACATCAGTAAAAACCAAAGTTTGTTCATATTGTAATTACCTATTTTTGTCGTTTTCTCTGTTTTTTCTTTACGCATTGTATTCTTTCATGGGTAGCCTTTCCAGTGCCATACATACTGTAAACTGTAAGACACAATACTATATTAAATCATTTATGAGCTGATGATCGCTTTGCGGGAAGTGCAGATACAACCTACTTGGCGCCATTTCTTATATAGCCAACGGCTGACGGCTGGAAAGCACCACTGTGGTTGATTGAAAAGTCTTATTCTTCAAGCTCTATATGAGAGTGGAACTGTGATAATTACGGACTGTATGCCCAAATGTGAAATTGAAAATGTACCACACTCAATAAATAGTCATGTCAGAGATAAAGCAGAATATGGTGCCACGTGACATCTTACTTTATTCTGATGCCATCTTGAGTAGATCAGTGCAATTATTATGTTTTCTTAGAAGGTTGAAGAGCTAAAAAACTGGGCCAAAATTTCGTCAGACAAAATACGAATACTGCGGCATTTTATCAGTGTACATTTGCACAACAAGGTACACGTATTTTACATACAGTGGTTATTTTGATTTGGCAGCACATGACCTGATAGGCTCATCTGAAATACCTACAAAGACATAGTAAAATCTATAAGAATGTGCTCAAAATAAATTCATGAGCTTAATAGTTCTGACAGTTATTTCCCATAGCCTTAACTACAAAAAATACTGTTTCTATATCAGTATTTCCATGGATTGGATCACAAATGTGATGAAATTGTGCCTGGACTAAAATTATACATGTTATGTAACAAATGTACTTTCATGTTTTGGTTACGAAACCACCACATCGACTGCAATTTATTGCATTAGCCTTTATTTTTAGTATAATTAGATTTATGCCACGCCAGGATACATCCTCTCGTCGCTAAAATTGTGTTTATCAGCTAGATGTGTTGCTGCGAAATCATAGAAGTCACCTGAATAATCATTTACCACTTGCCGTATATCATAGAATATGTCTAACATCTAGGATATATCAATATATATTTAATTAAAAGCTCTGCCAGGACCGGATTAACCCTGTTAGATCCCCTAGGCAATGAAATTCTTTTATCCTTTTTTACTTTTTGAGAAATATTTTTTCTATCACAATGCAATTATGTTAATAATAATAATAAATTATAATAAATACAAGTGAAATGAAATTATGCGTTTCTTACTTCCCACAAGTGATGGCGGAGGAAGTATTGTACTCAAGAAAAATTTCGAAAATGAGATACTACGTATGTTTCTTGGATGTTGTATTTTATGTATATTCCGATAAATTTTGGGACCTCTATAACAGAAAAAAGTCCGAAAACGATTAAATCATTTTTTGACGTTTCAGAAGATTTTTTGATGTTACATTATTAATACATATTCAACCTCGGTAAGTCTGCGTACGCATTAGGCAAATTTCACATACCATAGATTTTCCCGAACATTTGCCCTTAAAAAATATTTTCAGCGGCCATCGGTCCCATATGCCGTCCGTCACGAGGTTATTCATAAATATTACATCTTTTGTACTCGATCCTACCACGCAAGCCGCGCAGCAGCATACGAGGTGGACGCGATACGAGGGATGTCTTTTAAGTTTTGCATATGGAAATAAAACAACACGGTAGGTAGTTTTAGATAACTTTATTGTTTTTCGAAGTATTCTCCATGAAGATTAATACACATCTGCATGCGCTCGAACCAATTTTCGAAGCACTTATTCCACTCGTTTGCTGGCAGATCCAAAATGGCATTTTTGAATGCGTCAACTGCTTCTTCTGGTGACTGGAACCCTTGACCATGCAGTCTGTTTTTAATTTTCGGGAAAGTAAAGAAATCGTTAGGACTTAGAACGGAACTATATGGAGGATGGTCCAATAATTCCACGTTTTCTTCCGTTAAATACTGCCTCGTTTTTTGGGCTGTGTGCGAGCTTGCATTGTCTTGGTGGAGGATGATTCTTCTTTCGGGGTTGATTTTTTGAAGCTCGGTGATGACTTTTGGCAAACAAATGGTGGTATACCAATCCGCAGTAACAATTCTTTGCTCATTAAGAGGAATTGTTGCAATATGACTCGCTTTTGACACAAATGTCGCTACCATCTTTTTCGAAACACTTCGAGAACGTATGACTTTTGTTGGCTTTTCTTCACCTTGGAACATTGAAACAACCGACTGTCGTTTATTTTCTGGTTCATAACAGTAAATCCACAATTCATCACCACTAATTTTCTTTTTTCTTTCCGAAATTGAAACGGTCAAGCGTTTTTTGACACCAATTAACCGCTGCTTTCTGCTCTTCAGTCAACAGGTGGGGTATCCAACGAGAAACTAATTTTCTTACTCATGATTCATGTAAAATTTTTTGAATTGAGGTCTTTGAAATCTTCAAGGACGCCTTAATCTCGCGATATGTCACATGTCTATCTTCAATGATGAGTTTGCGCACAGCATCGACGTTTTCGTGGGTGACTGCCGTTTTTGGTGCACCCACCCTGGGATCGTCGCTAAGACTCACCCGTCCACGTTTGAATACCAACGGGAAATTGTCGACTGATGTGGCGCTTCGTTGCCGAAAACAGACAGTAACTCAGCAAGGCATTCTTGTTGCGATAATTGTCTATGAAAGTTGTAATAAATTATGGCGGTTGAGTTCCATTTTTCTAATGACTTGGTGACACTTAAAACTTCACTGTAGTGAGAACACTGCACTTATTGTGGTGAAACTTTGAATTTAAGTTTACTAAAGAGTGAGGTTAAGATATGAGCGTTATATTTTGAGTGTAATTCAGTGATGGCCTTTGATTTTGTGATGCAATATTTTATAGTATATAAATATTTATCAAGAGCTATTAGAATCAGATATCAAACATGGTTGACAAGCAGTTTTACGCCAGAGCCCCAAAGAAATTGTGTACAGATACGCTCAGTACTGCAATCTGAGAAATTGTTTTTCATAAGAAGCCCAAATAGTGCATTACTTGTTCTGACAAAACCTATGTCTTTTTGATGTCATTACACTACATAGAAAATTGCACTAGAAGTTGCTTTGAAGGCGTGGAAAGTATAGAGTCAATCTACCTGACACCATCTTTTTAATGGCGGCACCCGCTCACAACGTCTATACATCTATGAATTGTGCATTTCTTAGCTCTTCAAAATGTTTTTTTGTATGATAGAAATGTATTCTATTGATACAAATATATATTATTATTAAACTACTATTAGTTTTGGGATTGGCTTATCAGTAATATGCGTTGATATTAATAGTACAATATCAGTTTACTTTTTCCTCATAAAAGTCAATTTATACTTGTCTAATCCATTTCTAGGTGATTTTGGAATCTACCAAGCGCTGCAGTTCACTTTGCACATTCTGTCAGCCGCCACAGCAGGGCTAAACATGCTTACCTTAGTCACAGTAGCTGCTGTACCTGAATATAGGTACGTATGTTCTTGTCATACAGCTGTGTGTAGTTTGTATAATTTTGACTATTGTACTATGTATCCAGCTTTCACCATGTTACTGGGTGTTTCCCTCATCCTTAACGTAAATAACATTTAGCAATATCCTCACATACTACTCTCCTGATGATGATGGCAAAGACCATTGAAAGCTAGAGAGATTAAAAAAAGTATAAAGAGTCCTCCTTGCTTAAATTTTGTCGAAGTACCCAACAAAAGGCAGAAACTAATTTTTCACCTAACTGGTCTAGACGACAATGACCACGCATAATATGGTTATATTGGTTTGTAGAAGGTTTCAATCCTATTCAAATAGAATAAAATATAAGCTACCATATTGAATGGTAGACTGATGGTAGACAAGAGAAACAAACACAAAAATCATTATCACAGTGCTGATTCCCTATAAACTTCTATGTATAACATAAAGCCCTAGTGCCAACATCTCACATATGCCACTGGCGGGGAAGTATTGTAATTGTGGAAAACATCGGATTGCGATTTGTTTTTTGGATATTATAAAAGCTGCTACACACAGTGCCGGCGGCAATGCCGGCGGGTTTATGCCGAGCGGCTATGCCGCCGGCAATACAAGCCGCCAAGCATCATTCCGGTTGTGACAGTCACATAGAAAGCTAGTGAAGTGCTGCATTTCTGGGATTCCATAATATATCATTTTCATGAAATTTTTCAATTAAGAGCAGCACAGCTTCGTCGTCCCAATTAAACGACATTTTGTTTAAACACACACACCGCACAACACTACCGCTCGAATGCCAGGAACGAAGTGACGCCGGCACACCACGGCGGCTCCTTTGCGCGGCAAGGCCGGCGGCTTTGTATGCCGCCGGGTGTACGGCGGCTTGCTCGGCGGCCCTGCCGCCGGCACTGTGTGTAGCAGCCTTAAGATATTTACATCACGAATAACTACGTCACTCATTTTCGTCGGTTTTTCGCTAATCCTAGGCTCCTATATATCTTGGATAGTCAGCCACCTCAGACTATTGTAAAAGGTGGTGATGCGAACCAGCGGAATTTCATTTAAGCCAACGTTCCCCCAGAAGAGATTCTCGGATTGATGTGACAGCTGGGCAGTCCCAAAGCAAGTGCTTTTTTGTCTCATTCAGTCTCATGTTAAAGAGATGTCTCCGTAGCTGAAGTGTCCAGTTGCAAATAGAAGTTGTTGTCTAGACATACACAGGTAGTTTCTTGTTTTTCCTCATTAGTATATCTGAGGAATTCATTAGCGAATGAGCAGCTCGATGTATCATACGACACGTTCTTGAAGCTTCTATGGGTCCTACGCACTTTCAGCATAGTTGCCAAGGGTAGAATACAGAGGGCACTGGGCACACAGCTTCTGGTTTCGGCAGTCTTTTGCCAGTCACTTATAATATTACACTTGAACTGTGAATTAGTCTTCTTCTAGGCAACAATTAGCTTATTATTGGTGGAGACATTCACAAGCTCCAAGTGTCAGTCTTGTGCTGTACTCGTTGTAAGCTTACCGCACTTACGTCACTATTGCTTGTCCGCGCAGATCATGATATTTTTGCCTGTGACATTTCTGTAGGCAATTTTCTTTGCAGTTGCTCTTAGGCCACTTGCAGAGTAGAGTATACTTCGCAGCCAGTTCAATCATTTTCCTTAGATCCATCAGTGAAAATGTTAATAATACCTTCTTCAATCTGGTTTTCAGAAGCTGTCCTAATGACTAATTAAGTCGTGTAGGCATGCTATGATAAAGAGATGTCTAGCTTGTTGGACTATTGCGCGAGGTATAGATTTTGCAAATACATATAGCACATTCATAGAAACTTGATGGAAATTATAAATTTAACCCTAGAATTATTTGTGAACTCGATCAAGTGAAGTATTAATATCTAATATAAATATGAAACCAAACAACATCACATAACCTTGACTGTAAAGCAAGGTTTGGTTTAGAAATAAAAAACCCTACCGGCCATGATCTAGATTTCTGGCTTGTACCAAACGTTAACTGATGAATGATAGTATATTATATATCTTGGTGGAGAAGTACGCCATTGACCGAGTACTCTTATATTCTGCGGCGCATATCTCACATGGATACACACACACATACATTGAATTATTTACTTCTCATTATAGAGATGCGATAAATGAGAATTTCTTAGGATAGTAGTGGAAGTGAAAACATATTTTGTGACACACAAAGGAACAAAAGTGCTAAGGTTTTTCGTCGTTTGTGACATAGTGTTTAATAATAAATAATGGTTAATGTACTCATTTTTTGTCAAGTTTCCTGATTTTTCGTGCTGCACGACGCCGGCTTTCTTCATATCTTATACCTGTTTTATATCAGCAATTGCTTCACGAATTTATTCAGATGGATTTCTTCAATGTCATGATTGTTTTGCGGTGTTTACATCGATGGACAAATTCATGGATTATCTGGTTGTAGCCAGTGCTGCCGACCATACAACAAATTCTTGTTAGGAAGATTTTGAGTCTTTATTTGTATTGTGGTTTTGATTTTGAGACAAACTCATAAACAAAAACCATATTGTTGAATATTGTAGTTCTACCAAAGCTCTATGTTTGAAAAGCTTTTGAATATAATGGAAACGAAAAAAAGGTTAGTACCGTGGAACTTGACGTCCAGCTTGGCAAAAAATAGAACAAGTTCTAATTCCGTGAAGAAATCCACGAAGAACTTTACGGATTTATTTGATGTCAAATTCCTGGTATACACTTTTAAATTTGGCCATGTATGCAATTCACGAAGAAATCCATGGATTTATTGTCAATATAAAACAGGGATTATAATGTAAGCCTCATTGCACTTCTAGGTGCAAAATCCCGAATTACGATACGAATAAAACGGACATGCATTTAAATGAAACTACCTTGGACATGTACATCCCCAGGCTTCCATCAGGAAAGATTGACAGCTGTTCTTTGATAAATACTACCACGAATGCTATCTACAAGTGTAACTCATGGGTCTTCGACGATACATACTACGGGACCACCAGGTACAGTATACAGGTATGGGCTAAAGCTTTTGACAATCTTATATTGAATTCGTTTGCAGTACCAACGAATGAACATTATGTAGACTATAGGATTCAGGGTGTATCAACTACTCTGCTATAACCGGTTTTATACAGTATTCAAGCATGCCATAAGGTTGTTTACACTTCCAAATAAACAGGACAATGGAAATAAGACTGCGCGAAGCGCCATCTACCACCAGAATCGACCATTGCGAAACAGAGAGACAACAGCGTATTCTACCGGTTGGGACTGTAAAGATGTCAGTCGGCGAATTGTAGTTCCAGTCACCACATGACTTAGCTGGCGACGATTCTAGCTGTGTAGTAGATGTAGTATACATATTTCATTTTCGTGTTCTTCCCTATCAGAAATTTACGTTAGACCAATGATTTACTCACACTTTTATTCAGGCTAAATTATATTGACCATCAGATACAACTACTAAACTCATATGAATATGAAGGGAACATTTTAGTTAAGCTAGGTTCCTTTAGACGAGAAGAATAATTTCAAGAATCATTACACCTTTAGAGTTTCTGCTAATTAAGGATAACTGAACTTTGGTATTTGATGCTTAAGTAAAAATATTTATAATTACTGTTGGATTACCAAATATAAAGTAATAAAATGTGCACTTCTTGTAATCGTCGATAGCAGTATTCTTTCATTTTTACTTTCATCGACACTGGCGAGGAAGTATTGTAATCGGGAAAAATTTCGAAAAGGTGCCTTGAATGTTATATGACATGTAGGTACATTACCAAAAACCATTGTCATTTTGGTCAGTCTGTCCACTAATTCTTGACCCGTCTATAACTTGAAAAGTACTGCTCGAATTTTTACGGAATTCTTACATATGCAACGAAGAAATAGCTTTGTCGATTTGGAAAGCTCCCGTGACAGCAGAGCTAGGGACAAAAAAAAGAAAATAAAAATCGCCCAAACTTCTTTTTCTTAACGTTTCTGATGCTCTCTAAAATTTGTGGAGGAGTTGATAATTGGAGGTTGGGGTTTTTGGAGGTGGGGGAGTGTATTTTTAAATTTTTAGGTGGTTGTATATTTATAAGCTTCTATATGGGATATTTTTATTAAATTTAGTACTTTAAGCTCATTCTTTTTATCTCGAATGCATTTGAGACTGATTACCTTTTCAGGGCAGTCGAATGGAACCTGGTATGTGACCGACGATGGATGGGAGCCGTATCCCAATCTGCATATATGTTCGGTGTTTTCACAGGAGCGATATGGCTGGGAAACCTTGCTGACAAGATTGGAAGAAAACCGGTGTTTTGCTGGTCCGCTGTATTCCAAGTAGTATTTGGGGTAGGGGTAGCATTCACACCGGAGTATATATCGTTCCTAGTTATGAGATACCTTTATGGCATTTTTGGATCGGCAGGAAGCTATATCCCAGGTAATCATTTCAGGTTCAAACAGTTAAAACAGTAAAAAGTCGTTGAAATACATTTAGAAATATTCATAATTTTTGGCATGAAAAAAGATAAAAAATAGTTTTATCCCAGTGAGTGTGAAAAGGTGTGGTAACATTTTTGGAACGTTCGTTCTAGATCCTAAAAGAGTTATAGTAACGAACCATGATCTCAGTACATACTGTTCACACATCCCTTTAAAGGATACTCTCCTGACGAACGATCTAGGAATATGCGACTTGGGAACATTAGGAATGGAAATATTTATAGGATATACAAATTTGGTCACATGCTAAGAATATTCATTACAAAATCTTCACGTGACAGTAGCCATACTACTTTGAACAAAACAAATTGCCCAAAGGTGTTGCTGGAAAGTACGGAGTAGCATCAACGTCACCTTTGACCCTTGGGCATTTGGGCTATTTAAATGCCAGTAAAATGTTTTGCCAGCAGCCAGATTTCTCGTGGGATGTACTTAACTAAATCTTTAATTATAAGATATGAATCATGGTCAATATGCAGATAAAGGGTCACACATCCAGAGAAGCAGCCAGCCTTCAGTGTAAGCCTGGATTGTGAGAGGGACATAAAATAACTTTCTTATATTTACAGGTTTTGTTTTGACAATGGAATTGATTGGTCCCAGTAAACGATCTATCTGTGGAGTTGCGTTTCAAGCAGCATTTGCTACCGGCATCATGCTTGTAGCAGGTTGGGGAGCAATAATCAAAGACAGGCAGTTATTGCAAATTGTGTATGGGTGTCACGCTCTTCTGCTTTGTGCACATTTTTGGATTATGGACGAGTCACCACGGTAAGAAAGCGAGCAGTCATGCATTCCCTGTAGGAAGCCTCGGTAGCTCGGTGGTTAGCGCGTCGAGCTAGCAACCCGCAGGCTTATCACGTAAAAAAGACCAGTAAATGTCAACTTGTTGACTAGGTAAGCTAGTGTGCAAATAGTTTATCTGCGCTTGCTACAAGTAAGCATGAAGTGAACGACAGCTAGTTACAAGTTGACGTCTTGTTGGAAAACCTACATAATGTCATAAAAAACCTGCATAATGTCAAAAAACACAGCTCAAACGTCAGTAAAATATCCATCAGGGGCATACGTGGTTCAATGTTATCCATAGTGAGATAGTATAATAGTTATTACTTTACCTCTGTGCTATGTTTTACATTTTTTTTTGTTCTGCAATCGACTTTTAATCTTTGTAGTACAATTTCATAACATTTTGTACCAACTGTTTACATGTAGGTATAGTTTGAAAATCTAATCTTAACAGAGATGCGCTGGCGCAGACCAAGTGAGCTTCGCGAAGCTGGTAGAATGATCAAAAAAGTAGGCAATATCTCTAGGTCGAAAAGTATGTCTGAAAAATAATGCTAAAGGGTTTTAATCAATAGGCTTTAAAGAGTTCTGCAGCCCTTTCCGAAATAAAAGGATATGATTTTGAAATCGCGATAAATCTCCGGAGTTCATGGAGATATAAATTGCCTCATTTCATGCATCTTTGTTAGACTAGTATTCCTCTTGAATAAAAATTGATTAGAAACACTGAACCGGTACAAAAGGCGCATTTATCATATTTTAAGAGTATCATGTTCTATCTTAAAAAAAATAACAACAGATTGGTGATAGAATACTGTTTTCAAATCTTATTCAAATCTTGTTGGAGCTACGTTTATTGGGCCTCTTTGCGTTGTGCGGCTAAGACTATATTTTCCGCTACAAATGTTGCTACTATTTTTTAACCACTATGTGAGTGTTTATCAATAAATAGAAAAAATATATCATTCTTTTTTTTTTTGGCTGTTTACAGTTGGCTTTGGGCAAACGGTCGTAAGTCTGAAGCTGTCTCAATCTTGAACCGCGCCCTGAAGATGAACAAAAGCACAGTAACCATTACTCTGGACGACATCAACAAAACTACTGAAGGCAAAAAGACCAGCGATGACCAAGCAGGAATGCTGAATCTTTTCAAAACACCGAATCTCAGAAAGAAAACTTTCAATATCATGCTGTGTTGGTTCGCTAATTCGTTGGTCTACTACGGATTATCGCTCAGTACGGGAAGTATGACGGGAAACCCATTTTTTGTGTTATTTCTAATGGGGTTTGTCGAGCTGCCTTGCTATGTGGTGACTGTCTATCTTATGGATAAGTAAGTTAGAGGTAGTCATTTTCTTTCTATGCAGTCTGTGAATTAAGTGATGAGACTGATTTTTTATTTTTTTTTATTCACATATAATTACAATTTTATATTGTCACCCTCAAAATAACTTCCTTTTGAAGCCTCACAGTGCAGGAGACGGTTCTTCCACTCCTCATAGCAGTGCTGTACCTCCGACACTGGAATAACCTTCAGCTGGTCAGTTACTGCCGTTTGAATATTTTCGACTACTTCGAGAAGAGAAAAAGTCACAAAGGCTCAAGTCAGGCGAATAAGGAGGCTGAGGAGCTACAGGAATGTTTTCACTGACCAAAGACTCTTTTATTGACATTGCCGTGTGACAAGGACCATTATTGTGATGCAAAACACAGTTGTTCGTGCTCTTATGAACGACGGTATGAGTCAAATATAACTCTTCTCCGATCATTCTGACTATCAACCAACGATCTAAACGCTCAAGATCCCGGATTCGGCCGATATTTTCATATCAGTTCTTGAAGATGAAGGACTTTCGCTTCGTGGTTCATCTTCAATCGACTCTCTGTCTCTCTCTCTTCTGAAAATGCATTGAAACACCAAAAAACCTGAGCACTCGACAATACCCTATCTCCGTAGGCCTGCTGAAGTTTAGCAAGTTTTCGTTGCACTGTGCCCAAGTCTGAAGCAAAACCTTATAGCACACCGTCGCTTGAAATTGATGTCATTCATATTTAGAACACAATAGGTAAAACTTTTTCACAAAAAAAGATCGCTACAGACAACCAAATGACTCGAGCGAGTTCAAACTTATGATGAAGCTGGATCACATGTTCCCCTGTCTCTCCTCCAAGCTCGAAGCCTCCAGTCTTGTCAGATCGAACGCTACATTGCCATTTCCCGGATTATGCCGATATTTTGATCAGTTCTGATGAAGGACTTCCTCTTCGTGGTTTATCTTCAATCGACTCCCGGCGCCTCCACTCTTGCCAGATCGAAGGCTGCATTGCCAATCTCAACCCTTAATTTACATACCCCGTATGTTAATCCAGCTACAATCACTTCAATATGTCGTTCATCCGTCGTCCATCCATCCGTCCATCCGTCGTCTATCTGTCGTCCATATGTCGTCTATCCATCCGTTCATCCATTGAAGAGTGTAAGTTCTAAAGGGTCCAAGTGCCAAAAACAAATATTTTAATTATTCATGTGAAAAGGGTCCATGCCTAGTAATATTGCAAAGGTAGTAAATGCCAGTGATTCATTTAGGTGTTTATTTTCTGTCGAATAGATGGCGGTCCCTGTAAGTGCCAACATAAATTTGATTCAAAAAGGGTCTATGTGCCAAAGCTACGAAGCAGATTTGGTTTCGAGACAGTGTTGTTCTGTTGTGTTATTTCTGTGTTTTAACTGAAAATGGAACGGAAAAGAAGGGCAAAAGGTTCAGAAAGTGTGAAAAAGGAAGAAAAACGTCTAGGTGATAAAAAAACCGGAAAAAAGCCTAATAAGGCACATAGACCCTTTTCAGAATTGCATAATGAGGCACTTAGATCTTTTTACGATTTTCTGTTTTTAAAAAAAGTTTTAAAGTCGAAGTTAATACTTCTAAACCTCGTTTTCTCAGGAGTCTTATTAAAAATAATCTGATTTGTCTCAAAAAATATATTTAAAGCTAAAATATAGTTTACTTCTTAGTCAGATAGTTTTATTTGATTATCTGGGTTCCATGTTTCTGGCACTTAGACCCTTTAGAACTTACACTCTTCCATTGTCCATCCATCCATTCATTGTCCAATATAGTATCAGTCCACTAATGATTTACTTCTCAATCTTGGTATGAAATGTACTATTTTGCCGTGTTGCCTTTCCTATTAAGTAACTCAATAGGGTTAGTATAATAATTAAATTGGTTTATGATTCAATGTCTTATATTTTTACAGGCTTGGCAGAAGATCATTAACATCATTTGCTATGATAGTTGGCGGGATATGTTGCATTATAGCAGTAAGTCTACCAGAAGGATCACTTTCTACCGGTTTTGTCTTCGCGGGAAAATTCTTGATTGCCGGCTCTTTTGCGATTTTGTACAACTACTCTGCTGAGTTATTTCCAACTGTGATAAGAAATTCTGCTATGGGTAAGTACTATAGGATATGTGAAAAGTTTTTGAAGTCGCATACAGACGGCGATGCATCAGAAAACATTCGCACTTTATGCATAATCTGATTTAAAAGGTGCCCCTTTTTAACGAAATTTACGTCAAAAATGTTTTTTCTTTGAAGTTAATAATTTTCGAGATATAAACGATACAATATTTGAAAAAGTGCGAAATATGTCACCTTCGACTCCGAAAAACAATATGAAAAAAACGAAAATTTCAAAGTTGCCTTCTTTCCTAGATATTCTTCAGACACCTAATAACAAAATCCCAAAGCATCTTAGGACGTGTGCACATCAGCTTCAAAAGTAGAGATTTCGGGTTTATACCATTTCACGCTACCTATTCAGCTTTTTAGCGACTCCTTATTTGATTATTTTATTTAGTATCTTGGTTTGTATTTTGGCTAGTGTAAAACAACCGTGCCAACTTGTACCTCAGTATCTCCGAAGCACACAATAATAATAATAATAATAATAATGATAATAATAATAATAATAATAATTTATTAGTCCTATATGATCACAGATGTGATATAGGATAAGTCAGTCAGAGCGCTACAAAAGCTAATAACAAATCATGTTAGTGTGGACGCACACATATTCGTACCACATATGGCATATCCCAAATATGGATACAGATAAATCAAATAAGTGTATAGATAAAAATTATAAATATAAAACATATATGTATATATAAAAAAGCGAAATAAAGGACAACCCATTAAGTGACATTCAAACAACAATGATTAAAATCAAACAAGACATTCACACATTAAAAATTCCTCAATAGAGTGAAAAGCTTTTGCAGTAAAAACTGTTCTTTTAAAAGTGTTCAGTGGTTGTGATTTTAAATTGTTGGGGAGTATGTTGAAAAACTTAATAGCCATGTATCTAGGGCTCTCCTCCGTTCTCGCCAATCTATGCGACGGCACCTAAAATACTTGACTGTTCCTTGTAAAGTAAGCACCAGTGCTTACAGAATTGAACTTGCTCAAATGCGTTTTAACAAGGATAAGTATATTGAGTATATATACAGATGGTAAGGTTAAAATCTGTAATGTTCTAAATGAATCCTTGCAGCTAGTGAGCCTTCCAATTTTAGCTATTACTCGCACAGCCTTTTTTGCAACACAAAAAGTCTTTGCAGCTGGGACGATGCTCCCCATGCTTCTATTCCATAAGTTAGGACTGAATGGATATATGCATGGTAAAATATCAGTAATATCCACTTCTCCACAACAAAACTTAACTGGTACAGACAGTAAGAGTGGAGCGATCTTTTGGCAACTTTTCTCAATATGCGTATCCGATCTACATTTTTGATATATATATCTCCCTAAAAATTTAGTCGCATCCCCTTTTTTTTTGATTTGCCAAACGATTTTATTAATAAAGTGTGATCCATCGGTGAGGTGGAAAGATAGGTACCTTTACATTTACACTCTTTCCTGCGGGATTGGAACGCCCCGTTCCAATCACGCGAATTCTCGCGCGTCCAAGCGTGGCGCGTCCTAATACGAACTGTCTTAAAAATTACAACTGCTTATCGCACGGTTTGAGTGTGTGTCGTGGAACGGTATAGGATAAAAGTGCAAATGTAAATCAAAAACTGTCATCTTTCGCGAGTGATATTCGTGGCATGTGGAGTCTTGAAATTTTCAACAGTTTTCAAGGCGGTTTTTATCTTCATAATGGATAAAATAATTAAGAAACGGAAAATAAGAGCAGCTTTGTGCTTGGCTGTGTATCTAAATATTCCAAATAAGAGACAAAGAAAGTGTTGGGTGAAAACATTGTTGGAAAATCGCAACAGATATGGACATTTGCCTCTGCTTCATGAGTTGCGTGATAATTATCCCATGGATTTTAGAAACTATTTGAGAATGGATTCTGAATCATTTAGAATTTTGTTGGATTTGGTTTCTCCAATGATTTCTAAACAAGACACAAGATTGCGGGAGAGCATAAGTGCCGAAGAAAGACTAACAACTACTTTGAGATACTTAGCTACAGGTCGTTCGCTTGAAGATTTGAAATTTTCAAGTGGAATATCTGCACCATCTTTATGTAAAATTATACCTGAGACATGTAAAGCTATATATGAAGTATTAAGGAAAACATATTTAAAGGTAAGATTACTTGTTTTATTGAAATAAACTTCTTGTGATAACAAAAATTGAATATAAACTAAAAAATTAATTACTAAAATCCTGACTAGCTTGCTCATAGTAAGCTGTTATACTTGCTGAATCTAAAGCATGTAATTGAGATGTTCTTTCTGGACGATGTAATGAAGAATTTGATGAAGCAACACTATATGGGCTAGGCGGTGAGAAAAGTGGAAGTGGAACTGGTGATTGTTGCATAATTATCGTTGTCTCGGTTAATTGGTTTAATAATCCTTTATTTACAACTTGATTGATAAGCATATCTGCATAAATAGCCTGAGTTGGATTCATCTTTTTAATTTTTTTCGCCCACGAAATTGCGGCTGCATCAAATTCATCAATTTCATTTTTGCTTTCAAGCTGATTCTTGCAGTAATTCATGAAGTCTGTTTGGGTCTTATTTTGTTTAGAAGTCTTACTTCTTTTATTTGAGGCAGGCTTGAAGGCAGTTGGACTTGTTGGACGTGCATGAGATGTTGAAGGCACTTGTGATGAAACACTTGCAGATTTCTAAAAAAAAATATTATTTTAGTTTCCATCTACGCAGCAGGATTGGCTGGAAGTAGCAAATGGATTTGAACAAAAATGGCAATTTATAAACTGTGGAGGAGCTCTGGATGGCAAGCATATTCGTATTGTACCTCCTCCTCATTCAGGAGCACAATACTATAACTATAAAAATTTTTATAGTATCATTTTAATGGCTCTCGTCAATGCTGACTACGAATTTATTTTTGTCGATGTAGGCAAAAATGGAAGATTATCTGATGGAGGAGTAATTGAAAGCACCAAATTTTATCATAAGTTAATTCATGGTAAATTGTTATACTTGTATATATGTAATTATGAATAATATAATTTTGTGGTTTTAGGCCAGTTACATCTGCCAAATAACACAGACACAGAAAATAATTTCAATTTTGTATTTTTGGGCGATGAAGCATTTTCTTTACATGAAAACTTTTTAAAACCGTATCCTCAAAGAGATCTTTCTTATAGTAAAAGAATTTTTAACTATAGACTATCACGAGCGAGAAATGTTTCGGAAAATGCATTTGGCCTGATAGCGGCAAGGTTTAGAATTCTGCATACACCAATACATATGAAGAACCCGGAAAACATCTGTTACGTTGTACTTGCTATTTGTTCTCTTCACAATTTTCTTAGGAAGCGTGATACTTCTTATACAACATCAACATCATTTGATCAAGAAAATCTGATAACTAAAGAGTTACAGGTGGGTGATTGGAGAAAAAATGCCGTTAATATGACAAAATTAGAAAGTCGTAACAAAAAAGTAGCTACCATAGCTGCGAAAACTAATCGAGATAATTATACAAGTTATTTCAATTCAGATGGAAAAGTTGATTGGCAGGATGAAATGTTGGCCAAAGGAAAAGCTTAATGTATATTTTTGTTTTTAATAAATAAGTACCTAAAAAACTTACTTGTGTATTATTTACTTCTGTTTTCTCTTGAAATTCAACTTCTTCTTCAGTAGAGTGGTTGGAATTTTCTGTTCCTTCATCTTCCATGTTACAAATGCTTTGCGTGGGTATTTCCTGATCAATAGTAAACTGGAGTAAGTCGAAATACCATAATGTGGGAGTATAAATTTCATCTGTACTAGCTCCACTTCGCTTGGATTCCTCTATCTTTTTTAATTCCTTCCGAAAAGAACCACGAAAACTTTGTATTTTCTTCACAACATAATCTCGATTTGCTTCTGGATGTAATTTTGTACAAAACTCGACTAATTTGTCGTAAGCAGCATTTTTCAAATTTCTGTTTGTATATTCTCGGGATTTGATTTTCCATAAGCATGGATAAGATTTATATATTTCAATAAACTCTGAAACAACTTCTTTCGACCAATATCGTGTATCTGCCATATTATCTACCTAACAATTAAAATAATTGAAACTTTGTATATGTATATACAATAAAATACTTACCCGCGCTAGAACACAATTTACGCACAATTGCCCGCGCGAAAGTAAAATGTAATCAAACGTCTTACCTGCACGAAAATCACTAGCGACGAAAATGCGAGTTTGAACACGTCTAAAAACCGAGCGATTATTTCTCATTTATACTGGCATGCTTTCGCACACGATTGGAACGGGGCGTTCCAGTCCCGCAGGAAAGAGTGTAAATGTAAAGGTACCTATTAAGTCTAAGGACACAGATTTTTGATTATTTAAGTCGACCCCATTATTGCTGAACCACTTACCTCCACCAGTCAAGCACCATAGAACTGGGTTTTATTTCTTGAGGACGCCTTCGTCAATATCTCCAGCAGTGAGAATTAGATCTTTCCTTTTAAATGAGGCTTCTATGATATATATCACAGGACTCCCAAAACCCGGTCTTCCGTATCTGTGAAACGACCGTTGTGCTTTAAAAAAGGATACAGTTGTCTTCCGTTTATTGTCGCCTTCTTCCTTTATTAACGCGTCTGCGTTCTCAACTGTTAAGCTGCTTCTGTCCATATGTCTGTGGTTCTGAATTCTGGCTGAAGCCTCGCAGTTATATGATTTATTGGATGTTTGATCTATGTGGTTCGTAACCAACGCTTGTACCCTCAGATACGAGTACATTTAGCAATCCTGCCCCAGCCATCGTTTAACCGTCCCGGAATGCGCGGATGAACAGGCACTCATCCGGAGCAATACAGTTTACCGACTTCTGCACTCATGGAACACTTCTTGATCAAGGCCTAAAAGGGCTGGTCGCTGCTTTAAAGTTGAAACCATATGTCGGCAAAGCACGCTCACAGGAATACCGTAGGAACACTTCCAGCACTGTCACGTTGTCATTTTCCATCACCAGGTCGTCATAGGTCCTTTGCTGTCTTGTTAGGGTCAGCATCTCTAGACCAGCTACCTTCGCCACTGATCGAAGAGCCAGATCTGCCCCTCGACACCCTTCCGCTACCGGGGTTCGTTACCATATTTTGGTCAATGCTTAGATGCATTTAGCGATCCTATCCCAGTTTCCTGAGGGCCAGCCATCGCATAACCAGTCCCGGCATTCACGGACGGATCGGTACTCATCCTGAGCAGTGCAGGATACCGACTCCTGCACCCATTGGGCCCTTCCTGATCAAGGCCCACCCGAAGGGGCTGGTCCTTGATCCAACATTGAAACCAGACGATGGCAGAGCAAGGGTGCAGCAGCTTCGTAAGAGCTCATCCAGTGAGCTGTCGTTATCCGTCTTTTGCTACTGCTCTAAGAACTTGATCTACTCCTTGACATCCGCGCGCTGCGAAACAGACGCTGCCAGAAAACCCTTCTCGGGATGGTTTCGCTACCGGGGTTTGTTCCCTGAGGTCAAGCCATCTCATATTGGAGCCTGGAATATGCTTGAAACAGTATAGCTGCCAGAGAACCACGAGGAAAGGTTTCTGGCAGCGGGGTTGGTTACCCTTTGGTTACCCAAGAAATGTGAGGTTGGCAGTTGTGTATGAGAGGCTATATATTACGCATCAATACACCTTACACTCCAACAGTTTAATTCTGCTTTCTCATTTTCAGGTCTAGGTTCAATGTGTGCAAGAACTTCAGGAGCTCTAACTCCCCTGATAACTCTTCTGGATTCTTTCGACCCTAAGATGCCAGCTATAATATTTTCAGTAATAGCACTTATCTCCGGTGCGTTCGTTAGCCTCCTGCCAGAGACACTGGGCAAACCGATGCAGCAGACTATAGAAGATGGCGAATCGTTTGGTGTTGGAGACACCTGTTTCAGTGCATTGTGCATAAAAAGGATCAAAGATGAAGATGATGATACGAAATCAAAGATGGATATGGAAGCAAACAACGCAAAATATTGACATTGGGAACAATATTGATGATACTTTTCCCAACAAGCAGCCTTGCAAGTTGCTGCATATTGGAATGTTAAATAACGTCTTTCTGTTCTTTGTAATGAGTTGTCCAATAGATAACGCGGGACTATACCTAGCTCTAAAAACTTATTCAGCCGAAAAATAAAATGTGCCACGAAAAATATCCAGGAAGGTTATGTCGTTATGTTTTGTAAAGATAACGAAATTGGATGCGCAGTTACTCTTTGCGCACTTTTACATCCACTTTCGTGTATAACATATACTGAGAGAAAATGGAAGTGCACAGTAATGATTTCTTGTAGAACAAATATGATAAAAAAATGTATACAGGCTTTTTGATTTGTGCAAACCCATAATTTAGTCCGGTGGATTATACAGGGTGTTCATTTGACAACTTCCCACCACGGATTTATCGAAGACCACTGATTAAAAGAAAAAACGCTGAGACACGTCAGAGGATTTGTCAGAGGGGACAATTTTTTACGCAAAAACTACTTCACCCTCTTTCACCCTCTGCCCCCAGGGTCATCCCCTCAAAATTTTTAAATGACAAGGGGTATCGAGTGATAGCTTGTTTGAAAGGTCTTTTGAGGTCCTTTATTTCAACGTTTGATTTATTGAAATCGGTCTATTCGTTTTCAAGTAAATTAGAAACATCTTTATTTATCTTAATTTGTTCAGATATAAAACAAAAACACACCAAATATCACTTTTTATTTCAATAAGTGTTCAAAATGTGGTGTTCAAATTCCTGACGGACATTCTCAAAAACGTGTTGTGGGATATAATGCCAGCTTTCGATGATACATTGATGAAGTTCATCCAAACTTTCAGGTTGAGGAGTAAACACGATATATTTCAAATGATCCCATAGAAAAGTCTAATGGCGTCAAATCAGGAGATCTAGCAAGCCATTCTATAGGCCCTCTTCGCCCTACCCGTTTATCTGGAAGCTCGTCGTCTAGCCGAACAGGAAGAACATAGTGAGGAGGAGCGCCGACTTGCTGGATATATATTTCAGCCTCATTAAGTATAGGATTTCCATCCTCTTCGGTTTGGTTTTCCATGCTTTCAGTGATAAGCGGATTGATAGATTTTTTCCAACATATCCAAATAAATGTCTCCATTTAAACTTCCATTAATAAGCAATGGCCCAATCACTTTGTTTCCTAAAAGGCCTACCTATACATTGATTTTTTGGGGGTACTGGGTATGCCCTTTTACAAAAGCATGAGCATTTTCATTGCTCCAATATCTGCAGTTATGCTTATTAACAAATCCATTTAGATAAAATGTGCATTCATCAGCATCAAGCAGATATCTTTACATGAATGGTATTTGTTCACAAAACTCAATTCAAAATTATCTTCGGTTGACTCTTTTTTGAATGGATGAAATTTATGGAGTTTAGTGTGTACAGAACCTAATGAAATATCAGTCGCAGCAACAATTTTGCGTATTGGAGTATTAGGATTTATTCCAAAATGACCCAAAACTTCAACTTGAGCGGCTTTATCCATAACTCTCCGATTATCACGTGTTTTTATTTGAGTAAATTTAGTAACAAGGTCCAAAACATATCTACGTGAAGTTATCTTCCCCGGATGTCTGGCGGTTTGCTGAGCACATTGATACTGAGCACCATAAATTAGAATCATTTCCACTCTTTCGGCTAGTGTGTAAACCATTTTGGAAGTAAAATCTGAATCAATAAATTAATTTTCACTATCAAAAGATTGTCACAAAGGTAACTGACAGCAAATTAAATTCTTTCTTTCCCTTAGCAACAAATAACTTAATAGGTATAACAATAAATACATCCCAGGATATCTGTGTTGATGAAAAGAATGCAGAAAAAATTTGGGTTGTTATTTGGTTCTTGCTACGTCTAGTCTTTCGAATTGCTGTTTATGTTTTTGGTCTCCGTTTTGAATTATAAACGAACTGTAGATAACCCTAACAAGCAACATTTTGAACACTTATTGAAATAAAAAGTGATATTTTCGTGAGTTTTTGTTTTCTATCTGAACAAGCTAAGATAAAAAAAGATTTTGCTAATTTTCTTAAAAACGAAATTTAAAAAATCAAGCGTCAAAATAAAGGACTCCAAATTCCTCTCAAGCAAATTATTACTCGATACCCTTTGTCATTTAAAATTTTTAAGGGGATGACCCTGGGGGGCAGAGTGTGAAAGTAGTTTTTGGTTAAAAAGTTCACAAATCTTTTGACGTATCTTGGCGTTTTTTCTTTTAATCAGTGGTTTTCGATATATCAGTGGCGGGAGGTTTTCAAATGAACACCCCGCATAAAAGATATGAATTGTACCACCTGTTGTCAGAATTAACTACTGAAACAGCGTAATTTTACCAGGCTACATTGTTGTAGTGCTTACAAGTTAGTAGGCTTGCCTGGAAGATATTTGACATTCCTTTTCTAAATATAGCAAAAATACCATTTGTACTCGTTAAATAAAGTATTTTATGTTAATTCTAATATTCGCCTGGTATCTGCCACCTTACCCGGCATTTGAAACACCTATTGTCACAATAACTGTTGCTGCAAAAGCACCGTCTGCATTCTCATCTTCCAATTTTCTCAACTGTAAAGAGTTCAGGAGAATATTGCAAGTTCGTAGCTTACTTATAACTAAACTACATATATCTTTATGGATACTCTTGAAACTTCATTTCTTTATTAAATTAAGCACGAGTTTTGTTGACCTATGGACAACTTCTAATTATGAAACCAGAACATTACTTTAGGCTCATTGGAGACAATTAAATGATTCGATAGTTTGGTATTAACACGTGTTGTGTTAATCAGTTTCAGGTTTACATTATGTGATTGATCTTCTACAAATATCATTAGCTATATACAGGGTGCGACAGCAAAATTTCCTTTTTTCAAAACCCATTGTATGAATCAGAACATTTTGGTTTTTTTTATATTGCATGCACATGCCTAAAGCTTTGCTTTAAATAGCTTTGAAGATCAAATCATATTAGTGATGTTCCCCATTCTCCATACACTGAATAAATCGATTTCTGGCGTTTGTTATGACCCTTCCAGCTTGGCACTCCTAATGATGGCAATTTCTTCTTGTATTTTGGTTTTCAAATCTTGTAGGGTTTTTGGAAGCTTCACATAAACTCGGAATTTAGAAGGCCCATATAAAATAAAACAAGAAGCCAAATCGAGAGAGCGGGCTGGCAACTCCAAATTTCACCTAATTCAGATGAGGCGCTCTGGGAAGTGTTCCCTCAAAAAATATCCCCAAAGTCCAACTTATCTAACCTTGGAAAAAATTCTTGCAACATTTTCACAAACCGCAGGGCTATTACGTAAAAAACCTATAAAACGTAAAAAAAGAACGGAATGTCGACTTGCTACCTAGATAGTTCCTAGTGTGCAACTAGTACATTCCGAGTTTGCTCGGACAGACGCTATGAGCGCTGTGAGCGTCTTCAAAAGCGTATACCTATGGAGGAATGAATCAACAACACAACACGCTCAGTGACCATGCTGAAAGCTGCAAGTCAGTTCCCTATCATGCTTTGTTTGTTGCAGAATGCCGAGATAGGATGTAGAGTACTCTGAGAAGTTGTGTGATTGAGTAGTTAGTAGAGTAGCAAGATCACATCTAGATGATCGTGTGTATTGGTCTGCATGTGTATATACGTAAAATCAGTGATGTTTGCTATGTGAGAAAATTATTACTGAATATTCTGCCCATAAAATATATATATTAGCTGTACCAGATGGGTTATTTGTGTTGTTCTTTCTGCAGAGAAGTTATGTACAAAGTCATACATTACGATTTTTCTCGTTTTTTGCCTTTTCAAAAACTTACAAAAAAAAATTAAATGTCTAGAAATAAAAATTAATGTGAATGTAATAACTTTTTACGTTTCATGAATATTCCTGTATGTAGATCATTTTCTTACCTGTTAGTTTTAGTATACATCACCAACCAGGGATTTTCGTTTCTTATCGCTCTCCTTTTAGAAATTCAGCAAATTTGCATATGTAACTTGGTTGAATAAGAAAACGCAGATGGGCAAGTAATTTTTAGCTTTGCATACATCTCAAGTAAGTGTATTTGAGACAAGAAACCAATGGAATTATCATCAACACAGATTATTAGCATACAAATTCTTAGTATGCATCTATGCACTGCCGTTTCCTTCCAGCTATTGTATGCAACTTACAGCTTAGACCTCCAAAAATGTCATCTCTGAAGCAGACGTTACGCTTCCTAGTATACCACTCACAGAAACGTATTCGCCTTGGAAAATCAGTTTCCTCAAGTCCTTGGTTTGTATGGATGGTACTTATTCTTATTTAACACTCTCTGTACTGTTGATTTTGACACACCAATTTTTCATTCTAAAGTTCTTACTGGAGCACTAGGGATTTCGTTGACAGCTTGTAAAATGTTTCTGTCCCGATTTTCGTTTTCAATATTGTATCCTCTTCTAGGTTGCTCGAAGCCATGGTTTATTAAATTAACTACCATTTTTCTAAATTGGGTTTTATGAGGCTGCCGTCGTTCGGGGTACATCTCCAAGTACCTTGCTCAGGTAATGTGGGCGTTTCTGTGTGACTGCAGGTACAGTTCTAGCATGTCAAACTTTCCTTCATCTGAGTAGCGAATACCGGCCATTTTCAACAGGTTTTGCCAATTTTTTTGTCAGATTTGTGATTCTAATTAGATAAAACGTACCTACTACTTATTAAAACATAATTTTAGTACTTTGAATTATTTAACTTCAAAGTCAGAGCCTACTTAGATGAAAAAATGCGTTACTTATTAATTTTGTTTTCTGACAAATAAATCATTGCCTCCTTAGAAAAAAATTAATACATAACATTACGTGTGATGATATTTCAATGATACTCCAATCTTTTATGCACTTGTGAGACATGACTAGGCTGGAAATTTTACGTCCTTTTTTTTAAATCAAAAATCCAATATGGCCGCCATAAGCAAAATGAAAGTTGAGGTAGGTTGCGGGAAAACAAAAGACAATTAAGACATGTCACACACGCTATCTTATTTGCCTTGAAAAAATGTACGACTAATGTCACATTTTGACAGCTGTCAATTTAGTCGTTTCAGATTTACTGGCAAAAAACAAAATTCGATATTTTCAGTTTTTCGCCGATATTCCCAAAACCAATTGACCGATCGTAAATCTGAAGCAAGCTATCGAATGCACTAAGTTTCCTCTAAAACTTTCCCCATTTAACCTTTGCTGTACGTATAACAGGAGCCAAGATCCCTGTATAGAGAAGCGAATCTGGGACTCACTGTATAGAAATTACCAACCCAGTTATTTGACATCATAAATACTAAACAGTAGAAAATAAATAAAACAAAAATTATGCAATACACAAAAACAAGCTTAATATTTCCAATTGGAGGAATTTGCAATTTTGTATTTTTAGTTCGCGTTATTAACAGCTAAATAAAAGCTTTTTTTTTAGTTTTTTATTCTTTTTATTTAACTTTTGGGACACTTGAGGCGACTAGGAATCAACATGGCCGAATGACCTTTATACCTGGCTTTGATATAGTTATTCAAGTGGGGTTGCTGTTGCTAAGTTGTAGTTGTTTGTACCTACAGTGTTGTAGGTGGAGTTGTAGCTGTAGTTCTAATTGTAGCTGCAGAACTTTTTGCTGCCGTAGTGGCGGGACTAGATATTTCTGTAGGACTGCTGCAAGAACCTCTTTCACAACGTCTAGAGCTTAAGTCAAATATCCGCCCATTTCGACACGTTTGCAACTGAATATTGTACCACCACATTATCTTCGTGCATTTGTAGTACTGATTGCATTTCTGAGCAGGATAGTTTCCTGCACCAACAGATTTACAGTCTGGAGGCTTATCTGCAAACAAAAATAAAGAATTAAACGAATGAAACTTCTATCCATCAGTATTGGTTGTTTTTCGAATAACAGTAAAACCTAGCGTCTGTCAGGCAGACTCTTCTTCCTGACATCAGTCGAAAAATACCATTTTGTTCAGGATGTAATTTGAAGAGCATTGAAGACTTTTCCGTCTGGTCCGTTTTCTTGTACGGACTGAAGCTATAGTTGAATTGAATTGAAATGTGAATCATGCGACGAATATTTCTGGATTGATCAAGTGAGAAGTTAGAATATTCTGCGACAAACCGTCTTAGTGGAACGTGCATTTTTGGAAACCATCAGAATGAGAGAAAAACACGGAATGTTCATTACAGTGCAAAATTACGCGAACGTTTCACCTGGCTTCAATGTTGTCATAGGAGGAATTGTGGTTTGCGAAGTTGTTATAGCTTCAGTTGTATCTGCAGTTGTAGTTGAAGCTGAGGCTGTAGCTTCAGTTGTAGTTGTAGCTGCTGTTGTAGTTAAATCTGCAGTTTCGGCATTGGTTGTAGCTGCGGCTGTTGCTGTAGTTGACGGTGTTATAGCTGCAGTTGTAGGCGTTTCTGGGGAATTGCAAGTACCTTCTGCGCAGTTTTTAGAGGTTACATTGAATACCTGACCATTTGGACATGTCTCCAGCTTAATGTTGTACCACCACATCACCTTTGTGCATCGATAATACTTGCTACAATTCTTAGCTGGATAGTATCCTGCACCAACAGATTTACAGTCCGGAGGGCTGTCTGTAAACAAAACAGTTGAAAATGAAACAGGGTTTTATAACTTATACCTCATATGTTAGAAGTTGGAGCAACTGTGGCAAAACTGAACAATATTCTGAAAGGAGAGTTGTGACTTGGCTCAAATTTATTTGTAAACAAAGACAAACACTGTATAATCCTAGGAAAAGCATTTTAATGAAGACTATAGGGTTTCCGCAAAGTTGGGGTTTTCCTTTACACGACGTGTAGATCTTGAGAAAATAAGCGGATTTGCTTAGTAGCATATACACCAATATCTTGAGTGAACCGAGATATTGGGCTCCGTAAACTCAATCAAACCTGAACCAAACCGAAGCCGGTCCTGTCCTATCCCTCGATCACGTCCTCAGCGCCAGCACCAGCATACAGTTATACGACGTACGACTACGATGTAAATATGGATTTTACGACAGAGCCATACTTGGAATTTCAATTCAACTGAACAGAGTACTTTTTCATTTATTTTTTTTACTTCGCTCATGTTTCACCACACATATCAAGCGTAGTTGTGTCTGAATAAGAAAACCCCAACTTTGCGGACACACCGTATACACAAAGTTTTGGAAAAACTTATAAGGAGACATTTCCAATAATGATGCGACCAATATTGTTGAGTTCCCAATAACTCCGAAAATTTTTGTGAAATTTAAAGATGGTTTGATTTTTGTAGTTGAAATAATCTAAACACATCATACCCTCTCATTCACAGAGATATTGATATCCCATATTTAAGGGATTAAGTAAAACAACAGGCACAGCGGCGGTATAATCAAGCGGAATCGCATAGCAACCCTCTGATGTGTGATTCAGTAGACTACACAGTCGAGCAAGTTCGCAAACATTCCAGGCCGCACCTCGCACTGTGATCAAAATTAAGTTGTAAATTTAGACCAGCCAAAATTATTTTAGTACACAAAACCGATCAAAATTATTTTTTGGAGTTACAAAATAATTCGAGTAGTTCAAATGCTTAAGCTATTTCAAATGATTTACTTCTTTTCTTTGCTCTATTTCTTCCTTTCTTTCTTTCTTTCCCTTTTCCCCTTAAACATGCTTGGTATCTGGGTAGCCAGACCCGACAGACTAACAGACCGACGAGACTTTTAACTAAGAGCAAAGGTCCACTGGACCGCTCTAAGGAATAATGACGAATAGTATCATACCATTTGATGGTGTTGCAGTAATTGTAACGGATGCAGTTGCTTCGTCATTAGTGGTGCTAGCAGGATTTGTGGCTTTTGTTGATACTGTGGTAGATACATTTTCTTCAGTAGATTCTGTCGAAGCTGTAGCACCCTGCGTGGATAGCGAGGAAGGTGTTGCTACCGTGGAAGTAGAATCTGTAGGATTAGTTGTACCACTGGTTTCTGTTGATATCACGGTAGTGGTTCTCTCCCCCGACGTTGTTTGTGTAGAAGGTGCTGTTTCTGGTGTATCGCAAAATCCAATAGAACATTTTTTTGAGCTGGTGTCAAATAAGTGACCAGCCGAACATTCTTGCAACTTTACATTGTACCACCAAAACGACTTGGTACATTCGTAGTACTGACTACGGGTTTCACCTGGGTATTTTCCTGGACCAACTGATTTGCAGTCTGGTGGGGCCGCTACAAAAAATGCGTCAAGTAGGTCATAAACGATTCTCTTAAGCAAAAGTTAGATCCTATCTAAACAAGACAGCAACATAGACCTTATATAGTGGAAAAAGGATAGTTGCTTTCGCCTTTTCCATGCTGATGTGTTACAACAGCTATTTTGTTCATATCAATGAAATCTCGTGTCTCATATAATGAACTTCTATGATAGAAACAGAAGAATAAAGTAAAATAAATTAGTGCAAACGTCAAATAGTGAATGGGGGCAGTTCGAGCACGTGACCAGACAGCAACAACTTGCTCTTAACCGCATAAATCTCCCAAGAAAAAGATTAATTGAAAAATCATTTTATTATCTTGTGGTCTGGCTCATTAGATTATATTAATATTCTCTTTTATACGAAATAGCCGCTATGATCTTAAAATAGATGTAACATATCTCAATCAATACTCTTAGTGAATCTGATTACAACAAATAGGTGGTAAACATACATAAAATATTAGATATAAATTGCAGAAAGAATGTTTTTCAAACATCAGGTGATAGCTATGACCCCTAGCAGTTATTTCATTATTTATACGTATTTTCCTTTCTTATTTGACATATATGACCTCTAGCTTCACATTGATGTAACATGATCTACAAGGACAATAAACTATCTATGAAAAAGCGTAAATATAAATTTTTAAGTGGAATATCTGTAAACAGTGTCATATTGACACATTTTATACAACTATATCTAGCATAAATCTTTCTTCTTATCCAGTAGTACTTCAAAATTGCAATTTATGCCAATTCCTTGATATATACCATAACGAATAAACATATTGATCTGCGGTCGTAACCATTTTAGAGGATTTATTATGCACTTTTCGATCAATATAAAGAAAATATAATGTTGTATTTGAAATTTGCGAAAACATGATAAATAAAACGCTGACACATCTACAACGCGCCATCTGGCTTCCACAAACTGAACAAATCTGGCAAGATTGAGCATTCGTGAGGAGCGCAGGTGAATAGTCTTTCAAACGAAACCAAGATCACCAAAATGGATGCAGCCAGACAGAACGTACGTGAATTTTTCTGAGGTGACATTCAACCCTTTATCTACCCTAAATTAAACAAAATATGAGAAAATGACGTAATAACAAAAATTCGAAAATTGAGCGGTCAACACGACAAGGCTCTATTCAACGAGAAAGCTGGTTATGAATTTTTGCAAAATAATGGCGTTTGAGTTTTTGAAATTGGAATAACGCCACCTAGCGGCTATTTTAGGAAGCTGAAAATATTATCCAGCAATTTGTACATCATAAATAACAAAAAGCCGTAAGCTTCAGTGTCTCTGAAGCTACAATACTTTGAATCAACACTCTTTCTTCAAGAAGATCTGTTAACAATTACACAACAGTATGTACATACACATATGTGCACTATTGTTTTATAGAACTGTAATGCTTGTTTGCATTCGTTGTAAAAGTGAATGCATATATGGATTATGGATAGTCGATAAGGTGATAGGTGGTGCATTAGTTTTGTCGCTTATACTTACCTGTTGCGCCTATAATAAATCCAAAGAATATTACACTATACATTTCTGCCTCTACCCCTGAGAAGTCATCTGTAGATAGGTACGATCTTGCCCACAAAGTAAAGAAGCAAAGATTATATAGATATGTTCGACAATAAAACAAATTTATTAATTTATAATCTGTTAGTTCGTTTATCTTTTCGCTGTACGTGTGAGACATCTTCTGTCTAAACAAAGGTTTGTTGGGATTTAACTCATTGGTCTTGATAATCCAGTTTTATGACAGTTTACTATAAAGCGCATGATTTTAATTACGTATTGAGTGACTTAATGCATGCATTCGAAAATGGCGTCTTCTCTCTTCAAATTTGAAGCTTTTCGAAGTTTCATACTGTATTCAGTGTGAGTTTTAAGGGTGGGATCCGTCTTTTGTTCTATTATTATAAAAGATGTCCAGAAAAGTTATTTGCAAAATTTTCAGGCAAATATAAATGCCTTATTTGGAAAACTTGCCACTCTCTTCAGGATAACTACGTAGCAACACAAAAATTCGTGTTTAAATCGAATGCTCTGATTATTTCAGTAGATTCTGAAAGGCCTCTTCAAGGTAAGACGCATACTTCAGGAGGTATGGGATGTTTAGTCCGAGGAAAAAAAACAGTCACATTTGACACCTTATAGGCCAGTCTTTTTCGTATATCTAGAATCTAGAGGAACAAGATTTTGGTTATAATTAATTTTATATCCCATCGTTAACGTCTTGTTAATTTTCATGCACCATCTATACAGAGTGTATATAATTCCAAGATGTACTTTTTCTCAGAAAAATCAAATAGTATTTATTACAATTTTGGGTTATATACTCTTTATAACCTTTTTTGGGTAGCTGGATTACAAAACTTTTGAACTATTTGCAGTTTTCCAGAAAGTACAGATCAAAATAAATAAATAAAACATTATTCGTTGAAAGGGCGGGGCCGGGGGTTAGTAGATGGGAGGCAGCTGTGTTCAAAGTTTTTTCCCATACTCCATTTTGTATGAATAGTGTGTTCTTCGTTTGTTTTGAATTATAATTTTTGGAAGCCTCCAAATAACTAAAAAAATAATGACTTAATCCCCCAAAAATTGCATACCAAAATAAAGGTTACAAAGAGGGAAACTATATAGGGCTTTCTATTTGTTTTCTTTAAGACAACTACATTTTATATTTATAAACACTCCATATAGGTGTTGCAGAATACTTCAAGGACGTTTGAATATCAAGAAAACATACGATATGAAGCTCACTTTAACGGAAGTTCGCGATTCTAACAAACAAGCTGTCAAAGTTGATTTTTGGGAATTCCAGAAGTAGCGATTCAAATCTCACAGTATTCTACCTGTATAAAACTTTTTTCTTTGAAGTGGCCTTGAATTCTATTTAAGTAAATGTATATGTTTGTAACCCACGTAGTTATGAAACACCCTGTAGAGCGCTGCTTATTTTCAAAGTAATGAGCGTAGTTGCTATCCATGTGTAAACAAGCTTTTTAGGTACCTTTTTTGATAAAATTTCAGGGACAGTATGCTGCGTAAGGTTAACGGTACTTCAATTACGAAAGCCAATTTCATAACTGCCTTACGTCAAATTTTTGAGCAATCAATCATCGGAGTTTATAGATACAGCCGGAAATATATAAATGAGACAACAACAGAAATATTGCTACACCCGCATATGCATATTTGTGAATTTATTTCTGAAGAATGGTGCAGAATATTAAGTAACACAGAAAACACATCACTTCAATAGCATCTACATGATAATCAGCTATAAATCTGCAATGCTCCACAATTCACATGTTCTCTAACCGTCTTCACATGTTCCTTTGACGCACTTCATAGCTTCTTTGTCGAAAATAAATCCTCTGAAGCAAGTCTTCAGCTTTGGACTTCGGTGGATCGATGTGCAATGGTAGTATTGGTTACACTTTTTAGCTCGATAATTTCCGATTCCTGATTCTCGGCAGTTATGAAGATATACTGGAAAATAGAGAAAATTATATGTCTGAGCACTTTGAACTGGGTCGTAGAGTCCACAAATTCGTTAACATTTAATACGAGATGGCTCAAGTGTTGCATAACAATTAACATAGAGCCTGTTTTAAACGCCGCTCTTTGAGTACTGTTTGAGAGCTGCTGAGCCATTGAAAATAATATAACCATGGTAACAATAATGCTTCCTTGAGGAACGTTCAATTTAACATTTGTATTTCACAATACCTACGCTGCAACAGATCTCATCAGAGGCTGGCAGCGATGTCAGAAAGATTTTGCTACCTGTATCCACTTAGTATTTTGTTGATGAATTTGGGGCGGAGCAAATTAGTAATGTAATTGCTTTCTTGAATTCATAGCGGAATCGGAATCAGGAAACTGTGGGTATAGGCATTCAGTACTGCACCGAACCTGTACTAGCTGTGTCTGTCAGAATCAGACGTATCAGTGTACAGCTTTGATACAGCCTTGATACCAGGGGTTCAAATAAATTCAAATCTTTCATAATGTATGATATCGATTCTAAAAAGACATTTAGAGAGCAAAAACCTTAACGAAAATAATACACCCAAACAAACCAGTGAGCAACTGGAAAAATTGTGGAACAATACCAAACAATGATAAGTAGAACGATTTTGCAACAGCCAGGGAAATAACAATATTACCTATGAATTAATTTTTATAAAGCTGCCTTTTTTTATGGAAAAGGTTCGTAGAGTGGACTGTCGAGACCAGATATTTCATAAAGGCTTAATTGTTTGCTGAAAATATCGCAACGTTTAGATAATTGTTATTTTGAAATTTGGAATGTTTCAAAGAACCAAAATGCAAAGTTTTTTATATATAGTATATTGTACTTCAGAAACCAAATCATTATTATTTCCCTGGCGGTTAAAAAATCGTTCTATCTACTTTTGCTTGATGTTGTTCCACGATTTTTTGAGTTTTTTGCTTGTATTTTCCAAAAGTTAACATTACACCGATTTTTTGCCATACCGATTTTTTACGTAAAACCTCTGCTAAGAAAATCACAGCATTAGGCGTCATACTGGCTGCCTGTAGGTACATTTTACTGGTTCGGATACCGATATAAATTCTAGAAAGCAAATACATACATTACTACTTTTCATTGTTTAGTAATATTTAGCACAAAAAATGATCCATTCATTTCCAAATTTATATCAAAATACTAAATAGATGACAGCCTGTCGTGACATCTGTTACAGCCTACTGTGAAATGCAGATATTAAATCCCCCCTTGAACGGCACTCAGCCCTCAAAAAGCTTCTTTGTAAATAATGTGGCTCTCAGTTCAGCAAGGTTTTGCTCGTATTGGTTAGGTTCAGTTTGTCTCACACACGTGACTTCTGTTAATTAGTCTCATGGTTTCCAAAAGCTAGCGAAAAGTAGTGCTGCGCGTGGTTTGCGTTTACAGAACGGTCTCGACCGATGAACTGCTGCCCCAACCAGGGTCATCTTAAGCCACAGGAGCTTGGGGCCCCCAAAAAAATCGAAGACAGTCGTACTTCTAATAAAACATATTTATTGAATTACAAATTGCCTTACAACAATATTCTGGGCTTTTTCCGTGATTTCATTTGGGCAAAATCTTCAATGATGTCGTCAAACTCCAATTGCTGCAATATGTATGTCTATAGACATAAGGGGCAAACTGATGAGGCGTTCTTGTGACATGGACGTTCTTGATTCATTTTTTGTTCTCTTCAACTTTGAAAAAGACCGCTCTTCGCTGCAGTTAGTGACCATTAGACACAGAAAAATTCTTGTTGCAATTTCCACATTTGGGAATGTTCCTTCCAGTTTGTTCCTTCTCAGGAGGCTATGCAAGGCCGGAATACTTTCAGCCGATTCATTTTTCAAGGTCAGCAGATAATGTGCCAAATGTGAACAGTTCTCAGTTCAGCTTAAATAATATATTATGTGTATGTGGCATACATACCTGCATCAATACAGTTGGAGTTATAACGACTAGATGGCACTGTTAGCGACTACTTTTATGAATAACAAGTGTAGTGGTCTATGTGATAGCTAGATGGCGCAACACATTGCATATAAGCATATGGCTTTTGGGGTCCGCCATCATGACGGGACCCTAGGCCCGGGCCCCGCGAGCCCCTGAGTTAAGACGGCCCTGGCAACCCACTTTTTCAATAAGATAATGATCCTCCACCTATAACCAGAATTACTTTGTCCGATTTTGAAGTCAGTCAAATCGATTTGTTACCTTATCTTCCTAGATCTCCCAACGTTTCAACTGTTGAACACGTCTGTGACATGATGGAAAGAAGATTACACCGTTTATCCTATACTTCACAAACTCTAACGGCACGAGAGGATGATATTATACCTTAAGAGGAAATCAATTATCTGATTAGGAGTATGCCCACAAATGTTTCTGAGTGCATAAGATACCGTGGAGGCCCAACACATTATTAGTTTTTTACATTTTTTCCAACGGCTGGTTTTTGATGAAATTTTCACACAAGGTTGCTACCATGCCAAAGACGAAAACACATTGTAGTCTTTGAAAATCGGTAAACTGGCGGCGAGGCCTGGGTCAAAAACACCAAAATAAAAATCGCTTAAAGTTCGTTTTTAGCTGTTTTAGAGAACCAATCATTTTTAAAATTCATTGAGGGTTGAAAGTATTGAGGATGAGAGGGTGGCAAGGGAGGGGGAGGGAATATCTCAATTGTTTGGCATTAGTGTGTGTATAAACTATACGCAATCATGCAATAGCTGTTAGACATAGTTCACAAACAAAATTTCCCCTACAATTGCGATTAAGATTTTACAAGTCGAATGATAGAGATATTTTTTTCGATATGGAGACATGTATGAATGCCGGAAAGGATGCTGACAACTGGCGGTCCGCTGACCAGACACATAAGTCTTCACAAACGGTTAGCGTTACTGGTTGTTGGTGTAGAGTAGAGAGTAAACGTCTAGTCAAGTTAGCAAAAAAAAATGCCTCAATTGTGTTGACTTTGTACCTAATAATGCAAAACATCTTGTGAAAAGTACAATAATATATTTATTAAACTAATGTTCGTATAGGGATTTGGATTGTGGGAGTGTATATTTGAATTATTTAGTAATTGCTTGGAAATTCTACTTATGTAACTATTAGACATATTTCACACATAGAGTTCCCCGCACATTTGCCCTTGCTGAACCGACATTGTGTTCCGGTGGTATCCGCCGAGTTAGCACAAGGGTAGAAAATGAGCCGGTCGCGTGCTGGCAGCTGCAGAAGTTTAGTTATCGCAAGTGCGATCAGATAGCAATATACTCAAGTGGGTACTAGAGTCTAATTGTATGGATATATATGAATGATTTGCTTCATTTAATTCCTTTGTTATGCTAGCTCGTAGTTACCTGTTGTTTAGAGGAGTAATTTGTGCTTAAAATAATCCTTTATGAACTGATGAAAGTGTTCATTGGAAAGTGCAGAATCAACCTACTTGACGCCATTTTTTCGCTATGTGAGTGGATACTTCTCAGTATCAACTGACCAGCTTTTAAATACCTTACTTGTATGTCATAGATTCTTATGTAGTTCGGTATGTGCTATTTACAAATGATATTTTAGCCAGACATTTGCATTTTCAAGCATAACAATTGATATCCTATTTAGGGTACCTAAAACATACCTGGACCGACACAGGTTTTCTTATCTTTGTCGTAAGTCTGTCCAGCTGGGCAATTATGACGAGCAGACATGTATTTGTTACCATTTTTTGAACATTTGTAGTAGGTATCTCGTGTTTCACCCGGATATCGTCCTATGCCATACTTTTCGCATTCTGGATGGTGGTGGTCTTTATGGTCAACTGGAAATATTTGGTATTACGAACAACTTCAATGATTTTAAATGTAACATACAGTACCTGGTTTTACAATGACACAATTTTTCTCATCCTTGTCATAGATTTTGCCTTCTCGGCAGTTATGCAGAACAGCCTTATAAAAATTCTTATTTTTTAAACACTTGTAGTACTGATTAGGCTTAGGGGCAGGATAAAGTCCAGTACCATATTTTTCACAATCTGGAACTTCTTTTTTAGCTAGAAAAATTCAATAATTTCTAAAAAAAATTAATTTGTGCCTATACAGTTACTCACACTCTAGGAGTATAATACAGTACCTGCTTTTTTAACACAAGTTTTCAGTTGTCCATCGAAGATTGCATTATGTGGGCATTTATGCGCAACACTTTTATAAGAATTCCCAAATTTCGAGCATTTGATGTAAGTGCCAGGTTTACTAGATGGGTGCCGCCCAATACCTAACTGTTTGCAATCTGGATGTTTGAGCTCAGCTAGAAAAAATCAGTATTAATAAGTATATCTACCAAACTATTGTCTAAAGTAAAACTTGCAGATTGCTTTATATGATGTGAGTTCCGTTCAGTTGCAAAATACGTACCAACGTACTATTGATGTCTTACTAGCATCTACTACCAAGAAGATGGATACACTAAGGAAAAAATTTAATTAAACCAATTTGTTCTAAACTCCCTCGGTATCTAGTTTCAATTTTCCGAGATAATTCCAGCATAAACTAGACACTCAGAGAAAAGTTAATCAAACATGTCCATACAACAAGTTTAATTAGTTTAATTAAGCCAAAACGCAGTCGCTTAGTTAAATTTATTAAGCCGTTTAATTAGATTGATTACACCAATTTATTTAAAATCAATGAACTATTAAAATGAGTTTGCCTGCTGCAAGCAAAACAATTTAATTATACGGGGTGTTTCAGAACTAAGGGATCAAATTTCTAGGGGTTATTCAGTGTAACAGTAGAAAACATTTGAGTACAGGGACCCATATCCGGAAAAGTGTCAATACGGCACTCCGGCCCTAAGACGCGTTAAAATTTAGAAAGACGATGAATTGCCTAAATAGGATTTAATGCATTTAATTTTTGCCTTTTGTACATGATATCATCGCAACAATTGTTCAAAATGTCTACCTCCAACCTGAATACACCGATTTAAACGTCGCACATGATTTCGGCGGACTTGACTATAAATTTGATACTCGTTTTTTTTATATTCCAACTACCACGAAGGCCTAAGGTCTAAGCACCCATTGGGTACCGTGGTTCTATGGGGGATACATGGGAAAGGGGGGACGCCACACAGACTCTGGCGAGGGAACACGTGTGCATGCAACATGCACACATTCTGGCTCCGCCTACGAGAACCGCCGGGTGATACCTCCGCGTTCGACAGTCAGAGACCATCTACCACCTACGGACAATCACTACATCCATAGCCAAGAGAAAAATTTCTCCTGGGACGGTACTCGAACCCGCACAGCGCACGGCGACTGATCAGGAGACCGAACAGTCTACTACTGCGGCCACCGCTGCTTCCGTTTTGAATGATTTCAAATGCTGCTGTAATTCGTCCAACTAAGTCTTGCTCTGTTTCTACTGGAGTTTCGTAAACCAAAGGCTTTACATGTCCCCACAGGAAAAAATCTAGCTACGTTAAATTGGGTGACCTACGAGGCCAAGAAACTGCCCCAGCTCTGGCAATCCAACAAGCGCCGGATATGGGTCCATATACTCAAATGTTTTCTACTCTGAATAACCCCTACAAGTTTGATCCCATATCAAATTTGCTTAATTAGTTTAGGTTAAAGTGTTTTTAGTTTTTATGAATTATTCTACTTAGATTTAATAAGATATTTGGATAAGAATTGGAATTTAAAAAAGCAAACTGCATTTTACTGAATGATGTTCTTTGATAGTTGATCTTATCAAATCGAAATAAAAACGTCCAAATTGTGAACTTACGAGTATATTATGTGGTCAAGTTTCAAGAACTATGTGTCTGATGGCTCAGATATAGGTTATAATATATTGCCATCCACTAGAAGAAATGTTGTTTTAAATTCAGAAAGGGAAATGGTTACCTGATCAGAGGGTTGCTGCTATGCCAAGGGCGAAACAACTTTATAGTGCTAGGAGTGAAAGCGCGAAAAAAATAAAAATCGCTCAAACTTTGTTTGACGTTTCAGAGAGACTAAGGGGATTTAGGCTGTAAGGAGGGTATATCTCAGTTATTTATGTTAGTATATTTATACGCTCCAAGCCCCAGTAATTATATGCACCTATTTTCCATATATCACACATCACAGATTTTCCATGCTCGATGCTGTCTGACTGACCGATGACTGTTCTCTAACGGACAGTCTCGGAACCCTGCCGCACTGACGGCCACCAACGATCTAGCTCTCTCCTATCGCTACGCCAATGGGTCTGGCGCCTCAGACCTCTTCTTCATGAAGCCTGTGCGTGATGTGCCTGAAATACAGACCTGCTTGACTTCCGCCTCCCATCCTAACCGTGGCGAACTTCGTACATCCGGAACTGGTCGATAAGACCGCTCGTTTGTCCCTAGAGTATCGAGATTGTGGAACAATCTACCTGAGGAGGGTTTTCCCAATACTACTAACCATAGGCAGTTCAAAAATCAGATAAACAAAGTTTCTTTAATCTCTTCATATGACCAGCTTATACCACATTATAGTGGAGTTGTCGATCGTTTCTCACTGAAAGTTGTGAATGTTTCTATACGAATGACAAACTGTCGTGACCAAAATTAAGGTTCTTGAAAATGTAGCTTTGACAGTTGCTGAGAATTTACTCTATTATATTAATAACTAACTATTGTAGCACCAGTCCAAATACCAAACAGTTTATTGATTACCTATTGCACCTATAACCAGTCCAACAAGTCCAAAAAGAAACAGTAAAGAATGCATCGTACACTATTTTAGCACTCGAACCACAAATTTTCAGTCCTTGGATCATATGTGTATATTACAATTTTTCCCTAGATTTTATTGAATGCGGCATTAAAAAATGGCAAATGCAAATGGCATTAAAAAATTGCAAATGCATTTTTCTTATCGATCTTAGTTTTTACAGGGTTTTCAACATTTATGTACCATTGTTTCGATAGAAAGAGATTTTAGTTTGTGAATTAACCATTTGTTTTGAGGCTGGTAATAGTATTTTGATACACGTGGATGGAAGCATTTTGATAATAATCTTCCATACCACATCAAGAGCGAGACCAATACAGTGTCCGATAAATAATGAATTATAAAACAATTGAATCGCGATTTCATGTCCACTACCATCCAGTCTCGAAACTTAACGCCTGTGGTGCTTTGGCAGGGTTGCCAATGTTGCCATGTTGGTAGATTTTTTCCAAATTTTATAGATTTTTACTTGGGAATTTTTTTGGGCATATAATGTTCTGGGGGATATCACAAGTTTTGCGTATTGAAAGCAGCCCTTCCTCTCGCTCTTTGAATCAAACCTACCCCTTTTCATTAATTAAATGTGATTTGGGGGATTTTTGTGCTTGTTCTGAGGATATTCCGTCCGAACCATCTGACAACGCTATGCTTTGACATATTTGCCATATTAACACCAACAAACGGATTGCCATTTACTTCATTGTAAATTAACTCGAGCATGTTTGCCTATTTCCTTGAGAATTCTTGGTGTAAATATCCGGAAATCTGTTGGAAATTGTTACTGTCGTTATTTAGATATTTGGAAAGAATTGTTCATTGTTTGGAGTTCCTACTCTCCATTTTCCGATTTTGAGAATGTATTTTTATACCCTTAAATAATAAAAGTGAGTTACATTATGTTGTTTCTCATTCGATGAGTTATAACCAATTATATCTTTGATGTTCTATACAATAAATGACTATATGATAATTTCAAGGCTTACTCAAGATAAAAAAAATAAAAATAATGTATGGCATTCTATAATATTTGAAATCAGAATTAAAAACCATTCGTCTAAAATGGCATACATAAGAAAAATCACAATTGTGACGGGGGATAAGAGACGTAAAATCACATTAATGTTTTATTTATGCCATCTTGCAGAGATCAAAAAGTGGCAATGTCAATGTGCAGTTTATTTTGAAATCCTACCTTAAATAAATTCAGAAAAAATATAAATGATTTTGGGAAAATTCGTTCCCTTTTCGGTGTATCTCTGGAGATACTGGAAGCGTCAAAACTTGAAGATCACAATGGTGAAAGTATGACAAATTTGTATTTCAAATCATTTAAGAATAAACTAGGTGAATATGCTTCTATTCTATAAGACAATTTTTGGCTATATGACGAAATTTCAAGCAATTGTAGAAAAACAACGAATAAATATCGACAAAGATAAATTATGGTATTCACATTTCAACACGGCAGACATTAATAACGTTGTTTTTCGTGTAAAGTGAAAATTCTAACAACTCGTTACCAAATGAGGAAGAAATTTAGACAAAAGGTACTCGAGTCCTCGAGTGCTATGCGGATCACGCAAAACGTCAAAAAGACGTGGTGTTCGGAAAGTGTTCCACAGGTGTGTACTTCACTCTTAAATTACATTACCATTCGTTTATTTATCAAAATCGTGTGTCATGGGTCAGTGTTGTATTTATATATTGAACTACTATATTATTCTGCGTATGAAAGCTCATCGTAATTTTAATTTAATTTCAAGCTAATACTACAAGTGAAGCAGAGTAGGGTGACCACGCGTCATGGGCGTGCCAATCTGTGTACCAAGTGTACCAAGTCTATAGGGAGCCCACGAAACGATGCGCGATAAATCAAATCACGAAGTAACAAGCTGTTACATACTTGTTGATACTGCTTAATAAGAATATATCTATTTTATTTAATGAACTGGTTCTCATGTATATTCATATATAAAATATATTAGAATAACAATAGCGACTACTAACAGAAACAGATATGAGCTCCGTCCATCTATGAGCAGATTATAATGATCAGCCGATCAACACTAAGACATGCCAATAAGAAGGATTTACAATACTTACTGATTATTTCCATGGGACACTGCATGCGTGGTTGTGTGTAATTTTTAGCATACAGCTAAAGGTATAGAATTATGAAATATGAAATGCACAGTTTTGTACAATATACTCGAGTAATGTATTGCAAAATAACGTCAAAATGTGGTTTTGACAGGTAAATTACGAATCAAAGCTTTTGTTAAGCAAAAAGTGGTGTTGTACAATGAGGTACAGAGGATAATATTTTAACAATTTAAATTACGAAAATGATACATTTTTTTTTGTTTGATGTTATATGACATCATGAAAAATCATGACACCTCTGTCGATATGTCTGTCTGCCCGCTAATCTGTAACTCGTCTATAACTTAGAATGCACCCATCAGATTGTGATGGAATTTTCATACAAAGTTACTACTACGCCAGGGATAAAACACTTTATAGTTTTTGAAAATTGGTCCAGTGGAGACAGAGAAAAAGGCCAAAAATGAAAATAATAAAATCGCTCACACTTCTTTTTTTGGCGTTTCAGAGAATCATTTTCGAAAAAATGTTTAGAGGTAAAAATTGGATACTTAATTTCGTTCTCCAGGGCTCTTCTTACTTCAAAACTGTTGTGGTCAAAAAATTATCCAATGTTATGCACATCTTAGTTATCATTTAGGCTGCAACTGATCAATATAACAAACGAGAGACTATAACGAAGTACAACGAGACACAGTTTTAAAGTAAAAGGAGCCCCAAAAAAAAGTAATGTTTCCGAAACGTTAGCAACTTTATAATAGGAAACTGTTTTTATTTACACCCCAAATCCAATTAATTACAACGCAATACTTTGAAAACTGACAGCGTTGCATGGGAAGGGCAGAGTTAACCTTCTTGATGCAATTTTTTATACGTGCAACCGGCTACGGTGACACACTATATTCAATGCGAATAGTTTCTAAGAACTTGCCAGGTCTGCACAATATTTTCAAGTTTGGTTTGTGAGATCTTACAGCTTGGGTGTTTCTTCAGGGAATGGTTATGATAGGTATTATGGGCCAATCCATTGTCATATTTGATAATGAAGGAATAAGCTATAGCGTAGCTCCACTGATTTCCCCAAGTAACGCTATGCATGAAATTGTAATCTAAATAAACGTTAGAGTTGAGGAAACATTTATTATCAAAAACGCAATGACATCAAATTAAACTAAAAATTATAAATAACGTTCGCTGAAGATGCTTCTATGCATTCAGTTGGCGGGTTTCTGGTTTTGATCCTTGAACTTCTTAACAAGCTCCTCACCCTGGTGTTGCACAGTGTCGGTGAATTGCTTCAACGTTTGGGTGAGGTTTTGGAACAGCTCGTTCGACTGCAAAGAAGAAGACTTTGTGAGATGTACGTTTAAGTTTGAACTAAATATTGGTGCTTATCTGCGTGCGAAACAGAATCAATAACGGTTTCCGTTCGTCCGACCACAGACTGCCAACTATGGTCAGGTGTTCGTGCTACTTGACAATTCTTCAGCATGGTGTACGCTTGATTACGGTGTAGAACGAATGAGAGCTGAGCAACTCTATTCAGAATATGAGGTCTGTCGAAACAGCTGTCTACGGTTAGCCGTCCGTGGTCGGATAAACAAAAGCTGTATTACTAGTTTTATTCAATGAAAAGTAGACCTTATCTACTGCAGCTCCAGAATCGGCAGCATCTAGCGGCTACAGTAGTGACACCCGGTTGACAATGCTAACCGGCATATACTTCCAATTGGAGCTTGCTGTTTTTACTTGGAGTGGTCGATTTTGGTAATTATTTCGATATAATGCCTAGTTAAAATACACGCATGCCTGCAGGAATTTCTCTCAGGGGGGCCGATCATCGACACAGGATAACATTCTGTGAAAGTGTACCTGCTCCAAAAACTTTTCGTGGGGTAGCAAATTTTCTCAAGGGGTGGTCAAAAATCAGGCCAAATATGTCTATTCTAAAGTCCAACCGTATTCTCATAGGGGGGGGGGTCTCGCTCCTCTCCCTGGCACTTCCGTTCGCGAAAAAGGTTAACCAACTAAGACTACGGCATGAATTTTCAAGATGATTCCAATCTCAAATAAATTTTTCTAGCATCATCGATTTTTTTACGAAATAAATGCACGAGTGACAAACTCAGACCTATAAATAGTGGTAGCTACAAAACCAGATGCAATGTCCTCATCACTTGTAACACACATCTCCTGACCATTCATCAAATTTATATAATTATTCAATTAAACTAAATATATCAAACAATCTCAAAGTAATCCACGCCTATTACAAATGAAAAACAATACACATGTTAATGTCGAAGGGAGGAAAAAGCAGGCCCCCATTCATTGCTTGAATCTTTGTCTTTGTCAAGTCTCTCGTCAGCGTTGCGGACTAACCTTGTGGAATTCTTGTTTATAAACAGTTTAACGTCAGGCGCATGATTTTTCTGTTTTTCTGTTTTGCGTTACGGCAGTGGTGTGGAGCGTCAGAGTTTATAAATCGACCTCAACTTCCTTATTAATTTCTTTTTAAGGTGAAACGTATGTATCTGCATATCACAAGTGTATAATACTTGTACTTGTAAGTGTTGATGTATGTACCATCAGACCGACAACGAAGCATAATAAAATTGAATTGCGGTCTAGTAGAACATATTATATGTATCTGAAAATTTACTATTATATGTTAGATTTTGAGCAAAAAGAGGTTTTGAGGATTTTCACACATCTATTTGCCATGCTCCATACTCCTGGAAGAGGAGTTGTCCTACCTGTAACCTCCAACAAAACTGACACTAGCTCTAGGTGTTCTTTAATGACCGACACTAGTGATTCATTTTTAACTCATTATCTCAAATACACGTGCGTCGATATCTTTTTGGTTGAAATTATGAAAGTATATATTAAGAGAAGGGTGCGGGCGTGAAAGGTTCTTAGAGGGCTTACACTGTGCTGATCCTAATCCTTTATGAGCTGTTCAGGTTGCGAAGGAAGTGCAAAGTCAACCTACTCGAAGCTATTTTTTTAACTTGACTCCGAATATTCCATAGTGACTGTATAACAGTGTTATGATTCTGGTCGCGCGTTAGGGTCTCAAGCTTGGTCTCGGGTCGCTGTCTTATGTCGCAGCAAATAGCAAATATTTTTGTTCACATTGCAATTTACATACATATCAACTACATTAGTTTTGTTCCATGAAACAATTGCATATATTTTTCGAGATCTAGCAGACCGTACCAAATTGATATTTGACAAACAAAATTAATTTGCTTCCGTTTAACAAATACACTGTGTCATGCATGGATTAGCAGCAATTACTAATTTTCTAATTATCTTTGTGAATCTACGCACTTTATAAAATGTGTGCAGGATGTCGATTAATTAGTTCTCATTTCAATTTAGATTGCCCGATGAGTAATAATTGGATACTGTCGTTTTAACCACCCACGCCTAGGGGCGATGAAGTATTATAATCGCGCAAAATGAGATTTTATGACTTTTGGATGTCTAAGTCATGTTGATCACTCACGAAACAACATGTCACCCATTTTCGTCGCTCTGTCTGCCTTCCCGCTGATTCTTGGCACATCTATAACTTGGAAAGTATTAATCGATTTTGGATGAAAATTTCACACAAGGTTACTGGTATGTCAAGGATTGGAAAAATTGTAGTTTTTAGAAATCGATCCAGTGGCGGTGAAGAAAAATGGCAAAAATCATAACAATTAAAAACGCTCAAACTTCCTATTTTGACGTTCCTGATCATTTTTTAACAATATTTTACGGGTAGTTACTCTAGCTATAACAATCGTGGAGGTGCGCGTGGCCAAAGTTGAGAATCTCTTTGTTTGATTTAGCGGCCAGACAGTGTAGCCCCATCAAAAACCACAGAATAAGTGTTAGGTGTTACATTATTTGTTCAATATCTCAACAATTAAATAAAACTCTATAGTATATTACGTCAAACTGTTTCGCATGAATTGGCCTATAAAAGTCTACAGTGAGAACTTTCCAAAATTTATTATTATAAAGTAATACTCCTGCACAGTTAAACATTTTCCAAGTCAGGAGTATACTGTTGGCTATAGTTTTTGTGATTAACCTTTTTAGACGCTATATGCAATAACGGAGATATCAGACCGAACACCTGTATTTGAATCTCGAAAATTGTTAAATGCGTAATGCTGTTAACGACAAAAATATATCAGTACAATAATTTTTGACCAACTTCCAGGCATACGTATGCTCACCTGTACATTCTTCACCAAGTCATCGATGCCACTTTTGAAGGATTGGAGGGCCTCATCAATCGTCTGACTGGCGTTCTTCTCTGCAGCTGGAGCATCTCTACGGACAATTACAGCCTCGCTGAAGGTCAGAAACTGAAAAAAGCAAATAGCCAAATTTATCGATCGGCTTATAGTATAGCTCACAGCCTATTTGCATAATGGTTTGAAGTTTTGAAGTCTTTTTGATTCCTACGCTACTGGGCGAGGAAGTATTGTAACCGCGAAAAACTTCTAAAATAAGATATTATGGTTTTTGTGTATGTACGTCACGAAAACTCATGTCGCCTATTTCCGTCGGAATGCTTGTCTGTCTGTCCGCTCATCTTTGGACCGCCGACTTGGGAAGCACCGCTTAGATTCGGATCAAATTTTCACACAAGGTCACTACTATGCCAAAGACGGAAAGACTTTGTAGTTTTTTAAGGTTGGTCAAGTGCCGGCGGAGCTTCGAGCAAAAACGTGAAGAAAATAAAACCGCTCATAAACATGTTTGTAGTTGACATTCGGGGTTGTAGGGGTAAGGGACGGTATATGAAATTTTTTTAATGTTAATATATTCAATCACTCCCAATTCCGATAATTCTAGGCACCTATTTTCCCCTTTTCCTTTAAAACTATTTTCAATGCGCATATTTCTGCTATCTAAGCTTACCGCGATATTTCGCTACAGTGGTGCCGCGTAGATGCGGGAGGGGGCAACGTTTCCAGATGGACAGTAACTACCAGTAGGGCAGGGAAGGAACATCTGTCGACTAATTATATGGGCCTGTTTGACTCTCTTGATCCGTTGGATTTCTCTGTTATACATAATGCCTTATGAACTGAAGATGGAGTGGTATAGGAAGTGCACAATCAACTTCCTTGATGCCATTTTTTATAGTAATTAAATATATACAGGGTGGCCAAACACGTGTGACGTCTTAAAAAAAAATTAGATTCCCCACATCGAGAGGAACCCAAATCACCCCCATATATATGGTCCGATTTTGTTTAGTTTAGGAGTTATGATTTTTTTTCGGATTTTTCGAGAATTTTTGAGTTCTGTGTTTATTTTTACCATAACTTCGTTAATAATTGTGATAAATGCCTGCTTTTTCCACGATTATGTAGCTAAGACCTAAGGCTTAACTATCATATAATCATTCAAGTCATGTAAGTAATACTACTTTTTAATTTTTCAGGCTCTGGTTAGGCCAACCAACAGAGGACACGTCATCACCACCGACCAGCCACGTCATCTACGGCACAGGACACGTCAGCCGTTCTGGTATAAATAACCCCGAAAGGCTAAGTCACCTGCAGACGAAATAAGAGGCCATATCAGCCGAAACCTCGTGCTCTAAAAAATTGGATATTCCGGGACTCTGCTTTGCATACTGATTTGGACTTTGTTTGCTAAGAAGTTTGTGATGCATTATACGTTGCGTGAATATGCAGAAATGCATTATTATTATGGCGTTGCTCAAGGCAACGGCGCTTTAGCAGCTCAGCTGTACCGGGAACAACTTATACGCCGAGGCGGACCACAACCTGAGCATTACCCAGACCACCGTGTTTTTATTAACACACATAACACTTTCATGGCAGGCCGCATTCCAGGACGAGGAAGCAATGAAGGATATCCTACAGCTGATCCGGATCGCAGAGAAGTAGTACTTGAAGAAATTAGCCGGAATCCCTCAACGAGTACGAGATCTATGGCACAAAACCTTAGAATACCACGAACATTGATACAATATATTCTTCATGAAGAAGGTTATCATGCCTATCATGTTCAAAGAGTTCAAGCGTTGATGCCTTCAGATTACCAGTTAAGAGTGGATTTCTGCGAGACAATGCTGCGAAGACAACGAGAGGATCCCGATTTTTTTGATAAAATTTTATGGACTGACGAGTCACGTTTTGAAAGAACAGGGATATTCAATATCCATAATTTACATACTTGGGCTGTTGAAAACCCCCACCAGTCAAGGCCGTCGACATTTCAACACCGTTTTAGTGTGAACATGTGGTCAGGAATATTCAATATGGAATTTATCGGTCCATTTGAACTGCCATCAAGGTTGGATTCGGTAGCCTACAAAAGCTTCCTTGAAAATAGCCTACCATTATTGCTGGAAGATTCAAGCCTGGAAGCCAGACGGAACATGGTGTTCCAGAATGATGGTGCACCATGCCACAACGCAACGATCGTGCGAAACTACTTAAACGAAAGGTTCCCAGACAGATGGATCGGACGAAACGGACCGATACGATGGCCTCCACGCTCCCCTGACCTCAACCCCATTGATTTTTTTGTTTGGGGATATTTTAAAGACATAACATTCGCCCAAGAATGTGCAAATGAAAATTCATTGAGGAACAAAATTCAAGAAGCGACACATGTGTTGAAAAACAACACACAAGCATTTAGAGATTTAAAACAAAATTTCATACGTAGGTGTACACTGTGCATTTCTGTTAGAGGCAGACGTTTTGAAAACCTCTTGTAAATAACATAAATGAATAATAATCTGCTGTTCAGTAAAAATCAAACGTGTTTTTGTGGTTTTTGCAAATTTTTTTTTCCGAAACTAACAATTGCTATTGAGCAGAGGGTTATCCAATTTTGGGTTCGGTTCTATTTGAGCCACAATTACGGTAGCATGTAGTAAAGCTAGGTTGATGAAATTTTTACGTTAAATAGCTGATACCGTAAGGAAGTTTTTAAGATACTTACGAATAGTAAGAACATGTTTTTTCAATTTTTTATAAACGTTCAAAGTTGTTGCACTTTTTTACTTTTTTGTTATGTTCGAAGATTTTGAAAAAAATTAAAAAGTAGTATTAGTTACATGACTTGAATGATTATATGATAGTTAAGCCTTAGGTCTTAGCTACATAATCGTGGAAAAAGCAGGCATTTGTAGCATTAATTTTGGTGTTATTCTATTAAAAGCTTAATTACTCAAAATCTAGTGATTTTATCTGAATCAAACCTTATATCAAAAAAAGCTTATAGAGAATTGATTCCAAACTTGCATAAATATACAGGGCGATGCATTTGAAATTTTTGAGAAAAAGTACAATTCGCGTTTTTGACCACTCTGTATGAGCAAAAATGAAAATTCGAAAAAGTAACAACAAAGCTGAGATGTGTGATTTTTTTTATACAAAATTCACCACTCCAAATATCAAAATGGCGGATTAAGGGGTTGCCGAAGTGGAAGGTTTTTCTGGACAAAACACCTTACATCTCAGTAGCTAATTACCAAAACCCCATAATATGTTATATCATTCTTCTTCTTTTGAATTGTTTTATCCAAATATGCAATAAAATTTGAGGCATTCTTTCACAAAATCACAACTTTGATATGTAGGTCAAAATTGGGACACCCTGTATAATTGCCAATATTTTAGAAATGTGCCCTCAAATGTCATGTATAACATGCCATAAATAGATTTTCCCAAAATGTATTTGTTTATGAGTAATATTCCGTCCACACATGGATGGGCCACCTTGTATATGTATATACATCAATTATTGATGTAAGTTTTTTTTCCAGTTCAACACCAAAACCACTTAAGTACGTATAAACCGTGGGACAATTCGATAGCAAGGAGCCCTGCCCTACTTTGCTCCTCCATTCGCAGAGATATTTCTGCTACTACTATTTCCCTAAGGCTTTCAGGCCTCCGCTCATGGGCGTATCTAGGGAGAGTAAGGGGGCAACTGTCCCCCTTCTTTCTAGCTCGACAAAAACTAAAAGCAGAGAACTTTTTTTGTAAAAATTGAATTTTTCATGCACAGGGTTCTCCACAAGCTGAAATAAAACTTTTGAAACATCCACATTATCTAGAAATTTCAAGCAAATTGCACATTAACATTACTTTTTTCTCTTCTACACTGTCACATAATTAGAATTTCGTTCTGACGTGTCGGCTCTCAGTTTGTTAAAATCCTACCGTTTTCAATTATTACTCTTAAATAATATAAATAAGTTAACATTTTGCTATTCCCTATTCGATGAGACCAACTATACGAAGTTTACTTTTTTAGGCACTTGAAGTTTTATATCAATCCGTGACATGAAAAACCTGTAAGTGACTATAATAATTAATTTCAAGGCTTACTCAGGAGCATTGGTTCTACAATATTAATGTATGACATTGATATTTTAAATCAGAATTAAAATTATTCGCCCATGCAAAAATTTGATGACGGTGGATAATAGAGGAAAAATCATGTTTATATACTAATTATGCTACCTCGTAGAGGTAGAAAAGTGGCTGTGCAGTTTATTTTAAAATCCTACTCAAATAAATAAAAAAATAGAATCAATTTTGGGAAAACTTGTTTCCTTATCCGTATATTTCCGAAGATACTCCAAGCGTCGAAACTTTTACACAATAGTGAAAATATGACAAATTTGTTATTCAAATTACTCTAGAACAAACTAGGTACTTCTACATATTGTATAAAACTATTTTTGTCTATAAGCCGAAGTTTCAAGTAATTATAGAGAAACAAAGAAGAAATTACATTATTTCAGGAATAATTATATTAATTATTATTATAATGTTTTATTTCCCCGGCTATATCAAAAATTTTTCCTTTGAAGTGGCACAAAAGATGTAGTGGGGTGTTCCATTTGGAAAAATGTATGTTTCCATATGAACTCTCAGATCATTGTGGACAATGTATAAATGTATAAGACAATGCAATGCAAATAGAGATAACAATGTCTAGCATAGTAAAGTAGATGCGCTGTGAGGAACCGCCACAAAACATTTTCTTGAGGCTGCCCTTCCGTTTTGTGCTGGGTACGCCCTTATCTCCGCTAGCCAGAGGAGCCGCTAGAACAGCTTTGATGAATTTTGAGGAGCGATCTTTTGAAAATCGAACCACAGACTTATTGAAACGCTGCATAAAGAACGTAATCTTGTAGCAGCTACATACCTACGAATTGTTATCTTTTTCGTAAAGCTGTATATAAATAGTAAATCCTACAAGCTTATAGTTCCTGGGATTATAAAGTTGTACTGGAGCTTCTTGGAGACTATAATTTTTAACGGGATTACAATGATTTTGGATTATTCACTTATTTGTGCACCCAACAACGTCATTATTGGTTATCAACATTACTTAGAGATCTACGGATTCTTTGATGATTGCATAACAATTATTATCCTAAATATTTACATTTCTCAACTGTTTATTTCGAACTTCTGGTTATTGTAGATGTTTATGAAAAATATGTTAATCAGTGGTATCGATGACCCCAGTCATCTCTGCCAACAAAATTAAAAGATTTAGAACATTTGAGCAATCTTTATTTAAATATGTATTTGGAGCACCTTGATAAATAATCCTAGTAGTTGACCTACAAGTGAGGGTTGACAATACAGTTTGTCCCACGCAAAATCGACGCGATCAATTAGGGTAAACCTCTACAATAAGCCCCAGCGGACAATATGCCCCACAACGCTGTCGCTCAAACAGACCGAGATAGACAACACAACAGGTTGCGACTCGCATGCAATGAAAATAGTACCTCTCCGACTTGACCGCCGTGAGAAGAGTCTGATTTTTGCATTTAATTTTAAATTATAGTAAAATCTTTAAATACCTTGAGACAAATTGCGGTGATAGATAACCTACAATTTTACGTGTTGCACACAGTCATAAACCTTGCATGGCAGCCATCTTTACCCTGGGGCGTATTGTAATTAGAAATTTACAAAATTCCCCGGCTGTCATTGTTTAATATGCCCCAGTTTTACAATCATATATTTTCTTTTATTTACGAGCCAAAAGCTATTCCAGAACACTATTTTTCTTCATCTGATGCTCTAAAAGCTCAAGATTTAGTAGCAAATGAACCTAATGAGGAATATGTCATTTCTAGTACAGAGGGATCAAAATCATTTGGAGCAAGAAGATATCAATGCTTCAGAAGTACCATGGGCAGATACTTTACGAGGATTGAAAGGATTGACGAAGAAGAGCCGCATACTAGTACAGAATTGTCGGAGCCAAATATAGTACCTCTGGAGCCACCAATTCAAGTAACGCCTCCGAAACGTCCGTCCGGATATACGCTGCGGCTTTCCTGAAGAAAAAGGAACGTCGACGAAGATTCTGGCTAAAGTACACCCTGTACCTAAGCTACCAGCTATGAGTTTAAAGAGAAAACAGAAAGCTGTTGTTTTAACGTCACCAGAAAATATACAAAAACGGAAAATTATTGAAGAGAAGAAAAAACCTGCGCGAACTTCTAAAAAATCAAAGCATGTGAAAAAAATAAAGGTTCAAAGAAACCAATTAAAATAAAAAACAAAGAAAAAGAAACAAAATATGAGTCATCAGAGAGTGAAACTGATGAGGAAGAAATCCGAAATAGTTCGGATGAAGAAATATCCGAAGAAGATGAAAACACGGAAAATTATTATAAGAAGATTGGATAAAGTGCCCATCTTGCTCTTTTTAAATGCACGAGTTCGAATCTATTAGAAATAAAAAGAAGCGCCAACCATGCGAGAGATATGATGTCTATTAGGATGGATTATAAAGTTTGTTTCAACTTAATAGGTATCTAATAGGATTACAATAGTACTTATGTTGTTTTTTCAAAGTTTTGTTTATTTTATGAGAGGAAAAGAGGTATGATGACGCTTTCCATTTCTTGTAAAATATTTTTTTTATGTATTTGCTTATTTTATGGGAGATATTATCACCGATAATAAAGAATGTTTGTTGCTTTTTACAGGTTTATTTCATTTTATTATTCCGGGGCATTTTGTAACAGAACTGAGGCATCTTATCAAGGAATGTCAATACAAAACGCCGCACTTAAGGTTTAAAAAAAAATTACAATGTGATCCATCGTCAAGTATTTCTTGGCAAATATAAGTGTCATAAGATTAACAAATTACCGCTCCTTTATTTATTCTGTAACACATCAGTAACAACTCCAACAGCTAGAGGAGTTACTGAACTCTAAATAAAGCGAGGCGTATTGTAAAGGTTTGCCCTACCCAAAAAGTTGCCGCAAGACAATTATAAGAATTTGAGCTGACAGTATAAATGATGCGAGCAAGTCAGATGAAGTATTTTCAAAACGACGGTAGTACCGGAAGGGGGTACCATCTTACTTATTTCATTGCCATATGATATGTAACGAGTTATGGTAGTAGGAGACCTACATTAGTGGAATTTCTTCCAGATTTGGATAACAAATACTTGGTACAAGGTGGTCAAATATATATATATATATATATATATATATATATATATATATATATATATATATATATATAATAAGAATTAGATTTCATGAAACCCCAAAAGTTAATTATTTTAAATGGAAACCACCTTTTTATAGTTCCATTGTAATAGGTACACATTGAAACGTGAGTGACAAATGTAAACTCTGCAGGAGAGCCACCTCAATTTTTAAGCAACTTTAGTCGGACTTTTCAGCATTTCAAATAATATTATGGCATTCAGCATATGGCACAAATAAGGAAATGGTGAAGTATGGATTTGGAGGAGCTACCAAGGTATTGAAGTAACAAAAATGAGATTAAATGAATCAGTTCAAAATGGCTTTTCATTGCAGTCACCTTTCTTGGGGATAATAAACGAAAATATCATTGTAGTCCTTAGATAAGTTTTTAATAGACTAACGAAAAAAAAACATTAAAAACGTGCTTAATCAATAGAAACATAACTAGTTTTGTTTTCAAATGAATGTTTATGCTGAAAAAAAGTATCTATCTTTTTGACAAAACATGATGCAGTAGAGCTTTTTTAGAATTAAGAAAAGTAAGCCTATTATATTATAAGGCAAGTTCTTCGGCTACACCATGTGACCTTCTCAACCCACACTGTACGTTTGAAGTTGAAATGTAACATTTTGTTTAACATCTTGGTTCAAAACCAGAGATGCCTTACCTTTTTTTTGATATGCCGAGTTTAGTGTTTTTCAAAAATAAAATCACATGAAACAGATTGAAATGTTTTAGCATCCATTGCTGTTTTTCTAAAGATGTGGAACTCGATAAATGAAAATATTATATAATTTATAATAATATCCATATCTAAGCAGGATTTATCTAGTGAAATTTAGAAAAACAGGTCAAAGACTGAATGTTAATTTTTGACTACACTGTTTCGCTCCATAGCAATTTGATGGCAAAAGTACATACCTGGAAAGCAACAAATGCTACCAACACCACCAAACATAACTTAAAAGACATTTTGATACGTAGCTAACGCGACTCACGAACAATAACTCCCCCTAGACAATTTAAGTACTATCTACTATTACTACTCTGGCTGGCTCTTCGCTACTGTATGATGCGGGCAGCGTAATCGACGATATTTTTATCTACCAGATTCATTATGCGCTTCAATCATTTACATACAAGGAACTACACATATAGGTCATTACATTGTAGGATTAGATACACAATGGGGTGTTCATTACATTTATCTTATAATATAATCTAAATATTGATGTTTAATTCCAAGCATAGCTCCCCACTGCCCTAAGGTTTGGGTATTTTGCAGCTTTTTGTATTATATTTTAAGATCGCACTCAAGAGATTTCTTGACCCAGCTCTTAAAATTGTTTTGAGAATGATACATAATCATAATATACAAGGAGGTTCCTCTCGCCGATGCCTAATCGGCCCTCCTTGTGAAAAATTCCTGTGTGTCCAGGCCTCCAAAACAAGAATCGGACAAGCTTGTTAGACCTGAGCCAGCCCTAAGGGTGCCCGCACAAAGAGTCTGGAGGATAACGGAAAGATGGAGAGTGCTGTTTGGAGATAGCACTCTCTGAAATGGAGTATCTCTAGACATATCCGATATCCGTGTGGCACATCTTAGGGCTTAGTGCTAAGGATGGACGCTTTTGCGTATCTTTGGATAGAGCCAACTTAAGGCGTGTGTCTATGACCGCTGCAGGGTAAAGCAGGAACACTTGTTCTGTGTCGCATCAAGACTCTGAGCTACTACATGCAGACTTTGGATCCCCAGAATGTTAAGGAGCTGGAACTCAGGGCAAGTAGTTTTGTAGATAATAAACAAAGGAAAATCGTGAGTATATACGCAATAAAGGAACCGGAGCTGAAATAGAGAGACTGCCCGTCTTTCTTGAGAATCTAAAGATCATTGTAGCGAAATCACTGTTTCACGTCCCGTCAGCATTCATCTTTTTCTGCTGCAAGTGATTATTATAACGGATGCTTCATTTGAAAAATCTCATCTTCTTTATGCTTCTGTAGTTCGTAGTTGTATAATATAAAGCTATTTTATATGTGTTTATATATTTTGAACTGGGGGCTATTAGGTCAGTAGAAGTGCTCTTTTTGTGGATTATACCAGATTCTGATCCCTAATATACTAATGGCAGATTACACTTGACAAGCTCAGGAAGCGGCGCACGGAGGAACAACACGCGAATCTGCAAACGTCTAAAAAATTTTTTTTCTCATGTTGGAGCATGTTCCACTTGCAGAGACAGTCCAAGGAAGATCAAAACCAGACGTTTTAACTCGATAAGTGTTCTTTGCACCATCTGAGTGAACAAAGATAACTTTAAAAGCAATTTTGATATTATCAAAACGAGTCAATTATGGTAAATGCCAGTGAAAAGAAGCACTGACATATTTTACCTTGACCGTTTTCCAATTTTATTGAACATTTACTAAATTTAAATCTCAGAGGAAGATAGGTGCATAGTTTTTTGTATTTTCCATTTCGACTATTTGCAGAGGATTGTTTTACTATACATTTATGGTCAGCCAAATAAGTTTGCGTTGTCATGGACTTTCTAGATTTTTTTTCAAAAAAATTCAGTTCCTCAGGCTTCCCCTAGAGGCTATCTAGTGGACATGTTGAAGAACCACCAGGGCGACCAAACAAAAAATGCAATATTTCCGTCTTCGTTTACTCCCTCCTCGCCAGTGTTTCTTTTGTGAAAATTTGCTAGTTTAAGAAGGCGAAAAAAATCAGCATCCGGCCTGGCGTTGAGCAGGGATGTAGGCTGTCTTCAACGCCGTTTAATAACTATACTAGTACTACATTACACACAATGAGAAAAGTATGGATGGGGACTGACGGGCAGTCCCAGGGACTTGGACTATGTCGACCACAACGATCTTATATTGACACACACCAATAAAATATTTATTCAGGCATGATTTCATTTCGTGTGTTGTACACAATCAAATTCAATGATGTTAAATCTGATGACCTTCTGGTACCGATAAGAAAATGGACGAAGTTCACTTGCAATTGATTAGGTCACGAACGAATATAACATCATTTATACTTCATTATCTAAATCATACATATCTTGGTACATAATACTGATAAGAACATGGTATTTTTCTATGAAATTCACTAGGTATACACCGATCGTCAAAGTTAGCGCCACATACTTTGCAAGCTATCCCGTGATTTGGAAGTTCCACGACCATAACTACTATTGTTTAACCGATTTCTACAATATGCCTAATCCATGTTGATCCCTACAAGACACTACCTCCACCACTAGCAATTTTCTCCTTGCACATCTGTCAGGGTGTTGACGAAATGGGTCGTGGATGCAATACTACTTTGTAGAAAACGACCGCAGGATCAATTTTTGGCAACGAAGGCCCGATTTTACTATCGACCGGCGGGAATCAAAATTTGCGCCTCTGGCAAAAAATACTTCATATATCACATGACTCAGCTACAAAAACCTATTTTCCAATTGTGCCCGGAAACAAAAGTTGACGCAAGTTACACCAATCAAAAAGGTTTTCTGGTCTACTCGTAATGTGGATCAAACCTAACACAATAGATTGACATGACACCATTACTGAGAACTTTATTAAAGTAACAGCAACTTACTGTGGCTGTACGAATACTGCTTAATACATTCTCTGAAGGCATGAATAAAATTACAGAATCCCTTTTCTTTAACAAACATCAAGTAAATAATCAATTTACTTGACTGCCATGCGAAAAAGTCCACTCTACTGGACGAAAGGATAACTACGCGACCACGCGGTGCCGCGGTGACTGTGGCAAGGCTAGAAGTCGTTTTCCTATTACCCAGTAGAGGGCACGTAAGCTCCTTGTTAACGGAGCTGGCTTAAGGAAGAGATTTTCTCGCACGGTAGACAATTAAATTAAATTTATTCGATATTTGTTAAAGAATAAGCATTCTGTAATTTTATTTATGTCCTCAAAGAATTTATCAAACAGAATTTTGTACAGCAACAGTGAGATACTGTTATTTTCAATAGAATTCTTATTTTTCATTGGTGCATTACATGATCATGGCCGCTAATCTAGTGTCTGAAGGCAAATAAAAAAATGGGTTTTGTAGCAAAAGCAAGTAATTTATGACGTCTTTCCTGTTTTAATGTAGGAATTAGGGACCCATCTTACACAAACCGTATAATTTTTCTCTAGTTTGAAAGACATTTCATAAGAAATCGATCATATTCATTAGATCCATGACTTCAAAGATGCCTCCTCATTGGTTGAATTTGTAACCCACATGCATTTTTGCGCATTGGCTTAGTAAAATCGGGCCTGAGCGACTAGCAACTTACCAGAGAGGAATACTTAAAACAAACACCCCCGCCAGAAAGTCGCTCCATCGTCCCTTGTGGACTTCATGAGGAGCTTTGCTCACTTCATAAACAAGATTCGTCGCTCAGCCAAGTATTCGGGATGACCACACCATTTCGCTTGCTTAATGGCAGCTCTTATGTCAGATTCTTTTTTCTTTCTCATTAGTGCATTTTCTGACTTTGGTCGCTTATTTATTGTCCGGATGAAAATGAAAAACTAGGTTTTAGTAAGCCAAGTAAAAATTGTGACATCTATTATATATTAATGAAAGCCACGGATCAGGGCCTGATGTGCAAGTAAAGGGTTGTCCAATAGGGACGCAGGAAACTAAACGTCAATTTGACACAGACGCCATCTTTGTTTTCTGTCACCGACATGTCATTTTGTTAGTTGAATGTTTACCATTGATCACTATGGAGTCGTATTCGATTGAAGACCGCATTAAAGTTATTCAAGAGCACTACAAAAATGGTGCAAAAATAAAAAACACGTTTCGCGCGCTTCGTGAACATTTCGGTCGCAACAACCGCCCAAACGAAACAACCATAGGTCGTCTGGTGCGTAAATTCGAGGCAGCAGGTTCTGTGGCAAATCTGCCAGGCTCTGGCCGGCCAAGGAGCGTTCGCACACCGGAAAATATTGCTGTTGTGAAGGAGAGTGTGAGAGACGATCCGGAACAATCAACAACGCGTCGATCCCAAGAATTGGGCATTTCGAGAACCAGTTTGCTCCGCATTCTCCACAAGGATTTGAATGTACACGCTACAAGATCCAATTGACGCAAGAGCTGCGTCGGGCCGACCATTTTTCGCGCCGAACGTTCTCAGATTGGCTCCTTGAACACCGCCAAATTGATGCCAATCTTTCATCAAAAATCATGTTCAACGACGAAGCGCATTTCACTTTGAATGGGACGGTAAACAAGCAAAACTGCCGCATCTGGGCGAACGAAAATCCCCGTGAGTATCAAGAGCAGCCGATGCATCCTCAAAAAGTGACTGTGTGGTGTGCATTGTGGTCAAAAGGCATCATCGGACCTTACTTTTTCGAAAATGCGGCCGGGGACGCCGTTACCGTCAATTCTGAGCGATATCACGTGATGATAGAGGACTATTTTTTGCCGCAACTTGAAGGAATGGATATGGACGATGTTTATTTACAACAAGACGATGCAACATGCCACACAACCAACGTCAATATCCATCGATTGCAGTCCTTCTTCGGTGATCGCGTGATTTCGCGCAGAGGAAATGTGCCATGGCCACCAAGATCGTGCGATTTGACTCCCTTGGACTTCTTTTTATGGGGATATTTGAAAAGCAAAGTCTACGTCAACAAACCAGCCACCCTCCAAGAACTCAAAAACAACATCATTGCCGAGATAAAAAAATGCCATATAACCGAACCATGTTGCAAAATGTCGTTGAAAATTTCGACCATCGTGTGTACGTCTGTAAATCCAGTCGTGGTGAACATTTGAGCGATATTATTTTTCATACATTAATGGTATAAATGAACCTTCAAAATAAAGTACCCAACTTGATTTGAATATCAATCTTTCTTGTTTTAATATGCGTTTACTTTCCTGCGTCCGTTTTGGACAACCCCATATATTGCCATCAATTTATTTATTTATTTATTTATTTAATTACACCACCAACAGTTTATAAACCAATTACTGGTGGGAAATACAGTACATATATATAAAAATCACAAAATAAACTAATTGAATTGATTGCTTAGTAATTACCAAGATCACTGATCATAGCTCAATCAAACTGTGGTAGCTCTAAAAAAACTACCGCTTTACATACTCTCTTAATAATAGAAATGGATGTGTTGAAGATATCAAAATAATTCATATAGTCATTATAACATGAGCATATCGAATTAGCGGTGAGTGCAGCAGTAGATTCGTTCGTGGGGTAGGTAGGTAAAAGGCAAGGTTGGCCCTTGTTCGTACTCTAGGCGTATTGAAATTTACCATAAACAAAAATGATGGACAGTCATGTTGTTAATTTATAACTTTGAACAAAAAAGAATGAAGATTGTATCTTCCTTCTATCATCAACGCTGAAAAAACCTATGCTTTTGAAGTAAGTTATTTTGTGAAATCCCTATGTGAGGATAAACACAATCAGTTTTGAGAGATAAATACTTCAAGAACTTCCTCTGAATTTTTTCCAATGAGTCACATGAGGTAACATAGCATGGGTTATCCTTCCGTATTCCAGCTTAGAAAGAACAAACGAATTGTACAGCACTGTAGGTGCTGTGGTACCGATAAACTCTCTTGAATTGCGTATAACGAATCCCAGTGCTTTGTTGGCAGAATTCACTAAATTAGTTAGGTGTGCACTGAAGCTCAATGTCCTGTCAAATATTACTCCTAGGTCCCTGAACTCCTCTAAAGTCTGAAGAGGAGTGTTGTTAATTTTATAACTATTGGTAATTGAATTTACTCTCCTAGTGAAAGTTAACGATTTACATTTGCTCACGTTGATGGGAAGTTTATTAGCAGCACACCACTCAGACAGTCTGTCAAGATTCCTTTGTAAATAAAAGCAACTAGATGGATCATCAATTTGCCAGTACAGTTTTACGTCATCCGCGTAGAGCAGAATATTGCAGTCAATCGTAATAACTAAGTCATTAATAAAAATGACGGATAGTAGTGGACCTAAGGAAGATCCTTGTGGGACCCCAGTTGATGGAAAAAAGTGAATTGATTTACCACCATTAAAATCCACGTATAGTTTGCGATCAGCCAAATACGACTGAAATAATAATACCAAATTTTTTGATAAGCCAATGCTATTTAGTTTTCCCAGTAGTAAACCATGATCGACGCTATCAAACGCTTTACTGAAATCAGTATATAGCACATCAACCTGACCATTAGAATCTAAAACACCTGCTAGGAATTGGTTTAAATAGACTAAGTTTGTTGTTGTCGACCTTCGTTTTACAAATCCATGTTGTGCTGTAGAAATTGAAGAACTTACGTTGTATTGTATGAAATTATGTAATAACATTTCAAAAGTTTTCGAAAAATTACTCACAATATTATAGCCCTATGGTTTTCAATTAATTTACGGCCTCCATTTTTATGGATAGGTCGAACGTTGGCTTCACGCCAAATCTCAGGAAATGTATGTGATCTGATGCTTAGGTTATAGATTTGAGTTAAAGGTGCAGCAAGAATAGGTGCACAATCACGGATTAAGAATTCAGGTATACCATCAGGTCCACTAGTGAACTTGTTTTTCATTTTCTTTAATGCCATAGGAACCTCATTTTTTGTGAAGCTATTCAACACAATATTGTTTGCAGCAATAATATCATCATCTGGCCTAGCTGCTACATTGGGGGTAGAATACACAGACTGGAAAAAATTAGCGAAGGCATTTGCTATATCAACAGGGTTATTGAAAACTCAATCATTGTGAGTGAATTCAGAAGGTGAAAGGCCACTGTGCCTTTTACTTTTGATGAAGGACCAAAACTGATTTGGATCTTTTTTTATGCAATTTTCAGTCTGCTCTATGTACTTCTTATACGCATGACTAACGTCTCTTTTAATTTTGGATCTTAATTCTTTAAATGTATCATAGACACTCACTTCTTGACGATTTTTGTATAATTTATGTAGCGAATTATTTTGTTTAATATCTTTGATGATTGCGCGGGTGTACCAGGGTGGAAATTTGCCAGGCGTACGCTTAGTTTTCGGAATACACATGTTGAAAATATTTATTAAGTTATTGTAGAATAGAGTGCAAGCAATATTGACATCCGCAATATCCTCAAGAAATTACCAGTCCATAAGTGTCAATTGTTCATACAGTGTAACAAAATCAGCTTTGCGAAAATTAAGGTAACGTCATTTGATTGTGACCAGGTTTTGCTACGAGAGTTTCTATGTAATGTAATACAAAGTGGAGGATGATGCGAGTCTTCGGGCAATATGTCATCGTATGCTCTAGTCACCAAGCATGATTTGTTGGAGAACACTAGGTCAAGCAATCTATTGTTAATATTAAGAATTTGATTGTATTGTAAGAAGTCAAAATATGCTGTAAAGGAGTCAACTACATTCAATTTTCATGATGGTGAGATATTCTGTATACAAAACTCTGGAATGTTGAAATCCCCAAGAAAATAAAGATCATTACCAGAAAGGTAGGTATGTCAAAGATTCTAGATGCTCAAATAAGCGCTCATAACATGCAAATCTAGTATTGGGTGGTATGTAGACCACAAATATGTATGTGGTTTTATATTGAATGGTAAACTGATCGCCTACCAGGTCTATACAGAGGATATCAGTTTCAGTACAGGAAATGATGTCATAATCAGATATTGTTGCATTGCAAAGGAAATCTTGACATTTGGATTTTAATCCCCGAACGTTCTGGTAATATACAGAAAGAGTTTCTTTAACAAGACATGAGGAGTGTGCTGTGCGAGAGTTATGATATTCATTGCTATATAATTCACCGGGAAGTTCGCAATCAGGAACAAATCAACCTGGATTTAAACTATTCAATTCGCTGTAAATAGTAAGGACACCTAGAATCCCAAGCAGCATGCGCCACATCAAATTCAGTATTCCTTTCAGTATTACTTTTCACACAGTTTATATATTTCAGTGAAGTTGCTTTACAATTTTTTACTAAATGAATTGAAGTAAGGCTGAGGTTGAAGTATCCTACGTTGGCAGATCTTAAATAAGGTCTACGCCACGATTAAGAGCTAAGGCTGAAATCCAAAGGTAACGACTGAGAAAAATCCAAAGGGGAATCCAAAGACAATGCCTTAAAATATAAGACCTGGGCTGGGGTGGTAGTGGGATCGTTTGGGAATCAGTGCCAGCAACAGACGGGGGTCGCTTTGGTGTGAACACATTTGAATACATGTACCGAGTCGGTTTGCCTATGACTCAGTGTTGCCGAACCGAAAAAGATGAAATCGCTAGATAGATTTTGGGACAAAATTGGTAGGAGGAAAAAGTCAGGACCATCAGCGGTGGATCAGGGGTCCTTGCTTCACGTATAGCGCCGTCGCTGAAAATGCTATAGCTATATATTTTGGATTGCTTGAGCAGACACAACATAGGTTTTTTGAATGCATCCTTTCCTAAAAACAGCAACTTGTTTATTACAAGTTGTACAATGAGCATACTGATGACAGATTGTGAATAGTTTTCTGCTTATCCGTGAAGTTGGAGCGTAATCACCTGAGATTTTATTTTAATATTCAATTAAAGTCATACAAGCTTTGATTTCCTTATTGCTTATCCGGTGATGCGATCTTGACGGTGAACTACCAACCAGTATCTACTTATTGTAGTCACAGAAAGTAGTACAGGAAAAGCAAAGTAAGGGATGTGCATACATAATTATTTGTTACCCATAGCTACGTCCGTTGTGTGTCCGGGTGCTTAAGTGTATGCATATGTACGATTGGATTGGGTCATAAAACTACAGAGACTGCATATAATTAATTTTTTTTGTTTTTGGTTCCAGCATCTTTTTCGGTAAAAAAATCCGAAGATGTCTGATTTATTTTAATAAAACGTGGAAAATGGGGGCGATTTTGGTATTACGGTAAGGTCTCATTTCGGCAAAAATACGGAAAAATCGGAAGGTTCAGCAATACAGCCACGACATCCAGAAAGCACAAAGGTACAGTATATTCACTGAATCAAAGCAGTTACGTCACAATGTCAAATAATGACAGTCACGCACATGGTTGTCACATTACTTAAAACTACTAGATCCGTCGGCGTAATTACCTGACAAGCTTTGCGACAATGTCGCAACACAGAAAATTGTTACCAACACAAATGTACCCGGAAAATTCAAACTATACGTACCAATTTAGGATCTATTCTGCATTAAAGTTGGCATTCAAATTTACTAAATATGACGTAACTGCCTTTCAGTGAAAGGACTATAGCACTCACAAGGATGCTGAGCTCTTCAAAACCGATGGGCTCAAAGGCCAAATCCTCAAAATCCTCAAAATTGTACACAAAATAATGCCGAATCTGCAAATTTTAAATTCGAACCGGATTTCCTCCTTGTTTTGAGCTGAAATGACCATCAAAAATGAGAAAAACACTTTTTTGCACAAGAATTTTGTAAAATTTTCAGAGTATACCACCAAAAATATTTTGCTTCAGGCCTCGCATCTGGTAAGTCCGGCGCTGTCCAAGACTATCCTCAAGCGGCCTACACACCTTGATGTATGGTGCGATGCCGGCATCGACTCTTGCTTCATGACGCAAGTAGCAGTGCGTATAGTACTGAATCTCGTATTTGGCATCAGTTGCGGCTTGCAGCGATGTAGAGTCTATTATGTATCCATCGAATAAAGAGACTAAACCTAGACATATTCACGTATACTCCACGTGATCGCGCTCCAGAAAGCCGAGCACGTTACAGGGCCGTATTAAGAATAAATGATTTGTGGTCCTACGACACGATCAAAAAGTATGCCTAATTATCGCAGACATGTATAGGGTCCAAACTTGAAGCTTGGAATTAACATATCTTCTTCCCCGCTTTTTATATTGAAACCCCATTTCTTTTAATAATTAATGGAAGGTGATCTCTTGAAACTTGGCAAGTTATCCTCGTTAACCAGCTTCAGCACTATATACACCGTTGGTGATTCATTGCGAAAGAAAAACTTGTGTACAATTCTCCTTATGGCGGCTCTGTCGAAGTCATTTACGGCATCGTTGATTTTTTTTTCTTGGCGGATACTATTTTGGCTCGATGGTGAGATCTATACTCCCGAACAATTCGGTAAACACTTGCACGACTAAGGCCCGAAATACTGCTACTGCTAAAAATATGTAGTTTTGCAATGTCCTGAACACTTGAGTCATTCCTTCCTTGCATTTCGTGTTTATAAATTTTGAGAATGATTTGTTTTTCGCTAACGCTAAAATGAAGCCTTTTAGGTCTTTTTTAGGCGGTGTGCAGCTAATCTCAACAACTCCATCAGCTGTATCCGTATCAGACATTTTGAGTTCTACGAAATTAAACTGACCAATCTAATTAATAAGCACACAGTAATACCGGTATAAATCTGATGCCAACTCTCTAGCTCTCTACTGTATAATATATAGCATCAACGGCCAGGCTGCATGCAGGTGTCGTATTTTCTCCCACTCCACCCGCCGGTTTGCCATTGGTTCTGTGTTCTGTGTAAGGGCTCGACCTATTCTGCCCAATAACAATTATGCTCCCTCTCTCTTGAAATATATCGTTGTGCTGATCACGCGAAGATCACTGTTTTGGTTTAGCCTCTTTCTACATATATAATACAATCACATTTTGGTCGGCGAGCCAGGATACCGAGTCGGTGATGCTGACGCAAGTTTCACCGTGTAAGAGAATTGCGTCGATGCCAATACAATATTTATTTTCCAGCGTCATTTTAGAGGTCCGTTTATTGTTTGCCTGACTGTGTGTAAATTCCGTGATGGACAATGATCGGCAATTTTGGGAAGAGTTCATAAAGATTTAGTCCGCTGGCTCATGTACTTCTAGCTCTTCCAATAAATTTGCATTTGAATAACGTTTTCTTTCTATACACCATCTCTTGGAGCATTTCTTTTTGGATTTCCTTTTTCTTTCATGGAGTATGAATTGTACCTCAACTATTGCCAATAAAACTAGTTTTGGCAAAAAGGACCTCATTCTAGTCATCAAGCAAATAATAACGCACTATAGGTAGTTTTTAAAATAACTTCACACTATTGTTCTTGTGTTGTATCAGACATCGAGATAATTCAGGCATCGCAACAGGTTTCGATTTAAGTAGGCGCTTATGCAACTAATGCATATTTCATGAAACGTTGAGTCGATTCAGGCATCGCAGCATACAGCAAGGTGTGTACGCCGCTTTAGATTTTTGACAATGTCATAATGCGTGTCGAAAGCAACTCATATGGAAGAATGAGAAACAGTGCGGTGTTGCTGAACACAAACTAACAACACTGTTGGCATCCAGAAAAAAAATGGCGGCTTTGAAAAGTATAATCAAATTCAAGCGGATAACCAAATGGAAATGGTATTTACCATTTTGGGTTGGTATTTACCAATCCGTTCAAGCGAGTGTAGTTATCAGTTTGGTTATAAGATCCGTGACGTCACGAATCAGCTGTTATATGTCATAGTTATCACCGCAAAATTGTGGTATTTACCCAACTCAAGAGTAGTTTTATATTTCTGGTTATTATTTGAAATGTGACAAGTTAGAATTTTGCCGGGTATTGGATATTGTTATTGTACTTCAGCTTCATTTTTGAGAAAAATGATACAGGCTGACTTCAGTTTTACCATAAAGTGGAGCACCTTATTAGTTATACTCATTACGGTTGTTGGGGACACTTTAAATGTAGTTCCTATGCTTAACAAAGTATCATTTGTAGCCATATAGCACAAGGATATTAAAATATGGCCATATAAACTCACTAGATGATATCCACCTGTATACGGTTTTGCTAATTTCTTTTTTCATCATTTCTGCTGAATCAATAAATGTTTTCTTTGACATGCGGAAAAATTTAGAGAATTGAAAGTTATCACAGCTACAAAGCCATGGTTCCATCATTAAAAAAAAATCTGAAAAAAACATTTCTCCCATGAATATTAAGAAAGGTTTCTTATTTAAACTTTCCATATACAGTTGTAGACGAAAAAGCACCGATTATTAAGTGATAATAAAAATAATCAGAGATTATATACGCGCTTTTCTAAAATAAACAACTTGCAACAAAACCGCGGTTAAAACCAACGCGTTCAAGCGATTCGTGTAACTGACGTCATCAATCCGTGTGTCATCTTGAACCATATTATAACCGCGGCACATAACACAGAAATTTTGGTTATTCGCTTGGATTTGATTTATATGACTCTTGTCTTAGTACAAAACATTTCGACAGAGAAGATATTGGATTCACAGAGTGGACTGATATTGGTTCACCACCAGGTCTGGACTAGCCTAGTGATATTTTAAAAAAACTTATATGCACCAATTTTTCCCATATCCACTTTTTGTCTGAAAATCACTCAGAACCTATATTTTGGAAAAGTATCCTCTATTTTCTATTTTTCCAAATATCATTCCGTATCCACGACTTTTTTAAGAAGCGGCAACTATTTTAAAAATAAGCAAGTGGCGATGGATCCATTACTCTTTAAGAAATCACTGGTTGACCTGTGGCTTTGTACATCAAGGATTCCTACCGGATCTAAGGAGGAGAGCTGTGAAGTTTGTAGTGCTACACACCTGCCATCCATTCGCTAGGATTTATTCCAAATCTCACATGCAGCGTCGCCGAGAGCATGTTCGTTATTCAAAGAGCAGCCCTTTCACTATGTATCCATTTAGCTACTTCAATATGCATTGGGAGCCCATAATATCTGCGGAATGTTGTGTGTCTATTGTACAACTGATTTATTTTGAAAAGCCGTTAACAAAATAAAATGGGTAAAACATGCATAGAGGATAGGCACGCACCAAGTTCCTTACTTGTGAACTCTGTTTCATTAACAATGTAAATCCAGCGCCTTTTGATACGGTACAATAGACACCGCGTGGTGCAATTTAACGAACCTATTCGATAAAGTGTACCGTCTGCAAAAGCTTATCATTCTAAGCTCTCAGAATTTATATAAGTCTTTTGGTGTACAGGTTGATGGAAACATGAAAAATTATCTTACCTTTATTATTTTATAAAATACGCCAAGTGGTACAAATTACCCAACTTTACCATATTTTCTTCATAGTAACATTGGTTCCATCGTATAGTACTCTGACATCAAATATCTAGTTAAATACATTAATATGAATAAAATAGTTGTCTGTTGAAACCAGTGGCGGCCGGTGGCTGTGAGAAATGGCGGGCTATTGTAGGGAAGGGTGGCCTGCCGCAGTCACCGCCGGAGGCAAAGAATTTTTACGGTGCCACGCCCAAAAACTTCCATTTTGAGCCTTCAAATTCAAATATACATTTTTAGAGCTATAATTTTTTTTGCATTTTTTATGTCCTGATTTTGTGGATGGATCAGTTGGCAATCCTATACCTATATATTTTATGTACAGTCCTCTGTATAGGAACAAACATATTTTAGGTACGAGAACTTATCGCAAAAGAAAGCAGCATCTAATATGAAAGCAACAGAGCATCTATTATCAAAAGAACAACAGTACTCAAAAGTATAGTTTTTCACTTTCTTACAACACATGTAACTATAAATAACTGGAAAAGAGAACAGAAATACGGTATACCTAAATGTATTATTGTATTATAAACGACTAAGTATACCTACCTACAGCTAGAGCAAACATTGTGTTTCAACTGTCACACTTCACACTTCTATTTATTACAAAATATTTTTTAATGTTTATATGTAAAGTCTAATCTTCTGTCTTTCTGTGAAATAAAATGTTCCATCACTTTTTCGTCGAAATTGCTGATATTATGTACCAGATTCTTATTAACAGACATCATTGCCAATGCATTCAGTCGTTCATTGCCCATCGAGTTTCTTAAAAACGATTTTATCCTCTTAAGGGTTGAGAAACAGCGCTCTGCTTCGGAAGTTGACATGGGAGTAGTTATAATTATTTGCAACAACTTAGTTACTTCGCTAAAAGTTTCCTCTAGGTTGTTATTAGTCAATAGGGACAGCAAATTCAAACCACCTGTAATATTTTTGAAGTCTTCCCTCATGTACATTACTTCTAATTCGGTTTTCAGTTGTTCTTTATTTATCATTGGATAATAAGTCACAACTGAATTCAATATTTTTGCTGGAAAATATCTCGAATAGTTTGTGTATCTAATAAAGATGCAGCTTCTAGATGACCCCCTCTCTTTTGTCTGTACAATTATTATATCGCAAACTTCTTTTGCAATAATACAATTTCTTTCTTCGGGTCCTACTTTTCTGCGTTTATTTCCATTGTCTCCATGCTCATTTTCAACAGTTTGTTGTATATCCTCTGTAGTGTCCCTAATCAATACAATGGCCTTCTCAAATACGTCAATATCTTTTAAAAGTTGTACACTGTCTTTATTCCTACTTTGAAACTTTTTAAACAAAATAGCTACGTGCGGTAGGGTTTTGTGAAAAAAAGTCAAAAAAAGATGAAATCAGAATCTTCGAGTGCTCTTCTTAAACCGTATGCCTCCTTACTAGTAATTGTTTTATCACATTTATTCTCTAACTCCCGGAAACAATCAATAAGACTTTCACGGTTCTCAAAAACGGCACTGACTGTGCGAATGTTATAATTCCACCGTGTTGGCGCAACCTTTGGCATTTTGGTTTTAACTATTTTTTCCAATAAATCGCATCTGTGCGTGGAGTTGGAGAAGAAACTTGGAATTGCCGACAGGTTTGAAAAAAACACTTTTACTTTTGGATTTTGGCTGGCTGCTCTCTGCATAATTAAGTTCAGTTGGTGAGCGTAACAGTGTATAAAATGAGCGTTCTGATATTTATGTTTGATTTTTGTTTGAACTCCACCACTGCTACCGCTCATTACACGTTTGCACCATCATAAGTTTGCGCAATTAATTTGTGGGGTGAATCTTTTAATAATGGGCCTAGTTCTTCTTCGATACACTTTGCCAAACCTTCAGCTGTCTTGTCTGTAACGCTCAAAAAACGCCAAAATCTTTCTTGTATTTCACCTTCATGGAGATATCTAAATATCATTACCATTTGACAATGATGTGAAATATCTGTTGTTTTGTCGCACTGTATAGCTAAAAACTCTGCTGCATTAATTTGCTGTCGAATTTCTTGTTGGCAGACTTCCAACATACTATCTAGTATTTCATTTTGTACTGTTTTAGAAGTACCCTTAAACAGTGTCGCACTTTTTAAATGTTCCTTTAATATTGTATCCAGTTCGGACGTAAAATTAATCAACTCTCGAAAAATGCCACGATTTTCAGAGCCTTCACTTTCGTCGTGCCCTCTTAACGCTAATTCCAATTTACCGCAAAACTTTATACAGTTTATTATTCTTTTTAAAAGATATCTATTTTTGTCCACTTGCTCGTTGTGCTTAATAATATTTTGCCTGTAAGCGGAATCTAACTGAGCAGCGATACTAGCTGTTCCCAATAAAGCTAATTCTGTCGAACAAATCATGTGACGAGCCGAATTTTCATGCTTACTAATTTTCTGGTTTATATGCTTTAAATCTTTAAATCCAGTTCTTGTCCATGTCTTTTCCGCTGCATCTGAATAAAACAGTAAGCACGGAAAACAAAACAGGGCGTTTAATGTGCCACAACCGCATATCCATTTGTTTTTGTTATAGATATCTTTCTTAAAATGTCTCTTAAAACAACCAGCTTTCGTCGATTTATCAGCCTGAGTAAGGTTGATATTTGGAATCGGCCTTCCAAGGGATTTTATTATTATTTTTTCAGCAAGCAGAAGCCGAGAAAATTCACCTTTTAACAAATTTTGTACTTCATTTGCCATTTTAAACTTTTTGAACGCCCGAACGACGGCACGGGGACGCGACGAAGCGATTTCGTACACACGTAAATCGGGACTGGCTAAAAAATTATTTCGCCACCTCGCGTGTTAAAATCCCGTATAAAACTCGTAAGCGCGTGGGGGGTATGACGTAGCGAGCCACTCAATCAGGTCGGCGATCGCGGCAAAAATTATTCTAGCCTCGAATCGATAGGGAATCTAGCTCGCGACTTCGGGGTATTGGGATCGGATAATATATATATATATTTACATCTCCATGTGGATCGGTAATCCTTTCAATTCCCAGCAATAAGTCACCTACCAGAAATATCGAATATATATCAAATTTGATTCGTGTATATCCAACAAAAAGGCAAACTGATCCAGGATCAGCTCAAAAAACTGTACATTAACATTTCGGATTTTCATATAAAGTCCGCTATATAGGTCTACCTTTTAAAAACCGTAAGATGTGTCCTCTACCGGAATACCCTAGTAGATGTCTTATGGGGATTCGGTCTCAAAACTTCCAAAATCCGCCACCAGAGGCGCTGGCGTCGCGCGCCATTGACAGGTTGTTGGACGGAATCTGTATTCATGAGTTGGGGATTCCGCCGCTAGATGGCGCTGTCAAACCAAACGGAATCTGTGTGTCATTGGACACCTGTCATGCGTCATTGGGCATCTCACGCATAGATGGCGTTACACGTCATCTGTCATACGTCATTGGACACCTGTCATTGATGGGTTGAGCATCTCGCGCATAAATGGCGTAGATTTGTTTGGCGGTGTACAAACCTAACGGAATCTATGCGTCATTGGACAGCTGCCATTGATGGGTTGGGCATCTCGCGCATAGATGGCGCCGATGTCGCACCTGTCTGGTGTTGGCGTGGATTACGGGGGGCAACGTGTATACAGGGGTGCATCGAAAAATAGCGGATCGATGGACCGACGGTATATCGTTAAATCGTATATAGCAAGGCGTGACCTAAATAGCGTGGTGGGCTCCTCTGGTCGGTCGGTCGGTCGGTCAGAATGTCTCATAACCTGTATACGATGTACTGTTATTATTATACAGGATGATACCGTTCAAAATGAAAATAGTATAGACATTCTGACAATTATTTCGCAAACCAGAGGTATTTTCAATAAAACTACAATAATACGTTTAATATTTTATTGAAAATAGAAAAAACTACATAGGTAATATGATATTTGAAAACCAGTGGCGTAGACGTTCAACATTTCTCTGGGTACAGGAAAATTGTCCGTTGGTGTGGCATGGATTGGAATCAGCAACAAAGTTTCCAGTAGCACACGGTGTACCATCATACTTGCAAACATCAATAATGTTGGGAAAAACACCAAAAATGTGACATTTCTTGAGTAAAAAGTTTGCTTTCTGTTCTCCACGAACGTAGACATAGTCAGCCGCATATATCACCTTATTTTTAATTATTTCATTTAACTTGGAATATTTAACGTCGCCGGAAGAATATTTAAGCCCATGGAAATTCTTCTCCAAGTAAGCGACAGTTTTCTTGTCTTTAGTATTTAATGTAGAAAAAGGTTGCGGAGGTGTAAAGATGTAATGACTTTTCTTGAAACCAATTTCGATACATAGTTCTTTAGGTACGAATAATCCGTCAACTGTAAAGCCTTGAATGTCAACAAACGCGATCCTCATGATGTCTGATGCGGAACTGAGAGTCCTTCGTTGCTTACGAGATGGTTTTAATAACTTCGGTGAGGGGGAAGTACTCGATTAAGCAGTCATGTATAATGATGCAGTAGGCCTTGGTGTTGGTTGGAAAGCCAGTATCGGCTTCGATATCCAATCTAACATCAACAGTTGATGATTTCATGGTTTCCTCTTGTTTGGAACAGTCAATAACAAACAAAGCGCGATTTTTAAAAGCGGTATAATCTAAAAGACATCTCTTCAGAGGAGAAGAAGAAGTTGTATAGCTGGTTTGAAAGTCGCTATAGTTGAAATGAGCTTCAGTAAAGTGATTGTTTGCAAAGTCCAATTGCATACGTTCGTTGGGATAGTATTCACCATTTAAAGATACTCGAATACTAGCAGCATTCACGTGATCAAACAGGGTAGGGTCTGAGGTTGCGACGTCACGTTTACCGGTTTGGAAACATACTATAATGAAACGTGGTCTTTCGATTGCGGTGCTAGTTTTAACTGACCATATTTCTCTTCTCGCATCTGCGGTAATTGCAGGCAGTTCATTCAGATCCCATTTTCTAAACGGTATAAGTATCGGCTTATCAGTTTGAATAGCTTTCAAAAGTTGTTCTTTCACATCATCACTCGGGTAAATATGTTTGATTTTCAGTTCCATGCTTTCAATAGTTATTTTCGCTGTCGTCGTCGTTCCAGTTTTTTCCTTGATAATGATACAATCGTTATCGTTTCTAGCTCTCACAAATCTGAGAGTTTGTCTGCCACACGTAATCATAGGATAATCATTGAAAATGTTGAAAATATGTTTAAGCGGCATTAGCAAGCTAAAAGACTTGTTATGTGTTGACGCCATTATAGGTGTTGAAGGATAGTTCCATCCAGCTATAGCCATATGATTTGAGTCTTCCTCACTGTAACATACGTAAGCTCGGACAGTACTTACAATACCAGGATCACGTACTGTTTCAACTTCTCTAGCGGATTCACTGTAAGTGCAAGAGTCAAATAGGAAGGCACCAAAGTTTGGAGCTAAAGATACATCTCCTGCTCCTCCTCCTCCAGTTATTTCAACTTTTCCTTTGATAGATAGAAGGGAAGCGTTCATTGCAAAGAACGAATCTACTTGATTGATGCTAAATTCCACAACATCATTACAATTAAATGACTTGATGAACGGCGTATAAGATCTATACTCAGCCTTGCGAATAGATTCATCGAATGCTGGAGATCGATATAGATCAAACATCGGAGAAGTATGTGATGCTGCTGCTGCTGCCTCCTCAGTTTTTCTCTTTTTGTACATGATTCTTGTTGTTGTTGACATGATATCCAAGTGAGCGTAGAAACAGGATATTTGATGTAGTTAGTAGTAGATGTCGTCGCTTAGGTGCTTGGGGTAATACTGAAGTTGCCTTGGAAGCACCACTATGTCTTATAATCACTAATCCCATCTGCGCTTCGCTCTCAACTCCAACACAAGAGTACTAGTTTCACCTTGAAAGTTTACAGGACGACCGTCTTGATCTAAAGCCAACACTGTGATGTTGGTTATTTCTTGTTTCGGTATAACAGGTAGATATAGTAAATTTACAGGTGTTTCGACTATAGCGTATCCAGGATCGGCTGTCACAGCAAATTCGTAGATCGTGTGTGCAGGCGTGTCTCCGTCAAAGGCTCCCGACGTAATGTTAGCATCAAAGTGTATGGTTGATACTTTTATTATGTTTACAGGTAAATCAGAAGAATGCTTTTGACCAGGATTAAGAACTTTTTTCGAGAATCCCAATAGATGTCCAAGATTATTCGGTTCTGTAAAAACTATTTTATAATACTTGCTAAAGATTTCACATTGCAGTGTATTATTGTTAGGTTTTAGAGAAAAATAATCATCCGGAGGAGCAACTTCATTTTCAAGATTCATTTGCGTTCGTATAAATGTTTCTATGTCGGTAATTTCATAACAACCTGTCGGAAACTCGATGACTTTTAATTGACCACCACCACCTATCCGGTCGATATAATAAAATTTATCTCCTTTTTCAATATTCGGTATGGAATTGTATGAAGTAAAAGACCTAAGCGCCAATTCATAATCTTTTTTCGGATCCAACACTATCGGTGTTGAAGGACGAAATGAAAATATATGAGTAGTGCTATTGACTCTCAACAACTGCGACATGATGAATGAAAAAATATAGCTGTGTACTAAGCATTTATTCAAGTTTTTTTTTTTTGTTTATTTTCGAATGGATAATTTACAGAAATAACAATTTGCTTGAGCAGTAGCCGGTCCATCCCAATGTGTTGTCCAATCAGGTCTGTTGTAGTGAACATAGCATGGAAGTCGTATTTGAAGATCAAAATTGGATGTGTATTCTGCAGGCAGTTTGTGCCATATACTCAATAATTCTGCAGGTCTCACATTGCTTATTAAATATTCCAGCGGCGGAATATTCTTCTCAAACTCTTCTAATGTAAATTCCGATAATGTTTTATTATCCATCGTTGTTGTTGTTGTTATTGTTTAGAAATTTCAAACACAATTGTCCGCAATTAACTTGATTATAAGTTTGGTAAGGATCGTTGTTGTAGAAAATTTTAGCGTTTTTCAGATATCGAACAAGTTCCTGTGGAGGCTTCAGGTTACCAAATGAATCGAAATACTCAACGTTGTTGTTTATCTTTTTATAAGCTACCCAATGAGTTCCGTTGTTTTGTGAAATATCTAAGTTCACGACGGCGCATTCTCTTTTACGTGGACCGTCTCGTGGTAAAGTGTCACGCATGAAGACACCTCGGAAATGAGGTATGTTCAAGAGCTTCGCATATTGCTTTATTTCATAATCATAAAGCGCTTTCTTGGGTAGCTTGATGTTTAGTTTTTTTGAGTTTTTTTTTTGAGGTACAACCCATAACCACCTTTAGCATTTTTTCTCAAATACAATCCTTTGCCCAAAGACTCCATAGCTTTGTTATGGCGATGGTCTTCCTCCAATTTCTTTTGTGCATTCTTGGCATCAACGACCGTTTTGGCCACACCTGCAGCTCCCCCTACGAGCGCCCCCAAGGCACTTAATCCGGCGAAAAGGGGGATCAAGGGTAGGAATCCCCCAGATTTTCCTTCGATCGGAATTATTCTCGGTAGTCGAACTTTATGTTTTCCACCTGCACTCTTCACCGCTAATCTTGCCGCTTTAAGAGCAACCAATGCAGACTTTTTTAATGTCGTGGTGGTGGGAGCATTTTTCTTCAAGGACTTTGTGATTTTCGTGAGAACACCTCGTCGAAAAGATGATTTCTTCTGCCCCATACCCAATTTTCGCTTAACTTTCATTGCGGTAGTTGTTAGCCAAGCTGCAGTCTTTTCTCCTAGTGAAGCGTCAGGTGCTTTTACACGTTCCCAGGCTCGGTTCTCAAGAATCCAATCAGCTTTGTGCCTGTCTTTCAAATTTTTGTATAAGGCGTATGCAATATCGTGGTCTCTTGCAGCACGATCCAATGGGTTCTTTCCAGGATCTCCTCGTGCTAACCTCTTCTTTAATTTAGTCCCCGCTGAAAATATACATATACATGTGTGAGAATGAAAAAAAAAATATCCTAATCTGTCGCACACTTACGTCCCAGGAACTGATACGAAGGTACGTGGAGTTCTATCGGAAGATTATTTATCAGAGAGTTTACAACACCTTCACCCTTGTACGTTAACATGAGAACTGTTGATGATGCGTTAGCAATATCTACATATATACTTTTACACATTCCTTATTCGAACGCCACACGATGAAGGTTGTTCAACAAGAGCAGTCATTACCCATTGATAACTTGGATTTTACAGCAAAAACTCAACATAGTAAACATGGTAAATTGTTACCGAATTCGTTTCGCGCTATCATCTGCGGACCAAGCGGATGTGGAAAAACGAACGTAATGCTGGCGCTGCTTTTCCATCCAAACGGTGCTAAGTTTAAAAATGTTTACGTTTATTCAAAATCGTTGTATCAACCAAAGTATCAACTGCTTCAAGAAGTGATTTCCGCTGCTAAGGGTGTTGGCTATTTCCCATTTAAGGATAACGAGGAAATTATAAGTCCAAGTAAGGCTAAAAATAGCTCTATATTTATATTTGACGACGTGTCGTGTGACGGTCAGCAGAAAATTCGAGAGTATTACTCCATGTGTCGTCATAAAGATATCGATGCTGCATATCTCTGCCAAACATACTCTAAAATTCCAAAACAGCTCATACGAGACAACTGTAACATTATAGTACTATTTAAGCAGGATGAAATTAATCTAAAACATATATTTGATGAGCATGTATCTCCAGATGTTACTTTTGATGAATTCAAAAAGATGTGTTCGGAATGTTGGGCAGAAAAGTACGGTACGTTAGTTATTGTTAAAGACTTTCCTCTTAATTATGGTCGATACAGAGTAGGATTTGATAAGTACATAAAATTGTAGGCTTATCATGTACGCCATCATTCAGTAACATGATGTCAAAGGACCAAGTTGCCGTTGCTAGTCATAAAAGAAAGATCGCAGAACTTGCTCGAGCTATACGTAAAAAGTATCTTACTTTAAAGTTAGGTCGAACTGCAGAAGATGAATCTATTAGAAAACTTTTCAAACCAATATCTGAACCTCTTAAGCAAATAGCTAAGACTCAGCAGCATCCTTCATTTATTATTAAAAAAGAGGAAAAATTGAAACAGGATGATGATGATGATGATGATGATGTATTCACACAGAACCCAAACTATCTCAATTTAGAAGACGTGGCTTCAACTGATGAACAAGGTAATATACCGCCGAGACCTGAAACACCACCACTACCTGAAGAAATGCGTCCTGCTGATTTTTCACAAGAAGCAATAGAAGAATACTTAGATCAATATCCCCCAATAAGCCATAATTATTTACAAGATTTTTGGACACAAAACGATAAAATTGATAAAAATTATGGACCTATATATACCGACAACATTGGTTGGATGTTAGGTAAACGCCGAATTAAATTTGATAGAGCGACTGGCCAAATACAGATATTACCTGAGGGGACAAACTTAGCAGGTACATGGTTTCGTGGCACACCTGGGCTGTATCAACTTTTATTCTATAATGACCCAAACTATGCAGATGCAGATTTACAACCCTATAAAAATCTATTGCAAAGTACCGGTGTTCATTTAGATTCGCTTGGACGCCTAAAAGGTTCGACAGGATTTAAATATAATCACATTATTAAGCCTCTCTTTAAAGATGTGCAGAAAAATAAAGGTACAATTGTCACACGATCAACATCTACAAAAATACGTAGTCCACTTAGTCGATCATTAACAAGATCCACTCCCTCAACAACAACAACAACAACATCATCAACATCAAAACCGCCAACAGGAAAAGGTATCGGTGATTACTTGACATACAACGAGGAACCAATCGAATACGTGTACTGGGATGATCCCAATGAATTAATCGATCGACTTAAACTCCTTATGGCATCTCAGGAAGCTGGCAATACGTCGCATGATAATGAAATAGTAGCCATCCTCAACGAGCTAAAAGAAGCTAATATAATACAGTAATCTAGTTCCTTGGTCTTTCATTTACACGATGAGTCTTGATAAATTCGGACGTCGCTTTGATAAACAAAAGACACTTCCGTATATGCGTACACCGCCAAAGTTAACACTACCCCATACTTCTGATGGAAATGTTGACTTCAAGAACGTAAAGTTGTGTAATATAAAAGATCCCACAGATAATTCAGATGCGGCAACTAAAAAATACGTAGATACCTCAGTGATTGATTTAAAAAAAATAACAGCAAAAACAGATCAAATAACAGAGTTTATTTCGAGAAATCCGCCTACTTCTGGTAAACATATGGCAACAAAAAAATATGTAGATGACTCTATTGCAAATATAACAACAAGAATAGAACAGGAGTTGGCTACAATTAAGTCTCATACCGATTTGACTCCAATAAGGAAAAATATCATTGAATGAATTACAACTTTTGCAAGGACGCACATCATATATATCATTGAAAACATTCGATCTTGCTAAGCGTATAAAGCCGATGGAACAACAATTTAAAGCGTTAAAACATGATGACGTACGCCAAGGAGAAGCTACAACTAGTTAACGAGCTGCACAAGCCTGCTCGAAAAAATTATCTAAGACGACGTACCATCATTAAAGGCTTAGACGATTTATGGCAGACGGACTTGGCTGAAATGCGACCTTATGCTCATCAAAATAAAAATTTCAAATTAATTCTCGTCGTAATCGATTCTTTTTCCAAGTTTATGTGGACTAGACCGTTAAAGACAAAGACGGGTGAGGAGATAACTCGTGCGTTTTCGGATATCCTCGCACATACGGAACGTACGCCGAAAAATCTACAATCTGATCAAGGTAAAGAATTTTACAATAGTAAATTTCAAACTTTAATGAAGAAGCATGATATTAATCATTATAGTACATATAGCATCAAGAAAGCGGCCATTGCTGAAAGAGCCATAAGGACGTTGAAAAATAAACTTTACAAATACTTTAGCTTAATGGGATCGTATAAATGGATTGATATATTACAAAGCATTACCAATGAATACAATGGAACACGTCATCAAACCATCGGATGTAAACCATCACAAATTAATAAATCCAACGAAAAATGTATCTTAAATCGAAAATATACTCATTTAAAAATCGCGGGCCCGCGTAAGTTTAAAGTTGGTGACATTGTACGCATCAGCAAAACCAAAATGCTATTCGACAAGGGATACGTTCCAAGCTGGACAACGGAATTATTTAAAGTTACTAAAATTAATATTACCAACCCTGCAACGTACATGCTCGAAGATATGCAAGGTGCACCGATCAAAGGAGCCTTTTATGACGAAGAATTACAGAAAACAGCCAATCCAGATGTTTATTTAGTTGAAAAAGTTTTACGTCGTAAAGGTAAAAAAATGTACGTCAAATGGCTTGGCCTTGATGCAAAACATAATAGTTGGATTGACAATGATGCGATCGTCTAGGTGTATGGGGTGGGGGGGTTTCTGCTAAAAGTGAGTTCTCAGTCGGTTGCAGTCAGTCAGTCAGTCAGTCAGGCAGCTAGTAAAAAAAAAAATGGATACCAGTGGTAGTGGTTCAAGTTGCAGCGAGTTTGACCTCACCACCAGCAGCTCACACGAATCATCTGTAAACTACGACCGTGAGCTGGATGCTATTCTGGAAAGGTACGAAGAAGCGGCCAAGAACGAGGACCATTATCTGCTGTACACGCAGTTTCCAAATGGATCATACCAAATTGGATGCGGTCTAAGCCCAGCGAGATCATTTACTCCTGCTGTAATTGTGTGGAACTCATCACGGTTGAAACTATCTTTCAGTTCCTATGAGTGGGAACAATTAATCACCCAGCTCAATGTGGTAACGGTGAAGGAGACGGAGGAGCAGGAGGAGGAGAAGAACCTTCCTGACAAGTATGATCCTGTCGAAATCGAGTGCGGTGACTATTGCAGAATTCGACGACTAATCTATGATAGTACGAAAATTCTCGAAATAACCAAGCACAACATTAGTTTCTACCTCTCAGAAATGGACGTGAACGCTCTTTTAGAAGCAAATAATGAACTTTTAGTACCGTATATGTCTATGCTAGAAACTGTTGAATTTCCAAGCTATTATTATAATGCGCTTAAGATTGTTCGAGCTAGTTTTAATGATCAAAATTATACGTTTTCAGATGCTATTCAAAAATTGTATACATTTAAGCTCGTAGGCTGTACTTTACAACATATAGCGTTAGGACAACATATATTTTTCTATAGACATAGGATCGCTAATGATCTTGAACGATTTTAATAAAGTTTTTGTAAAAATGCATATCTGTCGTTTCATTATGATATACGTCACGTAACGTGACACGTGACGTGACGTGACACGTGACGTACGTGACGTGACACGTGACGCACGTGACGTGATACGTGACGCACGTGACGTGATACGTGACGCACGTGACGTGATACGTGACGCACGTGACGTGCACACTTTGTTCAAAAATACCAAAAAGATGTCTTGATAGCCCGAAGAACCGCGCCACAACATCAGAAGTAATGTTAGTATTATGTGTGTGCGTGTTTTTTTTTTTGTTTTTGAACACGCTAAGTTTTGAACTCCAACCACGCACTAACATTGCTTCTGATGTTGCACACCTCTGACGACTCAAGCTATCAGGACATCTTGTTGTTGTTGTTGTTGTGAACTCTTCTTACTAGAAAAATCTAACGAAATCAATAAAACATCTTTTTATAAATATTCATTTATTAAATCTAATTACATACATGTTTGAAAAAATATATATATATATAAATGTTAGTACTACATACATGTTTGAAAAAAATATATATATAAATGTTAGTACAATAGATAGAGAGAAACTGGAGGACGGATGAACGCTTTTTATATATTTTTTTGTAATTTGTTTGCTGTGATGTTTTTTTTTTAAAACTCAATATCGCTGTCTACATCAGATTCATCAAATCGGATTCGGATGTTATTTCTAGACCTATCATGTAAGGCATCTCTGCAAGATTCCTGGTCTTTTAGTTCAAACACTACGCTTTTAAAGCAGCTGTGACACCAATTATACTTTTTTTGGTATACGTTCAAAATAATGTCATGTGCATCGTGAACCTCGTGAGAATGGTCATAGCAGGCAAATAAACGTTTATTTAAAGTTTTATGTATTTCTTTAAATTTAGATAAACAATTTTACATACGTGTAGGTAATATTGGTCCAGCCAATATCCACTTGTCCATAGACAGTAACTAGAATAATCTTCAAAACATAACCCCAATCTGATTTTCCTAATATAGTGTGAATTAAATTTGGATCTATTTCTTTGTGACATCTAATAAAGTTAATTCCTGTATATGAAGAATCAAGATCATTTTTGGCTTCTTAATCATAGCGTGCCATTTATATAAAGGAAATTGTTTCACAATTTCCGTAGTTAATTTCCATGGTAGTGGAGGACTGCTCCATGAATTCTACTGCTGATGATGTTATTGATTCGCAAATTTTTCTAACAGCTAACTCTGATAATGTTTGGGGC